>JAGQAX010000007.1:12594369-13824573 GCA_019142605.1 Cephalopholis sonnerati | reverse complement strand
ATTTTATTTTGTCTTCATATGTTTGTAATGTTGCTGCCTTTTGAGAACCACTTATCTTTAAAAAGTCAACTTTTCATGGTGTCAGGAAAAACAGCCCTGTTTTTAGCTTTGTGGCGATGCATTTTTTCAGCTCATCAGAGAGGGTTTTACATAGTTTATTTATATTAAGAAGTAGAATTTTCTCAGTCCATAAAGGAACTTTTCACTGGACAGGAAGGTGGATGAAAAACTGTAAACTGTAAAGTAACTAAAGCTGTCAGATAAATGTAGTGAGTAAAAAGTACAACATTTCCTCTGAGATGTAGTTAAGTATAAAGTTGTATAAACTAGTCAAGTAAATACATGTACCTCAAATTTGTACTCAGGTGCAGTACTTGAGTTAATGTTCTTACAGGTTCCACCACTGATAGTAAAATAGCTAACATTCAAAACGAGCTCAGATGTCACCATTCTAATGCCGGTATTTCAGTAAACTATTGGCAACTCCTGGCACAGAGGAGGGTGGTAAATTAAATCTGTACTGGTAGATAATTATATATCTCCCTACATTTTAACACCTATAATTACATGTACTTACCTGGATAAGGAAAAAGCTTTGTTATGTCGGGGTAAGCGTGCCTTGCTGAGTTGGCGTGACATTTTAACCACAACCCAGAGGAAGAGGAACATCTGTCAGATTCTGAGAAACCACTCCTTTTCCCAATATAAGCCTTTTCATGTTGTTCATATTTTCCTTTATTAAAACTGAGTCAATCTGTTGTACTGGAGATGATCCATGCACAGTAATTTTGACTCACAGTCCAGTAATGGTTTAGAGGCTCGCTGTACGGCTGTTTCTGTGTTGAGCTGTCAGACCACAGCTTGGTCCTTACAGAGCATGCTTTGACAGTAAGTAGTGACATTTCATAAGCAGCAAGAACTGATTGTTTTTGAGAACTGTATGATTTGAAAATAATATTACTATTGTCTATGCATTGGTGAATGTTTTTGCTGCTGATCCTTTCCATGTTTTGTGGGAGCTGATCTCTGGTCTTGTGTGGTATGTTAATATTTTGGCACACTTTTGTGATTATTTTTGGTTGAAAGGGTTTTTCCAGTGGATTTATCAATATAATGCCAGATACCAATGAAGTTTGCATGTGAGTCGGTTTGTCCTGCGTCTGTGTGCAATTATTGATAAAGAGAGCTGTGGGATTAAAGATGAGTGAACAGAGTTTAGCTCTTAAAGGTCACAGGCTGGGTTTTGTCTAACAGTGAGGATGCCACGCTAACAAAGTTTTGTTGAAGCAGGAAAATACTGCAACGCTGGAGTAGACACAGTGCAGTAATACCTCACAAAATAAAATTTCCATTGTGCTAAGGAAAATTTCTGTCTTCCATCCCTAAGAGATTTCTTACAAGTTCCCTGCAGAGGACTCACAGACGTTTTGGAAGGAGATGAAACAATGGTCATGGCACGTGGCCGTACAGCTATAAGCAAATCTGCACATCCACACAGTTGGAAATCAGTTCAAATGCTGAGCTTTTGGAAAACGGAAAAATCCCGAATTCAATAGTTCCACTATGTAAGTAATAAACAATGAAGTGACTATTCTCCCAAAGAGAAGCCTCACCACATTATTATGCGTTTCTATTTTTAAACATCTCTTAATAACTCCCATATGCATCACAATCATTTTACAGCAGTAATGGGGAGTAGTTTGAATAAATGACTTGGAAAAAGATGTTGGTTACGTTTTTATTGGGCAGCATTTTGTTGGATCTCACTATTTAGTATTTCATGGTGTTCAGAGTTGTGTTTTTGCTGACTTGCAGTGTGACAATGACAAGGGTAGGTTGTGCAAGTTTGAGCTTTCTCACCTCAGTGGAATCCCCCATTACGTAAATGTGACAGAGATGGAGAAGATATCCAGACACTGAAATGATAGCTTAGCTGTGGTACATCAGTACGTCTTAAGTCTTTGGTAAGTTGTGACAGAAAGATGGAGTGATCACAGTGAGGAAAAGAATGGAGAGATGAAAGGGAGATGACAGAAAGATAAATGTGGATTCACTTTGCAGACACTTTATGGTTTCTGCTGGTGTTATAGTGTTTTAAGGACTTTTTTTTTTACAAGAGGCTGGATTCTGTTTAAATGTGTAAAAGCATATGTTGGTGTATAATAATTAGGCCTAGTGCTCGGCGGTATCTGGCATACTGGTTGTTAGGGGTGTGCAATATCATCTTGTTCACAATAATAATGGAATAATTTTTAAAATCATATGAAAAATTCATATTGTGATACTAGCGATATTTCGACTTGTTGACATATTGACGTCATACTTTTACCCACGGCAACAACAAGCATGGCTAAAAGTGGAATAATTTACGAACTCCGCGGTGGTTCCAAAAAGAGGAGCAGCTTCAGTAGTGTGGAATAAACTATGGTGTTGTTAGGCCTGGGCGTTCTGAATGTTTCATGAACAGCCCCGGACTTCTCAGACTCTTTTAGCGAGTTACTGCTCAGAGGGAACTCATTCAGCGGCTCCTACAGCAGCACAGCGTCACTCCCTCTCCTCTCTCGCTGTGTGCACACAGGAGTCAGTGTCGTCAAGTGATTTTGTCATAAACCTTTGATAATGTAAACCAACATGCCGCTCGCAGCTTGACAAAAAACTATGTAGATGTGAATGTGCAATGGCTATGGTAGAGTAACAGCCTGTCACAGGTTACAGCGTGATGATTAGAGGAGAAATTGTAGAGCATAAAGGTCCAGGTGAAAATAAAAAACAATTCAGTCATTTAGGATTTTGCTGAAAGAAAAGGAAATTGCCTGTTGATTTATATATATATATATTAGTACAGGCCAAAACTTTGGACACACCTTCTCAAATACCTTATAGTGTTAACTGTGAAGAGCACTAACTATGTGAACTATGTATTAAGAGGGGAGCCATATTAACAGTTTACTTTTCTTACCAACCTTATAACAATTAATAACCCACAACTAACTCTCCAACAGGGCAAAACACCATGGCACACAATGATGTGTGACACAAAAACAATTTGTAAAACTAATCTTTGTACATTTACAGAATTACACTGACATTAGAATAATCCACTATAAACCAATATAAACAGAAAAAATACCATAAAGATGTATCATTACACCGTCAAAATCCTAAAAAATGGTGTGATAAAAGTTTTTGGTCATATCACCCAGCACTAATTACAAGTATCCCACTTTATTATGTCTCCGCACTAATGACAGCTAAAGCCGGAGGCATTATGTTTTCATGTTGTCCGTCTATTTGTATGTGTGCACATCTCTCCTTCCATCCCATTCTTGTGAATGTGTTATCTCAAGAATGCCTTGAGGGAATTTCTTCAACGTCTATTTGGACTCAAGGATAAACCGATTACAATTTGGTCATCAAAGGTCAAGGTCGCTGTGACCTTACAAGACATGTTTTTGGCCGTAACTCAAGAATTCATATGCTAATTATGAAGACATTTCAGACAAATGTCTAATAGAATAAAACGACTTGATGACATTTTATATCCAGAAGGTCAAAGGTGAACTTCACTGTGACATCATAATGTTCTGCAACAACTCTTTTCTGGCCATTACTCAACGTCATATCTCAGGACACTAATCTTTGGTGCCCACCATGAAACATTATATAGATCTTCTGTGCTGTCGGGGGGGAACATGTGTGTAAAGCATCCATGTTTTTACAGACATGGCTGTAAACTGTAGGTGCAACTTGACTGGTTTGGGGAGGCATACAACTACAGTTGTATTGGCTAAAGACTCGCATGACCCTGGCTCTTAACCACTGTGAGGTGTTAAAAGGACACAGTGGAAAAGCCAACTCCCCCACAGAGTCCTTTTTATACTTCTAGATATGCAACACATCCTGAACACAAGTGCTGACCTCTCCATTTCAAGGATGTTATAAGCTCTCAGTGATTTCCAAATAGAGGTTATAGTAGTTTTCCAAGGCTCACATATTGTTTTTAAATGTAATTGATTTTTTAAGCTTTTTAATGTATTCCCCAATTCATTTATCATATTTGGTAGAGCTTTTAAAAATCACCAATAAATTCTAAGTTATGTGGCATGTCTGTTCTCTTTGGGGATGCCTGCACTGGGTTTTAGTGAAAGCATGAAATGTTAGTGGTTAAACTCCTCAGTGGATAATTTGTGCAGTGGTTTCTCGTGGTATGATTGCATTTATTCAGAAGGTGGGGTGAAAAGGATTCGTGGGAGTACAGGAAAGTTAAAAATGGTTCCATTGAAAGTACAAGGACATGGACTTTTGCAGATGTGAAACAACAATACAGGCCAGTTTAAAGGTTCAGGTTCGAAGGCCCAGGAAATGCGGTTCTTTTTGTGCTGACTGAGCACTGTGTCAGCTCATGATTTTCCATGTTGGTTGAGGAGTGGGGGCTGCACAGGCCACCCTTACTGAAGGTTTTCCATCGTGGTGAGTCCTCAGACATACACGGCATCCAAAGAGTCTGTCGTCTCTGTTTATGGAGACGATGAAACACCGTCCTCTGTTTTACCACGAGAAGGTTAATTGACAAAGCAGACTCTAGACTGGTTTTAAGATGTAATTGCTATAAAATAGTGTTGACCTATCTGGGAGGACAGGAGGATTTAGTACAAAGTGCATTTTACTGTCCCATCCATCTTCAGTTGAAACACAGCTGACAACAGTGTCAGTCGCAGTGATGAATGTCTTCCTTTGTCCTATCCAAAGCCTCTTTGTCATGCGGAATAAAGCTTTTTAGCTTTTGACTTATGAGCCAGTTTTAGCAGCCAGTGTTTGTCGGTTTAATGTAGACAAGTGTTTTGGCTTCGATCACATACGCATCCATCTTAACTTTGGCAGCACAAAACGCTAACATGGTATGTTAGGTTTTATTCGGAGCGAGGGAGTTTAAATACACACGTCACGTTTTGCTCTGTTGATAATTGGTCTCTTTAGACAATCTCAGGTTGTCCTAAGTGTTGTCAGGCACAGGAATTCATACTAAATTGATTTCAAATGCTCTCTAAACTGTCTAAACCTTCCTCAGCTAAAGTCTGGTCACAAAATATGACATTAATGGAACTTGGTTCATTGCAGTGTAAAGTCATTTTTGCTTCATTTTCCAGCTGTCTTTGGAGATGTCATTGACACGTAGTAAAATAAAGGTGGTTTCTGCTGTCAGTGGAGGGGACTGTTGGATGCATTAGTTTTACAAGCCTGTCACATTTCATTTGTCGTTCCCTGGTGTGCTGACTCTATACGCTAACACTGTGCTTCATGGTGTTTAAGACAACATGTTTTTATGCAGCCAGTTCTCATAGATAAGAGAAACGCTTAATGCAGGTTTTCATTATGGCATGTTAATTGTTACTTCATGTCAAGAGTTTAATTCTATTGATTTCTGTTTTTTCATACAGAATTTTTCTTTTTCTTTTTTGTGATAATTCAGGCGAACAAATAAAGGTGTTGCACTATTGGGCATAATTAAAAGCATATGTGCCACAAGCTGTGGTTGCTGAATGGTGGAGGACATTTACTGTAAGCTGTATGCTTTCAGTATGAGCATAACAGTAATCTTTTGAAATTATATTCAAGTTACTCTAAAGTTTTGTTAGAAAAGAAGAAAATATTTTTTTAAATTGATGTCGTAAATTTAAGTTAATTTAAATGAAATTAATTTTTCAATGTTTTACTTAGATGTTGGGATTTTTTTGTCCAATTACAAACAAATTAATGAAGTTTTTGCCTTGTAAAATTGAAACTATAGGTTATCCTTTTTTTTATTAACTTAATTAAGATTATAATGAATAATGTCCAAAATGGCATATCTGAAATTGCCAACATATTTATTATCACAGGTATATATTCTACAAGCTTTTTTCATACTTTCATTTATTGAGAGACATGTACACTTTTAGCGGAAAAACCGCAAGTAGTGTACTAAAAATGTTGCAATGAGTAAATGATGTACATGTGAATTTGACTGCATTTCAAATAGTGGGTGTCCCTCTAAATGTAAATATTAATGGCTTATAAAGTAGTTTCCCCATGGGCGATGTGCATATTAATCACAAAAACACTGGCTTATCATCTTGTTCTAATGAAAGATACCTGAGAATAGGAGTGTCATCTGTATTACCAAAGAAAACCTTGTCACCATAAGGTGCTAAATCCACCAACACAGAAAGAATTAACACTTAAAATCTTGGTGTCAAACTGTCCTGCAGATTTATGCTTAAGGCTGGCATAAATCATGAAAATTGATTTGAGCATTAACTACATTTTATGAATTCTTATGACTGTTATCATTAGGTTTCAATGAATAAACATGACACCCAAGTTAGATGGTAGAGTTGAGAAGCTTCTTAAAGCTGTAGTCAGTAACTTAATAAAATAACTTTTTGTCATTTGCTGAACCTGCCTTACCACACGTGAATGCACTTATTTAAACATCTATTACACAGAACATCATTAGCATTAATTTGGTGTTATGTTTCTAGCCAGGTCTAATATGCACTTAACATTTAGCTCTCTTTTGTCCTTTCCCACCTCCTAAGGGCATATGCAATATCTGGCTCTTTAGCTGCTAAATGCTCTCCTATGTGTGCTGTTTGGTGCTGAGGATACAGTTGCTTTAAAACCTTTTTGCTAAAAACAGCTGGCTGCTGCTGAATGAACAGCAGTGAGAGTGAACCAGGTATTGATTATCGGTTTTACAGTGTTTATAGCTGTATGTAGCATGCAAGTCTTAAAACTACAGTTGGAAACTTAAAAAAATAGTTTTGGTCATATTTACCAGAACTTTCGAGATATCCACACACGCCCCTAATATTTTCAGAAACACATTTTAGTGCACTGTTAGCTTTAAAAGAAGACACGCTTTTGACATGCTGCCATGTTGGAAACAGTCGAGCCAAAATGAAACACCGCCCACTGGTCGAAGCAAACTTTCCTAGGCGAGAAATCTGCAATGCAATATGAATCTTGATCCATATTTAATAAGCCTAGTTTGACCATTTGACTGCAGTCCACAAGCAGTGATCAACATGACTGACAGCTGCGTTAGAGACTTCTCAGCTCTGATCTGTTGTTTTCCAAAGGTTGTAGTAAATTCTAGCAAATGCCATTAGAAGCAGTTCAAGGAGGATGACCATGTTGTTTTGTTTTTTTTTTTATCACAGACTGTCTGTCTCATGTAGGATATATTCTGTCAGAATATAGGGAAAGTTTCAGCAATACAACAAAGTGGTATTTTTTTATTTTTATAAAAGTTGTCAAGCGTAGCTTTAAGGATATGGTTACTACAACTTATTAAACTGTCACAACACTAATAGCACTGAGTACTCTAAATGACTACATCACATTCACTTCATGTTCATGACGGGTGATAAAGTTTTAAGAGTGTAACACTGCATATGACAGGCAAATAATATGTTCCTACTCTCACTTTTGGAAAATGGAGAAACGTTACCTTGGTGGCAGCTGTCACGACCTGCTGTTGAATATGTTTTACAACAAGAGACACCAAAAGAGAGAAAAACACAAGCTGTACATATTTTATTGCAAAGTAATAGTGACATAACATGTTTTAATACATTATATTACAAATATCTTTTATGTACAAACGCAATGTGTTGGATCTATTGACATCAACAAACCACTAAATTTATACAGTAAATACAGTGCTTGATTCATACAAGCAAATTGGTGGATACCTGTTCAAGCAATTCAAGATTTCAAAACAAGTATTTTTACGGAAAAAAAGCAGGAGGTTGAAGTGAGTGTGCCTCCTCAGATTTTGGCAGTGTGTTGATTTTTGTTCATTGATCTATAAAATGTTGCGTAAGCAGACTGTTAATAACGTCAGGTATGGCTATTAACAGTTTTGTTTTGTTTTATTAGAAAAGAAAATGGCACTTTTTTTATAGTATATTTTGTTGTAATTAATGAAAACTGGCCAGAATATCAACCCTGCATAACAAGTCAATAAATGTTACTGTTCCTATAAATTACACATTTGAGAAATGTATTTAGAATGAAATTAAAAGTCACTGGATACGTTTCCTGTGTCAACCTCATTTGCTTGTTACTGCAAAAAACAACTTTACATACATACTAAATATATATTGTGGGGTTCCTATCTCAAGGCTACTTAACTGAACGATTGTAATCTGTTCTTTTCATGTCAAATTAGGTTCCTATTGTTTTTCTCACTCAGATAAAAGGATAGCACTGTCTACTAAGCAGGCTTTTATCAAAAACAGTGTAAAACAACTCCTGAGCAATGAGCACGTTTTTATTGAGTCATGTGTAAAAGGGAAAACGGTAAAAAAAAACAAACAAACAACAGAATAACAATGCACAAAGTGCACAAATTCTTTGAATTATCAGGAGGTACCAGTAAATGAGCCTGATGTTTTGATATTGCACTTTCAGCATCATCTGTCTCTTGGTTGTCTGGCTTGGTGTGGTGCCACTCCAACAGAAAAAGATAAAGGTTGCATGAATTTTAGGAGCTGTAAAGGTTTTGTTTAGTGAGAGATACAGTACAGTACAGAATGTGTTCCTTGGATGCTTAGTGAAAGGTGTTTGGGTTCGGACGGATCATCATGACCACTTTCTTTAGTGAATAGGCTCCTCCTCTGAACTCAGCCCAATACACTCCATCTTGGTAGCGGCTGCGGTAGTGTCCCCCTCTGTACCAAACCCCATTCAAATTTGAATGGGCACAAGAGTTGTACCACCAGCCTCCTTTCTGGTAGTGGGCACAATTGCCTAGAAACATTGAAAAATAAATGAAACTGTCAGGCTGCATGCATAAACTCACATTTTGCACTGTACACACATTTTCCATCATTGGTTTTAAGCTGCCAGTGTTTATCCAGTTTAATATTTTCTAACATTATATATATTTTTTACCTGTATATGCATCATGGTCTCTGTCCAGTGTTGTGAACTGTTTGCCATTATGCCAGGTGAGGGAGTCTCCAGCATTGCCATGGTAACGGCCCACCCTTAGCTTGTAGAAGTCGGCCTCAGGCTCCACTCTGAAGCTGGCATACTCTGCAAACACCTTCCTGCCAGACCAGTCCTCCAACGTGACCAGCAGTTTGTAGTTCCCCTGGTTAGTCAGCCAATAGATGTTCTCCAGACCCAGCCAGTACTCGCCGTCAATATTGCCAAAACCTTGCTGTGAAGGACAGTGATAAGAAAAACACTATCAGTCAGATTAGGAAATCCTTTCTGAATGCTCTCTGAAAAGCTTTGAATAGTTAGTTTGGATGTCTGGGGGATGATTCAGGGTCGTTGCTCGTGCTCTGGAGGTAATTATGTGTTTAGCTCTTCTTTGGGGTTGTTTATCGTCAAGGAACATTATTATAAATGGACCCTCTGAGTCAAGTTTATAGCTAGCATCAGGTGTCCAGATTTCCACTATTATTTTGTTATTGAAAACACAGCAGGAAAAAGTGTATATAGTATGAAATCTGACATACTGGATGTTGTCTCACTGCTTTGTTCTGGCTCTGGTCATACAGTAAGTTGGTTTGTGGTATCCCCTACCCTGCACATGCTTTGAATCATGGAAACACCCCTTTGATGAGTTATGCAATTGCAGATCTCGTGTGGTTTAAGGTTTTCGTAAAACTCTTGGAAAGATCTCCGTTGTTGACGTTAGCTGAGATTTAATCAGGACCCTCGTGAATTTTTGGCCAGCAAACAAATGTTAACCAGTGAACTGCTACTCCCTGTGTTAGGGGTTTCCCTTTCAAAACTTCAAGATGTTTCATTGAAAAGAAAAGTTGATGTTCTCTAGTCCTGTTTATCAGTTACCCTCTGATGCAATATTCAGAACATAGTGATTTTTTCCAGAACATCAGTAATCCTGACACAACCACCTAATGTTACGTTTTTATTTTACTGTGTACTCATTCACAAAGACCAAGTGATGTTGCTGGAATTAATGAGTCATGGCTGTGGCAGTGACTGAGGCTGTTACTGCATCAGACACTTTGAGAGCTTAACAATTACCTATTCATTACTGTTTCACATCTGGTAAGTAGCAAAACAACCTACATAAGCCACCTGCTTCCTCTCCAAACTATGAGGTCCTTGATTTGGTGTGAGGTTGTCGCACCTTGTATGTTTCCCAGTTCCTGAAAAAGTTGACAGAGCCGTCCACCCTCCTCTGGATTACAGTCCAGCCACCTGGGTCGTGTCTCTGGTCACACCACACCTGCATGAGTCGGTTGGCATTTTCCGGCTTCACCAGATACATGCCGCTGGCAGTGTGGCCGTCTTCCAGAGCCTGCAGACAATCCTTAAATGGCCCTGAACAGAAAAATGACATGGCATATCAAATCCATTCAGTTACAACAGTATCTCAAAAGTTAAGAAAAGGAAATGGAGAAAAAGCCATAGTGACACAAAGAGTTTTTATACTCTGCCATAGGGAATCCCATTTTTCAGCAGAGGCTCTCATTTTAACAGCAGAATTGACTTTGGCTGCTCCTCTCACAAGGGAAATGGCTGCTGGCTGTGCAGCCAAAAGAAACACTGGCATGAGGGCAAAGGGAATCCTGACTACTGAATGATGAAACACTAGCATAAACTTTCAATCATCTGGGATGCTTTACAGTGAAGGATTATTTTATATTACTTACTTTCACTTAGGTTTTTGTACTTTATAACATACAGATCCGTCATTGTCACTGGAGGCATACATATTAAGGCCTCACATCATGTTTTGAAGAGGGGATTTCCGGGACTAAGTTAATATAAGGACGGCTTGTAAATTCTTGTCTTAAGCTGCACTACTCTGCAAGTAAGTCTACAAAAGTTCTTTCCAATATTACAATACATTGTGCAAAGAAACAAGATAGCATCTGCAAAGTGTTATGAAGATTCTTGTTTACAGATGAACAAACCCCCCCTCTGAATCAAATGAGTAATGTTGACAATAATTATGCAGCATCAGCCCTTTGCTCCTCTGCTGAGAAAGAATTTACGCTACAAATGTGTTCTAGATTTTGTGCAAGGTCAATATTGTTTCATTGGATTTTATGGTGCAAATCAGTGAAGCCTAATTTACCAGTGTGCCATTACGATATTACCCCAAATTCCAAACCCACTTAAAACACTAATGGGGCAACTGGCTCCCCAGCTTCAATCGGCTGTGAAAGTGTTTAAGTTCTCGAGATTTTCACACTTGTGTGGTTTGCCAACTGGCCCGGATTACAAAGTGTTTAAATACAATGGAAAAAAATGAATAGAGAATAGGGGGGTCATGCAGAGGGGTAGAGGTGAGGGGAGGGGTGCATCAACTGTTTGCCAGAGATATAAAGAAAGAGGAGGAAACAAAGCACTTCAGTGGTGATATATCATGAGGTCCCCCTGACATGTCAAACATAGGAATAGCGTTCACATAACATGAATAGCCTGAAGTTTGTCTCTCAGTAACAAGGTTGTTTTTGGTTTTATAAAATTGCTCTGGATGATAGCTATCTCTCGGCTCACTCCCTGCCATCCATTTACTCTGAGGAATGTCTGTTGAGCAGATACAAGCCAGAGAGCTGCCCTGCCCTGCTCTGTTCTGCCTGATAAAGTCTGCTGCTTTGGTGGAACATATGACTGATTCTTGCCTGGTGCAACTGGAACAAATGACATCACTGACTCCCGGTATCTCTTTCTGTTCGTACTTTACCCCCCCCTCCCCTTTTTTCTTCGACTCCATCCCTCTGTTTCTCTCTGTTGCTCTTTCAGGTCTCTCTCTCTTCCTCCCTCTATTTCTATATTGTGTGCAGCTCTCTGTCCGTGTTAAGGGTTTATGTAACTTTTTGGGGTGTTAGTTGTATGGCTATGGGCAGGAAATTACTTGCCTCCTTTCAAACATTCCATACAAAGGCTACCGTTCACATGCAGCCTACTGAAAATGGCAAGTGCTAGCATAAAATGTCAATGGAAAAAAGCTCCCAGTAGTCATGTTGGGAATGGCTTCTTCTTTTTCCACCATTTTAAAACCGAAGCCTCCTAATGAGAGGGAACGGCAACAGACTATTCACTGGAGCTGATAGCACAAAACACCCTTCACATCAGTTTTAAAGCTTTATCATCCTCTAACATATGTTCAGGAGTCCCATGGGCTTGCATCCAGCTATCCATTTAGGCACATGTATTTACCCTGTTAATATCTTTGTGTTTTGTGTGGGTTAAATCATGGCAATTAGATGATATGCATCTGAAAAGGCTGTAGACAACAGCATTTCTGTTCTCACTGAGAGCCCTTTGCCCTGGGAATGTGTGGGCCGTATTTAAATTGGCTTTGACTGGAAGAGTGGGTACTTGCTGTTGTCTTGTGATTAATGATGAAGAGGTTCACAACATGGTGCGGTCAGACACACAGTCCTTTGTTTGTGATGGCAACTGGTGTATTTGGTAAGAATGCATGATAAATAGGGCTTAAATGAAGTTGTTATTTAAAAGTTCATATTTGACTTTGTTGGACTCACCAGAGGGCTTGTCAGTGGTGGAAGGGCTGTGTGTGCCAGTGGGCATCGTTGGAAGAAGAGGCGGTAGAGATTTTTGGTCACTCTGGATCTCGTTGCTGATTGGGTTGTTAATTCGTGGAAGGACAGGTGGCTGGTAAGGCTTGTTTAGAGGTGGTGATGGTGGAGGTGGCTGAGGCCTTGGCTGGGGGACAGGCACATGACGAGGGGGAGGACGACTCTGACACTGCTCCTCCAACAGGGCAATAAGAGTTGATTGGTTAGTGGCCAAAGAGGCCAAGTGCTGGTACTTGTGCTCAAGATCTTTGTATCGACTGGTGAGCTGTTGCATCTCAGAGGTTTGGTTCAGGATCTTGTTCTCCATCTGAGCCAATTCGAGGGCATTGTCCCTCTTCCTGATGATCTCATGGAGCAGCTGCATGTACAGCTGAGTGACTCTGGAGTTCATGTTTCTGCTCTCCTTCCTCAGAAGCTTGACCTCATTGACAATACCCCCGTCTACCTCTACCAGTTGCTGCAGGGTCTCAATCTGCCTCTTCTGTTTCTGTAGCTCCACATTTAGCAGCTCTAACTCTTGTTTGTTGACCCGATTCTCCAGCATGGCCTCCGGCTCCTTGGAGTTGACACAGATGGCTCCAGTCACTTTTTGCTGAGGCACAATGAATGTGTAGGAGCATTTGTCCTGCTGCTGGTCAGCTGGAGCTCGCTTGCTCCTTCCAGCATAGAGAAACTCTCTCTCTAAACCCTCACTACTCTCAAATTCTTGGGTCCTGTCCCTGCCATGGCTGCTGCCTGACAGACTTCCCTGAGTCTGCTGGACACCACCGGCTAGTCCATAAACAAGAAGGAGCCCCAGCAGGACCGTTGAAGGGGGCTCCATGTGTCCAACTCACCAAACCCTGAAGAGAATGAGGAAGAAAATGGAAAACATAATTGTGTTGTAATGGAAGAAATACAGATGCAGCCACCCCCCCCCCCGCAAAAAAAAACAGTTCAAACACTGCTCATTTGGCATTTGGCTGCTCAATTCAATTATTGGTGTTGAAATGTTTTGCTGCCACATAATAAACTACCAAATCTATCAAGTGGACCCTACTTGGCTAAGAAAGCTAACTAGACTAGCTAGCAAACCAGGTTAGACCAACCACATCTGTGTTTTTATTAAACTTTACCTTCTGGACTATCAACCTAAGTGTTTTAGCATTTTCCATCCGCTTACATGAAACAGTTAGTGTTAGCTTTGTTATGCTACACTTTTAAGCAACTTATCAACTCTGTGATTAATACAGATTTGGAAAGTATACCCCATTCTGCCAGTTAGCCTAACACAGTAGCTTAAAAACATGTGCAGCATGCATTATAATAAAGTACAACTTTTGAGAACGGGCTGCAGTGGCTCTGACAATAGTCAGTTACTGTCTGTGTAGCTCGTTGCATCATGAAACATTGCCACGCATGTATGTAAATTTGATTGCCACAGGACTGACTCTATCCGAGTCTGACCAGCTGGTCACCGGTCATAGCCGATCAAGCTGGACATTGGCCGATTATGGTTACCAGTATGTTGGTGCATCTATAGAAAGTTGGTTAGCAGGGAACTGTATAAGCATATCTATTCTGAAACTGTTTCCCTTGCTATTAGAATTGAAAGCCCTCAGGTTTGGGCTGTGTCCTCATTTAGATAGGGCATCAATGGAGTCCTTATTGAGACCAGAAAAAGACTGCCCATCAAGTTACACCGGTCCTATCCTCCATTACCTGCCAGGAGCAGACAGGCACAGACATCCTGTGCATACACATCTCAACCCAGACAGGGCTGGAGGTCATTATAGCTCTTAAAATACGGGCTACCGAAAAAGATTAGATCTGAAAGGAAAATCTCTCACTTGCCCCGCTTAGCGCCCCAGTAGCTGCTTTGCCTTTCCATAACAGGAAATGCATTATATTCATGTGTAATGTATAAATCAAGACTCTCATGGTTGCTACACTGTGCACATCACTACTGGCACGAGCACACACTGCTGTTTTCCCCGTGGCTTTTGAGTGTGATTCACTGAATACATCTGGCCTTGATCCTGGTTTGTTTAAATCAGCTTTCCACTATCAAAAGTATGCAGTACTTGCTGTTTGAAAGTTACTAATCACCTCGCTGCCCCTAAGAAAAATATTTCTTTTGTCTAATGATGTGCTGATCTCTTTAGTCAGTTACATTGCTGTTAGGGGAGTGTGTTTAGCTTAGTTTGCTGTGCTGGCTCAGGTTCTGTTTGGGCCACTGCCACTGCTTGTCCTTGACACACAGAAACACTCCTATCCTATCTGCTCCCCTCTGCAGGCCTGGACATCTTTGCTTATGGAAAATTTGAGACACTACCAGATGATGCTATTCATGGAGCTGTTTTAAATATTGATCGTGTTGCAGCAGTTCTGTCCCTAGCCTTTACCAAACCAGGGAAATAAGTTGTGTTCAGACAGTGAAAGGCAATAAATTTGTATTATTATTACATTATTTATGTTTTAGAAAAGTTTGTATCCACTTTGAGCATGTGTGTTTCTGTTTTGAGCTTACTTTAACCATCTAGCATGCTTAAGAGTCTAATTAGGGGATGTTACATAATGTTAGCCTTATCTGATTAAAGATAAGTCTCTCTTAAATGCTGTGTCCTCCATAACTGGGCCAGGTGGCATAACTCATTATTTTGTCACCCCCAAATTCAAAGTGTAGACATTTTTATTAGAAAAATGAGTGGAGGCAGTTTTTGTAGATGATGTGGTGTTATTACGAGATGCCACTGAGTTCTGAGGAGAATGTAACTCCTGTGTAAGGATAACAAGGCCTTGAACTCCTGGGGCACCTTAATTGAAAGCTGCTGCATATTGGATTACAGAGGGGTCCTGTGTAACACCTCCCCAGAGTCGAAGGGGGCCTGTCTAATCAGAAAGCATTACAGAGAGTGCCTATATTGGCTTGGTTTTGAAGAACCACGCCAGGATTGCCAGTCAAACAAGTCCTCAAACATTTGTTATAGCCTATCTCGGAGTGAAAGATAATCTACCATATAACAATCGGCACAAAAGTGGGAAGAGAGCAGAAATGTTTTTGTCTTGTTAATCTGGGCGTGCTGCCAGCACATTAGGTTGGAGACATGGAGAAGAGAAATGCAGCGCTCTCCAAGAACATGACCCTTGGCACATTCGACCCTTTTGGCTTTATCTGTCTAGAGTAGAATGTGTAAACACTTATCCTTACTGGAAGAAAACCTGCATAGAAAAAGGAAAAGGGGTTTTGCACGCTGTACTTTTCTGTAACCTGTCTGTCCTTTTGATATTATAGTTTACCTGGCCAGACAAAAAAATCACCTACAGTACGGAAGAATGTGCGGTCTGCTTCTCACATGGATTTTGTTAAATGATGAAAGTAGCAGGTCCTCAGTTGAAACATGATGGATGTGAATAAAAAAAAAACAACTTGAGTTCAACTTCTGTTTCAAATTTACTATGAAACTGTCTTGTGTCAGCACAGTAGGAGGTTTTTTATTTTATAAATCCTGCTAAGAAAGCCTAGCTATATGATGTCACTTCAACAAATGCTGACTGATTCAGAAACTGTAGTGTTATAAATATTTTTCACACTACGCAAAGAGATACTCATTATCTATTACCACTGAAATTATCTCATAGTCCTATAGATAAAGCTCTAAAGAAATCACTAATAATAGCTTCCAAGTGAGCCCATACTAAGATAAAAGAGCAGCCCAGAGCCTGTCCCTTGTAATGTGCTGATGACTGTATTTGGCCAGTGGCTCCTGCGGTTTCTCCCCCTGGAACATGAGCTCTGTCTCTGAGAAATGCCGTGTGATTTGCCCCTGCTGCGGAGGAGTCCCATGTTGGACGTCGTTAGCCCGGAATCTCCCGCTCTAGGCTTCACTACACTTCAAAGCTGTGGGCGAAAATGTTTGCAGCTTGTGATGAAATATGTGCTTGTGTGCGAGTGAGTGAGTGTGCGTGTCTGCGAGTGTTTTTCGGTTAATGTTCATTTTCAAATAACAACACTTGCTGTGCTCAGTATCCCAGGGACCTGAGAGAGTCCCATCTGCCCCGGCAGAGACAGCCTGTTATTAACCCATCCCCAGTCTGCCAGAGGGAACAACAGAAAGCCTCCTCCTCTTCCTTCACTGTTAACAGCCCCCGCAGCTCATCATTGTCCTAACATCAGTTCACTTTAACAAGCTGCTATTGACTGGCAAATCACTGCAATGATTAACTGGTGTTGAGAAGTGTCATATACATCCTCTTTGCTCAGGGCCTAGAGATGACTGAGCGTAGCTTGCAGTGTGCAGTGAGTAAGTACTCTCTTCCTAATTTGATTGGCAGCTCCTCTTGGGTGATTTCTTCAAGTCTGCTTCACACCAAATGTTTTGGTTTTACTGTCTTCAGGTGGTAAGTCTGTGTTTACATGACTCCTCCTTCTGGATTTTACTCAGTGTTAAATCAAGTGTGATAGGTGAGTGCAGCGGGTAGGTCAGTGTGTCTCTGACCAGCACTGTGCTCTAGCCTTTTTGGTCATGCTCAGCACATATTAATTAGAAGGTGGGCAGCCTCGCTCAGACTAGCTGATGTCTCTCACCCTAGCCCCTCTCATTTCACCG
The DNA here is from genome assembly GCA_019142605.1 of Cephalopholis sonnerati. Taxonomy (NCBI): domain Eukaryota; kingdom Metazoa; phylum Chordata; class Actinopteri; order Perciformes; family Serranidae; genus Cephalopholis; species Cephalopholis sonnerati. The sequence goes on along the minus strand of JAGQAX010000007.1, from coordinate 13,807,403 downwards.
TGAGCATGGCATTCCTCACATTCTTCGTCACCTCATTAGAGTGAGCTGCCATACACACATGGAGAGTCAATGGTGGTGGCAGACAGGAAGAGCTAGACCCTGGAGACGCGGGACCACTACTCCCCTTATCACCTATAAGACATACTGTATCTACTGACCCATTTCATTCCCAGTGTCCTACTTTCTATGTGAATGCCTCATAATCACATCATCATCATCCACAGCAGGAGATCACAACACAACTACACAGCACCTAATTTGTCAGTAGCCGGAAAAAAGCGGACACTTTGCAGGGCGGCTTTGTGCTGCATGTTCAAATTAGCGCCGACTCTGCTGAGAACTGGCAGTCTCCTGCATGACACCCAATATGTGTTGGATCAGAGTCAAATTCAATTTGCTCATGGTAATCTGCACTATTACATTACCTTGAGGGTGACCTCATTCTTTCCTCAAGCATGTAATCCTTGTAAGCGCGTAACATGACATTTGGAACATGATTAACCCCAACTACCTGCTCGGTTTGATGGTATAGGACAGTATTTGTTTGGACCCTCCATGGAGCAGGAGAGTTAAGGTTTTTGTTCAAATGTAAGTTTTGAGGTTTTGTTCTGTGTCTCATGCCACTTGGTGTGTTCTTCCGTACCTCACTTGTGATCTGAGTCAGACAGGGAGGCAGGGGGTCTCGGGGATTGTTTCGATAAGTTCCAGCATTCTACCTCAAAGCCCCCTTATCCAAACACTACCCTGGCAACAGAAACAAAGAAGGGATTCAACTGCTTGCTTCCCTGTCCTCTTGAGCCCAGGGGAACATCCTGAAGCTGCAGAACGCTTGACATAGTCTTTTTTTTCCTTTTTTTTTTTTTTTTTTTTTTTTTAAGAAGTGAATGGTACCATTTAGATATTAGAAAAGAAATCTGCCAGCAGGTATCCAAGGCTCTTGCTGTGTAGCATCTTCTGCACCATCTTGTTTTACTTATTTTATCCCTTTTTGGGTCCTGTGTTTTGAAAATTGTTTGAGCAGAACTGAAGAAGCACTAAGCTTAAAGTGCCCAGTCTCCAGCATCCCCCTGCGCTGAATTAACCCCCCCTCCACCCAGTCTATCATAGTCATCTGTCCGGTTAGTCATCAGAAAGTAGAATTACCCTTTGGCACCTAACAGTGATTCAGACAACAGATGCTGAATGTTGACTGCTGAATTACAGATCAAACTAAATCATTATGTAAGGTGCAGCAGCTTCAGAGTGAACAAAGTCTGACTTCAATCAGCCTTACAAAATAACAAAACAATTGCTTCACTATTGTGAAATGTTACCAGGCTGATTAATTCTGAGCTCACTTACAACTTCTCTCACACTAACAAAAGTCATCATTCCCCCTCGAGAGTACTTGTTACAGACGTGGACAATTTATCAATGCAGCAAGTTGAAGTAATGTTTGACTGAATGTAATGTACATGTGCACCATCTTCGTTAAAAAACCCAAAGCAATAAATAAGATAAATATGTGAACAGTTACATAATGCTTACAAGATGACTGTAGAGTATTGACGAAGCTCCCTCAGTTGCCTTGCCCTCCTGGCAGAGCTGATTGAAGTTCCTCCTGGTAGAAAGTCATCCCAAGTGTGAAAGCTGCACCCCTGCGTCCTCCTCTCCCCTCCTTCTCTGCGCTCTGCCTGTATAGTTACTCACTCTTTGTCACCTCAGTCCATTCCAACCGTGGAGGGTGGTGGTTTTTTTAAAGCCTATTATTAAAAGACCGTCATCAGCCCAACAGAAGGTTAACTTGCCAAAAACTCTTCAGCAAACATTGAGCAGATTGTTCCAAAATCCACTTGAAAAAGTTGGAGCACTTTGAAGAGACAACTGGTAACTTTAGTTGGATGGTGGAGGTAGTTTTCCTGATAAATGGTGAGAGTCCAGGGCAGGTTGTGTACTGCCTGTGGCCCGTTAGGAGAAGACTGTCACTTTTCTGTGGGCTGAATCCATCACTTCTGCCTCACAGCTCTAAGAGGCTGTCTCTCTCAACTGCACCTCTCTCTCTCCCTCCCTCTCTCTCCCTCCTTGGTGCTTTTAAATGATGAAAAATCCTCTTGCAGTGTTTCAGTAGGCAGACAAATTGAGCTCAGAGCCTCCCCCTCTCCCTTAAAAATGAACACATTCTTGTTTAAAGCAACAGCCTTCTTTCTTCACCCCTCCTCCCCATGGCACAAAAGAGATCCACAAGCATGCACAACACAACACAACACAAGACACACACACACACACACACACACACACACACACACACACACACTACTCAAATTTCCAACCCCCTGCCCCCTGGCCGCTGGTTCACCACCACCACCACTATTCCTGGCTTGGACTGCATGGTTCTTGTGGTGGTGGACAGCCACGTTGTTACACCCATCAGATCCTAATTGGCCGTGAATGAAAGCTTTCCCCGGGAGATGGGAAGAGGCTGACAGATAGGAAGCAGATCCAGGTGTTTGACCTAAGCCAGGTCTGGGTGAGCGGCTGCTGTCCCTGGTTTATAGCCTGGAGGTGAGATGTCTTAATCGGGCTGGGTCTGCGTACAAAACAGCACACTTGAACTACATCTCACTTGGGCATAATTACGTAATGGCTTCGAAAGCAGAGCTGTGCTTACTTGTCCATGTGTTTTGGTAGACAAAAGGATATGAAACACGTTGTCATGTCAGAGTGTGGACAGTCCTGCCAATGCTCTATAAATTTCTCAAGCAAACCCTTGGCTTTGGATACCGTTGCCCTGGCTGTCTGTTGTTTTTGTGTTGTCTTCCTGTTTTCAATAACATTAGAAGTTTTTTCCCCAGCCAATGATGTTGTCATTGGGTTTCCTGTTTCTGCTAAGATGATTAGTTTTTAATAGTTTCCTATTCAGTGCACAGAGAAAGTTCAGAGTAACATTTCCTCAGAGCTTTATTTCACACTTTTCTAGCAGACAATAAAAGTATTTCTTAATCTGGTATTAACTGCTTTGTCAACTATTGAAATGTAATTGTCAAAACCCCAACTTGTAGTAGCACCAGATGGCAACTATGTTCATCACTTGTTACATTGTTTTTAGCCTTGAGCTACAGATCTTCATTGTTTTATTGTAGCTTTGTGTTAAATAAAATTTCTAAGTTTGGCTGTGGAGTTTATTTTACAACATAAGATGTGTGATTCTCCCCTTTAGAGTTTAAACATTTAATATGCTGCAGATGGTAACTAACTTTTATGTGTGTCAGCTGTAAACTCTGACAGTGTTGGGATGCGTATTAAATAGGAAAGGAAGGGGTAAAAAAAAATTAACAAGAAATGAGAAAAGTTGCACGTGTCTCTCTCTCGTGCCAAAGTTTGAGCTACATCACTTTAATTTAGTTTTTAAATACCAGGCAGTTACATAAGTGGTAGTAGCTGTTTAAATGGCAATTTGTTTTCCGCTATGTGTGCAACTATTCACGTGCTCCTTCTGATTGTATACTGTACAATCAGCGTTTTCCATTGCATTGTTTTAAATTTCCATCGACCATTCCCTTTAAGCCTATAGATTTAATATTGGCCTCAGTGCATCTCTGAAATCATGCTCTTGTACAGTTTGCATTCATGTGTTTTCTATCAGGCAATCTCATAAAACAGTCATACTTCAGCTTTGGGGAAATGTTCCCATGCACTATTAACCAAATGTAGTAAGACTGGAAAAGCTATTTGCAATAGGTAGCATTTAACCTTTCTGATGTCAGCTGCTGTAATGTCCATGGGGCATTATTTAGTAGCGAGTGAAAGAAAATATTGTACTACAAAGATGCAACCAGCATAAATGAAAGCAACAATTGACTGCAAGAACTAAATATTTATAATAAAGGACGTCACCAGTGCAATGAGCAGAGTCCTTGTTTATATTACAGGATTATATTAGTTTCACAGTCATGTATAATTTCCCTGCTCAGATCATGTGAGGTTCAGTATTTAAAGGCAGACGGCCGTTGATTTCTTCCACGGTCGATTCAATTTCTTCCTTGTGTGAATGGAAGCGTTTAAATGTTTCCCCTGATGACACAGTGAGAATGTACAACTGGCTTTATGAGACAAAGTTCCTGGCAGAAAACATTGGAGCAGCAAGAAGTGGACAAATTCATTTCATAACATCCAAGATTGAGCCAGACTGAAGGGCCGGACACACGTTTGACACGTTAATCCCTTAAAGAGATTTTGGATCAAAGAAAATGTGATTCATGCGTCACATGTTATGCTGAGCTGGTATTATTATATTGTTTATACCCATCTTTTTCTTTTTCCTCTCCTAAATGAAAACTGCAGCTGACTTTGCGGCTAACTGGTGAATGGCACTCTTACTCAGCGGCGGGGAAGCTGAGCTGCTTTTCAATGTTGAGTGCTTTGAGTGACTCATTGGATGTCGTCCAAAACCACGGTGTTGGTGCAGTGATTAGTTCTCTTTCCATCTCTAATCCTCAGCAGGTGGAGGAACAACGGATCATAAAAATGTCAGGGGGAAAATGTTAGTCCCATATTGAAATAGTAACCAATCAATGCATTTTAAAGCTGCGAGCACCACATGGGAGGGGATCATGGAAAGTGGCTTCACGTTGGAAATGTTTCACAGATGGGCTTCTATGTTGGTGAATGAATGAGCATGTTTAGAGACTTCTCTGATTTCTTACCAGTTCATCTGGGATTAGCAGGAGGGAAGCTTCTGTTTATGAGTACAATTAGTGACCAGACAAATAAAAATGAGTTTAAGACGGGAAAATTGCCTCTAAATTATATTAACTACTTTAATGCTCTCTTTGCTCTTATCCATTAGATGATAAACAGACCAAACTGTCAAGTAAATGTCAGATTCAATTAAAATGAATATTCAAGTAAAATAATATTCACATAGAAGCAACAGCTGGTAAATTAGTGAATCGTATTATGTATCTTCCCAGAGCGACTTGCATGGGAGTTAAAACAAAACGAGCTCTCACAGATATGAGGAAGTGAAGGAAGAGCAGTGAGCCTGAAGCACTTTTGTTTTTTAAAACACATCTTTTTTAGATCAGAGCAGCTTTTTAAATTTGTATTCAAGTGTTTTTTAAATGTTAAAATATTTATTGAAAAAGGCTGTTTAACCTGCATCTTATGATCTGTCCTGGTGCTCATGTTGTTCATTATGACAGCTGTGGTTGGAAAAAGTACTTCAGTTTCCTGCTCAAGTAGAAACACTGTTGGGCAGAAAACAAATGTAATAGTTGCAAATAAAGTGGAATGATAAATACACAGCATAAGCCTCCCATGAATTTATGCTTTGAGGCAACTGGATTCATGAAGTTTTCTTTATAAAATAAATCATTGAATAAAGACTCTTTGTATATTAGTGCAAAAATATGTACTAATACCATTTCTTAAAACCCTAAAATCTGGAATAGGATTCATGCGGTTTTTTTAGGCCAGAAACCCAAATGAAGTGTCAATGAAGAAGCACTAGTAGTGTAATTAAGTGCAATCTACTAAACTTGAAATGCCCCTACCTCTGTAAACGTGTACAAGACGTACAATTACATATATTTTATAAATTGGAAGTGGGCTGGGCAGTATATTGACATAATAACAGTATCATGATATGAGACTTTATTGTCTTAGAGGTTGGATATTGTAACATTGTGTTGTCTTTTCCTGGTTTTTAAAGGCTGAATTACAATAAATTGATGTAATTTTTTGAACCTACCAGACTGTTCTAGTTTTTAAAGTAATACTGATACCAACAGAGTACTCAATTTGATACTTATCATGTGAATGGAGTAGTGTGTAGTATAGTCATACTATTGAACGTTTTAGTGGCATCTCGGCACGCTGAACTGCTAACTCTGTGAAATACACCAAACTCAACTTCACCACAAGACAGATTGTATGGGTTGTAGTTGCTGCTGTGGAAGTGTGAGCTCCGTGCTGGCGACAGCTTTGAGAATCTGACTGGCCACACACACACACACACACACACACAGGGCTAACTGTTAGGTAACATTAACCCTGTAATCTAACAGTCATTAACAGGTCTTACAACAGAATTGATCTGTGTCACTGTGAATTTGTTGGGATGTTTAACGGCTTGGTGTTGGATGTTAGCTGCTGCTGGGGCTGTGTTAGCTCATGCTAACTGGGAGGAAGTTGAATACCCCTTCCCCAGGGAGTGTGTCTCCAGAGGTGGCTCCAACAGAAAGTATTTGCTAATCTGGCGGGGTGTCAGCACGGTCCAAGTTCAGACCTCCAGCGCAAAAAGGATTGAATGCAGGTATCCTTTGGCTGGAGACTTTTTGATACTACTTGGTGGTATAATTCAGTTGATACCATAAAAGTAGAGAGTACAGAAACCCAGCCCTTGTCATCCCCCTAAAAGTAAACATTGAGAGAGAAAAGTGATGCTGTGATGAAAAGTGATGATGTGAAAAGTGATGAGAAAAGTGTTCACTGACTGGCTTTTGTCTGCAGAAGGCTCTAAAGTTGTCCAGTGTCAAATACTGTAAGGAGGAGGACATAAGTGACAGTAAAATAACTGATACACTCAAAAAGCCACAAGTGCACCAAAAAGCTACTCAGCTACACTAACAGACATGAATGCAGTTGGTGACTTCCAGTCTTGGTTGACACCACATAAATATATGTTAGTCAAACAGCACAGCTCCCATTTGTCCATAGTTCAGTACAAACTATCAACACTACCAATAGTGTTTGTGGAGTCAGTTTCATAATATTCAACTTTTTCCATGTTACATTTTTCACAAGTGGGATCACATGTAATGATGTCGTATTTTGCTCAGTGTATGTACCCAATATGAGCAGCTTACTGTGTGAGGCCACCACAGCGAGCTTTGTTTAAACATGGGTCTGTACAAGGCCAGCATGTGTTCCTGTCTGCCAGCCATGATGGATGGTTCTCTGGTGACCTGTATCGACCTTGGCACCCCCGGTCTACTGTTGCTTGCTGTTTGTTGTGCATTTTTGACTGACAAGCCTATTACAACTGAGAATTCACTTTAGTAAACTGTAATATGCTGTTTTTTTGCCATGTTTATTCTCTGGGGCTATATTATGAATCAGATGGTCATGTAACACATTTATCAAAATAGAAATATTAATATTTTCCTCTGTGATGTGGCGTGGAAAGAGTTTGCTTAATTATTCCATGGCCTTACTGTGTAGGACTCACTGTGCCTGGTGGCTAGACCTACAAGGACTGTTCTGTTGGGAGGAAAATTTAGAGTTTTATGATCTGAGTGGAAAGAATGGGACTGGCTCAGGATTTTGTCAAGCTCACCCCAACTGTTGCAAAAACCACCGAATGAGACCAGTAAATATGGAACGTGTGAGAATTCAGACGAAAAGGATTTCATTCAGACTTCATTAATCTGATGTTGAAAGCATGAGCGGCCTGTGTGGCCTTGTCTGAAATTGACTTGACATAACTAATTCAGGGATTTAACAGTATATAGCTAACAATGCTGAAGCTGCAAAAAAAAACCCATAAGATCTGGCCACATATGTAGCAAGTGACCAACTTTTTTATTTGTGTTAGAATCAATTCAGAAGTTACTAAATTTCAGTGTTGTTCATCCCTTTGCAGCCTGTTTATTAACAAGCATTAAACCCTAAAGCCAGCTCAGTATTCTACATATATTACGTTTGACATCATGCATTGTAGCATGGAATTTAAAGATCAGGGTTACGATACCTATTTCTCCTGGGTGCTACAGGTTTAACGTATGGTTTCCAGACATGTTTTACAAGAGGGCCGTCTTTACATCATTTGGAAAGAATCCAAAGGAACACAGTCAGTATGTAAAGGCTTTTTAACAGCTGTTGTGATTTGGGATCCATGGAAGCAGGACTGAACAACAAATAAAGGCCTGTGCCATGTAAGAGCAACTTGAAAATATAATGATGTGTGACCTAATATGCTGGTGAAAAGCAACGGCAGTTGGTCTGTGTGGGTTGTATATGTGAGCGAATTTCAAGGGAGCAGTCTAATGGCCTGTCATTGACTCATGAGGACAGAGTTGTAAGTCCTGACTTTTTCATGGTAAACACATATAGTTCTGTCGTCAGGGGAAGCTGTCAGTAGTAGAGTTAAGGTTTCACAAAGCTTGGCTCTCAGTGAAGTTTATGACTCTGTGTGGATTATGTCAGCAGCATATTTGACCTACTTTCTCAGCCCAATGACCATAGCTTGTGCAAATACAAAGAATTCCCTACAAAAGTGTCCCAGTGTAGAAAATAGTTTATTACACATTCAATATAATATGTACATTATATGCAATTTTTATTATTATAGAGTCAATTTTTCCTAATATACTGTGTGCTTTGCAGTTGTGACAGGCATGTACTTATATAGCAGTGAAAATTAGCATCCTCAAGTCACACTTGGAGCAAATCATGAATCTTGGATACCAGTTCTGTTAATATGGTCATCCCACATGTTTATGTGACAGGTTTGTTTTATAGCTGCAGTGATCACTCTTTAAATGTCACCATCTTGGCTCTGTTAAGTCTTATAGGACATTTATTTGGCAACAGAAACAGTTTTGAACAAACCAGCCTCCAAACCAGGTGTGACATGGAGTAAAGCAGGACTCGTAGCTTGTTTCTCTGTGGTTTAAGCTGCTGGACTGAAGAGAACAGTGTATTCTGTGGCTGTGTATTTAGGTTCAGGTCTGCTAGTTTTAATGACTGATGTCCTGGGGAAAGAACTGCCTGGGGAATGATTGGAACGGCACCCTGGCTCAAGGTAGACCATAGCTCATTTCCCTGCTGTTTATGGAACTACTGATGGCAGCAGTGACACCCCCAAACCCCCAACTCAGCCCAACTTCAAAAACGGTTACTATACTGCCCGATACTGGCCTAAATAGCATTAAAGAAGCATTTTGTGGGAAGAAATTATAAATTACCTTCAAAATTTAAAGGGTGTTAAATGGGATATCCCAAACTGAGAAATTTTGGTGCAAATAAAGTCACCTCAGGGAGTGTCTTTATTCCTTATTTAGGGTCTTGAGCTTGTCAGAGAAGTTTTGTTTGATCATTTCCTGTGTGTGGGAACCGACAGGAAGTACAGTACAGCAGTGCTAAAATAATACCCCCTTTCATGCCAAGGACGTATGTTGGACTCGTGTTGGGTACCGCCCAGAGAACTTTGTACTTGCTTTTGTACAGTGATTACAATTTGCTATACAACTACTAGAGAAAGTCTTTGGGAACCTAACAAATGTCAAATTCGATTTTAAAATTGATTCTCAATTGAATGCTCCACAGCCTTTTCATTTTAAAAAGTTGACTGCATTAATTAATGAATCAATTAACACGAAAGCATTTTACAGTTTCATGCCTGTATGAGAATGACAAAATGAGGGGTGGGTGCAGAGCAGAGTGCCCCACTGTGTTTTTATTAATGTTATGTCTCCTGCAGTGGAGAGCTGCCTCTGTGCTGCACTGTTGGCTCCAGGGACAGCCAAGACGCTGAGCGGGCACAGGGTTTTTGAGGTGAAACAGACTGAGCATAGAGTTGTTTTCTTCACCACAGAGTTGGTTTAGGTTTTGTTAATGCTGCAGCATGTGTTGGTCAGTCAGTCTGGTTTGTTAATGTTACTGCTGATCGCTGCTCCACTGCATTAATGTAAGTGATGGCCAGAATGAATTCAATATACCTTATATTCATCTCTCAGATGTAATTAGTTATGTGTTTAAAATTGTAATCACTGCTTTTTATGGAGGTCATTAACAAGGTAAACTGACTGTAGTGTATGAGCACTGTAGACTGTCCGAGTGCTGCGCTGCCCTAGTGTTTGAGTTCCAACTTTTTCATTTAGAAAATCGATTTTATCACATTTGTGAATTGATGCAGAATCCTTCTGCATCGCAATGCACCTGACAAATCAGTTTTTTCCTCCATCCCTAATGACTGCTGTCTTTTGTGAAGTTACACTTAAATACATGAAAGTAGGACTGTCCCCTGCCCTTTTTTTCTCTTGCTAGTCATGGTGCAGTGTACTTCTGGGGACATTTTGGTCCCCAGATTTTGCTGTGGAGTGAGCACTCTTCATCTTTATGCTACTATTTGGTACAGAGCTGTGGACGTGATGCAGTGGCACAGAGGAGGAGAGGCTTTGCACCGTAAGGCACAGAGATAACATTATCTTCACTCTTCCTCTGAGAAGTGCTGAAATTCCAGCTTTCAGATACTTAATATGGCACAGTTTCTGGCTGTTTGACATCCAGTGTCGGCACAAAATGCTGTTGCACATTTCTGATCCGACATTAGCGTAGTTAGCTTGTTGACTGTATTACATGCGTGCTGCTGTCATACTGAAAGCCCCACTGAGCCCTATTCAGACTTAATGTGAAAAAAACCCCACAAAAAACAGAGTCATCAAATATTTGTATTTAACGGCCAAATCTGATTCAACTGGCGTAATTCTGAGTCATGTACAGCCCTACATGTAAGGTTCCTTTATGAGAGCAGTACATCCGGACTTTGCACTCAGGAATCAAAGATGCAGAACTGAAAACAAGAAAACCATGTCTCTTGACTAGTCATTGGTTTGTCCAAATTTGGGGCTGACAGGCGGTATTTGTTTGTTTTGTTCTGTGGCCAAGCAATACTTCTTGTCCTTCTGTTACCACTTCTTCACCAAGCATCCAGCACATACAGGCCTGACCCTGATCTTGAGCTGGTTTGTCTTTGTGGTTGGTCTGACACAGAACAATCCTTATACACTGATGCTTGAAGAAGCGTAGGTCTGTTGACAGGAAGTCTTTTAGAGCTCCAGTACTGGAAGACAAAAATGTAAATATTGAAAACCAGTTCAGCCATGTCTCCCAGAGACACTGTTATATCCTTACAAAAATAAGCTTGTGAAAATAAATGTGAAAGCAAGGAACTGAATCAACAAATGTAGAGTTAGGTGGTTCCAGGTAAAGAGTATTTTTAGAAGTAACTGTTTGGACTTAAAAAAAAAACCTGCTGTCACCGAACTGTATTTACAAATTTTCTAAACTGAGTTTACAGGTACAAACCTGAATGTATGCTCAATGCAACAACAACAAAACTCTATTTTAATTAATATCCTTTAATTAATATCCCATAAATCAAAGGCAGTTGTAAGCATCCCATACAAATAATTCAGTCTCTGCTCCAATTAGGCCACCCTGTTTGACTTGAAATAACAGCACCCCATTCAGTATGAGTCTTAATGAACCGCATGGTGGGATGCATCTTTTGTGTTGCCTTCATCAAAATTTGTTTACTGATTTCTGAGAGAGTATTTTATGAAACAAACAAGCAAAACAGCCAAATCAAAAGTGACCCATGAACTGTGTCTTTTGTTTTCAATTTTATCCATCTTTGCATTTTATTGCAAACTTCTCACTTAATGAGCAGCTTTCCAAGTGAAAGCCATTGACCTGAAACTCCCAGGGAGTACTCGCTCCAGTTTATGTGACCAAATGCAGTCAAGTGTGGCCTTTTTCCATCCCTGTGTTTCAACAAAGCACGTGTGTTTGCTTGACCCTTCCATAAATATTGAACCAATTTTGGCAAGAATTCAAATTTATTAGGCTAATTGCTAACTCTGCCAAGGGGCTCTAATTTGTTTTGAAAAGTTACAACACACTTTTTGTATTTTTCTTAGGTTTGTTAGTGTATTGATATCAAATGAAAAATAAAAGGAGAGATCAACATAAAGTGTCTTAGTAAGGTGTTCCTGTAGAGCAGCTGCTCCATTTCACAGACCATCTTCTTGAACCCTTCAGAGGACTGAATGCTGGCTGAAACAGTGCCTAGTACCCAAATAATGCGGTCTACAGAGAATTCATCATCGCTGTGAGTTCCCGTCTCCTCGCAGACCAGGACTAATGTTGCATTTAGTGGGCCTTGACAACTCGTGAAATCAGAAATTTACATGTTAACAACTGTGGATAGTTGACCTCGAACAGCTGGCAAAAGGCTGAATACCATTGGTAAATGAGGGCAAATTCCACAGTCCCCACCTAATATGATACTATGATAATTATTATACAAGGAAAATGATACACACAAACTAGTATGACTATAAACTAATATTGTACAGAGTAAGAAAGGAGTAACTTACATTTTTATGTCATTATCTGTTTAAATGATGTAGCAGTATGTATGTTGACTAACAACATGTCTAGGCTGTGAATAACAACAGTGCTTTCATGCCTGGCCTCATTGATTTACCAGTGATTGCTGAACACCTGAATGCAAACACCTGGCAGATGGTCACTGATATTTCCAGATTTAACAGGCTGATGGGATCTCGTAAAACACACCATTAAAGAAGTGCCTGGCAAGCTGTGGATTTTGTGTTGGTAGGGGCTGCATGGAATACACTGACCATGTCTGCACAGCTTTAGCAACAGAATGCTGCATTTCTAGAACATTAATTGTATGATGAACATTTATTGTAATATGACTTGGTTTTTGTAGGGATTACCCAAATTAGATATAATGTGTTAATTACATGTTAACGCTAGGCTGTGGAAAAGAAGATGCTTTCTGTAGCTGTGTATTTAGTTTCAGGTCTGCTGGCTTTAATGACTGGGGTAAGAACTGCCTGGGGACTGATCAGATCGGCACCCTGGCCCAAGGTAGACCATCGCTCATTTCTTTGCTGTTTATGGAATTACTGATCGCAGCAGTGACGCCTCCAAACTCCCAGCCCAGCCCGGCTTTTAACACAGTTAAAATACTGCTCTACTATTCTGCCTGACACTGACCTACATAGCATAAGAAAAGCATCATGTGGAAGAAATCACGAATAGCTTGCAAAGTTTGAATGGTGTTTAATAGGACATCCCAAACGGAGAGATTGTTTTTCATAGTAGGGGTGGGCGATGTGTCCAATATCTTCCATTAAGGTGTGTGCAATTTTATATCACAGTGTGGTATACACCGATCAGGCATAACATTATGGCCACTGACAGTTGAAGTGAATAACATTGATCATTTCATTACAATGCAATGTTTTGCAGGGAAACCTTTGGTCCTGGCATTCATGTGGATGCCCCTTTATGCACTCCACCCATCTAAATGTTGTTATAGTCCAAGTGCCCCCACTCATTGCAACTGTAACCCTGATGGAAGTAGCCCCCCAGCAAGGCAGTGCACCATGCCACACTGCAAAAACTGCTCAAGAATGGTCCAAGGAACATGACAAAGAGCTTAAGGCATCAATCTAGCTTTCAAATTCCCCAGATCCCAATCTGATCGAGCATCTGTGGGACAAACTGGTACCCCGGAGGTCCGTCTCCATGCCTTGCCGGGTCAAAGCCAAGTCTCACATTGTAAGACTTGGGTGCAGCAATACTCCCTTTTTTGTCTCCATTATCCCTGCATACTTTCTAGTGGTCCAAAGAAAATTAGAACACTTCAAAGGCAGCACAGTGTAGCTTAGCTCTGTACCATTGGTCCACTTTTAGGGTGGAAGAGACGCAGTCCTGATAACGTGTGTCCTGTTGGCTTGCCAGCCCCTGGCAATGAGCCAAAAAGTCTGTAGTTTTACCCTCCAGCAACTTCATCCTCCAACCTGAATATCTACCATTCCTGGCTGCGCACCACCGTATTATGGAGGTAACTGTGGTGTTCCCGGAACTTTGCTAAGCTTGTCTGAATCACAAGAGGCATTGCTTTGTTTGGTTTTTCTTGGCCAAATTTTGTTAATTACTTTGATAAAAATATGTTAAATATTTTTTTGGCATTCCAATTTCAGTGTGTGAATATTCTTGAGAAGTTAAAGTACAAGGCTCTGTGAAAGGCTGTACTTGTATTTTAATTATGTTATATTATCATTATATCGGTGGCATAAAATTATCTCAAAATAACAATTATATATTGAAATTATTTGTCGGACATGATATCGCTCAACAAAAGTTACTATCCTGACAGGCTAGTACAATATGGAAGTGCTAATATAATACCCCCTCTCATGCCAGTGACTCATGTTAGACTAGTGTCTGGTATAATTTTCGTGCAGTTGTTACATTTTGTTATATGATACCTGTTTTTATGAGGTTACAATTGATATGTGTTTGAAATCTTTGCCTTTCAACTAACAGATTAGCCGCAAGGTTCCAGTGTCAAGACATAACACATAGACTCTGGTATGACACGTGGATCAGGCAGTGCAGTATGTCGTGCTATTTTTGGTTCGGTGGGCAGCCAGTTAATTAGTGATTATTTAGTGATCATTAATGAACTTGAGTATGATCAGTAAAGTTGTACCAGTATTATCTAGGCATTTTTGTTGATTTGTTGGCCTTTGTGTTCGGGGTGTATTAGAGGCTGGTATGTGAGTTTTTATGAGTACAATATGGCCCCATAGATGGAAACCGACCACACAGTCAGGGTAGCTATACTTTGAAGCTGCAGACTGTTTTTCTTGGATCATTCTGGGTCAAATAAACAGCCCAGTTGTGTTTGAGGACTTTTATGCCACCTTTCAGTACACAGTAGCTTCTCAAAACAGACAGAAGTATTATCACTCCCCTCAAATGCAGATTTGCAGCATAAATCACCATTGTTAAATCCTGTATAGGCCTTCATGAGTGCACCACATCTACAAATATCCCAACTATCAGTTAACAGGCCATAATTTACCTGAAGAAATCAAAAAGAGAACTGTTTTGATTTACAGCTGTTTAGTATTACATCTTGTATTCTCTCAGTAGCATTACCTTTTTATGAGGTATTTTCCACAACTCATCCCAGCAGGAAGCAAATGTAGATTAGATTTTCCGTTTACTGTCCCTGTGGTGATTTTTGTTAGACAACAGCTTACAAATCATTTGTTATGGTTTCCTCTGTGAAAACAGTAGTTAATCAGTTGCCGGAAGGCTTTGGCTGTCTCAATGTCAAAAACAGAGGGGAATCATTCTGCTTTGAAGGAAGACCTACTTGCTCCATTTGCCTCCATGTTTTGATTACTTCTCCATGTGTGAAGAGGAAGTCCTTGACTGAACACGGGAAGCTTTCCACGAAGAGCAGCAAGATCTCATAACACAGTGGTGTCTTCTGTTACAACTCAACTGGCAGGAGCATGGTAGAGTCACCTGAAAGCTCAAAGTTGAGTGAACATTCATCTTTAAAATGATCTGGAGCGAGGCCAGCTTATTGTAGTGCAGACTGACTTAACCCAAACTGTTACCTGGGGGAGTTGTACACTTCCTGAGCTACTCTCCAGCCATTCTACTTCATGGAACAGCCAAGACAAAAGCCCACTTTAGAGGGAGGTGGAAAAAGAGTAGCAAAGGAAGGGGGCCAAGCGGGTAGCTGTGGTGAGCTAAAATTGCAGACTAAAGCATATCTTCAAATCGCAGAGCCCGGAGGATGGAAGAGGATTCCTCCTAGTGTTATTGTTTCCCATGTTCTTCCACCCCCTGTAATATTTTCCAGATTAAAGCACGCTCCTTGCCCTTTCTCTAAAGACAGACCCCAATTTCACAGGAGAAAACCAAAGGAACCACAGGGCGGGAATTGCTTTTTCCACTGCACATGAGATAATGTGTTGCGAATCGTGTTGCGCCTGCCTGTGTTGAGCTGCCAAACTAGAGCATTATTTCCATTTTTCACAGGTCCATTATTTAGAGCACAAATGTCTGCTTGAGACGTAAATAATAGTTTCATATCATGAAGCTTTCAGACATGATCTATTGATGGAGAAATGGTGATATCCTCCTGTTTTTTATTGGATTCAGCAGCTTGCACTGACGTAATGTGAAAGTTTTATGGTGAGTACATGCCGTCGGACCCTTTACAAGGGTCTTATGCCATGGGTCTTAAAGCATGGAGAAATCTGGCTACAAAATGTTTACTGCTATAACCTAAACATGGCTTAAGTGGAGCAGTGAGCCATTTCCTGAACCACATCAGAAAACGAGACAAGCTTAATAACCCCACACTTCTGAACAAACACATGCATGCACTTAGTATCCTCTCAGCGCAGGCTGCTCTCAGAGGCCAGTGTTGAGCTCATGATTTGGCTGAGCATCTGCAGGCTCTTTGTACTGTACGGTCAGACTACAACAGACAACCAGTCCTGCACTTCTACTTTGGACACCAGCAATCTTTTTGTGTTTAGTTTGGAAACTTACCTTGGAAACATTTCTGAATGTGTAAGCTCAGTCTTTTAGTTCCTCCACTTCTTCGGTTGCAGCTATGTTTATGAAAGAGATGACCCTCAGATTTTGTTTTGGTTAGAACATTTGACCTGAACAAACATGGACAAAATTTTGTGTCATTTCTGCAATTTACTGCAACAGTAACTGATCATTGGGCCCCGCTTGAATCAAGGCCTGGGAAACCTATCCTGATTGTCCCCCGCCCTCCCCACAGCAGCCCGAGGCCAACGCACGTTCATCTGAGTGAGACATGATGTGAAACCAGGGTCACTGTTCACTAAAGAAATGCTATCCCACTGTGTGTCACTGGCTCCCTGCTGATAAATGTGAGCAGTGTACACTTTAGTGCGCCAAGTGTTTAATTTCCTCCAAGTGGCAGAGCACGTAGTCATAATTATTGTCCATTTGACAGATCGTTGTAAATGTCACATTTCATTGCAGAGGACTCGATGTTGGGACATAAAATGCCTGCTGAAACAACTCAAAAGTTACATTCATCCGGCAACAGCAATCAAATGAAACATTTTATGAGCTTCCTTTTGCAAAACTGGCAGCCAATTTCACTTTGGAACAATAGGGTGCCTGTCAATTGAATTGTCTCATAAGTAAAACTTTATAACATTAGCTGTTCCTCCAGAGCAACGCGTCAGGTTACTTTTCCAAGCACCCTGTTCTTGTACCCCTGCTTGGATGATCTTAAGGTAGCAATTTGCTAAGTATTCACTCAAAAGCTTTATTGTTCTGCACAGGTTTAGCGCATTGCTCTAGTCAGACAGTTAATCAAGCCTAAGCTCTCATTTGCCTGGCTATTTATGGTAGATGCCATACTTGATTACGGCCCTATTTGAAGATAAGAACACAGTATTTTAATTATTGGATTATTACATTACATAAAAATAAGCCGGGGACATGCTGCTTTAAAGATTATTTTAAATACTGAGCATTATGCTTGTATTATGTTACCTCTCTGTCTAAATACCTTAAACTGAAAGAGAAGAACCACAGTTACCTAATGTTTGTCGGTCATAGCTTCCATGTACTTTGAGCCAATATTTAGTCAGCTATTTCCACTGGCCAGGCAAAGCATTGCCATTAAAAGGCCAGAACTCCAGACAGACGTTATTACACCAGTCTGTCCAGTCAATGTTCCCAGATGATGTAAACTCTGTGTGTTACAGTGTCGAGTGTTATGTCAACATATAACCTTGAATGTTTATATCCGCTTTATCATCAGTGCGATTACGGCTCAGGGCTAGTTCTGCTGATTTACTGACTCTGGATGAAATCCAAAGTCTGCATCCTCTCTGCGTATATTTATATATTACACAGGTAATGTTGGACATGTGCCATTAAACCTCAAGACGAGGCCCCATTCTGACTGAATATCCTTATTGTGACATACATGAATTATTATTCACTGTATACATTATAGCTGCCTTACAAAACCACCATCAGTGTATTTACAGGCACTTAAATAACTTATTGCCAGTTATCTACAGTAAACTGATTCATTAAATATTCTTAAACCCAGTTCCTTTTTTTGTCCTTTAAGACGAGTACCCTGGAACACCAAGCTGACAGTCAGGCCCTGTTTTGCTAACCATCACTTGTAGTTTTTCCACTGTGTACAGCACCATTGGCTTCAGACGGCCGCTATCAGTGGCTGTTTAACCAATTCAGTATGTTGAGTTGGAGTCAGAGGAAGTCGATGAGAGAGAGAGAGCTGTTTGAATGACTGTTCAGCCAAGTGATTCTGTGATTTCATCCTTGTAGCTGAATGTTTCCTTAATTTTGCATGCATCATGTCCTTTCTTCTCCCACAAGCAAACCACCATGTCCTGACATCACCAGTGCAAAGCAAAGTAAACCCTGGTTAAGGAAGCCTTGCAGACACACTCAGGGCAGAAGAAAAGAGCTGCTCCTGACGGGGAAAAATTAACTACTATTCCTTTCACTACATGTGTTTGGTTACAATGTATTCATAAAAACATTGCATGTAATTTTAAAGCTCAGTAAGTAAAGAACAGTGTTCTCGATACAAGAATTGGTTTAAGTTGCAAATACAACAGGACCTATCTCTTTCCAATCTCAAGTGGTTTCTTAAATGTCTCTTGTAGTTTCTCGATCAGTGAAAGTAAATGTGCAGTAGGAATAATGCATTTATAATATAGGAATTAGCACTAAACTCTTTTGTGAAACTAACATGGTTATTATTAGAAATTTCGTCCTGTGGTTGAAGAACCAAACCACCACCCCGCCCCAATCTGAAACCAGACCAAAGCCCTCGCATTGGACGCTCGTCGGGAGCAGCTGTTTATAACTAACTGTTTATGACTAACTAAGCAAACATGCAAAGAACCATTCTATGATTCTATCTCTTATTTGTTTGAGAGGAGGCAGGAAAACAAGCACAGTTGTGCTCCATGCTTTAGAGGTATTAGTTTTGGTTGTGACTGTGGGTATCCTTGCTGTAGATTGCAAAGATATACAGACATTTTTGCCAAAAAAAAAAAAGTTTGAAGTGCTTAAAAATGCTCAAGGACAGAATGTTGCACTCGTCTGTGCAGAGTTAATTGCATTTATCAAAGGCTGGTCCCAGAAATGTTGTTCTTTGCCATGAACTTAACTTTTAATTCTTCCTTTGATGTTTTTGCTCTGACAAGAGTAAACAAAAAAATGCATTTTGTAGGAATCATTTTTGTTTGGAGTGACTCCTTCATTCCCATTCTCCCTGTTCTTTTGATACATAGGAGCCTCAATGTTTTCAGATCAGCTCACTTTTGCTGTGCACTGAAACAGTCTGCCTGCAGTAGCTAACCTCTTAGCTACGGATGGTAATAAAGTGAGCCCGTAGTGACTATAATGGAGAGTTTAACTTTAAAATGTGAGAGTTTATACTTGAGTAGTATAAGTTGTTACAACCCATTCCCTCCAACCTTGAAGCTGCCACAGGGGGTCTCAAACTGCAGGTTTGAACCACGGCTCTGAACAGTGAAAGCTTGAGAGCTGATGGAAAAGCCATCTCCACTGAGACAGGGTTTTATTGCTTTCCCGGCCTGCTGTCCCCTATGAGGTCATTTTGGAGGAATGTCCCAGAGAGCAAAGTAAAAGTCGGGTCAGAGTACTTGACCTGTTTGTTTTCAATCTTACACCTAAAACTTTCCATTTCTTTAAACATACAGAAAAGCAGCTTGAATGTCTTCACTTTAGGTCTTACTGCAGCTCAGTCCTAACCAGCATGGAGCTTGTAAAAGAACAGAGCTTGTGTCAGCGCCCGCGGTGAATATTAAATGACTGTAGAAGAACTAGCTTCGGGGAAGCCTTCGTTGCAAAAGTGAAAAGCAATTAGAGTAGTAAAATTGAGTCATGGGCTTGTAGGGATAGTACAGTCAGCCTTGGCTAAAACAGTTCAGTATCAGGTTTTACAGACTGATCTAAGTCTGCCAGTTTTCATGATTCTTTGAAGTATAAAAGTTTGGCTTTGGGCTAATCTATTTGGCTTAAAATGCCAATCAGTTTAAAATTTTGTTTGTTTTCAGTAATGAGTAAAATGGGAAACAGTGTTGCTCTGGGGCCTTATAAGTGTCCTCATAAGGAGCTTGGGCCGCTTTTACTGAACTGGCTGATCAAACGTAAGGTTTGCAGTGGAGTGCACTCGAGCTGGAACAAACAATTAATCAGCTCAGATTTTTGAATAGATTAATTGTTTAAGCATTTTTTAAGTTAAATTGACCAAAATTCAATATTTTTAGATTCTCAAATATGTTTTTTTTGCTGGTTTGGCAATAGTGAACTGAATATGTTTGGAGTAAACAAGACATTTGCGAAGTTACCTTGGGCTTTAGAAAATCATGACAGCCTCTTTTTTTTTTGCTTTTTTAGTGTGCCTAAATTTGTAAAAAAAAAAACAAAAAAAATCTAAATTGTATGTTGTATTTGAAACATGTAGACTGGGTTCCAATTTTCTACAGTGTCAAGAACAAATGTACAGTATACCCAAGACATAGTAATAACAAGGCCACTGGTGCTAGGGGGAGAGATCATTGGTAACTGGATTTTCTAACAATCCAGGAGTTATTAGGTAAATTTAACTCAGATCATTTGGTCAATTCGTTTTCCTCAAAGTTGTTCTGTGACACAATGTGTTTACCATCAACAAACTAAAAGAAAGAAAAAGTTTTTCATGAATCAGTTTTCTGTCGTAGCTCTCTGTAAACAGCATGAGAGAGGTTAGAGGTGAATAGTGTACACCACAAAGGAGGGGAGGACACTTGAGGGCAGGATGATGTCTTTTTAAAAATTATTATCTTATAGCAGTGTTTACAGTCAATCTGCCTGAGAAATCTATTATAAATCTGTTATTCATAAAAAGCTGTAAAATTTTGTTAGCGATGATGAGCTCTCTGATTCATCAAACATGTTGTCCATTGTTGATAGAATTTCATTTATTTAAGTATTATTTCAAAGTAGGAAGTGGTATGGATTTTGAGATTTTAAGATTTTCCTTACAGCCTGTGTCTGCACTGTTGCTCGGCTAAATAAATTGAGTCAATGTGTTATCGCTTAGCTAGCGCTACTATTGAAAGAAACAATCACAAATATCTCTTCGGCAGATCCATGAAAGCTTACTAGAAAATATTACGGCTTCAGGCAGGTGTTTGGAGTAAGTTATTACTAACTTAGAGATATTGTGTACAATAGTCCACCTCCCACTCTTGTCTCTGTCCTTGTCTCTGTCTTCAGTCCTGATAATTGTGCTACAATAATGCATGAAATTGGAGCTTTGCGAGTCGGGCATCAGTGGTTGATTAACGCATATTTTTGCTGCTTGGGTGGTGCCGATTGAGCCATGACATTTTTATTGGAGACGGGCCTTTTAACTAACTTCCATATTCAAGTACTCGCATTAAATCATTATAGAGTACACGAGTACTTGCAAAAATTACAAGAGTGTAAATTGCAAAAAACAGAAAACAAGTGCAATTTGAAATTCATTTATTAAACTATCAGGCCTCAGTTTGTCTATTAAATCAATTGAAAGCTGACATGGGAAAAATCAGCTATCTTTTTGTCACTGCCGTTAATGTTTCATTGGTTAGACGCAGCACTGAAGGACCGTCTCCTTAACCTTAAACTTCTGCCTGGTCAGCATGAGCTAACACAGTAGCGGAGGCTAACATCTGCCACCAAGCCGTCTAACAGTCACAATAAACTTAAACCAACACCAAATCTGCTCGACTCTGATGTAAAACCTGTTAATAACCGCAATGTAATGTTAGCTGTGTAATGCTAACAGTTCACTTTATCACTGTGTTTGTCCGGTGTGCGCCGGCAGACTCTCACCAGCGGTGGCCCGGTTTGGAGATGTGTATGGGAGCGGATTACTGATGATTGTCTGCCGCTTGTGATTTTTCCTGGGCGTATCACCCTCAACACCCAATCTGTACTACTGCAAAGGCATGGGCTTTCATCAGTGGGCCATAGACTCAATCACCATTGTGTTACTTCACTCGGGGATAGATAGTGACTTAACAGACATTTATTTGAATGAAAATCACAGATTATCACTTTGTGTTTCTAAACCTACCACTGCACTGCCCTCAGTGATTGAGTGTATGACATAAACCAACACTGCAGCTCATTTCTGATCATTGCTGTTTTGGAGGAATGCAGCAGAGCCAAATATTACAGTTAAGATTTTATCAGTAGATATGAATAGTCTGTTAGATCAAACATTCTTCATGCCAAATGTTTCACTATTGTAGAGGTGTGATTTACCTCAGTGCTTGATCCTCAGCTGCTCCAGTGGCTACTCAATGAGCAATGATCAAAGGAATGGATATACTGGGAGCATGCAGTCTTGATGTGCATAAGAGGATAAATGCATTGTGTGTTGCTGAAAAAAGCATGCATACACACATTGTACAACACAGAGCTTCTCTGTTTTCAAGAGATATTCTGGTGCTTACAACTGGTGAGCTGACCTCGACATATGATAGAGCTGGTGAAAGGTTCTAGGCACGAGCTATATTAACTGGTTCTTTAAAGTATAAAATTCCAACATCATTACTCGAGTATCTTGATTTATTATCCACAGCTGACTTTCATCTGTCACTCTTTTTTAGTTCATCATTTCTGTGGTCACTAAGTGTGCCAGTACGTGTTATTTGCAACAAAGAAACTGCAAAGCTGCTACAGTTTGTTGCCATGGACTGTATTATTTCACAAACAAACTTTAATGTCTCATACTAAAGTCGTGGGCATTTTGTTGGCCCTGTCCGTGTTGTAAAATGTTGGGAGGACAAGCTAAATATAAGTGTGTATTGGATTTCAAGAAGCATGAAATAGTCAGTGCTGAGAGGAAAGCCAGAGAGCACGCTGCAGTTGTGCTTCACGGTGTATCCCAGGGCGCTGGCTCTGATTGATGGCTGTCAGCCCCTCCAGTACCACCCCATTTCCTGGGGTCACACCACTGGAGGTCATGTCTTTTTGGAAGTCAGCCACCAGCGCTCTCAGTTCCAGGAAGAAAAAGTCTTGATCCAATACATCCTAGACACTCATAAACTGTCAAATGGAGCCAGAGCAGAAAATGTGAACGTTGGATAGGCGATGAAATGATGATTCTGCCAAGACAAACAGTGCTCGAAGCGTGGGATGATGTTTTTTAGGACACCAAAAGTTTTCTGCTAAAAACTATACTGCACTGACTGACTCTTAGAAGTGGTATAACGTGCCTTTATTGCACTGTTTTAGTTTCACTATAACGGCCCATTCTTTTCTTGTGAGGTAATTTTGTGTTTGCAGTTATATAATGGGTGTATTCAGTGATGTCACCCTGCAATTAACTCTCTATGTTCGCTTCACAGATTTGTTGATGATCTGTGTAGTGTCTGACTTCTTATCGCAGGCTGGAAATCGGTTACAGCTACAACTGTTCCTGCTTAAGTAGAGTTCTTGAAGATTCCTCGGAAAAGCTGACATTACGGTGGTGTTTTTTATCAGTTGTTACTTTTGGAAATAAGAGGACCTGCCATAAATGATTTAAAAGTGTTGTCTACAATGTGGCCTCCCAATGATGAGATCTGAGTTTTACTCTGTCGAGTCAAATCATTACGCAACAGGTCATTCAAAGTCATGACCACAGTTACTCCACAGCGGCTGTGTGGGAGGATCAAGACAGTTGCAGGGCTGTTTTTGGCTTTCCCTTTACCTCTGCATTGCAAAACTATTTATGACCGTGATATTTCCATCTCATCCCATTCCAGGCCTGTGAATGGAGTGTCAGGAGTGTTGCACTCTGCCAGTTGCGACTTGCTGGTTTTGATGTACCGAAGGTATTTGCATATTAAGGCTTATCTTGAAGTTGAGGAAGACTCATCACGTAAACGTCTGCAGATTGGAGAACAGCTGTCGAAAGCACTCAAAAAAAACAACTTGAGCTTAAAAAGTTATTTTTACAAGAGTGTGATTACAGACAGAGGCTAGCGGGGCATCTGGTTGCAAACAGGAAACACAAGTGTGGTTAGGTGTCCCTCTTTTCAAGTTTTGA
Source organism: Cephalopholis sonnerati (assembly GCA_019142605.1). Classification (NCBI taxonomy): domain Eukaryota; kingdom Metazoa; phylum Chordata; class Actinopteri; order Perciformes; family Serranidae; genus Cephalopholis; species Cephalopholis sonnerati. The sequence goes on along the minus strand of JAGQAX010000007.1, from coordinate 13,783,666 downwards.
GGATGGTTTCCATCTTGTCCCTGTCTTACACACATGTTGTATGTGCGCTCTTTTAAAGCAGCATGTATATGAGAACCTGACATATATATATATATATATATATATATATATATATATATATATATATATATATATATATATATATATATACATATATACATACATACATACATACATATATATAATTCAAAAGGTTAAAAGGTTGATTGATTTGTACTCTTAATTCAGACATACATTTTTGTAACACAGACCTGACCAAATAGTTGTAACTGGGGGAAATGATGGACAGACATTAACAGTTTACCTACAGAACACTGCCTTGCTTTAACTAACGGTGTAGCATATGACCATTTACCGCAGTGGTATTTTTGTAGATAGCCTAAGGTGCTCCAGCTTTGGCGTGAGAAAGTACTTCTTTACCACCAGTCCTACACAGCATGGGTTGTGTCTGAGAGTAATCACTGGAGCAGGATTGACAATTACCTGTCCAACAGGGCAGTAAATCTCAGCAGAGTGATTAGTGAACAACTGCGGGTCTGGAAAATGGAGGCTTTGGCTTCACTAATGGAGCAGACATAAAATATCCTGAGGGGGCAGCAAACTTGCTTCCTTTGTCAACTGTTAATCATGGTGGTGAAGGGGAAAGTTGCAGAGTTGCTGATGCAATAGTCATATTATTAGGGGCTTCTTGTTTACTTAAACCTGCATTAAGAGATTTATTTGCCACGTGAGGACAGTACGCATCTAACAGACACAGAGCAGTATTAGCATTCATTTAGGGTTGTGCTCTGGCCAGGTCCAATATTCACTTTCCATCTAGCTCTTTTGTTCTTGATTACCTCCTGAGGGATATATTTGGCTCTTTAGGTGCTAAATGCTCCCCTATGTGTGTTGTTTGGTGCTGAGGATACAAGACCTTTTTTGCTGAAAACAGCTGCCTGCTGCTGCTGAGTGGAGAGCGGTGAGAGTAAACCAGTTATTGATTATAGCAGCTTTAACTGTGTTTATAGTCATATTTAGCCTGCAAGTGTTAAAGCTGTAGTTGGTAACTTTTATAAAAAAAAATAAAAAAAAATTAAAATGTTTATTTTATCGAAAATGTCACAGTATCCTGACAGTAGTATATGAGAGAGTCTGTGAAAGTAATGATGTTCTTCTGCCTCCTTGTAGTGCTTCTAATGACATTTGCTTGAATCTACAGTGGCAAAGAGTCCCTAACGCAACTGTCAATCATGTCAGTCACTGCTTCTGAACTGCGGTCAAAACTGTCAAACTAGGCAGCGCTAATCAAATATGAATCAAGATTCTGTTACGGCATTGCCTATTTCTCGCCTCAAATGTTTGAAGAAACATATTTAAGTGTACTGTGTACCTGAAAAATTATAGCTAATACGTAGTGTTGGGCTGGTGTAAAATTTTTCAAACCAGTTTGATATTAAGAGTCGGACCGGGCTGATACACTGAAATGTATGCATTTGACTCAGGAGTCGCTCCTGATTGGAACATAACAACGCTGTGCCCTAACAGCAAATATGCCTCTGAGTATTATTACTTTGCATCACATAACATCAGCACTCTCTGTCCACACTGAATACATTAAAAATGCACTTCTGTCACATCATGTAAATAATCCACGTAGACCTATCAGCTGTGCACACCAGATTAGACTGGATATGAAACCACTAAAAAGAAGGGGGAGTAGCCTACTCGCTATCTTTCGATGTTTGTAACATTACTTTTCAAAACAGAAAATGTGTTTTATATTGTGATATGTACTGGAAATCACACACAATGTAGGCACTAGCAAGTAGCCTAGCTTGTTATAGCGATGGCCATGTACCTTATCAGAAACTTTCAGCTCCTTGGCAAACTCCTTCCAGCCAGCTGTGACCTTATTTAGGTTTTTATTGTGAATAAGTGTTGATAATTCCTCAACTCACCAGCATGAACAAGCCGTTCTTAATCCATAGTGGAGCTCTTAAAGTGAACGGCAGGTGTAAAAATAGAAGCAAGGCGTCCGACAAAAGTTAAACTCTAAACGGTGCACCATGTCACCTGCAGCCAGATAGGACACCTCTTTTGTCTGCTTCAAATCCAAAATGTTGCTGTATTGGTGCAGTTTTCGTTTTCTACAGAGACTAGCTCTGCCATGGCTCGTCTCATCATCCCAAAAAACATGTATGTTCTAGTAAACAAACTGTGTGTGCAGCTCTTCCTCTCCCATCTCTGCTGAAACTTGATCTGATTTTATGTTGCTGTGCTTGGCTCACGGCCTGCCAGACACTGTTGTCTCTGTTGGTCCATTTATAAACAAACATTATTATGTTCATCACCTTGTAGTATTGCTTGTTACTAATGCAATACAAGTCGGATTTAGCGCTGTGATGCTGCCAGTACAGGTTGATGATGTAGGCTTCTTTTTATTTTGCCAGAGCGTCATAAAGACGACTGCTGGTTCAGCTGGTATGCATTAAATCAAACTGCTTTAAGCTCTCAGACCGAACCAGACCAGCAAAACCGGATATTGGCCCAACTTTAGTAAACAGTACACCAAAATATTTTACATTTTAGGTGAGAAATAAGCAATGCAGTAACACATTTTTTTTTCACAAGGGGCTCAGCCTATAAGGGATGCACACTCTACCAGGTGAGCTAGAGGTCACCCTCAGTAACAGAATCTTGATTCATATTTGATCAGTGCTGAATAGTTCAACAGTTTGACTGCAGTGACTGCAGAGCAATGATTGGCATGATTATCAGCTACGTCAGACTCATCTGCTTGTTTTCTTTCAGCTGCTGTGGATACTAGAAAATGTCCTCAGAAGCAGTAGGAGGAGAAGCATGATTACTTCCACAGACATTCTCGTGTACTACTGTCAGGAAATAGTGACAGGTTCAGCAAATGTGACAAAAAGCTACTTTTATAAAAGTTGCCATCTGTAATGTAAGACTCAGTTTGCAGAATAGTCTCGAATTCTGGATGCTTACTTCATAGTTCAGTCTCTGTGTCTACCCACTGCTACCAGTTTGCTTTGATTGTCTTATTGTCTCTAAAGGCTTATATAATAGTTTTTATTCATTTGAGCCTGGAAAGTCAATTTGCTTGGAAAAAATGTGTGTGAGGAACAAGCAAACCTGGCGCCTATAGTCGTGCCGTAGTGCCTGGGCTGATGTGAATGATATTAACCGCAGAATCGAACCCAAAACAGTAGCTTTGAGACTTTGTATGGAATGCAACCAAAAAACTGCGGGCTCTCTCTGTTTCAACATGTGGTGGTCTCTTTTACCTCTTTTCCACCCGTAGCTACAAAATGGTAGGATTTGATACTCGTCCCTTTTTCCCCTCATCTGCAGTCCCAGGGAGTAATGGTAGGAAGCAGAGCTTGGCTGGCGGACGGGGAAGCAGGATGGATGGAACTACTGTGGTAAGCGTTGTGGCGATGAAGTCAGCGTCTGGCCCACATTAAAAGTCAAGCAGGCGCATGCACACACACAACAGCTACATTCCAGCCAACATGTTTAGAACACATGAAAGTGTTATCCCACATATCGACAGGCTGGTGACTTCCTGCATTTCCTGACAGCAATTATTAGAATGAGGGAGCACTGTGGGTGGTTGGCGGAGCGCGACTGTCCCAACAACGGATAGTAATGATATCATTGGCTGCACATTCTACAGACAGCCATATGAAGTCTTATACGGGCCTGTAAAGGGTAAACACTGGTCCAAAAACTCATTGATGTTCTTGGCAAGCTGTTCCCTTACGTGTGCAGGAAATATTGTCAGGCTGGCTGAAGAGAATGATGTCAAGTAGTATACCACACAGTGTGCTTGTTTTTTATTGCTCTACTGAGAGGGGTGATAGCCTTGAGAGCAGTGCTTCATTGAAGCACTATTTCATATTTGTAATGCATATGTCCATGAGCTCATGCACACTCTGTCACTTCTGCCCCAGATATCAGCCTGTATCAAAGAAACAACACGGATACAAAACTGCAACACCAAGATGAAAAATTAGCGCACGTGTATCATAAATAACCTCTCAGCTTTTACCACACAAATTACATCGCATTGCATTTATTCAACACTTATATTTTTTCCACTGGCCTACTTTTCTCAAGACTTTTATATATTGTATATTTCACTGCTGCCATGGCGACAAGTAAATATTACCATCGCATCCTTTTCATCTGTGCACACGTTATTTCCAGCAGGGCATAGGGTAATGCTCTGGGTAGGAACGCGCCGCATATGTACGTTGATTATCACGTTTATTGGCAGTGCAACCATATGAAGCAAGAAACCTAATATGTCATCTGGAAAAATATACTTCACTTTCATAAATTTGTCTCCATACTGAAGTGCTATGTTGACAAAGTGTGTGCTAGCGAATTCTATTAATGGTTTTAAAACCCGCTGCCAAGATCTTTATATTCATACACAAGTCACTGCAGTGTGCAGCCTGATTACATTTACATTTTTGGCCTCATCCTGTGTGAGTTAATACGGAGGCAGGACTCATGCTTCCACACACACACACACACACACACACACACACACACACACACACACATAGAGGGGACATAGGACTGTACAAGGGCCTGTGATTGTTACTACAGCCAGTCGAACAAATACTCAAAGCTCACGTTAACTTTAAAGAACCAGTTCTGAACCTGACACAGACATTTGTAATACTGTGGCATTGAAGTAAAACACTGACCATCTCAGTGATGCAAATACAGGTACACTCACTATCTTGTGTCTTGTGTATCTCGTACTTTTGACCTTGCTCGTGGAGTCTTGACAGGCTCTCCACATCCTCAACTATACTTTTACCATTACTTCTTAGTCACCACATCATAGTATTACTCAATCTCGCCACACTTAGTTACAGACTGTAGAGTTATGACAGTCTGAAGCTGCGGCATTACTCATGTTCATTACTGGTTTGGATTGAAAAAGAGTTTGCGTCAGCCGTTTTCAGTGACAGCCCTTTTGTGCAGTGTCAAAGAAAAATGTCTGGGAAACAGAATCCAACTTGTTGGGTGAACAAAAACTGACATCATGTTAAGGTTTTTTTTTTTTTTTTTTTTTTTTAAGTAACTTTTTTCATGTTCCTATTGTTAGTTGGCACATCTGAGTCTACTCTTTGACTGCGGATATAGGAAAAATGAGACAATGTTTTAAAAAGCCCCACAACCCAAACAACACTCTGCATCATGCTACAGAATCATTTCCAAATTCACTGACTTGTCTTGTAATACAGTGACCAAGACAGTGAAACAAAAGCTGCATTATTCTTTTATTTTACCTTAATTAAGATCAAAAATCTCTTTTACAAGAGAGACCTGGCCAAGTAGCTGTGCAAAATCACAACATATTAAAATACAACATATGCAACATGACCTCCAAAATTTCACAATAAAGCAGAGAAATGTGATTTAACACAGTGGTCTCTAAAGAAAAACAACCACATGCTTCCATTACCACATTCTTTAAATGCACTAATGGATATAAAAGTTGTTATTTTTTTGCAGTTTACTCCATGCCCAAGATGTATAGTAGGAAAATTCAGTTTCCCCCAGATCTTAAAAAGCAACTACTTTGAGGAGCGTAGCTGCTAACTGCCAGAGCTAAAACAGAGACCCATTTGTGGGCAGCTGAGATACTTGTTAAGTGTTAGCAAACAGGCGCCCGTATACACATCCAGCAGATGCAAAGCAACATTAACATTCATTTGGTGTCGGGTTTCAGACCATCTGTCAGATATAAGTCTATAATATTTAGGCCCCACTAAGACAGAGCGTTTTTTAGCAGCCCAGGGCAGCTTCTTGTAATTCTTTCCAATGACACTGAAGCATTTTGTTCGCTGGTTTGCATTACTGAGCACATTGCATTTTTGCAGGAGTACCCTGAATGCCTTGAGTTGGCAAAAAAAAACAAAAAACGCCCAGTGCCACTGCAGTTTTATCCCATTGTCGAATTTGGAGAATTAAGAGGCGGGCCTTCTGTGGTGGTTATGACAACAACTGGTGGCTTACTGTTGATGGTTTGTGTTAAGCCAACTTTGGCATCTTTGCTGTTAGGAGGAATTTGCCCTTTTGTGGTAAGGTTTAGGAAAAACATCATGGTTTGGATAAAAATGAAAAGACAAGACAAAGGTGAAGGCAGACTTCTCGGATGTGTGCTGACTTTCAGCATCGCTGTAGGCAAGCTGCAAGACATATCTGAACAAGTTGTTGCCTCAACTACCTTTATTTTAATAACCATAATTAGGCACAGTGATTGACAGCAGACTGTCAAACTGACCTCAACGTGTCCGAAAATAAGCCTTGAACTGTCCATCATCCAGTTGAGTCATGGTATTCCCCGCATTTTCGTCTGTCTGAGAGTCTCTTGTACCCACAGGGATCCCCGTTTCCCTTTGACCTATCTGGGGAAAGCCTCTCACCCTCAATCAGAGCCAGAGCTGATGGCCTCCATCGTCCATTTTTTATGCAGATTTTATGGTAGTCTGCAGACCAACTAAAGCCGTTACTTTCCAGCGGGATACAAAATAGTGGTGCAGGAATATGGAAAATTTGTGTGCACACGGGTTCTGGTGCAAATTTTTCATGTTGCTGTGTTCCATTTTTGAAGAAAGAAAATAATAATTTTCCTGCGTCCTCAGAACAAAAACCTATCCAGACAATGTCTAAGGGGTTAACTTTAAAGATACCACGCAGGAATGTCTGCTACTGTTTGTAAAAGTGCTCGCTAGCAGGAGTGAAAGCTGACCCGAGATTCGCTCTCGTTTGGCGTTTTGTCTCGCTATATTTGAGTTTTTTTTCAGTGCTGTGTCTCTTGGATGCCTGCTGCTCAAGATCTCGTACCTGGTCGCTACCTTTTTAGAAAACCCTGACCTCACCCGAGCACTGTAGGGAAACACGCCGATCCCAAACACAAAAAATAAGAAGACAATAAGAAACTACAGGCAGAGGCCAGAGTCTGCAAATAAAGATATGTCCACACACTTCTAATGGTTCATAAGTGATGATTGAGAGGGATTACATCTGTATGAGTCTATATTTTTAGGAAAATGCTGCACAGAAGGCCTGTTTCTTTAACTGGACAATACATAAACTAATCCCACCCCAAATTTGATGCTAACACAAACTGTTGTGGCTGGTCCCATTCTGTTCTCTTTATTTGGTTGTTGATGTAGCTGTTGCAGTGTTTGTCGTACAATAGTCAGTGTTGAGAAACCTAATTGGTGTGACGTTCTCCCATTTTGGCAGCAAGTTAGCTATGATGTGGAGGTATGACATCAGCTGGTACAAAGTATTTCATTTGTCAAACATATTTCTGCAGACAGTAATCTGCTGAAATGGAGGTCTGTCTAAATATTTTCCCTAAACACAAATGTTCCACAAGAGTGTGCAAGCTATCATAAGAACTCACAAAATCAATTTTTTATACAAATTCATGCAGAATGTTTGTGCATGAAAATCCGTACTCGGTGTGGCTGTAAGCTTTTGAATGTTTTGTGATGCTGTGAAAGAATACTGTGGTCAGACAGTGCCTGATGTGGCATATGAAAGGACATTAGATCTCAGACACAGTGACACAGTGAATGTTTGACAAGACTATTACTCCAAGAATTCTTTTGTTTGAAGGTTTAATGTGGTAATAATGGTTATTCTGAGCTCCATTGCTTATACCTACTAATAGGCAGCAGTGTTGTGCTCATTAGTGAGTGGAGCACAGTAAGTCCCCAATTCTCCTGACATCCTGACTGTGTAAAGCAGTAGGGGAGATGTTACTGGTAGCCATCTCTCTGCCTTAAGCATTCATTTCCACTAATACTTTGTGTTTTATAGAAAAGAGGAAAAGGCCTGCAGTCTGCCCCACAGTCTATTTCATGTGTTACAGGGAATTTGGGAAGCTTTATGAAACCATAATGAATGACTAGCTTCCAGTTTGGTGTGCTGTCCTGCTGTTTTTCTCAGAAAGTAATGCTTGTTTCTTTTTCCTTTCTCTCTTTTTAATGCCATTTCTAATTATTTGCAAGCACTGCTTATTATTCACATGTATCTGTTAAAGTTATATTGCTGCTTTAGTCAGTGCCTATGGTTCAGAGATATTAAATACGTAGCACAGATTGTTTTAATTAGCCTCACATGTACCATAGTCAAAAAGAATTACGTTTAATGGCTGTTTGTTTAGAAACACAGTCATCAGGAAGTAGCTCAGAAATCCTTTGTGTTTGTTACTTACATTGAACCCAGATTGAATTCAAGGCCCCATTTGAACAGCCACGGCATTGGTTATTTTCTCTGCTACAGATCTACATATGTTTCATGATTGTAATAATTCTGTAATATTGTTTGATGATATTTTAATCATAGGAAGTGAGTGAAAACTAAGTTAGCTACTTTTTATTGACAACTTAGAGAAGTAACTTACTAACAACCAGCATTAAACCCACATACAGTATTATAAACTGTTCTTTCACAATCACTGGTAATTCCTAACATCCATGCTAAGCTAATGACCACATCACAGAAACAGCAAAAATCAAAACAACTGCAGGCAACCTCCCCCACACATGCACTCACACAACACTGAAGCATCAACAAACACACTCCCTCTGCTCAGCTCAGGTCAGCTTTCCATGACCCTCTCTATTAGTCATTTCAGGGAAATGAACAGCAAAAAAAAAGAATCCTGTATTACAGATGCCAAACTGTACAAGCTCTTTAACCTTGTCAGTTACATGGCACTGGAGTCCAAAAATAACCTAATCCCATATAACAGTGTTAATATGGGTGAACAGTTTTGTCAGGTAACGAGTGTATCTATAAAGGCTCATTAATGTTCTGCATTAGAAATGTATATGGATGCAGACAGGGCCTTCTGTCTGTACTGTGCTTTCATGTCATCCATATTTGTGCAAATGAAATGGAGCAGTGTAGCGAACAGTTCAAGGGCGACACGACCACAAGACAAGATGAAGACATTTTAAAAATGGCAGAAATTTTTGAGAAGAGATTATGCGAGTTGGTCAGAAATTTTAAAGGAATACTTCACCCTCCAAATGATCATTTGTACATGAATTACTCACCCTGTGTTACGGTGAGTTCAGACAGAAAACTGTATCCACGTGCTTGCAGTGAACAAAGAATTCAAAAACAGAAAATTCTTGACAAACTGAATTCACAGGTAACTGCATTTAACAACAAGCAAACTATATCAAAACCTCTTTTTAAAACTCTCACACAACTCATGCATTATAATCCAAGTCTCATTTATCCAGTCGTATGCTCAGTACCTCCCAGACAGACAGCCCTTTGTGAAGGGGGGCTGAACAGAAAGCGAAACCTACCTACGCTCACGTCAAAGCCATACTCTATTGACAGAAACTCATTTTACCTTGTTAAACACAGGAGCTGCTGGTCTACCACTGCCTCGATTGAAAGTTTGTTTGTGACACTGTGAGACTAAGAGTCTTAACTCACCCTTTGAAACACCAAAGTCAAAGAATAACACAAACAAATTAACTGACCAAGGCAACGGTAGGCCAGCAACTCTTGTTTTCGTAATAAAATTACTGTTTTTGTCAATGGAGTCTGGCTTTCAAGGAAGCTTTCCGTTCTCTTTCCTGGCGGAAAGGTTGTCTGGAAAGCACTGAGCATGTGACTAGACAAATGAGACTTGGATGATACTGCACGGTGATGTGAGTTTTTTAACAGATGTTTTGATGTAGTTTTGCTGTTGTTAACGACAGATCCCTATAACTTTAATTAATGAAGAATTTCCCTCATTTTTGGATTCCTTATTCACTCTAGAGGCATGCAAGAAAATTTTCTTTACGAATTCAATGTAACACGGGGTAAGTAACTTATATACGAATGGTAATTTGGGGGTCAAAGTATTCCTTTAAACATTTTCATGATGTTACTTTGTTGGACACAAAGACAAACAGTTACTGCAGAATAGCTGGGAGAAGATTGGATGGAAATTCAATGTGAATTGGAAGGTAGCAAAGGAAAAGTGGAGGTCCACGTGAGACCGCTGTCCTCCAGTACCCTTTAGTCAATAATGTCTCGTGGATGTGTCCATGCCAATGTAAAGGCGGCATGGAAGTATGTGGGCAGTGACATTCACGATGTTTGAAATGAACTTATCAGTTGTAGGACCTAAAAGGAGTATAAATGAGCCATAAGTGGAGTATTGTTGAAACTCCCTCCTGTAGAGACTGATCTACTCAGTGTTGACAGTTATTACAAACAGCAGCTCAACATATGACAGTGATGACAGCTAAGAGACCAACAATACACTCAGAGCACCGAGGGCCCAACAGTTGATCTTCCAGTCAGTCTTGAGACATTTTGAGAACAACCCAAACCCTGCTCCATCTACTGAGCAGCTGAGGTACTACCTGAGTCAAAGACCATGTATTGCAGATCTTTCTAAAGTAAACAATCCAACGGGTGATATGAGTTTCTGGCGTATCGATGAAAATGTTTAAGTCTTGATTTCTAAGCACAATATAAGACCAGAAGTCTGTCTGCTTTTGGCTTTGACGCTAAGGACTTTTGAGTGAGCAAACAACTATTTCAAACACTGAACATTTCAAACATTTAACTACAAAGACTGACTGTCAAGGCACAAGTCAGAGAGCCGTTCTCAGGACAAAGTCATGACAGAGTAGGAAGGAAATGATTTGAGGTTAACTGAGGGTTCGGGTCAGAGTAGGGCAGAGAAGAAATGATCTAAAAGCCAGATTGTCATCTGTTCTCAGGGTTAATGCATCATTTATTAACCTGGTGGCCAAATTGCTTTTCCTGAGTAGGTTGTGCATCAGCTCTACTCTCCGTTAATAATAACTGTCTGCGGCAGTTTTCTTTGTCAGCTGCAATATGCCATTTGTAAAATGTCAATCTAGAGTCTATAACAGGATATGATCAAGACTGGCCAAGACTATTTTATGGTAATAACAGACAATAACAAAAGTGTTATCCATTTTATTTCTACAAATATTTGACACTCATTTACAGCAACAAGGAAACGTGTTTAACCTGCTGGAGTAGAGCAAACATATTACTGCAATTTTTGGCATTTTATGGTTTTAATTTGATTTCCCTTCTCAGATTTGTACATTGATGGCACATGTTTGATTACTGAACACCAACTTTTTGTTGAAATGAGTACTAAAATGTGTCATGAATGCAAGAAAGACATGCCATTGTGTGGCCAATGCCACACTGCAGAAACTGGAAGTGCAGTCCAACTCTGTGGTGAGTATTTAAAACACTCAAGTACATTCAGATTAGCACCTTTAAACTTTAAACGTGATAAAAAGTGTTATAAAAAGAGTATAAAAACACAGACGATAGATGAAACAATGTCGCTAGCTATAAGCCATTGTTACAGTGTGCCATTGAAGGTTTGTCAAAGCTACTAGATCCTTATTAATTCAAACCTTCTAGGACTGGAGGTTGTTTGAACCATTCATATGTTCAAATGACTTAAATAAATTAAAATAGTAGGGAAAACATTGTACAGTTTCATAACTGTTAACTTGTATTTTCAAGTGTGGGCTGCAAACATATTTTCATGTGAGAATAAATCTGTCCCAGAATTAGATAAAAATTTAAACAAACAAAATGATAGATAGCAGAACATAAAAAATGTGATAGTTCCTGATGGATACAAAATAACTTCAGTGCTTGATTGACATTACATTTTTTTGCATTCTGCATTTTCAGATATTGATTAGAAAGAATTTCCCCGAACAGGACGTGTAGTAAATAAATGAACAAAATATTTTGTTCATCCAGCATGTTGGTCAGTTCAGAGTAGGTTCTGGTTAAAGTGGAAACAGACAGGTTTTTTGCTTTTACTTATTATGAAGTAAATGTTGATTGGACAATGTAATGCCTATAGAACAATGACACCATGTGTGTTTAGATTGGTTCCCTGTTAGCCTCGCTTTCACTCTGCAATCCTGTCTGCCACAGGGTACAATCTCTTGAAGAAGCGAAGGCTCAATTTACGGCACAAAGGAAGTGTGTAAACACTTGCACAGAGATATGTATAGCTGCAGACACATTTTGTTTACAGCGTACATGACACACTCCTACAAACCACGCCCACTGCACTGTAGTGAATAAATGAGACTAAATGCAGCAATTTTAAAATTCACATGAAAACGTGATTTACTTTATAAGAAAACGAGATGCAACCCTTCCTGTTACCCTTACCCTCACCTTAACCACCTCTTTTTTTAATGAACACTTCATAGCTAGCTAATCACTAACTTAGCAATTTGTCAGGACTTCCGCTTCCAGGTCAAGGAGTGAAGGGAGCTGATTGTGGACTGACATGCAGGTATGGTGGGCGAGTCACGTAGCTAGAGGGTGTGTCATGTAGCTGCTCCAGCTGCAGTTATACCTACTCGATTGTGCAACCAAAACAAGGAGAAGATAGCACTTTTGTAGCTATCGGTGATTTCCCCCAGTTACCAAAGAGTATCTTTGCAGCTACTGTTCTCAGTAGCGGAAATGGCGGACAGTGGAAATACCAAAGTAACTGTGGGAAAACAAAATGCAGTGTGTCCTGTGTTGTTGGTAGTTGCTGGGCTCTGAGAAAACACAAACCAATCTGGTTGTCTTTGTGACAGTAGCGCAAGCACTAATAATACTTGGAAACATGGGGGTGTTGTCTGTTTCCACTTTAATTCAACAAAATCTAATGAGCATTTGGGGAAAAAAAGGTCTTTTCTCTTACAGGACTTTTCCCACTATGACATTTCAGTCACAGATGGGGGTAGATATCTTCATGAGATCCACTTACTAACCATGTCCACCTTCTCTTGTGTATTAGAGCTTATTTGCATGGCCTAATGTGTCCAAGGCACAGGGTTTTGGGGCAATTGCCTTGTGGGTAAGAGGCATCCAGAGGCCACTGGGCAGCAAAGTCATTTGTAAAGCAGCATAGAGGCTCAGTAGGGATACGTCGAGATGGAGATGTAGATGATGAAGATGCTCTGGTAGGTAATGCGGCCCTGCAGCGAGATGGTGGTGGCCTGCACCTTGAGGCGCTCTAGTCCCGGTCTGTTAAGAGCTCTTAGGGTGAAGATGATCCCCCTGCCTGCCTCGTCTCTGATGCCAAACATCCGGCCCAATGCACCCGTCACTGATTCTTGCTCAAGTATGGTAAAAGATGTACGCTCTTGCAGGACGCCTGACTCGGAGAAAGCTGACAGTCGTACCACATTGTGATTGGCTGGAATGCCAGAGGGGAGAGTGAGCAGCTTGTACTGCAGGAGCAGAGGAGAGCCTCCTGCGGCACAGTCAAGAGAGCAGGGCCTGTAGCACGTTCTTTAAAGGTCAACAGGAAAGAGTAAAGTGTCACTGACACATTAGCATTAAGACATTTTATAGCCACAAAAACATGCACGAATATGTACAGTATCTACAGTCTGATTATTGCATTTAAAACACAGTAGTACTTTTTAGTCATGCAATTTACCCGGGGCTTCGTCCAGTTTGATAGGACGCAGGGCAGGGTGTATCCAGGCACTGGTATCCCCCTCTGGTATTAAAACACATCTGATTGTGTCCACACTGAATGCCTTGTTCTACACATTCATCAATATCTAGAGGTAGAGAAAGAAGATTAGCTGTGATAATTTAAGGCCCAGACACATCAAACCTTCACAGAACCAGCGGCGACAAAGGCCAGTTGTTGCTGTGCCTCATGTTGCCGGTCTGGGCTCAAAGGTTACATTGAACAAACTGCAAACTAACCAACTACCACGAATGTTCTGTGCCTGCATGAGAGGAAATAACTCTCCGTACCAGTGGCAGCAGTAGTCTGTATTTGTCGTTCAAAAAGGGAAACCAGAAGACCGACAGCACAGATTCAAGACGATGTTTAGCTAGTTAGAACATTCCCAACATTGAAATGACAAAGCTTATTTTCTGTTCTGTTTCTGCTGAAGATCCCTGAGGCAAAAAAAAAAAAATCTTACCGAATGCAGTAGAAAAGTAAGGAATCCACTGATGTTTAGTTCCAAGCTGCCGAACTCTGATGCATTCGGTAATTGACTTGGTAGGGCTTTCCCACAACTAGGAAGCAGCTGGAGGACAGTGGGTAAGTACTGTTTTCGTCTTTTAAAAATACAAACCAGGCAAACCTAGCAAGTGTTTGATCCCTCATATTATGTGTAGGGACCCTATTTGTATTTTTGAAGAAGTATGGTGCTGTCCTGAACATTATTTGTGGTTATGAGTGGCTTTTTGATCGTGGTTGGCTTACAGCTCCTAAGACAGCAGCATTTTGATATCTAGCTGTTAGTGCTGAACTTGCTAGTACTAGAGAAATTTGCAGTCTGCAAACTCATTCTCTCGAGGGGGTGTTCTACTTGGTGTCACGGTGCGTTAGGCCCTGGGTTAAAATGACCCCGGAGTATCCCTTTAAATCTTTTGTTTACTTTCCTCACTTCCGTTTCTCTTCTGATACACAGAGCTGAACTGCCTATCAGTTATTTCATGCACCGATGGGCTTTCACTCTAATGCAGATTCAACATACTGAATCAGCTGAAAAAAAGCTGATGAGGGCCAATGGTGCGAGACACACAGCAAAAACTAGGGTGACAGATACTCACAGATGGCCTGACATTGACCAACAACTGATTGGCTTGGTGTTCAGGGCCCTGATAGGGAGGAGGACAGTTATGTAATTACAGTTAACATCTTACCTTTACAGCTCCTGCCATTGGGTAAGAGCTGGTAACCAGGGGGACACGAGCACTGGAAACTGCCAATGGTGTTTCTGCACTCGTGTTGACATGGCTTCCTGTGCAGACACTCATCTACATCTATATAGAGAACGTGTGACAATCAAGAGGTTAACAACATGATATGATGTGGATGTCTTTTTTGTTTTGAATGCAGTATCTAATAGTTTTGATGCACACTAACCAACACATGTTCCATCTCTGTTGGTGTAGCCCACAGGACAGCTCTGTCTGGCAGTGCGAGATACTCCGTGAGTACGGGAGAGGATCGGCCTGCCGAGAGATGACACCAGCTGTGGGCGGAGCCTTGCCCTGACTCTGGTACCGTTGGTGAAGGTCTGCCGTCTTTCCAGCCCTGCACAGGAGCGCCCGTCTCCAAGCAGCACAGTGCCGGGAGGGCACAGGCACCTAAAGCTGCCAGGCACATTGCGGCACTGGTAGGCACAAGGGTTTGGCGTCTGCTGGCACTCATCGATGTCTGAGAGGTAGAACAAAGCTAAAATAAATTCTCATGTGTGAGTGTCACTGGTGACTTATATTATAACACTGACACAGCAGATGTCGTACCCAGACATGGCAGGCCTACTCCCTGGGATCGGTAACCTCTGGGACACACACATCCGTAACCTCCGATTGTGTTTTGACAGATCTGAGTGTAGCGACACATGTGACTTCCATCCTGGCACTCATCAATATCTGAAAAATGTGAAGTTAACAATGCATCAGCACAAATCTCATTACATTTGCATCTGCCGTAATTCTTCTGATCAACTGTATCAAAATTAAAGAAAAAATGCTTTGTTAAAAAAACGATAACTGTGATACCTTTAGTAAAATTACAAAAACAAAACAGTAATTTAGACCATGGTGGAGGTGACTGGTAGCATCTATCACATACCTGTGATGCTATTTGGACTATAGAGTTTCTGTAGTGAAGACCACACTATCATAAATGTGGTGCATCCTGTTATAAAGAGGATCTTTATTGCTCTTCAGTCAAAGGTTGTCTCTGATTACCAATTCATAGACTTTTTAAGACACTTCAGCTTTTTTTTGTGAAGAACAAGCAGTGAACTCTTGCTCTTTGTGCCCTTAAGCAATCCTGTGAAATCTGACCTGGTGTTATGCAATGTAAAAGGCAGTGCAGAGCTCTGCTGAAGCTGCCAGGACTATTACCAACAGTCCTGTTGATTATACTAATGCAGACAATACTGGGTCATTTGACAAACTGTCACATGTCTGAGGATAAATTAATCAGTGAAATCACAGGTGTTGTCTTCTATGAGCCCTCCAAAGTATAAATGAGTCGACGCTGTGTCTCCAAATGAATAAAGTCATGATTAATGTATAGTCAAATACTCCATTTAGCACTTAAATAAAGTGGATACAAAACAAAGTATGATGGCCACTAACCCATGCAGGCTCCATTCTCTGATTTGGTCATGCCAGCTGGGCAGCTGTCGAAACACTGGTATCCTCCCTCTGTGTTGCGGCACTCCTTGTGAGCCGGGCAGACATTTCTCATGCACTCGTTGATGTCTGTAAAGTGCAGTCATTACAAAAGAGCTGTTAATTATCCTCTTCTAACATGCCTTGATTTAAAGTAACAATTACTTTATTTTCAGGTCTTTCTTAAGCTCTGAATAACCCGTGGGAGTACCACCAAGTTTTAGAGACTGACCAATGCAACGATGTCCTGACAGCTGGTATCCAGGGTGACACAGACAACGGTAGGAGCCCAGAGTATTGAGACACTGATGCTGGCATGGGGAGAGAGCAGACTCTTGGCACTCATCCACATCTGAAATACACAATTGACACATCTGGTTATATCAATCTTCTGCGGACATCCAGTTCACTGTATGAGCTGGAGTGTGGTAGGAAATGAAGTCTGTCTTTATTGATTAGTGCAGTAACAGATATAATTTAATTCAACAACGAAAAGGTATGGTGACAACTACTACTAGGGCTGGGTATCAGTACTCAATACTTTAAGCTATCAACTAAAATAGCCCGGTACCCAGTAGCATCAAAACATCCCCAGTCAAACAATAACTGCATTCAGTCCTTTTTGTGCTGATCCCTGACCATCCTGCCTCCCTGCTGTATTAGCAAACTCTCTATTGCTGTCGTCTCCAGAGCTGCCCTCCTCTGGCGAATGGTCAGTTTAATGTCTGCCTGGTTAGCATGAGCTAACATAGCAGCAGCAGCTAACATCCAACACAGCCGTTAAACGGTTCCGACAAAGCCATACCAACGCTGAAACGGCTTAACTCAGTCATATAACCATAAAGTAACCTTAGCCATGTGGTGGCTAACAGTTAGCTTTGTCACTGTGCATTGATGGGCAGACTCTCACCAACTGTCCCCAGAGCTCACAACTCTGCAGTAGCAGCTACAACCCATATAGTCTGTGGTGTGGTGAAGTTAAGTGCAGCATATTTGAAGGTACTGACGTTCAGTGTGCCAAAATGCCACCAAAATGTTCAATAGTATGGCTGTGCTACACACCAATGTGTTTACATTATGGGTATCAAATGAAGTACTCTCTGGGTATCAGTATCACTTTAGTACTAGTATTAGTGCTGGTATAGTTGGTTCTTAAATGTTACCCAGCCCTAACAACTACAGCAGAGGATAAGTTTTTAAGCTTCAATGTGAAATGTTGTGCAGACAGTTTAACAGTGATTAACAGTGACTTGCCTTCGCAGCTGGTTCCTGTAATGCTGGGCTTAAATCCTGGTCCACACTTGGCCTGGCAGCGATATGTGCCCACTGTGTTGACACACTGCTGGTTGTAGTGGCACATGTGTGAGCCCTGGGAACACTCATCAATATCTGGTATAGAGTGAAACACAAGTATAAGGCCAAATACAACAATTACCACAACAGATGGTTTTTCCTTTACTTAAAGAAACAGTTCATCCCAAAATCAAATATACATGTTTTTCCTCTTACCTGTAGTGCTAGTTACCAATCTATATTGTTTTGGTGTGAGTTGGAGTGTTGGAGATATCGGCTGTAGAGATGTCTGCCTTCTCTCAAATATGATGTAACTAGATGGCACTCTGTTTGTGGTGCTCAAAGTGCCAAATAAAATACATTTGAAAAACTCAACAGCAATGTCTCTTTCCAGACATCATGTCCTGGTTACTTTAGAAAATCCACAGACCTTGTTGTGAGCAGTTTCATGTAGGAACTATTTTCCTTTTACCAAAATACACCCACCAACCAAATCACCATGCAGAAGGAAGTGTGCATCTACACATGGGCAAGAGGCTTGTGTTTGTGACAGTGTCCTCCTTGGCTGAGCTGTGACGTTAGCTAGCTCAGTGGTGCTAGGTGAAGTAGCAGTAGGTGCATGCTTCCCTCTACGTGGTGTTATGGTTGGCGGGTGTACTTCAGTAGAAAGAAAATAGTTCCTACATGAAACTATTCACAACAAGGTCTGTGTATTATCTTTAGTAACTGCGTCATGATTTCTGGAAACAGACATTGCTGTTGAATTTTCTCAGATGTATTTTTTGGCACTTTGAGCACCATGAGCTGAGTGACATCTAGTTACATTATATTTGAGAGAAAGCAGACTCTCTACGGCCGATATCTCCAACACTCTGCAACTCAAACAAACAATCGAGGTTGATAAACAGAACTACAGGTAGGAAAAATATGTCTGATTTTGGGGTGAACTGTCCCTTTAACCAGGATATTACATTGTATACCTGGTAATAAATCACAAGTACTTTAGCACACGTGCTGTTTTTTGTCTCACCTTGGCATGTGTTGGTCTCTGTGGAGATGGAGAAGCCAGAGGGACAGGCACAGGAAAAGCCTCCCATGATGTTGTTGCATGAGTGAGAACAGGGAGACTGGAGCGCACACTCATCTTCATCTAATAAAGACACATTGAGTCATGATAATAAAACTGTACAGTGACAAATGTTCAAAGATAAATGAGGCTTAAAAAAGGGAAAGCAGCATACCAGCACAGTAGGAGGCTGTGTCAAGAAGGAAACCTTTGGGGCATGAGTCTTCATAACCATCTGCAAGCGGAAAGGTTCAGTTCATAGCTGTTTGAACATTCAGATCCAGGATTTTTATGTGTTGTCGTGATACTTTTAGTGATAAATATTAAATCTTTAAATCACTGTATGTTTTCTCCAGACCTGGTATGAGAAGACTGGCAGTGATATGGAAGTCCAAAGTGAGAGTAAACATGTTGTAGACGCTGTTCAACCCGGAGACCTTGAGCAGCTGGAGCAGAGGGCCCTGGCGCTCCTCC
This sequence comes from Cephalopholis sonnerati, assembly GCA_019142605.1. Classification (NCBI taxonomy): domain Eukaryota; kingdom Metazoa; phylum Chordata; class Actinopteri; order Perciformes; family Serranidae; genus Cephalopholis; species Cephalopholis sonnerati. The sequence continues at coordinate 13,764,597 of JAGQAX010000007.1, read as the reverse complement.
TGGCCCTCATAAATAATGGTGTGATTACAGCGCAGCACCATGGGGTTTCCTCCTCTCTGGTGGGTCTGCGATGACCACGAGTACAGCTGCCCCTGGCCCGTCTGCACATATGACTCATCAAACTCCTGCGGGACGCACAAGAAATTGGGTCAGAGAAACGGAAGAGGAACTCATGTACATCAACTTATTCTCAAGTGAGATACAGAGGTCTTTAAATACACATTGTCATGACAGAAGTGAACGCACCTGTAGGGTCAGATGAGATGATATTAATGAAGGAGGCACAAATCCGTTAATTACAATGTCAATTAGTAAAACTCCCTCAGAATCCAGACCTCTGGCAACATGGGTCAAACGGAGGATCTCCCCTGTTTAGAGAGATTAAAAAAAACACTAATTTACAAGCACAAGGGAGCATGATGACACTTTTGAATTAATAACCAGCATGTCTAAACTCATGAATGTCAGTGGTAGTGAGTGGTGCCATCTGCTGGTTGTTTTGTAAACTACAAAAAACATTCAGATGAATTAAAAACTCAAGACTAAATTTTTTTGTGTGTAGTTTGCGCTGCAAACACCCACCACAAGTTATACAAACCTTTTTTTTTTTGTTAACTTTTTTATTATTTGTATAACAGGAGGGTGAGCCTCTTTGCAGTTATACAAGTGACAAAAGGCAAAGTATGACACCATATATCCCACCCCCACCCTGTACCCCCTGACATGATGAACCAAGACAGTATCCTATATACATGGCAAGGTAAATAAAAAAATTGAAACTATGTATGTATTTTTTTTTTGAAAGTACATATAGAGTAATTATAAATAAAAAGGGAAAAACAATGGCACATACACATGTGCATACACACAAAGAACAACAAAGCAAGCAAAAAAAAACAAAAAAACAGTCCAACCAACTCAGCTGTTTCGAACCCCCTCGCTCTCGCCCTCCATTGCTGCCCAGGAAAGCCATAACCATTATAGACATAAACCACCAACGTTCAGACACAGAACAGTTAGATAATTGTGCTTATTTCCTCCATCATACATGATGATATCCACAGAAATAGCCTAGAATATACATAGCATATATGTAAGTGAAATAGACAAAAAAAAGAGTGCATATATTATTTGTAAAAAAAAAAAATACAAAAAAATATACTAAAGTTAGCATGAATGCACAAGTGATATACCTATGAAGCTTGCATGATTTTAAATACAACATTTTCATCCTGTAACAGATGAGTTGAGCAGCTGGCCAGGTTCCCTAAACCTTACCTGAAATATACGTCAAGACTACTGCACAGATCTGATTTTCAAAACTCACTCCCTCATCCGCACCACAATGTGCAATACTGCATCCACCCTGCCACTTACACATATGACTTATTAGCTCTGCAACATGACCTGTCGACACAAGATCTGCGGCCCGACCTGAAACCGCACATCCTATAATAACCATGGGCTGTTTCAATAATTCCTATAATAATAAATCTTATAGAAATTAGGACAAACTACCAACTGCAAATCACCTTTTCATGGTCACCTGCTGTGTACACGACCTGATGTAGGACTCATAGAAAAGGTATCCTAAATAAATCAACAGCTTTAAATATCCTGTAGCTAACACTCATTCTTGACATGCTTACATTAAAAAACTTACCAGTTTCAAACTCCAGCTGAGACTCCTGTCTGAACTGGCCCTCAGTGAAGGAGTAGCCGTTTCTGGTCTCTCCGCTCTGCAGCACAGTGGTCCAGTAGATGGGCGCAAACGTAGACACTAGCACCCGCAACAAGGGACCTACAACGAAACAGCATCAGGTCTTGGCCTCTTACAGAACCACAGAAAAACAGTGCGTACAGTCTACACAGGATTAGGACCACATCCCAAAAATGAGCTGTTAGAGAAAAGAACATATTCCCAACTTTTCCCTAAACTGCAGGTCATTACTGGGTTAAGTAAAAAAAAAAAAAAAATTTCTCCAAAAGTTTTTTTTCATTTAAAAGAAGCCTATATTTTAAAGTTAGATTGGATGCATTTACTACATTGCATCCAATAAATTTAAATCTGAAAGGTTTGTCTTTAAAAGCTTGCTAAACCCATACTGTGCAAATTTCAAAAAGTTAACAAAGTTTAACTTCAACTAAATCTTGGAGTCTGTTTCAATAACATGTTAAATTGTCCAACAATTTTGTTTATACACTTGTGTCCAACCAAAGACTGTTGTTCAACAACAGGTGCTAAAATGACTCAGAGGCCTTTCTCTCCAGACATGTGACATCAACCCAGGGGAATATAATGTGTGATCACTCACCCACACTGGGAGGGATGTTGTCCAAGCGTGCCTGCATTGTGCTGCTCCCCTCCTCAACACTGTCTGTGATGTTGGCCTCCAGGTAGGACACCCCAAACTCTCTCTCGTTCACCATGCCTATCAGGCTGCCTCTGGCCTTGCGAGGAGTCTCTCCTTTTATTACCAGACATGCACATGAATCATGTGGAATTATTCATAACATACTGACATTTTTTAATACCTGTACTTTTTATGTATCTCTTTACATATGCTATTAGAATACTGTACACATAGCTCACAGATGGAAATGTCCTGGTGTGTGTACACTGTCTGTGAGATAACCTTCATAATGTTCTGTTCACTTGTACACACGTAGGCACTCAGTATGACGATGCATATGTTAAGACCAGGAGATTATGTCCATAGTAGCTGCAATATGTAAGTACACTAAAGCTATAACATCAAAATACATCAAAATAATAATAATAGCTAATGTCTAAATTAAATGAAGGACCAGAAAAAATTCATTAGCACCTGGACAGAGACCAGTTTGACATTTCCGAGAGTCGATACTGGGACCGCTGCATGATCGACCACCATTGACTGGTTCCGGGTTGTTGCACAGTCTGATTCGTTCTTGAAAGCCTTGTCCACAGGTGCTACTACATGGACCCCATTCCTCCCAGTTTGAGTAGCCTCCATTGACTTTGTTAGAGAAAGAAGAGGAGAAGACAGTAGAGCTGAGAGTCTAGATTATTTGCAAAAAACCAAGGAGCTTATAGAAAAGTCTCCCTGAAGGCAGGAAAAACGGGGCAAAAATCAAAGAACAAGAGACAACAGCAACCAATATTTGACAAAGCCAATTATTTGAAGTAACTCCTAGAAAGGGAAGCCAGATTCTGGGATGTAAAAAAATGTGTTATTACTGGCATGCGTGGTTGTTTGTGTTTTTCTGATTAATCTGATATCCCGTGACAATGTGTGTAATTATAAACAGAGAACTCACTCTGAACTTTGAGAGTAATGGTCCTTTCAGCTGTTCCAGCTTCACTCTCAGCCACACACTGGTACTCCCCTTCATCTGCAGCCTGTACATCAAACAGGTAGAGGAGGAGAGTTTGGCTTAATTGGCACTCTGAGGAACAATTTTCCTCTGATGTGGCCACAAACCTCCAGGACAAAACTGTGTCTGAGATCACATATAGTTTTATGGTGAAAGAACGCTGACATTATAGCAAAGAAAGCCAGCATCTTCCACTGGGCAGTTCCATTGAATTCTTTGTCATAATAGATATTATTGGACCAGAGAGAGGAAATTTCACATTAGAGTGCTCTGTGGGAAGGACAGTCATCCGTCTGTGAGAAAGTCTCAACTGCAGGCTGTGCAATTACAGCGGCAGTTAGAGACCTAACAAGGTTACAGGCTAAAGAAAGAGAGGCAGAGTCTGGGAACATCCAGCTCTCTGTTCATCTCCTCCCTCTGTTGCTAATGCTGTTAGCCTTTCTGACTGAAGTGAATCTGATTTAGGTGGGAACAGGACGCTGCAGGACAGTCACACACTGTTCCTCCACCCAAGGGGACTGCAGATGAAGCTTGGGTCGGATGAATACTGCTCCATTGTTCTCCAACACATAAAACATTTATAGACCTAAGTAGCTCAAAGGGATTAATCACTCAAACTTGGTTTAACTAAACTTGCCTAGAGAGAGGGTCGTTGATCTAAAATGGAAGAAATAGAAAGCAAAACAAAAAAGGAGCTCTGTATTTACACTGATGCTGTAAATGACCAAAGATCCATTGTGAAGCGCTTGCATCCGGAGGGAGCGGAGCAATGGTTTTCCATCCCGGAGCCAGCGTAGGACTGGACTGGGGTCTCCGTGGACTGGACAGTCAAGCATAGCAGAGCCACCCTGGATGACCGTCTGAGACATGTGGGCTTCACCCTTCAACACGGGAGGCTCTGGAGACACACAGCACGTTTTTCCAAGGTCATCAAAGTGATATCAGTAACTAATGAAAGTAGCGCCAACTAGCCCGTCATAAGAAGCTCACCTCTGATACGGACAAATGAGAGCGCTCGGATGGAGCCCACGCTGTTTTCTGCTATGCACACGTAGGTCCCGGCATCACTCATGGTCACATTGTCAATAATCACAGAGCTCCTGCCAGCCTCATCAATAGTGGAACCTGGAACATGTTTACAGGGTGGCAGTGGGTCCTTAAAAAGTCTTAAATACACATTTACTGATAACAGGCCTTAAAAAAAGTCTTAAAATCAGATTGGTTGGGTCTTAAATGTTTTTTAGTCATGTCACCACAAGAATTTCCACTGTTGGTGCTACAGGAAACATCATTATCTGACGGGAGAACAGACTTCAACACAAGAAAAGCTTCGGCCCTCTATGCATTTAGATCACCGATGAGTCTGCATTGTTAAACTAAGGCCTTGCTAGCCAGCCTGCTTGTTAGTTTATTGTTTCTAAGCACAGAGAATCATGAGTGTGATTTAACCTCACTGTTTATTTTTAACTGACATCAAAAGAGAGAGTATATTTTCACTTTTAGTTTGTATTTCCATTGTAAATTTGCCCTTAAATTTAAATTAAGGTCTTAAAAAGGTCTCAAATTGACCTTGTTAATACCTGTAGACACCCCAGTTTGATCAGTCAGTGCAAAACATGGTTCAATTGCTATTTAAAGCTACTGTGATCAATAGAAGCTTCCATCTTCAATATTTGATTTTTGTCACAAGTACACTATAATATTTTGGTAGTATTGAATTGCTGTGCAGCTCAATGTGTAATGAAGCTCATACCTGAGTAAGGACTGTTGTTGACAGTCCAGGAGATGACTGGAGAAGGTGTCCCCTGAGCGTGGCAAGACAAGGCCAGACTCTGCCCTTTGTTCAGGGTTACATCACCTGGCAGCTCCTTGAAGGCAGGCCTCATGTTGATGGACAGGCGGATGTCTTGTCTCGCAGAGCCTGCTGCATTAGTGGCTACGCATGTAAACACGCCAGCATCCCCTGGCTGTGAAAAGAAAGCAAGCATGACTTATTCTTAAACCAGATTGAGACAGAGATGTAGTGAGGAATATGGATTGACTGGCTAACCTCAGCCCTCTCAATGATCAGCTCCCCTGATCTGAGGACAGTGAATTTGCCTGGAAGGTTGGGCACAATGGCCCTATCCTTCTCCCATGTGACTCTGGGCTCTGGTGAACCCTGAGCAGCACACGGCAGCAGTGCCTGAAATCCTTGAATGACTGACAGGTCTGTCTGAGCAGGAGGAATCATGGGTGGCACTGAAATTAAACAACATTTTTATCAACAGAGCCATTAAAGCAGCTACATTCAGTCATTACAGAGTATGAAATGGCGCTCACCTTGAATAACCAGCCTCATGTCGTGGCTGGCTCTGCCGGCGAGATTTTTGGCAGTACATGTGTACAGGCCTGCGTCACTGCGCTGGGTAGAAGTTATTGCCAAGGTTCCATTGGCAAAGATATGTATATGAGCGCCGTCAACCACAGGCCTCCTCTCCTTATGCCAAGTAACTTCAGGTTGAGGCTGCCCGTCAGCCACACACTCCAGACTGACTGGCTGGCCAAGCACTGCAGTGTACTCTACACGAGGCACGCTCAGCACGGGTGGAACTGTGGAAACATGAGATGAGGAATTATTAATCCATTTAGAAATGTCCAACAAAGTTGTTTTTAAGAATTAGGAGTAACCGCTTTGACAATGAGGAATAATCACAGAGAAACTATCATTTGCTTCCAAACTTTGAGATCAAAGGCACACGTTACCTTGTAGGACTAGTTTGGTCCTACCCACAGCTACACCAGCTTCACTCTTTGCCAGGCACTGGTAGGTCCCTGCATCACCAAGTGTCACGCGAGAAAACTTCAGAGCTCCATTTGAAAGAACAGCAAGCCTGTGACCTGTAATCAAATATAATCACATCACATAAGCATGAAAAACAGACCACGTCCCATAAATTCCAGTGAGAGCTATGAGGTTTGACAGATTGCCGTGCAGTCTGTAAAAATGTTCAAAGAATGTATTTAGCAATGTCCTCACAGAGAAGAGTCATGGACCTTGTTTTTTGTACTGAATATTAATATTGGAAAAACAGCAATGTAGATTGCTTCCAATCAGAATTGGGTATTCAACAAAGCCGTGTAATAATATGAAGTAACAATAAAATCAAAGTTGTGCTTGCATTTTATACATCATTACCTGTTGCTATGGGAACTCCCTCTCTTTGCCAGGTTATAGACGGTCTGGGAAATCCTTGAACCTCACAGGGCAGAATGGTCCCATGATGCAACACCACTTGTACCTCCTCTGCCATTGGCCTAATCTCTGGGGGCTCTAAGTACATGGGGAACAAATTGTGATTTGTGTTTACATGTTTTATCATATTTGTTGCAACAGGCAGTATTTTAACAGCAACATGCAGCTATCTATGGCCCACCTTGCACAGAGAGAGAGATGTGTTTGTGAGCCACTCCAGCTGGGTTGCGGGCTGAGCATGTGTACCTGCCAGCATGGCTTGGTAAAACAGCAGTTATCTCCAACACTCCTGCATTGTAATGAAGTGCAATGATACATAGTTTAATGTCACATTTAATGAGCACAAACATTAATTTCCCTGTGGCATCATTGTTCCAGTAGACTGTAACGTATGATAATATAAAGAGCCTCTAGACATGATGTCTTACCAGTGGGAAGGACACGATAACTTCCTCCTCTGGCACCCAGTTTGGCTCCACCCTTGGTCCAGGTGACAGTGGGCTCAGGGCGTCCTTGTACGTGACAAGGCAACACCACAGGAGACATTTTCACAGCCGTGACGGTCGTGACATCATCTTCAATAGACGGTGGTACTAAAAGAGTAAATAGCAAAGTCATCATTTCAATCACCTGAAACAACTGTCTACTGTGTGCTTATTGTACAGAGCTGAAAGTCAATACCTTGCAGGATGACCTCAATGACCCTGCGCTCCTCTCCTACATCATTAACAGCAGTGCACTCAAAGTAACCTTCATCTTCAGTGGACGGTGTTAAAAGGACCAGGGACCCAGAGGACAGTAATCTGAACAGTCCAGCACAATTATGTTTTAATGGCTGTGTGATCTGTAATGTATGCATACTGTGTATTCAGAGACAGTCCTGTATGTACCTGTATGCACCAGGCTGCTGGCTGATATCGAGTGGAGTGCCATTCCTCTTCCAGGATACTGTAGGTGGGGGTATACCTGTCGTCTCACAGCTCAGCACAGCTCTAATCCCTGTGGTTACTGTCACATTGAAGGGACCCGGACTAATTGAAGGACCCACTGATAGGAGACAGAACAGAGTCACATGTTGACCACAGTACTGTATTTAAGGGTGTTTTTACAATAAGATATCCTAAAAAGTATTGAAGCATGACAATTGCATGATAATTATAACCAGAACCAACACAGGAACCTATGTTTGATCATGAAATTACAGAAAACGCACCACCAGAGTCATAATTAACTCGTAAATTTCCTTTGTTTTATATTTACCAAATACCCGTAGATCCACTCCACGGTGATCTGAGCCAGCCTGGTTGGACACAGTGCAGTAGTAGCGACCAGCGTCACTCAACTGAACCCCATGTACACGCAAGGAGCCCTCTGATAACATAGTGAACCTGAAACATGTTCACAAGTAAAAGATTAAAGGGACTAATCCTATATAATAAAAAAAAGATTAAGAGGACAGTTCATCAAAAAATTTAAAATACAAATACAGTTCATTAGTGCTATTTATCAGTCTTCATAGTTTTGGTGTGATGTGAGGAGCATTGGAGATATTGGCTATAGAGATGTCTGTCCTCTCACAAATACAATATACCTAGATGGTACTTGGCTTGCTCAAATTGCCAAAAAAAAAAACTACATTTGAAAAACTAGCAATGTCTTTCCAGAAAACATGTTCTGGTCACTCAAGATAATCCACAGACCATGTTTTGAGCAGCTTCATATAGCAACTATTTTCCATCTACAAAATTATACCCACCAACTGTATCACTGTGCAGAAGGAAGCGTCCATCTACTCATGGATGAGAGGCTCGTGCTCATGAGATGTTAACTTTAATGACATCCTCCTCGGCTGAGCTGTATTTTTGGTTAGTTCAGTGGTGCTAGGTGAGCTAGCAGTAGATGCATGCTTTACTTCTGCACAGTGATACGGTGGGTGCAGTTTGGTCGAAGTAAAATAGTTCCTACATGAAACTGCTCACAACAAGGTCTGTGAATTATCTTGAGTAACCAGCCCATGATTTCTGGAAGGAGACATCACTGTTGAGTTCTTCAAAGGTATTTTTTGGTGCTTTGAGCACCACAAGCCGAGTGCCATCTAGTTCCATTATATTCAAGAGAAGGCAGACATCTCTGCAGCTGATATCTACAGCACTCAGCAACTCACACCAAAACAATCTAGACTGATAAATAGCACCACAGGTAAGAGTTAAAATATGTATTTTTATGTGAGGGTGAACTGTCCCTTTAATCGATTCATAGACACAACTGGTAGCTGTGACAGTGTTTCTGTCATCACTTGGAAAGGTAAAATACAGCAAGGACAGATTTCTCAGAGTTATGTTGAAACAAAAAGTTTAGACTTACTTTTTGTTATCTTGAGTTACAGGGAAGCCATCTTTCCTCCACATGACTGTAGCTGAAGCGTCACCTTCAACTTCACAAGGTAAAACTGCATCTTGGCTGACATGTGCAGTCACCACTGAGCTGCTCTCCTTTATTACAGGTGGTACTAGGGAAATAAAAAGTGGCATATTCATGTAGTGACTTGGGTTTAGTTTTTAGAACAATTTAAAAAAGTATTTAAATCATCTCATCATTGAGGGGCTGACTTACAGAGAATCTCCACTGTGAAAAACAGACTGGTGCTTCCAGCCATGTTGGTGACCACACAGCTGTACTGGCCGCTGTCCTCAGGCCTGACTTCCTGTATCTCCAGGTACTGACCGCCAGCCAGCCTCTGGATACGACTACCCAGCTGATATAACAGGAGGAGGGTATTAGTGTGTGAGTCAGAGGATATTGCTTCTAGTTCAATACCTGTTTTGTTTTCTGACTCTGTACCTGCAGTCTGGCCTCATCCTTGTACCACTCTATATCAGGAGGGGGGTCACTGTCTGCCAGGCACTCCAAGGTCAGATGTCCATTAACTGGCACCTGTCACTGTCCTCACATCACCGGAGCCGAGGAGGGTTGGTGGGACTGAAAAACAACCACTGATTATTAAACTGTAGACCTCACTGAGGTGAATTACAAAAGGTTTCGGGAAGCGACACACTTGAGCACCCAGATTGAAAAATGTGACGGTTCCTATATGAATGAAGTGCTCCTCTTAAACAACGAAGAGTTAGTTAAAAACGTGTGGCCATGTGGAACAGATAAAGTCAGGAGGTAGAGCAGGGGTCAGATGTAAGAATCATGTGTTTGCACTAAAAAAATACAGCTTTCCATACAGAGCACGACATTTATAACGGAAGATGTGCTGTAAAAATGTGTGTTTCACCATACATGATTTACAGTCGCCTGAGCTGGGAATCAAGGGTTATCTTGAATTTGGAAAATTCTACTCAGGGCAGTAATCTCAGCAGCATAATATGTCTCACCGGTATTGCGTGTTATTATATTTATAGAAACATCTTTTTATTCTAGCATGAACAAAAAGGAAGAACAAATGACGAAGTGAGATAAAGATGCTGCACAATGTATCATCAATCAAAGCTGTCCGTCATCAATCAAAACATGAAAATGTCCTGATACTGCATGTAAGTCATCTTGCATGCATAACAATATTGCGTGACCATAGCAGGAAAATGCTAATGCCAGACCAAGTGTGTTGTGCAAACACAGGTTTTTACTCCAGAGTGTACACAAAGCTTTATCCATCAAGCCCCAGGTGCAAGTAAGAGAGGAAGTTAAGACAGAGGGGTGGACATGATATATTTCTTCTAACTTAAACAACATAAAAGAACAGCTGATGTCACCTTGGACTCGGACCCAGTGGTTTTTCCCATCCTCTCCAGCCAGGCTGCTGGCCAAGCAGGTGTACAGACCTGCATCCTCGACCTTTTGAAGAGACAACACTAATTAGCTTGAGTGGTTCTTGCATAACCATGCTTTATTTGCCTGCAGTGATCCTGTTAAAACAACTTCAGGTTGTTTGGCAATTTAATTTTGGGTTTACAGATAAGAGTTCAAGCTTTTTTGCAACTTTTTTACATCTATGATGCATATCACAAATGTTAACCTATTTAGAAAAATGAATTACAAGTAAACCCATTTTTTCAGCTTTATTTTATATGCTTTTGGTTTTTGTATGAAAAGAAAAAAAAACTCAAATTGTATTTTCCTTAAAATTCCTTTGCCTAAAAACACCATTTGCAGAGAGTTAAACCATTATCACCCATTCTAAACAGTGCATATGCTCACAGCCACTGTGTGCATGTTTTTACAATAAATTCTTCTTAATGCAACTTTAATTTGCAAAATTATCAGATACTGTCTGAATAAAATGTACCTGAACTTTGCTAATCCTTATAAAGTGTCCATCCTGCTGGACAATGTCAGTTCCCTCTAATGGGCGACCATCTTTGAGCCAGCTGAGGGTGGGAGGTGGGACTCCCACAGCAGAGCACTCCAGCTCCAGTGGACTGTTCACTGCTATGGTCAGCTCTTCTGGAGAGCTGGAGCTGGATATCTTTGGAGGCTCTAGATTAGAAAGCAGAATGTTTTTGGCTCAGTTGTTGTCGGAGTTTACACGATGACTTTAAATTAATTGTATAGCTTGTGTTGGGATTACCGAGTACGGTGAGGTTAAAGCTCTTTGTGCTGCTTCCAGCCTGATTACTAGCCACGCAGCTGTAGAGGCCTGCATCTGAAGGCGCTACATCAGGCAGCTGCAGTCGTGTCTCCTGTCCATCCAGCAGCAGGTTGCGGTGAAGGGACAGTGGCTGGCCATCTTTCATCCAAGTCAGTGTTGGAGGGGGAACGCCACGTGCTTCGCAGGTTAACGTTACCAAGGACCCCTGGACTACTGTGACTGGCTCCACTGGTTCAACATGATCCACACCAGGGGGCACTGTGGACCACACACACACAAACACACATCTGTATGAAACCCTCAGGTCCAAAAACAACAGTTCAGGGGAAAAAAATCAGTAGGTGGTTTGTTATGAGTGTACCTTGGACCTGGACATCATAGCTGAGCTCAGCAAGACCTGCTCGACTGCGCGCCACGCACGTGTAAAGTCCAGAGTCAGACAGCTGCACAGGAGAAATCCTTTTTCAGAAAGAAAGGGAACACTTAGCATTACCTCACCTAGAACCATGTAATCTGTTTACGATAGATAATGTTTATATTCATCTAAACTGACCTCAGCACAGAGTCACCAGATAGGAGGCGTGTACGAGGAGAGAGTAGCAGAGGTCGCCCGTTCCTCAGCCAGCTGATCTGAGGTGGAGGGTTTCCTGCCGTCTGACATTCCAGAGTCACAACACTGTCCTGTGTCACCTGCACCTCTCTGGGGGCTGTTGTCTCACCAGAGATGGATGGTGGGACTGTGACAGGTCAAATGAAAACACCATCACTTAGAAACGTTAGCACTAACACAGATAAACATATAAAATGTTCATACTGACCTAGGACAAAGAGGGTATAGATTTTGCTCTCCTGTCCAGCCGGGCTGACAGCCAAACAGGTGTATGTTCCAGAGTCCTCTGGACTCAGCCTCAGTAATGTTAGCGTGCTGCCATCAGGGGTCACACTGCCAGGTTACAAATACTCATTATGTTTTCACATTAACACCATGATACTTTATCCATTTTTCCTGTCTAAACTATTTGTCCTCCCCACCTCTGAACATAAGTATTATTTTCCCATCATCATTATCATCATCGACCCACGGTTTTCTCACACACACACACGCACACAGAAATTTGCTTTCCCTGGCTGATGCGGTTGCAATGACCACAGAAGCTGCTGAACAGCTGTAAAACAGCTGCGCTTACTGTTCCCCATGATGAAATTAGGCAAGGGACTGTAAATGACTACATTTGTCCGTTCACACATCCCTCTGTCATGCACATTATCTCTGACAAAGATGATTAATATTTCATTTTCCCAAACCGCTAGGGAATAGTGTTGATCAATTCCTGTGCTGCGTGTGGAACAAATTCAGCAGCGTTGAACGAACAAAATGTGCTACATAAAATGTATTACTATAGCCATCGTACTCTGTGTGCATGTAAAGCCTGGGCAGTTAAGGGGGAATGTGAATGACTTACGCGATGTGACGGGCGTCTGATCCCTCTAAAGTCACTCCATCTTTCAGCCAGCTGAGGCGTGGTGCAGGGATTCCAGTTGCTCTGCACTCCAGGGTCAGCTCCTCTCCCAAGGGTGCACTCACATCAGATGGGTGTTCAGAGTCCAGGATTGTAGGCGATACTGAGTGGGACAAAGATTACAGCTAAATGCCACTGAAAATCATTACTTTTATGAGTAATACATATAATTTTCTGGGTGAGAGTATGTCATTTTGCTCAAATTTCTAGTTTACCCTGCACTGTGAGTGTATAGTCTTTCTGTGTGTGTCCCTCGCCGTTCTTGGCCACACAGGTGTATGTTCCAGTATGAGAGAGAGTGAGGGGCCCCAGCTCCAACCTGTTCCCTCGAACAGACCACTGCCACTGCAGACTGCTCTCTATACAGAAAACACATTCATTTACACTAGCTTTCACACATGACACGCACTACTCCAATTTCCCTATCATTGCCTGCGTCTTACCAATAGGAGTTCCATCCTTGAGCCAAGTGATGCTGGGCACAGGGACCCCCGAGGCCTCACACAGCAGGGCCACATGTGAGCCAAGAGTGTAGTTTAGGGACTCGTGCAGAGGCCCGTCCAGGACAGGTGGAACTGTGGAAATACATTTGTGATATGCTGAGTACTCTCTTCTAAAGATAGTTGTTGATGGTGTTGGTTTGAAAAGACAGAAGAGATATTCTCACCATGAACGGTCAGTCTGAATGTCCTGTCCACCTGTCCGGCCACATTGGATACTTTGCAGGTGTAAGTGCCACCATCTGCCATCTAGGATCCAAAAAACAGAAGGTTGCTGTAGTGAGGGAGGGTGCATTTTGAGCACAGGCTATAAGCAAAGACAGGACTGGGCTCCTTGCTCCTCTGCTAGCTGATGCATGTGTTCTGAATCAGTTAAATTAAGTTAGAATAGACACAGTCAGAGGAAGGTTGAGTGCTGTATCATGTCACATATGCAGCTACTGTATGTCTCCACTTGTCCTAGTCTCTTCCAGTCTGCGTCTTTGATGGAATAAGTCTGAAAGTTTAATATGTATGCCTATATATATTTAATGTTAGTATTTAAAGACTGGAAATATCTATGAGCCACTTTGAGTCCTCAAAAGACGTCTTACAGTGTTTTGTTTATAGCCTCAAACATGGGTGACGTAAAACCGTTCATTGTGACCTGAACTCCTATGATCTCCAGCTGATGAGGATCCATCTTTAGCCCGTTCCCTGCGGCCAGTTGCAGCCCATTCTTGTACCATGTGACCTCGGGCTCAGGAACACCGTGTGCTTCACATCTCAGCGTGACCGAGGAGCCAACTTGCTGGGGTGACCAAGTCTGACTCAGCATCCAGACGAGGCTTCAGGGTGGGCAGGACTGATGGTTTGCACATGAAGACAGAGCATGATCTCAGTTTGATTCACTCAGGATGGCTATGATTCACTCCTGAACTATCCCCAGTCACAGCTGGCTTGCAGTAAACAGATTTTTTAGCCTAGACAATGTTTTGAGATTTGATCATCTGTATATGTAGCTGAATTGTGCAGATGGTGTCACCATGTGTTTGCTCACCATAAACACTGAGGACAATACTCTTCTGGTCCTGGCCAGCTGAGTTGGTGGCTGTGCATACATATTGCCCTGCATCTTCCAGCCTTGCCCGGGGCAACTGTAGCATCTGGCCACCTATAATATAATACAGTGATGTCAAATGTAATATCTGGTCATTAGTTTCAAACAAAGGAAATGCTTTTGACATAAGAATTATTTGGGGGTTGCTAGTGGCCGAGGTCTGACCTGGCAGAATGTGAATGCCCGTGCTGAAGTGGAGGATTTGCCCGTCTTTGGTCCAGGTGATCTCTGGAGGAGGGTATGCTTGGACGTCGCACAGCATCGACACCATGTGGCCCTCAATTACACTAACCTCTTCGTCCTTCACGCCAATTATTCTTGGAGGCACTAAAAGAGACACAACAGTTGTTCTGCACACTTAGAGGACATTACGTCATAAAAGAACACCCATTATAAAATACTTAAAAGACATATACTGGCCCCTCTGATTATATGTGAGATCAGACATACAGAAATATTGGTAAAGCCCTTTGAGTTAGGGCTGGGTTTTATTTTATTTTCAACTATTATTATAAAAACAAGATAATCAAGATAAACAATGATCCTTTTCGCATTCCATTTTGAAAGAAATCTCCTGTTGTCTTTTGTTATAAATCCAGCGGACCCCTTTACTTTACAGTGATGCCCTCAGTGTTACCAACTTGGCAACTTTCTCACTTAGCGACTTTTCAGTCCCTCCTAATAACTTCATTTCTAAAAACTGTCTTGCAACAAATTTAGCAACTTACTCAGACCATCAGGGAAAAAGCAAGAAACATATTCAAATATATTATACTGTAATACATCCCCATTAAGTAATTGCAGTCCAAATCTCTTCCGTCTCTTTCTCCCTCTTCTCTTGCGCTGTGTTCATTATATTGGTATGTTTTTTTTATTTATCCATTTATTATTTATTTATTTTTATTTTACATTTAAGAAAATCCACTGTAAAAAAGACAAGTTTATTAAAAGTTTCATAAATGCATGAGGTTTTTAAAATAATTAATTAATTGTGTTAAATAATAGAAATCTCAATATTGGCCAAAATAATCCTAATTAGAATTTTTGCCATAATCACACTGCCCTACTTAGAGTTAGGGACATTCCTTACCTTGCACTGTCAGACTGAAGAGCTTCTCAACTGTTCCAACCTTGTTCTCAGCTACACACAGATATCCAGCCATGTCTGAAACCTGGACACTGAGTAGCTGAAAGAGCGGGATTAAAGTGTTAATCCTCAATACAACACAGTCACAGCTGAATCTGTTTACAAGCTGGTGTTTGTCCAGAAGTCAACACTGACTAACCTGCAATTGAGTGCCATCGTCACTGATGTGGTGCTGTAAGTCTGTGTGCACCGGCTGCCCATCTCTCAGCCATGAAATGACTGGAGCAGGGTGTCCAGTCACATCGCAGTGAAGGACCACAGAGCTGTTGACCACTGCTCCCATTTCCTCCATAAACTCCTCAGATGCTCCCGTGATCACAGGAGGGACTGAGGAGGGAAGCACAACAGATGTCCTCATCAGAAATGATTTTGTATTATTTCCAGTTACACACATTTAATCACTACCTAATTTTGTGCCCGCTTACTGAGGATCTCCAGCTCAAAGTGCATGCGGTCTTCTCCAGCCTCGTTAACAGCCTGACACGTATACCTTCCAGCATCTTCTTTTTGCACCCGGGCGATTTGTAGCACCTGTCCACCTGAAAGGACAAACCCCAATATACAGCAGCAGATTTATCCATGCACATGAAGCCCTGGTCATTCATAACAACCACAGTACTGCTTTTTACTGAGATCACACAGGAAGGAGTTCCCTCTGACCTGGAAGCAGTACCACTCCATCAGCAGACGTGAGTTTTCGTCCATCTTTGTACCAGCTAAGCTTGGGAGGGGGGATGGCATTACTCTCACAGGACAGGCTGATTGGATGGCCCTAGAACGACCTCCCTCTTCTCTACCATGTCCTCGTTATCATCACCCTCGTGTCCTAGACCCCAGGATGCTTCTCTATTTGTCACCCGCTGAAAGATTGGAGGAACTGGCAAGAAGAGAGCATGTTTGTGTCAGGTCACTTCCAACAGTATTCCAGTACTATTAGAAAAGAAGTTTGCCTTTTAATTTGAACTGATACTGAACTTGAACACACCCTGAATGGTGACATGAAAGTCTCTCTTGTCCTCTCCTGCAGAGTTGGTGACCACGCAGGTGTACTGTCCCTCATGGGACAGCATTGCGTTCTCGATGGTGAGGATGTGGCTACTCTCCTGAATGCCGGCATGGGAGTTTCCAGTCAGCAACTAAAGACAGAAAAAAACACAAGATGTCAAGGCAAGGTGGAATATTGCTCCTAGTAGCAATGTATGGGAGTGCTATTTCTTTAAGAGTCACTAAAGGGGGACACGAATGATTTCACACATCAAAGTCTGTTTACAGAACACCTGAAAACTCTGGACTGTTGGGGGTTGCATTGCATTGTCAGAATTGCAGGAGCCAGGTTTTGACTTGACAAAGAATGCAGGGAATGAAAAAGATGATATCTCTGTGGTTCTGCTTTACTGATTTTGATCTTTTTTTTAAATGGCAATTGCTAACAGTGTTACAGGAGTGCAAATCTTAAATTGGTGGAGTGCTCTTCACCACTTTCCTGCCTCACTTCAAAAGTTAACAAAAGCCAATATAGGTATCAGTAGTGGGTATCAAAAGTAATAGAATATAAGTACTACTGGGACAACAAAACATTTAGCAGGTGTCTAAATGTCTGACTTTTAAAACAATTTCCAGCCTGTATTTTTTAATTTTTTACATAACATAAAAATATAAAGAAGGGATACTTCCACCCCCATTTAGAAACAATCCATCCAAAATCCACCTAATCCTCATGCATTTTCTGCTGCTCCCTATTGGAGGCCCTGCTGAACATGCACACAAGCACATACACATACTGACCTGTAGATGTTGCAAAAAATAAAAAAAAAAACAAGCTGCACATTAAAGTACATGTAGGTGAAGGAAAAACACAAAGGCCAAAGCAGTGTTATTACAGCATTTTACGTCATGACATTTAGTCACTGCATTCTTCTTCTACATCTTTGCTATAATTACTCATAGCAGAAAATCTGTGGAGGCGGCTTGTGCAAGAGGATGGAAATTCTGTTGAGGCTGGTGCAATTTGCACCGGCTGCCAGTAGAGGCTGATAAAGGTAAACTTGTTCAGTTTAAATCACCTTAGACGTACATGTTTGTGGTTTTAAGAGATGCAGAGCTTGTGAGGACAAACTAACCTGTCCATCTTTGAACCAATTAACCTTGGGTTCAGGGAAACCTTTGGTCAGGCAGGAGAGAGTCAAACTCCCATTGATCCGTACTTTCTCTTCCTTACCACCAAACGTTAAGGATGTAGGGTTGCCTTCTATCTGTGGTGGGACTGATGAGAAGGGAAAAAAACAGGTGTTTCATTAAAAACTCAGTCTCAGCCACTTTAACGTGTAAGTCGCGTAGATGTCTCTTACCTAGAACGCTCAGGGAATAATGTTTGATTGCGGTGCCAGCTGGATTCGTGGCTCTGCATGTGTAAAGGCCAGTGCTGTCTCCCTGCGCTGAACCCAGTCTCAGCGCCTGCCCACCACGGGTGTATGTCGACTGGGGGCTGGACACGATAGGCTGGTTGTCCTTTAGCCAGGTGATGCTGGGTGTGGGTGAGCCCTCGACATCACAGGGGAGGACTGTAGGGAAACCCAGCACCACTGACACCTCCGAGGTGTCATTGGGGCCCTTGATGGTGGGGGGAGCTGGAGAGAAATACCGACAATATGTTAATGTTTAAGAGCCAGTAAGATTTTTACTGGCACATAGCACAGGATGAATAGATCCTCAGGGGATTGGCCTGTTTTGTGCAAGAGACCTTCTAAAACAGAAATGCAGTGTGCAATACTCTGAGCAATTACAGCACAGGCTCTGTAGGTGACACAGAAATCCCCAGAGCCCGGCATGAAGAGAATTCAGTCTGTGCTCATAGACCAGGCAGTGTGGTGTAAGTCAAATTCTAAAACTGTTAAAGCAGGGTCTACACATGAATTAAATATTATGTTCAGTTACTTTCTTTGTGAAAACAGCACTGCTACCACAGCACCTTTGTAAAAGAAATCAACTCAATGTTCTGATAACTTTTCAAGGATTTTTAGTCATCTTTGTTTCACTTCTGTCTGTGGAGAAAGAAAACAAATGAGAGTATAAGCTGAATTCAGGCCAGTGTGTTTTCTGAGTGTATGTGTTTTGGACGAAGTAGAGACCTTGCACTGTGAGTCTGAACTGGCGCATCTGAGTCCCTGCGTTGTTACTGGCCAGACACTGGTAAAGCCCCTGGTCCCTCAGTCTTACTGACTTCACCTTCAGCACCTGGCCATCTTCCAGAAACTCCACATGTGGGTCTCCATCACGGGACAAAACCCTGGAGAGAGGAAGGAATGGTGGATCAGATCAATACTATGGGTGCATGGCGCTAAATGTCACGTCAATAAACTGTTAAAGTGATGCTCACTCTCCATCGCGGCTCCATTCCACTTTGGGTGCTGGTCGTCCGCTAACACGACACTGAAACTCCACCTCCTGGCCCAGTACCGCAGTTAATTCCTGCAGTCGGGATGCTCCTGAGATCACTGGCGGAGCTGTAACAGAGTAAACATACAACAGACATACATCAGTTAGTTTTAAGTATTTTTGAGATCAAAGCAAGATTGTATTCACTTTAGTTTAAAATCACTGTTGTGAGATATGAAAATCATTCAGATTACAGAGGGACATCAGTTAATGAGGTTATTAGCACTGACTTTAATGGTTAGTGACAACTTTAAGGATGTATGCTACATTAAGTGAAGTCTTAAAGTTCAGCTACAGATACATTTTTAAGTATGTAAAAACGCTCTGCTATGATTCATATTTTGTTTAACATGGTTTTCCTACCTAAAAAAAACCTCATTAAGAAATTCTGGATCTGACCTCCGCCCAGCCCACCACAATTGCTTGTGCTAGGTTTCGCTGTGTGCTGTCTCCAGTGCCTAAATGAAATGTGGAGATAGGTCTTGGCTATGAGAGACTTGTGCAAGGTTGACTGGTGAAAGAGCAGTGTGCATCAAGATAGCTAGTGTTAGTTTTAGAGGTAACATGGGAGAGATTCAGCCATACATGTTTGAGCCTCAGTCAGATCCAGCTTACGACTCTCTTGTGCATTAGGAGCATATCACAGGGGCAAATGTAGTTTGCATCTTTTATTTGTTTATGTTGTTTGTTAGCTTGAAGGCTAGCTGACAGCACCTGACACAGCTTTAATGGTTGTAAAACACACTATTATCTGCTACAAAGTTACAGTGTGTTCACATTGTCACAATGTTATTACATGATTAAAAACTAGTGGTCTAATCAAAGTTTGCTGAAAGATATATTCTGTTTGGCTGAGATTTTTATATTACGTGTAATAAGTCTCTGAGCTGGATGCTTGTGGTTTCTTTGCTAGTGTTGTGTTTTAGACTGTCTCCCCATCGAATAGAGTTGCATATTAGACAGCTATTGACTTTCATATTAATGACGTACCTGACCTAACTTGCCCGGCTTATGTTTTAGGGAAGTGCACAGACATCGCCCCCTCAGTAGAGGTAAGTGAAAACACCTCTCTAGTGACAAACTTTGCACAGACACGAGTCAGTTTAATCAAGGTCAGACATTTTTAGTGGAGGGGATCTTTAAAATTTAATTAAAGAGTTAAATTGCTCTGGGGGCTTTAGACTGCTTTTCCAAGAGATTTTACATCCAGAAAAGATATCCCCTTTAACCCTCTACTTTTTGTAGTTAGTAACCTTACATCTGTTTCTTCCTCCACTCTGTTCTTTTATATACTAAATACTAGTGTCAGCCAGTGACAGCTGGTTTATGAGCTCACCTTGCACCACAATGTGATATTCTCTGCGGGCCTCCCCAGCTGAGCTTTGAGCTGTGCATGCAAATCTTCCTGCATGTTCTGGCTGAACTCTGTAGATTCTCAGCAGCCTGTTCCCGTTCTGCAGATAGACCCCAGGACTGTCCACCTGGACATACAGAGATCAGTTGAGTGTGTCCTTTGTTTTTAATTGTAATTAGAACAATGACCACTTGGTGGCATTGTACAGCTAGATATCAACGAGGTATATTAACATGCAGCTCACATTTTACATTAGCTGTAAATGGGAATTCAGGGTGAAAGCACTCACAGGATGACCATCTTTAGTCCAGGTGATTGTTGGGGAGGGGATCCCAAAGGCATCGCAGCCCAGAGTGAGAGGCTGCTTCAAGGTGACAGTGAGGTTCAGTGGCTGTCCATCATCTTGGATCTCTGGGGGAACTGTACAAGTGCAAAAGATTTGTGTTAGCACAATGTTTCTGTTCAGTTTAAGGTATTTATGTTAGGCTAAAGAGAAATAAAGGTAACTGACTTCTCACCATTTACTTTTAGCCTTGTCTTTCTCTCCACAGATCCTGCCTCATTGGTTGCCACACACTTGAAGTCCCCGCTGTGGCTGGCAGACGCTGTGCTAATTATGAGAGCTCCATCCCTCGCCACAGAAAGCTCTGATTGTTCAGGGTGTATCTCCAGGCCGTTCTTGAACCAGCGCACCTTGGGATGAGGTGAACCTGCAGGTGCGGAGACAAGAGAAGGATTGTGAGCGAGTATGAACTGAGCTTTATTGATCATGTCTGACAGAAAGAAAAGTTACTTCCATCTCTCTGCTTCTCTACAGGGGAACTTAATGGGCAGGCGGCCCAGACTAGAAAAAGCCAGCTCTACATTTATCTGTTGGACAGCGGGACAGCAGGGGAGACATTGCCAAAATGGGTCCTTGTAGCCTGCGAGCTTAAGATTTCAAGGTCAGAGTCACAAAAAAAGTAAGACACAGTATGCTGGAGAGATGTAAGATGTACGGTTTAAAACACGAGCATCAAGATTTATTACCAGACACAGAGAGTCTTAAGCAGTAAGAATAGGAGTGGTCGGAGGAGCAGTTCAAAGGCACTGGTGTGTACATTTAGGAGCCTGAAACAGATGTGTTCTCTGAATTACTGGGTAGAAAAGAGGTGGAAATGGTCAAGAGGAGAAAGGTGGAATGGGGAAAAGGTGGAGGATTTTGTACTCAACACAACAGACTCGCCAGGACAAGGGCAGAGAGGCGAGTTGTGATAAAAGAGCAGTGCAGTGTAGGGGATCTAAATGCCACGGCTCTGTCTATTTACAGAGGTGTTACATATACAAACACCATGGACGAGGAAGGGAAATCAAACACTGTGCCCTTCCTCAATCCAAAAAAATACTAACCGCAGGACACACAGCACCAGCAAAGGTGATGTTATCGTCCGTTGCCTCTCCGAACACATGTTTACAGTTAAGGAGCTCTAAGCAAATTCATTATCTCATTGCTAGGAGGAAATGCATACAGATGTTCTGCTTTAGATGTTAACAGATCTCATTAGTAGACTTTGAATTTACTTGCTGGGGCTGACGAAGTCGGAGATTATCTCTTCCATGTGTTTCTCAAATAATTACCTCTATCAAATGCAATGCGCTTGTTGGTGAATTAATAATATCCTTCTGGCAGAGACTGTGCTTTATCTCCCTCATACAGATAGATCTCAAGAGAACAATGAGGGGATCCTTGTTTCCTGCCGCTGGCTGCCTCTCTGGGGTGTCAAGAGCATCAAGCATTTCTGTGAAAGCCCTCTGTGGCCTGGTACAGCCTGCCTGCCTGCCTGCCTGCTGGTATGACTTGGATGGAAGGAGGGCTAGTGTGGCTTCATCTTCCTCTTCCTGTGCTTCACGGTGCACCTCAGACATCTCTGTCCTTCATCTGCCAGCAGCAGCCTGTAATTAGGATTCCTCTCCCAGCAGGCCCCGACGCAGAGGAAAGCAGATGTGGCTCACTGAGGCAGCAGGCAGACTGATGTTCCAGCTGTTGCTCCACATTGGACACAGTCCTCACCTTCTCTTACCGTGCTGGTAACCATGAGACAGCTCCACACAAACAATACCTGTTTGCACAGGCTGTCAGAGAGTAAGTATCCATCACCGCATCAGCAGACACTCACTGTGTCTCCATAAAATAGCGAGCTCTCCATCCCTCCAGGACGCTACCTTGTTCGCGCAGTCAGAGATGGTAAAATATAGAGACAACAGTGTGCCTCTGGGTGCGGCGATAAAAAGAGGATGCGCCTTTTAAGATGGCAGGGGGATTTTTTTCTGGTTTGACAACTAAAAGTTTACATTGACAGTAGATCTTCCTTTGATGGTGCATGAACACACATATCTGTCCTACATTTGAAGTGGAATTTTCTCTCATTCCTTAAAAAACAAACTGAAAAAAGATGCATCCATTTTAAGCTCTAAAAATTTTAGTCACACCTTGTAAACTGTCTCTTCTAAACACCAGACCTTTGATTGCCCTGTTCTTTCCAGTTTTTCTAAGGCTGACTCACGTGAATCATTTCATACCTTCAGCAGGGCAAGGGATGATGACCTTGCTGTTTGCTACTTTCTCCATGATGGCATCTCCAGGTTCAGCAAAGGACGGGGCCTCTGTGAGAACAGAACAACATGTTAAGTGCTAGTTCACAGTGAATAGTAAATTGAAAGTGTAATGAGTATTAGTCAGATGATTAATAGATGTTCCAATGTATTTAATCAGGTAGTCTCATTGAGATCAAAATCTGTTTTTCGAGAGCCTGAAAACACTCATCAGACGACTGCACAAACAGCATACAAAAACAACACTTCTGAAGCCAGATAACTAACAATCAAGTGGCAAATGGAATTAATAAAAGTAATGAAACGAGTAATTCAAAACATCAGATGGCACAGCTTAAAAATCTCAAAGGAGAAAGAAAAACTCTTGACTGAAGTTTTTAGTTCATTAAATTTAAAAGGTGCAAACAAATTCTGCCAAGGTTAGTGTATACACATGTACTTGGTCTTAGGGGCAGGGATTTCAGGAAAGCATCAAAGGCAGACTGAGGATGAGCAGGAGCCTGGGAGTGGAACAAGGGGCAGATAAATATGTAATTTACATAAAAGTAGGAATTGGAGAACTGCTCAGGAAGAGTAATGTGATTTATGCATAATGTAAATAGTAATTGGATCATAAATAGACCCCTGCGGCACCCCATCACCAATGGCATAAGGCCTGACTTAGCACAATCAGCCACAACAGTGAGTTCTCAAACTACACAAGTTAATAGAGTCTTAAAGGACTGCTTAAGGAGTCAGTATATTCTGTCAGAAGTGCTTGTCGTACAGCAGAAAACCTTTGGACACCCCCACTGACAATCTCACAGTCACATCCACAGGAGCCAAAGTTTCAGCTTCTCTCTCTAGCTCTCTTTTCATTCTGTTGCTTTCTCTCACTTTCCTGTGAGTTCAACACTACAAATGTCTTTCAGGGCAGACTGTCTGAAAATGTGAGCCACTATGCCCATATTTTAACAGTATCATCCAGCCCTCCTCTCTATGATGGCTGGCTTTTCGCTCCTCCTTCAGGAATGGCCAACTACAAACACTTCCGACTTCTGACGTAGTTGGACAATGCACTGCACAAACTATTTTTTATCAAGTATAACAGGGCCCTTATCCTCTTGCAGCATGGAGCTACTGCGCCTCAAGAGAATACACCTCTAAAGACTGGGAGAGCCAAAACTGGGACACTGTCAGTGTATATAAATCCTTATATTGCCTGAGCTAGGAAATGTTTTCTTTAATATGTTTTACATGATTTACAATGCTGTAATGCTGTATATAGTACAAAGTTGTGTTTATTTCTGCTTGTTGTCAAAATAAACAAACAGGGTTTAAAGAACTGAACTGCAGATATTCACCAAGAACTTCCAGCTTGATCTCCAAAGTCTCCTGTCCAGCGCTGTTTCTGGCCACACACCGGTAAGTGCCCTCATCGGCCAGGCTAACCTGCTGAATCCTGAGGGGCGTAGTGTTCTTGACCCCAACAGGAAGTCCATTGTGAAACCAACTGACCTCAGGGCTTGGCTCTCCCTGGACCACACATGGCAGAGTCACCCTTTGGCCAATCAGGGCCTTCAGGAGGGAAGGTGCTGGCTGAATTCTGGGCTTAGCTGAGGACAAAAACAAACATTCTAAATGTGTGTCTCACCTGATCGGTTACACACCTATTTATTTATATCTCAAATATTTTACATATGTAAGAGGTGACGTGTTCACATTAAAGAATTTTAGTTCAACTTTCTAATAAAGCCACACAGAGTTACCTTGAATGTGTAAGTTGTAGCTTAGGGACACGTTTCCTGCTGGGTTTTCTGCAGTGCATGTGTACAGTTTACTATCAATCAGGCGCACATCAGTGATCCTCAGAGAGCCCGAAGGCAAAACAGTGAACCTGGAGAGTGGTTAGGGGTCAAGGACAAAGAGATGGAGAACACACAACACTTTATGAGTCACAGAAGATCTACAGCCTGCTGAGTTTTTGGATAGGACGTGTAGTATTTTATATTTTCCTCTAGTGTCCTATTTACACTCTGGAGCACGAATACATCTATATGAGCACATAAAGAGTAAAATATTTATAAAGGCTGCCCAGTGTTTATAGTATTGGTAAACCTTGATAGTTGTGTGTCTGCGAAGACACATTTCAAGATGCAATTTTGCATCCGTTTCTTTTTTTAGTAGAAGATGAGTCGATGAAAACAGTTCCTGTAAACAGAATCAGACAGTGTATTCCCAGTACAGCTACTGCCAACGGCACATTGATAAAATGGTTCATTAGTATGCAAATTATTTATATAATATGTGCACATTCTGAGCAATTTGTGAAAAGAATGGAGCCTAATGCTACAGTGTCCATTGTGCTGGATTTGCTTCACTTTAAATTGATTTTCTGAGCTCTAAATACAAAACAAAGCACGGAAGAAAGTGACAGCAATACAGAGTTGAGATAAATTGAAAAGCTATTGATGGCGTCCCTGCATTTGTGTTGTTTGGTTAAAAGAAAGAAAAATGGATTCAGTGATGGATGACAGTTATAAACAAGAAAGCACTAAGTGGAGCGTGGACCTTAGCCAGGGCCTGGTAATCTCTAGTGAGTTGTTACTTTCACAGTTACCGTTGTCCAGGGTAATTATAGTGTAAAAGGGTATCCAAAGCTTGACCTGGTGACGTCGCCATGGGAAAGGTCACAGACTCACAAAAATCGATGCATTTCTTCGTGTTGGAAACAGTAATGTGCACAGCAGTTATTGTGTGTTAATCACTAAGGGGTCAGGCTACAGATTATTTGAAATCAAAGGGTGAGCCTGATGGCAGTGCTGGATGGAAGGTTACAGAGATCTCTATTGTCAATATGGTTCATCCTCCTGAGAACAACAATGTGGAAAGCAAAGTTTAGGCCAAACCATCTATTCCTTTTATAGATGTTTGTCACAGACAAACAAGTGGACAGATGGATGCGATCACATGCGCTACCCTCCACTCCAAAAACATGCTTTGTAGCAGAAACAAAAGCAGGAGTTAAATGTAGGTTAAAAGTACTTAAATGTAGGTCAACAACTTTAAAGGGGTGTGTGGTAACCTGAATTGCACCAGAAGCTATCCAGCTGTATAAATGCATAATACACGCAAATGTAAACACACCTCTGTGATTTATCGGAGATAAGTGTGTCTGCTAAGCAACCGAATTCTAACAATAACATGTTCATGTAAGTAGAAATGGGTTTGAAGCACAAAGGGCTCTCTATTTCGGCTGCACATATGGTGTAATGTCGCTCCCCCACCTCCTCAAACAGCCTTAGGAGAGGCAGCAACATTGGAACCAAATGACTGCCTCTGCAGTGGTCTGTGCTGCTCAGACTGCAGCGCTGCAGCTCGGCAACGCCACAGTGAAGGCTGACACAAGCTGGAGCACACAGGACATGAACCACCCCTCTCGCCCATCCATCACTCCCCACACTGGTGTCAAGTCATCTGTGTACACAGTCTGACACAAAGACTAACTGGGACAAATTGGTCTCATCAGGATTAGCTTCCAGAGTGAACAAATCCACTGACTGAGTGTTAAAAAGCTCTGGGTCTTGATCCATCCCCCTTTGGTTTTTTTTTTGCTAGTGCTAACCTTTTACATAGCTATAGCAGAAACCTTACCGCCCACTGATTTAAGCTATTTCAACAATCAGCACCCCCTAGTCATTTCCTTTGACCCCACGGCGTAGTAGGGGAGAATGAATCTCCCTCCTTCACAGCGTGCTTGTTTCCGCAGGTCCCGCATATGCAAAGCATGGCCTGTTGTGGGGGTTGTTCACAGAGATGTGTTATTCTCATCAGACAGGACTAGTAAAGAGTCAGCATGTTGTTTTATTGCTGAAGCACCCCAGGGAATCCGAACATCAGGCAGACAGGACTTGTATCTCTTCCTCTGTCAGTTCGTTTTCCTCCCCTCTTCCTGGCACCCCCCCACTCCAGCCACCCCCACCTTTTTCTTCTTCCTGGCCCCACACAAGTCATACTGTATCTGAGTCACCGCAGCTTTCAACCCACTTTGTCATTCCTCTATCTACCCCCAAAAACCATTCGGTATGGTGTCTGGCCCAGAGAGTCTATCTGTCATCTATGCAGTCTGTGTCCCCAGTCAGCCAGCCTTGTCTGCACCCAGAGTGACCACACATGAAAGCCAGAAAGCAGCGAACCATGTGGGACCAGATGTTCCTCCTCACTTTAGCCAATGAGTGAAGCCCGCACACAGCTCTCCGGCAGACTGTTGCAGCCTCCGCCTAGCTGCCCTTCAAAACTCATCACTAAATGAACTCCAAACAAAAGCAGCTGCTGTGAATGACAGCCAGCAGCAGTCAGAGACCCTTGTAAAAAGCTGAGTCAGATGTTAGCTAAGTCAGATGTGAGGTATGGTGAGAATTTTTGTTACATTAGGCTTTACTAATTTAACTGCATCATTGCCAGAGTTAGGTAAGACTTACCCAGCTGTGACGGGGGGGATGGGATGCCCATTTCTGCTCCATGTGACCAGTGGAGAGGGACTCCCCTGCGCCTCACATGGGAGAACAATCTCTGTCCCCACTTCTGCAGCCATCTTCACTATGTTGTCATGGCCGCTCACACCCACTATCTTAGGTGTGGCTGGAAAAGAGGAAGAGAAGTTTGAAGAATACAATGTAGGCTCTACACTGGACCTGCTTTGTATTTCTAAAAATGTTCATGCAGTGAAACATCATACAGTCTGTCGACAGAGGTCAGCCTTTGTTAAATCAAACACTGTTATGTTTGGGTGACTGCGGTGGAACATTTATTTGCCTTACTGTTGACACTGAGCTGGATCTCTCGGCTTGCGTAGCCCACAGGACTGGTGGCTGTGCAGATGTAGATGCCTGCATCGTCAGTGGTGGGGTGGGGGATGTGGAGGTATCCATCAGGGTCAGACCGCAGAGATGAGTGGTCCCTGGGCAGAGGCTGCCTCCCCTGGAGGAACAGCAGGCGTAAGAGCAGACAGAATATACTGTGGATAAAAGCTGTCCACACAACAGCACAGGGGAAACTAAGCTCGGTTTAAGGTTTACAGACTAACCTTTGATGTCTAATGTAATTACAGAGCGCCCCTTTAACTCACTCTCTATCCCCAATACACGCATGCAAGAATGCAGCCTGCTGCACACGCACTTGCTTTGAACATAAAATTGCTTTTACAGATTCACTTTTATCTGACAAGAGAAGAAATTTACTTGACTCTAGAGTACTACTCTGAAAATGTTTGGGAAAAAGGAAAAAGAAAAATGGCTCAGTTCAACAATATGTATGTTGACCTCACTCTGTAAAGCTGGCTATGTCATGGTGCGGGGTGTTTACTTCTGCATGACTTCTGTCTGTTTATTTCTTTATTGAAACAGATCAAATCACTGCTTCTAATGACTGAGGTCGCAAAATCCGTCTGTCCATGTATAATTCATCATTTGGTAAAAAGGTTATTAGACTGTGCCTTTTATGATCATATTGTAGTCAGTGTCACAGCCAGCAAGGCAGAGCTATAGTGCTGTACTGGTTAGTACTGGTTCATGGGTTGCATTGTGGGTGAATTAAGCATGTTGGCTTCGCACAGTTTCAGCCAGGTTTTATATAACTCTTGAGGCTTGATTTGATTCTTTTTTTTTTTTTTACTCAAGTGTTGAACTGGAAGGTGTTGCAAGAGAGGCTTTAAATAGATTCCTAAGGTACAATTACAATCCTGAGTGATTTCTCACAGTCAAGCTGCAATATGGTAAAGTTGCCATGGTTACATCCTTCCTGGTCAGGTTAATCAAATCTTGATTGCATTGCAAACTGTTATTGTCAGTGGTATTTTTAGTGTTCTGACGAATCAGATAAAAATACGGCCGGAGGGAGAAACCGTGTTGTTAGATGACAGTAGGAAAATGATCAAATTGAAATAATTGTATTTATTCTAAATAAAACGTAATCCTAAGTAACTACAGCCTAAGCATGTCTTACTTTTAAGTAGTAGAGAGAATGCATCATTAGATGAAGATAATATTATTGTCACTATAATTATGCTGGTGCTGATTACATTAAAAGCCTACTGACGACTGGTTGGCTCAAAATTGTAGATCCCACCACCGTTGCTTAGTTGGATACTGATCTTTTGTTTGACTGTAACATGCTTGATACCGCTATTACTTCACCAGTTATTTACAAAGTCTTAATGATGATTCATTTTAAGACGAATGAACGCCAAGTGTGATCCTCACTAGATAAAGTTGTGGGAATAAGAAGTAGCCAATTAGTCATGCATGGGTTTATGGGATGCAGCCAAAGCAATCATTAAGATAAGTAGATTCTGACAGTAAGTGTGACATCCTACCTTGGACCAGACAATATTTGGCTTGGGAACTCCACTGGCCTCACATGATAGTGTGATGGCTACGCCTTCGTTGGCTATGTAGTGGTACGGACCGGCGTTGATCTCAGGGGGCACTGTGGAAGAAGTAGGTCACAAAACACAGCTGTCTGACTGGCCATGAAGAAGCGAGCCCACAGCATTATCACAGGCCTTAGCCAGCCAGCAGAGTCAGCGCTCGAGGCATTTCTTCATTACAAACCGATGATGAACCGTAATCTGGCCTGTCTGTCATTACGCGCCTATGAACAAAAAGACCCTTTCATCAAAGCATGTAATAAATGAACCCTCTCACTATGATGACAGCAGGTGGTCAAGTCATTGACGTATTGTTGTTTTCCATGCTGAGTCAGCACATTGTTGACATGACTGTCTAAACCATAATCTTAAGCCCAAACAACCAGTGTCTCTAGCATTAAGAAACTGTAATGAGGAATGAGAACTTAAAGGATAACTTTACCCATAAAATGATGATTTGTAGGCTATATCAGTCATGCCGTGATAGCTTGAGTTAACTATACAAAACTTTGTTTTTCTTGCATCCCTCCCAAACACATGTATCTTCACTAAAACCATACTATTTAAATCTGAAAGTTATCTATACTCTCTTCAAAGCCACACTCCAATACTAAGGGGTTTTTTTTTTTTTAGCAAAACTGCTTGTGTTTGTAGTACTGAGCATACGACTGAATAAATGAGACTTGGATTATACCTCATAAATTGTTTGAGAGTATGTAAACAGATGTTTTGATATAGTTTTGCTGCTGTTAAGCGTGGGCTACAATCAATAAATGAATTAGTTTGTTTGCCATTAAGCATGGAGGTATGCAAGAAAAACAATGTTTTCTTTGCAAGTTAGATGTAACAAGGCCAAGACCAACTGATTTACAAATGGTCACTTTGTAGGTGAGGTATTCAGGGAATTGCTTGACATTTTGGGAAACTGGCTTTTAGCTTTCCTGCTTAAAGTTAGATTATTGTTAGAGTTACAGGATTGATACTAGTGTTTGGGTGTGGGGCAATTGTTAAGATGGAGCCATCAACCAGTTAGCTTGGCAAACACACACACACACACACACACACACACACACACACACACACACAACACAAGGTTTTAAAAAACAGATATATAACGTGTTCATTAGTGAGCTTCATTAGCTCCTGATTCCAGTCTTTATGCAAAGCTAAGCTTACGGGTCGCTACACATTTACCATAGTATGCTAAAGATAAAGCTAAAGCTATGTTAGACAGTTAGCTTAGCTTAGAGGCTTGGGGCTGCTAGCCTGGTTCAGTCTAAAGATAAAACATGACTAACTGTGGGTTCTAATACCCATACTACCAAACTATTAAACTATTTAGTATGCCTGAAAAAACATTTGGTATGTCCCAAAGTATAGTATGTCAAAAATACCAGGATGTTCTACTACATCTGGTCGTATTTTGCAGTATGCAAGCCAGCATGCCTCTCTGGCTATTCTGACCTACAATCCTCTGTGCAATGGATGATACGTCACATGACAAAGCAAAATAGATGCCAGCTTGACAGCTGATTGACAGCTCTACGAAGCTGCAATGACGGATTACAGCACATGCAAGTGACTGATGACCAGTCGCATAGTAATAATAGGAATATTAGCTGTTTATATAAACAAAATTATCATAAAGATTACCAACGACAAAAGGACAATGAAAATAACAATGAAAGAGAAATAGATATGTAATTTCACTGTCAAGAACATAAAATGTTAGAATCTAGTACGTGTGCAGTTATAACTTGAATGTTAAACAACATGTTATTGGGTATTTGGTCATAAACCCAATTAACTGACATTCAAAATCTCCCTACTAGCACCTCTAAAGCTCACCAATTTACATATGTCTCATTTGTTTAATGCGTATGCAAGCTTAAATGTAAAAATGTCTATTTGCGGTTTTACAGGGGGATATGTACTGGAACTATTTCTTAGCCAGGTCATTGACTTCCTGAAGTTACCTTTGGACAGAGCCTAGCCATTTCCCCCTGCCTCCAGTCCTTATGCCAAGCTAAGCCAATCATCTGCTGGCTCTAGCTTCACAGTCAGCGTGGGTGAGATATTGATCTTCTCATCCAACTCTTGGCAAGAAAACAAATAAGATTTCAGAATGTCTGAAAGATCCTTGAACTTACCATGGACCTCCAGGCTGACTGTGATGTTCATGGAGCCTGCTACATTCACCGCGGTACAGACATATGTCCCAGCATCCTCTGGGGTGGCTCTTTCAATGTACAAACTGCCATCACTCCTCACGAACATCCTCCCATTCAATTGTACCTGTGCAGAAGAGAACAACTGCTGTCTCACTGGAGCATAAAGATCATCTGTGTGAGGTATTGTATGTATTTGGAAGTTAAATACTACTCAGTCTTACAGGTTTTCCATTTTGGGACCAGTGTCTTTCTGGAAGAGGTATTCCATCCAGCAACATGCATGGGATACTCAGGGACTGACCAATGCCAGTAGTGATGAGTGGGGCACCTTGGGCCAAGAGAGGGGGCTCTGCAGGAAAGGGAAGTGACATAAATACTCAACAAGAGCAGGAAAATGTGGGTATTTTAAGGCCACTGTCAGCTTTGGAGTTGCTGCCATTGTGTCTAAAATAAATTGTGGTGCAGAGAGATAAGAGAGCTTAAAAAAGCCTACCCAGTCCAGTGACACTAACTCTGGCCTCCGTTTTCATGGTTCCAAACTGGTTCTTGGCCTCACAGATGTACAGCCCTTCATCATCCAGCCAGACACCTGCAGTCAAACACAAAGTAAATCAGCACTGAGCAAACTTAAATCAACATCTTTAGAAACAGCACAATCTGTACATCTGAGATAAGCAGCACCTCCACATTTACTGAGAGAGAAAACTACTTATCTCGAAAAATAAGTCCATGTTAATAGTAGATTAGTCCTCTACTCAATAACAAGTGCTATTATTGGTTTGACTGCACTGTAATTAAGAGTTAAAAATAGAAAATAATGGGATTAATGGGTTTGCCTCAGCTGCCAGCCTGCTGACACACATGTCCCACTCGGTAAATTCTCTGGAGATCACATGTTGGAACATCAACATATGATTCACTTCTTGTGTTTAGATAGTCAGGCCGATGTTTTGAATGGGTGATGACAAGAAAATTAGGAATTAAAGTAAAAAAGTGAGGAGTCTGTATGTGATACAATATGGGTAGAGACACTTTCTGAAACAATAGCAGGCAAAATAAATAACTAAATAAATAAAGGCATCTGCAATAGGTTGAGCTAATTAGGTCAGACGGCAGCCACAAATGGAAACAGTGACAGGAGCAGCCCATGCAAATATGTCCGTTCCTCTCCAATATAACATTACACACACTATAAACATTTAGTCTCAGGAGCACAAGGATTACCTTCAATGGCCAAGATTAGTCATATTACAGGCTAAAATACCTCCAAATTTCACAATTTAAATTCCCCTAGTCCTGATGGGAATAAAATTTCACAATGAAGGAGAAATACTTGGACAAAGAGACACCAGCTCTTGTAGAATGGTTAACTGTGTTCAAGTGATGTGGCACTATTTTAAGGTACGTCTTTAACAGACCAGAAGAAGTGCTTTTAGCAGGATGGATAGTTTCTGAGAGCCATCTATTTACTGTGTAACTTTACCAACAGCGGTGACATCCTGTTGCCCTACCCTCTCTTAAGAAAAGCTGAATTCAATATGAAAGGCTGCACCTCTTCTATATATAATCACTCAGAAAATTTCAGTCATGCTGGTCAGTGCAAGGCAACCATGAAGCTGTGTAAGCCTGCACTGCAGACCAAAGCTCTTTGCTGTGATAGTGTTTCATGGATAACTCACTCTGGATTAGAAGATGTCCACTCTCTAGCTGCATTGTTCTGCTGTGGCTGTCTGTCCTTGTAAGAATCTGTCTGCCGTCCTGTCTACGCCAGGTCACCGTAGGCTGAGGGAAACCTCGGGCAACACAGGGGAGGGTGATGTTCTCCCCTACGTTAGCTGTCGTGTCAGTTGGTGCCTCAGAGAACAATGGGCCCGCTGTGGAGGGAAGAGTGAATTTTCCTTCATGTAAATCTTGAGAGAAATATAAGCTTTGTGTGGAACACCGGAGTGTGGTCTCACCTCCAACCTCCAGAGTGACAGTACCAGCGGAGGTTCCAGCAGAGCTGCTGGCCACACAGCTGTACTGACCGGCGTCGACCTCCTGCACCCCTCGAATGTGCAGGGTGCCGCGTAGTACATCCTGCTCAACGAAAGGAGCAGAGCCCACCTCAAGCTCACCTGGAAACACACAGAAAACAAGCCCATTGGTCTCTAACTGGTCCGTCGCTTTAATGTACATACTGTTTTTGACCTTAACTTACCTTTGAACCAGTGAACAAGGGGAGGGGGGGTGCCTGTGGCTCGACACTCCAGAGTCGCATCACCACCAACAGATACAAGTACGACTTGCTGTGCCACTGTTATTCTAGGCACCTCTGGAAGATAGAAAGGTAAGAGTAAGACCTGGCTTGATTGTGCATTCTTAAAGAATTTTTATTTCATAGCAGTTTACAAGATTTGGAAATAATAGTAAAGTAATGACAGTTTAAATCACTAAAG
This sequence comes from Cephalopholis sonnerati, assembly GCA_019142605.1. Taxonomy (NCBI): domain Eukaryota; kingdom Metazoa; phylum Chordata; class Actinopteri; order Perciformes; family Serranidae; genus Cephalopholis; species Cephalopholis sonnerati. Next base: position 13,730,749 of record JAGQAX010000007.1, on the reverse strand, counting down.
GCTGCGGGACAAACCTGAGAAAATATATAAAAACTAAGGTTATATTTTACACACACTGTGTCTCAGTAGAGCTGGATAGATGCATTTGGAACAGGCTGACAGCCGAGCTGAAAGGATGAGCTGATCTATCTTACAAGGCTCTTGCTGCCTTGACAGATCAATGTTGTTAAAAATGACATTCAGAGACAAAAGTGTGTATAACACCAGCACGCCCCAGGAAGAAGCTGCCACAGTCCATCAGTATTGAGGTTTCTGTCAACCACTAACTGACATGCCATGACTGAAACTTCAGGCCCACAACTGTCAGCGCTCACATAAATAAGGAGAGAAATATCCTATTGTGGAAGACAGGGCAGCATGTGGCCACACTCGCTTGTGATCTACTCAGGGTTGGTGCACAGCTCACACTGGGTATCATTCACAGATTGATTCAAAACAAATGCTCTTGAAGAAAACACAGACAAAAACACTGCCTCATTTAAAGTCTAAAAATTAATGCCAACAGAAATGATAATCCATAACAGAAATTTTAAAAAGGATGAGTACAGTATGTCTCCACATTAGCACCCTCAACATCTTGACTTACCTGCAAAAGTAAGTGACACAGACTGAGAGGCACTCCCAGCCTCATTGGTGGCCAAACATGTGTAGTTCCCAGCATCCTCTGGGAGGGCAGCTTTAATGGTCAGAACTCCATGTTGGTTTAGACTTAGCCTGTATCACACAGTTGACAGAATTCATGTTTGTTGACTCTCCATGATTGCATGCGCAGATGTAAATTGGCAATTCATCTCTAATCCGTTCTGCTATTCTTGGGTATCATGAGAGGAATTTTTCTTTGATTATGTATTTTACACAGGCATATTAAGTACTTGTGGTTTGGAAAAAAGATTTTACATCAGTAGATGTAAATCTCCAAAGTGATGCAAACAAGATGTGGCAATCGTGCATGTCGTTAAAGTGGAATGTAATGACTCTTTGAGTCCTCTGTGCCGGAGGTGTTGAGTGGGCTGAGAGCTCCCTTACCTCGGCCGATTAGTGAGGAACATGTTTCCATGGCTCCAGAAGAGCTGGGGAGGAGGGGAGCCGGACGCCGAGCAGACGAGGCGGATCTCGTCCCCTCGGGAGAAAGCCTGGCCCTGGGGGTGAACTACCACAGAAGGAGCCTCTACAATTGGAGTCAAACAGAGGCAAAAAGCTGTCGATGACTCAAGGCCTTGTCACCACTGCATGATGTCATTTATAACTTCCCTATTACAAGTTTAACAACAGTAAACTCCTGATGATGTGGGCTACAATGCAATTACCAGCACATACCAAGTCTGACATCATCGGTACATAAGTTTCACATTTATTTTGCTATTTTTGAAATTCATTACAAAACATTGGAGCATGCACCCACAGTTGAAGCCACACTTTTCAACACGCATCAATTCTGGCTGATTAGGAACATTTCTGATGAGGAAGTGGCTCAATCTGACTGAGAGGAGGTTAAGCCAATAATGGAAAACAGATGACGGGGGCCAGAGAGGAACCATGAGGCCCCTGGTGTGGTAAGTGTTTTAGCAGATGACCTGCAGGGTATTGTCCTGCCGTACCTGGGACGAGGAGCCAAACGTTGATTCTGCTCTCTCCGTGGGCATTGGTCGCCACACACTGGTACTCCCCAGCATCCTGAGTCCGCACCCCACTGATCTGCAGGGAAGAGTCAGACAGCAGCCTCACCCTCCCTGCCCGGGCCCGGATGATACGACCCGCTCTGTACCAGGTCAAGTTGTGGCGCATGGAGCCTTCCACCTGGCAGGACAGCACAGCCACGCCTCCCACAGAGGAAGTCACATTCACTGCAGGCCTCAGGACCGGAGGAGGCTCTTGTTTTAATGGAAACACAACCAAAACATCAAACTGGTGTTATCAGCGGAGAACAAACAGTGCAAAAATAGTTTACTCTGTAATACAAATGTTTGTGCTGGCATGCTGTGTATCATGTTGATGTTTTTGCCATGAATCTGAGATAAAAAATGTCTGGAACTCATTTCAAAGCCTTGTTCTGACTGTGATGGATGCAGCCAAGATGACTGAGGAGGCGTGTGTGCTTGCTTTGTTGTACACGTGTGTGACATACCTCTAACAGTCAAGTGTGTTAAGGCACGTCCCTGTCCTGCGCTGCTCTGTGCTATGCACTCATACAGGCCTTCATCCTCAGCTGACGCGTGGGCAATCTCCCATGATGCTATGGCAGAATTCCTGAAACAAAAGCACACTTGGTACGTTCACTGGAGTATGACAAGACCCCATTTTACGTCCCATTCAAATAGGATCTCTGGCACACACACACAGTGGGAATAGTTTTCACCACAAGTCAGCTTCACTTCATCAATGTAATTCAAAGCAGAGCGTCAACACCGAGAGAGAATAGGCGCTTTGTTAATTTTTCAAGATGACACAATCCAATATGTAATGTTCACAAAATTGACTGTGTATACATGTTCCCCGACAGATGAGCCAATAAAACTCATCAGTCAAGCAGCACTAATGCTTTACAGACATGCTCACTGGTAAGAGCAGTGAGTGACCTAATCAGTGTATTTTACAGCAGGTAATGGGAGAATTAAGCTGCAGCATCTGAAGGAAGGCGAGCCAAATGCTACAGAGCGCTGAGTGAATAAAGGAAAGACTCACTGAAAGGACTTCTCCTCTCCAAGTGAAATCCCACTTCTGGTAAATCTTAGCCTGTATGGGATGTCACTTTCCACCGAGCAGCCGATCACAGCGGGCTGCATGTAGAAGCCCTTCACCACTTCAGGCATGCTCACGGTTGGGGGATCTACACCAGGGAGCAAACAGAGATTAAAGGTCAACAGAGAGATTGATGAGGTGTGAGAGACCCAGCGGAGTGGCTTTGGTGAGATGTTTTTTGGCAGGGAGGGGGGGGATGTCTTGCCTGGAATGATGTTTGTGTAGGAGACACTGGACAGCCTCTGGAAGCGGTAGCCCTCCTCGTCTTTGCCCTGTCACCTTGATGAAGAAGCTCTGGGAGGGAGTGCGGAACTCTGGTAGACTCCACAGTCCTTGTTGGCCGAGGTCAGAGGGCAGAGGCACGGGGATGGTGCGCAGGGAGCGGCCTGAGCCTGACATGAGCTCCACATGGCTGAGCTGACCTGGAGGCTTCAGGCCTGTACATTTCAGCAAAACATAGGCTGGAAGTCCTGAGGGAGGAAGAAGGATCGTGATGAAGTCATCTTCTGCTCGTGTTCTCAGTCAAATAAGACACAAGAAGCTAACAGACACATGAAGGGCACCTTTTACTGGCCTCTCTCTAGTGTGATTGAACTCTGAAACTGGAACACTGGAAAAGCCAGCCCGGAAGTCTAGGTTGCTGACTCCTGTGACCCTCAGAGTATGGCGCCCACTGCAGCTCACCTTCAGATAGAAAGCAATCTTATTCAGTTACCCTGTTGTTAAAAACAGTCAAAGAAACATATTCATGGATCATTCACAGGAGCAGTACCTTCAGTTTCCAAGCCCCAGGTCTGGGAAACTTCAGGTTGACGACACGGGCGGAGTTGGGAATGTTCAACAGCTCTTTCAGGCCCTGCTCTACACCCACTACACGACCTAGAGCACAAGAACAGGAAGCTCTCAAAGTAAAATATGTCTTCCCTTATCTGGGGGTGTGGACAATATTTTTTATTAATCAGGCAAGGGAAAAAAAAACAAAACGTATAAACATGTTGTCTACCGAACGGATCGCTGAGCTCAATTTGCGGTGCTGGTCCGCTAAGTGACACAGTGACCTCTCGAAGACTGGGGTCAAAGGGCACTTCCCACTTGTTTTCCTGGGCGCTGTCATGGTTGGAGGACAGCAGGTGGACCTTCATGGCCTGAACTGTCTCCTCTACCCACTTTAAAACCTGGTGGGAGGAGAAAAACAGAGCAACATGTCACGCTGATGAAAACACATCCGCCGGTGGATGAGGCTGGGACCCGTCAAACACAAACTGTCAGAGATCCGTTCTCAACTTAGAAAGACAGGACGAGGACAGGAAGGACACGATTGTGGCCTTTCCTTGAAAGCCCCCACGAACCCCTTCCTTGCGCGAGCAGCCCAGCAGGCTGCTCTTTGTCTTCGGACTATTCTTTCATCGCAAAAGTATTTCTCAGAGGGATTTTGCCTAAACAAAGGAAAAGTGAAACAGCTCAACTGTCAAACTGATAACATACAGTTTTCTGCACTCTCAAGCATGTATTCCCAGAGGAGCGTCTCTCACAGTGGAAGTCTGTCAGGCAGCAGTCCCCCTCCTGCAGCACAGCTTTCATGAATCATGAGGCTTGTTCCTCAGAATAGAAAGTAGTGGTGCCTTTGTTTAAGAAATTCACTTTGACTGTATATTTCACAGTTTCAGCTTGACTAATGTGCGGGATCATTTACGGACAGAAACGGCTGCCTGTTTCCCACTTTTCTGTGGAACCAGTTAAGCTTAAGCAGCCAGACGAGGTCAGACGGTGACACATTAGGATTGCAGGAGCTCACTTCTTAAATGAGTCATAGCAGCACTCAGAGCAAAGATTACACTAAGTCTGAAATAATGGTAGACAGTTTGATTATATTTAATGGCAAAAACAATCATTACTTAGACTATCATGTCCTTCAGAGGCCCTCCAGAGAAATAACTCACAATATAGAATTTCAGTTTTGACAGGTGCTTGACCTTCTAGGTATAATCATTATCATGGTATTGAATACAGTTTTCCTTTTGTTTTCTCTAAAATGAAAACAGAAGCAGAAAAACCCACTGATATTTTGCAGTCTCATTTTAGTGGCCGCAATGGACCAAACGTCTTCCGTCTTCCAAATGCCTAACAAGCAACTGCTGTCTAGTATTTGTTTTGACCTCATATGGAGAGGCATTATGGCTGAGCTGCGTCTAACAAACTGAAAACATTTCTTCAGCGGGGCCCTTGGAGACGGAGCCAACGGCAACACATTTTAAGACATTTACGAAAACAAGCAAAAAAGTGAAACAAGGAAAGCCTTTGATAATTTAATTATCAAGGCCTCCTCCGCTTTTTGTCTATCACGTCCACTGGGTGCTGACGGCAGCTGGTTCCTCTGGCTCGTTTTACAACTGGAAACAGCTGTAATGTCTGCCACATGTGCAGCCATCACCAGCAGAGCAGGAAACTACGAAGAAGTGACCTACATCTGCCCCAGGATAGAGTCTATTTCTTATGCAAGAGAGCGGAGAGGAGTGGGCATTACTCAGATAAAAGGAAGCGGTGTGCAGAGATGGGGCGGCTTGCTTTCCGGGCCATGGTAGGTCTGGAGGAGCACGCTGAGTCCTGCGGCCACTCCCTGTCTCAACCACTGGGAATGCAGTGGATCTTAAGTCCTGTGAAACCTCATCCGGCGTGTCTCAGTTGAACGGGCTTACAGGGCTGTTACAGGAAGGACCCCCCTCTGCTATTCTTAGAAGCATGACAGATGGGCTACAGAAGAAGGGTTAGCTAAGGCTGGGGTGATGCTGTATTCCCCCCAGTCATCCAGGTGCATTACCTGCTAAAGAATAACATGGCCATGCAGTGGTTAAGTACGACAGCTTGACTCCAGACCTCCCAGTGGGGCGGGGTCATCTTAGTCTTTACCCAGACTTAAACACCACAAATGCTGACATTTGCAGGAAGATGTCTCGCTACAAATCAAAGCTACTAGAGCAAATCAGTCCCAGATGGGCCCCCTGTTCCTTCTCAGTGGGAGTTTCGACACACCTGCTGAGGCTTTGCCTGTCACAATTGAACTGTATTTGAGACGCAGCTACACCATAAACGGTGCCTTTGTTTAGCACACTCAGGAAGACGTGGATAAATGTTACCTGGATTTCACTTTATGTCTGACAACCATTACCAGCCCCTTAACTCACTACTGCGGTCACGTAATGAGAAAACCATGAGTACAAAGTTATAAACGACTCTTCAAGGCACTTGAGTTAAGTGTCTGTGCAGCTTGCTTGTAGAAACACACAACAACTGGCCATATTCTGTGCTGCAACACCGCATCTACATTACATGCATATTTAGAGCCCTGTTTCTGTCTGCAAGCAGACATCACAGCGGACATTATGCAGTAGCTAAAACATCACAGCCTTCATTTTCGATCACAGCTTCAGGCTACCGATGACTAAGGATGGCATCATTACCACGAGGAGCACAGATCGTGGTCCAAGTTTGACAGCACATTAGCGGAGCTTTCTCATCCACGCTCTTGTTAGCAGATCCTTGCGATGATTATAACTGGCCGAACTTAAATTGCGTAAAAAGTGTGATATGTAGAGCTGACAATGAGCTGTTGTTTGAGGAACTGGAGCCAACTCCACTGGGGCAGCTGTGTTGGAAGGAGGGAGGCCGTGACAGATCATATCCTGGGATTAGAGAGTAAAATAAGCAGTCTGTTTTCTCTCCACACTTTACCCCAGAGACCACAAAAAGATTTTGTATATTTTGATTCGGCCGCACTTTATTAAACTGCTATTAAGGGGGAATATTTTGGTTAGATTTGTAGTACTTCAGAGGTTTTTAAGGATTAAAGGATTTGCATTAATTCGGTAAAAGCATGCCACCCAAGAGCTGTAATCACACAGGTCCAAAAAACGACTGACGAGCAGTAATTCAGTGTGGATCCAAGAAAAATGTGTTCACAAGTATGCACATGTTTATATGTAATAGTACACTAAGAATATGTCAAAATACTTTGGGCTACTTTAGCACAAAGCCATCTGGGGTTGAGGTGTGAGGTCTCGAGTGAATATGGTCTCCTATTCCCTTAATACTGCAGCACAGAAATCACATTCAAATACTCCTTAAACAGCTGGCAGGATTATGGAGTGATAATGAACCGAGCTGCCCCACACACAGGCATTGTATGCTTAGCTACATGCAAGCATGACTTGACAGGAAACAGACCCACGCGCACAAACACATCTGAGTTCAGAGGTTCAGTGGGCCACCAGTGTGCAGAGCCGTTGGCTCGGGCTCAATGCTGCCCAGCCATCTCCTGTGTTGACATGCAGGATACCAGTGTCTCTTCCAGAGGAAACTCTGGCTTCTTTTACGTCTGCCGGGGAAGTGAGTCCTGCTGTCTTTGGCTTCTTAGACAGGAGTTCTGTTACATGCTGCTTCCGATATAAAAGAGTCGCTCACCCGTATCATATGAACAGGAAGTTAATATCAGCTTTGGAATCATTTGATTACACTAAATGAAATCGCTATTATTACATCAGTGGGTCAAATACGGTTTGTTTCTCTATGGCTCCTGCAGTTCACCATTACTCGGTGATATAAACCTCTCCATATCGATATAAACAACTGGTTTCTGCTTTAAGAAGGCAATGATTATGTATGTACAGGTTTAATAATGATTTGGTGACTGTAGTGCCATGTATTCTGTCATGCTCTCACCTCGTTAACCTGCTGCTTGTCCAAGTGAAAGATTTGTCCAGAGGAGGTGGCAGCGATCTCCTCGTAGGCCCTGTAGCCAGGCTGAGAACGGTCGCCACAGTCCCCGGTCAGCACAAATACCACCTGAGAACGAAGGGGGGGCAGGAAGAGTTAAGAGGATTACTACTGTTCAGTGTTTGCTTTCTACAAACTCGCTTTTCAGTTGGCTCCAAAGTGACGCTAATGCTCATTGTCATGCTTCACGTAGAGGCTGAGACTAGAGTAACTTTGAAGAGACTTTCCCCCTGCTCTGCTGAGTGTTGGGGGAACTTCATTGGAATGTAGATCTTTCACAGCATGCCACAGGATTCCTTTTATTCCTATTACAGCGTATGGTAAATGTGAAGATACTCAAAACTCTAAGGGCCAGGACTTTCTTTTAACCTTTGGATTTAAAGTGACAGTTTACTCCAAAATCTGAATTACATAGTTTTCCTCTTACCTGTAGTGCTATTTATCAATCTAGTCTGTTTTGGGGTGAGTTTCTGAGTACTGGAGATATTGGCCGTGGAGATATCTGCCTTCTCTCAGATATAATGGAACTAGACGGCACTTGACTTGTATTGTCATGTTTCTTTCCAAAAATCCTGACCCGGTTTCTCAAGGTAATCCACATGTAGGAACTATTTTCTTTCTACTGAACTAAACCCACCAGCGGTATCCACTGTGCAGAAGGAAGCATTTGTCTCCTTATGGACAGAGGCTCGTGCTCGTGATAGCACAGGATGTAAACACTGACGGCGTCCTACTCGGCTGAGCTGTAACATTAGCTAGCTCAGTGGTGCTAGGTGAGCTAACAGTAGATGAACTGCTTCCCTCTGTGCAGTGATACAGTGGCGGGTTTAGTTTAGTATCAAGAAAATAGTTCCTACATTAAAACTGCTCACAACAATGTCTGTGGATTATGTTGAGAAACCAGGTCATGATTTCTGGGAAGAGACATTGCTGTTGAGTTTTTCAAATGTACTTTTTTGGCGCTTTGAGCACCACAAGCTGAGTGCCATCTTGTTCAGTTATATTTGAGAGAAGGCAGACATCTCTACGGCTGATATCTCATTTCACAGCTCACCCCCAAAACAATCCAGACTGTTAAACAGCACTACAGGTAAGACGAAAAATGTATTTTTAATTTTGGGGTGAACTGTGCCTTTAACCATATTCATGCTAACATCACCTTAACAGCATTTAGATCATTATGGAAGAGTTAAACAAGACTAACGAAACGCTTGTATACATGTTTTTGGCCATTTTTATATGCTGTAGCTGTGGGCAAAGAAGAACCTCCATCATGTGAGATGATTGATAATAAAATGCCAACACTGGACTGATGTAATGTGTATGCCTCTAGCCCCAATTTGTGAGATCCTCACAACGCTCTCCAGCTTTCTAGGACTGCACCTGTGACTGACGGAGCTGCACCAGCTGCAGAACATCTCTTTTTAGGCGGTAGTCTTTGGCTCTGGCGTCAGTGAACACGTAGATGAAGGATCCAGGCAGGGAAACCTCCAGGGCTTTCTTTATGGCTCCTATGCTCATCTCAGGGCAGTCGCCCCCACCCTGGGTGACAGAATCACACATGATCAAATACTCCTGGAAGAAATCAACTCTATTTCTTATTTCAAACTTCATTCATGCTTATTTTATACTCAAACAATTTAGTTATGGTTCAGCTTTTAGAATAGAGTGGTCTGTTTAGGAGAGATACAGGTTATGGCAAGCATGACACAGAAACATTTTAAACCCTTAAAGCAACACAAAGTCACATTTGAAAGAAGAAATGAGACAATATGCCTTAGAAATGAAAACTCACATACAAACAATGCATCCTTGCTCAAATCAGTTCCTCCACAGCCTTACTTCTGGTGTGGCCAGTGGCTTGTGGTGGCTAATGTTAGCAAACTTAAGATACATATTGTTGTGTAACTGATGCACCTCAATCAGTTTTCTGACTTCATGATTCTTCTCTACACTATAATAGGGAATTATTGTCTCGTTCTCCCTTGTAGGTCACAGTGACTGCTGTTCGGTAAAAGTTGCATAGGCTCGTTTTAAGCAGTGGCGGTCCACACAGCTATAGCTTGGATTAGTGTGGAACAATACAGCGGTCCCAGGTGCTATAGAATCATTATTTTAAGTGTTCTGGTTCCCACCTGAACAAACAGCTCTTGCAGATCCTGCTGGAACTTTCGTTGGGTCAGTGGTGATGGACACAGGGCCGATATCTGCAAGGTTGGAGATGTAGTATATCATAACAGACACTTTCTAAATGAACAAAATCAAACCATCTTAACAACAGATGTTCTGGATGTTGTAAAATAGTGCATGCCTAAATATATTCATCCCAAAAGAATAAGGGCTTAGGTTCGAACTTGTCTGGCTCTTTCTTCAAACTCAACAAAACAACTACATTAGAACAAAGGATTTACTTGTTCCCTCTCAGTGGTTCTGCCTCTCTGCACAGAGAAAAAGCATCTACAGCATCAAAACCCTAAATAAGCCACAGTCTAATTTATCAGGACCAGAGTGATGCCCTGTAGCTTTTGTGCAAGACATGAATATCAATCACATGCACCACACGGCACAAGAGTGGTTAGATTGGTTCGCTGACAAAATTACAATGCTCAGGTTTTGTTTCACACAAATCGCTACAATCTGGACAAGGTTCGGATGGCGATAATAATTTTCTGCAGCTGTAGTCAGCGTTTTCTTTCGGGCCACTTCCTCAAGCAGCAGCAGCAGGCTCCAATATGATGGATAAGAACCTGTCAGGGCCTGACACTTGCTTGGATGCCTTCTGGGGCCAATTGCTGGAACAGTTAACATTAACCAATACACAGAGAACGCATTGTTTTTGCTATAGAACCCTGCTGTCTATAAACACAAGCCTTTCATTATAGTTTTTACAAAGAAGAGCCTTATCAGGTAGGGTGGAGCCTCGTGATTTCTCTGTGTCTGAGCTTGTTATTCTGTCTGTCAAATACCATTTTGAAGTATCTTTGTGAGGCTAATGATACGGAGGATGCAGACATGTGTCAAGCTGATGACATTTTTAACTCATTCACAATCTATTTTTTCAACAGCGGAGGCTTTCAAGTCCTCATCTCCTCGTCGTGAGGGACTGTAAAACTCTGACAGCACTGTCACGCCTCTTTTGTCAGCCACCATGGCTTCTTTGCAATCTTGGAAGTTTACAAGGTCCCCAAGGGCAGGGCACATTAAACACAGACAAAATGTGTGGTGTTAGTGCAGCCTGAGCCCACCATCCCCCCCCCCACTGACTGGCTAAACTGGGGTGCTACAGAGTTTTCCGGAGGCTTGGATGAAGGTGAGGGAGGGGTGGGGTTGGGGGTAATTACACACAAGCAGACAGCATATGCTTCTCATCAGTGCTCAAACACCCTCCCCCCATTAGAGCACTCTTATTTTCAAGCTGAGGCTTTCCCATATTAAGAGGTTAGATGCTAGGGGTGAGGAGCCTTACCTGTCCCTCTGACTCCTCACTCTAAAAGCTCATATATTCTTGAGTTTGAGTTCAATGTGCTGCTCCAGTGTCCAAGTGGACTTGTAGTGAAACAGCTATGGGCTACAACATGTGCAACAGGTCCTGAGATGTGTTGCTGTTTGCTGTTATCTTATTTGTAAAACTACATAAATGACAGCTACATTAAAATATTAAATGAGGGGCAATATAACAAACATGCTGTATTTGTGATAATAATACAAAAAGAAGACTGTAAGCTGATGTTATGCCTGAACCTGGCAACACAACTTAACAGCTTTGGCTGTTTTTTAAAGCTGCAATAAAGCTACATTTATATGCATTACTTCACAACACATTACAACTCATGATTAAACACTCACAACGAATGTGCCTATTGTTTAATTAGGCATTTAAAGAACAAGTGTGTTTGGTCAGAGAGTACCTGGGTCATGGAAGGGGACCAGGACAAAGTTCTTAATGGGTCTGGTCCTCCGGCTGAGGGTCTTCTCCAAGATCCGTGAGGCGCCCTCTATCACCTGTTTCAGATCGTCGTACATGGAGCCGGTAACATCGAACACAAAGGCCAGGGTCGAGGCGCTGTCACCGGATCCATCATCCTCCTCAGCCCGGGGGACTGCCAAGAGCCTGTGCGCGCCGACACAGAGCGCCAAGACTAGGCACTTTAATAAGACACCGGTCATTTTTTCTAAGATTTACTGCATCTGTCTGCTGGAATGAAGCGAATCACATAAAAACAATTTTAAAACTTTGTAGAAAGTTTCAAAAAAAAAGTTCAGATTTCAAAGCTATTCAAAGTCTGGGACTGCTTCCAATCGGTAGAAACGATATCTGGAGCAATACAGCTCAGCTGAAACACATTAAAATCCAGAGTAAAATACTTCCACAGGAGTACATCCGTGCGTAAAGTTTGGAGGAGCGTGCGGACTGGCTCTGTGTTGGAGAGCCCCTGGAGAGCTCTGACGCTTCAAACGGGGGCGGAGATGGGTATTAAAAGGTTCCCGAGACCCAACCTGATTTTTTTGTGAGTGTGTGTGTGTGTGTGTGTGTGTACCTCGACCCCACTGTGACTTCCAGGCATTAACCCTATCCAGCATACCCCCTTCAATTCAGTTTTCTCCATAATCGAGGTGAGCCCCTAGAGACGTGGTTTTTAACGGCTTTGCGCACATTACCCGCAGAGTCTGGAGCCTGTATTTTGGACATGCCGAGAACATTGTCTCAGTAACAGCCTCGTTTTTATAAATAGCCATCGTTTATATTCAGCTGACACCAATCTAATTTTATACATAGCCCACCCTGAAATCTCCCCTTGGCATATGAATGGGTGGAATAGCTTGACGTGCCACGCAGAAATGTCACTTTCCCTTCTCACTGTGTACACCTATCTGATCTGGATAGAAATACTTTATCGACTATTAAATATTATTCACGCGCACTTGATGCCTCGCTATGACGCATCTTGTCTAGGGAGATCAGACCTCACAGAGGAAGTCAGCCTTGATCTAGCCTAAATAATTCAGCGTCTTCTTCCAAATAAGTGTTAGGGACCTGGAATATTTTTGACACAAGAAGCTTTAACTTCTTTCTGCTGCATTTACAGATTCTACATTTAAAACTTCTGTGAGGGAATCACAGATGCACCCAAATGACAGAGCAGTCTCCAGACCTCCTGACCTCCTCCTCTTATTGATATTACTTGCATCTGTCCTTGATGAGAAGGAAACAGGAAGCAGGTCTGAGCAGGCCCAGTGAGCAGAAGGACCCAGCAGCCTCCACACAAAAGCCACTGAGCCTCATTAACCCCCACCCCAATCAAATCACTGCAGAGACATCACAGTTTTATGCAGTTCAGTGTTCATTATACAACCAAACAGTGCAGGCTAACATCACACAGCGAGTAGGCATGTAGGATTCTGTGTTTCAAAGCATGACACACACTTAACATGACATTATTCCCTAATAGTGAAGAAGGTCAGTGCAACATTGGACTAATCATCTTGTCAAATTGTGAATGAAACTGGGTGTGTGAAAACTATTGTCTTGAGACATGATTCTTTCTGGATCAGAAAGAGTTTTAACATTTTGCAAATACATATGTAAGCAACAGTCATTCCAGTTGTGCATTAAACAGCAGCTGCTTAAAATTATCCAAAAACCTGTATGTAAAAAAAATTAAACACATCTTTTCTATGAATTTCAAATACAAAGAGTAAGAATGCAGTGATAGAAAAGTTAGCCACTTAAATGCATTTTATTCTGTGCTCTTATACTGTTAATCAACAGGTAAATGACATTTATCATTTAGTAAATTCTCATTTGCATAAGGCATAAAATCAGTGAAGCTGATAAAACATCTTAATGCTGTTAACTAAAACAATCCAAGAATGAAAAAAGGCATCATCACATGCTCTGGCCTCACACAGGACAAATACAAAGTGGACAATTGCAACCACGGAGCTCGCAAAAAGCTTTACAACCAGAATTGATGTCTGTTTGTGCCTCTCAATGACCAGGGCTTTGTGTGTGCTGAGGGTGGAGTGAGATGCTCTCAAAAGAAATAATGAGCCTCAGTTTGGATGCAAGCTGTGAGAAGTCGCCGTGTTGCTTGGTCATGTCATTCAGGATGTGGCTGTGCAACACTGCAGACACTAGACGCTAGTGCTAACGGGGAAGTGAAAACACAAAAGGATGCAGAGACTGCAAACATAGTAAAATACTCCATAGAAAACTCCCGGCTCCTTCAACACTCTTCTTCAAATAAAAACCCTGTTCTCTCAGGAAAAGGAAACTTCAGAATGTGAGAATGAAACAATCCCACAATAATGAAAAATACAGTGCAATACATGTCAACACCTTTGATAAAAAATAAAACTTCATTCCGTACTCATGAGGAAATTCCCATAAACGCAGCAAAGCAGAAAATAAATTACCGTTCTATTTACATTATACAATATACACTATACTGCTTTGTAACTTTAAGTTAGTGTTCACGTTATCACCAAGTAACACATTTTTCCAGATTCTCCCGGGTCTCGAGTTTCTCCATGTGGTGGTGAAGCAGCAGCACAGTTCCTCTGAGCGGTTCACGTGCATCCCCCGGTTTATAGTATGTGAACAAGACGCACACGAACATCTCAGGGGAGAATTCAGTTCCTTTGACTGTCCATGGGGAAACCACAATACTGCGTTTGCAGAAATGCTCGGACACAGTCCACAACACTCAGGGGTGTACGCGGTGCCACATAGCTGTAGAAGCACGGATAAATGACTGAGGGTTTTGCTGACATGTTTGACTTCTCCGTCACATCAGAGGATATATTTGTTTACAATCCGAAAATGCAGACGAACAGCTACTCGACACGGATGCCGTACGGCTGTGCGACTAAAGTTTGCAGTCCACTTCTGGGTGAGCGAGTTAAATGCGGCTTCCTCCTGTCGCAGGTGTGATGGTGCTGGATTTGGCGCGTGGATGCTGGGCTGGATCAATCTGAGGAGTTGTGAGAATGATCACCATTGAATAGATGACAGTAAGTGGTGTCATGAAATGTGGGTGTGCTCAGAGCATGCAAGACAAATCACTAAACAGAGCTACTGCATTACTAAAATATGTCTTCACGAGCTCGCTTCACAGTTGACAAAACGCTGAGCAGGATGTCGGCAACAATTGGCAGCGGCCGGTGCATTACATTAGGCAGTGAGAGCAGAGGGCTGTCTCGCTCTTCACTCAGCACTGCAAGACTATTTGATTGCCAGCAAACAAGTGGGCCATTTTGAATAATTCATAGGAACAAACTGAGAGCAGAAAGTGGCTTCTTCACTTTAGTTTCAGCCCACGGATTGAATTTCCTTTCTTTTATTCTTTGCTCTGATGAATTAGACCGTATTATCCTGGAGCTGAAGCATGGCCTGAGATTGAAAATCACCCAAGCAGAGAAGTATGCAGGTACTAGCTCATTAATACCCCACTCACCTTACATTCCTACACAAGTCCATCATAAAGAGACAATGCCTGCACAATAGAAGGGTCTGCCTTTGAACCCTCCTGAAACTCCTGCAGAGTCAGCTTCCCGTCTGCATTCTGGAAGAGGCACATGAGACAAAATGAAACTGAAGCCTTTCAATGCTGTTACACAGAGTTACCAGCAGGGGGCAAAACAGCCTCTTAAGCTAAATCATGTTACTCCTGTTCTATGCTGTTGGACTGATCTTTGCTTCAGTGCACTTGGATGGTAGCCACTCTGCCAATACAAATCACTAAGTGCTGCTGTGCTGCACAGCTAGTCCAATGGGCTGATCTTGGCAGTAGTGGCCTGACAAACACACCCATGCAGGCTGCGTCTCATCTTTCACTGAAGCTGAGTAGATTCTTGGGGCTGAGGGCATTAGCACTGAGGGCTAGTGGTGGAGGAGACTATATATGATGTTTATAGACCGCAGGCGGTGTTAGTGACGCTGTGGTGGCTACAGCTAACAGCTCTAAACTTAACAGCGTTCATGTCAAAGCCCTGAGGGTGGCAACAAAGGCAGATTCAGTTTCTTTATTAAACTTATAATCATTACTGCACTTGTATCAGTGTCAAGCTAAGTTTGACATCTAACTGCAGAAAGTAACAACAAATGACACAGAACCTAGTGCTTTATCGTTTTTTACTTCAGTTTTTTAATATTACTTTGATATTAAAATACTAACCTTGTCCATCATAGCAAAAATACGATCCACTCGTTTTTCTGGTGTGTTTTCCTCCTCTGGCAGCTCCACAGTGTTCCCCTGAGATATTAAACCATTACAGTCTGTGCCACTCAAATAATTCAAATGTATATGTCTGATTTCTGGTTAAACTTACCACCATCTGATATATGGCATCTACGATGTTCAACATCTCATCGCGGGTGATGTAGCCATCGTTGTCAAGGTCATATAATTTAAAAGCCCCTGTATGGAAAAAGATGTCAAAGTACATTTTGGAAGAAAAGACTGAAAAGCTAGAGTGACTCCATTACGTAAAATAAGAGATCAAACTATATATTTTTCATGGATTACAAAGCACACAGCGTTTCATCTCTTTAGAAGTGGTGAACACTGAGTACAGACTGACAGGCAGCCTTTCATGGTGACGGTAGCCATTCTGCATACAAATAATGATCACACTTTGTTTCAGCTTTAAAAGTTATGATTACACCTAAAGTTGTAAGTTTTCTTTCGTGTTCTATTTTCAAAAAAGCTTGTCAACATATTGGGTCGTGACCCCCAGGTTGCATACTCCTGTATCTTGCTAATTATGTTCTATTTACTGTTCTTTAGGAACACAGCAGTCCCCTTTCATATGCAATACATGCCAGTCAGTCCTAAATCCTGTCATTTAAATGTCAAAAAACAGGAGAGGAGGGTGCATCCTCTTACATCTCAACTTCTCATCCAGAGTCCCCCGGGAAGTCACTGACAAGGCCTGGATGAACTCAGAGAACTCGATGCGTCCATCCTACAGAGTGACAAAAGGCAGAGAGAGAGGGAGAGAGAATGGGGGAGAGGAAATGGCCCGGAGACACGATGAGCATCTTGCTTCACACTTGCTGTAGCTGTACTTTCAAGAGCTCCTTGCTGTTCTTTCATGATGTCCTTGCTGTATTCTGTTGAAAACCGGGCCAGCCGTTTGCTCCAAGTCAGCTGCTATTTTTTGCCCTGCACCTGGCTCTCTCCTGAGGCTGAAATATGTCACCTGTGGTCATTAGGAAGATGGATGCGACTGGCTCGTCATCTAAAAGTTGCAGCACACAAACAACCACTGTAGATTTGGGGCAAAGACGTTTTCACATTTTTTCCAAGGATTTCACACCATGAATGGGCATGGCAGATAATACTGTTCGACAAGGTAGAAAATGTTCTGACACTTATTTCCTCTGAGCTTTGTTACAATCCCGCGCACCGAATCTCACCACAGAACTCAAAATTTCCAATTACCCTCCAAAAATTGTGGCCTTTAGCATTCTTCTTTTAGGCCTCACTTTGTGCAGCGCAGAGAGACATCTGCTAAAGTGGATAATAATCAAACGTAAAATGAAGCTCAAACTGGCTCAAATGGCGCTAATTCAGACCGACTCATCAAGTTATGACCTCTAGCCTCAAGCAACTGCGTGAGACTTACTCAAATTAAACGCTTAAAGGCGCTGCATAAAAAACACGCCATTCACTACAGCGAAAACAACAGCTTTGTGGACAACAAGCAGTGCATATAAATCAACATCCAGGCAGTGGAGCCTTCAGGCTTTGGTCAATTCATATTCTCATCGGATACTAAAGGATTGTGTTGCATCAAAAAAAGTTTTTCCAACATTCTGCTACAACAGCTGCCTACCTGTAGCTTTCAGAAAACTGCCAAGCACTCTTCATGGCCTTGGGGTCAGCTCACTTTATCTCTACCAGACATCTGACCAGCCAGACAATGCTGAAGCAATGCGTTGCTGATTGCATAAGTCATAAATACTGTTAAGATCAATGCATTCTCTGACTAAGGGGTGCCTAACGCTAATGAAGGTCACAGATAAACATCAGACAGAGGGGCTGTCTGATCCTCCTGACACAAAGCCTCTTAACTGGAGTCAATAAACCTCCAGGGGCTCACCAATATCCCAGGAACTGTTCTGTACAGTTTGTCTTCCTAAACACTATATGAATAATCTACATCTGCAGTCAGGCGAATTACTCCAGACAAATGTTGCATGTAACAGTTTGGCCTTGTTAAAACGTGCGCTCTCATCCTATCCTCACATCCTTAGTGGATGCGCCCACATAACAGAGACTAGAGTTTCATTCCAGAAAATATATGCATATACACCTAGTGAATAATAAATTGGCATCCACTCTTGGAAAATGATTTCTGGCACAAAACTAAGGCCTACAATTAAGTGTTACTACTGATGCTGTGACTCATCTTCAGTTCTCTGTTTATGCATTTTTATTAAAGGACAGAATCATTTGTGATGTTGACAATGTTGGAGCAGAACATTATGTATGCAGTGTTTGATGTGAATGTCCAATGCATGCAAAATATAGTAAGATTCTATTCATACAGTTATCAAAAATAAATAAAGATATGGTCAACATGTCCTTATATCTTAATTAAACATAAGTGAAGAATTTAAATACATTTTACGTGTCCAATACAGCTTTCATTCAAAAGCGGTTTGAATAAAAAACCTTTTACTGCATACAAACCTGACCGCTTTTAGTTGGGGGAAAAAAAAAAAAAAAAAAAAAAAAAAGCAAAAGGGCTCTGGAATAATAAAAGCCTCAAAATGGAAAGGATTTTTATACTGTGTTGCCCTTTTATTCTGAGCAACCTCTGGCTCAAGGAAGGACCTTTAGATAAGCTCTTTCCTCAGACACTGTCACTTCGAAAGGGGACCTATTATGCTTTTCTGTATTTTGTGTCTTACATAGTGTGACAATCAAGGATGTTCATGTTAAACACGTGCAGTTTCAAATTATGATGTTAATGCATATAGAAGTGATCCCCGGTGGTCTACTGTTCTGGACACCAACTGTACTTTCTACTCTGGCTACAGTGTAACCTTATAGTGTGCTGGATTACTTTATATGGTCATTGCTCCAGGCACAGTACTGCAAGTGTTTCTATTAGGTAGCCTACACTGCTATATGAAGCCATATGCTAACATCAGTGAAACATGTAATCTTGGTTGCTGATGTTGTTAACCTCTCCCCGATTTCTCGTTTTCTTTAAAAGCTTGTATTGGTGATTTTTCACGTAACAAAGTGCTGCTATTCTCTGTTACAGTCATTCCCCAGCTGTTATGATGGTGCAGAGAGGGTAGATATGAAAGTACTGGAAACACTGACCAATCAGGAGGTGGACTTAAAGACAGGTGCCAAACTAAGTCATCTTGGACAGAGGGTGGATACAGGTGTTCCAGCACAGACAGTATGAGGAAAATAAAGTGTTTTTGAATATTAAAGCATGTAAACATGTTCTTGTAGTAGCCTTACATACAAGTATGAACCTGAAAATTTGCATAATGGGTCCCCTCTAACGTTCCTTATCTAGCAGCACTCCTAGACAAACAGCCACTGTCAAACAATTTTTTTGTCAATTTTGAGTACCAAAGGTGGTTGAATATTTTTTTCTCCTTTGGAGTAGGAAAACAAAATATTTTAAATTGATTACAAACCTTATTTTCATCAAATACATTGAAGACAAAGGAGGCGAACTTTGTGGGATCTCCAAAAGGAAAGAACTGTTTGTATATCTTCTGAAAGCCCACAGCGTCCAGCTGCCCGCTTGGACAATCTTTAATGAAGCCTTTGTACCTGAAAAATAAAGCACAGATGGAGACTGCCTAAAGTGTTGAAAATATCATTTATAACGTATTGAGAATACATAACCAAGATAAAAGTGGGCAACAATGATGGTAGACTGAAGTCACCTCTTCACCTCTACAGCTGTCATTACTGATTCAGCTTGAAAGAGTGTGCTAGATCAAAAAGGTAAAGTGCAAAGCTATTTGTCTCATTCACAGATAAGACGATCGCCCTAATCCAATAGTAAGCCCAGAGTGGTTAACTCTAATCAAATTACTCTCTAGTCCTCTTTTGATAATATGCATGGCTGATAGATAAGTCTGAGGGCTTCCTCTCGCCCCCTGAAATGACATATCTAGAGAGCGCCTTAATATCTCTATTAACCTAAATATAGAAGCATCTCATAGGCAATTTCAAACGCAGTCACTCAGAGGTGCACAGTTTCCTTGTACATCTTCATAAAGGAACACAGCAGCCTTAAAGTCTAACTAGACTGTAACAGGTCAGGGAGCGAGAAAGAAAGTGTTAGCCTTTACAAAAATAAATACTAGATGAAAAGTAAGAGAAGGAAGGGAAAAGCACGGAAATAATAGCTTTCTTTTTATAAAAAAGCATCGCAAAAAGCTTTTGCTCTTGATCAACAGCAAAAATGACGCACGTTCACACAAGGGAGCACTGCATGTTCGTCTCTGATTCAGAGCAAGTCTGGGGCTGTAATTACGGCCAGAGAGAGTGAGTGTGTGCTCTGATGAAGAATGAAGGCCAGGAAAGATCTTTTCCACTCACACTCTGGCTCCTCACTCCTCTTAAACTCTTTACTTTTAATCTGCCTTGGAGATAATGAAGCTAGCTCCATACAGTCACAGAGACGGAGAGGCGCTTTGAGGAGCAGCTGAGAAAAAGTTCAGCATGAAGAGAGGCGAGAAGAGAGCAGAACCATGTAATTCTCACATTTGAATCATCTGGAGATATGCAGGGAAATGAAAGCCTAGCTCACTATAATGCATAATACAATCTAATTGGTATTCAAAGTGCAGAGCGCACAATGCATATCATAATCCAAAGCTGACCCATTTCACCTGAATTCTTTAGTCATTTTTAATGTGTGACTATAGAAAATTATATCCAGAAACCAACACAAAAAGCTGAATGGTACTGTACACACTGCACAGCATAGTGTGTGTACTGTGTACACAGTATAAACTGTCAAATGCAAAAACACAACAGTGAATCTACACCGATCAGCCAAAACATTAAAACCCCTGACAGGTGAAGTGAATAACTTTGATTATTTTGTTCAATGCAATGTTCTGCTGGGAAACCTTTGGTTCTGACATTCATGTGGATACCACCTGACATGTTCCACCCACTCAAACACCGTTGCAGACCAAGTGCCCCCCCCCTCATGGAAACAGTACTCCCCAACAGCAGTGGCCCCCCCAACACAAAAAAGCACCATGCCACACTACAAAAACTGTTTAGAAATGGCCTGTGGAGCGTGACAAAAAGCTCAAGGCGTTGACCTGGCTTGTAAATTACCCAGGTCCCAATCTGCTGATGTGCCGGTACCCCAGATGTATCCCTAATCCAAGGTGGGGCCTCCTTGGATCTGACTTGGCTCTGACCTGTTGAGGCATGGACACAGGATCTTTGGGAGTGCCATGCGGTGTCTGGCACCAGTGCATCAGCGGCAGATCCATTTAGTCCAGTGGGTCGTGAGGTGGGTTAACGGCACGTGGCACAGATGCTCATTCAGACTGGGATCTGGGGAATTGGAGGCCAGGTTGACATTTTGAGGTCTTTGTCACATTCTTTGGGCCATTCCTGAGCGATGTTTGCAGTGTGGCATGGTGCATTATCCTGCTGGGGGGCCACTGCCATTGGGGAGTACTGTTGCCATGAGGGGGGGTACTTGGTCTGCAACGGTGTTTGAGTGGGTGGAATATGTCAGGTGGCATCCACATGAATGCCAGGACCAAAGGTTTCCCGGCAGAACAGTGCACTGTAACAAGATGATCAACGTCACTGACTTCACCTGTCAGTGGTTTTAATATTTTGGCTGATCGGTGTATACAATATTTGTAGTAAAGACACCTATTAGTTGTGTCACAGGTTCAGCCATGGTGAACAACAGCTGACATGAAACAGAATCTTATGCCAAAAATATAAGTTTATAAGAGGTGGCTATACTTCAGGTGGGTCAGACAGCCAATTTTAGGTTAACACTGACAAAATAAAACTGAATTAGCACTCCAATGCTCAAATGCTTACCACAGAAATGTTGGTATCAGAGTTCATGTTCGCTGCTAAGCAACAACAAATTACAGTACAGATGTGTTTTTGATCGGAGTTCAACTTGTTGACATGAAAAATGGTTGGACAAACCTTTCCTATATCCTGCATCGTTATGACAGAAGGATAAATTAATACATAAAAATCAATTAATACCACAGAGCACATAAATGTGGTCCAAGAGCTCTGATTAAGACTGTGTGAGGTCAAAACAAGTCTGCACTTTAAACCATTATTATGCTTGATTAAATAAGGGCTTTCAAAAGGGCACTCCACCAACTGTTGGGGCTGACCTGCGTGCCATTTTTTGGGCTTCAGACCTTCTGTAGTATTCAGCAGCGAGTATTCAAAGCTTCAGCTGGGAAGGACTCAGTCATGACATTTCTATATAACAGGTTGTTTTTAAGCATTATGTTATCCTACACTCAGTAGGTGATTTGTTAATTTTGTACACTCATTTCCAATCACTGAATCATGATTCAGCACCATTTAAACTATTTTATTTACTGTGCCCTTAGTTCAGGTTTGAGTGGGTATGTTTGCTTAAAAGATGCTCTGTGCTTTGTCTCATAATGGCACTTCACATCGCTGCTTTAACAACTGCCAAGGTCTGGGAACATATGATGAGACATACTGGTTTTGAACTGCTTGTGGGAAGAAATAACACGTAAGAGTTTGTCCTTTCTTGATTATAAGCTCTGTTTTTGCTGTTTACTTTCTCTCTTTAGAACACACAATGTAAAATTACTTCTTCTTTATCTCTTTAACATCTCTGACTCATCTTATCCCTCCCATGTCTGCATCTCACTTGAGTTGCAAGGCTTATTCAAAGGCGTAGATTTGATTGGCTGAGTAGCATCACGCGAGATGTTTCAGCACATGCAATTGGTCTGTGAGTTTCCTGGTCACAAAACCAGCGCTAAAAGTGCTGCACCGATTAAAATAGAAATGCTCTTTCAAACTTTAACAATCCTCAATAATTTATCGGTGATAGGTCTGGATAGGATGGCGTCTGGGAATGGATCCAGGGGATGGAGAGTGATGGCAGGTTAACATTTTGGTCAGTTTGCTAAGAAGGGGGGATGGCATCCCCCATCAAACTACTATAGTATTGTTGTTTGTATTGTTTTTTTGTTGAAAAAAATATTATCCAAAAGGTTTGGTGTGCTTTATGCATGTTTGTAATGCAGAGGGGTTTGTTTGAACAAAGTCCCATGTATGCACTTGTTGTAATATAACAGGTTATGACATTTTTTATTATCATGGATAAATCATAGACCTACATAAATGCTTATAATAACAGGCTCCAAATCTGACACAATGCCTGACAGAGCGCTGTCAAACACAAGCACAGAAACAGAATATTAACAAATTTAGGATTTAATATTTATATTTATTTAAAGTCTTTATTGTAATTTCTCAAAAAATCTGAATCTGAAAATTAAAACCAATACCTACCTATCCAAACAGTTGAATATTTAGGTCAAGCCCAACCAATTTTGCACATGAAATTCAGTTCGGCATGAGGGGTACCACTACTATGAAAACATTTCTTCTGTGGCTTTGATGAAACTTTCATAAGTCTGAAAAAATAACCCTGATGACATCACGGTTATCTTGGCAAAAACAAAACAAAAACAAAAATGGAAACCCTATGTTACAAACTGGAGATGTGGCAAGTGGGCACTTAGGTCTATGACAGATGCTCTTGAGTTACATTATGGTAAATGTAAGGGCTAAAAGAAAAAAAGAAGATTAATTTGTTTCTTATGAGTCACTCAAATTTATGGTGCAATACTAAATCACTAAAGTACCTTAAATATAGACTGTTGCCTTGCCTGACAGTGCCTGAAGATTTCTTTTCTGTGACCGATTACTACAGTTTTTTGAGCACCTTCAGGGCTTACTGCAAATGAAAATGGAGTGCTGAATTATAAGAGCACTCCATCATGTTAGCATTGTGCTTCTATTATATTGTCAGGCTCATGATGGAGACTTTAAACGCATCAAGATCAGAGATATTGTCTTTTTTATTCCACATATTCTTCTTCCTTCTCAAATCTGGTGCCTACATTACCCACAATGCAAATAGACCACCAATGAGAGATTCATGTGTGCTATTTTTCATTTTTAATGACCAAATTAAAAGGATTCTTATCTAAACCGATTGGTCAAATTTTGTTTAAAAAAAAAAAAAAAAAAAGAATTAAAAAAAAACAGGCGATATATAGCTTTGGGATTTTTACTCTCTGAAGTATCAGTGTTTTAATTGGTAATTCTTCTATATTCACTTTGAGTTTTGATTGATCAAATACTTATTTTCCCACTGCAGCCAGTCACAATAATTTGCTTCATCATGCATACAGTAATGCACCTCTTAGGCTAACTATCATATTTAATATACTACCAGTGGATTTACATAAGTAGAGGACATATCTACAGTACATGGGTACAGTAAAAAGGCAATGACTGTACCAGTGTAAACATGTTTTCCCAACGTCAACTATTTGTCAGTCATAATCAGAATTGCCTATTTTTGCCAAGAACACATCATGTACAAGAAATCTGACTTGGTGACACTGATACTAAGACACACACACTCATACACCCCCATACATACACACACACACACACACACACACACACACACACACACACACACACAGTCAGACTGTACTTGAAGTAGTGTAACAGTACAACTACGCACTGTACTTGCAGGGACATAGCAGACGTGACATTGTACATCCGACCACACTAGGGGGCCAGCATGAAAATTAAGTATTTATTACTGGCACTGGTTCCTACTCCTTGGCATCTACCATGGTGGTTTGCTAAAGAGTTGAGCAGGATGTCTTTCTTGCTCCTGCCTAGCTGGCAGGAACATCACTGCGCTATGGCATTTTGTTATTGATTTCAGGTGAGCCTCGAGCATACTAATGATGTTCCCTTAGAGGAGAATTAGGAAGGGGAACAAATTTAATGCACAACACAGGCATTTATCTAACCCCGCTTATTCTTCTATGTCTGTGCCTGTGCTCTAATTACACGCCATCTGGCATTTCCCCTGGTAAAATTCCCTCTCATCCCTCACACTCAGCCGTGTTGATTGCTGCTGATCTTCAAGTGAGGACTCATGCAAACTTTGCTGTGAAAAACAGTGAGAGTGATGGTGAGCTAGCTGGCTGCACAGCCGGGGGGGGGGTTGGAGGTTTAAGGGGGGTGGGGGGTATTCCGCCCCAGTGCACTCAGTCAGCCCAAGAGACAAGCCAGCTCGGAGGCTCTTGACCTGCCAATGCCCAGTGATATCTAATGCTGCTGCTGCTGCTGTGTGGCTGTGACTGTGCCCTGCCTCCCCCCCTCAACCGTAAACCCCCTGTAAACCCCCCAACAAGGGACATGAACAGCGTCTAGGAGGCAGAGCTCTTTTCATGCATGCAGAATTAGGTTGTGAAATGCAAAACCAAAGCAGGAGAACTGAAGTGTGAACATGGAGTGATCACTTTATTACAGTGCTCCCTCTTCTGATATACCCTATTCATTGTTTTTCGTTTCCAAAGAAACAATAGCCCAAGAGCTGCATGCAGCAAACAAAAGCAATGACTGCGCTGATGCTTGAATCATCTCTGTAAATGAAGATACATTGTCTCTTATCCATGTGCCAGCAGCTGTCAAACTGTGCCTTCAGACAAACATTCAGAAATTCACACCTTAACAGTAATGATCACCCTCACCACAGTTCTGTGAGTTAGAGCCTGAGGGGTTTCTGTTTATGTTTATATATATATATATGGATTACTAATCGACAACCTTGTGGAGGCTCAGTGGCTATGTAGTGATTAAGCGCTCAAAAGTGAAACTTCATGACCCGGCCATTCTTCTGTTACCAGACATCCCGTTTGCAAATGGAGCAAAAAGGTTGTTGAGGAATGCATCATGGAAATGTTTTGTATCGGTGTTATCAGCCTTCAAAGTCATTCAGTCTCAGTAAGGCTTCAAAGTCATTCTATTTTCAGAACTCATCTGTCTTCAGGGTAGAGTGAGGGAGATGGCTTCAAATCAACTATCAAACCAAATGTAAATACACTATCCATGGATTCAAGAAACCAAATCCTGGGCAAAATATATAAAAGTGGGTTTTGCAAGTGGGTCAAGATAAGACCCCCCCTTATTCCTGTGAGCTTTGCCAGTAAAAACACAATTGCTAATATATGACTAGCCACATCAGGAATGGAAGAAAAATCTCATTAAAAATTAATGCACACTTACCACTGCTGCACCTCTTTCTCTGTAACTGTAAGAGAAACAAAGAGTGACATTAGCTTAGAGGAAAACTTTGGTTGTCCTAGAAAAAAAGTAGCTTGCTGTTAGATACAACAGAGGAGCCAAGTAGTGGCATCGTTAATCATCTTGGCCCAATCCTTTCACACATCGTCTGACTTTACCAAAAACTACTCCACAGTGTCAACATGCAATTATTGGAAAATAGCCATGTTTAGTTGAGTGTTGTATGAATCGAGTCTAGCATACTATCAGAGGAGATGAATAATAATTTCTGCTGGCCAGGATAGTAGACGACAAGTGGGAGTACACTCCAGGGAGCCACAAAAAGACAAACAAGGCTGAGGGAATGAAGGTCAGCCACAGATTTAAGAAAGAGAACAGTTCAGGAGGCAGGATGTGTTATCATGCCCACACACACAAACACCATTATCTGCCAGTATCTAATCAACCAATCCCTCATGGCTTTCTCTCGTCTCTTTACTTTCTCTCAAGTAACCACAGCAATTTTCAGCCTCTCGGCCCTTGGGCTTGCTAATGAAAACAAAGGCTGGAAATCAATAGCATTAGTTTAACCAGGTGGTCCTTTGAGAGAGACTTTCTGCATTCATGCCACTGTAAGTCTGAGGATGTCTACTACTGTACCACTTCTGTTGGGCCTGGGGCAAAGCAACAGCCTTATAAATAAAACAAACAGCTAGCTGGTTAGTCAACCACTTCTTCTACTGTAATGTTTAACCTTGAGTCACTCATAGTCATAGTTACTGCAAAGATAAACAACCAGAGAAACACAGCAAGTTTCATGCCTAGACATTCACTTGTCACAGCATTAAGGGAATAAACTATCAAAATATCCAATGCCCTCATACTGCACTGGTCAGGAAAAAAATATTCATGACAAATTTATTGACCATGCCCATACACTTGACCATGAGGTCTACATACATTTATTCCATGATGTGACTACAGCAGTGCATGAGCAGAATCATACAGAGGCTATCAATAAGAAGGCCAGGTCAGGTAGTCTTCGCCTGCATATATCTCTGCCTTCAATTTGTTCTGCTCTGCATGTCACCAAGAAATCCATCGTGTGACCCTTTCCTGGGTAATAAATGTCAGGGTCAATCCACGACTGTCAGCCAAGCCAAGCTACCATTAAATTGGCCTCAAAAGTCAATGTAGTCAAAAATTGAGGCAATTTACCATGGCTTCGATTTAATAAAACATTTTATTACATAAGACGGTCAGAGGCAATGGGCAATAATGCAATCAGCCCATTGCAGAAGAATGCAGGGCCCACTCAGCTGGTTGACCCTGCAGGGTCTGCTACCACACATCCAGCTTGCACTCTGTCACTCTGAGCCTCTACATGGCTTTGACAACTTACAAAATCATCATGCCGTTACACAGGCCTAGCCTAAATCCTGCAGACATTTTAATAGGACTGCTGGCATTTCCATTTGATGCCAGAACAGTCATTTGGAAAAGAATTTCTGGTTTGAATTAAGCTCTCTTAAAGTACAGGTGAAGCTGCAACCATTTTCCACAGTTTTCACTAAGAACAGGAAATTCACCGGCTAGCCAGGGCCTTGGCACAGCTCAATGTTGTCTTTGATCAGAAAGTGTTTTTATTTTTAAACACAAGGTCATAATAATTTTTCTTTTGAAGATGCAGGCATTTTCAAACCTACAGCAAAGCAGCACACAGACATCTTCTTTTGAACTAAACAGGCCTTATGTCTGGCCTGGCCTTGTTGGTTGCCTGTTAACACAGAGGGCATCTGCAGGGGGGAAAAAAAGCACCCTACCTCTTCTACCACTGAAACAAAAAGACACATAGACACTGGGAAATTTACTAAGTCCCCAATCTGTCAAGAACCAAAGGAAAGTGTAGACTAAAATGGCAGACAAGACTTCTCATGGGAGAGCAACAGAAAGAGGCAACAGGATGAAGGAAAACAGAAATGATAAGAGTCTCAAGTCAGGCAACAACAGAGAAAGGGAGAATGATCATGCTGGGAGAGAAAGCTTGGTGCCCCTCTCAGCGATGCTAACCAGATAAGATCCTAATTATACTATTCCATTCCCAGCTCAAAGAGGGCAATTAGGGGATAAAGCGAAGGAGACAGGGCGAAAGGGTAAGAGAGAAAGAGAGAGAGAGAGAGTGAAAGAGTAGAGGACAGCAGCAAACAGCCCAGCCCAGCACGGAGCCCAATCTTCCTCCACAGCAATTTCCTGCCACAACAGCCTTCCATGGTTCTGCTGTAGAGACCCACTACACAAATAACACTGTCATTAAGCAGCCAATGGATGTCAACTCCCACCCACACCTGCACACTGTACTGCTCAAATAATAACAATAATAACGCTGGTTCCAGAAATAACATGCAAATGATTAAGACGGTGTCTTCCTAAGAGACATCATTGTGATAATTAGAAACGTGATCTTTGCTCAAATTTGATTGAAAACTGTAGGAGGGGGAAAGAATTATTTTTTGTTCAGCTGGAGATCATCAAAGAAGAAGTGAGTGCGAACAAGGTGAGAAGAGCAAATGCAGTATATGCAATGTCCTGATAAATCAACAGGAACAACACATATCCATGTACTTGCGATGTTGCAGACTCACTCCAATTTTTTACTTTTTTCACCAGTCCCACCATTTCTGTCAGACTCTGCAGGAATGCCATTAAGAATTCTGGCATGTAAAGCACAGCCTTAATTTGACCGTTTATATTCTGTATCCATCTCTGTCTCTGTTCAAATAAAAATATACAGACAGTCCATGTCCTGCATATAAAACCACATCCTCATCTCTAAAACCCCCAGCTCGATGGCTGATACAACCTCAGCATCTCCATATTCATAAATCCCTTCAGCATGATTTAAAGATGCTGATTGCAACTTTTGCCAGACCTTCACCAATCACAATTTGCTACACAACATTAAAATGTAAATTTAAATCAAACGGGGAGCTTATTCCCAGCTGACATTTAGCTGTAGCTCTGTTCTGTCGATAACGAGAAACTGATGTGGAATCCCAATACATCCTAGCAGGCAGGGCTATTTACTGTACAGCTGTATGGAACACAGTGGGTGGAAAATGTGATTATTAATGTTAGCTATCTGTCACATACTGTATAGTCTTTTACTTTGGCCACAATGTACTGTTGTTCTCCTACAGACTAGCTGAGAAGAATATGTTTCTTAAGAGAAACAAAAAGAAACAGACATGAAGGTACTCACAGTAGGTTTTCCTTGTCAATTCCTCCACCACCTCTGGCTTGAGCTTGCTGTTTGATTTACCCATGATCTTCAGCTCTCCTCCCCACCTCCAAATCCACCTTGGCACGCAGCACCTGTTACTACCTCCTCTCCAGTCTGCTCCTCTGCCAAAAAACATACACAAACGTGGGCCAGTTTAGGTGCAATGACACCGGTGAAATAAAGGAAACACTTTTGTTTTGTTTTGTTTTCTTGAAGAAGAAGAAAAAAAAAAAAAAAGAAACTCCCATTCAAGCTAAGCCTATAGTTCTGTGTAGTTCACTCTAGCTGCCGTCATGATATGCTCAGTCATCAGCCCTGGCACTCCAGACAGGCGAGTCAAACCCCAGGGGCCCTGTGAAGAAGGGGCCGGGCAGGTTGTTGAGTCTATATGAGCACCGCTGAGTGCCTATGTGTTCGCCTCATTTCTTCATAGCAAGTCCGTGGGCGAAGAGTGGCGTTTGGATGCGTTGCTACCTTCGTCCTTGGATACAAGAGTCACTCAGTGGCTGGGTTAAGCACGCTCACTCCCTCACAGTCATTCTCTGTTCTTCTCACTCCTCCCACCCCTCCTTTCCCACCACTATCTCTATTGCTCTGGGTAAGTTACTGTAGAAAAGAATCCTCCCTCTTGACAGCTGAGATAAGGAGGTGTGTAAACTAAAACACAATGAACAGAGCTCGCTTTGGATGCACCCCGCTGTACTTTGCACTCACTCAGTGCGTTAACTCTAATCCCTGGAATCTATACAGACCTAACAGTTTAAGAAAAGGTAAAAGGTTTCAGTAATAATTTATGGAAAGCAAAAAGGAGCAAGGTCTCTACATAGTCCTACAGCTCTAGATGCGAGCTGAAAAGAGATCTGGTCGTGCTCTTAAAATAAGTGTGTGAGCTGTCTACCAAGCTTAGAGGCGGATTTGAAGAGTGACAGTTTTCTTTTCTTCTCCATTCTGACTCATAATTCTCCCTCCTTCCTGGCCTCACGACAGCATGGTATGGTGATTTCCTCCTCTCTGTCACAGCAGACAGGAGATGAGGGATAATGGAATTTCTTTGTATCACGGGCCTCGCGTTGGCATACACTGATGCCTAACCACAGCAGCTGTGTATAAGCCACAGAATGGGAAGCTACTGTATGCACTAGGCACCTTCACTGCAAACATCTGCTCTCCGTGTCCATGGCCAGTGATGTCCTTCTGAGGGATGCCACGCTGGTAATCACCATCTTGTGTTTGCTCGAGCCTTGTGGTCCTGGGTGTTACTTAGACACTATGAAAATAAACAGACAGCCGTTACAAAGGCAATGCCAAGCATTTGCTGTGTTCTAGTGGAAATGGACTGTGCTGTCACCTAGAGCCACAGACACATGAGCACTTGACTGGAAAAATACTCAAAAACAGGCAACGACCTTTCTACTGTCTGCTACAGCTGCTGAATATAGCCCACAGACTAGGCACAATAGGGAGAGAGTTGGTAAAGTGCAGAAGCTATTACTAAAGTAAACTGCTTTGAATTAGCACAATTTAAATAACTAGTCTTAGAAATTATTCATCACAGTCGTATGAAAACAGCTGGCTAGAAGAAGACGGCACAACTAATACACATACGCACACACACTTAAATTCATAACAAATGAATGGCTGAATTAAAGCATACTAAAGAGCGCTTTGTTTCCATATATTCATCTTTGTTTTGGTTGACGGGAGGAAAGAAACATATAGTGGCGGCAGCAGCAGGTGGGACGTTGCCTGGCAGTACCATAGCAACACACAGTTTATGGCTACAGGACAACAGCTACAGTGCAGGGAGCTTGCTAGTCATTGTACTCGCAACGTTTGGTACCCACGCTGTTCCTTATGGCGAGTTGACTAAATAAAAGAAAACACACAAAACTCACCTTGAAATGAACAAAAGCGTTTCCACGATAAGCGACTTCGGGGTTTACCTGAGCTACAGAGGCAGAAAGTCCCAGAGCACAGAGCCGCTGTCCAACGCTGTCTTCCTCCGCCGAGTTCCGGAGCGACTCGCTGCTGCGCGGATGGCCGCTCGTGCTGCTCTGATGCCGCCGTCAGGGAGTGACGTTGCTGCTGGCCAACTCAGCTCAGTGCAACAGAGACGCTGACGTCGAGGTGCCATTGGTCATACAAGGACTCTTTGTATGCTTTAAGAGCCCTGAAACGTGTCATCTCGTATAGTGAAGTGTTTATGTCCCCGCATTCACTTTTTGACGCAGATTCTCATTTTCGGGAGAGAGTTTAAAGGCAGATATGCCACTTTTAGGTAGCTTGTGTGCCCAATTTTAGATGTAAGTGAGCTAATGTCTGGGATAGCGTTTCGACGGGGTTCACATGGCACATAAATAGCTTCTTTTTGTTTTTCATTAGGTTATGCCTGGAGGTATTTTACCTTTTAATTAGCTGATCACTGCACCAATGTGTGCAATGATGTGTATGATCAACTTAAAGGGGCACTGCGCCCTTTTTTTAAAATTCATACACGTTATTCCTGTGGTCTAAGACAGTCCAAAAATATAAGAAACATAAACAACACCATCCCAAATCCAAAAACTAGAGTGTTGAAGTTCAATTTTTTGATGTCATAGGGTATAAAACCTGGAGCTGCTCCTCGGACAAACTGGTAAAGATGTTATGGATGACACAGAGAGCACCCAGAGGAATGTTCTGAGTATATGGATACATTTTCTGTTTCACAACTGCTAGAATATAAAAGAATAAAGCTCATTTGGGTGTAACAAAGAAAACAAACATTCTGTAGGGCCACGAATCAGGCTCCCATTCACTGTCTATGGAGCAGCACCAGACTTTAGATCCCATGACATCACAAGTTTGGGACTTACTTCTCTGGTTTCTGGCTTTCAGAGAGATTAGTGCATGTTCCCAAATACTGATTACACTTATAGACCATGGGGTTAACATACTGGAATTCTTAATTTAGGTGGCATTCCCTTTTAAAACCTAGCTTGTTGTACAAACAGGTCATTATTATTAGTCTATATGGCGAGGGGTGTATGGATATTCAAAACCTAACTGATAATCTCTCTTTATAGGGCCTTAGTTATGTCTGCTTAATGCCTTAAATTCTTTTGTTATGTGGGCTATGATGTATTGTTTAAGTTAAATTTAAAGCCTGTAAGTAGCTATTTAAAGGGACTCTCCATCAATCTAGCATTACACTGTCATTAAATTAGGGGGCTCACGAGAGATATGAGAGACAAACACACGGTCAAAATCAATGCAGCAGAAACTAAGACAGCCTGAATTCCAGTTCATAATAAGGGTTAAGCTCCAAAACCACTACTATTCCCATAATGCAACTCAATAGTCTTTCCTTAGACCCTCTCTGGTAAATGCCCTCATCTTTCAAACTGCACCCACGAGGTCTTAACACAGACTCTCTGTTAAAAATTTTAAGTGGCAAGCCCAAGCTTATCCCCATATGATGACATCATCAGGGTAATTTCCTCAGACTTTAAAAAGCTCCCTTTAGAGCTGAAGACATTCACAGGCTGAGTTGTACTCTACATTACAATTGAACTGATGCGTAAGATCAGAAGTTATTTCAAAGGCTTGCTGTAGTTTTTATTTCGGTAGCCATTAATCTGTCAGGTATCTTGCGAGTCCTAGACTAGAAGAGAAGTCTAAAAGCTTGAGAGTGGGATGTCAATTTGAGAGAGCAGGAAAATTCAGGTTGAGTTTATCTAAACATAGCCTACTATAATTACTGATTTGGAGCGCACAAGGCCAGCAGAGAAACACCACAGTATGGGAATGAGGAAAATGATTTCAGATATACTACCGCATCTGCTAAGGGAGCAGAAAAGAAATTCAGATTGGTTTGAAGCAAAAGATGAATGCTCTGCAGTCTGCACATGTATTGATTGCTTATTAGGCTACACGAGGGACACAATGCCAAGTCATTTTTCCCACGAGTCTCAATTTATCACATTGGTTACTCATGCTTGTTACTCATGTTGCTCATGCTTGTGTCCAAACTTTGCTGTCAGACCTTTTCATGTGCAGCTTATTAAAATTCTGGTCCCATCAGCCGCGTGCCAACAGATGTTCAATTATAGCGTTTGCCCATTAACAACTGCAACACTATCATTCTACAGCCCAATAGAAGCTTTCTGCCCATTCATGGGAGGGTTGGATCTAAATGTGGGCTGTGTGGCTTGGCCATCTTAGTATTCAGTGCCCTTCCCTGCAGTCCCTTATTGCAGTCAACTGCAGTTACAGTGGTCTCATAGGAATAGAGGGAACAAGGCTGAGCACAGGAGAAAGAGGCCAAGGCAAAATGGGGGTAAATTAATGGATTTTTTTTTATCTTTTTATGCTGTAAACCATAAAGCAGGTGTGATTATCTTAGGAACACGATTTATCTTCAACTCCAGCTATATGGGTTGTAGTCAAAGACAGTGGGTAAAGTGACCTAAACTCAGATAACTCACTTTATCAACACAGTTTACCACCAACCATTTAGTCCAATATAAAGTAGATCTTAATTCCATAAATTCTGGCTGTATAAGTGTCATATAACAAATTAACTGTCTGTTAGAAATATCATAAAGTAAGGTTGTTTTCTATGTTCTTGCTCAGAGATTTATCACTGACAGATATCACAAGGAAAAATGCAACACACACCACAATTTCTAGAGACCACATTAAAACATGTTACAAATTACCACTCCTTTTTGCTAGCTATCTGATAGTCATTAGGAAGTTGGTATTTCCATTGCAGAGCATCAAATACTGAGTCATTTCTCCTTTTCCCTCCTATCATTCAAACACAGATTACAAAAGCGCTTCCCCTGAAAACGATTCAGTGTAATTACTTGCAGATATTTGTCCATTTATCAGAAACCACACACATCCACACACACCATGATCATTAAATCATCATCAGCACAGGGGCATCATTAAATGCCCCTGCAGTGTCTTTGCATCACTGTTATATGCTGACATGTGCCAAAACAGCTGGGAGACTACTGGGAGAAAACCACTGCCTGGAAAATATCTGTATATTTTGTAGTGCCACTGAGTTTTAGCACCCTCAGTGTTGCATTACAGGCTGGAAAGTCATCATGTTAGGGCTGGCAATATACCATCAACACAATATTTGTCTTAATTAGCAGCAAAAACACAAGGAGGCTGTAAAAAGTCCATCAGCAGGAGGAAATATTCTTGAGTTTACAGGTTTTCTTATATTACAACTTGAAGACAGAGCCGCTCATACATAAACAAAGCACTTAACGACTCAGAGGAACATCCATATATTTGAAAAACGGATGTTTGGTGGTGATATTTTTATGTATGGCTCTAACTTTGATTCAACATCTGATCCATCACTTTGGCAGTTTTATAAATAGTCACATTCCTCGCAGAAATGCAGCCTCAGTGAGTCAGACATGAAAGGGGTGCTAGATTTAGCCAAGACAATTGATAACTTTCAGGAGAAAAAAGCAAGAGATTTAATTATTTTTATCACCCACTCTGTATCACCCACTCTGTGCTTAAAAAGACTTCCATGCCAGCTACTTAAAGGTCCAGTGTGCAGGATTTAGGGGGATGTATTGGCAGTAATTGACTATAATATAATTTGTATGTTTTCTTTAGTGTATAATTACCTGAAAATAAGAGGTTTTGGTTTTGTTACCTTAAAACAAGTTGTTTATATCTACATAGGGAGTCGGTCATAGTCCATGGTGCACACCATATTTCACCTCCATATTTCTACAGCGGCCTGGAACGCACAAACCAAACACTGACTTCTGATAGGGCCATTCTCGCTTTTGCGTCGGCCACCATAGTAAGCAGACCCTCCTAGAAGAGCAGCGTCAGAGAAAAAGATTGTTTTAACGTGAAAACTGCTTTATTCTGTCTTTTACCTGTTTAAATCACCTGGTCTGTTTGTTTTGCAGAAGAAGAGACTTCTGTGGATGATTCTGCTCCCAGTAAAAACCTCCTGAACATCTGGACCTGAAATTATCAGATTAAAAAAGCTAAGTGTACATTAGCAGGTGCTGGGCTGTCTGCGACAAGACGAACAGCATCAAAGAAACACTGATTTCTAACGTGAAACTGATTTATTCACTGTTTAAGCTGGTATTAATTACCTGGTCCATTTGTTTTGGAGAAGAAGAGACTTCAGTGGATAATTTGGCTCTGGGGAAAAGCCTCCTCAACATCTGGATCAGAAAAGGGTGAGTACATATTAAGTATTTAGAATAGCACGTGCTGGGCTAGTAGCCTGTTTGTGGTGTGCCAAACAGCGCTGAAGAAACACTGATTTGTAACATGAAACTACTTTATTCCACGTTATTACCAGTTTAAATCATCAAGTCCATTTATTTTGGAGAGAAAGAGACCTCTGCAGATAATCTGGCTCTTGGTAAAAACCTTAAGAATAACCACTGCAGGAATTCTAACTGGGAGTTTATGCTTGGCACATGGGAGAAGTTTCAGCTAGTTGCAATCTGCAGTCCTCACCACTAGATGCTACAAAATCCTACACACTGCTCCTTTAAATTTGCATCCTTGATACTTTTCTTTTAAAGAAATGAGGAAAATTCTAGCATCTAGTTTATGCTCCATACATTTTTCAAACAAAAAGAGGCAGGTTAACATTAACAGTTTTTTTTCTTTGACAACAACGTGACAGATGGAGGGAATGACAAAGGGCAGCGATGAATTAGAATCCTTTTATGTACAAGCCGGGGCCACTCTACATAAATGCATCTCAAAATGAGCCTCTGAGAGGTTGGGCTTCACAATACAAAATGTGGTAAGCCAAATGTCTATCAAAAAGGTTGTAACAAGGATGTAAAGTACCATTTGGAAGGTTTCGGAGGACATTAATTATCGATTTTGAAAACAAAATATAGTTGCAAGAGAGGGATGACAAAAATGTGGTCGCATCTCTCTAACCGAACACTTCACTACATGAGCAACTTCCTCCTTCTTCATCAACTGCAACCAAACAACATTTCCCTGAGGCGTCATCTGTTGTGCCCACTTGAGTATCCCATATGGCTCGACATATATAATTTAGGATCATAAATATACAATCCCTACCCTCCTCTGAACAGACATGGGCATGAGGATCCAACAACACTTATCGCAGTCTGTTGTGCTCGGTAAATCCAGCAGGGCATAGAGGTTTTAGTGGAGCAGCGTTGCTGGTGTAATGCCTGTGACACCCAGCTGTTAATTCAGACTGACAACAGGCAGATATCTGGCAGACTAATGGCAGATGGGGCTTGAATCCTAGCTTTATGGAGATAAACTATACCCCCTCAGGAAGGAAAGGGGAATGGAGAGGAGAACAAAGAGAGGACAAACACTTTTTTGTAACATGGTGAAACAACACTGGAGAGTTTATCTAAAAGGTGGAATATTCTGGCTATTTCTGGACATTTGTGTCATTATCACAGCAGGAGGAAAATGTTGCCCATTAAGCTCACTGTGTTAGAGGCAGGACGCAATCTTTAGACCCCAGTTTTACTGTATTTATATCATCGAAAGCAAAGAAAGCAGAAAAGCATAATCACATACTTTAAATTACTTCCCTGCCAACAAATTATTAAAAATAAAAGAACTGCTAATAGTTAAATCTAGAGAGAAAAATCCCTCATCTGGCCTAGTTTAAGTAGTACAGGAAAATAATTATAGCCATGACCCAGAGGATAAAGCTTGTCAGATTTAGCTTTACTGTTGTTGTTTTATTGTTTCCACTGTGAATCTCCTGCCTTCCAAATAAGCAATTTAGTATTAGATAAGGTTTTATGTCTGCTATGGACATAAGGGATGTTATTTTGTTACACTCTTGTGGGCCAGTGTGTTTGCTTCTTCCTTCCAGTTTCCTTCAGCCCAACCACAGGATCATGTCTGCCCTCCAATGGCTACAACAGGCAACAACATGCAACATTACTTATGATAATTGGGATTAATTCAGCAGTGATTGCAGCTGTGAAAGGCCTAAATATAAATATGGGTTGGAACCAAAGGTGGATTTTGGTTACTAAATAAAGCACGCAGCTGCCATCGCTGATTCTCTTTCATCATCAAAATGTTTCAAACACAAAAAGTCAGAAAGGACTGTGATAGTTTTCTTTGCTCTGTGACTAAAGGCAAGAAATGACACAAAATAGTCACTGTACAAAAAATTCCCTACCAGGAGAAGCTGTCCTATTGGTCCCAAAGTTAGAAAAAATAGCAAATGACGTGTGTCACTCATCAACTTTGTCCCTACTGTTTACATAAACACATGTTACTCATACCCTCTTGGCTGGGCTCCGTCCTGCTGAAGAGGAGGATCACATATTGTCCTGGTGTTTAAGCAGAGCAGGTAGACGCACAGGAAGAGAGGGGAAACATGTTTTTTACGACTCTGCTATGTCTGCTGTTACTGCGGCCTGGCTTCACCGCTCTAATGAGTTCTCCATTGGATGGGGTAGGTGGAAAGCTGCGGGTGAACAGGAGCACTGCGGTTAGTGATTCCGCTGCTCAGGACTTCTGCAAAGTACATTGAACTCTTCAACTTTAAACTGTTTATCATCCTGTGAAAACCCACGACCTGCCGAGGGTCATGACTGCCTTTTACTGGATTTACATGGCAGTCACTTCAAAAAAAAAACAAAAGCTCTAAAATAGTTTTGTGTTTTCATTCAGTATTTGGGCTACAGATCTAAATTTGGTTACACAGGTTTGAAGCTGCTGTAAAGGATCTAAAAATGGTGTTATTGTTTGTGTCCTCTTGAAGCTTTTTCATCACTCCCCCAGTCAAAGAGACATAGTTTCCGCTCCTGGCTCTTCTGATGCTTCAGGTATGTCTCTCTATGGGTGAACTGTAAAAACAGTTTGAAGACTAACAGATAATGTAATGAGAACTATCCTCTCTCTGTGATGGTGTAAAGAAGTGTGACATGTACAGTAAACACCATCTTATACTATTTGTAAAACTAACTACAAAAACAGGGACAATACATGTACAGATTACTGGTGCATGTCTATATGGTGTCTTCTCACTGTTCACAGTGAGTGAGCGGCAGCGTCGCTCGGCTCTGATGCCTGATATCACACATCTGGAACTGCTGGTGGTGGTCGGGCCTGATGTCCAGCAGGTTCACAAACAGGATACAGAACGATACATCCTCACCAACCTCAATATTGTAAGTCTGAGCAGAGCAGCCTATGTTCTGTTGGCTGCCATCTGTGTGCCTTAAAATGAAATGTATGGAGAAATGTATTGGAACAAGGGATGGAAAGAGAATGTTTTACCCAATCAATGTACTTTACTTTACTTGTGTAAAAAGTACTTGGGTAAAAGTATAAAGGAGGTCATTTAAATGTACTTAAGGTAAATGTTACTGCATGACATTTTTAAAAGTAAATATATACATAAAGTACATTTAAAAATGGGATACAGGGTGTCTACAGGTACTAGACACCTACATTTAATGGTTTTAACACCTTTTCAAAATCATTTTAAACCAAATTTAAGGCTGATTTTGGGACAAATTATGTTTTCTTGATGCAAGAACTGCTGGTAAATAGTAGTCTATATATGTGGTCGCTTGCAGAGGTATGTTTTATTTAGGAAAATGGTTATTAGAATGAGTTTATCTACATTTTGCCAGTGGGTTAGAGCAAGTAAAAAGTAAAATACAGTATCAGATTCAGTGGAAGGTTGAAAGATCTGTAAAATTGGAAATGTGGACTTACACACAGAAGAGCTTGACTCATTTTGACAAAAATAAGAGGATGGATAAATGAAATTAAATAAAGTGTTTGTGATTACAAAGACCTCAAAAATTCAAATTTAAGATCATTTTAATAACTGTTGAGGACTAGTATTTATAGAATTGAATTTAACACATTTTAAAAGTTCCTGAGGAAACCTACAGGCATCCTTTGCTAGAACTACTCAATTAAAGAACATATTTAGGCTACAAAATAAAGGGAATTTAACTGTTACCCTATACAAATCACAACACAGAGCTCTTGTCTCCAAACCAACAACAATCCTTCTGTATAGAGGCCACTTTGCAAACAACTGATTTGCAATTATACAACCATCTTTTTCAGTGTTACCTTACCAGAATTAATCAGAGCAAGCGATAACACTTACAGACAATTAAACATGAAAAGAAATACAAACTATTATTAGCAATATTTGGCTACTTCAGATGCCACCACTTAATAAACAGAAGAAAACATCACCAGAGCTGACAACCAGATAAAAACTCCACAGCGGCTACAGCCACAAACACACATAACACAGTAATTAGGGGTTGTACAGTTTTCACAGATGAGTAGCATTGTTGTAGCAGACTCACCTGTCTGGGTGTCATTCTGCGAGTCTCTCAGGTCCCACTGCTGTCCTTAAAGTTTTCAAACATTTTGAGCTGGGACTGAAACAGCAGAGAGGTCTCACACACCTCAGTGAAGCTAACACTTTTAGCCTTTAGCATGTTAGCCAGACTTAGCACGCACCTGTTGGTGATGTAATCGCAGGTGTGCTTGATTTGGCTCACTTAGTATGCTGGCCAGGTGGAGAATTAAAACAGTGATTATTTAAGATAGACGCAACCTTTGTTTTACCTGTGCCGAGGTACATTAAAGCTAATGTAACGCTGGTTACTCTTGGTGTTAACTAATGACTTGTAGTTACTGAATTTAAGCTACTTAGAAGTCGTAATTTGGTCCACCTTAAAGTCCATCTCTGCAGTAGAACAACTGAACACCGACAACAACCGTGACACATCACCTCATATCACTCCGACGACCTTTAACCTTTACTATAATCACAGGCAAAGGACCCCATGTTATGTAGTTCCCTGTCTAAATTAAAGAACAGAATGCTATATACTGTTTTCAGGCTAGCTGTAGTTACCCTTAATTAGGTCTAAATATTGTACATTTTTTAATAAACCTGAAAAGGTCATCTACAAAATAAATCTCAAATTTCATTTTACACTAACCGTAAGCCACCCTGAAGTAATAATTATTATAGTATTGTTGTAAACCACTGTTAACAAACTAATTGGCCTGCCTGGTGGTGACTGCACCTCCCACACCTTCTGACACTAGGCCAATGAACATTTTACCACAGATGTGACTTGAAATGTAGCAAGGTACAATACTTGAGTTAAAAAGAAATGATTCAAAAAAATACTCAAGAAAGTACAAGTAAACAAAAAACCTACTTTGTTACAGCAACAAGAATAGGCAATATCCCAGCCAATGTTTGTATGTGGGGCCCATGTGGGTATTAAATGGGCCAAAGATTAGGGCCTATATCCTCCTGAGACCCTGTGTTCTCACTTTAGGACATCCCATTTCGGGTATACTGACCATACACTTCATTCTACTTAACTTGGACCTGTTGTCCTCGTTTGCGGACACTTATATGTGAATCTAGTGGTAGTAAGAGTGCAATACACTAATCCATGTA
Source organism: Cephalopholis sonnerati (assembly GCA_019142605.1). NCBI lineage: Eukaryota > Metazoa > Chordata > Actinopteri > Perciformes > Serranidae > Cephalopholis > Cephalopholis sonnerati. The sequence goes on along the minus strand of JAGQAX010000007.1, from coordinate 13,690,134 downwards.
AAAACAAAATGGCAGCCATCTCTGCCAGTCCAGTCTGTAGCCTCCTAGCTAGGAGAAATTAAAAATGCAAACCAAACAAAAGTTTGGGTCTCAGGAGGATTTGGTATTTTCAATGGGTTCCATTATGGCCCCATGCCAGTTGCCCACATGGGCCCCAGATAAGATGCACTTGATACCCAGGTAGCAGTAGCATAACCTATGTGGGGCCCACAGGTAAACCCACCCATGTGGGCATGTGATGTGGGGCCATTATGGAACCCATGGACGATCCCATATAGGGCCTATTTTTTCAGCCCATTTACTACCCACATGAGCTCCATGTACAAATGTTGGCTGGGATATGACTTGTAACCACTCCAAAAAACTTAAATCAACACTATTTACAGCACTTTCAGGCTGAGTAGTCTAATGAATAAATAATTAATATGGGTAAAACAACATAATTTAGAGAGAAAAAATCAGTCCAGATGTTGTATTTTGAAATGTTTACATAGCCAGACTTATAGCGTGCACTGCAATGCTATAGTCCCTTTAGACTCTGAACATCCTGAAATATATTCATCTGACTTAAATTTCAATTTCCACCCAGGCCTCAGAGCTGTTGAGAGATATGGCCCTGGGAGCCAACATGAGGGTGCACCTGGTCCGCATGATCATCCTGTCAGAGCCAGAGGTAAGTGGCTTCATGTTATATGTTCAATGCAGAATAAAGTTCATAAATGAGGAGGTTTAAGGAGTAGTATGTTAACACAGTAATCTAAAATTCCTTTAGCTTTTGTGTAATTCAAACATTCACAGGTACTAAGCTAATGCTGTTTTCCAGAGTGACTCTGAATGTCAGAAATGGTAGACTAACCTACATACCAGTACCTTACTTTTGTTCCTGTGGTCACTCTTCTAGCCAGAAATCCAAATGTCTCCCAACATTACCTCCTCTCTCAGAAGTGTGTGTGACTGGGGCAGAAGGATAAACCCCTCAAACGATACAGACCCACTCCACGCTGATCTCCTCCTGTACATAACAAGGTGTGCTGCATGTGGCTGGCTGTGTTGTAAGCAGACGTTTTCTTAATATGTTATGAATGAACAAACCTTGTTTACTATATGTCTACCATCACACACAGATACGACCTGGAGTTGCCTGATGGGAACAAGCAGGTCAGGGGTGTAGCGCAGCTGGGTGGGGCTTGCTCCAGTGAATGGAGTTGTGTGATCACAGAGGACACAGGCTTTGACCTGGGGATCACTATCACTCATGAGATTGGCCACAGGTAAAGCAGACACATGGATCAACAGTGAATCTACGATATCTGATTGAAGTTTACATTGCAGCTCATAAAACTTATTAGGTAACACTTTCTTTTACAGGGCTGCAATTTACAAACAATTTCCAAGAAGTTTCCTAGAATTAATTATGTAACTTGGCACTAATTATATAGAAAGTAGAGACGGTGTTTAATTGGTATGCCTTCAACTAATTAAAATTAATTGCTGCTTTGAGTTCACAGTGAGGTAAACATGCAAAAATGTAATGTTAGACAACAGGCAGCATAGAATTAAACACATGGAGATTAAAGGGTGCAATAATAGATATAAAATAAGTAAACATTTGCTTGTATTTGTAGGAAGCTTTTTCTTTGAGGATGTTCATTTTTTCCTATATAATTAGCACCAAATGATATCGCTCACTCCAGTTCTTATACTTTATTAAAAAATAACATTATCATGCAGTATAATGTAGCTTGGTTAAAAGAATACAGTGAATCATTGCAGAACAGTAACAATACTGGACCCTGATTGGCAGACAGTTTTAATGAAGCAAATCTTTAGAGTGGAGATTCTCAATAGAGCTGCAATGATTGATCGATTAGTTGTCAACTATCAAATTAATCACCAACTAATTTGATATTATATAAATCTGTTTTTTAAGGGGGAAAAAAATTCCTATTTCTCCAATTCCAGCTTCTTAAATGTGGGCTTTGGAAACACTGATCAACATCTTTCAATATTTTTGAACATTTTAAAGACCAATTCCAATAATTTGATTGAGAAAATAATTGAGAGATTAAACAACAATGAAAATAAAGACATACATTCACTGCAAAATTGGGGGGAAACTTTGAATATTACCACCAACTTTTAACAACTGAATAAACATTTCTTCGTCTCAGTAGATACATTTAAAAATTCCACACAATAAAAGAAATTGAACACATTTTATATTTAATTTACTTTCACCCAGTTTTGGAATCAACCATGACGGAGTAGGAAACACCTGCAGCAGGAGTGGGTTCATGATGGCCTCTGACGGAGGCTACAACAGTGTGGATCTGACCTGGTCTCCCTGCAGCAGACAGCAGCTGCTCACATTCTTCAGGTGGGACAACCTGTTCAGAGCAGCTGTGCATGAAAATGCCTCTCATTTATCATGCAGACCTGGGACTGTTGAAAGGGCATTTCATCTATAAGTCATTAGTGTTTTTGCTTCAGGTTGTTTTAACTGATTCCCCTCTCACATTTTAAGAAAGGTTGATGTAATAATTGGTTGATTTGAAATTCATTAAACTTGATTACATCTTTAGTGTATGAACTTTGTGAGTAGTTTAGGTACAAATCTGCTGTAGTCTGGACTTGATGATGAGACTTCACTTGTATTAATGTTCCCAGTGAAGGAAAAGCTGAATGTGTAAAGGACCTGCCTGCACTGGGAGGCTCCCTACAAGACTGGAAGCCTGGTCTGTACTATGGAGTCGATGACCAATGCCGTATAGCTTTTGGTAGCACTGCAAGAGCCTGCTCTTTCAGCAATCCTGACCTGGTATGTCATAGCAGCCTGACGCCACCAGGTGGCATTTCACATCAAAAATATACCACATTTCTAGTCCTGTTTACAATTTTGGTTCCTTTTCCATCAGCCGGCTTGTCGTGTCCTGTCCTGTCACATTAACCCTGATGATGACAGTTCTTGCAAACGTCTCCTGGTCCCATTGCTGGATGGGACAGAGTGTGCACCTAATCAGGTACTGCTACATCGTCAGTGAGTCATTCTGGTGCAATCATTCCCCCATTGAATCACTGAGTGTTATTTACTAAAAGAAGGCCCAAGCATGTTTGTTCATGAGTTGCATTCCTTTGTTCCAGTGGTGTCTGAAGGGGCGTTGTGTGTCATCAGATGAGCTCAGCTCCTCTGTGGTGGTGCATGGCTCCTGGTCCAGCTGGTCTGAGTTCTCAACATGCTCACGGAAATGTGGTGGGGGAATCACTCACCGCACGCGTAAATGCAATAACCCAAGGTAACAAATGGGATACAAGCATCGGACTGTAGTTAAATCCTGTGACTGTACTTTATGTAACAAGGATGTTTCAAAGTGTACAGCTTATATGGCTTGCTTAAAGTGTGACCATAACATGTCATGTCTGATTTTTCAGACCTGCTTTTGGAGGGAATGATTGTGAGGGACCGGATATTGAAGCTGAACTTTGTCACCAGCAGGTAAGTTCCTACTGTTTGCATTGGGCCTCCATACAGTACAGTGGGTCAACACTATTTACTCAGTGGATCACTGTACTCACAATCGGCCCACTTTTCAATGATCTTTTGTCAGCAGTTTGCAGCCTGCGCTCCCGTAACAAGCCTAAAAAAACAGAGACATTGACAGGATAATTCAGAGAATTAGAGGCAAAGAAGTCATTTAAAAGTGAGACTATGAGCTTGGGGCAAAGTGAGGTATTCTCAAAATCAATTTTATGTAAAGAAAAATGTTCTGCCCTGAATGCCTCTATAGTGATTTGGGGTCTGAAGGTGAAAAGAGATGCCATTATCAGGCTAGAAAAGTATATATATATTAAAAAAAAAAAAAAACAGCAGAAAATGAATTTCCGACCACACATGTTGTTGCAGCCATGTGAGAACACCCAGCTGGATTTCATGGCGGAGCAGTGTTCCCAAACAGACCTCCACCCCCTTTACCTGCAACCAAACACTGCCTCCTTCTACACCTGGACCCCCGCTATAGGCTTTGCACGAGGTGGGTCTAAAAAACATGTTTTTAATATATATAAAGGGACAAAACCTTTTATCTTTTTCTGCTAACTCTTCTTATTGTAACCAGGGGATGAGCAGTGCAGATATATGTGCCAGTCAGAAGGAGAAAACTTCATAGTGAGCCGTGGCTCCCAGTTTGTGGACGGAACTCGCTGCGAGCCAGACAGCCCACCTCCCTTTGGCTCCACAGCTGCTTGTCTCAGAGGGAAATGCCAGGTAAAGAGGACTAAGGAGATGAAAAAGCAGATGCAATCTTGGTCTTTCACACTTTAGTTTTACACTCACCTTCTTATATGTGCTGTTTTATTTCTGGTCAGCTGTTCGGCTGTGATGGTGTGCTGCACTCTGGGAAAGTGAGGGATGTATGCGGGGTGTGTGGTGGAGATGGATCGTCCTGCAGTTTGACCTCTGACTCCTACAGTGGTGGTCAGGCCAGAGGTAGCAAATTATTGTGTATAGCTATTTAACACAGTTAACACAGTGGCAGAAAATGACCTGACAATAATTTTGATTACTCATTTAAATGAGACATTTTTAGATGAAATTAACCAGATTAAATCTGTAGTTGATAACTTTAACTTTTTTTGTCATGTTTTTTTAAACCATTTTTTAGAACCGTCAGTGATACATGAGACAGAAAGTCTGTGAAAAATTATGTTTCTCTGGCTCCTCCCAGTGCTCCTAATGGCCTGATTGCAAGAATCCACTGCACCTGAATGAAAATAACCAACCAGAGCAGAGGAGCCTCTGACACAGCTGTCAATCATGTCAACTGCGGCTCGCGAACTGCATTCAAACTGTCAAACTAGGCAGCGCTGATCGAAAATTAATCAAGATTGTGTTACTGTACTGCCTATTTCTTACCTCTAATGTTTTCAGAAACATATTTTAGTGTACTGTTTAGCTGTAAAATTAGAAAGATTGTGACCCCACCACCATGTTGGAAAAAGGTCAAGTCAAAATGAAGCGTCACAAACTTTCTCATTTTACAGCTAAACAGTCACTAAAACATTTGAGGTGAGAAATAGGCATTTCAGTAATAGAATATTGATTTATTTTTGATTAGCACTGCCTAGTTTGACAGTTTGACTGCAGTACTGGAGCATGACTGACATGACTGACAGCTGCTGTAGGGACTCCTCTGCTTCGACTGGTTGTTTTCTTTTTTTTCACAGATTATCCATCTCATGTACTACTTTCAAGAAATACTGACAGTTTCAGCAAATATAACAAAAAGTTACTTTTCTTAAAGTTACCAACTTCAGCTTTGACTGCAATAATAATCAATAGGTTCATTGGTAGTAATAGTTGCAGCCCTAGTTACCTTCCATGGGTTATGATTGAGTGCTCTCTGTTTCAGAGTACACCACCTTCCTCACTCTGCCAGTGAATGCCACACAGGTTCATATTATCAACACGGCACCTCTGTTCACTCACATGGGTGAGCGTCATCACTTTACAAAAGATTTATGTTTTTTTCCAAAAGGATTAACAGGAACTAAAAAAGTTTTGGGCATTTGTGTCCACAGCTGTAATGTTTGGGGATAGATACATTGTGTCTGGGATAGGAAGCATGGCACTGAATATGACCCATCCCTCCACACTGGATGATTATCGCTTAGAGTACCGCCTCCACCTGACCCCTGACCTTTTGCCTGAGATGGAGGAGCTGCTGGTGCCAGGACCGTTGTCAGAAGAGATAAACATACAGGTCAGGAGAGAAAAGCAGTCTTTTTTGGTGCGCTTTCTGCAACTTTTGAAAACTAATTACGTTAGCTTTCATGCATTACGTCTTTATACAATGTTAGAAAAAGTATTCAAGAAATCAAGTGGGAAAACTGTGCAACATTTATTATTATTTTTGCCTTTTTCAGATCTATCGCAAATATGGAAAAGAATATGGAGAGAAAACGAATCCAAACATTAGCTACCAGTTCTACATACCAACCAGAAACAGTGACTTGACGAACATTACACCAAAAGGGAAATGGGCTCTCTTCACAACACCCTGCTCTGTCTCCTGTGGATCAGGTAGGAAACTGTTAATCACTAACCATATCAAAAGGCACAAAAAGAATACCCAGCATGTCATTATAAATTCACAGGCTGATTGCACATTTTAGCCTTAGCTCTCTTGTTTTATGAGCAAGTGGGTTTTACAAATGAGATGAGGCATTTGTATAATAATGTGCAGCAATATTGACCTTTTTAAGCAGCTTTTATCCAATCCTTAATGTGTCTGTCTATTATAAGGGCACTGCAGTGTTGAATATGCCAAATTTATTTTGTCATTGTTCTGATCGCAGATGTTTTCATTAGCAAATACCACCAAATGTCCACTGACCTGACTAACTGCATAATCACATGCTGTTTTTAGGTTGAACGTCCCTTTAAGCTACTTTTTCTTTCCACAGGTGTACAGAGGCATGTATATATCTGCGTAGATGAAGATAACAACAACCAGCTGGAGGAACACAATTGTGAAACACCTCCTCCACCTGTACCGCTCCACACAAGCTGTCAGCTCTCACCCTGTCCCCCCAGGTTAGGTTCATACTGTTTTCCCCCTTTGGACTGATACACAGCTCAGCACAAATGGTTATACATGAATAATTTACTGTTTCACAGGTGGGATATGGGGATGTTTGGGCCTTGCAGTGCCTCCTGTGGTGGAGGAGAGAGAGTGCGTCCTGTAAGATGTGTTCAGAAAGATGAAGACGATGTGGTAAAGGTTCCTGATTCTGAATGCCCACCTGACACAGCTCCACATACTGTTGAAAAATGTAACCTGCAACACTGTCCTGCCAGGTATGCAGTCTACTGTAGGGTTAATCATTGAGTGTATAGGTATTAATGATTACCGTGACTGCATGGCTCAAATAAATTCCAATGGCCACAGAATATGAAGGATTTTTCAGGAGTTTTTATATGAAAACAAACTAATGTGTTTACAGATGGCATGTGTCAGAGCCAGGGGAGTGTTCAGCAGTGTGTGGGCCAGGGGAAGCGCAACGCGTCGTGTCATGTGTCCGGCCAGAGCATGGTCAGGATGTTGAAGTGGATCAAAGCTTTTGTTCTTTGCAGATCAGACCACCTGATTCTGTGCCCTGTGTGGTCGATGTTTGTCCCATTGGTTGGGAATCTGAGAGAGAGGTAAAGTAGAAAATAACTAAAATCTCACCCTTACTTTAAAATGTGAAGCATGTCTAAACATTGTCTTTCTTAAGCGGGAACAGCCCCTGCTGAAGTCTGGGATAATGCCACGCTCCAGACAGGCTCCTGTGTATGTCTGGAGTCCTGTTATCAGCCAGTGCTCAAAAACCTGTGGCAATGGTAAGTCAAAAAATATAATCACTACCACTCAGAAACAGTATGTCCTCATAGAATAAGGTCAGTCAAAGCCTGATGCTTGTGTAGGAACCCTGCAGGTGTGGTTCTCCTGTGTGGACCACCAGACCAGGCTGAGGATGACTGACGTCCACTGTGATGCTTCTACTAAACCTCCTCCTCAGTCTGAGAGCTGCAACACATCTCCCTGTCCCCCCATGTGAGACAATATACTTGACATGCATATAGCAAACAGCACTGATGTATGGTACAATGCAATAAATCTGATATTTGTCTTCAGTGTGTAGAGTCCAATGCAGAGATTTAGGTATGTCATTTGAAATAAGGGTTTGAAAAATACAGCAGCCAAGTATTTTTTCCAACAACCAGGTGGCGCTCTAAGCAAGGAGTCTGCAGTGTAACGTGTGGAGGAGGGGTGGCCAACAGGGTGCTGTACTGTGCCAGAGAAACAGAAGGGGAGGAGGAGGTGGTGGAGGATTCAGAGTGCAGTGACTTTCCCAAACCCACAGCAGTGGTTTCATGTAACGACCACAGCTGCCCGGCAAGGTGAATCACAGACAAATACTCACACACGTCTGAAATTAATTTTGCAAAGGCAAAAAAAAAAAGAGATTTAAAAACCTCTGTCATTCATCCAGGTGGAAAGTATTCAGCACATCGCCCTGCTCAGCATCCTGTGATCTGGGTGTAGCTCAGAGGACCGTGTCTTGTGTCCAGTTTGTCCAAGGCAAGGAGAGCGTAGTGCCGGAGGAAAGCTGCCATGCAGCTGTCAAACCAGCCACCACAGTGCCCTGCCTGGTGCAGGTGTGCACCTTTAGGTGGGAGGTGAAACCATGGAGCCAGGTACATTTCACAGGAGATACATAGACTGGAATATGAAGATTAGCTTGGGCTGATTAATTATTGAGTCAATTGACTGAAAATGAATTGGCAACTACTTTAATAATCTATTAATCATTTAAAACATGCTCAAGCAGATATGTATCTCTGTTCCTAGCTTCTCAAATGTCAGGCTTTACTGATTTTCTAAGTTTTACGTCAGTGTAAACCAAAAATGTTTGGCTTTTGAAGCCAAACAAACAAAATGTGAAGATGTGGCATTGGGCGCTGGAAAATTATAATTCAGTTTATTATTATATTCAGACATTTTATACAAATCACGACTTAGTCATCGCAGAAATTATCCTCAGATTTATAATCATTAAAAATAATCACTAGTTGCAGCCCTAGACAAGGACAATTTCATAAATTGAGACACAAATGAGTGGAAAATGTGAAGTAAATTATACTATGATATGTTAGCCATTATACCATTGGTAAAAATCTAAACATTATAACTGCAAACAGTACTTGAAGTAACACATTTTTCTTGTTATTAAATCTGTGTGGCATATTACTGTCTTGCAACATGCAACATTTTGGCCACTTTAAATCACATGTACTTTACATTACACATAGTCATTTTACAAACCTTTTTACTGTGTTTTTGAAGTATAAATGTTATTGTTCCATTGCATCAAGTAGTTTCCATGTCTTAGCAGAGCCTTGAAACTTGTGTCCATCACAGTAAACAAGTCCATAATCATTTTTTGTTGAGGTGATGCAGTGCAGACTTTATGGACCAGTCTGGTCTTATACTGCATTACCATGCAATGATAATGCAACACTGACAAGAAGTAATGAAGACTTGATGTTCACTGTGATGGATCACATATTTTTATTGTCCAGAAATAATTGATCCCTATTGCTGTCTGGAACTGGAGAAAAAGGAAAACGTCTTATAATCATACATAGCTTCTTATTTAAGTGCTTACTTTGTAGACACAGGGCTGTGGCCCTTTAAGAGCAGTTTCTTTTCCCAGAATTCCTCTCCTTATTCCGAGAAATGCAACCCCACATTTACCTGTTACGCTTTTTTCTCCTCTGTCATGGGAATCCTGTTTATTGTGCTTATCTTCCCTATCCAGTGTTCAGTACCCTGCGGATACGGGATCCAGTCTAGAGCTGTGTCCTGCATGGGCCCCTCTAAGCCGGAGCCCCTCAGCCCTCTGCTTTGTATGCACATGCCTAAACCCATCACCATCCAGGGCTGCTACACGGGCAGCTGCGGAGATGTGCCGCCCACCTCAGATGTTACCACTGCAGTTATGCCACAGCACCCTCTGGACCATCCTTCTCTTAGTCCAACAGAGGCAGTCACCATCCCACAGGCCACTTCAACCACCACCCCTAACCCCTAAACCCAGTTAGTACATACTAACTATTCTCAGGAAGAGCTAAAGGCAGCTGCAGGATTATCATGACAGTGTGTGCTTCTTACCAGGTGCATGTGGACAGCTACTCCTGGAGGAGTCAGGTGTGGTGGACTTAGAAGATGTGACCGGTCGTTGCATGGTATCCATAGGTCGACCCCTGGATGAGGTCATTCATATTAAAGTAGAATCTGGCTCCTTGAACTGCAGAAAGAGTACGTTTTATCAAATCTATGAAGGATACTGTGTCCTATGTCATGACTAATGCAGCTATATTAATGTCTGTCACTGTGTGCATGTGTTTCTACAGAGGAGTATGTTGCATTTTTTGACCGACTGGCCCTTGTGAGGAAGTGCGAGCAGGTAGCAGGCAGCGAACTGACCACCAGAACCAACGTCCTGCTGGTGCGTCAAAATCTGCTCACCCCTGAGACCGGGGTTGTGTTCACTTACAGTTCGCAGAAAAACACGAAGAAGAGCCACCATCAGGGTAAGAGTGCTTGTGTGGTCAGCACATGCAGAGCTGGGGGGTGAGTTGGACTTTTTTTTTTTTTTATCAGACAGCTTACATATCCTACGTTTGTAAAGTTTGGATGAAAGGAGGCTTTGCTTGCTTTTTGGAATGGATGCAAGTATAGGTGAACTGAGCCCAGTGTTTGAGCCTGTTGCAACATAAAGATTCAAAACCGAATCTAGAGAGGTGTATGCAATATTGTGAACACTTGCACTGTCTAATGCAATCCAATACAAAACTCTGCAATAAATACAGTGGAGTTGAAAATATTGCCAAGTTTAAAATGTTCTTTGCTTGTCGTGACTGTCAGTAGAGCTGCAACAGTTAGTGGAGTGATTAACTGATTGACAGAACATGAATCTCCAACTATTTTGATAATCAATCTAATAGTTAAAAGTACTTTTTTTATGCAAAAATGGCAAGAAAATGGTGTTTTCATCCTCTCAAATATGACTTTCCTGCATTCTTCTGCTTAATATCATACTAAACTGAATCCTTTCAGGTTATGGACTGACAAAACAAGACATTTAAAGGCATCACCTTGGACTTACAGATGCTGTGATGACACTTTTTCACTACTTTCTGACATGTTTTAGACCAAACAAACAATCAATAGATTGAGACAGGCAGATAATTGCTAATGAACATAATTGTTAGTTGCAACACTAGTGGTCAGAGTGGTGTTGATTCAGCTACAATAATTTATATTGTTGTGTTACACTGATGTTCTGTATTTTTACTTTCTCACCTTCACCTCCCCTATAAATTTAAAGCGGGCAATATCTTAGCACTTTTAACTGCCTAAAAATGACTAAGTTGATTCAGCACCTGACACAGTCTAAACAAATATTCACCATTTTGAGCTTTGCACTAACTGCCTGATCATTTGACTGTACAGGTGTTCAGGATGTTTTGTTGAGATGAACTGTACCGTGTCTTTCCCCCACAGATTGTGACATTCAGCTGTTTTCCCCAACTGGCGTCTTTGAGAATCCAACAACATCCAACACCAACCACACCTGTCGGGTCCTTATCAACGCCCCTCCCTCGGTCAAGATCAGAATCCAAGCGCTGCACATAGGATTAGTATTCAACTCCACCAACTCCCAGTCTACATACATCATGGTGCGGACCAGCTTTAACACGCATTGTTTCTGTATGCTGCACACTTAACAGGAACAAAGTGCGAGGGTAATGACTGCTGCACTGTTTTGTCTTGTGTTTTTTATACAGATCCGGGACATGGATGTCTTAAAGACCAATGTGTTTAAAGGCCAGCAGCTGTTTCAGTGGCACTCCTCTGGAAATATGGCTGAGATTGAATTTCATGGACACTACCTGCATTCCAAAGGGAGCTTCAGAGCTGAATATTCCTTTATGCGTCATTGATACTAAATATTCAGTATATTCAGGAACAATTTTTGTCCTACAATCCCCCTAAATCCTACACACTGTACCTTAACTAAAGAAATGTATGTTTTACATTTCTTTAGTTAAGGTACAGTGTGTAGGATTTAGGGGGATACATTAGCAGAAATAGAATATAATATTCAGAAATGTTATCATTAGTGTATTATCACCTGAAAATAAGAATCTTCTTTGTTACCTTTGAATAAGCTGTTTATAGCGACATACCATGCGAGTCCTCTTCCGCAGAGTCTGCCATGTTGTTTCTACAGCAGCCCAGAGCAGGCAAACCAAGTGCTGGCTCTATATGGGGCCATTTTGTTGGTGTTTTAAAGTCAGCCACTGTAGTTCTCCCACACACTTGGCACATACGAGAAGTTTCAGTTAGTTGCAATCTGCAACCTCACCACTAGATGCCACTAAATCCTACACACTGGACCTTAAATATTTACGTTTTTGTAATAGCCATTAACTTCGAGTAAGCTGGATTCTTTTTCTGGTTTTCATTCCTGTATGCTAATAATTTTTACCTGAAATAAATAATAAACAAACCAAAGCATTCAGTATCTTTAAGTCAAGTGAGGACTGTATCATTCTGCACCAGGGACTAGTAAAGTATAAATAAAGAAAAAATATATGCTATTACAATCAATAAATTTTGTTGATTGAAAGTTTATATATAACACAACATAATAAAATATAGAATTTCCTTCATAAAGAATTGCTTCTCATCATAAATGCAGTCACACATTGCACTTCCCACAATCCTCTGATAACAGGTTTCCCCCTCTGCTCCAGCACACTCAGTACGTTGTGCATCTATGTCAGCGTGGCAGTCCGCCAGCGACTCCGGCACCGCTTCAGTTCCAGCTCCCGTACAGCCTGGCGGGACACTAACACCAACGCCAGGCTCCAGTGTGGGATCACTGCTTGGCTGTGGCTGTGTCTTCCAGGAGAGCTCTCATGTCCAACAGAGCATCCTCTACAGCCTGGGCAAACTTGGCAGCGTTGGTCTCGTCACAGCTGTTGAAGGCCGTGATGGCGATGTTGATGTGCTCGTCCATGGGATTGTAACACACTCCGTAGCCATCTGGCACCATTGGACCAAAGCACATCACACAGTCTGTCTTGGAGCCAACCTGGACATGGGGACGGCAGAGATGAGGGCAAGCAAACAAATATGATGACAAATAATCATTTGCTCAGCAATAATAGACCTGATTTTCTTAGATACAAATATACCTGGCTCGTGGACAGATTATAATGGTTCGCCACAGCAAATGAGGTATCCATGAATATCTCAGGCATGGAGGTCAGGTCCTCAATACTCAGCATCTTTAGCCCGAGGAGGTGTCTGTCTATGGCTTGTCCATGAATTGCCTTAAAAAAAAAAAGAAAAGTTGAATGTGTAGAACTGAGATTGGTCAGATGGTGTAAAGAAACTGAGATTTTTTTATGTTGATCATCTCCAGCTCCTACATCATACGTGCTCTTCTTATGTGTCTCAATGGCGTTTTGCAGCAGCGCCAGCCTCTCTGTGTTCTGTTGGGAACATTTACTGCTCAGTTAGACAGCTTACATGCCTTAAATCATACATTTATTGTGAAACTCAAGTGGTTTAAAATAACCTGTTTAGCTGGGTCTTGCATTGCCTCGACAAATTTTAATGAGTCTGCAGTGGTTGCACGGATCGCATCTGTTCGCCCATATTTGAACATACGTAACGATGCACTCTCATATGTGGAGCAGCAAATATTATACATCCTGGAATTCAAAAACAGCACACAGGATATATAATGTTATTATACACTACAAGGTTCAGTGGGTAACTTTTATAAAAATGTACTTTTTGTCATATTTGCTAAAACAGTCACTATATCCTGACAGTAGTACATGAGACAGATAAGCTGTGAAAAAATCATATTCCTCTGCCTCCTACTGGTTCTTCAAATGATATTACAAGAATCCATTGTGCCTGAATGAAAACAACCAATCAGAGTCAGGAGGGCTTTCTAACACACGTCATTCACTGCTAGTGCACTCGCTGCACTGCCAACAACATTGTACATGGCAAACACAAGTGAACAGTGAGGACAAAGAAGACTGATGCCTTCTCTACTGTCAAGATACAGTGACTGTTAATATGACAAAAAGTTATTTATTTTTCTAAAAGTTACCCTACTGTAGCTTTAATGTTCATCTCCAATATCATTTTCAACTACACAAAAGGGATATCTTACCTGAAGTAGGCCAGTTGAAGAGCCATTTGCACAAAAGCATCCGGACTCAGCTTATGTTGTTTTGGCACATTTTTTCCAAAATGCGAAAACATGAGCACCTTCACATCTAAGTCATGCACCATTCTGATGAAACAACGAAAAAAGTGAGTTTGACAAAATGTCTGACATCAAAGGAGAGCAAATAATAATAGCTGCCCATTACATACATGTTCATATTTTGCTTTGCTTTCTCAATGTCTCTCTTGACCTCAGGTGTAATGTTAAAACGCAGTTTCACAGGCATGGGCAGGGGAACCATGGGAGAGCGTACTAATTCAGTTCTCTGCCTGTTGAGACAATATGAAAGACTTAGTCCATGTGAAAATGGCAAACACACTCATCTAAAAATGGGAAGAAACTTACATGTATTTAACAACAAAATCGATGAGATACACAATCGGTGGACCCTCGGCAGGTGCGTGCTCATACACCAGGCCACATGTGCCATCTTCACCAACAATGAACTGAGGACAGTTGATAAGCACATTCAAATTCTTCATCACTACTGTAGTACTTTTGACATTTTTCAATGTAAAGTAATTTGTCTCAAACTGACCTGTATTGTCTTGTCAAACCAGCGATTGCCACTGTTCCAGCGAGCTCCTCCTCCATGCAGCATCTGTGCAGCCACACGGCTCTGGTACAGCTCATCTGACACACGTGGCATCGGGGCATCCAGACAAACTGTGAAGATACTTTTCTGGATGGCACGGACTGACTCCTTATTTGTCTTATCTGAAGAGGAAGATAACCGCCTTTAAGATCACATTTTTCCATAATAGATTTTCTCACAAATAGTCTAGATTCTTCAGTTAGACTTATTTTTAAAAGAGAGCAAATCTAGTGATGATGAGCTTTCTCTTGCAAGCTTTTGTCTCTGCTGTTCTCACCCTTAATCAGATTGTTATAGGCTTTTCCCCAGGTGTTGCGGTGCTGTGATGTGAGGATGCCAATAGGCTCCTTGTTAGTCTGCAAAGATGAATTCCAGATCTTCTCTAACTGCATGTAAAGCTGGTCTACTGTCAGCGGGGTGCCATCGCTGTGATACACATCCAAGACAAAGAACTGAAAAAGAAAGGCCAGGTCAGGTTGATTCAGCCACAGATCCAGTATTTCTTTAACAATTGCACCAATGACAATGAGATTACAAAAGCAGTTTCTGTTGAAATGTCTGGAAGGAGAAGGACAGCAGTGCCATCTAGAGTACCTGGAAGTTGTGGACCACAGTGATATGAGTGACAGTTTTTTTCCCGATGGCATGATTTACAACAGTATCTCTCTTGGGACCAGGGATGCGACAGGAGGACAGGATCTGGTAATACTGGTCCATGCACAGCGGCTTCCGACTCAGGTACTCTATAGGCAGGGTATCACTATGACACAGCACCTCACATTATACATCGGCAGTTTCATTAACCAACTTAAAATCATGGTGTTAATGAGCTCTCTGTTACAACAGTGTGATAACTGTATTAGCTTCAGGCAAACTCACGTGTCGATCATTTTTTTAAATTCCAAAACTCCTGCAATCAGTTTGGCAGCAAACCTGCACAGAAGACGTCATTGTGTGTTACTGAGAAAAATATAATGATTCTATGGCTTGTTTTATATTAATGTTCTAAGGCTACTGTTCAATGAGGGGTGAACAGACCACACAACGTTCAGTTATCAGTAGTTAGCTCTGAATGGAGACATTTACAAGTATGACCTACTAGTGCCACTGCCTACTGTACCTGGCACACTTGAAACTTGCACTGGCTCTACTGGAGATTTTCTCTTTGGGGCCACTGTGTTCACTGCATATCCCATGGGTCACAGTAGTCAGAAACAGCTGAGCAATGCTATGAGCGCCCAAAGTACTTTAAATAGCCAGCATGTGGAGGGAAGCCTGCGCAAAGGTCGGCTTGAAACTCCAGTTTCACATGAGCTTGTTTATACTGCACTTCAACACAATATAAATCACTTTCGCAAACAACTTTATGAGTGTGCTTAGAACTAGACAAGAGAGGTTTTTAACTAATATTATGGAACCCAAGGAATATACAGCCACATATAAGAGGTACTGGTGCTGGTACTGTAGATCCTGGTTTCTCACCTCATCTGTCCTTGTCGATCTTGGAAATGCATGCGAGGCAGGACAACCCCAGGGCTGGTGTAGACCGCCACTGGCATACGGCAGTCTAGATAGGCTGACTGCATCCACCACTCTGACAGCTACACAAAGCAGTAGTCAGCAGTCAGGATATATTATGCTTCCGTATTTTTTTCCATTGCTTGTTCAGATGAAAGACTTTGAGGCAGGGTTACTAATACAGCGAAATATTCAGCTAAACACACACAGATATCTACCCAGTTTTCTGTCTTGCGTGCCCGTCGCTCTAAGCTCTTTTGCAGCCTTTCTCCAACACCACCCTTGAGGAACTCATTCACCAGCTGCCGGGTGTGCTCCAGTTCCTCCTCGCTGACGATGGGCTCCAGAACGGCCAGGTATCGCTCACATGTCTGCTTCAAGGGTGGCACAGGCAGCTTAGGTAAACCCTCCTGGTGCACCAGGGACCTCTCTGGGATCTGCGTTACTGGTCTGACCAGGCGACATGGCTTCACTATGCCAGGCCGCAGCTGGAAGACATGGTGTTAATAAGCACAAGCTCTCATCTGCCATTAGATATTAGGCTTTTGTTTATATAGTTAACAATAAAGTCTAACACCAAGAAAGTGTCAAAACTGTTCTTTTGTAAGCAAGGACGGATTACTGAACTGGCCTACCAGGCACAGGCCGAGGGGCCCAAAGAGTAAGGCCCCCCCCTGGCCTTCACCTGCAAAATGTAACTCAAATTAATACGAACTGACAAGAAAGAGACTCACAATGACCACAAAGAGACACAAAAATGACCACAAGGAGATAAAAAAGAACTACAAAAGGGAAAAATAACCACAAAGAGACACAAAGCGACCAAAAAAGAGACACAAAATCACCTCCAGTGACCACAAAGAGACATAAAACACCCACAAGAAAACACAAAAAGACAACATAGAGACACAAAACTACAAAAAGATGTAAAACGACTACAAACAGACGCAAAATAACAACAAAAAAGAGACAAAACCACTACAAAGTCTGTGTGTCTCATTCCTGTGAAGGAGAGGTAGGGTGTCCTTTTGCATATCTGTGCCCAGGGGGCCCATTATCTCATAACCTGCCCATGTTCGTCAGATATTTTAAATCACTACATTAGAACACTGGAGGCTCGCTGCCTTTCTATAAAAGTCAAAGTGTGTAGTGCTAATCTCAGTTGAACCAGGAGATTAATTGGATTTCAGAGCTGACTGATGCTGTCTCATGAATCCAGGTGTCAACATGTTGTTAAATATTAAGCGTGTGCGCAATTGAAGCCTGGAGTACTACAAACTGGTTAAATTAAGAACAGTATTTAGTGTTGTTAACAACATTTTTAATTATTTGCAAAGACATATCCTTTACAGTGTGGTGATTGAAACTGTGAAAACTGACACCAAAACAACTGAGCAAAGCAGGCATACTATTTGTTTGGACTGGCTGGTCTCGACTCTGCCAGCTTATAAATAGAAGGTTGACACAGTTGAACCTTTGAAATGGTAGCTAAAATAACACACATGAAAAGCAAGATGTGCGCCCTCATGCTGATTGTTATCAATATAAAGTCGTTATCTGATATATGATGAGATTAAAATATGAATTTGAGTGGAATCGCTTCAGATTGGGAATGTGGGAGAAGGAATGACTGAATGAAATTAGTGATATAAATCATTGAATTGTTTAATTTGTGCCAGGCCTCTAGGATACACTGAACTTCCGGTAGACGCTTTCAAAATAAAACGCTATAACCACCGTGTTGCAGCGTTGTTGTCTTTAGTAATTCATGCTACACTAGACATTATAAAGAGAATGATAATAATGAGTGGGCACTCTGTATTGAATAAAACTACTGTTAATGTTTCTTTCGATGTCGTTTTATTGCAGCATGCGCAGTGAATGTTAGCTAACTGTTATGCTAGCGGCAAAGCTAGGCTAATGTTATGCATAATGTCACACAGCGAGGCAGCTAAATAACGCTCTAAATTAACACCATTCCTATCAGACAGCATACCAGCAGCCTACTGTGGCGAAACACGAGTTACATTTTAACCTAACATTGCCATATTGTTGCTGTCCCGTGCAGCGCCCCACCCCCGTCGCTCATACTGATGCCGTACAAACAAACGTAACGTTACTGCGTTTGCTATTACGCACTTAAAATACATGTAGACTGAAAAAGCAATGGACTCACCGCGGCCTTGACTAAAACGCCCAACATGTTGTCAAACAGACGCGCTAAAGTGTTTGGCTGTCCCGGGAATATAGATGGGAAAGCCTCGGGCAGTCATGTCTCAAGGACAAGCACACCGTGTGTTCTCAGCTATCCGCCCCCCTCGGACCCACCGAGCAAAGACAACTGCGAGCTCTCCACTAAAAGTCTGTTTGTCCAAGTGGAGTTTGGTGCATGCGTGCCTGCTGCTTCCAAATATCTGACACAAAATCTTTCAGCGATAACAAGCTGCCTCATTCATTATACTATTTAATTAATTAGAAGAAATTAAAGATTCCAGTGATCCGTACGCACCATTACTAAACTATTATCTTTTCATTTTAGTTATGGCAGAGTCATAAATAATAGATATGATATCCCACTAGACTGATAAAACGATAGAAGTGGGAAAAATACAAGGTCACTACGAATCCCATATATGCAGGCCTAAATCTATGATCACATCACTCTTGTGCACACTTAACAAGTGATATGATTCATCAGGAGCTGAAGTTGATTAAAGCCAATACATCAGTGTTTTTAAATTATGTTAGTTTTATTGATTAATAAAAGCAGGCCCTGATATAAATAATACATTTACAGAATGATATTCTGCGTTGATCTGATGCATGAGGCTGTACAGATCTTCACTGACCACATGATGGAGCTCGTCCCAACATCTTTCCAGAGAAACAGCGTCAACTCATTTCTTCAGGAAACACAAACCAAAGACAGACTCCAGTACCCTCATACGAATACCCAGAAAATAAGGTTTAAATGAAAGGTACAATAATTGTATACTGTGTGAAGAGATGATATCAATTGGCACGAGAAAAGTTGCTGTGCAAAAGTCATCCGAAATGGACATGATTGCTCTGTATAATCACATTTCATCAACATTTTTCAATAACAGAGGAGAGAGAGAATTGCAGTCGTGTCATGGTTTATTTGAAAGCAATAAAATAAAACGATACAAAGAAAAAACAATCATACAAATCAAAATGCTTCGATTGCTCTGGTCCAACCGCTGCCTGTTAACAGTGTATGTTTTAAACAAATTGTTTGAGCGGCGAATATTTGCTCAATGTCCGTGTGCTGCCAACTCACAAACTCAGATAGTCCACCTGAACCCAACACTGAGATCAGGTTGGAGATGTTCGTGCTGTCCAACTGCTCCGAGTCTGAATGTAAATCATCATCAGTCCTCATCCTTTTACATGGCACCGGCCCAAAGTCTGGCAAATAAAACTCTGGATCAACAATATGATAACTTGTGTCCATCTTTCGCTTTTTAGCGTAGCACTGCGCGCCCTGCGGCTGTTTTGACTGCGCGCAACAGTCTGAGTGGAAGTATCCATTCGTGACAGTAGTCACCACATGCGTGTCCAAGTCCAGGACAGTCTTTTGGTTGGCTTGTGCGTTTGGGATAGGTAACTCCCAGGAGGATTTGTCTGCACAACTCCAACAGGCTTCCGAAACCATGAGGTCAGAGTCACTTGGTGAAACCATTGCGCAGGCAGATGCGTCTTGGTGCGCCACCTCTGCAGGCTGGCCGTTGGGCTGGTGCGCTCCGCAGTGCCAAGTGTCCGACTCAACCCCAGTAAAGTTGCAGTAGAAGTCATCGGCGAACTCCGTTAAGCTCCCAGTCAATTCAAAATATTCTTGCCTTTCGCGGACCGCAGCTACATCCTCATACTGGTGTATCCTCTGCGTTTGCGACAAGTTTTTGCTCATATAAAACTGCCTGGCGTTTCTCAGTACGTACGTTACCAGTAAGTTCTTGTGGAGCTTGATGCCTCCTCTCTGCGTCCTGGAGCTTTGGATTTTCCTCAAAGAAATGGAGATCAGATTCTGTGCGTCAAATGCACACTCCATCCTCAACCGGGCCACCCGTTCTTTGCTCTCAGTCTCTCAAATCGTTTGTTTCCTCAGTGGAGAAATATGTATGTCTTTAGTTGAGATTCCTACTTGATTCGTGTAGACTGTGTCCATAGCGCTCCATGTCTTCCCAGTAAGGGCATGGATTTGCAACTCTCATCTTTCCTTGCCACGCCCTCACGTAGACATTGTCCAATGGGAGGGAGGCGGTGCTTCTGTTATACGCAAATATCACTACTAGCCTCATTCAGAATGCACGTAGGAGCGGGCATGCTGCATTTCACTAAATGTGTTCTGAGCTTTTTAAATCTCAGTGCGGACAAAAATCATCACAATTATCGTCCATGTAGAAAAGAAGAGAGCAGAATAGAATAGAACAGAATAGAATAGAATAGAGATGAGTAGAATAGAAAAGTGCAGAGCATATAGTTTGCAATTTAATAGAACTAGAACTAGGAGAGGAATAGAACTAGAGGAGAACATTAAATTACAATAGAATGGAGTAGAACATGGTAAAGTGCGACTGAATAGAACAGAACATATTAGAGTAACAGAAGAAATAAGAAAAGAACAGAATATACAGCAGTGGAGAGTGATAGAAAAACAAGAGTAGATTAAAACAGTAGGATAGTTACAATAGAATAAAACAGAGAGTGACATTGAGATAGAATACAGTAGTTAGTGATTACAATAGAATACAATAGAGAGTGACACATAGATAAGAATATCCCTGAGAGAAACAGAACAGACTAGAACATATACGAACAGAACAGAACAGAACTGAATAGAATAAATAGGAATAGAGGGTAATAGAACAGGACACACTAGTGATAGCACAGAACAGATTAGAACATAGAATAGAATAGAACAGAATATACTAGAGCATAAAAGAATAGAGGATAATAGAATAGAAAATACTTGTGAAAGCATAGAGCAGATTGGAACATAGAAAAGAATAGAATAGAATAGGATGAATAGGAACAGACCAGAACATACTAGAGTAATATAGAATAGAGGGTAATAGAATAGAACACACTAATGATAGCATAGAACAGATTAGAACAGAAGGTATAGAATAGAATAGAATAGAATAGAATAGAATAGAATAGAATAGAATAGAATAGAATAGAACAGCTAGGAACAGAACAGAACATACCAGAGTAATATAGAATAGAGGGTAACAGAACAGAACACACTGGTGATAGCATAGAACAGATTAGAACATAGAACAGAATATACTACAGCATAAAAGAATAGAGGGTAATAGAATAGAAAATACTTGTCATAGAGCAGATTGGAACATAGAATAGCATAGAACATATAGGAACAGAACAGAACATACTAGAGTAATAAAGAATAGAGAGTAATAGAACAGAACACACCGGTGATAGCATAGGACAGATTAGAACATAGATAGAACATAGAATAGAATAGAATAGAATAGAATAGATAGGAACAGAACAGAACAGAACATACTAGAGTAATAAAGAATAGAGGGTAATAGAAGAGAACCACTGATAGCGTAGGGCAGATTAGAACATAGATAGAACATAGAATAGAATAGAATAGAATAGAATAGATAGGAACAGAACAGAACATACTAGAGTAATAAAGAATAGAGGGTAATAGAAGAGAACACACTGGTGATAGCATTGGGCAGATTACAACCTAGAACATAATAGAGCAGAATAGAATAGAACAGAACAGATAGGCATAAAACAGAACATAGTAGAGTATAATAGAGGGTAATAGAATAGAATAGAATAGAATAGAATAGAACATACTAGCGTATATTAGAATAGAGGGTAATAGAGTAGAACATACTAGTGATTGCACAGAACAGAACAGAACAGAACAGAACAGAACAGAACAGAGGGTAATAGAATAGAACAGAATAGAATAGATTAAATTAGAATAGAACAGAACATACTAGAGTATAACAGAATAGAGGGTAATAGAGCAGAACATACTAGTGATAGCACAGAACAGAACAGAACATACTGGAGTTTAACATAACAGAGGGTCATAAAATAGAACTTACAAGAACAGAATAGAATAGAATAGATAGGAATAGAACAGAATATACCGGAGTATAAAATAATGGAGGGTAATAGAACAGAACATAGCATAGAACAGATGAGAACATAGAACATGGTAATAGAACAGAACATACTAGTGAAAGCATAGAACAGAATGCAATATAGATAGAACATAGAATAGAATAGAATAGAATAGAATAGAATAGACAGGAACAGAACATACCAGAGTATAATAGAACAGAGGGTAATAGAGTAGAACACACAAGTGATAGCACAGAACAGAATAGAACATACTGGAGTATAAATAACAGAGGGTGATAAAATAAAACAAGCAAGAATAGAATGAATAGAGTGGCACAGCATAGAATAGATTCGATTAGAAGAGAACAGAACATACTAGAGTATAATAGAATAGAGGGTAATAGAACAGAACATACTAGTGATAGCATAGAACAGATTAGAACATACAATAGAATAGAACAAAATATAGTAGAGCATAAAAGAATGGAGGGTAATAGAGCAGTGAACATAATAGAAAATACTAGTGATAGTATAGAACAGAATAGAACACACTGGAGGATAACGTACCAGAGGGTCATAAAATAAAACTTACAAGAATAGAATACAATATATAGAAATAGAACAGAACATACTAGAGTACAGTATCTTAGAATAGAATAGAATATACTAGAAAGTAGTAGAATAGACTAGAATAAAATAAAATAGAATAGAACATACTAGAGTATTATATAATAAAATAGAGTGTATAGAATACAATAGAACACACAAGAGAGGAATACAGTACAATCCAATAGAATACATTAGAACATACAAGAGAGTAATATAACAGAGTACAGAGTGAATAGAATAGAATAGAATAGAATAGAATAGAATAGAGTAGAATAGAACATATTAGAGAGTAATAGAACACATAAGAAAAGAAGTAGCAGAGAGCTATAGAAAATATTGGAATAATGAATAGATTAGAGTAGAATAAAACAGAATAGGAAGAGAGGAATAGAACAGAGAAGTAGTTAGTAATTGGAGTAGAAAATAAGTAGTGTGAGTAATAGAATAGAATACATCATACTAGAAAGTGACTGTGTAGAACAGAGTTCAGTAGAATCTGAGAGTAACATGATAAAACATACTGTGATATAATACGATAGAATAGAAAGTACAAGAATAGAACATATAAGAGTAGAGTAGAATAGAATAGAATAGAATAGAATAGAATAGAATAGAATAGAATAGAACCTATTAGAGAGTAACAGAACACATAAGGAAATAGTAGAATATAGTAGAATAGAAATAGAATAGTAGTAGAGAATAATAGATTAAAATAAAGAATAGATTAGAGTAGAATAAAACTAAATTAAGAGAGAAGTAGAACATAGCAGTTAGTAATTACAGTAGAATAGGATACAGCAGAGAGAGACAAAATAGAATGTCAATGAGAGTAATAGAAAAGAACACAACAGAGCATACAAGATAGCAAACTAGAAGAATAGAATACAACATAGTAGAGAGTGAAAGCATAGAGCAGAGCTTAATAGAACCTAATAGTAACCTGACAGAACAGAACAGAACATACAGTACTAGAGAGTAATAGAATGGAATAGAATTGAATAAAGAAGAGTAGAGCAATAGAATAGATTAGTATATACAAGACAGCAATGACATAGAACAAAATAATAGAGGGTAAAACAATGGCAGAATTCAATCTAATACAATAGAATCTGAGAGTAACATAATAAAACATACTATGATATAATATGATGAGAATAGAATAGAGAGTAACAGAACACATAAGAATAGAATAGAATATACATTAGTAGAGAGTAATAGAATGGAATAAAGAATAGATTCGAGTAGGACAAAACAGAATTAAAAAAGAGAGAAGCAGAACAGAGTAGAACACAGCAGCTGGTAATTACAGTAGAATAGAAAACAGTAAAGAGTGACAAGATAGAATATCAATGAGAGTAATAGAATAGAATACAACATAGTGGAGAGTGATAGCATAGAATAGAGTTAAATAGAACCTAATAGAAGTGTGTAACCTAATAGAATTTACTAAAATATAATATGATGGAATATAAAGTTCAAGTTTAGGACATACATTAGTATGATATGGTAATAGAATAGAATAGAATAGAATAGAATAGAATAGAATAGAATAGAGCATACTACAGTACACTATAATAGAACAGAGGGTAATAGAATAGAACATACTAGAACATATGGGAGTATAATATAATAGAGAGTAATAGAACCTACAAGAATAGAATAGAATAGAATAGAATAGAATAGAATAGAATAGAATAGAATAGAATAGAGCATACTACAGTACACTATAATAGAGCAGAGGGTAATTGAAGAGAACATACTAGAACATACGGGAGTATAATATAACAGAGAGTAATAGAACTTACAGGAATAGAATAGAATAGAATAGAATCAAATAGAGCATACTACAGTACACTGTAATAGAACAGAACATACTAGAACATATGGGAGAGTAATAGAATAGAATAGAACCTACAAGAATAGAATAGAACATACTACAGTATGTAATAGAATAGAATAGAATAGAGCATACTACAGTACACTATAATAGAGCAGAACATACTAGAACATATGGGAGTATGATATAATAGAGAGTAATAGAATAGAATAGAATAGAATAGAATAGAATAGAACAGAAAAGAATAGAATAGAATAGAACATACTACAGTATGTAATAGAATAGAATAGAATAGAATAGAATAGAATAGAATAGAACATACTACAGTACACTATAATAGAACAGAGGGTAATAGAATGGAACATACTAGAACATATGGGAGTATAATATAATGGAGAGTAATAGAGCTTAAATGAATAGAATAGAGTTCACTGGGGTATCATATGGGTATAGTATGATATAATAGAGAGTAATAGAGCTTAAACAAGTAGAATAGAATAGAATAGAATAGAAGAGAATAGAATAGAGTTCACTATAATAGAACAGTGGGTAATAGAATAGAACATACTAGAACATACGGGAGTATAATAGAGACTAATAGAGCTGACAAGAATAGAATAGAATAGAATAGAATAGAATAGAATAGAACATACTTAAAAGTAAAAGAGTACAAGTGTACATATTAGAGTATTATATAATAAAATAAAGTATATATTATACATTAGAACATACAAGGGGATAATAGAATACAATAGAATACACTTGCACATACAAGAGAATAATAGAATAGAATAAGGTAAAGAGTAACTGAATAGAATAGAACAGAACATATTAGAGAGTAATAGAACACATAAGAAAAGGATAGAATATACAATAGTGAAGAGTAATAGAATAGATTAAAATAAAGAATAGACTAGAGTAGAATAAAGCACAGTTAAAAAGAGAGAAGTAGAACATAGCAGTTAGTAATTAAAAGAATAAAGTACAGTGGAGAATGGCAAACTAGAATACTGTGAGAGTGAGAGAACAGAATACAACAGAGCATAGGAGATAATAAACTAATAGAATACAACATAGTAGAGAGTGAAAGCATAGAGCAGAGCTTAATAGAACCTAATAGTAACCTGACAGAACAGAATAGAACATACAGTACTAGAGAGTAATAGAATGGAATAGAATAGAATAAAGAGTAGAGCAATAGAATAGATTAGTATATACAAGACAGCAATGAAAAATAATAGAACAGACTATAGCAGGGAGTAATAGAAGAACAGCATGGAATATCACACTAAATAATGGAGCTCTTTCTGTACAAGTAAATGTATTTCAAACAGCTCTCCAGAATCACACATGACAGGAAGACCAAATAAAATATGTCACCAACACAAGCTTAAAATTAGAACATTACTAGAGTATAAAGACCATAGAATCAAGAAACCAGCGTGAAGGCAAACTGAAAATGGTAGGTTTGGGTCGCACTGTCGAAAATGTCAACATTTTCCACTTTCCTCAGATCCTCTGGATGACTGTTCCATGAAGCAGGGCCATAGCTCCTGAACGCAGCTGAACTGAGAAGCATCAACTCTAACCCCAAAATAACACAGAACACAGAGAGCAGAAGGGACATACAATATTACTCACTGCTATGCAGCAGCCTAACATACTACACTATATTATCCTGTCCTATTCTATACTGAGTAACACAGACATTCCCTCAAAAGCCACATTAAATACACTCACATATACGTACAGTACATGGGTTTAATGCACACATACACATGCACACACACGCACGGTAAATTATGAATGTACTGTCTGGACCTGACAGTGATGTCATTAGACCTGCCTCTGATAATAGAAATATTGTCACCGCACTCAGATGTGTGAGGTAAAAGCTCTTTGTAGAGAGATTATCTGTCATCCGTGCCCCACATCTGTTTGTGTGTACACACACAGATGGCTGACATCATACCGAACACCTGGATATGACTTTGATTTCCTGCCAAATACGTGAATCAGGAGGACAGCCACTATTATGGTTATCATGCTCTGATAATGGTGTAAATTGGAGTCAGACATGTGTGCTCTCTCTGGAATATACTTTAAATGGCAGAGAGCAGATTGATATCATGTTTCATGGCACAGTGTGCTATGGTATGGCATAGCATTGCATTTTAGGGTATCATACAGTAATTTGTAGTGCAGTGTAGTACAGTATAGGACTGGATAAATTAGTTTAATTTCATCTGAAGTATCTATAATGGTATTAAGTAAGAGGGGGAAGTTAAAACTTATGGCAACTTAATGTAATTATGTACTTATGACCGGCCTCTGTCCAGGCTGTTATACAGTATTCCCATATGACTATTACTGTTTAAGTCACACTGAAACAAAGATTCTGGATTATTAGCACTCTTTCAACTCAATGTGTATAGATGATAGGTTTGATATAGTGTCTTCCCAATGGTCACAAACACATCTGTAAATATTAAAACAACTTAAACAGAAAAGACAATGAATATTCAGGTGGGGACTACTTGTTACCTTCAGAGCAAAAAGGATGCCAGTGCACTTAACACAGGTCTGTGTATCATGTTTTGCGTTATGAGTGGCTAAATGGCAGTGCTAGTGAGATTAAAGTGGAGGAAAAAAGGGGGTAGATGCCAAAATGTCACACTGGAAAAATAAATAATAACCGTAACGAATGTTTTATTGAGCATCACTGGAGAGAAACCACAACCTATAGTCTGTCAGCGACAGAACCAAAGGTCAGACCAAATGTCAATTGGACCTAGTATCAGTTTTGAAGACACTGCTGTATACTTGCACACCCTCATGTTGACTGGAGGAATCTTACCAAGCTCATAAGACAGTGAAAGCTTTGGTGGTTAAATGTGACAGGACATACAGCAATGATGAAAGGAATAGGGATATCTTTTATTACAAGTGATGATTTCAGCATGTATAAAAAACTGTATAGAAATCAACCTACCATTTTAAGATGAAATCATGATGAGAATTGCTCTGTATTAGTGGATTAAACCTGAAATCATAAACTTATAAACTTGTGCCTTTGGCTCATACAAAAAGCAAGGCACAAGTACGACATTTTCAGATACAGTTTCAGTCATTCATCTTTAAACTGTCTTTGATTGTTAAATGTTCAAGATACTTTTCGATACTTTTTTTGTGATATAAGATTTTTGATTCTTAATCTCTAAAACAAAGATGGGTATAATAACTCCATGATAACTTAATGAAACAAGATGCTAGCTAGCTGTATGTCTATGGTGTAGTACAGTACAGTATGGATAACACACTACAGTGTATCTATGTTATCTTTTTTGGTATGAGGTAAGTGTCAAGCTGAATGTCCTGAATCCAATTTAATGTTAATATATCAAAATGGAGGGAGATTGTTATTATTAATTTATCTTCTCTCCATACTTCTGCATCAGTCCCATTATAACTGACACCAAACCTGAAACTGAAACTTAGATTGTGATTTCAGCTTCTAGATGGATAGATAAATAGTCTTTATTTGTTTACTTGTTTCACAGATACACACAACACATGGAATATACACTTCTATTTTTATAGTAAGTATAGTATAGTACAATTTAGACAGTACAGTTATACAAGGAATGGCCACAAAACTAACATGTGCAACACAACAGTTCTGTTATAAATCCTACTTTTGTTGTGTATTTTAACATGTTTTTGATTTTTTACCGTCATAATTTTACATAATGTGAACAAAAGACGAGAAACACCCTCATGTAATAGTTCAGTAGAGCATCATTACAAATTACAACCTAAAAATGTACTGCAGAGCCAATTTAACACAAAAACAACTTAAGTATAAATGTCAACAAAAAGCCAAAGTAAGGTCAGCGTTATTGTACATCAGAAATACATCATGCAGTATTACTGATGATACTGTATAGCTAAATGCAGTGTTTTCAGTGAAATTTTTGCAGTACATTTTTGACAAGGAAAATGAGTGCTGCAATTTTTATGCATATTTAAGCTTCTGTGGTCCTAATTTAGGACGACAAACTGTACAAACCTCACCAGCATCGGCCAATGATGATATTTTATGTCTCTCACTTAAGCAAAACAACATTTTCTTGAGTTTTGTTAAGACTTGAAAAAAACTACTGCAAATCTGATATTAACAATAAATAAATCTAAAAGTTAAATACAATTAATTTGTTGAGAGTTATGAGCTGTAATGAAAATAGTATTAATGATGCAATATGCCAATTAACTCCAGCAACTCAAATGACCTCATCTAAAAAAAAAATTAACAGTTAAGCTATGTCTTATTCATCAGCATTCAGCCTACATATGGCATGGTTTATTAACTTCATACTACTTGAGTTGATAAAGAATTTTAGACACAATTATATCTGCCAGAAATCCTAGACAAGGGACTCAGCCCCGCCCATATCCAACTCCTTCTTAACTCTAAAGAAATTGAGAAGTTGAGTCATAAAAAATATATTTCCAGCACTTTTCTTATCAATAAATCTATACTTCTAGAGTTGGGGGATGAGTCCAAACAAAAA
This sequence comes from Cephalopholis sonnerati, assembly GCA_019142605.1. Lineage (NCBI taxonomy): Eukaryota > Metazoa > Chordata > Actinopteri > Perciformes > Serranidae > Cephalopholis > Cephalopholis sonnerati. The sequence continues at coordinate 13,661,009 of JAGQAX010000007.1, read as the reverse complement.
CAGAATCACCGCCTAAACAAAGAGAATGCAGCCTTTCCATAGTGCGTCCTCCTCCTAAACACAGAGCTGAGATATGCAGCTCTGTAGAAGATGCACACAATTACTTCAGAGGCGGGGTGCTTTATTTACATATGCAATATGCATAAGCAAGGTTACTGTGAGGGTGAAATAACCGCGAGATAGAAGGAGAGAAAGAGGGAGGGGTTTGGTATGAGTGTGTGATGTGTGTGTGAGTGTGTGTGTGTGTACATGTTTGTGTGTGTAGTGGTGATGGAGAGAGGGTGTGTGGGGTTTGGGGGGGGTGGGGGGGCAGAAAATTGGTGTTATCAATATTTAACCAACCCTTCCAGCATATTTATGGCAGACAATAGAGCAGACCTGCAACTGTCTCATGTGAGTGGAAGTGTATTTATTACAGACTGAAATAGAGGCTGTAAATAGGATGTTCATTGATATATCCCTGCCACACTTGCATGGAAGAGCCTACCACTTGGTACACCACTCTGACAGTTGATTCTTACCAAAATAAACTATTAACGTATCTACTAATTGCACGTCACAACCCCTGAGTGTATCACAAATATTCATTAGGGGGATATTTCTACATGTGGCGAGCAGATGTATGTAATTCAATCAGTTTGAAAAAAAAAAAAAAAGAACCGAAAAAGCTATGAAAAGAGGGAGAAGAAATAAAATGTCTGGAGCTTTTTTTCACAGACCCATGGCCTCTCTGAAAATGTTTCCATGTGTTGTGTCTGAGCACACTGAGAGCAAAGAAGGAAAACATTCTCTCCTCCAAACCACATGCAACAGATTCTTTCTGAAGCCAAATAAATCAACCCTGTGTTTCAGATCATGTGACACTTTTTGTGCTTTGTGTTATTCCCAACATATCCTGTTTCAACCCCCCCACGCCCCCGCCCCCCAACCCTATTCCAATGCTTGCTCACACGCACGCACAAACACTGCACACACACACACACACGTATACACAACACATGCACATTCAGAGTTTCCATTTCCTGTGCGTAAGATCACCTGTACAGACAGAATGGCGTGCTTCAATGCGACATGCTCAGGCAGGAAAACAGGAAAGGGAGTTCAAGGGTGTCCAACATGAAATACTCACAGAGTTAGGGGAAACCCAGAGCTCATGGCAGAACTCCAGTTTCTGAAGACAGTAAGTAAAGTTTCACTAGTGCACTTTTTTTGCTTTAGCACTGCCATCATGCGCTCTACTTTTGCTTGTGCAAAAATGTTCTAGAACTGTTTAACAAGTGCCTGCTCGAGGACAGTACATACATTACAATACCAGCTAATGGGATCATGTAGAATATACACAGTACAGTGTGCTTTGCCTTTTTAAAGGAATAGTTCAACAATTTGGGAATTGTGTTTTGTTTTGCTTTTTGGGTATCTTACTGAAACAGACGGTTAGCCTAGCTTAGCATAAAGACCAGAAACAGGGCAAACAGCTGGTGTGGTTGTGCCTTAAGGTAAAACAAGTAGCTATGCTAGTAGTTTTGTGCAGTTGTACTTAAAGGCACAGCATGCTTTTTCACTAAATACTAATATCAGCATGCTGCAGTGTTCATTATGACAGCACTAGCATGTTATGTTTAACAAGTATAAGGTTTAGCTGTTCACCAACTTAAAGGGGAACTACGCCCATTTTCAAAATGGTCTGAGACAGTCTAAAAATATTAGTAAAAATAAGCGACTCTCTCCCAAATCCAAAAGATAGAGAGCTAAAACTCAAATTTGTGATGTCACAATGATGTGATGTCATGTCAAGATCTAGGCCTGCTCCATAGATAATGAATTGGGTAAGATGTTATAGATGACACTAAACTGTTTCAGAACAGTCATCACTACAGGGTCAAAAAGAAAACAAATATTCTGTGAGTCCACAAAATCAAGTTCCTATTTCCTGTCTATGGAGCAGCTCTAGACTTTATACCCTGTGATATCACAAGTTGAAAACTTACTTCACTGCTTTCTGGCTTTGAGAAGGAGTAGCTAATGTTCATAAATATTGACTGAATTTTCCTAGACAATAGAAATAACTTATTATAATTCTTAATTTAATGAGTGTTCCCCTTTAAGCTGCTCTCACACCGCCTCATCCTAACTCGCTGCCTGCAGTCGTTCGATAAGGATAGGCAGCAGAGGTAAAGAGGTTTCCAAGACGGCGGTAGAGGTATGAAGCAGTTGCTGCCCAGATTTTAGAGTTTACCATGTTGAACTTCTGGTAGTTGCTGCTTGGGTTTGGCCAAACAAAAAGCGGGCATCATGGAAGTGGAAAGAGGACAAGATGGACGAACTGAAAATGTTATGGTGCTAGAAACTTATAACGACAACCAGAAGTAAAACTGGGCCTGGGATAACATTTCCATCAAACTTCAGATGACTGGTACATTGTCTAAATATATAGAAATCAAACTAGCTTGCACTTCTGCTAGTGTTCAGTTGAGCACCCGCCTGTCATTGCAGCCGTGCACTGTAGTGGCAGCAGCCACTTTTAAAAACCATTTGCTTTATGGGGAAATGCTCTTGCAAGTAGGCAGTTGTCACTGCGGTGGTGTGAAAGCAACTTTAGTTCAGCGTGCCAGCATGCTAATATTTTCCAATTATGCATGGGAATATATTGTTTTGCTTTCTTGCCGAGAGCTAGATGAGAAGATTGATACCTCTCTCATCTCTGTAAAGCATATCACGTAAATATGAAGCTGGAGCCAGCAACCAGTTAGCTTAGCTTAGCATAGGTTAGCAAAGAAACAGGGGGAACAACTGGCTCTGTCCAAAGGTAACAAAATGCACCTGCCAGCATGAAGTTCACTAATTAACACGGTTCATCTAATTTGTTTAATTCTCACTAAAACCAAACACAGAGCAAACATATTACTGCAAACTTTTCCTTTAAGCATTCTATATTTTCCTGATATACTCAGTCAACCATCCCCCATCACTTTCCTCTAATACCATCCATAGGTTTCACTTAGCATGTGCTATTGTTACCTTGTAGTTCTTGCTATATGTGACAGGCCATACTGATCAATCGCCCCTGTTCTCTGTGGGGTAACACAGTGTTCCCCTGTGCATCTGACAGCCATCCCTAGCCCATTTACTGTCAAATGGGCTCCGCTCTCTTTGCCTGGGCTCAGATGCAGATTTATGCCAGAGCATTGCCGGTTCTTGCATATTAGATGAAAGCCTTGTTTGCATATACCCGCTCTCTCTCTCTCCCCCCTCTTCCTCCTCCCCTCCTTCCCCCTCTTTCTCTCTCTTCCTTTTTTCTGAGGCGTCACTTTAATATGTATGCAAATGGGCTGCGCTCCACGGGCAGATATGTGTGGAGTCCTGTCCTGCAGTCAGGAGGTGTAGGAGAGATTGTGTTTGTATTTATGAGGCATGGGCCCTGCCGCTCTTGGGAGAGAAAACGCTGCGAGTAGTGTGGTGGAGGCTCTGCAGTGCAGGCAGAATGCAGATATGCCAATAACAGAGGTCATGGTTGTCACTAATGATAAGAGGAGACAATTAGACAATAGCATAGCTGTAATGTAACCCCCCCTTACACCCTCTTATACACACATACACACACAAACAAACACACAAGCTCTCATATCCCTGCTCTGGCATGAAGCAAGCTGACAGACTGAGGAGGAGACGCTTCTTCTGGAATGTTCTCTATATTGCAGCAGCTCTTCTCCTCCTCAGCTCCGCTCGACCTGGATTGGGAGTCCTGGTGATTGGTGTGGGTAAAAGACCAAACTATTGATCCCGTTCTTCCCTCAGGGGGGTGAGGATCACTGTCAGGGGCTGAGGCAGAGGAGACAAGGTCAGGTCACCTATGAGAGAGGCACCCTTAACCCATTTCATCAGTCTGATGCTTCCCAGACAGGCCTCAAAAGCCTGTGATCAATAGTGTCTCGGTAACAGTAGAAACCGAAATAAATCAACAACGTTAACAGCTCCCAGTCTGTGGCTCACATCGTCTTTATCGTAGCATGTGTTGTGTAAAATGCCCTGCTACATGTATGTAGTACAAAATTACAGATCTGGTTTCAAATAAACGGAATTAATTTCAGTGTGTATTGTAAAATTAGAGAAAAAAAAACCTCAATGAAAATAACAATGAATGCCTGGTATTATGTTCAAGACATAATAATGTCTTGGCTTGGTGCCAATCAGCGATCTACTAAGGCAACACACACGCAAATCAAATGTCTGTTTCCTCTCTCTCTCTCTCTCTCTCTCTCTCTCACACACACACACACACACACACACACACACACACACATCCCCTTCCTCCATCATGAATAAACCATACTGTGTCTATGAGTCATATACCACCCCCACATCCCTCTCTCTAACCCACTCCCCCTATTCGCCGCTGCTAGAGTAAAAACGCTAATTAACGTGATGGCTAGCTCCAGCTCCTGTCAGCAGCTTGTGGGGGCCTCTCAACCAGCCAGGCTCCACTGGTCTCTGGTTTTAGCAGCTCTCTCCCCAGCCGCCATCTCTGGAGAACCGGGGCCCCCCTCATTCATATTCAGCCCCAGTCGCAGGCACCTGGAAGCAGCCAGCACCAGCACCACCTCCACCACAACCCCCATAGTGTCTATCACCAGCCCCCCAGTCGAGCCCACCTCCTGTCAATGCTGGATCCCCCTACTGCTGGTAAAAGACACCCGCGAAACCCACCCATTTACCCCACCCACACCCACCCACTCACACACACACACACAGACAGACACACATACACACACACACACAATTATTCCACTTTCTCAAACTAGAATCCAATTGGAACACAAGTCCAAACTGAAAAAACTCCATTTAGGAGATGTGGGAGCTAGAAACTCCATCTAGGAGATGACACAACCCAACTGATGGGTTGAATCACCCAACGGTGGCGAGAGAGAGAGAGGGAGAGGGAGAGAGAGCAGAGCTGCGTGCCTTGGTGGACTAGCTCGGTAACCATGACAACGCAGCCGGGAGAGCAAGAAACAGGAACATACAGAATCTGTTTCTGCTGAGACTTGCACATGTGGCACAGTACTGCTTTTCCTCCGAGAAGAAGTGAAGGGGAGGTGTGTGTGTGTGTGTGTGTGTGTGTGTGTGTGTGTGTGTGTGTGTGTGTGTGTGTAGGCCCTTATGAAACATACATGCCTGCTGCTTCTCCAACCAAACTCACTCGCCTGTCCTAGTCACAGAGTGAGTCACAGCACAAAAGATATTATGGTGAAACTGAAGCACACAACCCAGTGTTTAGTGGCAGGCTTTCTTCTTTTTTTCTCCCCCTAACGACTGAATAAGGTGAGGTAGAGGTTGCATGTGGAAAGAAAAAGATAAAATACAAAATATAAAGGCAAGAAAGAGCAAAATTTTCCCTCCACAGCCGCTGTTTTTTTTGCCTATTTTCTTTCCCTGTGCCTCTCCGCCGCTCCCCTTCTGCCTCTCTTTTCTCTTTCCTCTTGCTCCCTCTTTCTACAGGCTCAGTCTAACCTCCCCCTCCCCTTTCCTCAAGGGAATAAAGGTCGTAACGCAAATGATTACTCAAACCCGAGTTGCCATAGAAACGCAGTCATGTGACTAGAGCAGGCATGCATAGACCACAACAAAGAGGTGGATCAGGAACCAGCGCTGGAAAGAGCTGTAGCTCGCCTTACTGGTGCCTCAGTGCATTTCACTCAAATTCAAGCTTTTTAAAAATAGGCGAGCAGCATGAAACGCAGGGGGAGAGAAGAAGCAGAGAAAACGACACTCTAAAAAGCTAGGAAAGAGAGAGGCTGTAATGAATCTAGGCTGTAACACTGCAGTGTGCCATATATTCTACCATTCACTAGCATACCAAGGGTGTGTCCTATTCATCATGTCCTTCTTGAGGCAGAGCTCAGGCGCCAGTTGTCTGGAATTTCTGTGAAATGGCGTCAGTTGTAGAAATGTAGAGGGTGGTGGATTCGTGTGCTTCTAAAATAGGAGTTGGAGTACGGAACGGTAACTTTTCGGTGTGCTGCGCTTTCAAATGATTCCCCCCTCAAAGAGCAAGAACAGCTTTGTGTTCAGTGTGTGGCAGTGTGGTTACTTGTTGGAGCAGTTTTCTTTCCAAAGAGATTTGAAAAACAACGACACCTAAGATTAACAGAAACTACTGGCACATATTTAAACACATCCTCGTATAGTATCTAAGAAAAAGATGTTTAAAATAGTATAAAAGTGGAGAAAGAAGTAGGGTAGTTGTGAGAAAAAAAATCTCTCACTGTTTCCTAACAAGTTATGTTTTTAAATCTTGACATGCTTTCACCTAAATGGATCTAGCAAACAGATAGACACACAAATCTTATAGAATTAAGCCAAATGATAAAGGCTGGTGAGCACAACAGTCAGTATGTGTCAATCTAAAGGAGGAACCAACACCTGGAGCAGAATGAGAAGGTGGCCTGCCCCAACAGGATTCAGTTATCCTGCATCCAATCCACCCCCACTGAGATTAGTCCTATGCCCTGGGTGAACCCAGCGACCTGCGACCATCTCTCACACACCAGCCGACACCCCCCCACAACACATACACACACACACCCAGTCAAAGCTCCACATTTAGCAGTGCCTGAGCCAAACAACAGTTACGTTATAGGAGATAAAATATGCTGCGTGGAAGCCAGCACGAGTGTTGATATCCAGAGAGTTTGGTTTTATTCTTCTTCACATTAACAGCCATTAATTTCAGGTAAGCTCCATCAACGCTAGCAGAGCAATAGGATGGGGTGCATTTTTTTCTGATGAAGTCACCACATCTGCGGTTATGAACACTGTGTGTTTCAACGTCTGCGCTCTCTTTCTCTTTCTCTCTCCCACACACACACAGATCTGAATCCGTGCTTGCCTTTACACCAGCAAACAAATACAGCATGTACTGTAGATGTATTGGCAAACACATAAATACACAATCTAAAGGGGGTGCGAGTGTGACCCCCCCACTCCACCCACACACCCCCCTACACTGACTGCTGGCCATTTCCCTCCAAAGTCCACCTCAACTCCCATGGGGTTTTCAGGCAGCAGCTGAGTGTTCAGTGATGTCTGCAATCATCCCGTGTCTAGACAATGTCTACTGAAAGACAAGGAGATGCACATTCTGTGCAGGCTGCGCTCTATAGATGAAAAGGCCTGGTATACACCACAATGTCTTTCAGTTGGTGACGTGGTGGTTAATGAAAAGGTTTGGGCCAGACTCAGCCAAACACGCACCAGTATGAAAAATACAGCATTATTTTAAAAATGATCTCAGTGAATTCCAAATTAAAGCGTTTATTGTCCAGATTTATAAAATAAAAATGGATTTTCTCTCCAAGTTTCCTGCTTATGGCTGCATCAGAGTAGTTCATTTTTATCTTGCTAAAGAGCCTCTTACTTTTATGAAGTGATATCAATTAAAATTTGCTTTTTTGAGTTTATCCTTCAAAATATCTACTCTACCATTTGGTATTAAATGTCCTTGTACTGCATTTTATTTTTTCTAAAGTATGACATGAAGCTTTAATAGTCTGTACTGCTGAAGATGATGATGATGGTGTCAGGGACTGGTTAAGGCCATGAATGAAAATAGCAACCGTTGTTGAACATGGAAAACAGATTATCTGAAGCAGGGGTCTTCAACATTTTTCAGGCCAAGGACCCCTTAGCTGAAAGAGAGACGGAGCAGGGACCCCCTACTACTTACCACATATTTTATAAAATTGAGCTGCGTATTAAACACATAGGGTGGCCATGTACATTATAAACATACTCTTTTTCTAGTGCATATAACACTAAGCTATTAAAATAGTAATTAATGGCAGAGTCATACATTAATACATTGGAGTCTTTTTATAAAACGATCCATTGTGGCTCACAATGATGTCCATACACTTTGAATAATAATACAGCCAAATGGCCAGTATGTTTCAATGGTATGTAACAGTTAGCTAACTAGTTAGCCTTGCTGTTACGGAGGGGTACTTATCCAAAGTCAGTGTATTACATACAATAGATGGAGTCCAACACAGAAACTCAGCAATGTATTGCTTTGGATGGGGCTCAGCAACAAAACATATTTTGCCACCTAATAGAAAAGTTGCACAGTCAGTTTGAGTGCCACTATATTGAGAGTATTTTCACTGCTTTACCTTCTCACCAGACAGCCCATTCTGATAGGGAAGCTGCTTCAGTTCCCCATCTATGCTCTCATCAAAGCAACCAGACTCCATTGACAAAAACAGTAATTTTAGCTCACTAAACACGGGAGTTGCTGTTCTACCTCTGCTTCAGTCAGATAGTTATTTTGTGTTATTGTTTGACTTCGGTGAACCCGAACTAACCCTTTTAGATGCCAGAGTCAAACAATAACACAACCTAAAACATCAGTTTTAGGCAGTGATAGAGTGACAGCTGCTGTGTTCAGCAGTGTTAAATCACTGTTTTTCTCAATGGAGTCTGGCTTTGAGGAGAGTGATATAATGGCTTCATTTTCCACGTAGAAGTCACTCTCTGATCAGTAAGAGTTAAAAATACTCTCGATGCTAGCGTGCACTTAAACTGACATCGACCTCTTTAGGTGGTTAAAATACGTTTTGTTCCTTAGTTTCCATGTCAGACTCCAGTCTGCTTCTCCAAAGTGGGGGCATGCCAACTGACATCTATTGTATGTACTATACTACCTATGGATAAGTGCCCCATACAACCCCACTTCAAAAAATCTGAACTATCCCTTTAATGTGTATTTTCAGACATATTTAACTCAAACAAAGGGAAACAAATGTAAATTAAGTTACCCAACAGTATGTCTGGGGACCCCATATGAATTGTGAACTGCCTGTTGAAGACTTAATGATTTAAAGAAATAACTAACTTAAAGAGAGAATTTTGAATAGAGGGGAACATACCAGGGATATTATATAAGCTATTCATTTCAAAATACTGTAGGTCTATTTTGGATTGTTATGTTACTTTGTTGCTTTTAAAACTGTTAAATGTCAGTCTTAAGCTGTGTGCTGCCCTCCAAAACCCATTATAATCTTATTTTGTAAATACCAAACTTTCTAGTAGATATCATGTTACTATTTGGATCTTATTCTGGAATGACTTCTTCATGTGACAAGATGATTTGAAGAACATAAAAGACCTACAACACCAGCAAAAACGCGCAGAAGCTAGCAAAGCAAAGGTTGAGAGACACAATGGGTTGCAGGGAAAGAAAAGGCTGTGAGAGAATGAGCAGGTGTGGTGGGAAAGACCCATGGGCTTCAGGGAGAGAATAGATCAATAACTAATTTCAGTACCGAGCTTCACTCGCACTGTTTTCCAATAAATGCTGGATGGAGAGTACTGCCTTAGCCCTCCCCCCACTATCTCTATTCTATCACCTTCTACAAGCAGGGATTGGACTCTATGGAAGAAGGCTGTATTTTTTTCTTCCTAGTGTTGTGATTGTTGGTTGGGTGGATTATGTTCCTGCAGCTAGTGTATTGTATAAATGTAATCCAACGTTGCCATTTCCATTTCCATGTGTCCTCCATGAGCGCTCCCACAACCATTCCACATATGCCGTCTCTGTAACTTTTTTTTTTTTTCACTGTTCTGCCTCCTGCAACCCCCTCCCTCCCTTCCTCCCTCCCTCCCTCCCTCCATCCCCATCTCACTCCCTCATTCGACCAGGGCCAGTGTTGAGGTTTTGTCAAGAGATTCAGACAGACAGGAGAGTGAAGCGTGTGTCATGCAGGGCTGCTGCTGCTGCTGCTGAGGCTCTTCTCCTCAGAGGCTGTGACCTAGATAACCAAGAGGAGCTGGAGCGCTTGCAAGCCTTGGAGCCACTCCAGCTTCAGCAATGTCAGGAAGGGGTTAGTTGTGTAACACAATGTCCTATTTAGTTTGCTCGTCACACACACACACACACACACACACACACTCACACACGCATGGACGCAAACACATATGTACCCTATGGTGTTCCCGTACCATCGCAGTATGTTTCTTCCAGGCACTGTTTGTTTATTTCCAAAGATGGGATGTACAGAGTGGGGTTTTGTACATGTGAAAAAGAGGAAAGGGGCCCTATATTCATCTGAATTTAAACATCAGCATTAAGAATGCTTGGTAAAACTTTCCACGCCAGCAGCCATTGCAGCTACATTATGTCACAGTAGAACCATGTCAAAACATCTACAGGCTTCCTGCTGTTTTGTAGCATTTTATTCCTGCTTCTTTATTTTAGCATTCGCTCAACTGATGTTTGGTGTATGAACACAACCATGAGGTAAATAAGCAATTATTCCACTATAAGCAGGTAGCCAGTGAGTTTGAGAGGCACATTCAGCACTGCACTGCCACTACCTGGTCACTTACAAACAGTAACATGTGGAAAAACACAAAATAATGTCTAACTGATATTGCGGGATATAACAGGCTATCAGGAGACTGAGTGAGACACATGGCTGTTTTATTGGTCCATCCTTGCATTAAGTGAGAAGATACACAAATTCCACAATACACCACCATCATGTTGAGGAGATAAAATATAGATGGAGCCCACTGCGCTGGAACAACTTAAATAGGCTGCACTGTGAATAACTAAATCTTTGACCCTGACATCTGAGCTGCTGTTGAGATGCAAGATCAACACTGCCATCTGGTGGATTTTATTTTGTATTGCAGCTTCCTTTGCACATTAACATGACTCACTCGACTGTACAGCAGTTTAATCATAGCAGTGAAAACTTATTTGCACAGAGATAAGTTTGTGTCTTCAAGTAAACATACACACATGTGTCTGTAAATTTGGCACAGACGACAACAATAAAAATTACACAAAGGCCTCAATGGTTGTTAGGTTTAGGTGACTTTATGGACAAGTGCTTAGATAATTTATTCAAATTATTACAGGCCTGTTCAGTCTTTCACTTTAGATTTCAGGTAGAAACCCAACCAGTAGCTTGTATCATCAGCGCTGGCTATGTTGGGGCTTAAAGCATTCCCAGCCAGGCTTTGGTGTATATGTGTGTTCAGGAAGAATAAAGTCTTTCAGTCTGTCTGGTAATGGCAGGGCTTTGACTCTGTCTTCCAGGGGCCAAGGCTGTAGGTGGCTCCTTATGAACGCTCTACAAAGGCATCGCAGAGCAGGAGGGCTCGCTTCACGCTCTACTGCGTGTTTGTGCAGGTCTACCAGAGCCTGAGCATAGGGGTGAGGGTCCCCAGCGGGCGCAGGCAGCTCCAGCCTGAGAGGCAGATGCAGTGTGGGGTCATCTACTCTTGCTAAGTCGAGCAACACCTCAGCTTGCTCCAGCAGCTCGGAGGCGTGACTCTGATCAGAGCATTGCTGCAGGGCTGTTTGGAGCCGCTGGAAAAGGAGGTTGCAACCTGACCAGCATGAGTCGCCATGATAGGAGCAAACCAAAGAGGCTCCGCTCTGGATTAAGAGCACAGCCAGAGGGAAGAGCAGGTCAAAGTGCTCCAGGCTTGTCTGTGTCAGGGAGGGCTCACCATCCTCGTTCAGACAGCAGCTGGGGTCCACACCGTGAGCCAGCAGCAGCCGTGTGGTTTTCAAGCAGAAGTTACCGATCTCAGCAGCGTCTTCTGCACTGGCCTCCAGAGCCTCCTTAACCAGAAACACCAACGATGACTCGACGGTTTCACCGTCTACAGTAGCAGCATTAATGTCAGCACCTGTGGCGAAGAAAGCATCACTCAAAACCACATCACACCAAATCGAAATCAGTTAATTACTGCACATTAGAGCAAATGTGCCTTTGATAGTGTCATTAAAATAATTAAAATGTGTCAATGGACAATATTAATCAAAGACTCCTTTGACAAACAAGTAATGATTTAGGTCCTCTATAAAACAAAACATACTATAGAGCATTTACTGGTTACTGCTTTTAAAACGAGCCTTTGCTGCTTACATGAAAGGGGTACGCCAGCAGTACAATCCTTACATAAAGTAGGGGGACTTGGAAATCAAATTAATAAAAAGGAATGGTGAAAATTGAAGAAATAGGATTTGAGATATCCTTTCTTTTAGTTGCTAATATGACTAAATGCTCTAAAAACACTGGATCCAACATTTCCTATAATGCATCTTGATAGCATCTTCCATTACACCCTCTCTATCTGGTAAACGACGATGTCTTTCAACTCTACACCCTCAGTTTGTAACACAGGCTTTCTGTGATACATGAAGTCTCCCTGCTGAGATACACCTGATGACATCCCTATGACATCATCACGGGTATCTTCTCAAACATGCCAGAGCTCCCTCAGAACAACAGAGGACGTTATACAACTGTTTCCACAGGTGTATTAGTAGCACGACCATGTTGTGCTTAAATCAATGGAGGGCGATTTCTACACCAAACAAGAGTCAGCATGTTCACATCCAAGTCTTTTTTCATGATTTACAAACAAGGAACTTTGTTCCAAGTCTACAAACTGACAGTAAATGTTGTATTATCATGTAGCATCAATCTTCAGTAGGCAGGAAGCTACGTCTACCTTCTCAGGTTGTTCCATGCTCACTACTGACCTTAATAAGCATACTGCAAAAACTTGAATACATTTTCAAATCGACTAAATTCAAACAAATATTTATGTTTACCTCTGATAGATGAGGGTACGCATACTTATCTTTTTTCATTACACACTCGGTTTTCAGATGTTACTGACAGAAAGATGCATGTGTACGATGTCTTTGTGGCCGTTGAGAGAACTGGCTTCACTGCTTCCTTTTAATGTACAGTGGGTGCTTATGTTTGTGATGGTCATAGCCAAGAGACTTGATGCTGAAGAACTGTAGATCTGTCTGGTGGTAGAACTAGGCTTGGGTGATGTCTATTTTTTCATACCTTCCAGAAATTTCACTGGGTTACACTATGCTGTTGTAGCTGTTTACAGTCCTGTAACATCATCCCCACCTCTCACTGTCAGCTTAGCTGCGTGTTCCACTAGTAAAGACTTAGATCTGGTGGTGCGTGATGTGCACTACATACGATACATACTCAACACAGCATCTCAGTAAGACTTTAATGGTAATACAAGTGTCTGCATTTTTGACGGTACTGAAAATCGTATCGGGATTTCTAAGTACCCTGGTATTCTGTAATACCATGATACCACCCAAGCCTTGGTAGAACAAAATTGCTTTTGAGAAAATTCTCCATGCAAGATCTGGCTCTGTAAAAAAACAAAACAAAAAACCAAACATTTTGAGATCTGAGGAGTCACTTCAAACCCTAACAATGCCTGTGATCGTATAACTCTCCTGCATATTACATTCTCTTTGTAAGGAATATGAATGTCATTGGCTTGTATTCAATATTCCGGTTTCTGGACGGCCATTTTGGGGCAGGGTATGCTGGTTGTAAATACCTAAAAAAACAAGATCACGAGGTAAAGTCGACATGAGGGCCCCCTGTTTTAATGTTGTACATTAAACTACAAGTGTGCTAAGGAGATTGATGATAATGTGAAAACTTATTTAAAAATCTTGTCGGTTCATTGCTTCATGCCTGGATCACAGGAGTGCTTCTGCTCCATTTTCACTTGTGTTAAAAACTGCATGTGCATATTTCAGCCTGACAACCACTGACAGTTCACTTTGATCTCAGAATGCACACATGTGCACAAGTACGCATACTAACTCAAGTTTCTCACTGTAGTGGTTTGACTGTGATTCTGTTTGAGATGAGTTTGAATGACCTAAAGTGGACAAGAAAGCAAAGTGAAGATGACGGGTGTTTCACAGTTAGTACCTCTCTGAAGTAGAAGCTGGATGTTCTCTGTGTTGTGCACAGTGAGTCCATCACTGCTTGCCAAGGCATGGAGCAAAGGTGTTTTACCTTGGGAGACGAGACCAAAGCAATCAGTTTTCAGAGAAAATGATTGAGTGACAGAATTAACATTTCTGAATGATGACAGGCAACATAAATTTACCGTTTTTATCCCTTGCATTCACTTCAGCACCCAGGTCCAGCAGGGTGAGCAGGCAGGAGAGCCTCTCAGACTCCTCGCTGGCAAGATCCAAAGGACTGCTCTCATGGATCTACCAAGAAACATTTATATTATAAAGTGCTCCAGGGATGATGTTTTTCTGCAAGCTGGTGTGGAAGTTAGCATCGTCCTGGTTCTCTTGTCAAAAGACCAATGTGATTTCTTCATTGGATTTGGGATCATTACAGAAAATTAGCTCTGTGGTAAACAAACGTTCATGTTACTTACACGTTTTGTTCAGCAAGATAATCTTCATGAAAGAACACCACTTTTATGATTTCTGAAGCCTGATTGCAATCACCAGAGGTGAAAAGCTAATGTTAGGCTATTAATGAACTACACTGCAGTCGCATTACTTAACGTCGCTCCCACAGCACGGCTGTAAAGCCACGTCAGTTTGATGATGTTCTGTCGTCTTATTTAGCAACTTGTTAACAACCGCCTTTTTTAAGACACATAAAAGCTTCAAAATAAATGAGGAGGGTATTTACTGATGTATTTTATGTTGCAGAACAAAACGTGTAAGTCTCTTAAGCTTGTGTTAATTACAGACCTTATTTCAGGCATCTAACCAAAAACCCATCCAAAAAACCCACTGACTTCAAGGTAAGGGAACCAGGAGAGCTGAAAATCTTTCTCATTTCTAGGTTTTGTAACTCATTCCTGAGGCACTCTATTTACACAGACTTGTAAGACAACAGAAGAGATACCACAAGAACAGAAAAGGACATGAATCCTGAATCATGAAGTTCGACAGTTGTCTTACCCTGTCTCTCTTTTCGACGTCTGCTCCGTGCCCGACCAGCAGCCTCACCATGTTTGGCCTGTTCCTTAAAACTGCTATATGTAGAGGATTGTAGTAAGATACGGGGTCTGGAAAGGAAAAAAATATCCATAATAAACAAACGGAGTCTTATCATGCAGATTAAATGTAAATCCTACAGATGAAGATTTCTGACAATACTATGTTTTCTTTAAATGTGTCTAGGCAGAGAAACACAACCTGCTGTATAATGCTGGCCATGGTGGTCTATTGGCTCTAACCCAGTGCATATGTTAAAAGGAATTTGTGGAAGACTATTTCCTGTATTTGCTTGTGTTTTATATATTTACCAAATGCCTTAAACACAGCATATGTGTTAACACACTGGTGAATGTTTGCGAGTCTTTTCTCAAGCTGTTGTGTGTTAGGCTCTCTCATCCTCTGCAGCTGGCAGCAATACAGTATCAAAGCAGATAATAAACATTAAAAGCTAATTCTAAAACAGATACACCTCTACCTGACGGTGTTTTCTCAGTGGCACAAGAACTGATTAATATTTACTGTATGCATCTGCTGTATAGTATTGACAAATTCTCTTTCATGTTAATATAAGATTGATGTCCAGATTAAGTATAAAAAGGTTAGTTCTCAAGTGTACGCTGATGACACAGCCATTTACATATCTATCTATAAAGCAAGAAACGTCAGTGTGTCTGTGTCTGTGTGTCTGTGTCTCGCATATCTCTCTGACTGTTTGTCAGATCAACCTAAGCTTTCGGATATGGCTTGCACATGGCACGATGGTGTGCATCCTTCATTTTGAAGTTTTTGGGATTCATATTCACAACATTATCATTAAAAGTTAACATCCCATAGACCTCTGTGTAACCAATCTAGCCTATCACGCTCTCGCTCGCAGCTATAGCCACGCCTCAGGGAATAAAAGATCAAAGTATCCTACTGCTATACCGCTCTGGGTCACCGAACAGTTTGCACAGGTGTCGCTGGCCAGGCGGGCAGCTCGGACTTCAGGTGACTCAGCATCACAGAGCCTTGCCTGGAGTGCAGTGTAGTCTGCCAGGCGATTATGGCGCTCTTCCTCAGTTTCTGCTGCATGGAGTCTTGCATGCTGCGCAGAATAACTGTATTTGCGTGTCTCTCCGTATCTCAAGGTACATCCATGTCTTAACCAATATACAATTTGTCTATTAACACTATGTAAGAGTATGTACACCTCTTTGTACATCCAACCATCAAACACAGCCTCATTTGGCCATACATGAAAAATCTACTTAAGCTTCCACTTTTCTATAGGAATACATACTTCCTACGGGCACTGCACTAGTAATCTAAAATCCCTTGTGTAGCAGCAGATATTAACAAACCAAATGAACGGGGTATCCCAATGGCTCAATCTGAATCTTAAAAATGCTGCAGCAATTAGTTTTTACATGAAAAGCCAAGCTTACAATCAAAACAGATCAAGAGATAAAGAAAGTCTGTGACTTTTTCTTGGTGTCATTTTGGATTCCCAACTCAAATTTGATGCCAAGATATACAAGACAGTATAGAAACTTTCACAATTAAAAGACATTACATACCCATTAAAGGGCAGCACCAACAAAATTTAGAATTCTAATACGTTATTTCCATTGCCTAGGAAAGTCTGGAGCGGCTCCATAGACAATGACTGGGAGCCTGATTTTGTGGACCCAAAGAATGTTTGTTTTCTTTTTATATGCCAGTAAGTTTTATTCTATTGTAGTGCTGTCAGTTCTGAAACAGAAAAGTCCTCATATACTCAGAACATTCTCCTGGGTGCTCTCACTGTCATCTATAACATCTTTCCCAATTCACTGTCTATGGAGCAGCTCCAGACTTTACACGTTATGACATCACAAATTCAAGTTTTAGCACTCTGGATTTAGGAGAGAGTTGGTCATGTTTACTAATATTTTCAGACTGCTTTAGACCATGGGAATAACATATGAATTTTTAAAATGGGTGTAGCTCCCCTTTAAGGCAGCTCGCTATTCATGCATGCCATATTCTCAGGTTTGTCCTGTTGTGTTGTTGTATGGAGCCACACTAAACGGCCAACTGTCAAACCTGTTACGTCACAATATAGAAAAGCACTGAAAATAATGGCTCAAAAACAAATGAAATGGCACCACTGTATAATTCTGGAAAAGTTCAAGTTGCACAGTTATGACGGCTTCATCAAGTTTCCTTTTATCAAATTAATTTTTAAATGCATGAACAATCTGGCCTCGGC
Source organism: Cephalopholis sonnerati (assembly GCA_019142605.1). Taxonomy (NCBI): domain Eukaryota; kingdom Metazoa; phylum Chordata; class Actinopteri; order Perciformes; family Serranidae; genus Cephalopholis; species Cephalopholis sonnerati. The sequence continues at coordinate 13,643,949 of JAGQAX010000007.1, read as the reverse complement.
TGCACTTTGTCCATATATAACAAAAACAAATACAAATAGAATTGCCACTCAGGGATCAGCAAATGGCAACTTAAGGGTGGCACAAAGCAAACTACCATCGGCAAATCTTTTTGCCAAACAGATAGAAGAACAGCTACAGTATGCATGGATAAATACATACATACTTACTCATACAGACACATAAACTGCATGTGTGCACATATATATAAGCAACATGTGTAAAATGAAATGTGATGTAAATTTTCTGATTTTATATGATCATGTCAAATGTATGAGAATGTTTCTATTATGTGCTCAAATTAACTAATGTACTCGTGGTAATGATGACATATTATGGCCTTTTTAAGCAGACAAGTGTAACCAGGGACATGGGTGGCACATTAGCATTGGCTAGAAATCCTGTATGCAATACATCTGTTTCATGTTAATGTAACCTCTTACAATGTTTTTTTTGCATTGTCCCTGACAAAAACACTAATAAATAAATAATAAATAAATAAAATGACTTGTAACTGTCATAACTATACAAACTCTTGCTTTAGCACAGTGCCTGTCAGATAGCTGGCACACGCTGTTCTTAAACATGAAGGCAAACGATGACAAATACTTGAAAAAGAATAGAGAGACTTGAACATTTCTGCATGCTATGTGGGAGAATGTCAGTGTTAACTTTCTGGAAGAGGCATTCAAAAAAATGTAAAAGATGAATGAAGCAGTCTCTGCCAGGATCCCCTAATTATGTCCCTGGGGAAAGACATTTTTATTACCACCAGAGGTCACCATAGCAGAGTCTGGCTGAGCCCTGGCAGGTTTCATCGCAGCCACAAGACATGCTGCACTTTCCACTGCAATTTGCTTCAGGGAGACTTATTCTCTCAAGTGTATATGGATGACAACTTGCTCAATTTACAATGTGCAGTTCTTTGTGAAAAAAAGTGAAAATGGCAGGTGCGTGCATGTTCACTCTGTCATTTCATTTTCTTTATGAATTCACGAGGAATTGTTGTGCTTGTAGCAGAGACTTGTCACCCATTAAGACTGGTGCATGATGGGAGCTATTGTAGAAAGCAAGTTACTGGCCAACACAGCAAAAATATATATCACTTTGGGAAAAAGATTTAAATTTGTAGTCAACACCAAAGTGTGGCCATCAACTTGTTAAATCAGGGTCGATTACTAGAAATGATAACCCTCTTGTTACTGAAAGTCCTAGATAAAGGGGAGGTGTAACCAATTAAACTCATTTTTAGTGACAGTATTGCACTTAATTTGCCAAGAGAACAAAATTGTACTTTAATTTAAAATGATCAATACTGACTATTCAAGTGGGTGTAACATTGCATTTTCAAACAAGCCCTTGTAAACTCACAGTGACAGAAATGCTGCATTATGCATGGTGCACTGCAGGACAATGTGTGTTAAGTGCAATAGCCAGAATAAACAGTATTAGTAGACTGGTTCCTCTGGCTGGCTACTCCGATTTTAGGTGCTTTGTAAAATAATTAATGCCTGTACACTGTATGTACAGCCCACTCACACATGATTTCTCACCTTCAAAGTTCAGATCAGCTCCATAGCGTAGAAGGATTTCAGCTGCGTACACAAGCCCCCGCTCTGCCACCTTAAACAGAGCATAGCTGATGCCTTCCTCAAACACTTCTGACTGGGACTCCCGCTCTAGGAGCTCCACCAGAGAGCTGCATATACCAGACTCGTCCTCAGGGCCTCTGACTCTGGACACAAGAGCAGGTATCAGCACTGTTTCATTCAAACTGTATGATATGCCATCAGTGTTTCTGTCAAATGCATACTGTACTAGCAGCAGCTATGACACTATAGCATGAGTGCTGCTATAAACAACTGCACATGAGCTTTATTTTCCAGTTATAAAACAGTAATGAGAAAAGGTTAGTTACTTTAGCAACACTAAAGTTTTACGACCCCTGTTACACAACATGCTTACTAAAATGACTCAGTGGTAAAACATACTGTACACATTTCTGCACACAACTACATAATTAAACCAATAATACTGTGGCCTTGGCATTACCTGTCCTCGGGACTCCCGTCTCCTTCCTCCAGTCCAACAACACACATGACAGCATCTACCAGCGGCTGATACTCGTAGATGATCCTACGAAACCCATGGAGGAAAGGCATGGCTCCTCCGCTCTTCAAAACTACCTACAGACATGTACAAGACAATACAAGTCATACCTTCGCTTTGTACCAACTCCCTTAACTTATGTCGAGTTTAACTGACAAACGTCTTTTAAAGACAGGTGACACTTCACGCTCACTTGCTAATGTAGACGCTCTGCAACTCTATACAGAATATTTTATTATCTTAATGAATATATCTCTGTCATTTGTGCTAACACGACCAAGCACGACTTTACTTTGAACATTAGTTGACGGTACATTTGACTAGCTAACATGAGACCTTATGATCTCAGAGCAAAGTTCTATTGTAGCCAGTTAGCTAACTTAGCAGGCACATGCTAACACAGTCACCCTAACATTTATATCTAACGTTGAATTTATCACTAATTTAAGTGCTACGTTATGAATTAAAGTGTTTGAGATAAATTACGTGTACAAGTAAAGTAAATAGAAACTCACTTCACTCACGTCACTCGTTTGCCTTCGGAACAGGTAGCTTTGAGCTTCACTCACTCAATAGTCCGACAGTATTTTCATTCCCCTGTCAAGCACAACAGTAACTAAGGTTCCTCTTTACGCTCGGCCCTTGAAAATAGCTTATCTTTGCTGGACAGAACAAGGTGTGTCCAGTTTACAACTTAAAAAAATCGTGATAAATTAGCAAGCAAACAGGGCAACTGAGGTATTACTTCAGTTTTTAATAATCAATGACAAAGATTGGGAGGCAGATGTTTTTTTTTTCTTTTCTTTTATGTCAGTAGGCTAGTTTTTCCTGCTCAAAATTTGTAAATTATTTGTATCTAGGGGAACATCTGTGAAAAATTGGAATAGCAATTACTAATTACTAGCAATTACTTTAAAGATAAAAAAAATCGTTTAAAGATCACCAGAATTACATAATTTATCATTATAAGAAACTGTAAAAACAGAAATTATCACTGGATGGTCTTGGGAAACATCATGCATGACAAAGGTTCCCTCAAAAAATAAAAAAAATTAAAAAAAATGCTTAAAACAGTGACATTTTATCAAAATTTATTTGTTCTATGTCTTATTTAATTTGGTCAAAAATAAACAGCTTGAAAAACTGAGGTTTTTTCAACCCCGGGATTTTGTCTTCAGCTTTTAACTTTCAGACATTAAAGGGTACGTTTTAGAAATCTAAGCCTCATATAAGTCAAGGAAAAACACAAACAAACATATTACTTGTTGTGGGTGGTTTGGGTGTCCTAACATAATGGTGCTCACCTGTGGAGCTTACACCAATATGATACATAAAAAATTCAACAGCATCTGGCAGATAGCACAATATTTGGCCTGAGGCATATTGTCAGCTATACCAGTTAAAACTGTGGTGACATACTTGGGTGTTTACAAAAGTTGACGCAGGAAACAGCATAGGCTTTGAAAAACATTCCCTTTATACAGACATCCCAAATGTAAACTGTGAAGACATGTCAGACAAAATGAATGCCCCCTGTTCAGCAATCAGCAAGTTGAATCATTAAAACTGTTTTTTTTCTTGTATAAAATAAAAGGGGCTATACATGTCAAATGTCACAGATCATAATTCATAAATATGTTCCGTCATTGATTTGACAAACCATAATAACAGCTAATCTTTCATTATGTCTATTTCTTCCAGAGATGAAGTCATTGATTGGCATTTGGCATTTTAAATTTGATGAGTTGACAAAATGTGACCAACATGATATTTCACCATCACTGACAACAGTTCTAACAAAAAGTACTTTGTCCATATGGTACATTAGTCCAAGACAGCAGCTTTCAGATTTTTTTTTTGACAACTGCTCCATTATGCTGACAGCATCTGGTTGGTAACAGTCGCCTTTGTCCTGTTTAGCAAACAAACCCCTGCCGTGTCTGGGTTTGGTGACAGATGGCTTGCTTTGAGAGCCGTCGAGGAGCGCTCTCTTTCAAAAGATGTCATTTTTAACACATCCGTGAGTCTGATTTCGAACACAGTGTATGTTAATGACAGTGCATTTTAACACAGCATATGTTGTTGCTGACAAACTGCAGTGTCTTACTGAGGGAGACACATTAGTTAAACTGACACATCCTTCTTAAAAGCGTGACCCGACCATAAGTACAATAAATGAAATATTTTTTATTTAAATGGTGAATTGTATCAAAACAAAGAGGATGTGTTAAGTATGGGATGTTTGGATAGTACAGTTTGAACTGAAGAATAAATGCAACAAAGGCATGTGTGCAGCACTTAATATGAAACTCATACTGTATCTGCATTGTAATAATAAGGCACAGGAAACAGAGATCATTGAATAAAATGTGTTAAAATGATGTAAGAAACATAATAAATAAACAAGATAGGAATCATTTTAATGACTGCAGTACTGTGTGTATTGGTAAAGTACAGTATGTTGTATGATTGCTGACCAAATATTGGTTGATTCAAACTCTGTCTTTAGGTGGCAGCAGTGCATCACAGGCCTACACACCAGCTCTTTGAGCTTAGAATCAGTGCCACACATCTGTTATTATACAGCACATGCATGAGTGCACGGTTTTACACATGCATGGAGGCAAACATAAGCCATCATGTAAATGTAGACATGGGCAATGCAAACAAACAGCTCTGGGAGAATTCGTTTGCCAAACTGAGAGCACCTCCTCTGAAGTGGAAAGCAGACTGCAGTAATTTAATGAAGGTTTGATTAATTTTGTCACTTTCAAGACCTTTTTATTTTCACATTCAAGTCACCCGATCAATAAAGCATTGTTCCCTGAACGGATGGCGGCCCGCTCAGAATCCCTCTAATGTGGCTGAAGTCTCTTTTGCTATTTTCCAAACACGCTCAATTTACCCTGGATATTCGAGCCATGTGCTCATGAATAATCTACTTTACCTCACCTTTTACAAATCTGCCAGTGATTAGCGCCTAAGTCTTTGTGCACACACCTGTCGGGGGTTCCCCGATGAAGCAGACAGTCTCTCTTTTCCACTCTGAAGTTAATTTGTACCTTTTCCACCATGTGGTCACAAGAGCATACTGTTTCTTGTCAGACAACAGTAACAGTAGGTGGCAACACATCCGGTGTTTAGCCATGAAAAAAAAAGAGGAAAACGTGTCCCAGCTGCAGGGCTCCCCTTAGTTCTGAGGATTAGCATTCATGCAGGTTCTTGAGGAAGTTTCGGAACATCTCCATGGCACAGCAAGTGTCAAGGGTGTTCACAAAGCATTGCATTTTCAGTGCCAGTAGTCACCAAAATGTAAGGTTTGAAACGACTTTTACAAAAATCCTCTAAGCCACTTTAATTTGTTTTCTTTCTGAGGAAATAGAGGAAGTGCACAAGTTAATATGACCCAAACTGCTGAGCAGGCGTACTGTTTTTCGGTCCTCTGTTAAAGCTAAACATTCAGCCAAAAATGAACTCACAAAGTCACAAACATTTCACATTGATACAGTAACCTCTCTCAGCACTATGTGTGATGAAACAACTCACATGGATTATTGGTATTGAAGGGTAATGGAAGTGGTTAGTAGCAAAGCTTTGTCAAAAATATTACCCTTTGTGCTGTTTGTCCTTTTCTTTCCATCTAATTTTGAGCTGAATTGGTAGGATTGAGGCAAAGACGGAAAAAAGAGCAAAGATAACTGCAGTTCCATTCTTATACCCCTCACGAGTAAATTGGCTCTTTATCAAATTTGGGCTCCATCTATCAATACAAAGAACGGTATCGAAATTACTTTGTTGGCCACAAATCGTTGGCAATAGATTGAGCCTCTCTTGAAACAAGGCCATCATTTATCTGGTTCACATTTCCTCCTGAGGTGAAAGGGAGCAGGACACAATAAGACTTTTATTTGTTCCCTAGGTGATAGATGTAACCCCCTCGAACCTCTGATTACGAGATTACCACAAGTAAAATAAGAATCTATTAAACATTTAGACCTGTTGGTACCCTTTGAGATTCTCTCTATTTCTATCAAATAGTGCTGTCAGGGGAGCTGGAGGCACAGGGAGTCTCCCAATACGGAGGAGATTTACACAGCTACAAAGTATTCTGGGCTATGCAAAGCTGTGTAGTTTGTCCCGGGAGGGTGATGCATAAAAGAGAAGTTAATTACTGTGGATACAAAGTACTTTTAAGATGTAATAAAACGGGCCACAAGGAGAACTCTTCAGCTCCTGCAAAAGCTGCACACCCTGTGAGGTGAAAGGTGATAGAATAGCAGTGGTGAAGGTGAAGGTGGAGGCAGTGAAATGATAATAGAGTGGCAGGGCATTGTGGTTTGGTCTCCCCTCAGTTCCATACAGAGAGCTGGAATTATCAGACCAGCAGGTCTGGGCCTAATATCCTTTTGTGCTGGCAGCGTATTGCCGAGTGAAGATTGTGGATGGAAATAATCAGCCCTTTTAAAGGTCAGGGGAAGTTAAGCACACCCAAAGTAGACCATGACACATTCTAGCTGATAAGAAATAACTGTCTGCGGAGGGAAGAATAAGGAGAGTTCACCTTGTCCCATTTATGCTATCATGATTGCTCAACTGTCAGTCAAATATAATGGCATATATGCAGTCAACCCAACCACAACTATAGGAAACTCTTTGCTCCGCCTTACATACTTCAGGGCAAAGTGAGTAATGCATTGAAATATTATATGTGGTCACTATCACTTGATAGCACTTCATGTAACAAAAAAACATCTGTGTAAATTTCAATGAATTAAACCTGCAGTTAAAGTAATTTAGGCCACTTAGGGCCGCAGGACACACTGACATATTAACTCTTTAGAAGTAGAAGATGTACAAATATGATGGAAAAAGCCACTGTGACGTCGCCCTTTGGTTTAAGGACTACCATTCAAAAGCCTCAAGTTTGGCACTTTTGCCGTTAGCATCTTGGATTTTTGGAGCCAGAAGAGACCATATTTGGATGAGAGGGTGGAGTTGTGGAGGAGCAAGGGGTGGATCTAAATCATAGACTGTGGTAATACCTTACAGACAGCCTGTTACTCAGCCTGTTAATTATGCACAACTTTAAGAATTGATTGGTGAGTGCTAAAAAATTCAGCCCCCCTACAGTTGTCGTGTATGGGGAAATTAGTAACAGAAACTAAACCAAAACCATGTTTGTACCAGGCTGTAAACATGTTTATTTCTGCTGTAAAGCTGGGCATTTTAACATGGGCGTCTATGAGGAGTGACTGGCTTCTGTAGCCCGCCTCAATTGACCATTAGAGGAACTGCTGTTTGTGGCATTTTCATGTTGGCTTATTTTTCCTTTTTTTGTTTTTTAAGATTATATGTTTGATTTTTAACTTTATTTGACAGGACAGTACTTAAGCATGAGAGGGGGGATGACATGCAACAGGGGGCCACAGGCTGGAGCCGTACCTGCAGCTGCTGCAGTAAGGACCCTGCTCCTGCACATGGGACGCCTGCTGTTTTTCTTTCTTTTTTTTAAAGTATGTTTATTGAGCATCGACAATACAAAATGTCCGGCTTCATTTTTCAGCTCTGGAGGTTGCTGCCTGGCATGAAGATGATATGGCTAACATATCAGCAAACATTTGACTGTTAACACATCATACAGCAACATTAGCATTCAGTTGGATTTGTTTCTGGTCACCAGGATGTCAGTTGACGCTTCTTTTAGCTGTGTTTTGCTCTAAGATAAAAAAAAAAAAAAGGTATACATTTATAAGTTTGTTTCTAATGTTGCCTTTTAACTTACAGTTGGTTTTTAGAGCTTTTTCTCCTGAAACACAGACATCTGACTATAAAATTGTGTGGCACATAACTCCCCGTAAAACGCAAATTTTACTTTGGTTTTGGCACAAACAAGACATGATGTGTTGATGAGTGAGCTTAAGAGGTGCTGGTAAGTTGATTTAGTGACTGTTAGACAGAGCCGAGCTAGCTTTTCTTCCTCCTGTTTCCAGTCTTTGTGCTATGCTCAGCTAACCAGCTGCTGTTTATAGCTTCATATTTAATGGACCAGCATAAGAGTTGTATCAATTTTTTATATAATAATAAATATGTAACTATTCATCAGAAAATGAACATTTAAAACTCTTCAAAAATCAAATTATTCCTTTCATATAAAAATGTTGATTATAGCCGCTCAAAATAATCACAGTTTTTGTCTCATTCTGTTTACAGAGTTATTAGATTGTTCGTTTGACTAACATTGCTGTCACCAGAGTTTAGGCAGCGAAATAAGAGACAAATCATTTGGGACTGGTGACTTACAGCACTGTGGGCTATAGGAAGGTCACTCTTTGCCTTCCCTCTGGGCATCAGTCTTGAAAACAGAGTGACGGCTCCAGAGAGGCTGATAAGTAAATACAGTTTTAATGGGCTGTGAATGGCTGGTGGTAATCTGCACAGGAAGGGAGTGGGCAAGGCACAGAGGGCGACAGGGCATTCTGCAGCGGTTATTATTAATGCTATCATAGATCAGATAGGCCAGGGGAGGGGAATGAAAGGTGGTGATGAATTTGGGCCTCCTGTCTACCAACTGACTGGAGGACAAGCTACCGAGGCTGGTTAAGGTCATGGATGAAGGATACCACCCAAAAGAAGACACAGGGGACGATTCATTATGTATAATATAGAGGATAGGATGGTATGTACCCCAGGGACCTACTGAAGGTCATGAGGTGACAGTGGGAAAGTTCAAAAACACAGCCTGTAGTGTGTTTTTACTCACCCATACGGTATTCTTAATGTCTGAATATCCCACAGACATATGCTGTTTATTTAGACATTATATGCCAACAATTGTTCGTAGTATTCTTGAGAGAAAGGCTGTGCCCTTGCAGGAAACTTAACTGCCAACCATTCCAAAGTAAAAAATGACGAGCTGTGTCTGAGAGTGGAAATGGAGTTATGTTGTATGTTCATGTGTCTGACATTTCAGTCTTTGCTCTGTGTTCAAGGTATGAAAGCTTCCAGATCTTTTTCAAGTCATCAAAGACTTGAGACCTTTCCCCAGACATCAAAGTCTTACGACCTGTCCTTGGAGAGGTCTGTAGATCTAAAAGTCACATGTGTCAAGACACGGTCGCATATATTTTTGCCTCCAAAATATCTCTTCAAATAAACTGCTCTACCTGTTTTACAAAACTCCCACATTTCCAATGTGTCTTATCATCTTTGGAAAGGAGAAGGCTGGTGTGTGAGGAGTGTTTTTTTTTTTTACAGCAGCTAAGGAAATGGGCTTACCATGTGCAGGACTTAGAGGAGTCTGGCTACTTTTTTTAATGACCTGCAGCTACAGACGATGTAACTCAAGCCGCTCAGGCTCTGTCTGGTGCTTTCTCTGATTTCCAGCTGTTGAACGGACCTCAGCGTAGCGTGGGCTTCAAGGGATTTGTCTGAGTGTCAGGCTATAGACGGGCTACTTTTGGACAGCTACCAGCCTTTGTGTGAGTGATGTTCCAGCCCACCATTACAGCTAGGGAAGTGACTGCTCTACACCAACACTTTTGTCCATCCCCCCAGCTCCACAGCTAATGCTTTCTGCAGCTGTACGAGAGTGGATTTGTTTCCACGATCAAATTGCACACATTTAGGAGGAAGCAAAAGCTCAGCTCCTTAAGGATAAAAATGGGATTTGAAGTCAACTAGAAAGGATGCCTTAAAATTAGGACAGAAGCAGTGGCTATGACATTGATTTCAAGACAACTAATCGGAGTAGCATCCACACACTCTATCTGTTTGAGAGTAAACGGGTGATTTTCCTTCTGTTTGATAGGTGTTTCTTAGACATAACCTCTGCATACAGAGTGAAAGTATTGGTTCTGATACTGCTTTTAGGCCACAACTTGCTTTGCTGATGTACCTTAGTTTAGCTTGACAGCAGTCATGAACTAACTGAGCTTTAAATAGAGCCTAAAAATTAGATGCATTTAACTGAATATTGAAAACTGGTGCTTTTTGCTGTAGGCAGCGTGTGGTGTACTTTTAGTCAGAGCATGCATTTATATGTTCACATAAAGTACTATTACACTGTATACATAGAGTTTTATTTCCAAAATGGTTAGGTTAGTATTCATTGCTTTGTTGTGTGATTCATGTTTGATTAATAAACATTGTCTGCTTTTGTAAAATCACACATCTCAAAACAGCATGAGCGTCTTTCTCACAATCAAAGTACAAACCAAACCAATGTTAGGTCCTCGAGTGATCACAGCATGGCAGACAAGCAGAGCAATGAAACAAACACTCATGAAAAGAATGATTAGACTGGTGGGTGACTCATCTGATATTTCTGTATTTAGAGCCCATGGATCTTTCTTTATCTTTTCCTTCACAACACCATCTGGCCTGAACAGGAAAAAAAAAAAAAAAAATCTGGCTCACGGTTTAATCAATTACCAGATTACAGTAATGAACCACATTTTGTTTCATTTTCTGGGCTGAAATGGTTTCAATTTTGAAGAATTCATCAGCGGCAACAATTATGTTACGAAGTCACAACAAATTCTTTTAAATTAAGAAACTGCAAACACGCCCATAGTCACTGTATAGAGTCATGTTGGGAGTTGCAGCCTCAGAGTTTATAGCCATGGAGCCACAGTTTGTGATGGCACCACAATACATGTTTATTGAACAACACTGAGTTATGAACTGAAGTTATAATCATCAGGTAGTCCGCTAGAACATGTAAGAATGCTGCTATACACATAATCAAGATGCATGCTGGGATAGGGCGGATCTCCCTATAGGTGATGTAGGTGGCCACCAAGTGCACCAACCAGACACGAGGCACCAAAATCTGCCCATCTCCCCCCAAACACACACATAAACACACAATTAAAAAAAAAATTTAAATAAGGGAAAAATGATCCAAAGCTAGCCAATGCTAACAGTCGGTCTGTAGTGGTACAATAGATGCAGATTAATGTGTTCATCAGTGAGTGATCATCACAGACCGACCATGCTAAGGCACTGATGAACAGGATGGAGTGGAGTGTATTTGGAGAGTATTTATACACATGTCCACCTAATACTTTTGATACAGGAAATAAGACTGGGAGTAGGACAAAATAACAAAAAAAAAAAAAACTGGGCAAAAAAAAAGAAAAAAAGAAAAATGACGAAGACAAAATGTGCAGATTTACTCATGCTCTATTCAGTTATTATTTATTATTAGTGTTTGTTAGTAAAGTGATTTATCAGTGTTGATTTCTCATTGCTCTTGTTCTTATTTGCAGTAAATATAAGATAATATATGTATATTTTTTTGGGGTGGAGGGGCACCAGGAAGGGCTTGCCTAGGGCACCGAATGTGCTCAGTCCGGCACTGGACAGACCATATGTCTTTCATGGGTCTGAATAGGAATAAGTATGGCACATAAAATGAATAAATGAATGAATAAATTAATTAATTAATGGAGTCCAAATGTGACAAAGATATCAGAAACCCATCACAGATCACACTGTAGCGACAGACTGCATCTCTCTCAGGGTAACATGGCGCAGTCAAGACGTCACCAGTGACATGCTTTAATCACATTGGGCATTTTGTCCCTGTCGGTCACTTTAATTGCCGGTTTCTAATTGGATCTTTATGGTGCCCACAGTGTTAAGTGTCTATTGCCTTCTGTCCTCCACCTTCACACCCGAGCAGCTCTGTTCAGTTCACTTCCCATGCCACACGGGGTCAGTAGTGCCTGCCGAGTGGCGCAATCATGCAACCAATCGGACATGTTTGATAAGAACTTTTAAAGTCATTCCTTTTGACCACAGAGGGCAACGGTGTCGGTGGGAAAGTGTAAGGCATTTAGTAAGGAGTGGTTCTGACTTTGGTTAAACGCGTCCCATCTGAAGATGAACTGTACTTAGTGGAGATGCATGTGAATTGATCAAAAGTGTTTGATATAAATATTTATGTGTTTTCTTACCACTACCTGTGAAGAATGGTGTGTTGCTGGAGCGCCACACGCCTCCCGATGTGTGCCAGTGCCAGTTATTGTCACAGCTATAGGCTTTCTTCTCCTCTGCTTCTCTCGACGCGCATTGGACGGCTGTCAGTGCGTACAAGCTCCACTGAAACTGTAGCCTATTGCCTGTCTACATAAACATCGAAAGATGAAGGCTTGAAACCGGACTTTCGCATAAAATTTGAGCCACTTGGTGCCAAAGTGTAATTAGAAGTGGCAGCTTGAGCATTTGGCTCCGGGATCAGAGCTCTGCGCGCTCTGCTGTGGCTGCTGCTGCTGCTGCTGCTGGAGTTGCGCTCAGGACTGTCTGGGTGTGGATGTAAGCTAATCTGCGTTGCAATGTGAACTTCTTTACTTTTATATATAAGGCTATATCATACATGATGCTGGCTGGGAGCTGCCTCTGTTCGTCCCCAAGTGTCGGACTTTACGCACTGCATGGTAGCCAACTTCTGGTGCCTGGTAATGCGGAGGATACAGAGCAGACAAACTGACCAACTGAGGACGAGGGATTGACAACGTTTCCAATTTGGCTGTTTTTGGAGGAAATTGTTTCGGAGCTCATTGAGAGTCACTGTGATGATGTATCACAACAGACGTTTCACCCCGGGTTTACGCATTTTATCAGGCGTCTAAGCGTCTTTCTCTCCCCAAAATGCTTCAAGGAGTGATGCAAAGCTGCGCGCAAGTTCCCTCTCTTCAGTTCTTGAATTTTCCAGACAAAAACAAGTAGACAAGACACGAGTGAAAAGGCTTTCAGAATTGTTTTGCGCACGCACTATGATTTTTTAGCATTTCCAAATGACTGGATGAGGCATGACATTTTTACCAGAGAATATGCTTTTTCATTTTTTACTAACGATGCTGCAAGTAGGATTTTTTCATTGAATTAAGCCATTTCGGCTTCCATACAATTTTGTGGGGGATTCTTGTTTGCCTAACGGCTCAAAGAAACATGTTGCATATCCTTGCGCTTCAGTCAGCGGTGTTACTTTTTGGAGGTAAGCACAATGTCAGCCTATTTGCCTAGCCCTCTGTTTGAACTGAAGAAATGTGTGTTACTTACAAAGAATATGAAGCCAGACACAAAGAAGTTGAATAGAAACTGTAGCCAACACGTAGGACGAGTTCAAACCAGGTTTAAGGGACAAATCCTCCCTGAGACACAGAGGGACGCAGGGCAGTAACATCCTGTGAGTCACTGCTGTGTGAGGGGTCTGAATATCTGAGTATATGTGCCACACTGTGTAATTTTGCAAGGCATCTAATTAAGTTACACTCTGTGACAACAATTAGAGTTCATAACTGTTCAGATATACATTATGTATGATGAAGAACCCACTGCACCTGTGCAACATATCTAGAGCAGCTCTGGCCTTAAATAACATTTATCTCATGAATATTTCAATATGACAGGGATTCTCTTGTGCAGCTGAAGCATTGTGGCTTTATTACCTTCTTGGCTTGTCAGGTTATTACATCAAAATTCATCTCAGAGGCCATCATTATTTCATGGGAAAAGTTACAGAGACCTGCAGCAGTGAGAGATCTTCATGGCTCAGATCACAATATGACACAATCAGTGACAAACAAGCATGTTGTGGATATAAATTATTATTATTATTTTTTGCATAACTTTCTCTATCTATCTGACATTTTGCTTAAACGATGATAATGTAAATTTGCACATGACTTTGCATCAGTGGTTTGGTGCCACCAGGAGGAGGGCAGCATTTACCTTGGCTGCCTCGCAGCCAGAATGTACAGACCAGGGGGCAGCTGGTGGTCTGGCTAATGGAGCCCCTCTGTCCTGTGGGAAAAGGGTTTAACCTAAAATGCTATTTGGAAAATTTCTCCTGTACGCCATCCTGATTATTCTCTTTGGATAATACCTGTCCGTCTTTCTTATTAAACAGATAGAACTTTACACGTTATGTCTTTGAGTTTACAGAAAGATCTGTTAAGCGTTGCTGCTGCAAATATTCACTTTAATATCAATTGCACCCAAAAACATCTTTCAAATTCAGTGGCCGTGTTTGCCTATTTTGCCCTGAGGCCGAGAATCATCATGTGATTGTATTCATAAAACCCACAGCCACTCATATGTCAGTTATGATCAAAATAACAGAAACACCTACACTCATTTTCCCACAGAATTAGAGGTCATGCATTTCCAGAAAGTCTGTGCTAAACACTATCAAACTGCATCTGACACATCTATTGTGCATGCACACCTTGATTGTGCTTCTTCCTCGCAGCTCAGAGGATGACTCTGATTTGACAGCGCCTCTATTATGAGTGCTGACTCACTGGCTTGAAGTGTACGGTAATGATGTTTGCCATATGCCAAGGCCTTCTCAGTATCCATACACAGTATGATCCTAATTGAGCATTGTGTGTCATAAAGCTGCAGGACACAGCTTCTCACTGTGAATAGTGATGAAAATTGATAACACACTCCAGGAAATGAGAGGATCAAATCCATGGTAGAAAAATGCCTGCACAGCACAATGAAGCCATAATTAGGAAGAGGAACCTTCTGGTATTCTGGTGCGACTGTGACGATACCCTTTGTTTGGGAAGGCAGAATTTTTTATCAGGGAAGGAGGATCTAAAATACTGCCTAAAAATCTGCTGAATAAAATGTCATTGTGATAAAGAGAAGATAAAGAATAAAGGTCTTTCTCTGTTTTCAGAGAACTGGCCTTATTTCTCATATTTTATAAAGTCTGTCCTCTCTATTAATTGAAGCCGCTAGGTGTGTTCCAGTGAGACACCTCGCTGGGATTCCTGAGTGGAATATCCAATCTTCCCTCCCTTCGTCTTATCCTTGAGCTTAACAAGATCCAAAAGGGGATCAAGCAAGGATAGCCTTCAGTCTACATCTTTAAGTAGTAAGCACACAGCCCATGCCGTCTTATGTCCCCGCAATGTGTCTGTCCTCATGCTTCTATATCCCCGTCAAGGGATTGGGCTTGTCCTGTAGGATTTTTTTGGGAACACCAACATTTTATCAGCCCGACAGAGATTCTTAGGCTCTTTCTCAGCGGAGAGTTTTTATCTGTAATTGTCCTCAGAAAGATCCACTGCTGTGGTCCTGCGCCCCAGTGCTGTGGCACACATCCAGCTCCTCTTCTCTTTGCCCCTGGCAGTCCTTTAAGCCTTGCAACTCATGTCCTTGAGCGAGCAAGCACCAAGAAATGAGAGAGAGAGAGAGGTGACATACTGCATGCACAGAAAAGGGTTTGTTTTAAAAACTCGCCCGAGAAGAAAAATATGACACAAATCAATGGGCTGAAAGTTGTTTGTGTGAGATAAAGTGTGAGTTCGGTTTGAAATCTCAACGGTGCAAAAACATGTTAACTTCCAGCTGAGAGAGCGCGCGATACTGATAGACTGTCTTCATGCTTTGAAAATGGTTGTAGATTGTCTTTCCTGTCATATGGCTGCGTCTCTTTGGTTTAGGTTGAATTGGATGGTTTTTGTTGAATTTGAAATGATCGCCTGTCAACCACAAGGCCTGATTTCATCAATTTTCATTTTGACCGTGCTCCTCGTCAGAATGCACCGGAAGATTCGTTGAGAATCTCATTGAGAACTGCTAATCCTAAATCCTGTTTCAAACCTTTAACAGCTCATCAATTATACTTGTATAAGAAGCATATGGTCATTAAGATTTAAATGAGTCTCTGTCCTAAGTAAGCTTCCACTGGATGAAGACATGTAGTGTCATTTTGCTGGTTTGCTGGCGTTAGCTCGGTTATGGTGTTTATTCACGGATCAAAGAACACGAGCAGAACAGAAGAAATCCCTGGCTTGGTGGTATTCTTATCAAGGCTGCGCTTTGAGAACACTGTGGTGCACTTTTTAGATTTCTGAGGGAGGACACTGATAAAAAGAGGCAGATTTTTCCCCTTCTCTCAAATCCAATTTTGGCGTGGCTTGGGTGTTTTCGCAGTTCTCTTCATGGAGAGAGAAAGGAAAAGAAAATCACAGTAGCAGCACGACGTAAGCTGGGTTTGGACTTCTTTGCTGTGTAATTACGAACCATCACAAATGTTTTATACTCTTGGTTTGTGTGTCAAACTGTGCACCTTTGTTTGTTTAATGACCGTTTTATGAAACACACTGAGTAGGTGGACTCTCATTTAAATCCCTTGTACGGCTCTTTCATGCTCATTATACTTAAAGTGTGTGTGGGAGGCATACATTGTAGCTTTCCAATCACTGAGTCAAAAAAGGGTTTTTGCCCCCATAAATTCATATATCATCAGTGTAATGTCCTATAATATTCCCACAAAGCACATCTGCCCTGTGTTAATTGGCTCTCTATAACTGCCATGATCTCACATTCAATTTAATCAAATTTCACGATTAGGGAAGGTGAATGGAGGAAATCTGCGTAAAAGCTTTAAAGGGAGGGGTTGTGAATGTGTGTGTGTGTGCCTGAAGAGGGGGGTCATTGTAATAATTGACAAACATGCTGATGCAGTGTTTGTGCGTTTTCTCATCAGTGGATAGTTGTGTCTGAGCAGAGGACTTCCCCCTCATAAATCTGTTGGGGGAGTTCACAGCCAGACTGTGTGCTCCAGTCGCGCTGCGTCGACTAGGTGTGGTGCAACAGAGGGAAAACACCAGACACCAGTAGCTCGTGTCAGACTGCACGCTGTCTCAAACTCATACTTTAAATTTACTGTTAATCATGAACTCGGGCTGCATTGGCAATTTCAATTTAGAGTTACTAGGTATCAGATTTAGGACTCATAATTTCAAAAAGTTGTGTAGTACAATAAAGTTCAAACAAGGCTAAGAGTCTGAAGCTGTGCAAGCAATTCTGTAAGATTTAAATGTCAGCATGCTCACAATGAAAGTGGTGGCATGCTGATGTTAAACAGTCCAGTGTGTCGGAATTAAAAGATATATTGGCAGAAACAAAATATAATGTAATAAATATATTTTCCTTAGTGTGTAATCACCAGAAAATAAGAATTGCTGTGTTTGTTTCCTTAGAATGAGCTGTTATATCAACACAGGAAGCGGTCATTGTCTATGAGTCCGGCATGTAGATCTGGCCATTTGAGTCTGCATGTTTTTGCATTGGCTATTGTAGTTAGCAGCCCCTCAGTGATGAGCCAAACAGTGTCAGAAAAACACTGATTTTTAATGTGAAACTGCTTTATTCAGTGTTTTTACTGGTTTAAATCACCAGTCTGTTTGTTTTGGAGAGGAAAAGACCTCTGCGGACAATTTGACTCCTGGTGAAAACTTCCTGAATGTCTGGATCTTAAGTTATAAGAAAGGTAAGCACAGAGACCAGAAGGTGAGCACGTATTGGCAGGTTCTGGGCTAGCAGCCCGTCTGCAATGAACCAAACAGCTTTAGAGGAATACTGACTTGTAAAATGAAGCTGCCTCGTTCACCTGGTCCGTTTGTTTTAAAGAGAAAGAGACCTCTGTGGATATTTTGGCTCCTGGTAAAAACGTTCTGGACGGCGAACACTGAAGAATTCCTAACTGGCTGTTAACACTTGGCACATGTAAGACGATTTAGCTTGTTGCAATCTGCAGTGGGATTAATCCTCTAGGGACCATGAACGTCTGTATAAAATTTTGTGCCAATCTATCAATTTGTGTTGACACTGGATTAGTGGAAACTTTCATGTACTTGTGGCACAATATAAAAAATATAGAGAATCATACAAGCATCAGGATTCATCCACTGGGAACCATGAATGTCTGTACTGTATCTGTGCCTGGACCAAAGCACCATTGCTATCTTTAGAGCCCTAGCATGGCTAAAACTCTTACTGAGAAGTTACAGATCATGTGAAAGTTTCTTAAGAAATATTTTTAACACAATTAAGAGCCTCTCTTACTTTGAATACTGATGAAAATAAATAATACTACTTAAAAATTGTTATTCTGTTCCCATACTCGGCAGCTTAGATTAAAGACACTGGAATGCAGTTTGTTAATAATGGTTTAAGCTCGTAAAGGGGACCTATTATGCTCATTTTCAGGTTCATACTTGCACTGTATTTTGGGTTTCTACTAGAATATATTTACCTGCTTTAACATTGAAAAAACACATTATTTTTTCCTGTCTGTGCTGGAACACTTGAGGTGAATACCCTCTGTGTGAAAGGCTCTGTTTTAGCGCTTGTCTCTTTAAGGCCGCTGCCCGAAAAAGCCTAGTCTGCTTTGACTGGTCAGCGTCTCCGGGTTGACCATGCTGTCGACATCTCTGCAAAAAATCACCAATAAAGGTTTCTAGACCAAGATGTGGACATGTTCCAGCAGGAATATGACACAAAATCAGGGAGAAATTAACAACACTGGCAACCAAAATAACATGTTTCCCTGATCTTAGCATGTAGTAGCCTATGCTGCTATATGTAGCAGTGTTGGCTAGGTAATATGAACACTTAAAGTAGGCCTAGGGTGCCTGGAGCAGATGACCACATAAAGAAATCTGATGTATTATTATATACATTATATGTATGACAAAAAATAACAAAAAGCAAAAAAATGTTTTTTTTACTGTTTACTTAGTTTGCTCAGATGGCCTTAATTCAAACCCTAAAGAACAAGTTCTCCCATACACACTGCTCAGACGTCGTAACAGTGTCGAGATATAATGCTTTATTTTCTGCAGATAATGTTCCTTAAAACATCTCTAAGCATTTAATGTCTTTATGTTGTAGCCTAACGTCTTTCTCTACTGTAAATGTTTGCACTGCTATTTTTAACAGCTGAGCATTTTTATTCTGCATGAAAGAGGACAGAGAAAATATATTTGCACTGTTTATTGTAATGTGGAAGCTATTAAATCATGGGATATTCAAAAGACCAAAACAAAACACCAGACTAAGAACTGATTATGTTTTTATTACTTCAATACATTAATAAAACGTCATTAGCCCGGGAGCTTTCTCCAGAAACAAAAAACTTCTTGGACAGCATCCCACAATATAAGATATTAATGTAATATATCCTGCATCGAGGCTCAAACAATATGAATACAACCAGTTCCTGTTAAGTTTGGGTCTTCTTTGCAAGCACAGATATGAATAGAAGAAAAAGTAACACCAACATTTGTGCTAAAATAAAAAATCAACATAGTAAAATCACACAGTATGTGAAGAATTATTTGTATCACAGGTATATTGTCTGTTTTTCCAGACAGTCTTAGCACAGCTTTTTATATGCTGTTCCTTAGCTGTCTCTTGCTTCCTTCCTGTCAGCAGAGATGCATCCATAACTCCAATTGGTTATGCATTTTTGATTTGAGTAATCACAGGCAGGTGGCTGGACAAAAGGCTGTCACTACATCCGAGAGAGTGGAGCACTTGGTTGTGTGCGGAGCTGTCACTGTCTATCAGAGGCATCAGAGCTTAATGCATTAGAGGCAATGATCTGACAGGTACATATTGTCAAGGCCCATTGACTTCTTTGTGGTGTGGCTGATTGATTGTCGAGATTATGTTAAAATGGGAGTCGTGTGCCTCTTTGTGATTCAGAGTGGTGTGCTCATGCAGTAGAATGCCGAACAGCAGCCTTAAAACTACCATTGAATTTTAATTTTAAAATATATTAGTTTTATCCCCAGAGCAGTCCGTTCTGTTTGTGAATAATCACTATTGTCTGCTGCAGCTGGAACAAGACCGCGGAGTTTGTTGTGCCCTCTCATCTGTGACAGCAAACCAATGTACAGCCGCATGAGGAATGACTTATGGCAGATGGAAAGGTGCCTCTGACACAGCACATTTTATAATTTGAAACAAAGAGCATTAACCTTAAAGTAAAAGTCTTTTGGATATAAAGAGAAATCACTGTATGTAATCAACATATTTATTATCAGTAAAGCAGCTCAGGGCTTTACATCAGCGTGACATTCACAGATTAAAATTTCAGCTCCGTGGTGGCTCACGCTGACTGAGGACTGTTTCTGTTCAAAATAATGACATCGTTACTATCTGAATTATCAGACAAATACTTCTGCTTATCTCTTTCTTTTTACCTTCGACAGTAGTGGCTTACAGTTGCTTTATTATTATTCATCAATACTTCTTTTATAATATTGCATACAGTAACAAAGTATGAGCAGTACAGAACATGAGACAGTTGCCATCCAAGCAAATCACTTCAATCACTTTTTGAGATTACTTAAGGGTTCTACATGATTTTGTTTACATGGCCTCGGTACGACGCAATAATCTTCCGTAGAACATAACAGATAAGTCTTCTGGGCCGATATACTGGCCAATATTAGCTTATTGCAGATTGGTGTAAATGTAGGGCCAAACAATAATAAAGTAAAAATAAAAATAAGAATGTCTCAGTTACATATGTTGTCGTCGAAGAGCACTGATAAGTTTTCAGTATATATCTGGGTCATTATTTTTTTACATCAATTGATTTTTTAGTCACTAGGGGGCAGCACAGCAAGCTGCAAACACAACACTGACATATTATCACTTTATAGAGTTAAAGTTATACTTAACCCACAAAATGACCACTTTTAAATCAGTTAGTCATGCTGTGTTATCTTGAACTCGCATGCTTCCATGGAAAACAGCGAACATATTGATTTATTAAATGAGTTGGGACCATGTTTAACCACAGCAAATGTACACACCTCGTGCAGTGTAATCCAGCTACAGTATGCAGTTTCACTAAACACCTTAGTAGTGGTGTCTGGCTTTGAAGAGAACACAGATAAGTTTAACCTTCAGTTCAGTTTTAAATAGAAAAGACATGTGTGGAAGAACTGAGCATGCGATCTTGTTTAAACTTGGTCCCTAATAATAATATTTTTTCTTCATGAATTCAAGGTAACACAGCATGGTTTACAGATGGTCCTTCTTTAATATGGCAAACTTGTTCGCAAACAGTTGCCTCATATCCAGCAGACACAGAGAAATATTAGCATTCATTTGAAGCTGTATTTCAGGCCAGCAGCAAATTTAAGTCAGACATTCACTCCTCTTTCAGCTGTTTTGGTCTCCACAAACTCCTGCAGGAAATACCTGCCTTTTTTGCTGCTAAATGCTCCGCTATGTTCATTAGCCAGTTGCCAACTTTGTCCGTCTTCTGTTGTGTGCTGAGCAGGTTGTGAGCACTGGGTTTATCAGAGGCTTTTCCGGAAAACAGCTGGACGCGGCTTCAAACAGGGTTAATGAGAGCGAGTGAGACTGAATCAAAAGTTGTGGGCTGTAAAACCAAAATGAGTTTAAGATGCTTAAATGCTCTGAGGGGAGCAGAGTCAGTTGGGGTTGTCACCACAAGTGACCTCTTACACATTACCCATAGTCACCATCCATTGTTAAAGGTATACAATGTAAAGTAAAAGTAATCCCTCTCAATCATCTCTTATGACCCATTGGAAGTGTGTGGCGGTGTATTTTTCTGCAGAGGCTCTGCCCTCTGCCTGTATTTTCTTATTTTCTTCTTATATTCTGTGCTCAGGACATTTGTGGATGTCTACCCCCGCAGTGCTCAGGGGAGGTGGGGATTTATAAAAAGGTAGCAACCAGATGCCAAACCATAAGCAACAGGAATATACGCACCAAAAACCCCTGCAAATATAGCGAGGCGAAACACCAAACGAGAGTGAATCTGGGTGAATGACTACCAATCCTCCAAAGTATACGTTTAATATAGAAATATTGATTAGTGCAGCTTTAATAACCAAATTTAAGCAATCCTTAACCAAAATGTTTTCTTATGTTGAGTGTTAATGTAAAAAGGAAATCAATATTGACCTATCCAGTGCAATGCTCACATAATGCATAGCCTACATGATTATATGGTGTTTCATTTGGCTATATACGTAGGCTGCATCTTTCAATATGCATTCAAATATCAACTGGGGTGAAACAAAGTTAAAATCACTTTCAAATGTGTGGGGCTGATTACGGGATGTTGTTCTCTCTGATGTTTCTATGCTGCTTTGATTTTTAAAGCCAATACTGAACAGAAATACATCTACAGAGCAATCATTTGTTCATTCACTACAACTCAGTTAAATGTAAATGGCCTGAAGTACACTCTGACCATTGGCTAGATGGTACTTGGTGTAATTGGAATGCCAGTGTATGTGTGCGTCCCCAATCAGTCTTGACACAATCACCGCTTCCTAATCAGTGTGAAAGTAATGGCCACCTCAGAGTACAATCAGTGTACAAGTTAGTCTGGCAGGAGTGGCTCTAACTTAATGAACTCCCTCAATTGAACTCCCTGAGTCAGCGTGACTGTGTTCATAGACAAGGAGCACAAAAGTCCTCTTACGCACTTTAACTTTCTGGATCTAAAAAGCATTGCCCTTATATTTATATATCCTGATCTTCAGCTACATATGTAGCAGTGATTTCATGCCGTCATCCTGCTCTGGCTGTGCAGCAGCCTGCAGTCATCGTTTTTTGGCAGCCTGGAATGTTCATGCTTCTTTGTTTCTCTCATGCAAGGGGACAGTGAGCTGATCACGAGGGAGGATTAGATTTGTCCAGTCACAACATAGACAGCATGGCAATAGTGACTCATTGGCCCTGTGGTGCTCAGTGGTGTCGCCCAAGCCAGGAGGGGCAGCGCTGGCAGTTAGCACATCCTGCCACGGCTTGTTCTGAAGCGCTATCTGCTCCTGCAGATTCTCCTCTTAACCCCAAGGCCCTTGATTTCACACATATTGGAGGGAAGCCATACCGAGCTGAGACAGAATGACCCCAATAATAATGAAGGGTTAGCTTAAAAATATTACAGTTTAATTCAAATATGGAAATAAAATTGTATAAGGATGTTAATATAACACTGAATGCTGTCTCTCCCACCTGCACAGAATTAGAATTTGGAGTAGTATATTGATATCATGATCACGTTTGGCAGCCATATTACAGTAGTATCATGGCTTTGGTGGACAAAATGACATTGCCATTTTGTCCACCTCTTTGGCTCAGACTGATATCTCATCAATCACATACTGTACAGACTCTCATGGTTCCCAGAGGATGAATCCCAGTGACTGATGGGATCCCTCTGGGTAAAATGTCTCAACAACTGTTGAATCGATTGCCATGAAATTTGGAACAGAAATGCATGTTCACCATCAGGAGCACCATCATCAGGTCAAAATTTCAATTTGTCCAATACTTTGGTTCATAAATACAGGACCTATAATCTAATCACATTCCCATCAGCCTCCACTGTACTTTGTGTTGAGTGCTAATTAGCAAATGTCATTATGTTAACATGCTAAACTAACTTATTCCTGGCTCTGACACACCAAACAGACATCAAAGAATTAGTGGTGATGAAGGCCGACTGTTTTGTCACTCACTCACATTTCTCTCACAGGCAGGCTCCGCCCTCTCTGATGCTGATTCAACATGCTAAATTGGCCAAAAAAAAAAAAAAAAATAGGTGACAAGTGCCCACTAGTGCCAACAATTCAGGACACACTGTAAAAACTAGGGTGGCAGACGCTCACCAATGGCCGACTGTCGGCTTGGTGTGTCAGGGCCTTTAACATCAGCATGTTAGCATTATCACTGTGCGCATATGAGCATATAGCACTTAACTCAAAGCACTGCAGCCTCGCATAGCTGTTAGCGTGTCTTCAGACCTGTAGTCTTGTTGTTTAGCATTTTGTCACAAAATTTCATAAAAATACACTACAACACAAGACAAAATGAAAAAATAATGAAAGGTTCTGGGTTAAAAGTTCAGAAGTGTAGGCTGGAGGCAGATCATTGACAGTGTTGAAAGTGCTGACTAAAACCTTAGAATTGACTCTGACCTTTATTGGCAGGCAGTGGAGGGAGGCTAATATGGTGATGTCTTTGCATCCATTAAAAGCCCCGCAGCATTTTTTTTCTACAGCAGTACAGTATAGAAAGGAGTTGTATGGATCTGAATAATAATACCAGCAATCTGTCAGCATAGAAGTCATAAGGCATTTTGTATCTTTTAATACCAACCTGATACCAAACGACTTTTCAAGTGATTTTACTGTTGCAGACATATTTCCAGTGTTGAAATACAATCTTAAGTTTTATCAAAGTTTTTAGAGGATAAACATGGAGGGGGGTCTGGGTCCGGGGCAGACCCTGAACACGCTGGAGGGATTACATATCTCATCTGGCCAGGGAACGCCTTGGGGTCCCCCAATCGGAGCTGGAAAGTGTTGCTGGGGAGAGGGACGTCTGGGGTGCTTTGCTCTGCCTGCTGCCCTCTGTGACCCGGTCTCGGATAAGTGGATGAAAATGGATGGATGGATGGACATGGAGGGGGCTCCTTGGCGGTGCAAGAACGTGAACAAATCTCGGTTTTCTTGTACTGTAGAAAAGGAGGAGAAACTGGTGGAGTTGTGAAGTAAACAAGGGTCTGTGTTTTTTTTTTTTTTTTGGCATGCATCTGATGTACTGACCACTTATTTCAGTCAGAAATCATTGTTCTTGAAACATTCTCCTCTCTTTCCCATGGTCTTCTCCCACTAAAATGGAGCAAAAATAAAATAGAGGCTGGTAGTGAGTTCAGGCAACAAAATCCAGATTGTAAATTTTGTACACAAATACAGTTTATCTTAATAGATTATATTAATGCCAAATTGACAAGAATACTATCAAGATATGACACATCTTATCTTGTGTTTCTAGACTTATGTGTGTTTGCAGACACGTAACGAACTGTTGATGTCATATTTCTTGAAGGCAGTTTGGCGTTAAAGAGAGGGTGAGAGGGTGTCAGACTTAAGTCTTTTAAAAGTCTGTTCAAAGTCTTCTAGTATATGGTACACATAAGAACAACATGGCCAAACAATATTAAGATTTGATTTGAATCTCTTTCTGGCTCTGAAATCGATTTGGCAAAGGGGTACGCAGAAGTATGATGGAGGCCTTAATATGATTCGCTCAGAGGACAGCCTAACGATTCCCCTGCATAAGCCAGAGATAAGTGCAAACAAGCAGTTGGCAAGTGCATCCTTGCCCTGCTGGGTTGCATTTGATTACTATTGCTGTCTTGTTTCATGCTGTTTTTGTGTAGTCTTGGAGAACCTTGAAGATTGTTGTGTGAAGGCCCTGTAATTAGATGTTCTG
This sequence comes from Cephalopholis sonnerati, assembly GCA_019142605.1. Lineage (NCBI taxonomy): Eukaryota > Metazoa > Chordata > Actinopteri > Perciformes > Serranidae > Cephalopholis > Cephalopholis sonnerati. The sequence continues at coordinate 13,618,754 of JAGQAX010000007.1, read as the reverse complement.
GGACTAAGGCAACCACTGAAATTCAGAGTGATGTAATCTGTGCTCCATCCTTAATTGCACATGCCATGTGTAGGATGGCTAATTTAGCCTGCGAGGGTGAAGAAACCGCAAGCTTTTTGCCAGTTGATGCTTCCCAAAATCATACGGCATTTCTCTGTCGGGTTGTATTTATTATAGCCTGTCTGGAACTAACACAAGCGTATATTGCTTTGACTTCTTTGTGCATTTTATCACACAAACAGTGCTACCCTGCATTCTTGAAGCAAGCATGACCGCTTCAGCAATATCCGTGCCAAAGGACAGGGAAAAGCAGTGAGAAAAAGGGCAGCATGATAAGGAGAAAGGACCTATAAAACAACTAAGCATGTCAGGTGTTGTACTTATCTGGTCTTTTCAGAGATGGAAGCCAGAGTGGTTCATCCAAGGAAATATTCAGGATCTGACCTGCATGTCGACAAGGCAACTTTTGTCCGAATGAGAAATATGTCTAGAAATATATTGTGAGCTGACCAGCAGATAGAGGTGGGTTGATCTCTGAGACGGCAGCCTCCTGTGAATGAAGACAGATGAGAATTGAAGAATCACTCTCTGACTGTTATTGCGATATGGCAAAGTAAACATGAGCTCACCTCTGAGACAAACACTAAGAGGCAAAAAAACATAAGTGCAGATCGTCTTACACAAAAGCATACAAACCTGAAAGCATAGGGTATATAAGAATTCTATCAATTATTTGATAAGGGATCTGGAGTCGCACACAATTTCACAGAGGGAACTGGGAAGTGAACTTGTGATTTATTTTTGGTATATCTCTTCATGTTGTAAGAAATAGAGCTATGCTGTAATAACCGAGCAGCGGCAATACACAGAACAGCGCTGAAGTAGGGCTTAATCACATTAATGTTAGTGGTATGACAATGTTTCTACTCACTCTGGTTACAGATTTCTCTCCATGTATGTCTCCTTTTATCTACTTAAATGCTGATTCAAATCACTGAATAAAAGCCTCAAAATCAAAAAATAAGACTATCCTTAACTGCTGTGGACAGACTGTCGTCTGCTCTGTATATTCAGTGGTAGATCTTCCTATAGGCAACACAGGTGACCTAATAGAGCGCCATCCAGAGGGTGGGGCACCAAAATCCAGCAAGTGAAAAAGCCATGTAGGGTGCAGTGCGAAAAAAAAAAAGCATAAAGGCGAAGACAAAATTTGCAAATTTGCACATACTATTTTCTGTTACTGCTACTTATTACTATTGTTTGTCAGCTAAATTGTTTAATCGTGTTTTTCTTGTACAATAATATCTTGGGGTGTGGGGTGGTGTGGGGGGGCCTGGGGATGCTTTAAAGGGTGCAGAATGTGCTAGGTCAGGCACTGTGTATACTGCTAATTTGAACCCTGGTGCAGAACATGAAAACCACAGACAGAGGTAGGGCTTGATCCATGCACAGTCAAACCGTGGTGTTCAGCCAAACTGTAGTATATACTGGGTCTATTTTATATTTCAAAATGTGTTAAAGGAAATCCGGGGAAATGGTATTGTTATCTATAATTTACAGCTAAATTTTGTCCAGTAGAGGCGATGCTGCATCAGCCAGAACTACTGCAGACTTAGTGGGCTACTAAAGCAAATTCCTACACTATTAATACGTTTACATTTTACCTGTTACTAGAAATTTTGCTCTTTTCTTGGGCAATTTTATGTTAACATTTTAGTTAAACAGTGCTCCCTTTGTCTTTCTTATCATTTAATCACTGTACTCTACCTGCACAACATTAGATTTTTATGTTTAATTAATTATTTTATGTTTAATTAATTGCTGCCTTGTGCATCATATCTTTTTGGTCATTTCATATCCCTTATCTTACATATGAAGACAGGTGAGATTCAATGTTTTCCACTGAGACTAAAACACCAAAATATGCATCAAACTTGAACCAGATCAAGCAAAAGGCCCCGAGAAGGACCATTCATAAGGTTAGAGAGTACTTTAAAATAAATACTTAATTTACTGTAATTTATTTAGAGACAGTGTTGCGGCTAATAGGTCCCACTTTATTCTTTACATGTACTTTATTATACATTATGTGTGCTTAAACTAATGCACAAGTTGGTTCAGTGCCATGTGAAGTGGCAGGACGTTACAATAAGCATGGCCCCCAAACAAACCTGCTTAGGGCCCACAAAAGTCTACGGCCAGCTCTGCTTAGTGTGATGTAGGCAACATAGACCAGTGACAGAATTTATTGATATTGGATATCCACATGTGACATTTCTTTGAGAGCTTATCCAGACATATTCACCTGATACACTGCACTCTTGACCGCCCCTCCCAGTGTATCCTCATGTTTCGTCATTAGCTCATTGCTGTTCAGACCACCAGAGAATATAAATCTAGCTTCATCATCTCCTGTCGTCTGAATAAGGTTTGTTTTCTTTTTCCCTCACAGGTTTTACAGTATGTAGCGCTGATGACAAGTCACCAGAATCATCCAATGAGCGAGTTAGCTGTCAGTCCATGTGATTTCATGCCTGGTTTGTTTATGAATAAGGCAGCGTGAACCCTGAGTGCACTGAACTGAAATGCTGAATTCTTTGGTGTGGAGAATGAAAACCAAATTACAGTCCTGGTAACAGCCCCAAAAGGCTATTTCATGTAATAGAAAATGTTCTTGCAGGTTATGCTCATGTTGTTGGATCTTCCACTACTCAAATATGAACAGCTCTTTTAGTAATACATTTAAAAAGATATCACTGCCTTGTCTCGAGCGCAGTGGGCATACAGATTTTTGGCAACACTGTTAATATCATGATGTTTTTATAGCACATTTTTCAGTGCATCACGTAATTTATGAAGGGAAGCAGCTGTATTATACAGTTAGTAATATTTCACACCTGGAAGCACCATAACCTCAGCTGTCTGATAGAGCCTGAGAGACTCACTGGAGCAGTTTAAAGTTGATAAGGAATAGGTGATTATATACTCTCCCACCTGAGTATTTACTGGTTTTCAGAGTAATGTCAGAGCTAGTGGAAGATATGCGGAGACATCCCAGGAGGCCAGAGATCATTCTTATCAGCAGTAATACCGCCACAAATTACATTGCTTTAAAGTTTATTTTTGGACTTTTAGGTAAATGTTTCTCAAGGGACCATGAAACTGGTAGGGGTAGCGCTACTGCTAGCAAGCTAATTTGCTAGCATATTTACTGCAGGCTGCAAGCTTACTACAGTGTTATGGACCACACTGGCTGTGGGTTTAACAATGTTTTACCTGTTTCTAATGTAACAGTGAGTAGATTTTAATAAGAATATTTGTTTTAAAATTAAGTTATTTGTCTTTCTACTACAAAAGCTTTGAGCTGTTTCCCTTATTAGTTATTTTTCAAACCAGACATTTGAAACAGTGCTGGTCAGAGTCTTTTGTTGGATGACAGACACAAAGAAAGATTTCAGGGGTTAATTTGCAGTGAGACTTTACAGCACAGTCTCACTGCCAGCTCTTCAAATACAACTTGGGCATTTGCCCTACACAAAAAATGACATTCTACCCCTCCACCATCATTTTTGGACGCTCAGGGACAGCGTGTCAATTTGCACCTGTTTTACAAATGGTAAATGCACACAGTCTCTTTTAAAAATACACTTTAAATGATGGGGAAAAAATAGTTTTAAAGTACATGGTTAGGTTTAGATAAAAACATGGTTTGACTTAAATGAAGCACCTTTGTTATTAAGGTAATGAAACGTCACGTGACATACATCACATTTGTTACATGATATATGTCTCTTGCATAGCTTGCGAAACATACTAGCTCATAACGTTATCATTAAAATAACTCAAATGCTGTTTGGTTTCACACAGTGAACAAACAGCGGGCTCGTGGGTGATAGTCCAAAGTTTGTTTGACCACTTCCCCTCCCACCTGCCCTATGCCAGCTTCCTTGCTTTTTCTAGTACAGTAGTTGTCCAGAGCTTTAAAAATAAATGCCATTGCCTGGTGCATCTCATATTGCCGCCGAAGGGTGCCTCAGTGTGTTGTTGTCTAACCTTGAGGGCCACTGACCAAGCATTAGTATTTTATGAGTTGGGAGTGAGACAAGGTTGGACTTTAATACAGAAAATTTTTCAAAGTCTAACTAGAAGTTCTATTAGCATGAATTAATGCACTATATATTTCGGAGGGAGGCTGACTTGCTACAAGTCATTAGTTTGTTTAATAATAACTTTTTGTATGTGAACATGTTTGTATTAATTATATTCATATGACTGGTGACGTAGGCTACCCCCCCCTTTTTTTTTTACTATGACACAAGGCAGAAATTATAAAGAAATGTTGCAGCACTGTCGTAATTTCTAATACTGTAAAAAGCTTTTTGAGGACAGTTTTGTTTTGCATTGATTAGACTTCTTACAGTACCAATACACAAGCTGGAAAGGCTAACGAAAAGCAACATTAATCCATGACTCCATTGGCTGTTGTCATAGGTCATGCAACCCTCATGTTGCAGCTAGATGTATTGGCTAACAGGGTTAATTAAAATGCACCCAGACTACCCTCCTTTTCCTTTCCTTTTCCACAGCAAGAGTATAAGCTGCCCTCCTTCTTTCTCTGCTTTTCACAGGAGCTCAGTTGAACATTAGTTCGCCAGGAAAACCTGTGGTGCTTTAACTCGGCCTACCGAGGATTAACAGTGAGATTTTTTTGTTTTGCAGAGCAGCCCTGCATCCAAGAAATGTTTGTAGAACTAAAATTATAATTAGCTTCTGCTTCCTTACCTATTTTTTCAACACATTAGAAAGCCCACGTCTGAGGAGCTGGCTCAAGAGGAATCGTCTACAGTCTTCTAGGATTCCCACAGACTAGTTTGCTGGCGTGCAGAGTGAGTTGCTGTCAGTGACTGAAATTAAGTTCAGCTTGGCAGCTGGACAGGGAGGCTTTGAAAACAAAATGTGCCCCACCGCACTGCTAGTTTGAAATATTTTTTTAAACCAACAGACTTTGTCAGTGAGCGTGAAAGCACACTGCTTTTCCTTCTGATCTAGTCTGAAATAGAAACATTTCTCTCTCCTTGCTTTAATAGCTTTCTTTTCCTGGCCCAAAATAGATCTACTTGTTCATGGAGTTAGTTCCCACTCTGACAGATTTTAGGTTAAACTGCAGATTTAAAGCCAGTCCATCTGGAGCCACAATAAAAGCTCTTTTCAGAAGGGAGCGAGGCAGTGTGGAATGAATGGCTGCTTCTGTAGCAGGAAAGAAAACATCATGTTTTTATATTTCCAAGGATTAAAAGAATTGATATATATATTACTAGTGACTGCGCTGACCTTGCTGTAAGTATTCATGTACACACAACCCACCTCAAACCCACTATGTTACCAAAAGAATGATGATAGACCTTGACGAATGTATGTGTCTGCTTTAAACTATAATGTTTTTAGATTTAGGGGCTATAGATACCTTTTGTTTTTTGTTTTTTATATCTGTGTGGTTTTTTTTTGTCCCTTGGTACAATTTAGTACAGAATGTGCAGCACTGAGTCACAGCAGGAAGGAGGGACCTTGACCTGATTTCAGAGGTGAAAAGAAAAGTGCAGAGAGCAAGATGACATCTGTACTGAGTGCAGCATCAATTGTTGCTATTATTGTAGTCACTGTGGTCCTAAGATAATGAGGATAAACACATAATTCACCAGTGTATTGCTAAGAAGAATATACTATCATTAATATGCTGCTATGCTGTGGTAGGTTAACTGTCTTTGTTACAGTAGCCTATTGTAATTCTTGGAAGATAGTTGTAATTAGTCCCACAGTCAAGTTTTATTAATATTTAAGCATTACTTGAAATGAAATAAGAGAATGACACCTTGTTAGCTTTGCAAAACTAAATGAATTTTTAATCTGCAATGCCAAAAAAAGGTTTTAGACCTAGCTTTTAGATCTAAATCAGTGAGATAATCTTATAATAAAATCTACTCTGACTTTTAGTCCTTAGTATGGATTGGATTATCTAGTGCTGAGTATGTAAAGTTTGACTTAGCTTAAGTAAATGTAAGTTGCCTGTAGAATGTTGCGAGGATGACATTTTTTTGGTAGGCCAACCTGTAAGTTAACATCACCTTAATTCCTGCAACGAAAATCCATTGGGATTTTTCCATAATTTTTTTTAAGTGTAAATGCAATTGGCAGAGCTAAAAAGCACGACTTCACCCGTTGCCACCGCAACAAGACTGTAAAGCCATGTTTGGCATGATGAAGGTCTGTAGTCTCATTTTTAAGATACATTAAAGCTTCAAAACTCATGAGTGAGGTATTCACTGTTACTGAGTCATGCTTTTGCTAATATTTGTTTATTTGTACCAAACATTACAAGTACAACAAACACTAATTGAAAGGTCATTGTTTTCGCAGGTGTTTGGTCATAAACCAAAGTATTGGACAAATTGAAATTTTGACCTGATGATGGTTTCAATCCTTCTGTCATCCTCTCACATTAATATGGACACATATATTAGTACTTGGGATCATCACAGAGATAGAAACACAGAGGTCACATATTCTGATAGCTGTACAGCCATTAGAATATGTGGCCTCACTGTATCAGCATAATAATGAGTATAAACCTCAAAATAACTGTTTTCAGTACTTCTGTCATCCTCTCTCATCAATGTGGACACATATATTAGTATTTGGGATCATCACAGAGATAGAAACACAGAGGTCACATCAGAATATGTGACCTCAATGTGACAGGATGACAGAAGGATTGAAAACAGTTATTTTGAGGTTTATAGTCATTATTATGCAGATACAGTGAGGCCACATCTGATGGCTGTGCATCTAGCTCTTTACAGTTGAACTTTGAAATAAAAATACATCTGTCCAAATAATTGAGGCAATAACAGAGCACCTGTGTCCATGTTTACCCATTGAATAAACAGTGCATACATTATCACACAAAACGTTGATATAATAAAAGTAATCACAACATCTAGCTTAAGGCTATCTACTTTACATTGCCAGATAACGTGTTACTATGTCTGGGATGGCTGTTGAAGTTGTCTGCATCTTGGCAGCTGTCTCATCTAGGTGACGACATCCCCCGTCCCAGTCAACTCATATACTTCATCACTTTAGAAACATTAATATGATACGTATAAAATGTGCAAATGTTACATATTTGTGATTTGCGGAAATGTAGAATGTCAACATTTTCTTCTGGCAACAGGGCTGGGTGGCAACTTGATGGAAAAGCCACATTTACTTGCAAAAGTAAAGAGACAAAAGAAAGCTCATAACTGTTTTTGCTCACAATGCGATCTATTTAAGGTTTGATTTTTGGAAAGCGCACACTTTGTGCCCTCAATAGCTTTATCCAATGCTTCCACACTATGAAGTACTCAAAAGGTTATCGTCAATGTGCCCTGTAGCAGTTAAAAAAAAAAGGCACAAAAAGAAAGTAGTTTAGATCTTTACATTGACAACAGATGTCACTCAAACAGAAATTTTGGAAAGCCAATACCAATTTTAAACATACAGCATGAGTAGTAGGACACAGCTTATGTTGTTTGGCTACCGACTGTCAAATCTCAGATGACGGAACTTCACACTTCAAAGCAATCCCTCACTTGATGTGGTCTAATGTAGATACACACCGAAGCAAATTTTTTGTTTTTCTGTGTTCGTACGGATGCAAGAGCTCACATGTTTTAAGCCACAAACATCCAGCGGCTGTTTTTCTCTTAGCATGACAGTTCACAGACAGTTCGACCGTAACTGTAACAACACACACCACATGTTTGACTTACAGCTGAGACAGACTGATTCTGTAACTCACCAGGAACTCCTCAGTGGTTAATTTCTAATTTTCCATCATTCCCTTTACTTTCTGCTGCTTGCTTTGTGCAGATGATCAGAATTTCATAACTCTTAATTTCTTGCTCGAGTTAAAACATTCAGTTGAAGCAGACAAATCTTTGCCTCAGTTCACACCGCCTGGAGTGACTCTACACCTGCTATCCATTCACATCTTTATGTTGGCGCTGAATACACTCGTACCGCCTCCAAATTTTGCCTGGCAATTTATCCGAACACACCATTCAGTTTTAAAGAAGACATCCATATTAAGCATTTACAGTCTAATAGTACTGCAAGGTATTATCCAATCAAGGTCAATTATCAGCACAATTATAGTCTATTCATCAGCAGTGAACTGAAGGTCTGGTGCCGTACAGCACAGAAGAGGAAGCTTAGAAAAGAACTCAGAGAAAAGCCTATAGATTCATAAACACTGCGTAGCCAAGTCTCACAGTGTGGCTGCATTTATAGGGATTCAGCCTTGTCAGGAGAGCTCCAGGCAAAATTTATCATCCTATATGTGGGTGACCTTGGGGAGAGGTTTACCAGTAGATTTGGGGAAGAAGCAGGGTTGGATAAGGAGGCACTTAAGCATGCAGAGACAGTGTGCTACAGAACTCTTTCATTTACTAGCTCTGTTTTTCACACCTTGCTATAAATAAAGGGATTTGGGGGGAGAATCTTCCCTCTGCACTGACTATATAAACTGATTTAATTAACTTACGGATTTTACGGCTATCATCCCCAGGTTCCTCAGCAAACCCTCTAAAGCCTCACGATTTTGGCTTTAACTAATTCTAGGTAACAAATTGAGAGAGTTTTGTGAGTGGACCATAGTTGAACTCTGAAGTTAATATTTGTAAAAAAAAAAGTTTGCATTGATGAGTCTTGACCCTGGGAGGAGGAAAACATGTTTTGGCTTGATTCACACCCATTTCCATTATCAGAGGCGGCCGTTTATTATTCCTCACACTCATCGGAGAGGCATAGTGCTTCATTTTCAAGCCGCAAAATCACAGACGGGCGTCGCCATCCATAATCAATCTGCTTTGCTTGTGTTGAATATTCTCTCAATTTGATTTTCTTTGGTTCTTTAATTTGGTGCAGTGTTAACATGATTTCTTGGTGATAATACTTAAAGAGGGAAGCAGTGATAGAGTTGAAGAACACTGTAAAGTGAATTACAGTAACAGATCTGAATTTCTACTTTTCAGTGATCTACTGATTATTATCAATAGTCATGTAATCTTCCTTATAATCCTATTTGCTGTGTAATTGTGTAATTTCTAACCCAGCTCTCATCAGTAGGTGGCCAATAAGTCCTGGTTGGATTTGTATCCACTTGTTCCCTTGTCCTAACAGAGCTCACTCACCATTAAATGTCCCTCTGCACTCACAAAGAGGCCGACTGACTCTGCCCCGCGAATGCCTCTGTATTTAGCCTGATTTACGATATCGTTTTGCAATAAAGGCCAGTGTGAGGGGAAGAGATTCATTAAGGAGCCCAGTTTATGTTTTAGAGAAGTCCGGAGGGGCCGCGGGAATACTGATTGGCACACAGATATGTGCTTGTCTCATCCCTCCATCCCGAGCCAAAAGCTCTCAGCACCCTTTCCCCTCCTGCCATGTGCACTGGATGGCACAAAGGAAGTGTTGTTCTCTGCCCGCAGGATGCCCAGGATGCTCAGGGTTCTTGCCACCCATGTCTGCAGTCTCCTGCTGGGGTAACACTGTTCCAGACATACCAGGCCTCCTCGCAGCACCTGGAGGCCCTTCTCAGCATCCCTTAATGACATCCCCGCTGACCCTCCCAGCCACTAACAGCGGCGCCTATTTGGGTCCGTCTCTTCCATCCACAGCTTTACCAAATAGGCCAGCGGCACGGCATTGCAGTGTTTACTCTTCATCGGTCGATACTCTTTAATCCCCGAGATGATGCTTTCTCTCATGAACTCAAAATAGCTCTTCCTCCTCCCCAGTGAAGCCACAGGCCCATTACTCTTTATTAGCTCTTAGCGTCTTAAATGTGGCCATCCATTAGAGGCGAGGCAACAAACATCCCCAGCAGGTCCCTCAGTAGCCTGCCAGTACACACACGCACACGTACACACACACACAAACACTCGTACACTAATTTAAACTGACCCTTAATCAAGAGCAATTATTGTGCATTGAATTCAGCTCATCTCCTAGATAAAGAAGAGTCACCTGTGTAGCATATTCCCTCAGAAGATTTCCAAACTTTGTATTGTGTCCCTGCCTCCCTCCTCCATGACTCTTACTTATCAGCTGGGCGGACTCCACAGACCTCTATCTGCCTGAATGATTTCTTTTCTATGGAAGCTGGCATGAAGTAATACCATACTGTGTCATGTATTGATTCTTTTTCCAGTCCCTCTTTCTTGAATTTCTTGGTGGCTCAAAAGCATAAATCATCCGCAAATGATCCCTGAAGGAAATATTGTAATTATTATTCTTGACGCATGGTCACAAATTCAATAGCCCTTATTAATTGAACATGGAGAGAAATATGATGTGGGTAATTCAACGGGACTAGAGAGCTTCCCGTCATCCCTCATGTTTAAGGCTGTCCTGTTTGGCATTCATGACAAAGCTCAGAAGGATTTAGGGTCAGGATGAGGGTCAAAGGGAGTGTAATTGTAAACCTCAACAAACAGCAGCTTTGTATTTGATTTGATGTTTTCTGTTGAGACTACCAGTGTCAGGGGAATCCTTTTATATGTGATATTTGAGTAAGAGATTAGTAAAAAATGAACATCTTAAGAGAATCCAGGGATCACAGTAAGGCTCGATCCCAGTACACCCCTTGCACCTACCACTTAGCCCTTAACCCTCCATTTTGGGCATTCACATCTTTGAATAGGGTGTCCTGATTATTGCTGGGATGGAGGGGTTAAGGGCTACATGACCTTCCAAATGGAGGTTTTTCAGAAGCACACTCCAAACCCAGTGTTATGAAAAAATCATCAGCAAGATGGCTGCACAAGCAACAAAGAAAGCCCCAGAAATGCATTTCCTTCATTGATGAAGATATATAAAAAAGAGGAAAACCATCCTTTTATCTTGGTTTAATGTTCTTTCAAAGTATTATTGTCTTTTCTTTATAACCAGCATAACAAAAACAAAATGCTAGTGATTGGCCGATGTCTTGGTAGCCAGGTAGGTAGCTGGCTAAGGGCACAATTCTATTGCTGATTTGGACATGACAGTCCCGCACTTTGACATTTCCATTACATTTTGATTTCAATACTGTTATTTTGCCAGAGTGATGTCTGCTTACATAATAATCGATTCCTACTGGTGATGTATCAGGGTCTTGAAGGGTCTGTTCCATTTCACAGGGAAAGATTTCAACCGTTCCCCTTTGTAGCTCTGTTCCAAGGGGCAAGGGACACTTGAAAAAGGGTTACCGGTAAAAATAATAAATGAGGTTGAAAGACCCACCTTTTGTTCATTGTTGCTCACCATCTACTTTTTGCTACTTCCTATTGAGCTTTCTGTCCTTGTTTCTCATTTCTTGTCTGTCTTGACGTGTGTGTGATGAAGCATAAAGACAGGCAACCGACCAGCCAGCCACTCGGGCAGCCATTCACTTCTGTGTCCACCCATATTATTACAGCCAGGAGTGGACAGCAGGAACGCGCCCTCTCCTTCCCCGGTGTCCTCTATTGTGGCTTTTCATTTACTCAGCTTCTGCGAGTGTGAAGGCTGCTCTTCGCTCCGCCAGTCCTATTCCAGCTCTACATATCCTAGCGTGGAGCCCCAGTGGTAGGATGAGTGAGCATGTATGAGGCTGGGTATAGGAGGGGTGCTGCTTGGCTAGTTAGCACTCATGTGAGACCTGTCTTTCTCCCCTGCACACCTCTACACAGTCGTGTCTGACGGAAAAACCTTCTGACTGTAAACCTTAGAAACTCAAAAGCTTAAATTGACTGCATGTGCAAGAGTGGCATCAGATAGAAGTGACAACTAATTTAATTCGAACAAACATTTTTGTAAGGCTATTACATGCTGTATGCTTGCATACTGCCTTGAAATTAGATTACACTGAAGCTGGAACAGTGCTGACAGAGAGTGTAAATCCATTTCTTCTATGAGACTTTAAGATTGTTTTTCACTGAGCTGCGTTATGACCAGAACTAAAGTCTGTCCACTGCTGTCTTAATTGAGTCATTTCCCTCAAAACCACAAATGTCAATCTTATGGTGGCGCTAGAGGAAAGGTCAGAGGATCATTAAAAGTCATTAGGATACATCATCTGGGAACTGTGAATGTCTGTACAGCATTTCATGACAATCCATTACAAAAATTAATGAGATACTTCAGTCTGGGCCAAAGTGGTGAACGGCTAGTCATTTTAAAAATAAAAAAAACAAATGATGTGCAGACATACAGTGCTTTCATAATGCCCATTTACCAATAACATTTAATAAAGCAGCCATCAACTGTATTTGTTTGATGCTGACATCAACACTCTCAACGGCAAGAGGTCCTGACAGCTGTTCCATGAGGAAAACACAGCCTCCACAGTGTTTCCTTGTAGAGAGGAGGGGAGGGGGGAATCCTTTTTTTTTTCTAAAAAAATAAATGGAAATGAAGAAAGAGCCTCAAACATTTGAATTTATCTGGCTCAGCATAATACTGCCTAACGTTTTACAATTTAATGCCACACAATAGGGAAATTTAATTATACATGATGTGGATCATAAAGTGTATGCTGAAATAGACATTTTTCTCAGTTGAATTATCATTATTTTTCTTTTGTCTTTGCCTTTCTCTGCCAGCTGAAAGTTATGTGTATCCCTATGTTGAAGAAATCTGATTTGCAAATTTGGTATCTTTTAACATTCCTTAACAATAAAGCAACCACCACAGACCAACTGCAGTTACTGATACAACATATCCATAGATTTTATATCATCTTGACATGTCATTGATGGAAAAGCACTGGGATGTATTTAATCACATTCATTACTGCATTACTACTGGGAGGTGTATTGTGTAGTGTGCATGCTGGCTCACTGAAATTGCTTACTGGGACACTTAATGGTTTTCACCTGTGCTTTTCCTGCTATGACAAGTCACAATGTCTGCTGTAAAAGGGGTCTATTGTTGCTACGACAGTTGACAGTTGCTACTACTATCACACAACTCATACAGTGACAGTTATTTGGAGGTGACGGAGGTTGACTTTAGAGTTGTTTATAGATCTAGATGGCGATGGTAGCTGATAAAACTTAGTGCTAAATACTGTGGTGACTGCCAGTGTTGTCCCTTGGAAAATCTAATTAATATGGAAGGTGAAGTTTTTTGGGGGCAGGAGGCACCATCTTGTGAGGAACGCACTCAGTTACCTGTGGCTATGGTGGTTACCTGCTTACCTTTTGTTTTGTCTGCCTAAAAAATGACTTGACAGAGGTTCAATTCCCTGCTCCTCCAGTCTGTATACTGAAGTGTCCTTTGGCAAGATACTGGAACTCCTGAAGGCTGCCATCATGAATGGGTGAATGTGACATTTAGTATAAGGTGCTCTGAGTGCTTGGAAGACTAGAAAGTTGCTATATAAAATGCATTTACTATTTACTATGCTTGCAAAGGTGAGATGGCATTTACATCAAACAAAATATAAAACGTAAGCAGGTCAGCTGTTTCCCCCTGTTTCCAATCCTATATTATGCTAAGCTAGCTGGCTAACTGACATGAGTGGTATCAATAGTTTTATATAACTCTCAGCCAGAAAAGATGAAGCATTTTTTCTCTGAAATATCCGACTAATTCTTTAAAGGAGCTCTGTAAGACATTAAGAGCATATGATTCAGAGGTTGAGCTGGCAGCAAGCAGCCAACGGTGCTAACAGCTCAAACAGTGCTAACAACAGCAACAGTTCTTACAGTTCTAAGGGTGTAAACTGGGGCAAGCTGAGGGGTGGGCGCTTTGCTTCCACAACAGTGGTGTCCAGATATCGCCACCATATGAGCACAGTGAAAAGTGGCTGTGATTAGCTGGACAGTGGACTGGCCTCCCACAGTCCAGAGACGTGCAGGTTAATTGGTGACTCTAAATTGCCCAAAGGTGCGAATGTGTGTGTGTGAATGGTGGTCTGTCTCTGTGTGTCAGCCCTGTGATAGTCTGGCAGTCTGTCCAGGGTGTACCCCACCTCTTGCCTAATGTCAGTCGGGATAGGCTCCAGCCCCCCTGTGACCCCTGACAGGATAAGCTGTTACAGAAAATAAATGAATGAATGAACAGAGATAGTGTAACAGTCTCTGCTTAGGATGCCATTACTTCACCATATCTTTACTTTGCAAATAGTTGTTTGCTGCTGTATTAATGCTCTGAATATGATGTAGAGCTCCTTTAACACAGATAATTCTGCTGCATACTATTGTTATAGTGCTAACACTGCTAATATACAGTCCAGTGAAGAAAAGTGAAAGCAGGCCCTAGGGACACTATAACCAGAGTGAGCCAGTTGTAGGGGCCACAGCAGGAGAGGGCCCACACAGATTCTTAAAGAATGATTTTATTAAACAGAAATGCCTAGAGCAATATCCTCTCAGGGGGGTCCAGTTATCTGAGGCACACCCCTGCTGCACAGAAAAACAAAGAACGACTGCAGTTTGAAAAGTAGGTTTGTACTGTGTTTTTCAATTTCTCCTCCCCAGAACAAAGGAGGGAGCGATTCATCTTGAAATAGCTTTGTATGATTTATTAATTCCAATCCATAACACAGGCTTGCTGATTCTGATTATGTTGGATCTGGGTTTGGAGATTTCCAGGCTTTATTTGTCTGGAGATAGGATTATTTTCCAGTTTATAAATTCAGTGTCAGTTTTCAGGCACTGGTCCTAAACAAGGTTTGCATGCTTATTCTGCTGCTCGGTGAACTGGCTCTCACTGTTTGGGTGCACACGGCACACTGAAATACACCGAAAAGATTGTCTTAATTAAACACAAAGCATGGATTAGAGACATTTTAAAAACTGAATTAAAGTTTGAGTTACATTTAACTCAAATCAACATCAAGTCAAACCTCATTTATCATTGATTCTGAGAGTCTATAAGTAATTATTACACATCCAGTATGTACTGTACGGTCTATAACCTGACACAGTATACTTTGGTGCAGATGTACCAAGATCCTGATTTGTATTGGATTTTCCATTTTCTGTTCCATTTCCTCCTTTCCACTAGAATAGCTGCTCATTTCATGACGAGATGACTGCGCTTTTAGATTTTGTTTGTACACAAGATGTGCCTCATTGCTTTGCTTTAATTCAAATAACTCCTTTGATAGGTACACATGGTAGTTTGACAAAGCTCTGCTGCCTGCTTTTGCATTGCAGTTGTAAATAGTAAGACACTCATTTATTTGGTCTGCTTCTTTTTTTTTTTGCTAGTTTGCTGGTGTCTAATGTTATCAGAGCAGCCTTGCAAAGATTTAACAAACCTTTTACAATTTCATTTTTTAAAGACCTTTTGTTGGTGCATAATGTAAAATCTGGCACAATGGTGGATCTTGTCAAAATCAGTAACTCGCAAGATTAACTGCAAGATTTGGGGGGATTTAGTGGCATCTAGGACTGCAGACTGCAACCAGCTGAAACTCATCCCAGTTAGAATTCTTTCCGTGTTCATTGTATAGGAGTTTTTTTTCCCAGGAGACAAATCATGTTACAATTCAGTGTTTCTTCTGACTGAAAGAAGTAGCTATTGTGATGTCGCCCACTGGTTTTTGGGCTCCAGTTTGGCATTTCAGCCGTTGCCATCTTGGTTTTGTGGAGCCAGAAGTGACCATATTTGGATGAGAGGCTGGAGCTGTGGAGGAGTGAGGGTTGGATCTGACTGAGAAGCTGAGGTCACTCTCTGAGTATCTGCAAACAGCCTGTCACCCAAAGCAACCCGCCCTTAATTATGCTTCACTTTAGGTCTTAATAAAATGTAAAAGGGAGAGTTACATAGAGATTCACCCTCCGTTCAGTTGTCATTAAGGGGGAAATTAGTTAAAGAGACCAAGACCGTTTTTGTACCAGGCTGTAAACGTGTTTATTTCTGTTGTAAAGTCGGGCATTTTAACATAGGGGTCTACGGGGACTGACTGGCTTCTGGAGCCAGCCTCAAGTAGCCATTAGAGAAACTGCAGTTGTTGGCTTCATTTTTTAGCACCAGATGTTGTGGCTTGATCTGTGCTTACCTACAGTATGTTAGCTGATAACATAATGTGTGCTGACCTTATTTCTGATTTCTATGATACATTATGATCCAGACGTTCATGAGGCTTTTACCAGGGACTGAATTATCCACAGAGGTCTCCTCCTCTCCAAAACAAACAAACTGGTGATTTAAATCAGTAAAAACACTGATTAAAGCAGTGTCACATAAAAAAAAAAGAAAAGAAAAACGTCATGGAGGGGCTGCTAAGTGCGGTGGTCGATGCAAAAAGGCAAATGTAGAAACAGGTTGGAGGTAATCTTTGTGAACACAAACTGCCAAGATACCCCTAAATCCTGCACACAGAACCTTTAATATACATTTGAATATGTATTGTATATGTATGAGGAGTGAACTACAGTATATGTATGCAGTATTATTTTGCTACTTGTTTGTATAGGCACACATGCAAGCGCATTTAAATCCTTTTTGTCAGCTGTGAAAACAATAAATCACATTTCAACACGGGGATTAAAGTGGGTACTCCTGTGGAGAGAGCACTTTCCTTTGACTTTACCTGAGACACTGGGGCTCAGACATGAGAGTGAGAGTAACATTACTACCCAGGGACCCAGAGAATGACTTTGTTCCTCACTGCTCTGTCTTGCCGGACTATCAAGCTTTTCATTTGTCAGCAGCGCAATGCCACGTTTACAACAATGGCTCTTGCCAACCAACAATACAAGGCTCCTGCTTGTTCAGGGAAAATACAAATTGCTCTGTGGTGCTCTGCTGCTCAGAAGTCTGTGTTCCCTGCCGTAAACACAGGGCCCGGATTCGAGTGTTTACTCTGAAGCAGCTAACTGATGCTTTAAGTAGCACTGATGCTGCCCCTGGGTTGAGGGTTAGAGCCTGCCTGCACCCTTGTATCCCCCAGTGGGACAGCAGGACTGAGGTCACGAGGGGCACTATGAATCACAAATCCCTGTCTGATTTGTAAACTGTTGGGACATTGATTTACACGGGTGATCATAGGAAAGAAATCCTCTGGCAGCTTGCAGGAAGATGGGGGTATGCTGAGGGAGTGTAATCACACAGCAGATTGCTCTTGAGAAGAAGGTCAAAGCCCACTCTTATTGTGATTAAATCTTTTTTTTTTTTTATGTGGGCTGTGCTGTTTCTCAACCAGTTGGGCCATAGGCGGTGACAAAGGAGTTTGTACTGTGAGCTTGTTCTTTAGCATTGAAGGGGGCATGTATCAGGCTTAATTGTGATTATGATATTAGATTAGTTTATAAGCAGCAATACTAGTTGCCTATACATCTAGGTGAGGTTCAATATAGAAATATTTTTCTCCAAAGTCTTGTTGTGGTTTATCAAAGGAGGCAAATGTTCTCAATTGTTCAATGTTGCATAAAAACATGCAGATACAAGAACTTTGCCTAAATAAAATAAGACTGACAAAGTTATGATTTCCATCAGGAGCTATCTGCCCAAAGAGTGGAAAACTAGATTATGAATCTGATAAGGCATTCAATGGTAGCATTAAATTTTTGACACATTTTGATACTTGGCATGCACACATTTCTGTCAGTACCAAAAGTGTTGAGGGTCGATCAAGGTTGGATTACCAAATGGGCTCCTGGGGCACCAGATCCTCGTGGGCCTTAAAATTCAAACTTTGATTGGATTCCAGTGGGTTTGTAAACTTCTTATAGAACAGACAACACTAAAGTACAATATTACAGTATTTTACAATTGATTTGGCTCAGTGTTCATGGCAGAGTTAACACAAAGAACACACACACACACAAAATGGTGTACTCAACTTTTCACCTCAAAATCTAAGTGAATTTAAAATGAACACTTCCCTATCACATCAGATTACACAGCACATAGTAGATTTATCAGAGCATCCCAACATTGTCAAGCCAAGTAAATTTTATCAAAATATCCCCCAGTTTTACAAATCACAAATTTGTGTATGTTTACCATTGGATTTTAATCATTGTTGCATTTTAAAATAAAATGGTCAAAGTGGTCAAAAATGCTGTTAAACAATAACTAATTCTCATCAAGCCAGTTTGCAGTAGCAGAGCGTACAACAGTAATGTCCTGAATATTATACATGAGAAAAAAACTTGCAGTGTATGCAGTCAGTATTTGAAAATAAAAGTAATATAGAGTAACATGTTGTCTTACTGTAAATATAGATGATGTTGAGAATCTGATCAAATCTAACATGTTTATGTTATAGGTAAGTTTAGCAAGTCAGCTAAACCAAAGGAGGCCCCACAGCCACCTGGGACCCCCTAACAGGTTCCAATCCCCAGCCCTGACTCTGACTGATGACTTTACCGTTACTCATGTTTGGCAGTCCAAAGCCCATTTTTCCTTTATTTACAGTGATATAGCAGCAAATGAGAGGCTGGAACCAGTGAATACACTTAATTCATCAATTGATTGTAAAACCTGCTGATTAGTTTAGTTTTATCGTTTGATTAATTGCTTAATTGTTTCAGCACTAATTATGATGTGATGGAAAAACTCACAGCAGTTATTCCGGATGTCTGGGTCTTCTGTTTGTCCTGTTTTATACGGTTATAGTACACAAACACTTCAGATGTCTCACATACTGACCTGCACTGCCAGTGACACATAATGGTTTGAGTGAGGCAGAGATTGTAAGTGGTAGGAAAACATGTATAACATCTCATTATGAATAGGACAGACCGCCCCCCCTCACATCTGTGCAAGTAGCATATTATTGCGACCCTATTTTTAGGTGACAACCTCTGGTGGTGGGAGTAATTATGATGGGAACAAAGGAGGGAGTCAGGTGAAGTAGTATAGAGAGCGACAAAGTCTGGGGTGTAGAGGAGTTCAGGTTGTGTCTCGATGGCAACCCCAGATTTGCAAAACTCCTGCGAGATGTGAGGGTGATCTTTTGAACCTTCCATCACCCTAACCAAGTGCTTTTCAAGGCACCTAAGTTAACTTAGGTGAGGTACTTAACTTACTTACCTAACTTAAGCTACATAACAAACTTGCTTAATTTAACCCAAATCATTGTTTTTTCCTTAACCTACAATAACCAAATATTTCGAGTGCCTAGTTGTGACTGTTTCATTACGTTAACCATGGGTTGAAAACAGAAAACTCTTCAATGATTATATATGTAGCTTTGGGAGTGACTGGCAACCTGTTCTGTTGTTTAGGTATGAGGAAGTGTCCATTGGACCCATGAGAATTGAACATAAAGAGGAAATATGTAGTACATGTTTTTACTGCTTCAAATGGCAAAAGCTTCTATTTTGTTTAAAGACTGTCTGTGTGCATCAAGGGAGCTTGTCCTGACTCATCACTTCTTTTCTGTCTTTTAGTAGCCGACTGTCGAGTCTTAGAGGGATTACAGAGATATTCTTCCATCCCCACATACCTGCCTGTCAACTACCAGGTGCTCAACGCAGACTTGGCGTTCTTCCTGAAGGAGGCTAACCAGGACTTCATGAGAAACTCTAGCCTGATGTCACGAACTGAGCCCTTCTTCATATACCAGGCCAGAAGTTTGCCCTCAATGAACACTAGCTATGGGCCTTTCTCTGTGGAGCAGCCTGTCCCTTTAGAGCTCCTACAGAGCCCGGGGACGTTTCCCGCTTCTTCCGTTTTTACCTTTAACTGGAAGGTTCAGACCTTTATCATGAATACCAGGATTCACTTGGCCAAGCCCAAAGTCCAGGTGCTGTTTTATGTCGCAGGCAGGGACTGGGACGACTACAGTACCATCGACAAGCTGCCCTGCGTGCACATGTTTGCTTTTCATGAGACCCAGGAGGTGCGTGGCACTTGCCAGCTGAAGGGGGGGCTGGGGCTGTGCGTGGCTGAGTTGGAGCCCTTGGCCAGCTGGTTCAGCCCACCCAGTGTGGTGCCGGGACGCCAGAGGAACCTCGAAGTGTCTGAGGGCACACCAGTGGAGCTCTACTACATGCTGCAGTCCACAGAAGCAGGGGAGTGCCACTCAGAGGAGGCCAGGAAGGACAACTTCATCCGCTCAAGCCAGGAGGGGTTGTTTGGTTCGTACACCTCCACACCGCTGCGGAGGATCGGTGGTGTGAGGCTCTACCAGAACCCCACTCCGCCACCCCTCGCTGAACACAGGCTGGATAATAACTTTATGGTCATGGTGCCAGCCACACCCATGAGACAGAGGGAAACTGTCTCTGCTTTTATCACTGTGTCAGCCTACTCTCCTGTGGAGATGTTTACTCTCAGGTAAGAAATTTCTTTTTGTTCCTCTGTGCAGTGTCTGGCTGCAGACTTTCTCTGTCAGTCTCAGACTGTGGAAATGCAGCCGGTATCTACTGACTCCTGTATTTTCTTTAGTCATTTCAGTCTACCTTAAAGATTTAGGCAGTATTGACACTAAAGTTTTTTTTTTAAATATATATATTCACACTGAAACATGGCTAAATCTCTTCTTCTTTCTTCTCTTTCTATAAGCAAACACTAAGATTGGGCATCACAGACTGGCTACAGTGCTTTGCCCTCATTGTGTTTCATCATAATCACAAATTAGTTGTTTTTTCTTGACTTATTTATTTTTTTTTTTCATTTTCTGATATCAAACAACTTAATGAGGATGAAATAATGATTTGACCGCAGCTCATAAATGCACTTGTTAACCAAGGTAAATAGCAATTCCTGTGCTGCTGCACGGAGACCGTTGATCAAATCAGTATTGATCGTGGAGTCGTCTGACAACATCAACGTAAACACAGGCTAATCACAACAACTTTACTGTGTGATTGGTTGTATTGGAATTCGAGACGAGCGATAAGAGACTGAGAGTTAGAGGAAAGTTGGCTTTTTAACTTTACTTTCACACATCTTTAACACATGACTAAATCTGTGAAAGCATGCGTTATCATTTTAGAAAAATCGTCTTTATTATAATTTTTCAGACAGATGTGTAGAATGAGTGAATGAGTAACAAAAATCAGGTCCTGGACACTGTTGGCACTGTTGTTAATTTTAATACTATAACTATTTTAGTGAAGTGACCTTCACCATACATTTAACAAGTCAGCACCAATGACTGTATATAAAGATGGACAACATGACCGCTCCCCTAAAGTGAAGCCAGAACATCTCCCCCTGCTGGCTAGCTGCAGTATAGGGTCACAAACTCCACTAGCTTCGTATTAGCAAACTTAAAATTTAAAATTCCCAAAGATGGTTTCTGTTATTTTAGATAGTACTTATCACAGTGATGTATGTTCAAGTGTTTCTTCTTTTTTTGTTTGGTTCTATTTAGTTAGTTGATGCTATAAAAAGGGAGTGTGACGTAATCATTGACAGCTCTGCATGGCAGTTGGTGTGCTCGCAATCAATGGCACTGCTCAAGATTGGGTTGGACGGGTTCATGGCAGGTGGCAACCTCTGGGGCTGAAAGACAAAGCCAATGCGCAAGTGCCATAAACTGCAGTTCCTCTAATGGCCACTTGAGGCTGGCTCCAGCAGCCAGGTCAATCACCGTAGACCCCCATGTTACAATGCCCAACTTTACAGCAGAAATAAAGATGTTAACAGCCTGGTACAAAAAATGGTTTTGTCTTAATATCTAATTTCCTCCTTCATGACCACTGTATGGAGGATGAATTATAGTATAACTTCCCCGTTAACATTTTGTCAAAGCTTAATGCATATTAAGGGTGGGTGTCTTTGAGTGACAGGGTGTCTGCAGATAGTGTCCACTGCTTCTCAGTCAGATCCACCCCTCTCTCCTCTACAGTGCCAGCTTCTCACCCAAATATGGTCTCTTGTGACTCCAAAAAACAAGATGGCGATGGCCAAAATGCCAAACTTGAGGCTTCAAAACAGGTGTCCACAAACCACTGGGTGATATCACATTAGCTGCGCCACTTATTTTACAGTACACAGTCTATGGTGTGTAGGCAGTAACTCAAACTCACAGCTCCACTGATTGCTACAACTCAGAGTCTGGCTCCAAAAGTGCAAGATGGGCATGCCCACATCCTTAGTATTTCATTTTGGTTTTTTTTTTTGTCCAGTGGGAGTAAGAAGCGATGCATTGTTCATCTTTTTATACAGTCTATGGTCTGCAAATAGACACTCACAAAGGACAAGACATCCGAGGGACCAAGCCATGAACCAGCCATAAGAAAAAAAAAACATGGACTAAATTGGGTATGTTATTGGTGAATCACCTGAATGGGCCTTTAAGAATGTCCTGTGAAAACTTCAATCAGCCTTTATGGAGGGTTACGAGACTAGTTCTTGGTAAGACCAATTTCTAGGCAACCAGCGGAGACTTCAGGAAGTTACTTTTGCCAGCCAAGAAATAGTTGTGCACATAACCCCTGTTCACACTATGGTTTACACAAACAAGATATAACATGTTAATAAGTGAGCAATAATAATGCTGTGTGAGTAAATCCAATGGAATACTGGACTTTATGTCCGTATATATAGTACAGTACATGTTTAGTTATTATGGAATTAGTAAATCATGATCTTTATAACAACTTCATAACTTCATACCAACCAGATTATAAAGTTATTTTGTTGTTTTTTTTAAACATTGCCACCTTAAACATAATAACTTTAGCCAGGTAACCAAGCATTTCTGTCACAGTGAAATAGGAAAGGGGCAGGGTTATCTCTTGGAAATAGCTTGATTCAGTGAAGCTGTTGATAGGTACTAATTACAGTGAACAGATGAGACAAAATGATTTAGATAATTAACATGCAATGCAAATGAGGATGTCATTAATTAAAATGCATGTCCATTAGTGTAATGACTGAAGCCGATCTTAATCACACTGGTTCAGAACATTTATAAACCTTCCGAGAAGCTGCAGCGAGGGGTCAAGCCAATTTGTCAACCTGCATGCAACGAAAACAAGCTGTATGCTGAATAGGAGTATTTTCTGCTTAGGCAAGGTGAAAGGCACGGAGGCAACTTTAAAATGAAACATATTAATGTTTATATTAAGCTGTTTCACTCTTATTTCCCCTTTCCAGTTGTTTACTAATGAAGATCATTTACCCAGCTAACAAAAAAAGATACACAAATTGTGCCATAGGCTCAGAATCGGAGCTATGGTAAACACATTCACAATAGATGTGAAGTTTTAACAAGCCAAACAAATTCTGCAGACTTTTGTCCTTCCTGTGCTTCATTTAATTACTGAATAGTTGTCGTGAAGTGATAAGGCATTGGGAACTTTTTTTTTCCTTTTTCTAAATTGAGAAACTCTTTTTCATCAGGCAAATGAACAGGCCAGGCTGGCCACAGAGGCAATGCCTGTGGTGTTTTTATTATTTGGCAGCGTAGCGCATGGCGGGCACAGGTTGGCCATCTGAGAGCAGCAGATATGGAAAGGCCTCTGTGTGGTCCTAGGTGATAAGGCTGTCCTCATACATGCATTTGTTAGGACGCTTAATCACCAGAGCGAGAAGACTTTGATCTCTATATTCACAACATCATTATCATCTGTGTACGACACAATTCTGTGTTAGCCATTGTTGGCTGTGTAGCCCTGAATGCAGCATGAGCTTATGATCCTGTGAAATCTGTCAAACAGACCTTCTGCTACTTTAGTTTTAAATGTTTATTAGATCCACAGTTTTGTACATTTAACAGCAAAATCCAAGTCCTTTATATTTTATTTTTGTACCTCATTCAGCATGAGCATGGGTAAACAACATTTCAGTATTAAAATGCTCACTTTCTCTCTACACATGGATGAAAAAGGACAAATTTAGAATAAAATTAAAGTGGCCACAGAGCCCCTTCAGTAACTCTTTCCTCTTCTCTGATTCAGTTTTCACCTTCATCTCATCCATTATGCTAAAAGCCTCATGCTGTGATAGATGTTATGCAATGAAAAGCTAATTTCACATATTTTAATAGCCAATCATCTGGCCAATTTATTGCTTTGTGGATGCTCAGCATGGTATGCATTGCTGGGGTATTTCTGTCTTGACATGCTACTTTTAATTTGATGGGCTCTGATTTGATTTGACCTCCTCTGTGTTAATAGGCTGTGTCACTCAGAAATGAAAAAGTTTTACTTATTTTACTGTAGTTTACTTTGCTCGTATCTAGAAGGAGTGTTAGATAGTTGCTGCTTTTCATCACTGTCAAGAGTCGTCCTGACGTGTGAGTACATTTCTATCTCCTGTCCTCTCTACGTTTGACAAGCCATCGTCCACTGGAGAAAAATTACATGATTTAAATCTAGAGGAGGCTGACTGAATAAATATGTAAAAGACTATTGTGTTTTTTGTTCACAGTGTTTAATTTTTGCATTTTTTAAAGATGCATCACCGTCATCTGCATGGCACTTATGCCAAGGTGGAGAGATCCAGTTAAGAGTGTACCAGTGTTCAAAAATATGCCCCTGATAGATTAAGGTACTTTAGAAGTGGAGTAATTACAGTCCTCGCCAAATGCTTATAAGAGGATCTTATTTTAATTGGATCATACAAGCTGACTCTCATTTTGCTCTGACTGTGCTGAATTTCTAAAAACAGTTGGTTTGAATTCCTCTCACAGTTTGTAATTTTAAGTGTGTTGTGTGTGGGTGTGCTGGTGTATGTGTTCACAAATTCAAATGAAAGATTCCAGTTTTAAAAATATAAATATAAATACATCAATCCGTCAAATTCTGATTTAAAAATTTAAGAAACATTGAATTGCTAAAATTTGATTATTTAAAGTAAGATGAGAAATATACTAAAACGAAGCAAAACAAAAAAAAAACAACAACAATTTGATCCTTAAACATCCGAGCCACCAATATCAGGATAAGCCACTTCTTCTGCTTGGATCATGTGACTGACAGAGCATAACATGATAAGAGAGATCTACCTCTGTTGAAGTTCAAAATTTTTATTTCAAATTTTGGCGTCTGAATTCAGCCAACAGAGGAACTTGAGTTTTTTCTTCTGTTGGACTGTTTTCTATTGTAATTACACTACTGCTATAAATTTAGTAGTGTTTTAAAATTAAAGGTAGTGTAAACATTCAGCAGTATTCAGTTGCTAACAAGATCAAGATGATCCTGACTAACATTTGCTTCCATACAAGGTTCCCTGCAGGGTTTTAGAGGTTGGCCACAATGCCCTAAACAAAGACCACCTCCATCAACATCATAAAAATGTACATACTTCTATGAAATAAAGCATTTATCTTCCTGTGAGAAGAGTAGAGATGCTGTTTCACGCTACAGAAGCCTTGTGCCCATCATCATTTACAAACAAAATTGATTACAAGACAAGATGCGTTAGGATCTATGGGTCCACTAGAATCCTGTCCTTTAGAAATTATATTTTTAGAATACAGCAAATAAGCTTTTTGAGAATCATGGGTTTGCAAATTGTTTGCTTTAAAAAAAATAATGAGGATCAAGTCACATAGGTCATACAGAATGTAACATGTTCACTAACAATGAGTTTGACTTGTTTTCCTGCGGTACATCTGCAGCTAAAGCACGATTCAAAAAAAGTTTTTGCTATGTTTAGGCCTGTAGCACTTAAAGGGATTCTTTGCCAATTCTCAACCAGCTGTGTATCATAACAATGTGAGTAGTGTGTGGAAATGAACTTTGGTAAACTTCCATCCATCTTACCAGCGGCCAGATCTCCCAGTTCATCTCTCAGCTCAAACCCGGTATCCAGTAGATTTTCACTGGCTCTAGGGTTGTTGTCCAGATTACAGATTGTACTTCCACATTTTCATATGCTCGCCACCATGGACACAAGGAGAAGAGAAGCATGATCGAGACAGTGAGACGCCCCTCCCTTAAGCTATAAAAGGTAGTGCTGATCAAATATAAACCAAAATTCTGTTACTGCGTTGCCTATTTCTTGCCTAAAATGTTTTCACAAACATATTTGAGCTTCCTGTTTAACTGTAATTCAAGACTGTGTGTTACTGGTTAGTCGCCATATTGTTTCCTGTGGAAAAACAGCCAGGCTCGCAGTATGTCACCCACCACAGTAGCGTTTATTGGTCTAGTTGGTGCAGTGCATTCTGGCACTTGTAGGTTTTCTACCTCTGGAGCAAAAGCAAATGTCACAGCCCTTTATCCCAGTTTTCTCCAGTCATGTAGCACCAGTTTGAAAGGTATTTGTGTCTTTGTACAGCATAGACAGCCCCTCTTTCCAACAGTGAAATGCTTTCTTACTACTGGTTCAGACTACACAATATGTTTGTCCATTCTGACAGTCACAATGTCAGATTAGATGATTATGGAGTTAAAAAATCTTGCCATGACTTGGCCGTCAGACATGACAGACTGTGCTGTCATCTTTCATGTGCGCAAGGTCATGTAGTGTTCTTGTCCTATTATTTTTACTATTATTATTATTATTATTTTTTTTTTTTAAAAGTACTGAAGTACTGCATATAAATTGTGCACGTTACTAAATACTCAACAAGTTCCTTCAAATGTTTCACAATAAAAGCCTTTTTAGAACATTAATAATAATAATAATAGATTTTATTTATAAGGCACTTCACATTTGAAAACAAATCTCAAAGTGCACAGTACAGGCAAACAATAGGAATAAAGCAACAATAGCAATAAACAAAGCATTAATGAAATATATCTAATGAACTAATAAGTAGCTATGAATTTCACACAGAGGTAGGAAGTGTTGAGTTTGAAATCGTAGTGTGATGCATCAAATTTAATAAGGCAAACAGGAGCAGATAAAAATAAAATACAGAGAGAACGAGAAATATAGGCCTGTGCCTATAAATAAAGGCCTGTGTCCAATGTGGTTTGTTCAAAAGTAAAGCTGGTACCCTCTGCAGTTAAGGTAAGTAAAGGCCCACTATCTGTAAATTTTATGGTATGTTTGTCGACTCGATCGTTCTCCATTCCTTTTTCACTCATGGTCGTCATGGTCGTCCTTATAGGAAATATCACAAAGGCAGGGGTGTTGTTGCAATACAGCTGTCCATGGCAGCAAATCACTCTTTGTTCCTATCAGTCAAAGTGACGGCTGTGATGGAAAGAGTCCTGAGAGACAAAAAAAAAAAAGTAACATGCTAGACCTTCTGTTGGGACATCATTAGGTGTCCCTGATGCAGCATCGATGGTCGTCTACTATGACTCAATACACAGGATACATTGACAGATTATCTCGCAGGATACTCATTGTTGTTCACGATCCGAGCCAACTCCGTAGAATTGCTGCATCGCGCTATAATCGAGCTAATATCATGTAATCTGAACTTGGCATTAAGTAAGTTTAGGGACCAATCAGAGTCTCTACCTAACCTTAACCAAAATGCTTTTGTTGCCTAAACTAACCACACATGGGACTTGAACCCCTGGTCAGAGAGCACTTGGGCAATGCAGTACTCTATTCACTGGAAAAACACTTCTCATAATAGTAGCAGAAATATTTTTTCCTTAAAATGTATTTGGCAAAGAAACCAGTCATATTTTAAGTATAATTAGTGGGAGACAGGTTTGGCCTAAGCTAAACAATTTTTAGGTGAAAACTGTATACTGTAAAGTGACAGGAGTCGTCATCTATTAAAAAAATCATTCTAAAAACTCTGAGGTAAGTCATTTTTAGGTGATGCAATAATGCCATACCATTACACTATTAAACAGTTAATTACTGTCCATCAAGTCTACACATCCTGCAGTCATTTCAATACCAGGCAATATAAATCTTGTGGAGATTTCCTAAATATAGTGGGAATTAAAATACATAACATCTTACGGTGGTTTTAAAATGTCTTGTCAATGTCAAAGGACATCATCAAAATATAAATTACTGTGAACAAAGCTGGATTAGACAGGATTAAGTCTTTGGCAGCAGTATATTCCTTTGCTGTATTCCTTCTTTGATAATTCCTTGCTTCACTGTGCTGGATGAGAAACAGTATCACATCACAGTCTACTGTAGAGCTGTTTTATCATGAGCAGGAGTTACTCTCTGTAATGTCTTCAAAGAATGAAGACATTTCTGCACACCAGCAGATTCTGCACTGTTGCAGGGGAGTCGACTGAGGAAAGGACATTGAAAAGGCACTTAGGAGTGTGAGGCCATTAAATTTAATATGCAAGTTATGTGTAAGTTGGACTCATTATCATAATATGTTTTCTGGTATCACCGCGCAAGCAATTAAGATTGTTATATGTCATTGATAATTCATTATTATCTCTCAGTATTAGATGGTTCATATGCAAATCAAATGCAATGAAGGAAATTAATTTAAAGGATATTTTCCTCCTGCAGTCTCTGGTGGTATAAAGAAATAAAAACCCAGAGCACAAAGGGAAATTGCTCTATTTTCCGTCTTGGTGCAGTGCTGCCATACAGCATGAGTCACTGTACAGTGAGGGTCATTACATGTGCATTGTCCTCCCTGGTCAGGCTCAGCCATCATTTTAACAATAGATTAGTCGATTTAAGTAACACAACATTTCATGAGAGAGGACATTCTCCCTAGCGTACTGTATTTCGCACTTCTTAGTATTGTACAGACAAAAAGCTCACCCCCCCCCTGCTGTAGTGAAGTAAAGGAGCACTTTCACACCACTGGTGTCAGCTGTTCTCATGCACCATTCGTATGTATACCTCTGAAAAGCAGTGTTTTCTGTGTAACCTATGTAATTGGGAATCCTGCAATCGTGTGACCAATGAGCTAATCAGAGTAAAGAAAAAAGTAAAGAGTGAAAGTCTGTATGAGGAGTCAGGTTGGGGTGGTGGATGGGTCAAACTTAAGCCTTTTTTACACAGAGATACCATGATAACTGTGATAGTGCTGCTACAAAGAGCCTTCATTTTGCTTGCCTGTTTTATACAGAAGCAAACAAGGGTGGCATAATACCACCCAAGTGTGATTTTAAAAAGCATGCTGCCGTTCTGGAAGCAAAAGAAGTGCGAGGGCCGTGACGTGTAACACGACAGCGTTGCCCTTTTGTGTGACATATAACATAAGCATCGGACAACACTTTATTAACAATAAACCCTGGCAATAACTATCATTTTCATTCCCTGATCTTGTCTTCTGTTGGGAGGGTAAGGGGCTGCGCAACCTCATTGTCTCCCCAATCTGCAGACATTTTGGATGCTCTTCTTCCTCTTTGACTTAGCTGCTAACTCCTGTTAGCTGATTTCCAGTGGTTGCACACATAACACGTCATCAAAATGGCACAGTTGTCCCATCCTAGTAGCTTTTACAAGATATTGATTTGGCACTGTCACTTTCTTCACTGCCAGCCTAAAGGCAAGACAACTCTGTTCCCCTTTTCTATGATTGTGTACCTTTTATACAGAATGATGAGGCAGAATAACGGCGTGACATCCCTGCCTTTAACAGGCAGTGTAAAAGGAACTAAACTCAGGACTTTCCTCCAGGAGGCCAGCGTTTGTGTCCTGTGTGAAACCAAGTAAACTTTGAGTTATTTTAAGAGATGTCATCACCATGTTTCTTTTATTAAACCTAACCTACATAACGTTATGTTTCACGTAATGAGACCACATCATTCGTGGGCATTAATTTTTTAGATATCATAAGAACCATTGAGGACACACTGACTTGTGAGAGGTTGGAGGCCTGTTGGGTACTGTATGAAAGTTATTGGAGTAGGAAGGGGGCTAAACTTTGTGTTTCACTTTTTTTTTTAAGTGAGTAATTTTGCTTTGCACCTGTTAGCGTTGTCAGACTCACAATCCAAGATTCAAATCAATGCTGCAAAACCAGATATATCGTATTTCTTTCTTCCATGCTTTCTTCTTTGTTGTCAAAAACCTGTCGCCTATATTGCCCACAATGCAGCGTGACTGCCGACAGTTCAGAGGGTGATTCGAATGTGTTAGTCTCATAGCTGGCAGCAAATGTAACCCTGACCTGCTAACCTCAAGCAAAGATGAGGAGCAGGCCACAGAGGTCTGACGTAAGCTAAAGTCTTTCTAACTTCACATCATAGACTGTAGAAATAATCGACATGGCCAGTGTGATGTCACCTATTAGTTTATGGACTCCCATTCTGAAGCCTTGAGTTTGGCATTTTGGTTTTGGCCATTTGCCTGAAAGACAATCTGGTCCGTCAAAGTAGCCCCGCCCTTAATAGCTCGTAACTTTAAGCATTAATAAAATGAAAAATAATTTAATAAATAAAATAAAAACTCACTTCCAGTACAGTTGTCATTAATAGGGGTAGCAGAAACCAAACCCATTTTTATACCAGGCTGTAAACAGGTTTATTTCTGCTGTAAAGTTGGGCAGTTTAACATGGGCATATATTTAGATTGACTTGCTTCTGGAGCCAGCCTCAAGTGGCCATCAGAGGAACTGCTGTTCTTGGTACTTGTCTGTTGGCTTCATTTTTCAGCCCCTTGCTCCACACCCTCAGATTTTTTTTTAACTTGTAGTCTTCAGTCTCAAGTGACACTTGAGCTAATTTATTAAATATCGTGCAGCTCTCTCTGGAGACACAAAAGGTTTCATGCAACTTTTTTTTTTTTTTTAATATGCAGCAATCCTCAAGGTCTGCTTATAGACTGATGTGTAAAATCAGTGGGGTTCCCCTATAAAATGTCCGAGACAAAGAAAAAGCTACAACACTTATTCCCCAAATCTTAAAGTACTTGTAATACAACAGTATTGGTACAGCTTGTTTCACCATTAATAACTAAAAAGGGCTCTTCTCTTTGGTTAATAATACAATATTCATCACATAGGGATCAGAACTGAAATGAAAAAAAAAAGAATCCTAATTTATAGCAAACAAAACAAAATTAATATTCCAGCCAGGTAAAGAAAGAAGCTAAATAAATGGGTTTTTTTATGCTGCCACTGAGTGAATGAAGTGTGCACAGATGGCAGCTCTTTGGGTGCTGCGTGCGAGACCATTGCATTATTTTCATTTTACCCCATCCAAATCATAAAAATAAATATGATTTAGATCAGACGATGATGTTGAGTGTAATGTATAAGGTCAGTCTGTCAGCCAGTCTGTAATATTAAAACCTATTGGACTGTAAACAGCCTTGGTCATCATGTTTCATTTCACTTCACTGATTAGAACAAGTTCACAATGTGTGATGCTGAATTATATTAAATTTATGTGACACCCCAGTGTAGTTCTGCTTTCTGTTATGATGCAGAATAAAGTTTAGGGATGAGTGGGTATGGCTAGTGAAAAATGAATTCTTTTAACTGATAAATGTAAAGGTCTTCTTGCACTGCTTTTCTCAAAACTGCCATAAATCTCACAGGGAAGGTTGAAATAAAACATTAATCTGGGGTGCCAAAAAGATAAAAGGCCTGCTCGGGCTCTCCTGAAAAAGTCAAACTATCTTTCCTTTAGCCAAAAGAAAATTTAAAATATCCTCCCTCTTCTGCATCTTCCAACAGACTCGTGCAATCAATAAATTAGTTTTGTCTAAACTGATATGAAGTGTGTTGAGAGTGCATTTGCGAGTGACCTTACATTCAGATCTTACAAGTGTCTCTAAAAGATTCTTTGTTTGATCTTGCTGCCGTGGGCGTCATTTGCCTTGTCCCTTAAAAGGCGCTGAAATGGGAAAGATTGGAATAAAATTGGTTGCAATGACTCAAAATTCTGTGTTGTCATCAGTGCGGAGATAATAACTGTTATTGCTGTGGTTGTACTTTCATCTACGTTTTGTATGTGTGTGTTTGTGTGTTGTAAAAGGATGTGGAAGCTGGGCTAATGTGCTTGTATGTGTTTGTGTGTGCGATGCAGATGTATGGCAGGTGTGTTGTGTGTACATGTACATGACTGTTTGCGTGTTTCAGCTGACGTGTTTGCCAACCTGATTCACACTGCTGGTCTTCTGCATGCAGTTTGTTTAATCGTTTGTCTCCCTTGGAGAACACTC
Organism: Cephalopholis sonnerati; assembly: GCA_019142605.1. Lineage (NCBI taxonomy): Eukaryota > Metazoa > Chordata > Actinopteri > Perciformes > Serranidae > Cephalopholis > Cephalopholis sonnerati. The sequence continues at coordinate 13,586,819 of JAGQAX010000007.1, read as the reverse complement.
CACCAAACATTTGTTTGCAAACAGATTTCAATAAAACTGTCAGCCTTTTGCAATCACATTGTGTATGCATGTGTGTCTGTGTGCGTATGGGAGTGTTTGTGCACGTGTTTGTGTGTGTACAGAAGTGTTTGTGCACGTGTTTGGCTGTGTACAGAAGTGTTAGTGCATGTATGCTGACACGTCTGAGTACCGTGCCATGCTCGCACCGTGAATGCTAAAACTACTGTATGAGCAACTGTGATAGAATCAATTTGCCTCGTCTTTACAAGGCAGTGCATCAGTGAACAAATTATCTACCATTACGCTTCATTATGTGTGCTGATGGACAACAGTGACTAATATATGCAAGAAGCAATGGCCTAAAATATCAGCACAGGCGATAATAGAATAGAATGGAATGAAATAATTCCACTGAAAAGGGTAAAAAAAAACCTGAGTATAGTTCATCATATTGTCTATATATAGCGTATACACAGTAAATAGACCTTTACTCTCACCATAAGAAATGGGGGAAAAACATCCACCGTCCTCAGTCTGTGCAAAAATGCATTCTAAAGTTCAGCCAAAGCTAATATGAGGCTTTGGCAGTCTGAGTTAGTCAAATCTGGTGGGTATCTTCCAAAGTTCACGAGATTCACTCTTTGTGTTTCCGCAGTAAAGCTGTGTCCTTGCTGAGATTAGAAATATGTCCTGTTGCGTGTAGAGGTTTTGTTGCTGGGACCCAACACCAGCAATAAACCTACATGCGATTACCAGAATGAAGATACCTGTTTGATTTGTCTTATCTCAAGCAACATATTCACTTTATAAGAAATTTACAATGCGTTTTTTTTTTTAAGAAAATGTGGTACATTAAAATGTTACATAACATATCCGACTGGAGAGAAGGGATGCTTACAGTGATCTGTAATCCTTTCAATGTACGTGTGACATGTGAGTATTGTATTAAGAAAGACTTGAAAAAAGTCCAAACATTTTCCTTTACGTTCAGAGCCTAAGAAAATAGTGAAAAATGTTCATGTCATCTGGTTAACTTTCAAAAACTGCACACTTTAACATGCTCATTTTGCTAATGCTCACTCTCCACTCTGTGCTGAAGGTTACATGTTTCTAGCCTGGTAAGACCATCCTGATGATGTAAGCTCAACACTCTGTTTCGCTCTCTGTATTAGTCTGGACTCAGTGCTGCCCCAAACACTTTCAGTGGGCGGGAGTATTCGCCTTGACAGGCAAACACCTTCAGTCAATCAGCATAACAAAACACCAGGGAACATCTTCATCACTAAGGAGCCAGTTGATAAACCAAGCTTTTGCCAAATCCAGTAGGAAGAACGGTGAAATCGTCTTTTTCTCTGAGACTCCCCCTGAGTGCATACTCTTGCTCTTGTTTAATTGTTGTTATTGACTCTATTACTGCAATAACTTACCTATTGCTGTGTTTACTCTACTAAAATAGAGTAAGCTCTTGTTGCTTCACGAGCCATTGTCTCTGCTCTGCAAGCTGTGGCCTGCATTTTACATCATCAACTACAACGCAGTCCCTGATTGGCTGCTTAAGTTGTCACCTACAGTGTGGATCCCTGATTGGCCCTGATTGGATTTTAATCTCCGGAAAGTGTTTGGGGCAGCGCTGAGTCCAGACTGATACAGAGAGCGAAACAGGATGTCGAGCTCACGTCATCAGGGTGGTCTTAAACAGGTTTCCTTGCTGGTATTGTGTTGAATATGTCCCCTTGTCAATATGTGTTTCCTATAGTGGACAGTGATTGACTATTGTATTACTGATGGCCCTCATCTAGCTTGCTTGGCCTAGGTTTAAATCTTTGATTTTAGGGAAGTGCACAGACAGTGCCCCCTTAAATAATGTGAAAAACAAGTCAGTATGGTCAAGGTAAGACATTTTAGGGGAACTAAACTAAAAATACTTCAGTACAACTAAAAGTCATCTATTCAAAACCTTACTTAAGTGCAAGTATCTAAATATTATGAGCAAAATGTTCTTAAAGTATCAAACGTAAAAGTACTCACAAAAAATGTTTCCTGTCAGTTTTTACTATTATATATAATATTTTGATTTGATTTTACTGTATAAGCTCAGAAAAACAGCCCTGTTTTCAGGTTTGTGATGATGCATTATCCAGCTGATCCAGTTTTTAAATGTTGATCTTAAGAAGTTGAATTTTCTCATACCCGTAAAGAAACACTTGAACCTTAAGTTTATCGGAAAAGATTATACTTCAAAATCACAACATTTTGAGCTACAGGGTTTTCACTGGACAGGAAAGGGCATGAAGACTAGTCTGAAAAGTTACTAAATCTGACAGACAACTGCAGTACTTAAGTTCAGTACTTCAGTGTACTTCAGTACATTTCACCACTGGCTGTAAGCAGCTCCAAACTTGACGCAGTGGACGACTAATGTCTTGAGACAAAAATCCCAATAGAACTAATACCTCATAGAAATACATGAATAACTGCTCAGGTGGAAAAATAGACAGCAACATAAATGGAAGCTGGCTTAAGTATAAGACCACAACACACAGATCAACTCAGTGGTCACACACTCATATCCGATTCATTATAGTGCAATCTCATTTGAAAGCCATCATCGCTGGCTATAAACAGGCACTGAATCAGCAGCCACTGGGGTGCTTCTGCAGGGGAAGAATATGTGATGAAAGACTAAGAAAACGCCTTGTCATTTATTGGCAGGCATTGAAGCCATAAGCCATTTTCCTAAAACAGCTTCTCCATTTGAAAGTGGGAGAAAGAAGCACTCCGGGGAGCAGATATAGATGATTAAGACTAAACGTATCTGAGAGAGAGAGTGGCTTCAAACGTGCATTAAATAAATCTTGTCAGATGTCTCCTAGTCATTATGAATAATTTCTTTGTAGTTTGTTTATCTTTAGTCTGTGAGAGGTTGCAGTGTGATTTGGCAACCTGCAGCAGATTGCTTGTGCATTTCCAAAAACAAACTGTCTTCTTTCCTGTTAAAGTGGCTAATAGTGTCAACAGCAGAGACTTTCTGGAGGCCCCTTGGATGCAATAATACACGCCTTCAAAAAAAAAAAAAGGAAGAAAGAAAGACAGAAAGCAACGCACAGCACTGTGAATGTTTAATTTTGTTTTCATGTAGTGAGGAGTCTCCTCACGTTTTCATTAAGGCAGCACGACGGGTGCCACAAGGTGTCAAACATCGATGTCTCATATGCTGAGCTTGCCGATTTGAATTTGTCCCATTATGTTTGTTACATTTTTATTAGCTACTGGAGTGTGTGGCCTTGCCAGCGGCCCACTGAGGTCCTGTTAACAAACACCGCTGCCAAGATCTGGGTGCACGGAGAGGTGGCGGTGCTGTAATAGAGCAGAGCAGAGTGGTGCATAGCTCCCACATCCAGCCCCCCCATCGTTCCCACACAGCTCCATGGGGGGTCCTATCATCTGCCTGGGCTCCTTCTAGTCTCTCTCTTTGTGGAAATACAGCATTGCACACCTAGGAATAGCATTCATATATAATTAGACAGCAACACAGATATACTGTTGGCTTACTCTTTACATAGGGGGATGTTTTTCCTTTGCAACTCAGTGCCTACTTTCAGAACATATAGTGTGGCATTATTTATGTCTCTGTTCTCAGAATTAGAATATTACAGTTTACAGTGTAAATGTATCACAATAAAACTTGTTCAGCAAGAGAGACACAAACAATAACATCTAACAATAAGAAATAACTTAAGATATAGATACAAGAATGCATCGGTTTATCTTGAGGATGTTATCTTACCTTAACACTGTAGAGCTCTCAGCAGGCTCCCCTCAGAATCCGTCCCCCGTGCTGCCTGTGTGCAACAATTAATCCGTGCATACTTGAGTGGGTCTCCGTGTGGGAGTAGCCATTGATGTCTGATACTGAAGTGGGCGCTGTGGACATATCGACTACGATCGCATGAGAACACTGCAGTAAAAGAAGAAAGCAGGAAATGCTACACTTGATGGTTCAATGTCAGATCTTTTTTGTCTGTTCTATATAGTTGAGGTGTTTTTACATGCAGCCCTAATGTAGAGCTTACCAAACTAACTATCAAATCATCAACGTTAACGTTTAATGATCATAACGTTATTCATATAATACCTTTTAAAACAGGGTTAAAAGGAGCTCCACAGATTATACAAAACAAAACATCTCCACCCCCCAACACCCAAAAAGCTGCAGGCTTAAGAAAGAAGTTAATGAAAAAAAAAAGCTAATTTATAAAAATTAGTTTTTAGTAGCAATCTAAAAGAAATTAGTAAGGTTGCAAGACACATTTCAACAGGGAGACTGCTCCTGAGTTTAGAGGCCCTGACAGCAACAGCACAGTCTCCTTTAGTTGTACGCCCAGAGCTGTTGAACTCAATGTTGATTTCACTACCATAAGCCGTCACCAATGTCATGTCCTTAAATTGGGCAGTACATCCAACCAACCTCACAAGTGCAGGTTGTCTTCCCCTGCAGCATCTTCACTTGCAAGATTGTCTGAGACCAGCCACCTGAACAACTGATGCAACATATGGTTTGCACAACAGAAGAATGTCTGCTCAAACCATCAGAAACCGTCTCAGGGAAGCTCGTCTGCAACCTCATAACCCTCACCAGGGTCTGGACCTTAAAGCAGTTTGTCATCGTAACTGACTTGTGTGGTTGTCATGTTGGTTGGATGTACTGCCAAATTCAGTAATTGTGTGTGTGTGTGTGTGTGTGCGTGTGTGATCAAATTGCACATTTTAGAGTGGCCTTTACTGTGACTATCCCAAGGCAGTCCTGTGTAGTAATGATGCTGTTTAATCAGTGTCTTGATATGCCACACCTGTCAGGTGGATGGATTATCTTGGAAAAGAAGAGGTGCTCACTAACAAGGATTTTAACAAAATTTGACAGAAATATATTAATCCAGTGTATGAAAAAAGTCTCAGATATTTAACCTAAACCTGTGAAAACTGGGAGCAAAAACAAAAGTGCTGCAATTATATTTTTGTTTAGTAAATACATATAAAAAGTACCAATGACAATCCTAAAAATACTGGATGATTATGTACATGTGTACATGTTAATATACTGCTGTCTTTTTCTGTATAAAATGTCTCATTGCCTGCTTACAATGTAGACACAAATAAAGCTCCATAGACTCTGGTAAAAAAATAAAAAATAAAAAAATAAGATTCCATGGATTTCGGGAGCTGAGTTAGTGTTATTCGAGCCCTTCTTCACTGCCAGTAATTCAGATTTTACATTTTATGTTATTTATCTTTCTTACCACCCTGATCGACTGTTACAGGTAAGATTAACGTGGTAATTGTATGTTGAGCAATATTAAATACGTCGAACCTCTCAATCAGATACCCCGCTGGAAGGCTAATAGAGGCCAAGCTCACACCACTGATGAATATATTGACAAGAACAGAGCCTCAGTGATCACAATACGTTTCCCGCTCTCTACATTATACATGCAGCGGTAATTATTTCTTTGTAGAATGACTGAATTAAATTACAATAATTCATTCTATCTGTTATTCAGTGCTAATTAATGGGTCAGCTTATTCAGTCCCCAGTCTTTTACTTACACTTTCGTTTGCCCCTTTTATTCCTCTCTAAGCATAAACATGATCAAAGCGTTGTTAATTACAGTCTCTAAGCTAGACTGTTAGCTTGCAGTTTCAGCTTTTAATTTAAGGTCAGTATTTTATGGATTCTTGCAGGCTTATAATAATAGTTGTCCATCTCAAAGTCTTGATTTAAATCTTGATATTCAGCTGTTTTTTTAATGAATGGCCATTTATTATTATGGATGAGCAATCTAAGATTTATTTAATACACTCATCCATGGTCATATGCATTATATAACACAATCTACGGCAATGCGGATGTAGAGAGGAGAGGTTAATTTGATTTTATAAAGTGTACTAAAAGAGACGTCCATCTGTCACTCTCGTGATGCCCCCAGAAATACAGTATGTCACGCAGACTACACTTAAACCTCGACTCCTTGGCTCAGTTTGATTGTATCGTCCATTAGGCCTTGAATGATGCTCAGCTTATTAGCAGTCGGAAAGTACAGAGATATGATTTACTGCTGTTTCTTGGAGGGAACACAATAAGACAAAATGGAATGGTTTCCTCATTCATTTCCATGGACTTTAATGTGCGGTTAAAACTCTGTAATTGGCACTGTAACTGGTTTTATTTTATCTTCCCTGACACTTGTAGCCACTTGTTCACTGACAGTAGCTAATTATCTCAGTTAGCTGCATTCTTGCTGTTATGGGAAGTAAATAAAAAAGTAGTCAGCAGTTAGAAACACAGTGATTCTCGAGGGCTCTCTTGCTACTGCGTTCCTCTGACATCCAGATAGAAATAAGAGGATTATCTTTCCAGCACATAGAAGTGCAATCAACTTTATCAGATGCTTAGTAGATTACATTTGGATGACACAGGACCACATTTTTATATGTGAATGCTTTTTTTTAAAACTCCTTTAGATGCCTTATCTCCAAATACACCCCGTGACAGTCTGTTCTTAAAGGACATTTTTGGAAATATGCTTTTATATTTTCTTGCCAATGAGAGAGTGGATACCATGCTGGTGCCGGTTGTAGGTAAAGCACAGTTAGCTTAGCATAAAGACTCTGTCTGATAATAACAAAATCCACCTATCTTTAAATCTCACAAATGAACTGCTTCTGTCTTTTTCATTTAATCTCTTAAATACCAAAGCTTCGATACAGCACATAGCAGTTTCATAGGTGGACTATTTTTTAACCAGGCACAGTAACTTCCTGGAATCTTCTTTTTTTGTACAGATTAAATGAATAAGATACAATGTGGGTGATGTAAGCAGATTTTATTACCTTTGGACAGGCCCAGGCTAGCTGTTTGCCCCTGTTTCCAGTCTTTATGCTAAGCTAAGCTAACATGACTGTGGTATGAGTCATTATTATCTAATTCTCATCCAGAATCTAAACAATTTTTTCCCCCAAAATGTCTAACTATTCCTTTAAGGGCAGCTGATTTCACTTTGGGACTTTTTTTTTTCTGTAACATTTACAAAACAGCAAATTAAACGACCAAGAATTTAATTGTTAGAGAACAGCTGCTTGTAAATTGTGTCTGTCGCAGTTTTACTAATCAAAAACAAAACATGTTGCACATTTGTATATCATCCATCTGTTCATCAAGAATATGAACTACATTTTACATAGTGTTGTCCTGTCTGGGGAAACATCTCGCAGATGGCCTCTGGCTCAGTCTCTCTAGTTTAAGCTTTGAGTTGGAAGTCAGACAGAGAACAGGCTGCTGCCTCAGAGATCAATGTGAGAATGTTTAAATTATCCTTCTGTGCATTCTGTCACTTTATCTGTGAACAGTTCGAGAAAAACTTATTTTACACTTTTATGAGCTGTAATCTTTACGCTTTAGACTTCAAGCTACAAGTGAGCAATTTGTGCATTTTAACACGGATTATACATAAGTGCCAGAGCATGTGAGCGGAGCACGACTGAGCAGGGAGCGCGAGCAGAGGAGCAGATTTTTAAAAATTTGGAGTCTCGCCTTAAATCCCGCTCCATCCTGTTTCAACTGGAATCAGTCACACAACCCATCGCCAGACAAAATGTTTGTATATTATGTGTTTACAAACCACAGCTACGTTAGAGATGTCCATTTTTTTGTAGTCGATACACTGAACCCTTACATTTCTTAACAACACTGTGGTAAATGTGGGGTTAGATTTAGGCACAAAAATCACTTTTAGTCATGGTTAGGAAAAGATCACATTTTGGCATCAAACACCGACAGTAGTGGCACAAAAGCCACTGGAAAGCAGGGACAGGTTGGTAAAGGAACACAGTGGTGATCCTATACTCTGGGGTGGCCCCAGGCAAGAAAGCCCATCTAGCCCATCTATCAAAGTCATTAGGTAGCTAGAAGGGGATCTACTTAGAGGAGGGTGACACAGGAGTGGATTTTCACTCTTGTCCAATCCCACTCCTACAAAAAAATGTCCTGTCCTGTTCCAGTCTGAGAATAATGACTCCTGTTTCTCATTCCCAGGTTGTGTTTTTAAAAAAAAAAAAAAGAATATAGTGTTTATTCATATTAGAAGTGCGTATTAATATATAAAAACTAAACATATTGAATCATTATAGCATCATGCTAAAAATAACTCCTAACATAACAGCTGAAACAGCCTTATTGTACATATTTTTGTTATGTTATATGTTTTCTAGTATATTTTTCATATTTTTTATGTAATTTTCTATTCTATATTTATGTTTTTGACTGTTGCATTACTTTGCCTTCATTTTATTTCCTCTTAGTATGTTTATTGTATGCACCAAACACCAAGACAAGTTTCTTTTAAGTAAAAACCTACTTAGTAATAAACCTTATTATGATTCTAACTGCTGCAACCATGTGTCAACTAACTAGCACTTAGTCCGTTAGCTCATTGCTAACACATGATAGGAATTACCATAATCACGCTCATAATTTTATCTTAACAAATGATCCATTTTACTTCACATGCTCGACAACAACAAAACAACATATGCTCATACTTATGAGCATATACTTCCTATGCTCTGTGGAAATAAACTAATAGCTGTGGATTTCACATTGTTAGCTCAGTATTGTTATATAATATTGTTGACCCTATCCCTCCTGCTCTGGTTGTTTTTTGTTCATGTGATAAATAGAAAAATTGACTCCCACAATGCTGGAACCCCACAGGAATCTTGTGACCCACAGGATTCCTTAAAAAATATCCATACTACTTAGGGGGTTTTTGGGGCAGAGGTGGTGCACTGTACTGCTGTCATGGGAGGTTTGGGGGGTTTAGTAATTGTCTTTTAGAAAATGTGCCAATATGTGTGTGGTTGTAATGTTGGTTGGGAGCCCCTTTTCCCAGATTGTTTTTGGGGGACCAAACATTTCCCCGGTTTGCTTCTCTTGATGGTGCACCCCTGGAAAAACACCTGGATGCAGGGGCTTAAAGACGGCTGGGAAATGTCCTGTGTCGCTGAAAAACACCCAGGTTCAGTGCCACAAACACAGGTTCACACTCAGGGTCAACAAAAAAGAACTGGTGTTGTTGGTTTCCAACTGTGGTCTGCGGCCTGGCAAAGGTCTCACCTTAGTGACACCCCATCAACCATTCCCGCCACTTCCTTCCTTTTCCACATCCTTATATATTATATCACTTTAAAAATGTGAATATGACATATATATGATAAAATGTGCAAATAGCACAGAATGCATCTGTGTGTTGTTCACACACACTATTTTCTGTCCAAAATTGGCTGCCACGAGCTTGACAATAAAGTTTACAAAGTACTTTCAAAAGGAAACTGAAAAGTCATACAAGCTAAAATTAAAATACAACACATTTTTTTTCCTATTTTTCAAGTGAGTGGTGAGTGATTTGAATGGAGCGGGGTGAAATCTGAGTTGAGCGTGGAGAGATATTGAGCCAAGCGACCTGGAGCGGGAGAGCAGAGGGAACGAACAGCTCCATGAGTGAGGGAAAAAAAAATCCACTCTGCTCAGATGCTCTGATAAGTAAATTTAAATAAAATGTGTTTCCTGCAATTTTTAAAATATGCTGTAACCAAAATGGCGTGCCAATCCACAGTCCCCAAATATTACAAATACTTAGAGCCACTCTCTCAGCATCAGACAGCTTAAAAATGTAATACAAATTCATTGACATTTTCATGATCTCTGGGTTGGATTTCTTTGGCCTACAGGTTGCCTTGCCAAGCCGACATTTTCCACATAATCTCTGTCCTGATTCTGATGACCCCTGTCCAAAAACCCTGCTGCAAACCTCTTCAAATCTAGGATTTACTGGGTTCATCCCCACTTCGTGTGTCAACTAGTGTGTATCTGGCTGCATCCAGGAATCAGGGCAGTAAAATGTGAACCCAGTAACAGCTCTACTCTCCACAGACCGACAGAGATACAGCCCCCTGTGATCACAGTCCCCCAGTGTAGCCTCGCCCCTTCAGACCTGCATCAAATCAATGGTTTCAGGCAGAGCGCCATTATACCTCTATATACTGGGCATATTTTCCTTTTTTTCTGTCTTGCCTAGCTGCTGTGCAGTGAAAGTAACAAGCACCAGGGCATGATACTACTGTAAAATCTCATGATAGAAATACCTAACATCACTCTCTACATGACCAGATGAACTGTACAACACTATGCTGCGGCCGTGAAGCACTCACATGTTAATTAAGATGCAGGAAGTCCTTTATGTTGAGCTGCAATTTGAACCTTGTACTTAAAAGCTGATGTTAAATACTTGTAAATCCAGACACACTGGATGTTTTTTTGTGTGTTTCCATAGCTACCAACTCATCTCTCTGCCACAGGTGAAGTGGGTCTTTGTTCTCAGAGCTATTCTTTCCCCTGCGACTGACCATCAATCATGACCAGTGTCAAAAAGAAAAGTGTTTTGACTCTTTCTGATGATGTTGCACTAGAGCTCAGGGCTTAAACAAAAAAGTCCTGTACTTTCTCCAAGTTCAATACTCCACAACTTTGTGGAAAATACAAATTAGTAATTAAAGCAAGCATGACAGAAACAAACAAGTTCATACAACTGAAAATGCAGAACCCTCGCTATTAAGTTTAATGGTGTTATGCTGTAGTGGAGGAATTCTTCATTTTATTTTTATTTTTTAAAGATGACAACCCTTAAAATAATTCTCCATTTCAAGAGTCCAAATTCAAGTACAAATACTTGCTCATCAAATGTATCAAAATAAAACACAAAATACTTGTATGAGCAAATATATTCAACTACGAGTAAATTGTAATTTGAAAATAAAAAACACCTTCTATACGAACTGATGTATTACGCAATGTATGCATTTTGCAGCCCATACAGGGGTGTGACCTTAATCAACCTATACTGTAAAGATAAGCTCTGCTAATTTCCTACATCGTAGATTTAAAGTGGCTAATCACATTATTTTGGAGGTGGGGGGCTGCACATTCAGAGGTGCATGCTGGGTGATTTCTGTCAGTCAAAAATGCCTCATTTCCACTGTATAGTTTGAATCTGCTTGACTCACTTTTGGTACCACATCTTCTTCTCTATTTTTTTTCCTAGTATGGATAATATCCCCACAGTGTAGGTGGGATTTTTTTCGCTGATAGCTTTAGTGATGCCGCATGAAACTTCCGTGACATCATCTTCAGCATGACACTCACTGAATCCTTATGACGTTTTCACTTTGTCAGTTGTACACATCATATATTTATAGGCTGCCATTTTCATAAAAACTGGGTCAAAGGAAAAATAAAAATAAAATGTGGTCGCTATTGATGGTAATTTGTCTGTTTACATGTATGATGCAGTATGTCTTATGTTGCGCAAGGGATGATTCTCATGACGATTCTCGCTGATCATTCAGTGGTCTGCAGTTTTTTTATTCCACCTTCTAGTATCAGCTTAGCTCTCTTGAAACCTTTCCTGAGGTTGTACCGGAAAAAGCACCAGGTACTACCCACAACATTTGCAAATGGAAATCCAAGAAAGAGCAAGTCGAGTTGGGTAAAGTCGTGCCGTGCAGTGCAGTGTAATTGTAGCAAAGGTGACCACTGACTGAATGAGTGAACAGCCATTTGAAATGCAACTGGGGGAACTCAGCAGTGAGGCCTCAGTGATGCGCTGGTTCTTTAGAATGACAACAAGACTGGACATTCGGCAGATGCCTTTTTCAACAGCAGTGGTGTAAGAGTATTTTTAAGATTTCCAACTTTAGAAGCAACCAATTGAATGAGTGCATATGAGACAAAACAGTACCATTCCAGCAGAGTATGATACAATACAAAATAATAAAAGAGAAAGAGAAGCAACCCCCCTCTGTTCTGCATATCAACAAAAACCAAAAACAGAAGTATTTTCCTTTGTGTACCCCCTAACACTGCAGTCCAGCAGAACACAAGTGAAATACATAGCTCACAGCTAGTATTGCTGGTCCCAACAGGTTATGCATGTGATACACCTGCATTTAGCCAAATACAGTGATTAGACTAATTTTTCTGTCTCTACGGTCTTATCTGAAAATAAAAGGGCATGTTAAGTCATATATTTGAAGTATTTCACATACACAGATACAATAAGTTGAAGTGTTTTGCTAAAAATTACATCTTACTTTTTCTGTCCAGCAAAATACAAATTGCAAAATTACTCAAAAAGTAAGTAAATATGTGTTTTAAATAGTTGAAGTGCTGCCCATCTCTGACTGCATGTTTGTATTATTATCAAAATGTGCTGGAAAAATAAAAGCATGCAGAAATGGCCCCTGTGAGTTTAATGCTAATGCATCTTTAGATCATTATTACGGATTCATTAATGTGTAAGTAGTATTTTACTGCTGTAGTTAAGTGAGGTGAAGCACACCACAGTATTTTACACACCATTGGGAAGTGTAATCTATAATGCATTATTTCTTAAAAGGTAAGCTCATTATAAGTTTTGTATGTGGAGTTTGTAAAGTATGTCCTATCTACAGCTGTCAAATAAATGTGGGAGAGTGAAAAGTTCTGAATATTAGTGGAGATAAAGTATAAAGTGGCATGAGAAAGCCATGCACCTCACAGTGCCCTTTAACTACTGTCCTCAAAAATTACATTACTTTAACTTTATCCTTGTTTGCACTTTACTCTTTTTAAAGCACATTCAGATTACAGCTGGGAGAGAAGCCACAGAGAAAGCATCTCTGAGTTGCCAGTGATTTTTAAATACATCTGTATCAGCTTTTCTTCGGATTAATATTCGCAGTTCTGGTGTATAAAAATGTGCAGCTCTTGATTATAACAGTGTGTATGAATTATATGACATATTAGCGAGCTGAACTTTCAGCAGTGACCCAGCAGCGACCAGTTAGCCACTGATCATGTGACAGCCTAACAATTTTAACCTGAATGTGGGAAACGAGAACTGCTCCAAACCAGATCAGTGAGGGATGATCCTACATTAAGCATGATACTAACAGAACACAAGAAAGGCAACACAGAGGAAACGCTTCTATGAGGCAGTTTATCTGAGGTCTCAGGAGAAGGCAAAGTAGTGATTCTATTTTTTAAACAGAGCAATAATTACACACAGTGTCAGACCTGGGCAGGGAGATGAAATGAAAGACATTCACGTGTGCGCACATATTTGGGTTTATGTGAGTGTTCTCGTTAGAGCATGTTTGATTGTGTGTTTGCAATACACACACATTTGTGTGGGTGCAGATGAGTCATTGTGCATACCTTTCTGAGGCTATGCATATGCACAGTTAATAATCATGATGCCACCCGCATTTGTGACATCGGCTGCTAATGCCTTCCCACCCGTGGATGTGTTCACATTCTGTGACTTCTCCCCCGCTCGGACCTGCTGCCTATCACTGCTCAATGCCCCTTTCTCAATCTATTTAGATACGGTACACATTCCTTTATGTTCTAGCACACTTTCTCATGATCATTTATCTGTTCCAGATGTTATGTGTCCAAAATATTAAGAATTGGGAAACAACTTCTATCTTTTTTCTTTTTTTTTATCATTTAATTTAATTCAAAAATGTATTATATCCTATGATGCCGCAACACAAGAAAATAAGCCTTAATTGGTGTTGATAAATGCTAAGACTTAAAAGCAGGACTTATGAAATGCATGCAAGGCTCTGTGTATGTTGCAAAAAGTTTTTTAAGCTCGCCATGATGCGAGTAATGACAGTGGAATCCCACTTGCAGAGTGAGAAACACAAAATCTCCAACTACTGCCTGTACATAAAAAATAACATTTTCCCAGAGCAGACATAACCATAAAACAAGACAGGTGTGGAGGGGTCAGGCTACATTACCTCAACCTAGCACAAGTGCAATGAAAAAAAAACTGTTATATGTAGAGCCATTTCCTCATTGGAATAGTTTACCATACTGTATTACTCAAGCAGCAAGTAAAAAAGATTTAAAAAGCAAATTAAGATTATTCTGGTGTTGAGGCCTGTAAAAGTTGTTTTGTTTTTTCTTTATTTGGTTTGGTGAAACATGTGGCTCAAAGAAGTTGGTATTTGGTCATATATACTACTGTTAGTATACAGCATATGCATGTGTGTGTATGTATGAATGTGTAAATGAGTAGGCATGTGCATATATACTAAAAATGTGTTTTGATATAGAGATATATAAAGGTTCACTTTATTTAAATTGCATTTTTTTAATAGTTTCTTTTTGGTGTGTGTATCATGTTTGAACTGTGTCAGGTTGGGGGGGCTGGATGTTAACGATTGTTTTAATTTGGGTGGGTGGGGGCAAGGTTGGTGATTGAGGAGTATTTATCTATGCATGTATGTGAAATATCCATCCATCCATTTTCTAAGCGCTTATCCTCTTGAGGGTTGCGGAAGGGGGTTGGAGCCTATCCCAGCTGACACTGGGCGAGAGGCAGGGTACACTCTGGACAGGTCGCCAGACTATCGCAGGGCTGACATGTAGAGACAGACAACCATTCACACTCACATTCACACCAATTTAGAGTCACCAATTAACCTGCATGTCTTTGGACTGTGGGAGGAAGCCAGAGTACCTGGAGAAAACCCACGCTGACACGGGGAGAACATGCAAACTCTGCACAGAAGGGCTCCCTCCTGGGATTGAACCAGGAACCCTCTTGCTGTGAAGCGACAGTGCTGTAAAATTGGTCTTAAATGTAATTCTAAGTAGCATTTGAAAACTCTTCAAAAGTTTTAAATTTAACTTGGCTTAAAGTATAGGAACCCTGAATTATTATACAATCTAATGACAAGTGTGTAGGAGGTATGAAATGAAAAAGTAGTGGCATACTGTGAAATTAATAAACTAATAAATGAACCATCCTTTTTTTCTCTAGGATTCATACCATATGCATCTTTTAATGGTGCTATTTTCGGCTTTTCATTACAGTGCTCTGTGTGCTAACAGTATGGATTTACATTACTCATTACACACCACTGTGATACAGTACATCCTCCCCTGTACTGTTGTATTGATGCAGCTAAACACAAGACCTTCTGTCTGCTGGGCTGTATATGTTCTGTTGGGTTTACCTCTGTCAAATCACTTTTTGTGACAAAAAAACACAAAAATGTTGGTGTTCAAACACAGGTCTCTGTTATGGAAAGCCCCATGCTGACTCTGTTAAAGCATGACAGGGCTGCTGCTGATAGAGACACAACACTTGCATGATAAAGGAAAATCTACAACCCTTTTTTCTCCTCAAAACAGTGGAGAACAGCGGTGACTTGTGAAATAATGTCATCAAGGAAGAAGAGCGTTCACACAGGCTGCCTCAGTGATTAAAATGACATACTGTTTATTTTCACAGCTTGATTGCTGACTATCTATAACTGGAGGGGGGGAGTCTTGCCGAAAAGTAAGCACACTATAATCTCCTGGTAAATTTTCTCACAAAGTATATATTTTATTAGATTTTGAATGTAGACCTCTGCAGCCTGTTTGCACCCAATCCAGTACAGTTCCTGCAGGGCCTTAAAGCTGCAATGTGGATTTCATTTGCTTCTTATTTTTCTCACATGTTGATTTTGTAGGTACAGCTGAATTTTCAATCTTCCACTGCTTTGCAAGATAAAACTAAAACTCTCACAAACAGTTTCAAACATGACCCCAACAAGTTATATTGCCAGTGCCTTTAAGGAGTGAAGTGTTTGTCTGATAGGGCCTTTAGATAGCACCATGCCGGGCTTTTGTCTCCAGTGGCAGCATACTCTATTCTTGTGAGACTTTATATGAAAAAGCACTAAATGAGAAAATGTGAATACTTTCAAGTCGCAAAAATGCACGTTTTCTTGAAGCGTTTATGCAAAACTTATCTAAAAGGGATGTATGTGTGTGTATGTGTGTCAAATATATCCATTTCTCCTTTGTCAGGTATTCCGTATTGATAAACCATTTCCACATTCAGCTGGTCCCTAGATGAAAATGGAGCAGAGCTCTGCATTATCAAACTGCAAGCCCCCTTATTTACATTTCATCCTTTTCATCCTGTAATAATCTTTACAGGAAAAAGAGGAGGAACTTCAATCTTTGGAAGAAACTGTTATTAACCTGAGGAGACCCTGTTCTCGTAAAAGGGATATGGAGATAGAACGTGAAATGACTTAAAGATTGGATTGTATGCCGGGAAGTTGCGGTAGGATAATGTAATATTTGGCTTGCACGAACAGTATGGCACATGGGCTTCTTGTTTAAGTGACCGATTTGATGGAGATGTAATCTCTATAAACAGATATCTGCATATGTGTGCAGAATCTGTAGGCAGAGGAAAGTATTTCGGTATCTGAGGTGTTCTCGTTTCCATTTGTAGTGAGAGTGGTATTGACCAGTCACGTTTGAACGGGTGTTGGTTGTCTTCAGGTGAACAGTACATGTGGTGAGCAAAAGAGACGAAATGAATTGGCCAAAATACATTCCTAGAACCCATCATCAGATGGCTATTTATTAGCTTTTTCTAATGTATATGCATTCATATCCTCCTGAGACCCTGTGTCCTCATATGATGACATCACATCACATTTAGGGTCTACTGGACATTGTGCTTCATTCTACTTGACTTAGACCTGTTGTCCTTGTCTGTGGGCGCGGACAACAGGTCAGCACAATACACAGTACATAGCACCATACACTAATCGATGTAAAAACAAGATTGCAGCCATCTCTACCAAGTCAGTCTGCAGCTGATCCTGACACAAAAGTGGACAATGTCTAAAACCTGATCACGTTTTATGGTTTTAACGTTGTTTATTTATGATTAATAATGTTTGTAGTTTGATATGGCAACAAATTTGAGCAATTTTAACAACAATAACAAGCTAAGACGTTGTTAATCAGGAAGTACTCGTTTGAAGACGTTGGGACTTTATTATTGTCTCATTTGAGGACATTGGGACTTTGTTGTTGTCCTATTTGAGGAAATTGGGACTTTATTATCGTTGAAAATATTTCAGTTTTTTATACTCATCAGTTACTGATCCCAGCTAGGAGAAACTGAATATGCAGATATCTCTTTATAGAGATTAGCAGAAATATTGTCTGGACCTGTCTGAAGTTGCTAAGCAAAATGTAAACAATGATCGGCACATGGAAGAGGACATCTTGGCCCAGATATTCACTGGTTATACCAGAACCCTCCAAAATACTGCCCCCAGAAGCCTATCATTATCAGGACGATAGTCATTGGGTTCTGAGATCGATGGAGATGTATCTCACCTTAATTGACTCATATCATGAATGCTAACTCTGACTTCAAATCTAACAGCATTATTCAGCTTGTTTTTTTTTCAGTCCACTGGAGGTAGATTCTGTTCAATATTTCCAGCTTGTCTCACTCTCACCCCAACACCTCGGGATCTGACCACTCAGATGCCGAACTCTGGCATTTTACGTGTACCTCCAAATTTGGTTATGTTATTCAACCGTCTGGCATTTCCAAAGGTCACAACCTTTAGTTGTTCATTTGGTGTCTTCGATGTCAATGTTTCTGTGTTCAACATGAGTTTTTCCGGGGCAGATGTCAGAGGTCTGGGCCTTGTTAGGGCTGCAGGAGGGAGCTGATCAGCACCAAAAATCAATTCTCAGCAGGCTGTCTGTGATCTTTTCTGCCTGTCACTCCCCCCTTGTTCTCCCAGGCCTAATCAATGAACCTAAGGTTTATCCAACAGGCTGCAGAATCACAGTTCCAGCAGATCTGTGAAGAGAATCGTTGGTGCACTGCAAGGACTCTATGACATGCCCATTGGCGCCGAAGCAAGAGAAAAACAACATGCTAAAACAGCTGACCCCAAGTTTCTCACTGTCAAGTTAAAAATCCAAAATTGCTGTGTTGTTTCACTGTGGTTCGGCTTTTTACAATGCACCTCTGCAGAGAGTAGTCCTGTCCTCCGCAGTGCATATCTACCATAGACAGACATTGAGAATATGACAGCTCCTCCTGTAGCATTAGGCACTATCTGACGGGGAAGAAGAGGAAGCGGAGCAAAGTGGTTGGTCTGAGTGGCTAAAGACTGAGAGAGATGAACCGTGGTGGCCCCGTTCTCTCCTGTGAAAGGAGCCTGTGGGCCCATCCTGCAGCAGGAAGGTTAGGGATTCATCATTGACCAGAAAATTCAAGTGTGTGTGTGTGATCAGGGTGGCTGGCCCAGTGCTGGGCTAAATGGAAGACTAATGGGCAGTGGGAGCGAGCCTGACGGGCTCTGAGGAGCCCTGTTCTCTCTCCCTCCACCTGTCATCCATCACATTTCCAGCTGATACTGGGAGATAGCTGTCCCACACTGGTGGGAGGGGGGCCAAGGGAGCAGGCAGGAGGGAGGGAGGGGGGAGTACCAGCTGGCTGGAGACAGAGACAGAGACAGGGACGCGACTACTGCATGCCATTAGGAGCATTCACTGTTTAGCAGCCATTCTCATCCACAGATTGAGGCAGAGAGGAGCCGGCTGTCTGTTTGGGTTGGGATGTTACCTCGGGCCATGCTCAAACTTTAAGTGCTCTAACAAGACCAAGTTCACATCTTCATCATCTTCTGAGCTAATTAGAATTTCCAAAATATTAATGAAGTGGTTGTTTTTTTTATCATGCAACACCAGAAGGGATGAAAAAGGCTAAAATGACTGTCAAAACCAGAGAAAGCAAAGAATGGCTTAGTGACCATCATAATTAGTATCAAAGCTTACATAAGTAGATCCCAGCGTTTTGTCTCATTGTCAGTACGAAAGACATAATGGTGCTCATGAAACAGGGTGAGAGTTTAGCTGTTTTTCCTCCAGTGTAGATGCTTCGGAGGAACCTTTTCACATAATCATTTGCTCTGCTTTTTTCTCTGTGGGACATAGGACACCAGGGGAAGTTCTCACATACACACCAGCGCAAGTATGCACACTCACACACGCCACAAAAGCCAGTGAAATGGCTTTTGAAAGTCCTTTTATATCAGCTCAGATTAGAGTTCTTTTAAAACAGATGTCACCTTGAGGGCAAAGAAAAGAGATTATGGATTTTTTTTTTTTGATCACCTCTCTACTTGGTGTCCTTTACCGTGGCAAAGCATCAAAACCCTCCAGGCAAAATGGCCCTCAGATTGAATAACAGTAATTAGAAAAGGTATCCCTGGAAGATTTGGTGTTTATTGTACCAGCGTGAATAAAAAAAAGAGAACAAGTCATTAAAAAGCGAGATCAGAACAAAGAGAGTTGAATGTGAAATGCAGGTCTGCCGACTAGATAGATGGGAAACTAAAGCACTCAGCATTGCCTGAGGATTTAAGAGGAGGCTGGTTGGCAGTGAGGATGCATTAAGCACCCTGTATGTGCTGATAGGAAATGTTATAGTAGAATTTAAAATTATTGATAAAATATAATCATCATTTGAATGACTTCACTGTAGAGTGCTGGGGCATTTTCAGTTGGCTGGTGTCATTTTATGTTCGCGCCTTTCTCAGAAACAGACTATCAATACACTTCAGAATACATCCTGTCTGATTGGGGAACAGATTCAATTGTTTCTTTGTCTCTACTGACAAATTATTGTTCCCCCTACTGCCATGATGAATGTGTACTTGCGGGCATGCTGCAAGTCCACAAGTAGCATGCTGCATGAGAGAAGCTTTGTTATTAGTTATATTGATAGTGACAGAAGGAAAAACTAAATCTATATTTAATGCCAGGAAATTATAAAACCCTGTTTATTATATTGCAATTCAAGTCAACAGTAATAAATACTAGCAGTAAACTTCACTTTAGCCCTCTGTGTTGAGCATTTGCTGTATAAACACTATATAAACATTTAAGAAAGTGCTTTAAACACACTATAGTGTTGCTGTAAGCAAGTAAACATGTACATGTCAACATATTACTACTCCTATGGGCACAAATAAGCAAAGGCTGGTGTATAAACAGATAATGAATGACAATATAGTAAATCACAGTTGTAGTTATATATAATATGTCTTCATAGGAGACAAACAGTGTGTATTAACAAGGCTACATAATAATATAATTGAACTTTTTGAGGCTGTGGTTTGTGCGTTTTATTGGATTTCATTACAAAGTGTTTCTAAACTGTTTGCTCCCTCAAAAAATGTATTTAGATGTAAAGTAATGATTGTTCTGTAGAAAGAGTCAAATCAGTATTCTTATCAAGTCTGAACATTTAAGTCAGGCAGAAGTGTATGCCTGTTTTTTCTAAATATATTTTGCAACTACTGCAAAGTCTAGGTCAAAGCTACTTTTTTAAACAATCATTTTTACCAAAACATTTTCACATTCATGAATGCACTCCAGTTTTTTCTACTTGCTCTTATGTCCGATCCGCTGCAGGGTGAAGTGCCAGTTCTATTCAGCCTCTTCAGCTCATTAGCGGGGCAGTGATGAGCGGCAGGGGGCCTGTATACCTGTATCAGTCAATTTAGGCCCAGCTCCTGATTTTACCCACCAGCTGATCAGCTGATAGCAGTTAGAGTATTTGTGTGTGCTGAAACTGTGTGTATTTTGTATATCTGTATGCTTATATTTGCAGAATAGAGTGTCTCTGATACTCTGTAGTCAACCCAGTAATTATAAACCTGATGTTTTTGTACATTGGCCTGGTGAGATTATAGTCACCTACTTAACCTAATAGGTATTTTTGTATCCTAAAAATACA
Source organism: Cephalopholis sonnerati (assembly GCA_019142605.1). Classification (NCBI taxonomy): domain Eukaryota; kingdom Metazoa; phylum Chordata; class Actinopteri; order Perciformes; family Serranidae; genus Cephalopholis; species Cephalopholis sonnerati. The sequence continues at coordinate 13,566,090 of JAGQAX010000007.1, read as the reverse complement.
ATATACTTACTGATTATCCAGAAGTCTGTCTATTTTGGATGAGCAGAATCAGCTGCTGCTTCTTCATCCAGTCAGATTCAAAAAGGTGGTATGACGTGTCTCAGATGTGCACAACTAGGAAATAAAACACAATGAGTGGCTGCTGAAAACAATTGCACTCGTAGGTTAATTATTTGTCTCACCTTTGCTACCTTGAATAGGTGAATCAAGGGCATTTTTAAATTAATTTTTCTGCCTGTGGGGGTCTCTCAATCAAAGCAGTAACAAAAGATGGAGCAATGCCATTACTGCAGTCACTTTCTGCCAGTTTGGATTCCTTTGCCGTTCATTGTTCAGGAGGTTTTTACTGGGAGATAAATTACCTGCAGAGGTCTCTTACTCTCCAAATAAAAGACCAGGTGATTAAAATCAGTAAAAACGTTGCATAAAGCAGTTTCATGTTAAAAGCAGTACTTCTCGCAACCTTTTTGGCCTATTGTGGAGGGACTGCTAGCCCAGATCCTGCTAATGTGTGCTCACTGATTTCCTCTTATAACTTAAAATTCAGGAAGTTTTTTTAATAGGAGCCAAAATATCTGGTCACTTTATCTCCAAAACAAACAGACCAGATGATTTAACCTAGAAAAAAACACTGAATTAAGCAGTTTCACGTTCAAAGTCTGTATTTCTCCAATGCTATCTGCTGCCCCTGCTACTGAACAGTAGCGCTGGAGACGAGCTGCCATTAATGGTTGCTCAGCTTGCTTCTCTGAAACTGATCTAGACCTAAGATTACTAAAGTCATTCCTCCAGTTGAAACATATAGTTAAAACGACCAAGATCTAAAACGTGTATCATAAAAATAAGGTTTAAAATTGGATAAAAAGTCACTTTATGACAGCTTTTTACAGACAACCACAACCCTGATGCATTTGCATAGGGGATATGAGGCCACTGGTGACCAAATGACACAAACTCCTTGATTAAAATTACAGATTTCTCTGGGTTTGAACATTGTTGGAAACATTTGGATAATGCAAGTGGCCCACTCAACAAAATACAAAACACTGGTCCAGTCATTTTTAGACATTTTTTTGGCTGAATAGTTACATATTATATCTTTAAATAATCAAAATGAAACAATTTAAACTGACAGTCTAAATAAAGTCTGATTTAAATTGCACAATACAACATTTCACCCTTTGTGAGGAAAACTTTGCTCACCTAAAGTCTAGAAGCTGTCATGTGTTATTGGCTCTATATATTCCCACACTTGTACGCAAGCAGTGGTTATGCTGTAGTCTTTGTCTTCTATGACAGTTAATGTAAGTAAAGAGGATACAGTAGGTGTAAAATTGCCAGCGTATACAGTAAAAACTTTTGTGATGTGTTTCCTCATGTGATATCTGCCGCCCACCAGTTTTCACCAGTCAGACTTCCTCCACATATTCTCTCCCTCACCTCTTCCTGGTTTTCAGTGTATCATCTTGTATGGCAGTGGCTCTTGACACTTTTGTGTACTGTAGCTGTTAAAATGCAAATTTCACAGGATTCAGCTTTCCTGTTCTGTCGGCAATTTACTCTGTGACGTCCCCATCTCCTTGCCGCTGAGCAGAGGACGCGAGTGTCAGCTATATCCATCCTCCTGAGCCTTGGTAAAATGCCACAATATCTTTTTGCACAAACTGCAGCACTCCTCTCACACTGCAAAGGAGTCAGGGAGACCAACACAGTTACAAGCAACTCGCTCTCAGGTCTCTCATGTTTGAGGCCTTGACATTGTTTGCACTTCTGATGTCTGTGTTTTAATGTTGGCAGCTTAATAAAAAACTTGGATTGCGCTGTTTCCTTCCTGCAGACAGGAAGTAGAGATAGCTTTAAGGAACAGTTCAACCTCTTACCTGTGACGCTGTTTATCAGTCTAGATTGTCTTGGTGTGGATTGCGAAGTGTCAGAGATATCAGCCGTAGAAATATCTGCCTTCTCTTTAAACTGGTGCAGATGGCACAAAAAACACACTTTTAAAAAGTCATCAGCAATGTCTCTTTCCAGAAATCATGACCCAGTTGCTCAAGGTAACACTCAGACCTTGTTGTGAGCAGTTTCACGAAGGGTTTATTTTATTTCTACCAAACTACACCTGCCAACCATGTCACCTCACAGAAGGAAGCATGGATCTACTCATGGACGAGGGGCTCCTGACAGCATGACACGTAAACATTAATGGTGTCCTCACCCCCCCTGGCTGAGCTGTAATGTTAGCGAGCTCAGTTGTGTTAGGTGAGCTAGCAGTAGAGACATGCTTCCTTCTGCGTGGTAATGTGGTTGGCAGATGTAGTTTGGTAGAAAGAAAATAGTTCCCACATAAAAACTGCTTACAACAAAGTTTGTGAATTATCTTGAGTAACCAAGTCATGACTTGTGGAAAACATCAATGCTGTTAAATGTATTTTTAGGGCACTTTGAGCAGCACAAACCGAATGCCATCTAGTTCTTATATATCTGAGAGAAGGTAGAAACAATCTAGACTGATAAGTAGCACAACAGGTAAGAGGTAAAAATTGTATATTTGATTTGGGGGGTGAACTGTCCCTTTAAAATACCCCGTGATGATTTCAAGCCCCATTTTACTCCTAGAATATAATTCTAACAATGCAAGTATCTAAAAGGCAGATGGTTGATAGTGTATTCATGTCACACTGCTTTGTAATGCGACGTGAGCATTATGCAGGGCACCTTGCCACCTTTAGATATCATACAAGAAGGGCAGGTCGCTATCTTGCAACTAAAAAGTTTGTAATGTGGATCTGCTGCATTTATTAGACGTGTGGCAAACAGAGACGTGTTTGCTCATTGTAAATGTACTGATCACATCTGCTCCCAAGAGTAAAGTCTCTTCTGTGGCCTTTCCTTCAACTGTGGTGAAGTGTGTTATTTGCAGACATTTGCCACTGTACAGAGAAGTACACACATACACACACACACACACACACACACACACACACACTAAGAATGCCTCTCTTTCTTTGTGGGGTTCACAGTTGCCACTGTAAAGAATTTCTTTTGCAGACATTTCAGCAGTGACATCGGCACTTTGTAAACAAGCGGTATTAATTGTCACAGTCTCATTAACTCACAGTGTATGCTGAGTAAACAGCCTTAGCTAAGGTGAAATGAAGCGTACTGCAAATGTGCACTTAGCAATGAGTGTGAGTGTGTACGTGCGTGTTTGTAGTTGCTCTTTTTAGTGTACCTACAATGGATTGGCTCAAGGTTGCTCACAGAAAAAAATGTGGAAATGCCAGTACATGTTGGAGCAAAAGAGGTGAGGAACAATTCCCTTCCTTTCCTTTCCTTTCCTTTCCTTCCCTTCCCTTCCCTTCCCTTCCCTTCCCTTCCCTTCCTTTCCTTTCCTTTCCTTTCCTTTCATCTCCACAGTCCCATCATGACACTGAGTAATCAGAGACAGATGGTCATAAATCAGCCTCTTTATTATTACACACTCCTGTCAATGAAATAACTAGCCGTGAAATAAGCATCAGTTAATATGCATCCTTAATCCACATAGAACATGACACCCACTTACTAATAGACGTTGCCGACTGCCACGTGCATTAACTGCTCCTGCTACATACAGTATGGCAAGAGACTGATGATGAGGGAAGAGTGACTCCCTGAGATGAAGGCCATGTGAGAGGAGCTGTCTTAAATGATAATGTCAGGTGAGCTGGCAGTAGATCTGGTGTCTTGGGAGCTGGATATCTTGTCATATTAGTGTGTTTGTGCCTGCGTATGTTGATGGGGATGGCGTAGGTTACTTTGTGTTGTTGCTCAGCACCACCTCTCTCTGTCCTCTATCACCTCTTACATACATATAGATCCTGTCTGTGTTGCTGTACCAGTAAAGGCACTGAATTATTCATATGGTAGTTTGTGTACAAATGAGCTTAATGCCTGGCTATGAGATGAATATAAGCCCATGATGGTTGTACTCAGAAGATAGATGTAGATAAATATAGCAGTGCTGTATAATACCTGAGAATAAAGTAACTTTGCCAACAACAGTTGACCTTGTATTAAAAGTGCTGAATTGTATCTATGTGTGGGGTCTCAAGAAGTGTTTGCATATGGTGTATGGTGTTAAAGCCCTGTCACATCAGCCTTTACAACAGCAACATTTTGTGGCAAATCTTTTCATTCCAATGGAATTGCCGCAATAAAGTACATTTGTGCATTTGGTTTGTAAGATAGCTAGTCTAGAGAACAAGCAGTTACCAAACTTAAAGCACACATGGACTTGCTCTGCTGCTTTGTGGTTGACCAGATGTAGGGATGCCAGTTTTGATTAATCTGCAGCATTACTTTTGTTTTATGATCCCCATTTTTCCTTTTTTGTTTCACTCTCACTGCTCTCATCAACTTTGTTTCCAGAAGCAACAGGCAGCTGTTTTCACTAAAAAGTCTCCAAAAAAAACCACTGTGTGTAAGCAACAAATGGCTAGCTTTAATTACCAAAGAGACAAACGTTTCAGTTAAATCAGTTGAAATACAACAGGGCTTTCCCTTTATGGCTAAGACACATCAAACCAACATCAGAGAACTTGCACATGAACACACCAAACCGACGGCCATCAAGCATGCAGGTTCTGCGTCTATTTGAGAGGACATACCCCTCTACACTAGCATACAGCAGCTGTCTGTATTCGTCATTCTAAAAGGGAAACTGGAAGACCGTCTTGACATTAGTTAGCCAGTTAGCACATTAAAAACACAATCTAATGTTGAAAGAACAAAGCATATTTATTGTGCTTGCTTCAATTTCTCTTCTCGTGCACTGAACTGAGCTTCCAATCAGAGGGATTTTATTTACCGACAGGCACAACTGTCACTGACGCTGATTCCACATGCCAACTAGTGCCAATGAGGGCCAAAGGTGTGGGACACACCGCACCAACGAGGGCTGCAGATGCTCACTAAAGGCCCAACTTTGACTGATGGCTGACTGTCGGCTTGGTGTTTCAAGACCTTTAATCCGGTGTTCCATTGACTTAGTGAGCTTTAGTGACGCATTTTAAAGTGTTATCTATATAGAGGTTTTAAAAAAATATTTTTTTGACTTTTTGCCTTTGTTACAGTGCAGCTAGGGATTGACAGGAAAGTGAGGATAAAGAGGGGGAATGACACACAGCAAAGGGCCAAGGGTTGGAATTGAACCTGGGCTGCTGCAAAGGACTCAGCCTACAGGGGGTGCAAAATCCGTGTACGTCTTGGGGTGTCCTCTACCGGGTGAGCTAGGGGATGCCCCAAGGTGTTGAAATTTTAATGTTCTGTGATAAATGTCTTGCCTCCTATCTTGTTTTCTGTTGGCTTTGCTGACAGAGCACTGGCTAGCTGTAAAAAGATTGCCCACCCTCTGGTCTCCACTGGTTAGCTAGCCTTGGCCACTCTGCATTGCTCACCACCCGCGCTGACATTTGCTTAGACAATCAATCGGTGTTTTTTTTACTGGAGGCAGTGGAAACAAGCTTACTCAATACTATCGTGGCCAACAGTTGCTTATTTAAACATCTAGTGTACATGGAGCAAATATAACATTCATTTTAGTAAAGTTTGTGGTTAATTTACAGTATGAAGGTAAGTTAAAAAATAAAACTTTTTACTTGACTTTGTTCTCCACCAACTCTTGACTAAAATGTCTTTCTCTTTAGTAGCTAAAGTTAGCCGTTTGTTGCACACACACAGTGGGTTTTTAGAGCCTTTTTAATCGCCTGCTGCCTCTGGACACGAAGTTAATGAGAGCTGTGACAGTGAACCAAAATAGGAAAAAATGGGGGTTCTAAAACAAAAGCAGTGCTGCAGAGTTGTGTGACAAGCATCTGTGGATTTGTCACCATGCACAATATTCATTTGATTCTTCGTTAGGAAAAAAAAATATTGCAGCTTTAATAATTTTTACACTAGTGGTAATTTCTACCTATTGTCTGACAAGATAATTTATCTGCTGTGATTTTAGTCTGTGTTTTCTTACACTTCCCAAAATGCCCTGCAACAACCTTTTAATTTTGTAGTAAAAGAGAGGCCCATGTATCCTTATGAAGATGTGTTTCAGCCTGCTGCTGTTAGAAGAGAAGCTGGTCTAAGTCTGTTTCTTCCTCTTTCATGGTGGAATTCTCTTAACATAGGCCTAGAAAGAAGTCTGTGTTCTTTGCTGCCGGGCTTTTATGTAAAATATGTAAGATTTTAAGATGCTTGAGGGCAGATGTTTCTTTTAAAGGTATTCTGAAACCTGGTGGTGGTGATTACCTTTGTCTCAGCTGTGTTTTTTAAGTGTTGCCGTGCTTTAGTGAGTACAAATGAAGGGGCAGCATGTCTGCGGTGCTAATTTTGATATAAAAATCAAATGTTTATGCATATGCAGGTGAAACACCATGCAAACACATGTGAGTCCATATGGAGCTTTTCCTCTCCTCTATTTATAATCACACTGCATTGTCGGTGTGTGGGTTTGTGTGTGTGTTAGAGTGAGAAACCTGAAGGACACTGGTCCCTGGTGAGATGGGAAAGAGCCTTGTGCCTTAAGAGCTCCAGGGCTGCTGCTCTGACAGGTGAGACCATGAGCTCTCCTCAGCTCTCTGACCACATACACAGCACAAGGACACAACTTCCGCTGCCCACTTCAATACAGTGTCACCTGGCCGGTTATAGGCTGTGTCACCTGTCAATCACAACTGGGTAATGTGTTGTCAAGGGCAAGGTCCAAGGGCACCGTCAGCTGTGTTGATAATTAACTCTGCAGAAGACCTTTGAGTCATATAACTGGGGTCAGCACACCCCACTGTAATTCTGGCATTAGGAAAGAATTGTCCTCCATGTGGAGCAGTGCGATTAAAATGACATACAGTACTGTTGGTTTCAGATAGCAGTGGGGGGAGGGGCATTACAACTGTGAATAGCAGTCTTTCATCTGCAGCTGACATTAGTGATATTTTATCATGTTAGAAAATATTAGTGTTTATGACAGCCAAATTTTAGGATAGCCAAACATAGTCCAGTATTGCATTGTTTTCAGGGGGAAAACCTCAAATTTACTGTACAGTGTAAGAGGCTGATATCAGCACTAAGATAAGGACAAGAGCCAAAAACAGAAACAACATGATGCTGGAGTTCCTACTGTAGCTGTAGAGCTGTCAGCAATGCAGTCACAGTCTTTGTACTCAGTGAAGGTTACAGAAAAAAAGGTCAGTTACTTCACTCATTTCAAGGTCAGTATGGACAGTCAGTGTTTCTTTCATAACAACTAAAATACTCTCACTCGATTCTATAAATACAACTACACTGCTGGCTGGCAGCGATGTTAATTGCTTTTATAAAATAATTTTACCTCAAGATACACTCATTAGCTTTTTCCGAAGTTCCATATTACAGACATATGATATAAACAGCATCATATCCATGACAACTGAGTAAACAACCACCAATAAAGACCACCAAGAGCCACTGAAATCTGAAGAAAAAAACAGCTAGTAAATGGACCATGAGTTAAAGCTGCACTGATTCAGTGAAACAGATGACTTTATTTAATGTGAGAGTAGATGCTCATACTAACAAACACACAGAGAATTATTACCCAGCACAGCTTCTTTTTGCTCTACAAAGCATTTTAGCATTCTTTTGGTTTTATGGCCCCAAATCACTGTTTTGGTTCAGTCTCATGGCTCAGCATCATTTCAAGCTGCAGCAAGCAGCTATGTTTCTGTTAGACTTGCTGTGTTTTGAATGCTGCAGACAAAGATTGCAACCAGCTGATGAACATAGCATTGAGTACATTAAATTATATTGTTAAACTACTGAGTTGAAAAACTACATAAACTAACTAAGGTCAAAAATTTACTTACGTGCTCCTCCATGATTCCTTATCTTTTTATATCTACAAACCATACAGATGAAAACAAAACCCATGTGGTATCTTACATGTGGTCTGAAATTAGCAACCATAAATTTGGGTAAAATGCAGGGGAAACGTACAATAGAGTTTAGTAAGGTTGGCGTATGATTGAATAGAACTTTATTCCTTTTGACTGATAATTGAAGTTCAACAAAATCTAACCAATAAGCATCAATAAAAACATACACCCACTTACATACACACCCGCCCGTTACTGTATCAACGTCACTGGCTACCTCACGGATCAGTTTTGTCTGAAAGAGTAGCTCAGGGCAGACATGTTTTGGCAATCAGAGCAGAGAAAAAAAGTTATCAGGTGGTAGAAAATGCACAGTTTAGAGTTCAGTATGTCTGTGAATAAACATTGCAGCACCTCAGGACCTCCTAAAGTTCCTGTGTCTTGTCGTGCATGTGTACAGCACCCCTCCACCCCCACACCCTTGACAAATAGGGCTCTCCCAAATATCATGGTGTGATTCAAACACTGGGATTTATGATGGAATTTACCATGCACATACATTCTATACATCAAATGATGTCTAAATGATCTAAACGTTATTCTTTAATTTAGTACCCGCAGTTTCAAAAATGGCAGAGAAAACTGAGCCGTAGACATAAAAAATTCTTGTGTTCACACAGTCAACTTTTAGGTGAGGATAAAGTCCTCAACCCACCTAATTCACTACGTAAACAAGTACCAGTTGGATGACAGGGTTTCAGAAATTTAGGTGCCAATTTTCCAGATACAAATTGAGTCTTTAATAGACTGCAGTGCTTTCTCTCTGTGCTATATTAGGCCGTTAGTGGCTCTCTGTGGTTTTGCATGATTAGAAAAGTTGTGTCGTTACATTAGCGGCCGGTGTCTCCTTCTAATCCCATTTGCCTTGTGGTCACAAACAAGGTGCCAGCAGAGCCACTCAGCTGAAGGCACAGGGAATCCATGCTTTATACGAAGCAGCCCTAATTCAATTGACATTACTGGCTGGCTTTAATGGATTTTACCTGGTGAGGCTGCAAATTGAATATTTTAAGGCATATCAACTCCTTCAGAGTAACTGAAGAGAAAAAGGTGCAATTTTCATTTTGTGAACATTTGGTAACGAGACGGTGACATACAGGAGATTATAATCTATTTCTTGACTTCAATTTGATTCGTCTTCGGTAAAGCACTGTCCCTCTTGCCTGTGGTTTGGGCTTTTATCTCCCTCAAGCAATTTGATGTTCTTACCCACTGCTTTTGGTTTCTGGAACACAGACTCACACCACATACACACTACCACATCCTTTTGTACACCTCAGCCCCCCCCCCGGCTCCAGTCTTGTCTTTCTGTGAGGAGTCAAACCCTTTGCTGTGTCATCTCATTGAGCTTCTGAGGTTGTTATTGTTTTATCTCTCAGTGTGTTGATCTCCGCGCGAGACGGGCGGCCGTCCTTCCCCTGCTCTCTCTGTAAAGGTCAGTGAGCTGCGGATGAAGTTGTGTCGATCAGATGAGTGCCACAGACTGACAGCTAATTTTCATCAAAGCAACTGTGAGACGAGGGGGGCCGAGGCGCAGGACGCCCGGGGGCCTCTTGCCTCTCTGAGGATTCTCCACTACTTATCAGGCTTACTGACTCAGTGTGTGGAGATATGGCCCTGCAGTCAGCTCAGATCTAGAGTCTACTAGCTCTACGAAAAGTTGCAATTCACATGTAACACCAGGGTATAGAGAGAAGGGGAAACAAGCAACAAGACTGTCAACAACACAGTGCTGTAACATTTTTCATTTCTAGAGCAGTCTTGTCTGATGATCTGCACACGCCAGCCTTTATTCCTCTCTCTTCATTTTTTGCACTCTTTCCTCTCCTCTTCCCCTTTGCCAGTATTCTAAACATGGTTTGCATTGATTTATTCTCTTCCACCAATTAAAAGCAATTTTGTGAGCATTAGAGTAAGCCATGCCGGGAGTCGTTTACTGCAGCAGGCTGTTCATTACCTTATTGTGTGTGTGTGTATGTGTGTGTGTGTTTGTGTGCGCGTGTACCCGTTTGTCTCTGTGTGAACTCCTGGGTGCCTCCGTTATGCTTATTTCACTCAGTGAATGTGTCTGCACAAGCGTGAGCGAATCCCGTATGTGTGCAAACCTGTGCCTCTCCATTCATGTTTAGGTATACATGAGCAGATGGGTGCGGGTGTGTATCAGAGATTCCCCGCACGTGCAGGGCATTAGTTCTCTGTTCGCAGGCTAAATCCTCATGTTGTTGAAGCGGTGTTGGTTGCCTCTGCCACGACACAAAGCTTATCTTTTACCAACTCCCGTACCCCCTCGGGAAGGGGAGACATGGGGGCGGGGGGTGGGGTGGATGAAGGGATGTGTGAAAGAAGACAGAGGCTCCTGGCTGGTGTAAATAACCCTGGGCTTGGGAGGAAGGTTAGGAAGCCAGCGCCATGCTGTGTTATCCCTGAAGGACCCAGTTCCCTCAGCACCCACTCTGTCCTCCCCAACCTGACAACAGCTCTGTGCCATGATGGCTTCACATCAGTGTGTCAGTGCATACAGGTCTCTATTTGTCAGTAACCATCACCGGCTCTACAGCTGCCATCCACCCTGTTGATGGACACCTGCTGTATTAATATTGCATCGGTATACTACAGGTGGAAGGCTGAGTGTTTTTTGGTTTCAGCTGGGGAGCATTTTTCAACTCCAGCAAAGCAAAGTGACAATTACTGCAACTACAGGCAAAACCTGGTGACTGAAATAGCATTTTGTTCCCCTAGCTTTGACTTCTGATGTGATTGTGATGGCAAAACAGATGTTTTCCATAATGGTTATTTGAAATACCTTCCTTGGTTTCTAACATTATACTACACAGGAATTGTCGGTTACTGTTTGGCGCTCTGTCCATGGATTCTGTAGCTTCTTCTTGGACATGTGCTGCTACCACCTGGTCAGACTGTTCTCAAGCACAAATAATGCACCACAATTTGACATGACTAATGTGCTGATGTGAGCAAAGGAAGCACGAGTATAAAGAGTGGCAAGGAGGCAAGTTGGGGTGGTGGATGGGTCAAGCAAACTTCAGGTTAAGTACGTAACTTTACATTCACAAGTTCGTAACTTTATGCCAAATATGTATTGTGACCACACCACGCTGGGGCACTAATTTGATAGATATCATACAAACCGATGTATGTACACTTTTGTAAGATATCATATGAACTGCTATATGATAGGCTGACCTGGTCGCTACCTTTTTATGAGGTCCTGACATCACATGCACACTATTATTTGCTAGGGGCTACACACCCAGAAATGTCTTGAACACAGGAAAATAAGACGTAAAAAAGAAAATACAGGCAGTGGGCAGAGTCTCTGCAGATAAAAACACTGTCACACACTTCTACTTGGTTGTAAGTGGTGGTTGAGAGGGATTACTTTTGTCTATACATTGTTTTTAAGGGAAATCCTGTAAAGTATACCTTTAAGATTTTCAATTCACCGCTTGGTTGCCTGTTCATTTCTAGTGTGGAACATTTAATTTAACATCTGCAAAATAAACACTCTTTGACATTTTGAAATAATATATAATCTGCTAGACGAAAAACAAAAAAGCAGAATTTATCACTGCGTCAACATGGAATAATTATACCTTTTGTTTGTGAGAATCACTGTGGCAGTGTACCAGTTTGCTGTTGCAGTTCAGAGAGAACTTGCAGTCTGAAGCGATTGGGTATTTTTCTCAGCCAGAATGCAGCCAGAAGTGTGTACAAGAGGCAGAACAATGTTAACTAACTTAACAAGCAGTACATATTCTGTAGGTGTGCATGCAGACTCATTTTTGTCACATGAGGTAACTATGGTAACCTAGGAGCTCTGAAAGGCTTTGAGATGACTTGGTGACATGTTTGGCTGAGACGAAGTTCGGAACTGTAGGCACAGTTTTTTACTGCCTTTAGATCCACCACCTTTCACTTAGCACTGAAAGAGAGAGGGTACCCCTATGATCTGAAGCAATTTGGTGGGGATTTAAGATCTTCACCTTTACGTGATGCACCCATTGACCAACACACTGGATTACACCAGAGATGAAACATCAATGTGTGAGTGGCAGAGCCAGAGCCTCCAATATAGTTTCCTATTTACTAACCATTTCCTCTGGGCATGCAACTATTTATTCCCCCTATTTTCTCAAACTGGAAATGAAATGAAAAGAAGCAAAAACAGACGGAAAGAAAAAAGAGAAGGAAAACAAGTGTGCGGGTTAATCTCTATTGCCAAAGGCAACATTGTGACATTATCTCTTCATCACAGCCTAACGGAGGCCGGCTCCTATGAGTTTCTGCGTTTGTCTGAGGATGTGCGTACATACATGTGCATGCCATACATGCATGAGTACATATGCATATGTGTACATTTGTGTTTGTTTGTGCCAGAACATTTTCCTGTGCCTGGCTTGTGTGAGTTTTGAGGGCGTTTGCTGTTGTGCTCAAAAGGAAGGCATCATGTTTACCTACACACACACACACACACACACACACACGTTCATCTGCAGATTAGCCTGCGGCTGCCTGCCTGCCCCCATGCAGAAAAAGAGTGGGAATACACACTTTCCAGCAGCCTTTGTTGAGCCCCACTACCTGCTCACTCTAAATCAGCTCCTCTCAAATACACTTTAATATCCTCCAACAAGGGATGATACTGTGATTTACAGGCTAGAGGAACTATTACACAAACCCTCAAACTAACAAACTGCAGTCAGTCATATTGCAATAATAAAAAGAGACATTCTTGAAGTTGTTGAATTAAATTAGAGTCTGGTGTGATTGAAAAAAAAATCTGATGAAACAGGAGAGGGAAAGCTGTGCAAATATTTTCCTAGTCTTAAATTATCTCACATCCGAGTATTATTGACTGTTTCTCTTTCTGTCTGCTGCTTTTTTCCTCCTCCTGCGTGGTTTCCCCCCTCTCGCTGTGCTCTTGAATGTCGTGAAAATCCAATTAGGTGGACACATTCTGTGAGAACACCACAAATCTGCGCTCCATGATAGCAATCATATGAATTCTTCAAATGGGATTTTCGATGCTCCCCTCTCGTTGCTCACACCGTGTCTACACAAAAGATGGAGTAATTGGCAAACAGATCTCCATACAAAATGTGTTTCCCCTCTTTTTTATGGCCACTCAGCATAACAATGGGTACTTCTGTAATCTCTGCTGTGTGATTCAGAAATGAAAAGCCAATGAAATGTGTCTCCTGGCATGTGGGGAAAATGACTGCGAGTGTAGGTAGAGCATGTTACTGGCACCTAGTAGCTCCCCTATTGACACGTGGGCAAAAGGCACATAATTGTCTGATATACTGCATTGTTTTAGGCCTATTTTATAGAGTCACTTCTGGTAGGCTACAACACTTCCTAAAACAGTCCTATTATACAAAGTAAAAGCTAAAATATTGCTGTCTCTGTGCTGTAATAAATGCTAATATTTACACAGATACAGGTGGGGAATTCTAAATGCTTTCTTATCATTCATGTTGACATTATGTTGCATACAAAGAAGGAGCAAATGAATAATTCATACTAAGAGAAAAGGCTGATGTGAGGCTGATAGACGGAGGATATTATGTTTACCTGACCATGCTGATCGCCAGCAGACATTGAAAGTCTGTCCCTGCCTTATGCTTATATTACAGTTTTCATAAAGGGATTCAAAAGTGTTGTGTCAGTGCATTATATTTCAATCACTCTGTTGTGCTATTAACATATTCGGATGATTTTAACTGTTCAAAACCTCTGAGTCCCGTACGTCAAAAAATGCTGCACAAGGGGGTCTCTTGTAATCTATAGTATCTGTTTCCCCTCCCTGTTGAATGGACGAGATGAGCAGCTCGACATTGATTTAAGTAACTGCAGAGTGCACAGTCATGCTCTGTGCCTGCAAACACACTGACTCAGGCACTCAGCCTCTTCCCTTACCTGCCTTTCTCCTTCTGTTTCTCACTGTTTTTCCATCTACCTAAACTCCTACCTACACGCAGTCTTATCCACAGTACTTGTTTACTCTCTTGTCCTCTTCTTTTTCAAAAGGAAATAAAACCAAAGAAGCTTAAGGTTGCATTTAAAATCGCATACTAATGTAGTTATGTAAATACTTTTTTCTGCAGCACTTTATAAATGTGATCTCCTGTGTTGTTCTTCTTAACTGTACCTTAAAGCTACAGTAGGTAATTTTTATTTAAAAAAAATTACATGTCATGTGAAACTCTCACTACATCCTATCAGTCGTACATGAAACAGATAATCTGTAAAAAACTATAACACACAAAACAGCTGTTCCTCTGGCTTCTCTTAGTGTTCCTAATGGCATTTGCAAGAATCCACCATGCCTGAAGAAAACAACCAATAAGAGCCAGGAAGAGCCTTTAATGCATGTCAGTCAGTGCTCGTGCACACCCATGTGGACATGGCCTACGAGTCTACAGCCACTCTATTGGCCATACTTAAACATGGCAAACTTTGAGCTAAATGCTAACATTCTCACAATGACAGTGCTAACGTGTAGATGCTTACCAGGTATAATAAGGTTCATCCATCCATCCATTTTCATCCTCCTATACGGGGATGCTTCTCAGGGGCAGCAGGCTTAGCAAAGTACTCCAGAAGTCCCTCTTCCCAGCAACTTCTGGGGGATTCCGTGGTGCTCACAGGCCAGATGAGATATATAATCCCTCTAGTGTGTTCTGGGTCTGTCCGAGTGCCTCCTACCAGTTGGATGTGGCCAGAAAACCTTAAATGGGAGGCACTGTGGGGGTATGCTGATCAGATGCTGAACCAGCTCAACTAGCCCTTTTTGGCATGAAGGAGCAGAAGCTCTACTCTGGTCTCCTCACCCTATAACTACAGAAGACACTCACATTCCTTCAGTCACTACCCAAAGCTCATGACCATAGGTGATGTCTGGGAAAAAGATGGACTGTTAAATTAAGCACCTGCCTCACTGCCGATGCCATGCTAAACCTGCCTATCCATCTCACGCTCCGTTTTAAAATGTAAAATGGTATAGGGTTCAGGGATCACATCACACTATAACAGTTCATCCTGGTGGAACAATCAAATAGTTGCTGAGACATTTCACTCCAAACCACAAATGTCAGCCTCATGATGATGCTTTGCTTATGTAATCCTTCTTCATCCCCTACAGGGATATTAGGCCAAAATGTTCTCCCTCCACCGTCCATCACAATTCTGTGCCAGGTCTATCAGGTTTTCTTTCCCCTCAGTGCAATATTTGGCATGCTATCTTCCTCCTTTCGAGGCACATGGCCCAGCCATCGCAGACACTGCTACCGTATTCCAGTGCTGATGTTCTTGCTTTTGATTTCTCTGTATAACTCCAAGATTGTGATCTTAAAGACGTCACGTACCCCTTTCTCAGGCATCCATAGTGGAATGCCTCGCTTTTCATATCAGTTCTCTTGTTTTTGCCAACATCTAGAACGTCACATTCGAATAGACTTGACATTGCTATTGCATATACACAGCCTGAGCTTGCTCCAAACTTGTCTCAACATCCCACTGTGTCCCCCTGTCCATGCTAATAAGGCTGCCTTAATAAGTGAAGTCCTCCACAAACTCTAGGAAGAGTCAGGGGGTCACCATCACCAAAGTCATTATGACACTGTGGCTGACCATAGGTGTCTGCACAAAATTATTTGCCAATCCATCCACTAGATGCAGAGATATATTGTAGAACAACTTTTATAAATATTTTGAACTTCTGGTGGCGTTAAATGAAAAGCCAGGGGTCATTGGGATAAATTATTTTGACATAATGTAAATCTGTACCGAATTTTATTGCAATCCTTCCAACTGCTGTTGAGATACTGCCTTCTAGATTAAAGTAATGGATCAACTGACCAATATTGCCCCCCTTGAGCCATGCAGCAAGTGTGCCTACCTAACACACATACATTAACAAGCAAGCAGCCTCACATTCCTGCTCACTGCTGTTTAATAGCTAAGAGGGAGAGTTGGTGGGGTAAATCCATCAATAATACCACAGTGTGTTAAGACATGACACCCTGCATATGCTCCCAGACACACACAAACACAAAATCTGTAAAAAAAACATTAAAAGTATTCTTTTTTTAGATTTTTTTTACGACTTTGCAAAAGTTTCCATGTCTTATTGTACATTGTAGAAATAAAATAAGCCTGTTTTGATGTGTTGTTCGGAATTGGAGTGTAGGCGTTTGGCTCGATTTATTTTTCGTTTGCCACTGTGTATGTGCGCGTGTGTGTGTGTGTGTTCGTTCCAGTGTCTGCTCTTGCGGCAGTTATGGTCTGTGAAGCAGCAGACTCGTAGATGAGCGCGGTGCTTTACACTGTTCCATTAGCCGTCAACCACAAACCATCACAAAGTACCGTCCTCCCGCTGTCTCTCTGCCATTCCCTCACACTGCAGCTTCTCTCTTTTCCCCCGTTCCCCACTGAGCTGTTGCATTCTCTGCACACTGTTTATGTAGGCGGGATGGCACAATAAAACGGGAATCTCCTCCTCGGGGAGCGGCTGATCGTGGATGCATATGGTCCTAAGAGGAGTCAGTGGAGAGAAATGGTCAGAATAGGTCACCAAACCCCCTGATGCATGTGAGCCAGGAGCAGCCCAACAGAGCCAGATGGAAACAGGCCACAGAGGTAACTGGAGTGCAGCCAGTGTCGTGGGACACAGACCACAGGCTGGGGACTCCCATTGTCGTTAAGCCTCAGTCTTATTGGATTTACCCCGGAAATGTTTACCCCTTTTACTATCCTGCTGAGAAGTAGCTCTCCTACTTATCTTATCACTATTTATTAAGGGGCCCCTGAGGAGTCCAAACATACAATCAGGTGTGAGCGTACATGGGTGATAGAGAGAGAGTAGAGAGAGAGCGTAGAGGGGAAAAAAAAGAATAAGAGAATATAATATACAGTAGCTGAAGCATGATTTTCTTCCCTTTTTATCCAAGAAAAGGGTCGTGATGACACGAAATGGCATAGGAATCCGGAGTGGACCACTCTGTGCTCTCTGATTGCCTCTGTACTACCTGCATCCACTTCCCTTTGTTCCGCTCAGCTTGGCTCAGACTTACGACGGCGCCGATGAATACTCGTCAGGTTCTCTTATGATTTCTGACAGTTTTGAGGAGTTGCGTCTAGTGTGACTTTAAACTGTCAGCTAAACGCTGTTGCCTTTTTACACTGTTCCCCTTTTTCCCTCTGTGGGCCGTTGTCTCTTTACTTCCCCTCTAGTTTTGTAATACTTGGTATTCAGAACATTCAGTCTCGATTGTAGCTCCGCAGCTTCACAGGAGACCTATTCAGAGACCGAGGAGAGCCCAGGTGTATTGATATAAAGTGTTCCCTCCTCCTTCATTTTTGAGGGGAGTGTCAGCTTGTCAAACTTTGAGGAGAGTTCTACCCAATGGCTGTCTGGCTTGCCCTTGACTTATCTGAGTCAGAGTGATACAGTTTAGTTGTATTAAATGTGTACAAGACAGCAAAGTTAAGGAAAACATACAGATGCAGGTACCTGAAGCATCAGACAGTTTGTACAGTGTATAAGACTTTTTTTTACTAGTGATACTGGCAGCATGGCTCCAAGGATGGCAAAGTAATTTTATCAGATGGTGTGCTGGTCTACCACTGTGGTTCAGACTGAAATATCTCAACAACTATTGGATGGAAGAACGTGAAAATTTGTACCGATATTGATGATTGATGGGATGAATCCTACAGATGTTTGTGATACCCTGACTTTTCTCTTAACACCACCACCTTGTTTACACTTTTGTTTTGTACTGTCTTGTCTTGACAAATATTTGATGGATTAACATGGAATTTGGTTCTGACATTTATGGTCCCCAGGGCATGTATCCTATTATCACAAAAAAGTCACATTTTGACCTTTCCTGTGGTGCAACCAGCAGAGTATCACTTAGCAGAGTTTTCATTTATCTGATGATACATCTCAGCATCCACAAGATGGATTGGCACCAAATGTTGCACAGATATTCATGGTCACCGGACTATGAATCAGTATGATTTCAGTGATAGCCTGGCTGTCTCACTTTAGCACCACCACAAGGTTTTGATGAGATGTCTCGACAGCTATTGGCTGCATTGCCATGAAATTTGATTCAGACATTCATGTCTTCTTCAGGAAGATGTAAGTGCAACAACTTTGGTGTTCTTATAACTTTTCATCTTGTGCGATCAGGTCAAATTTTCAATTTCTCCAGCCTCACTTGTACTCGCAAATGTGAGCACGTTAACATGCTAAACCATGACAGCAAACATGGTAAACACAAGTACATTTATTCAAGTACTTTACTAAAGTACAAAATCAGGGTAGATCCTGCTTGTACTTTACGTGAGTGTTTCTATTTGATGCAACTCCACAGAGCACTCCAGAGTATATTTTGCTGATACATGATTTTGGTTAAGTAAGGTTTTGAATGGAGGGCTTTTTCATAAAGTGCAGCATTTTCACAGTTGGGTTTTAGTACTTTCACTTCAGTAAAGGATCTGAATACTTTTTCCATTATCTTTGTGAACATGATGCACTGTGAGCAGGCCAACATTAGCAGCTCAAAGTAGCTAAATGCCGCAATAAATATATATTTAGTAGGGTTCGTACCAGTGGCGGCTTTCAAACAGGGGAAGCTCACTTTAAGTTTACATCATAAAATTTGTTATATTGTAGCGACTCACACAATAAAGCAATGTTTATGTCTTCATTTACAGTGTGTGTTGTGCATACTGTACAAATGGTGAAAATTAGCTTATGGAAATAAGGAACTCCGGACTCTGTCAGAGGACTCCACTCGCAAATATCTGCATGGGACTGAGCTCGAAATGCGATGATGTCGGTGTGTATTTCAAAAGTGCTGTCAAACACAAAGGGGTCCAGCCTTTTAGACAATTCCTCCAATCATCATGCATACACCGAGCGTCCTCTCCCGCCTACCGCTCCATTAGGTCCCATGGAAGCTAAGCCTCCCTGGAAGTGATGATTTTGTCGCATATATCCAATGACCGTCTCGGAATGCTTGGAGGCTCCGGGTCCACCGTGCTGAAACGAGAATTTATGACAGGGAGGTCACGTTTGAAAACTGGTGATAAACAGCTGACGTTTGAGCATCATAGTCATGATGTTAAATGCATCCTAGCGCATGTTTAATGCAATGTAAATTCTTATTTGAATGTAAATTCAATAGTGCATATTTGACCATTTCTTCTATGAAATTTTAGGGGAAGTTCAGCCTCCCTTGTTGTCTCAGAGCAATCGCCCCTGGTTCGTACGCATTTAGGTTAAGGGGTTATATACCCTATGTGGGGGTGTGTGTGGGCGGTGGTGGTGGTTACATTTATAACAATGCATATTTTGTAAAGCGATTATATGTTTTATGCATAAAATTCTGATCTGAGAAGTAACTAGCAGCTATAGCTTTCAGATAAATGTTGTGGAGTAAAAAGTACAATGTTTCCCTCTTAAATGTCATGGAGTAAAAGTGCAAATAAATACTTGAGTAAACTACCTCAAATTTGTACTTAAAAACAGGAATTGAGTAAATACATATCCCGCAACTGAGTTTTAATAAATATAAGGATGGGTATATTTTTAGAAGCTGGCCTATTTGAAGGCATATATTCACTAGCTGAGGTTACAACATGGATCTAATAGTCACTAGTTTTGGATGACTGCTATTTAACCTGCAGGAGACTCCTACGCTGGCTGGTTACAAGGCCAAATTGACCATTAAGTCAATAAAAGACACTTCAACCATACTCTAACACCTACTCAGTAAGCTCGGATATGGTCTGCGGAGTAATGACTGGCTCCCCTCTGAGACTCGACTGTGTTTAAAACATTCTGAAGCCCCTCTGGAAAGCACTGATAGACATCCTGATCACTGAAGTGTAAAGAAACCAGATACAAGACCCCGCTGCTCCCATTGGGACCCGAGGAGGACTGTGCATGAGCTCTTTGTGTTACAGTTGTGTGCTCACTGCCAGTAAGTTCCTCCTCAGCACTTCCTTTCACTCTGGCTTGAACAGTGGATCTTCCATTGAATGGGGAATAAAAAAAAAATCCACCCTTGGAGTGACATTGTAAGCTTTTATTTTTCCGTGCATTTCAGGATTTGCAGTAGGTTAAGATGAAGTGTTGTAATTTACTTTTTGGTGTAGCCACTTCTCCTCCACCTGTCCCAGCTAAAGTAGACAAGTTGAGGTGATTTAGCAAACAGGTGCTTGTTGCTTTCAGTCAGAGGAGGATGAAAGGGAATATAAATATAGCATTTTAGGAAACTTCACTGTGAACACTGGGGATTTTTGAGGTTGCAAAGACATTATATTTTGTGGCTGCTTTGTATTATGAGCTATTGATCTCACTTTAACTTGTACTGTATTTACATTACAACAGTTTACGTCCCTACCTCTGCAGTCTACTCCTTAAATAAACTGCTTATTTACTGTACATTACTGCAGCAATTACTTGATCATCCTCTTAACTCGCTCTACAGTTGAATGCCAAATTAAGACTGCACAGTATCTGCTGGTTAATGGCCCATGGGGCAGAAATGATAGTTGGGTGTGACAATTGCCTATTTTTCTCAAGCAGTGTGGTCATAACAAGCGGCAACAAGTCAAGCCAGTGCAGAAGTGCCTTAAACCTGAATCTTTCTAATGGCCAGCAGGGGGTAACTCCACTGGTTGCAAAAAAAAAAAAAAGTCTATGAGACAATGACCCTACTTGCTTGATTTATTACATCAGTAAACATTTTCCTATCGAGTTTATGGGCTCAGTCGCTAGTTTCAAGTCTTCTTCAATACAGCATGATGTTTATTTAGTAAATTATGATACCGTATAGAGTAAAATAGATGATAAAGCAGGGTATGCCTCATGATTGTCCTTAGGTTCTCGGTCAGATCCACCCCATCTCATCCAAATATGGTCAATCTTGGCTCCAAAAATGCAGGTCTGCGACAGCTGAAATGCCAAACTCAAGGCTTTAAAACGGTAGTCCATAAACCAATGAGTGATGACACAGTAGCTATGGCTATTATTGTATACAGTCCATAGGTCATAGTAGAAGAAAACCAATGCAAATTTGAGATGCCTCATGATGTCCTGACAAAAACACAAGCTTGCCAGATTTGTTATGCCCGCTTCTACCAATAGAACTTCTTGTTGTGTTCCACTACTGTACTTTCACCCATACTACTCCTTTGTACACAGCTATAGACATGAAATGTTAATTTCTGGGAACGTGTAACCTTTTAACTATTACCCGCTGCTCAGGAGCAATAACGCCAAATTAATTGCACCTGTGGGTGCAACATTACCCCACGCACACCAATGTATGCTATTCATCCACATTTTCACCCTCTTTCTGCCGACTGCCTTGGAACCACCTTCACTGCTGAGTGATGATGAATGGTTCAAGGTTTTCTTTCATTCATAAGTGCAGTATTTGTTGATGTTTTCAGGTGTAAAATTAACCTTACAGTTCACCTCACGTCACAGAAGCTGTGAAAAGAAGGCAAAGCGATTGGTCGGGGCCCAACATGTAGTGATGTTTCTCAGCCAAATCATGGCAATAATTTAGAACTCTATGACTTAGACGCTATGATTGCCCTTTCTGAAATGACAAATATATTCTGTCATCTGATCTTGCCTTAGACTTAATATGTGATGTTTTTGCAAAATCTATAAATGTCTGTAGGCCTTCATTCATACACACACACACACGCGCACACACACACACACACAACAGAGAGTGAAGCAGCTGGCAAAAAGGCATCAAATAATAATGGAAAGACTGCAACACAAAAGATGATCACACACACACACACACACGCACACACACACACACACACACACACACACACACACACACACACACACACACACACACACACACACACACAGACACACACACACGTTCAGATTGACCCTTAGGTGTAGTGTTTATCTTCATTCCTATAGAGAGGGGAAGCATACCATCTGTCACATTACCCATCTTCACTTGGCATATTACCCCCCTTCACAACATGACATTACATCAAAGAAAGAAGCTTGACTGGAGAGGGCAGATATATTCATTGGCATACAGACAGGCAATCACATAGTGCATGTTAAAGTGGAGCAACAAATTCAAGATGAAAGCAAAGTCCTATCTTTGGTCTCATCTGCCAACCTGGTATGGATTGGCTGGGGAAAGTGATTGGGCCTTCTTTTATAATTTAGTCTTCTCTTCAGTCCTGGAACTTGGCTGTCACCCTCAGACAAAATCACACAGTTCACGTGTTATGGAACATTAGTCTAAATCTATTTTATGTCAACACTTTTACCCTTAGATCACTCTCTGTGGGTACAGTGTATATACTTAACAATATGAATGACCTGTAAGGTAGATTTTCATTTCCTTTTTTTTCTTATGAGCATTTTCTGCCTTTGTAGTCCACTGAGCCAAGGACATTGACGCTGTAATTTTGCTGCAGTCAAAGAAACCTTTTCATAATGTCCTTTTCAGACTGCAAGAGAGTGAATCTATTACTGAGGGAGGTAAAGGAGGGAAAGGAGTGGCATAATGGGATGGTCACATCCCACTTATACAGCACGCTCATTTTACGGCAAACAGCACATTCACTGTGGATGGCAGATCCTGACGTGCCAGAGAGAGTTACTTTTTGAGTAGTTAATTTTAAAAAAGCTCTATTTGCAGTCAAAACAAATTAGATTTTAGCAAAGATGTGCAACAACACTTATCAGACTGTTTAGAAAATACAAACTACACATTCAAATAGCAGGTGTTTGCTGTGGTTTGATTACTCGATTGACCAGGGGAACACATGAGATAACACACATGTTTAAAACAGTCAGTCATCCTCTTGGGAAACAAAAACAGTGTGATCAAAACCAGGATAACAGCTGGGACATCTTTTGAAGATGAGGCAGTGCAGTGAACCATCTGGATAATGTATTGCTAGACAAAATGACAAAAAAAGAAAAAAATATTGTCTGTCTGGACGCAGCTGCTGTGCATGGATCAGCTCGATACATCCAATGACTCACTGAAATGAGGATCGTCTTTCGGCCTGATATATTCATAAACATGTCTTTTCTTTCTCCACAGAGTGAAGTTGAAAGAGGGAGTGACGTTTCTTGGGGCTCGTCCCAGCAATCCCACTCAGTGGATAGTTAGCCAGGATGTGAGGAGTGAAGGCCACCGAGTGGTAACTCTCCACTGCCGCAGGAAGGAGTCCGGCTACGATCAGCAAAGGTCAGCAGATAAAAGTTAAAAAAAACACCAAGTTTTTGGAAGATTTTCCCACTGGTTTCCTCTCCTCAGTGGAAAAGTGATAAGAAGAACCTGCATGATTTACTTTGTGGCACGCAACAACCTTTAAACACAACATGACATACCACTTGCTACCATATTAAGATGTTGCAAACATGCTGGCAAACAGTTGCCTATTACTATGTCAGGCATAAGTCTGGAGGGGATCATACGTTTGGCCTTGTGTGTGTGTGTGTGAGTGAGTGTGTATCTGAATGTCTGCAGCTAATCTCACATTCTACTGGACCAATCAGCCTAATATTTTGTGTGACAGTATGACAGTGTGGACCTCTCGTGGTTATGTTGATTCACAATTTCTGGAAAAACCTGTTTTATTGACTGTTTCATACCGTCATTGACTGCTGGCTCCTCACTCCTCTTAAACGGTTGGTAAGAGTCGCAAGTGATTAACAGAGTAACGTAGCAGAAGCTAACCCCAGAGCAGAAGGCAAAATAGGAAGCCTTACCGTCTGTTGCAGGCCCTGTTTTGGTCTGTTTTGTAGCTTAAAAACTGACATCCATCGAAAAGTTTGGTCTCATTTTGAACCACAGCATCTGAAGATTAATGCCATACCTGATATATTCATCCACCAAAAGTTCCATGATCTACTTAAGTCACATTACAAGATAAACCCCTCTCCCCACCCACATTTTTTTCATCTTCACCGCCATCTTGACTTGCAAGGGTGCCAGTAGGAATAATGTGACCAAGCACAACTGAAATGTCTAGAGTGGCTGCATTCAGCTCTAGAGGCTGTGTCATAGCAGGAACATGACTGCCTGGTTGTTTGGAGTTTTTTGTCTGTCCACCTGGTGGATGCAAGTCTAATATTTACTCCTTTTAGCTCTATTTTGGTCTCCACCAACTCCTGAGGGAACTATGAGGCCTATTACCTGCTTCAATATATTCACCAGCTAGCTAACTTTATTTGTCTGCTATTTGGTGTGGGTGTGGGTATTTTTTTGTTAAAAATAACAGACTGCTCCAACTGCAAATAACTTTGATGAGAGTGGTGAAAACTAAACAAAGCAAAATAAAACAAACAAACAAAAAGATGCTAAAATTCCCAGCAGAATTGAAGGAAACTGCAGAACTGAGGGATAATTCTCTGTGTGTTTATCAGTACTAGTGACACTTTACACATTACACATCGTCACATTTTCCATTATTAATATAACAACATGACTCATTGCAGCTTTGTTTGTATATCTACAATATTTCAATTGAAGACTCGTATATTCATCTCTTGTTTGCTGATTTTTATTTGTATAAAGTCTCCCGAAGCCACTAATATCACATTTAGTTGACACAGCAGAGGTATTTCTCCTGTTGTTATAAAGTGCGTGCCCTTCATAAAATATAATATTTACAGATTAGATTTTAAATTGTAACAGAATTAAACATTACTTGCATTTTACATCTGCTACAAATTTTCGTTCTCTCACTTTTGTGATTCTGAACCATTGAGTTAGCGCCATCACTGAGGCTGTCGTGGCTGAATCTCTTGAAACTTTTTTACAGTCCTTTACATGACCATCATTCCAGAAATTACTTTGGCTGATTGTTCACATTTTGCAAGAGACGCACAGGCACTGAAACATACAGTGTCACTGGTTACTTAAGTGATGTTCCCACTGCTGAAATGACACACTTGACATAAAGGCCATTGGATATGTCTGTGGAGACCTCTGTGGGGAGGGAGAAGTTAACAGACCATTGCGACACCCCCTCTTCTCTCTTTTTCCTCTTCATCCCTCTCTTTTTTTCATTTTTTACTTATTTTCTCCACTGCCATATCCTCAGAGTTGTTTTGGCCATTTCCTATCTGTATTCACGTCCTTAAACTAATCTGGCAGATAGGGAAGTGATTGCCAGCACTGGGAAAAAGGTTGCTGTGTTAATTAAGTGCTGATTGAAGGCCTTTGTGTGTTTTAATGGTTTTTCCTTCTCGGATCAGGAAGTAGTTTTAATAGATCTAACTTTCTAGTGACAGGTGTAATTTTATGGATTAGAGGCAGATTTGAGGCTGGGTAAAGCTCCACTTATGTTTGCTCTTTAGCTTTCGTTCCACTTAGCAATTTTTAAACCACTCCCTTAAGAAAACAGGACACTTGACATCGCAAACTTTATAATCAAAGTTGTGCGGGGGTTATTTAAGTGTAGAGCAGCCTATGAAACATATGTAATTTGAATCTGTTAGTCCACTGATTTGTTTAGACACACTGCTATTAGTGGATCACTACGAGGAATGATTACAGTGTAGCTGCAATGCACACAGCACGTTAAACAAAGATAGATGTGCCTGCCTTTGAACGGCTATAAAATCAGAAGCAGCTAATAAAGACTTTCTTTAATAGACGTCTCATACAGTCCTTTGTTGTGTGGTACTGCACAGCTACATTGAGACCAGCAGCACCGCTGCGCCGTGTCGTACCAGTGCTGATGATTACACTTAGATCTCGGTGGCATGTTTTTTTTTGTGTGTATGTGTTTTTTTTTCTTACGTGGGCTTAATATTTTTTACTTCTCAAAGCACACAGTACAACTTTATTTGACTTTATTAGCAGTCAGTTTCAAACAGGAGCTGCCCCAGGAGCTCAAAGTCGCCTCCGCAGTGAAACTACTTTTCAGACCTTCCATTCACTCATATAATAAGTTTTGACAGCTCAGTCTTATAAACAGAAAGTTTTTGCCTGCCTGAAAATATATAGGGGTGAAAAATATGTTGGTAATGGCACCAACCGGTGCAAGGAACCTGTTGAAACTGAAGAATTATTATTATTTTGTGCAATGAATCACATTTTTGAGGGGCTAAAGGTGCTTTAAAACTCAGAAAACTTTGCACATGCATTAGAGTTGATAAAAACATTGATATTTTATGGGTCTCCTGCTCAGGTGTGACAAAATGGCTCAGTAGCACTCCCAACAAAACTTCAATGAAATAGATGTACTAAAATTTGGAGACACATGTAACATCCCAAGACCTAAAAAAAGTCTCTTGGAGGTATAAACTGAACCCAACAGGAAGTCAGCCATTTTAAATTAACTGTGCCATTGTGTATTTTTTGCCATTTAATCCTAGGATAGCGAAGTACTGACCCGCCCTTCTCTCCCTTTGATTGGTATGTACAGTACTTGTTGCCTCCGTTGGTTGGAGTGGTTAGGTTTAGGCAAGAGGAGCGGGATTGGTCAGGGTAAGCCAATCAGAGGCAGAGTAAGCTGGCCAATCCTTTGCTATCCTAGGGAATTCTAATTTGCTTACAGGCATCATACCTTAGCGAACTTCTAGATATTTACCCAATTGACAGCAAATTTTATCTGTGCCATATAAAGATGATAAGTTGTTAAAAGCTTCTCGTCTAATGGTGTGGCCATGGCGAGGCATGGTTAGCCAAGGAACAGGAAGTGTTCCTTTGACTAGCAACTCCTAGCATGTTAACCAAATAAAAGAGATAAAAGATGCTCATAAAGGCCTTAAAACCTTGACTATGCTTTGTTGTGAAGATTGAGAGTTATTGTGGAGCAGGGCTGCCGTGGCGGTACACTAAATTTTGATGTTTCTACACTTTCTGCACTAACTTGACTTTACATAGAGGCCTACTCGAATCTGCCCCAAATTTAACAGGCGAGATAAAAGTTCAGGCCTGAGGACATCTCCACAACTTACTGAGTCATAGCACCACCTACTGAAAACAGAGAGTCAGCCTGATGTGGCAAAGATCATCTGATTTACAAGAAATTTGATTGGTGTGGTCTACACATGACATACAGCAACATGACATATAATCAGTGTGTGTTCTGTAGTGCTGCATAGTGGAAAGAGGAAGTGGTACACAATTTGCTATACATCATCTCCAGCCTTATGCACTCCATGCAGGAAACAACTTAGTCATGCACACAGCCAAGTCGACCAGCAACCTGCCAGCACCCCCAACGTGCATGAAGGCGTGAGAGCCAGTTCATTGCTACTTGCAGCTTTAATATTGTTTGTATCTGCCTCATCTTCCCTTTCTTTTTTTATTTCATGGCCACAATATCATGACCAAATAAGACACACACATCAGAAGCTACAACTGTAAGGAAATCATTTCTCTTATAAGATTTGTTGCTGCTGTACAATACATATGATTTTATATGTTGGTTTTCTAGAAGCAAGAAGCCAGAATGCTGAAAGCCATCCTGGCTCTCTTTGGCAGCTGGTGTCAATAGTTTCTCTGGAAATGTAAATGGGAAAAACAGTAAACGTGAACACGTTTAAGGGTGTTTTTTGTGGAATAAAATTTGCTTTTAAAATCCCAAAACACTACTTGCCGATCTGAATATGTGAGGGGGCTGGCCGAGTTTGTCCACGACGAATTCTTGGCCTTTAACAATAACTCTCCCGTGGAGGTAATATATTATGCCTGTGCATGACTGTAAGAGGAGCTGCAGCATCTTGAACAACATAAAAAGGGGAATTTCAGCAAACTGCAGGAGCGAGCACCGACGCTTGGCAGCTGGCTCCTCCTCGCCTCCAGAGCCATTCTCCCCCTTTATAAAGGTATTTTTCTCTCTGCTCTGTCTCACGACCTCACCTTCTCTCCCACACACACACACGCGTGTGCCGTTACTGTAGAAAAATCATGTTTTATTGATTTACTAAGTGAAGAAGCCAGAGACAAGAGTGAGCATATTTAGTCTAATCCCTGCTGTTTGGGCCATGTACGATGGACTGCTCCTTAATCCCCAAAGCTGTCAAAGTCACTTCACAGAGAAGACCAAAGACGCCCCGTGATGGCTATACAATACACAATGCTCCAATTTTTCTTTCGTCTTGTCCTCCCCGCTCCCAGTCATTTCAATGAAGCTCTTTTGGAAAGGGATTAGACAAAGCTATCTCATCTGTTGGGCTGTCATTCAGCCTGCTTTCTTCTTTTCTGCTCCCTCCCTGAGAATAGGAGGATGATGAGGTGTGTGAAAGCAGTAGGTCAAACAAATGTGGATCCTGTTAGCATCTTCTTTTTTTTTTTTAAACAACAACATGAACATAATTGTCCATTTATCCACATTGCTTCTACAGTATTCTAAAAAAAAACTGTTCTTAAAAGTTCTTTTTTTTTAAGGGTGACCACTGCAACTTTTTGATGTTTTTGACTTGACGTTACCTGTCCTTGTTCTTTAAAAGCTGTGCACACAGCTGTGCAGGGTACAGTTAGACCTTTCACAATAATACTTTTTGTGGAAGATAAATTGTCCCAAAAATAATCATGAGTACACCCTTTCAAAGAGCAATAAACTTTTGATTCTTAAGAATATTTAGACATTGGAACTGTGTGACAAAAATATAGAAATATCCTAAATAAATAAAACATTTTTAAAAATGTGTAAATGTAAGAAGAATATCATACGATATATATGACTGATAATTTTTGCTGTTATTGATACGGATAAGTAAGATGATAATGGTGGCACGGTGATGCAGTGGTTAGCATTGTCGCCTCACAACAAGAGGGTTCCTGGTTTGAACCCAGGGATAAGTAAGATAAAGTAGTTATTAAAGCTTAGGTACAAGGTGTTCACTTCTAGTTCTGTTGAAAATGTGCTTAGAAACCTGCTGGATAGTCACACTTCTGAAAAGTATGGTTTGCTACAATTACAGTGCAGCAGCACACTCAAAGTTAAGCACTGGTATTGAATCATTTGCCCTTATAATTTCCCAGCTTTTCTTTTCTTTTTTTTTTAATCATCACCCTTTCCTGCATTACACATCCAGTCAAACCCAACCAGAGACACTTTAACCGTTGGGATGCAGCCAAGGAAACACATTGCTTTCTTGGAAAGCAGAATGAATAATTAAAATACACGGTAGCAGTTTTGAAAAGATGAATTATCGATCGTGAGCTACTTTTATGTGTTTTCCTGCACCATTCCCAAACATCCAAAATATATTCCTGATATTCAGACTGTCATAAACCTCACATAAAGGCACTATACAGTGCATCCCCACTGGCCCATAAAAACCTTAAGTGGGGCCCCTTGTCTGTGTGCGTGTGAGAGAGAGAGCGTGTGTGATGGTGACGTGTGTGAGTTTGTTGTGTTTTCTATTTATTCATATTCATGTATTTGATATATTTTATACCTTAAACTATTAAGAATTAATATATTGTTCCATTTCAAGTTCAAATCTGCCTTTGCAATAAAAAAATCCATTCCTTAATGTCATTTACAGTTGTGTTGTGTACTCAGAATGCATTTGGCAGAGGCTTGATAGGCTTCTCTGGGGCCCCAGCGGTGTCCAGAATCACAACTGATGGCTTGCACATCCAAAACTGTCTGTGGATGAAGGGATAAGAGGGCTCAGCCGCCCAGGGTGAGCAGCTGTTAGGAAGTGAGCTAATGACACCAGCAAACATACTATATGTCATCAGTAGCTGCTCTCATGATTGCAGTGAGGTTGGATTTTCATCTTGACACACACTCATAAACAGGCTTGAACTGAAAATCATAATCGCAACTCAGACTGTCAGCCTCGGTACAAATGGATGGTTGGCACTGCCTCTGGACCTTGGATTGTGGACTGGATCTAAGTGTCATTGAATAATGTGTGTGGGACTGCTAATTGAAGCCGGTGTGTGTGTGTGTGTGTGTGTGTGTGTGTGTGTGTGTGTGTGCCATGAACCCAGTCCCACTGCAACCATGAGAGCATGGCAGTACTGATGGGTCAGGTGTACTCTATGTGCAGTTTCACTCAGTCACTTGAAGCTGCTCGCCCTGGCCAGCTGAGCCGCTCCTTTCTTCCCATTCACAGCTGATGCTCCAGCCACACCCAACCCGCTGTGAATACTCATTTAAAAAAGAAATAAAATATAAAAAAAAACATCGCCATTTCTTCTCGCTGACACACAAGCTTCAAATTGACATATGTACTTTACAGCTATACGTAATATACATCCCTGTCAGTATTCATCAAACAATATGGATTTTATTCATCATACAAAACATTATTTTCAGAGGTATGGCATATTCTAAATGTGTTTCTCAGCCTTGCAGACATTGGAATCCTCCTATGGTAATGCAAACCCGCACACATTCCCAGACTGGCGGCATCCAGGCTAATAAAAGCAATACTGAGGTGACAGTTTTTCATCAAGGGGTGCTACACAGTAAAGACAGGTTGGGCTTTTGACTAAAAATAACAGAGCTGAATTCACCCTAAAGGAAATGCCACCAAACAGCACTGCATGCTGGGTCACACACAACACTTTAAAGCTGCAGTCATTTTTTGCCAAATCAGACCGAATAACAAAGGCTTTTGGGAAAACAGTTGCTCATAAAGACCTCCAGTAAGTGCTGGAATTTGCTGAAATTACCCCTCATCATCAAATTCATACTGCGGGATAATGCTGCGCGTTATTACTTTAAAGGCTAAGTAATTAATTGATGGATTATTGACGGCTTTTAAAAATATGCATTAATGAAGTGGATGTTCTTATTTAAAATTAATCGACTGCTCACTAAACCTGCCCCTGAACCAGGATTGTCCAATCATAGCTCAGCACTCACAACTTAGCAGCACAGGTCTGAAACAGTGAATATGAAGATCTAATAAGGACAATATTCTACATCAAAGGAGTTAGTCGTCTTCTTTTGTTACTATTGCAGAAATGTGTTTGTCTAACGTAAGTTATTTTCGTATGGGCGTGGGTCATTACCTATTAGAGTATGTAGGGCCACAGATTAGGTTAAAGAAACACCTATTCAGGACATTAGTATATTCTGTTTATACTAATATATTCTCTTGTAAGCAGTAAACCATCCGAGGTTTATGTTGCAGCAAACAACATTTTGATTACATTTTTACAAATAAAACTGCACAATAATACCAGGGTTAATTAGCCGGTGTAATGTCAATAATGATGGCTGTGTTTCATTTAGGAGGTCCTTGCTAATATGCATGCCTCTTCACTGTCATGGCTTACTGAGATACTTAAAGGAATACTTTGTATATCGTTACTCACCCCATGTTAAGTTAAATTCTTGAAGAACACTTTGATTTTGTTCCACGCCTCTGGTTAAAGACTACAAAATTAGCAAACATTATTGATGAATTGAAGTCACTGGGGACCACATCTAACAACAGCAAAACTGTATTAAAGGCCTGGTGTTTAGTATTTAAGAGGATATATTGGGATAAATGGGATATGATATTCATAATTATGTTTTCATTAGTGTATAATCACCTGAAACTAAGAATCATTCTGTTTTAGTTACCTCAGAGTGAGCTGTTACATCTATATACAGGGTGAGTCCTGCATGGAGTTCTTCATGTTGTTTCTACAGTAGCCCAGAACGGACAAACCAAACACTGGTTCCAGATAGGGCCATTTGTGTTATCTCTTTTTTTGCATAGGTCACCATAGTTCTTCACACTTGGCACAAGTGAGAAGTTTCAGTTGGTTGCAATGTTGCAAACTCACAGCTAGATGCCACTAAATCCTACACACTAGACCTTTAAAAATTCAATTTACAAATTTTCACACAGCTCCTGCAGTATAATCTAAGCATCATTTATTGAGCTGTACACTTGGTGCTTCTCAGACACATTGTATTACCTTGCTGTCAGGCCTTTCTGACCGGGACTTGGATTGGGACTTCAGGAGTTGCGTGAGAGTTTGTAAACGATTTAATATAGTTTTGCTGTAGTTACACCTGGTCCTCAAATGGCTTCAGTTCATCAGCACTGTTTGCCACTGTGGATTCTTCACTCGCTGGAGGCATGTGAGAAAACCTTTTTCTTCATGAATTCAATGTAATGCAGGGTGAATAATTGATATATGTACAAATGCTCATTTGGGGGGTTAAGTATTCCTTTAAAAGAGTGTAGCCATTGTTACAGTCATTAGTTACACCTGTGTTTGTTCTGCTATGACGAGCCAAAATGTCTGCAGTGAAAAAGACCCGTACATGGACAAAGCTGCTCTTTTATTTCCACTTTTTCTAAATGGATCATCAGATGGTGAGGATGCTGACTTTTTGCTTCAGTCTTTTATCCTGACATCATGTATGTAATTATCAAGTGCATATGTAAAACATTTTATAGGCTTTATATTTTCAATTAAATCAACTGAAAACATCACAAAGTCACAGTTTGTTACAGTATTAGTTGACGCTAGCTAGCAACAGTTGATGAAATCTGCCAGTGACACTTGTTAGGTGAAAGTTGACAACTTTAATTGTCAGTTTGAGGCAAGAAAATCTGTGGTTCCTGGCGATAATTAAGAGCCTGCTTTTATTTTCTTGTTTCTTTTGTCTTCAAAAACTCACTGTGAATTTCGAGTGGTAATTCTGTACATTTAAATATTGCACACTGTTTATATGTATATACTGTGCAACAGTAACCAGGGAAGACAGGCTATAAATACTTAATCAATAATTGATGTGCTGGTAAATAATGAGAGAATGTTTTTTTCTTTGATGTTCACCTGACTGTGTATGAGTGTGCATGATAAGAGGTACTAGTCCTGGGTTGTGAGAGTGCGTTTACAGCCACATATATATGCAGATAATTTTCTAACCTTCCATCATATTGTGAAGGGAACATGACACCCTCTCTTTGGCAAGTTGAGATTTTCAGTGATGGTTCCACACTACATCAAAGAAATCGAAATGAGTCCCTATAGAAAGGGACAAAATTGCTATGTGTACTACACATAATACTGGCTGAAGTGCACTCTGGTAGATTGAAAAGTTCACTTTGTCACCATTAAAGGCGAGCCCATTCAAAACAAAAGCAGTCCTGCTTCCTCAGCATGTCATAAGCCATAAGTGGAGGCCTCAGTAAAAGTGCCATGTCTGGGCCTTGGTAGTTCATTAAGACTGTCTGGGTGCAGATGGATCTCCCTTGTGAGCCACCACTTCATTAATCCCTCACACCACACCCAGCAGAGGGACAGCAGGCAGTCCACTCATTACAGCCACTCCGCTAGAGAGCCAGTCCAAGTGGGAAGGGGAGGGGGGGTAAACGGGGAGGACATATATATTTAAATATCTTTTTTAATTTTCCAAACTTCAAACAGCCTCATCGTGGCCTGTTTTACATTAAATCAAATCTGCATAGAGTTGGGATTAATATGATTAAATTCAACGTACATTAATTTTGCTATAAAGATACATGACTTTTCCTCTAAAGTAAGCTTGTAAATCTCATCAATGTGAACGGTTAGGATCCCAGAGGGAAAGAAATCATGCAGCTATGTAATAACGGGTGAGATTTGGCGGCGACCTCACAATTTATCTCAATTTCAAAGTCTAGAGAACCTTTAAGAACATAATTATTTATAGTTTGTGACATTTACTGCAAAACTGCAATGAAACAAAGGACCCAGGATAGCTCTTGCAGTCCCCAAGGCCCCTGACAAAATGGTAACCATGTTAACACACGGATGTATCATTCTTTCTCTGATATCTCAGGGTGTCTGAGACATCAGCTTTGCTGTGGAGATGTGAAAAAACCTAGCTACAGTAAGACAAGGTGACAAGGTGATAGAAATGGAGACTTTTTTTTCACAATCAGTAACGTACGGTCCCTGAATAGGTCAATCCTATTTCTGTGAATTCAATTTGATTTGAAATTAGTTGCCCAACGCTCTTGATTTTCGCAGGTTTGTTTTTAAAGGTGCAGCAGCTCTGAGAATGAGCTGCACGTCTTTTTTGCTTTAATGCTGTATCATGCTGCATAAATCAAGGCTGAAATGAAATGCCCCAATTACATTAGGGGCAAACAGGAATGTTAACTTGACAGTCTTAATGCTAACACCCTTAATAATGAATCAGCTCCGTTCCCACTGGCCCCCATTTACTGTAAACACTCTCACTGGAGCCTCATTGGCAGTATTTACCAATACAAAACTGTCTACACTGCTCTTTTTCCTTGGCCATCTCTTAATGATAGGAATGATGTGCGATCAATGCTCGCATGTGACAGCCTAGACGTGTCACAGCTTTTTACTGACGCTCTCTCTCTTTTTTTTTATCAAGATGGAGTGAACACTGTGTTATTAGGTGCCATATTGTAAGGCTGATGAGAAAGGAACATTCAAATTGTACCTAATAGAATAGATGTGGCTTGGTTTCCTCTATCAGCACCAGAGCAGAGATGTGGCATATTCTGTGTCTCCTCAGGACAGCCAGCTGATTACAGCAGTCAGCCCAGATTACATCTGACTGTTCAGGCTGCTGCTCTGTTCCACTGCCAAGGAAACAATATGGTGAAATAATGTCCGAGTGTGCCTCATTGCACATTTCCCCAGTTCACCAATCAGACAGTAATAACACTCAATAGGGCTGGTCTGATCTGTACTGTATACATCTGCTGCATGTGTGAAGTTGCAAAGGTAACCATTGTCAAAGTTGAAAACGTATTTATACATCACACTGGCATCACATGGTGACCTGACTAGTTTGTCAGTGATATCAGGAGCAGTTGGACTGCGTAGTAGCTCAGATTGACTCAAATCAAACCGTGGCGGATGCTGTCCATTAGAATTTGTTTGTAGTCGTCACTGTGTAGTAGATGTGCAGTGGAGAGACAGATTGAGGTTTGCATGTGTCCCAGAGAGTTCATGTGTTTCAGATTTATAAAGGTTTATGAGTGAATATCCTGCTCTTAGAGGTTAATCCTCCTGAGGATTAGATCATGGTTACCAGCGTTTGGAGTGTTGCATTACCAGAGGTTTTCTTTTGTGTGTGTGTGTGTGTGTGTGTGTGTGTGGTTATTTACAGTAAAACTGCTTTTTAAAGTACTAAACATAACAAGTAAAAGTACTATTTTCCAGGTCAGTTCATTTCTATATATATTTATCTTCCATTTTTAGATTTAATTGCATAGTTGTACACAAAATAAGCTGTACCACCATGAGTCATACCTACAAGTCAGCTTTTGTATGTTCCTTTCTTTTGGTGTTATTTTTAATAAGATTGCTGACATCCCACATAAAAGTTAACAAACTAAGAATGTAACACACTCAGCTGATTAGCTGCAGTGTAAATGTATGTCATTATGTATGTCATTTATTTTAATATGCCGCTATGATGTGGCATTTTTTAATTGTTTTGCAGTTTAAAACTGACAGTGTCATTTTCTTGTACATACAATGTATCAGTAAATTATTAAATGAATACCAGGGAGAAGACAAGAAGTGAAGAAGACATTAGACGAGGAGTTAAGCAATAAAAGGGTAACAACTTAATGGTATAAATTGTTTTAAAAGAATGATATCCTTACAAATAAATCTGGCTTTTGGAAATACCATTGCAAAAAGTTTTAAAACATGAAGTCCTATTTAATTACAGTGTGCAGTGTATCATTGTCACTGGTGAACAAGACATTAGGCTAAGCCAGCAGGAAGGATGTTCCTTGATACAAAGGTGTTGCTTTCCTTTCAAGACTGGGGGGACACATATGAAACTTAATTTCCCACTTTATAGTGAATGCTTGTGCACCAATTTGTGCCTTTTCTGCAACAATTTATGTGTAAATGTCTTTAATTTTGTCAAAATAAAAGCCCTCTGCTACTTTTTATGTTTTAATTGGAGGGAGCAAATGCACATGTTCTTAACACTGAGGGGGACAGGTCTCCTGCATACCCCTACAAAATCTAAAGCTACAGCCATAGCTTTAAAATAGTTATGTGTATGTTTTTAATTTAGTTATGTGCAGCTTCAATGTTCTACAAATGTGTTACCCGCTATTCCCTGTACTTCTTACCTTACCTGCCAGTATGTAAATAGTAAATATATTACTGATACACTATCCGTACAAAATACTTGAGTACTGTAGTCTCAAACACGAAAGTAAATTTTAAAGATTACAAAATAGGAAGATTTTATGACTCATAAGTAAACAGTGGGACAGACTGACTCCTTCCTGCATTTACATCTTCTCTCTGTGAAGGATCAGGAGCTTTCAGTTTTGTTTTGAAATGCTTCAGTGTGAAACAAAAGCCCCAAATAAGCACAGCATGGATTTATTTCCCATGCTCTCCTCCCATAAATAAATGTATGACCCTACCCTCTGCAGAAATTTCCTTATGTTTTCTGAGCAGTCAGACACATTTTAGACCCGTGGTTAGATCAAAATTGTTGCTGCGCTCGCTGCAGGTAGCACTCAGCCAGGGAGGCAAAGTGGCTTGAGATGTAAACATGCAATTGTCTACAGGCATTCTGACAAACATCCTGGTTGTTTCTCTTCTAATTACGTCTTTGTAGTGTCTATCGAACAAGCACTCAGTCACTTTGGATTGCATTGCAATGAGGCTTGCCTCATTCAGCACTCTCTTCTGATGAGCAACAACCGAGCAGCGAGGAATAAGCTCCACTTGTCTTTAATATCGTCAGTCAAATTCCTCACAAAAGCTCCTTCCCCACAGATTTATCTGAGTGAATAGGCAAAAGAAACCTTGGCCTGCAGTTGGCTCCAATTAACCTCAGTTTAGCTTGGCCTTCATAATGATTGGCTCTTATACGGAAAGCCTATTCCACTTAAAGAAATGCCTGGTCTGGCACCAAAGCTGTCTCATTTCTTTAACCTGCACAGGAGAAATATTTAAATAAGCCTATTAAAACAGGCCCTGGGCTGTTAATAAAGGTATAGAAACAGTATTCGGGGGAAAAATACAAGAAGGGGGCAAAAAGAAAGGGATGTTGAAGAACTCAGCACATGGAACACAAATGGGCAGCTCTGCTCTCAGTCAGAAGCAGATTCAATCAAGCAGAAGACAAACAGGGAAGGTACGAGTCACATCCTCTCGTCTGCACTACAGCACTTGTGCGTGGCAACACTGGCAAGCAATCTTTTGCTGTCCTCTGTTATCATTCCCAGCCTAACAGGTTGAAAGCAGAACTCCGTCCAGCCGATAACGTGCAAAGGAAAGTATAGGATGCCACCACAGGCTGCTCCTCTCCTCTCGCCTGTTTAGTGGGACTTACTAGCCCTGACACGTAATCAGGCCCGTGTGTACACCTCAGTGGGCCACAGTGGAATCAGAAGCTGCACCCTGAGCACCTCAACACAGCAGGAACCAGCGGACATGTTCATGCCTCCAGATGAGATGCCACACTTTGTACACGTCACCTCTTCCACCTTGAGCTTGCACGCGCAAACACTAGACACAGATTCATGGGCGTGTGGGCACACATGGATAAGATTCATGTGAGTGATTTAAGTTTCAACCTCAGGTGATAGTGAAGCATTGGAAGCTGTCCTTGGCTTATGGAGGTCACACTGAAAAGGCATAGAAGCTCCCGATGACTTCACTACCCTCACTGCTATTTGTGCCAAGACTATATTTATGATCAACCGTCATTAAAAAGACCTTGATGCATATCTGCCTGTTTCTCATAGCTGATGTGTCTGTCGGTGGCAACAAAGCCACAAAAGCATCTTAGTCATGTCGCGCAAGGAGCTCACACTGATGCAGTCAGACGTTTCAGACACCTGTCTTTATTCTAGTGTGATCTAAGTCGAACTCTTCACAGCCTCCAGATCAACCCTCCGTCTCCCACAGGCTGTAAGTCAGCAGGCAGCATTGAATGACTGTGCTGAATATGTAAATGGATGCCATTAAAGCTCTCTTTCTTTAATTAGTCTTTAGATTTCATGACCGAGTGCTTCCAATTATGGATCAATGTCTCATTTCTGCACACGGACCTCTGGGTGTGTGGAGGCAGTTTTTCCGTTACAAAATGCTTTATAATTTCTCCTCTGCCAGGACGGCCGTTCACATCACACTCCCTAACTGCTGATCAATGAGAAATTCTGCTGCTGTAAGCCTACTGATATGTGTATTATGTGCACCGGTAAGATTTTTTTTGTATGGACCTGATCAGATTTCAACAAATATGCAGTTTGATTTATGGAAAGGCCTGTCTGGATTCGTACTGTTGATGTACGTGTAGTGGATGCGGTGTGTTGGGGAATATAGGGCTGATGTGTGTGTAATTGCTCTGGTAGTAATTTAGCACTGAGCTCATTAAATGGTGCATAAGAGGGGGCTAAATTCTGCTTAATACCTAAATGCACTCCTGACTGGGAGTTGGGTGTATACTGGGAGGAGGTGCTGATATAGCGCTTTGAGACTGTAAAATGCTACTCATGTGTTTTAAAAATGGCCATTGGGGTCCATGGGTTCAGTTCCTAGAGCACATGATAGCTGCTAAGAGGTTTTAGGAATCCAAAATGTTAACTAATCTTACTGTTAATTGATGCGAGGCCTTCGATGTTACCACATGCAGCACTAATGCTCGTGTACACTGGGATTTCGCAGACATTTACAGAAGAGAAAAGCTTCAGATTTTCTGTTTAACTTTAGTTCTGATGCAGATTGATTGTGAGTGCTGAGAGCAGTGAAGTAGCTTTAGATCTGGTGCATGCAAGGTTAAATGAATTTCCTCCAAGTCTACAGACTGTAATATAGGCTATTAATTATCTTTTCATGTTTGTATCCATAAATTTACGATAATATTTTTGATTCAAGATTAATCCAATAAGTAATCAAAGGATCTGTGATGTAATTACTGTGCTTTCACAGTAAATGAGCAGTCAAATCCTCATTGCATCGTTCAAAGTGGATGCAAATTGACCATTTGCAATTATTGGGCAGCCTTTCCAACAGACTGCTAATGCACTGAACTTTTATTGTTTGACAGCTAGAACACAGTCAATAATTTGCATAATCAGTGATAACTGTGCAGTGAAATGCAAGAATTCTTGGAATGAGAATATGTTTGAAACCCTCAGCCCATTTGGACGCCAGTCTTACTACCAGGTGAGCGTGAAAAGTAATGTACGCTAAAGGGAAAACTGATTTTTAATGTCAAAGTAAAGCCAGTGTGTGGGTGTCACGTAGATTTATTGTGGGTCTCCAAATTAAAATGGATCTCATACGGAGTCCGAGGAAGGTAGGAGTTGTGCAGGAGCTGACTCTCCATCACTGCCTCTCACCCCTCTGATCCATGGCACTGCATTAAGACTGAGGTACAAGGCAATCATGCCCACACATGCCTCCGCATCACTTCCTCACCAACACTGTAATTATCACAAACAAAGCAGCTCTGTTTACACACATGTTTATGTGAAACAGCAGGAGTGCCACTTGTAAATTTTAAGCGTGGACATGCGGACAAATGCCTGTACATGTGTATATTAGGTGTACTTACATTAGTTGACATGTCAGTGTGTGTGTCGCATGTTTGCCCGCTGGCATCACTTTAACCACCTTTACCAAAGGGTCTCTGCTGCAGTTACGTGAGGTTAACCGCCCCCCTCCATTTAGATCTTTGAACTACTTTTTATAAGATGCTGGCACAGATCTCGCTCTGCTCTTACAGCAAACTCGACATCTGGCTCTGCTGTCCTTATTTACCACTGACCTGCTTGCAAAACACATGCTGTAATATTGAGCTGATCCTTCCCCCTGACTCTTTCACCCTGTTTTTGTATCACACAGTGCTGGAGCTTAACTTTACACAAGCAGGAAGGAGGTGGGTAAAGCATAGGTTGCAATAGAGTACCATTGATCTGATGGTCTGGGCACCTTTGGTCAATGACTCTTGTGTGTTCTCCAGGTTCTGTTGCCATGCCAACGGTTGTGAGGCTGAAAGGGCCCCAGGTTTTGCGGGTCTTTAAGGACTTCTCTGAGGAGGACAGGCGCTGCCAGTGTCACAGCACCTGCAGGTGCAAGAGCAGGCCCGGACGGTCACATGATGTCACCCTGCAGATCAACCAGGGGGAGCGTGTAGATGGGGGGAGGAGGGGGTGGAGGAGGAAGAGTTTATCTGCACAAACATTTGCATCAGTGCCCCAGGGCTCAGTGTCTGCTGCCCCCTAGTGTGTGTGTGGATGAGTTATCAGCTGCTTTGCTGGCTGCTCCCTGTGGTTAATGCCTGTTATGCAGCCTTGAGATGAGTGCTTTGATGTGGGGAAAATTGAGTGTAACTGTCGGGACAAGTAGCAATTTATTATAATGCAATTTGCTATTTAAATAGCTTTGCTATGAATGAGACAGATATAGAGTGCAGCTGACTGGGAAGTGATGTCTGATGCACAAAGGTCTGAGGTCACCGGTGATGATAACTACCTGTCATTAGGGATCCATTACATCATGGAGCCTACTTCAGCTGATGGACTCTAATGATGTTGCACTGCAGAAAAGCATTTAGTTTTGATTAGACAATTGTTGGCATGGTGCATTTCATTAGCTCCAAGATGAGATTTTGTTGTCTGGGAATTGATATGCCACTGTTTGAGCCGTGGCTAAAAGACTGCACCCTGTTTCCCTCAAGGCAATCTGGAACAAGTTAAGAAACAAATGTAATAATGGAAAATTCCCCTCCTGACACTCTTCTACCTTTTGCATCCAGCGTCCTTCCCCTCTTTATGCCTCCCCAGACAAATTGACTTTTAACTAGCCTGACTGTCTGGAGATGTACTGTCTCTACTTTCTTGCCGCAGCGTATTATTGCACTGTTAAAATGTATGTGTAAAATATTGTCTTTTAGTCTCTGTGCAGAAGCTGACCAACCTGCCAACTAAACATTTTTATTGAAGTGGCAGTAAATGATTTAGGCGATATAAATTAAAGCAGTGACAAAAGCCCTTCTATGTCCAATTCAAGGCCACATAAGGCACTTAGTTATTTAGAACGACTGAATTCTGCCTTTTCCCATGTACATTTAATCATGTGTGTGACAGTTTGCATGACTTTGGGAGGAGGCGAGACCAGCTAAGGAGAGAGAGGGGGAG
Source organism: Cephalopholis sonnerati (assembly GCA_019142605.1). Lineage (NCBI taxonomy): Eukaryota > Metazoa > Chordata > Actinopteri > Perciformes > Serranidae > Cephalopholis > Cephalopholis sonnerati. Next base: position 13,525,020 of record JAGQAX010000007.1, on the reverse strand, counting down.
GGAGCAGCGGGTGAATGTGTGTGTGGGAGTTGTATATTTCAGCTGATGAATGCCGCAGAACACTGTTAAGCTAATCGGAAATTTGATCCCCTTATTGGGTTTGATGCACACAAGCCAGAAGCCCTCGGTTTGCGCCCTGTGGTTCATTATAATCGTATAATTAATAGTACTCAGCCCTTTTCTCTGTGTGCACGTTAGAAAGGGGCAAAGAATAAATGATTAAATTAAAGGGAATCCGATGCCTATTAAAAGCGGGTTTTAATTCAGGCACTGTAGGTTATTTGAAATGTAACAGCCCAATCTTTTTTTATGAGCTCCTGGAGAATAAGATAAATGGAAATTACATTTCCCAGAATGTATTTCTTGCCTATTGGGAAGAACAAAGCAGTATGGTGTAAAACACCTTTTGAGAGTATAAGTGTCTTACTGTATCATAGCATTATTTTTATTATTTTTTTAAGAGCTTTATGTCTTTATTGGATAGCTGACAGTTAGAGATGTCAGGAAATGAGTGCAGAGAGAGGAGGGAACGAAATGCAGCAAGGATATCCAACTGGATTCAAACAGGGAAGATTAATAGGGTTCATGATCAACGCTCTAAACCCAAGTACATGTATCTTACTTGAAGACAAGTGAAAGTAGTAGATAATAAACATCTTCTGTAAAAAAAGAGGGCATTCCTGCACGATGAAAAGATGCAAAGCAACAGACTGAATGTTATATTCTACATATAAACTTCTTTGCGATAAAGAATATATTCATTATATTCATATTCTGTTTCATTAATGAGGAAAGAAGATGGATGTAACATGTATTTACCTTAGGGTTAACTGCAAGCATCAAAGTACTTACAAATTCATCGACCACTTGACCTCACAACAATGCTTACCTCTTTAAATATTTCATTTGTATTCCTGTACAACATCAGTGGCTACTGTACGCAGTGTGCTGGACATGCTCAGGAGATTATTTTATGGCATGACGGTGTGGAATGTACTCAAGAAGAATTTGTGTGCCAAAACAGGAACGTGTTAAAAGATTTATGCTTTCTGTTGTAAAGAGTGTTACCAGAATCTACGTTTTTTTTATCACATTCCCACATCCCCAACACAGCATTTAAAAACCGAGAGCCTCTTTTAACAGCCCAGTTTAGTATTTCCTCTATTTTTGCTCTGCCAGTTTAGAGGTGTGTAAATGAATGTCAGTCGACGTGCCATAAATCAAAGGTATTGGTTTAGTATCTTGGAGGAAATGATAGCAACATGAGGGATGCTCTGGCTCGCTTGATTGTATCACCAGACTTTCACTGCAGCCTTCATGTAAGAAACACTTCGACATGTTTGAAATACACGCACATGGATCCATATACACACACACATACCCAGCTGAATACATATACGCCCACACGCCCAACACAAACCCATACATTTGGAGGCGGCTTGCTATTAAAGTTTAATCAAATGTAAAATTGGCGTCGTTTTGAATGTCATATTGACAAGTTAATGTTGGGCGCTGGTGGCTCCCGTCAGCAGGCACTTTGTACAGAGGGATCTTTATAGCTTACATCCTGGAGAGCACTCAGACTGCAGGAACGTATTGCTGCTGTCAGGTGAAAGGGGAAAAAAGGTGCTTCGAATTTGGTGTTTTTCTTCTCTTACTTTGTGTCTAACCTAGAGGGAAATTCTATATTGACACTTTTTCAGCCGAGGAATACTTGAAATCGGTTGGAAACCTTCTATGGATGCGATTCTTGAAAAATTGATTTACAGTAAGAGTGTGTACTTTTTACTTTCGGATGATCAGCACATGGAGCACCCACTGAGCAAAATAAACATGTTCTTTTCACTCTCATATGCCACAATGGCTCACATGTTGACTTCACAATTAGTACACTGAAATATATGTTATCTCTATTGTCGTTTTCACCATCTGCCAGGATTGCACTTATTTTTAAATCATCACATGAATCCAGTCTCCAGCCTACTCTTTTATCTTAAATTGTCTGTATTCTTGTCCAATCTCTCTCTCTTCTATCTGGATCCAACTCTCCTGTGGCCACTACATACAATATATCTCTGAATAACCATGAACCTCCAAAGCCACAGAGGCAGCTACACCTCGCTGACATTTATCACTGTTATTCTCATTCCTGTCTTCCCTTTATTTGAAAGTGTTTCAGGGGGAGTTTACACCTTTTTTTCCTCCTGTCACTATCTCTCTTTCTATTCTGGACAAGGCTGAATTGAAAAGGTCCGCTGGGTATAGGCGTCTGAGGGTGCTTTTCCTCCTACGCTCCCTCCCAGCTCCACAACCCCCACTTCCCACCCTTTGGCTTCTTTCCTTCCCCCATCTCCCTTCGTGTACTTTCACAGAAACATCCTGGGAAAAGGAAAGTCTTTGGAATATATGAAGATACTAATGGACTTACCATACCTGGCTTTGTACTCAAGTTTCCTCTGGCTAACTTGGAGAACTTTAACATTTGTTCTGTACAGCTCTCCTCACTCTAACTCCTCTGTGAAATTAGCTTGATAAAAAATATGGTCATTATAATTAGTATCCATGGAAACTCCCGTCTATCCATATGAAGTGTTTTCTCTCTTAACTTTTCAAATCAATGCCATTTAGTTTCACTGTTGTCTGCATTGACTTCTGGCTTTTGAATGCATCCGTGACTATAATACATTCAGGGTCTGAGTGATTTGCTTTGATTGCAGCACGGCTAATCAGAGTTCCGTGACGATGTGACCAGTAAAGGACTCTGGTCTCTGGTCAAGGCTCCCTCAGCAGAGAGATTGTGCCTCATACTGTGAGCAGCGCGGGTCCTTTCTCAGAAATCAGGCTTAAAAAGAGGCTCTGACCTCTGACGTGGATGCTCGTTGGAACTGGCCCCAGATAATTCACTTGTAATGGGCTCCCCTCAGGCTGAAAACTGAAATTCACAAACAGCTTCGACAAATTTGAGACGGACTTTGCAAGCTATTCATTGTAATGCATAGACTGTTCTGTTATAAATATCTTTGAAATAAACAGCGTTATTAGCATTAAAAGTCCAGTGTGTAGGATTTAGTGGCATCTAGTGGTGAGGTTGCTGAAATGAAACTTCTCACGTGTACCTGGCTTGTAGGAGAGCTATGGTGGTCAGTGCAAAAACTCAAAAACAAGAATGGCCCTATCGAGAAGCAGAGTTTGTTTTCTCCATTCTACTGTAGAACAACATGGAGAGATTGTCATTCTTTGAACACTGTTTTGAAGGACTTTCTTTAGATCCCATTTCACATTTCACAGTAGATACTCTTTCAGCGCAAGAGGAGCCTTGCGTGGCGTAAGTGTACGTTGATTGGTCAAACAGATGATGGCACCAGCAATGGCCTTTTTTAAACCTGTTAGCTGTGTAAACAACGGATAGCACAAAACACAAATAACAGCTCGTAATGTAAATGGACCGACAGTGACGTCCAGGCTTTACTAAGCCTATATGTGATGGGGGAAATGCAACACGATTTTTGACTCATCAGAGCAAAATAAAAGCTTTTTGCCAGTCAGCTTACACCATCTCAGCGCTCCTGTTAGCGGAGTGAATGCAAACATAAAGAAAAAGCCCTTGAAGGTATGTAGGTTTTGAGGGAGCTCCCCAGTGGACAGTTCCTCTCAGGGAGTCCCCAGAATAATTTGGTCTGAAAATGCCCGATTGAGGTCATGTCTTCAGTATTTTTTCAAGAATGTGGGCTGTTTTAAACAACCTGAGGAGGAGTTTACATCCTCCAATTACAGTCCAAATTCTTAAGTTTGACAGTTTGAGGCCAAAAACATGAATCAATTAAAAATATTCATATTTCTCCATCAGCTTTAAAAGGCTTGAAATACAGTATGAGAAGAAAGATAAAACTTGCAGAAACATATATTCTACATGTTTGAATAATGGACAGAAATGTGGAGAAGGGAATCGTTAGACTTCTTTTCTGTATTGTTAAATTCCTGGCTGTGTCCCTGGTAATAGTGCAGCAGTAACAATAGTTACATCAGCATTTGTTGTAAAACAAAAACAATAGCAACAGAAGCCAATTTGAAAATGTATTCACATGCGGCACCACACTTTGGTCAGATGTTATTAATCAGGCCCATTATCCACACATTAATAACAATGCAGCATGAGAATACAGAAACTCAGTGTGTTTTTTGCAGCTTGAATACAGAATCAGGTCGAGTGGAAATGATTTGTCTATTAATCCATTGACAGAAAATTAATCTGCAACTATTTGGATATTATTAAAGCTTCATTTTTCAGTTTTATGTCATTGTGGCTTTTCTTGTGTTATGATTTATGGATTTGTTTTTCAGTCTCTTAAAAAGAGGGGCTTTCTCATTGTTGCACCAACACCTTTGTAGGAGAAGGCTACGGTGTAATTGAGCCTGCTGACACAATTGCATAGAAACATTTGAATTTACAAACTGATGCCCTGCATTGTGCATTTGACAAGCTGTAGCTTTTGTGTTGTGGAGATGCAAACACATGTAGCGCCCATTATATTTAATAGTCAAGGCATTTGTTGCATATTGATGTTTGTATTAGATTCAGAAAACTTCATCTAACATGAGCGATTAGGTCCCCAATGTTTGCAGGCACAGATTCATGCATGGATGCTCTTGGGTACAGAGTATACTGTGTATGCACATACATGTATGCATAGCTATTTGTATGTGTGTGTGGGTGGCTGTGCGTGTGTGTCAGGGCTTCATTGTGCTGACTGGTTTATTGCTGTTCCAGGTGACGGAGCATGAGAACAGCAGAGCTTCAAGGTGCTGCTTTCAGGCACCACTGAAGCCACAAATTTGATTATTTTTTTTCCTCCACAAGTAGTTTAGAGTTTGCATGAGCCCCCCACCACCACACACACACACACACACACACACACACTCGCAGCTGCCTCACATTGCCATGGTCTGCATCTCCTCTGGTTCCAGCAGCCTGCATTATGCATCTTCATCTGCCATTCTGAATCAGCAGCATTACGCACTGCTCTGCTGAGGTTTGTTATGGCCCTGCGTGGTATGTACTCTACATCTTACTCTATGTATTTATACATAAAACACACAAAGGTCTGGCCTGAGATTTGAATACTTTGCCAGACATCATTTTTTGTTCTAACGTTACAATAACATGGAAAAGATGTCTGGAAACTTGATCTACACATTGAATAAATGAAGAAATTGGACCTGAAAATGTCACTTTATTTATCCCACAAAGCCTCTCTGTCTATCTCTCTCTTATTCTCTAATCCCCATTGGGTGAGACATGGGGCATGCGGATCCTATCACATCAGGGGGAGATTAAACAAGGAGTGTCACAATGACATAGTGAGTTTGATAATGGGAACAATAGAGGCTCTTTCAATTACAGCTCTTTCTCTAGAGAAATCTGTTAAAAGGGAAATTCCTCCAATAACTTTGTCCTGTTTCTGTTTATTCATTTTGACATTTAAATCCATCCTTCTTTAACCTTCTTGCAGCCTAAATTCAATAGCTCTCTAACGTGCTCCATCAAGATAAGATGGCACTGAATCACCTCTGCTAAGAGCTTTTTAGACTGTATAATTAGTGAAGACAGAGGCTGAACAAAAGAAGTTTGGATTTGTTGATGACATGTTTGAAAAGGACATGGGGGATGTTGAGAATGTTATGCCAAGTTAAATGATTTGTGTAAACCTGAAAGCTACCTGCTGTGGTTATTTAGCCTTTTTATATTTTGTAAGTAGACTCAGAAAATATTAGTCAACTGATCAATTTGATTGACAGCAACTATTTGGATAATTGATTAACCTTCTGAGACCTATACAATAGACCCATTTTAAACATATAATAAACCCTGTGTCTTGGTTAGGCACCTATTCAAACTTTGATGGTTTAGAGTGTATGGGGTAAGTACATGACGGCCATTCCTTTGCTGAATTATGTCTCATAAGTTGTTGCAGCAATTTTGGGGTTGATACAATTTGTTGCATAGATTTGGTACCAAATTTAAGCATTTTTGATCACTTCAGAATTAATAAAAATGTAAAAAAAAAAAAAATCCCTTCAAAATGAGACACCAAGACCTTGAGTAACACCATAGCAAAATTCATTCTGTGATTGGATGGTGAGCAGTTCTATTCTGGAAACTGCTGAGAAACCCCCTAATTTTCAATATACCTCTGAAAGCCACACAGCCTCTGAATGCTCGAGGTTTCTAGGTTTTGGTTGTACAGTTTCATAAGGCTGTGATTATCCTCCAATTCACAATAGGCCATTTTGTACAGTGAGGTCTAATGTTGTGGCTACTATGGTGACTACCACCATCACACATTAATAAAATTGGGCTGATTGAATCCAAAGACTCTGCTTTTCAGTCAGAAAAAAACCCCAGTATGCATAAGTATTCTAATACAATAGGTGAAAATAAAATACAATCTGTACTCCATGCAAAAAGCTGCATAGTTTCTGCCCCAAGCTGCATGGGACCAGCATAAAATTAGTTTGTCTATAAATGAGAGACTTGAGGGTATCCATAGAAACCAGTTTTCATTCAGATAGCTCCCTATAGCCTCTGAAAGACAGTAATGTTGGTGGAAATCGCTGGTGGTCCCATGGGTCCCATAGGTTTAATTGTTTAAGGCATTTTTAAGCAAAAATGTCAAACACTTTCTATTCCAGCTTCTCAGATGTCAGCGTTTGTGGTTTTTCTTTGTCATATATCTTGGTAAACTTCCTAGGCTTTTGGACTGTTTGTCAGCCAAGACTGGCTCTCGGAATTTGTGAAGGCCAATTTTCTATCAATTCTAACATACTATTATATAGATCAAACAATTAAAGTAAAAGTTGGACATTTTGGGGCTTACTTGCTTTCTTGGCATGAGTTAGATGAGAAGATTGATACTGCTCTCATATCTGTTAGGTAAATGTGAGGCATTCGCTTTGTGACAGGAAGCAAACAGGGTTTATGGAAACGTTTTTGAAATGTTCTAAAAACTCTTGCACTGACAATACTAGTGGTGTAAGAGGCTGCTGTCACTGTCTTCACAGTCACCTCTGTCATTTATGTCAACCACTGGCTTTACATTGTCATTTTGGCGTATAAAAATGCTACATATAGCATCTTAAACAGATACATTATGGTGCTAAGCTATTCGCTTGTGTTTTATTGGGTGTCACTGCGGGTCCTACAGATCTGCTAGTGTCGCTGTGATTAATGGGCATCCTGAATGTGCCTAAACAGCATCCTCGCAGCCATCTCTCTGCTATTCTCAGTGAGTCAGTTGTCAGCGGTCTCGAGCAGCACCTTGTCAAGTCTGATTTCCTCTCCAGTTGGGTCTCTGAAGCCAGAGGGCCAGCTGCTTCCAACTTTAGGGCCTGTTATCTACTGAGCCCCTCTCTATTGCCTTTGGCTGCCCTCCGGTCGTCTGTCTGGCCTCAGATTTAGTCAAACCACGGCTAGTTTACAGATAATTATCAGGCTGAGGCCAGCTGTGTGGCACGCATCCACAGGCCCTTTGTTGCTAATTGAATTAGACCCCATGCTGGAAGTGACAGAGAAATGAACAGTTTCCCCCAGCGAGCCATGTGATTAGCAGACTTGGAGAGGGGAGGTCGGCTCAGGATGACACGCTGGAGTATGTGGTCGATGTCTGCAACTCAATGTCTGAGGTGCATTCACCCTGACACCCATGTTTCTGTCAGGTTTCATTTTATGACGCATGTCAATGGGGGTCAAGCACAACAGACAATCAAAGAGGGACTGATGCCAGGCTTTCCACGTGAGGTAAAGAGCCCAAAAATGTTTGTTTATTGTTCCGTCTTTTTGCCATCTGCTTTACAACTTATCGGCTAGATAGATATACAACCTGCAGCAGCTTTGGTTTTTAAGAGTCGTCATAAAAAATGCTATAAATAAACCACTTTCCCCATGAATATAGTATTTATTATGGTCGCAGCTTTCATGATTTTTACTAAATCACAAACACACACACTGTCCATACACTGTCATATAGCTTCCATTCATTTTCATGTCATCAAGAACGGCCAAAGTGAAATGATAGTTTGCACATCTATACTCTTGTCCTTGATCTCAACTCCCACTTTTCTCTCCCCTTCACTGGCCCTTGTTTTTTTATTGCTGTCATCCTTTCAGGTCCTCTTTTGAAGTTGGGTATTTCTGTCACAAAAATGCTAAATTAACAGCATGTCTGCATGTTAAAATGAAGCAGAGGGACTATTTTTACCCGACAATGTAAATTTGTATAACCTCAATATTTTGTTGGCATTTTTATTGTAGGAAGAAATATAAAAACCTCATAAAATTCACAGCATTCGCAGCTGCTATTAAACTCTGCCAACTGGATCATGCGAGGAGGGAAATAATTGACATCTCTGAAGGAAAAGAAAAAACTAATAACAGTCAACTTTTCTGTCTTTCCTGGAGGCCCTTTAACTTTGTGAGGGTGTGAGTTTAGCTCCTGTACTTGGGAGTAAATGTACAGTATAATCAAACCTTTCTGCTGTGCAGTCACTTTCATTCTTTTCGCCTGTCTGTACCGTTGCATGCCTAAAGTGTGAGATGTTTGCCAGAGCATAAGTCTCACTGTGCTATAGAAAGTAGGCCATTCAGGCTGATGGCTGACACAGGTCCTGTGTGATGCTCGCTGACTCTGGAGCTCTCAAAGGTTTATTTCTGGACATTGAGCGCATCATCTGTTAACTTTGTTTGCCTGATAAACCTCCTCGTGACTTAACCGGTCTGAGATTAGCATCTGTCTTTTTTTCCACACAGCATTGTGGGACGGTTATGTAAGCCCATGATGTCGTACTACGCCTTCAGTGGCTCGGTACTCTGATTGGTACGCTGTTATGAAATGTGACACAAGTTATTTGGTTGTCATCTTAATTATTCATACACACCTCTGTTGGATGTGAAAATTGGGTTGTTGTGCTCTGCTGCGCAACAAATCTTTCATTCTCTCAGAATAAAGCTGAATAATATGAGAATGTTGTGGAAATAGTGTCAGACCTATGTGAATATGAGCTGTGGATAAAACAGTTTCTATTATTTATTGTTTACTGTTTTTAGTCCCCTATTCATAATTTAGAATGTTATACATTTGCTCTGTTGTCTTTCCAAGATGTAGCTCATATGTATTTTCTCTGTCTCTCTGGTAACATTGCGTTTGCTTTATTGGATTTGCCTTTAAAAGATCTCTTTTTTTCTGCCTCATGCTTCACAGTATTTTCTACACGTTACATGTGCCCTCCTCTCCAAACAAACTATGTGGATTTATTCATCTCTCCTCTTCTCTGTCTCTCTCCCCCTCGCCATGTGCGAATTACAAGATGCTGTTTTGTGCCGGTGTGCCACAGAGACCATGCATGAAATTTATTGGCCCCGAGTCCCGCCATTTGACACGCAAGACGTGGCTAACAGATCTTGTGCCATTTCCCATCTCCTCCGGCTCCCGTGTAAGGTTGACCTTTCCTGCCTCCAGGCTATATTTAAACTCTGGGCACCAGAGACTTATGACGCCACGGGAAATTTTATTATCAACGCTCTCCATTTGTCTGACTTAATTCAGGCTTGCCGTAGATCGTGCCAAAGTATGTCGTATATTTACGCTCTGCAACGGCAAACAAGGGCACTGGTGACAAACCCGACCATCAATGCCTCAGCGGAGGTGATGCCTGGTGAAGCATTCCTTTGAACTGCTCTGAGGACCAGACCACGAGATGATGGGTTCTATTTACAGTGCACATCACCTGTGGAAAAGTATGAAAGGAATAAAGTAAAAGGGCTGTGGTATTATTCTGTGAAGCAGAGGGTTGACCAGAGAGGCAAACACAAAGGGACTTGACATTTTGAAGAATCTCAGCTGGTAAAATGCCATAGATTTCAGCCACAGACACATTCATCAGGCTTTACTGTTGGTCATCATTAGAGCAGACAGCAGGTTGAATGAACACACATCCACACATGCACTTATTCTTTCTCAAACTCTTGCACAGCCACCTGCTTAACCATTCACTGACACTCTCTTTTTCTCTGTTCCCTGGCAGGTCTGAGATGGGAGTTCAGAGGGTGCTCCAGGTGGATCTGAAAATGGAAAGCTTTCCAGAGCCGCTGGGCAGCCGCTGGATGGCCTGGCAGGTGGAGTACCCGGCCAGTCGTGCCGCCACACAAGAGGCTGAGACGGAGATCCAACTGGCGCAGGAGGACCTGGCGGGCATCGTGCCCCTGGCCATGGTGAGTGATGCTACATCCAGCTTAGTGCCACACCCAGATAGATGGCTGCACTGTGATCACTCTGAATGTGAAATATGGAGCACCATATTCTTTTTATTTTACACTTTGAATCGACATCTGCAGATGTTTTCTTTCAGAACATGAATGAAATACTTTGCATTGGAAATGGCTGAGAATTGCCACACTTTTAATCACGACTGGTGGCAGGCTGAAGGAGAAAGATTAAGTATCCAACAGCTGCTGGTCACATGTTTTGTACAGATCTTCAATGAAGAATTTAGTAACATAAAGATGTTTTACTAAACATTTCAATAGCAAGCAGAATATTTGTTTTTAGATCTTGTGGAGTAAATGTGTCAAGTTCCCTGGCATTGAAATACCACTGATAACAGCACATTTTTAATAATAAAATACTGACATGGCAACAACAATGCCACAGATTTACTGTATGTGTGGCATTGCTTGACATCAGATGCTGCTTAGCAGTAGAAAGTAAGTGAAAGAACGTGTACACAGGTGAGTAATTTTGAGGTTCTGGGACACAAGAAGGGATGTTTTTCACTTTATTAAAGGAGCAGTGTGTAGTATTTAGTGACATCTAGCAGTGAAGATTGCAGATTGCAACCAGCTGAAACCTCTCCTGTGTGCCAAGCGTGAACTCCTGCTTAGGATTCTTTTAGTGTTCTGTGATCGGTATGAGACCATATGAAATGCCCATGTAACACAATCGGTTACAAAAGGAGCTGCCACACCTTTCTTTTTTACTTTTGGCCATAAAAGATAAAAACAACACATAAATAAGTAACTGTAACATCTTAAGTGCAGTGAAGTTTACTTTTAACTGACTCCACTAACACAAATACAACAGCACATGGGATAAGTTAACCTCCGGGCCTTTCTACTAGAAAGAAAGAAGTCTTTTCATTTTAACCCAAACCATCGTCTTTTTCATAAAACTTCAGGTTCATCTAACTTAAGACCCTGAAGGCAAACTTCTCCCTACAGCCATAAAAAATGGATTAACAACATCATTTAACACTAGTATCAAATTCAGCTCAGTAATGACTGTAAAGGTTTGCAGATAAAACAATTGTTTTTCGCTAGTCACACATTATTAGCTTTACCATGTCTACATTGCATAAATTAGCCTAGTGGCTAATGAACTTTTTTCCTCTACTCATAGCTTAAAAACGTACCTGTGGTGTTATTTCTTACTCGCTGCTGGTTTAAGTCACAGCATCTCCCAACAGAACAGCTTGGTTGAATTTCAGCCTGCATGCAAATTTTTTTCAGCCAAACATTGTTAAAACAGAGCAGCTAAAGTTGCCGTTCAGGCAGGTAACGTTATATCTTGTTTTATCTCCTAACAGCATTGTTTACGTACACCATGTGCTCTGTTTGTTGACCCCTTTTTCTCTGAAATCCAAATTATTTCCACACTGCTGATTTGTTCCCGAGTACATAAATGTTATCGTCATCATCTTTCTCTCAGCTGCTTTCCATCTGCCTGCCGCTGTTTGACTGTGACACAGACTTTCAAAATTAAAGAGTAAACTAAAGATGACGATATAGCTCAATGTTGTCACTTTGCATCGATGATACTGGATTGTTGATAATTGAATCAATACATCGATCCAGATTGATGGATTGTTACACCTCTATTACATCATATTCCATTTTTAACAAAATATCTCCTTAAATTCGACACACTGGACCTTTAACTCTGACAGCTACCGTAACTACACTGTCAGATTAGGATTTGACATACTAAAGGTTTATAAAATACAATTTATTATAGTACTTTACAAAAAACAGTAGATCTGAGTGCATGCTGGTCCTTATGCCCCCTGCCTATATAAACTTGAGGTGCATGTGGTACTACCCAAAACAAAACAATAAACAGGCAACTGAAAATGCTGTCCAAAAAAAGAGAGAGAAATATCCAGAATGCTCAAAAAACACTCAAACTAATTATGAATACCTCCTACACAAGGAAACCATACATAAAATAATTACAGTTAGTTCTCCCATGACCAACTACAACATTAATATGCTGCATTCATGCCACAGCACGAGTAATAATAATCCAACCATATAACATATACACAGTGACACTCTAAGAAGGGCAGTTCTTATATTTCTACATGTAACAGAATGCTTTTACATTGTATTATTAACACTTTTACTTAAGTAAAGGGTCTAAATACGTCTTCTACTCACTGCTGCTTAGATCAGGAAGTGAGAGCTATAACGAAGGTCTGTGCCTGGAGACTGTGTTTAGGAACGGGGCAGGGAGAGAGCGTCTGTAGCTCCCAGCAGGCCTCAGATGGGATCCAGAGTCTGGCTCTGGCCTGAGGGTATGCCTGGAGCTGTGTGTCTCCCTCAGCGAGGCGCAGGTACTCTATTGTGTAGATTAACCAAAGCTTCCCCTATAGAACTATACACAGAGAGCTTTATTCAGCGACCCATAGCACACGGCTTCTGATTTAGATCAAAACATTCAGGTGAAACAAATGAGTGACATCAATTTATGTTGACTAAAGACTAAAACAAAAATGGCATTCATTTCTATTTCAGTGCTTCTGATCTGCATGATACAGACCTGACTGTTGTGTTAGTGCTATTCTCTAAGTATTGCCCGTAGCTGTGTAGATGATAGATGCATGTGGGTGGCTGTTCCTGGATTCAGAGGAATACGGCGCATCTCACCCACTGATCCATTCTCAGGATAATTGAAGCAGTGTGTTTAATGCTGCTGTATTGTTCGAGTTCCTTCGTTCACATCCTTTTCATGTCACTGATGTATCAACAGCCTGCTTTCCTTGCTCTAGGAAAATAAAGTTGGCTCTCACACCTTCCCCTCACTAAAGATGATTTGCATGATTATCTCTACTTATAGACGCCTTAATGCATAGGCTTACCGGGGCTTAAGTCCTGGGCCCGGTACCTGCCAGGGGCCATGTGAGACATGAGCTTAAAAACTGTGTAAATATATTATAAATTACAATATTACATATTAGCACCGTCAATATGAACAGTATTGGGCCAAGGAAGTCACAGAGGTTTCCTGTGCAGTATGACTCACCCGGTGTAGACTGGAGCTAAAAGTCTGCCACTGGCCCGCTGATTTAGGCCAGCATTCTTCCCTCCTTCTCCGTGTTACTGTTCCAAATCACCTTCGCTACAGGAAAAAACAACAATCTCTGAGCTAACAACCTACACGCTGAAAATGGCAAGGTCTACCTAACACAGACTCTGCCCTCTACTGGACTCCATGGGGGGTAGTCTGCCAATCAGGATGTGCCTACCCGAATATGATCATCCTTTTTCTCTTCAGGGAAGGTCATTACCCATTGTCTTTGACCCCTGCATGGTTAGGCCATGACTCCACCCACTACATACTGCCTGGGTTGGCTGGGGCCCCCTACCACTCTGCAGCAGTAACCTAGGTTATAAAGAAGTAGGCAGGCTATGGTGACTAACCCTCAGCCAGTTAGGATCACTGTGGCTGGCGTGATGTTAGGTTGAGATGGGGCATGTATTCATTGGGCTACATCCGCTGTAACCATAGCTTCAAGTAGAGGGTGGAGCTTGTGTGAGAAGAAGAGGGCCCATAATATCATCATCTGAAGAGGGTTTAGGATGCTGAGGCTGATGGACAACCGCTTCTTTATACTATGGGTTCCGCAAGTATTGGGGCAGGCATGTCTTGATTGGCCAGCTGTGTATATGCAAACGTCAGTGGTAGCCTGTGATTGGAGGAGAGTATTATTCCTAGAGTCCAGTAGAGGCCTCAGAATGGGCTTTATAACCTTCAATTTGGATGAAATAAGGCATGCCTGCTTTGTTGTTAGAGGTGAAAACCTGTGAACGCCCAGACTCTAATGTCTAACATTGATCCATTTTCTGAAGCAGCCAGATTTATCAATAACAGTTAAATCACACAGTCCACATACCTACATACCTCTGTCACTGTTTTTTGTGGCATTTTCTTTTAGCCATTTTATTGCATTTTATTGCTTGCCTCCCCACAAGCAAATGTTCCACCAAAACAAGTCTGGCCCCCAACACTATTTTGCACTGTTGTTGCATTCTGGGTTTAGCTCCACCCAAGATGATGTGATTGGTTTAAAGAAATACAAACAAGCCAAAGCATTTATATTCATATGGCAGAATGATAATGTGTTCTTCCAGACCTTTCTCTATCACTGACACAGCGCTGTAGAGCTTGGTCTGACAACACAAGACTACCTGTGCATGGCTATGATTATGACTGCACTGTAGTGTAGAACACTAATGTAGGCCAATATACCAACCCATTTTAATACCCAGGTCATCAAATACCAACACTTTCTTGCCCTTGGAATTCTCACCGTAACACACAAGGCACCATTTAATGTATCCATGTCACACACACCTGAAACACATCGTAACATGTGATTAATGTTGTGAAACGGTCGTGGTTAGGTTAGACAGTAAAACTACTTTGTTTGGTTTTGCAAAAAGATCATGTTTTGGGTTAAAATAAGTATGTCTGTTACATAACGTGATGTCAGTTAGTGTGCTATGACCATACGTAAATTACATAATGTTACATAAAACAACACTGGCTTTGAGTTTCACATGGCATGTAGATGCATAGGTGACATCACGTTACATTAAAACAACATTAATTTTTATTTTCACACACAACACAAACCGTGGTCTCCTGGGTAAGAATCCAGTTTTGTTTGACCTATCCACCACCCCTCCCTCCCATGCTACCTGGACTTTATTCAATGTTAATTGCTCACAGCAATATTGCCATGGATAAGTTGATACTGGAGTTAGCTGAAAGCGTGCATCTCATAGAGATGCTACAGGCTGCCTTTGGCATTGATAACACACGCAGAGAGACGTGACAAAGTATTTAATGCCCTGGGAATGAGTACGGCCAGTATATGTGCATTTTGTAATTCCCCAAATCACAAATCGTAATATGCTATTGTCTGCTCAGTAAAAATCACATTTAAAAAAATCTTCATTTGATTAATTTGATTTTATTTGGCTGCTGTGCAAGACTGAGGAAGAAATACTTCCTTTTGTGTCAAAAGGAATTCTGTGAATGAGTGCACATCTGTCAAAATGTAAGATTCACTCTTAAATCATTCCTAAAACTGTCTGCTTCTTCATATTCTGCTCGTTTTACATAGAAGAAGGGATTTTAATGGCTCTCTATAAATCATGCAACGTTTTTTCACAGTGGCAAAAATCAATTTCAATTAACCTGATATTACAATTATTTTCTAAACTTGGCTAAATCAATTAGGGACAGGATAATTTAGGCAGAAGCCTCTCAGGAGATAACGATGAATAGTGTTTCATGTGTACTAAAACAGATGATATACTGTGTGTGTATGTGTATGTGTGTGTGTGTGTGTGTGTGTGTGTGTGTGTGCGTCTGCGTGTGTCTATGTGCGCCCTGCATGTACCGAAAGGCTTGATTTCTCCCTTCCTTACCTTGATTTGCTATTCTGTTCAGAGGACCTGTCAGTGAGTCAGTGAAGCAGCTGCTATCATGTCAGAGTGTGTGTGGATACTGTGTATTGAAAAGGATCAGGTTCACTGATCAGCGCATACCTTTGATACTAACATTTCAAACATTTTCGTCATCGGACTCTCACTGAAAAGACTTTGATTGGGACAATTTTATTTCATTTTATTTTGCCCCACCATTCAGCTCTACACTTTCTCTTCGCGTCTCTACTTCATTTTCTTCCAAGTGCTTCTCCCACACAGACAACTTCCCAAGGTGCACAGCATCTCCAGCTACGGTACTTAACACACAACACAAATACTTATACATGCAGACACATTCAGAACTCATTAACTCCGTCTGTCTCCCTCTGTCCCCTTTTCTCTTTCCTTGACTCTTATACACTCAAACACACACACACACACACACACACACACACGCATATAAGGCTTTTGCAATCTGCATGCACCAATATGAGAGAAGCACACAAGCGAGAAAGAGGAAGGCTGAATTAGATTACTTGGGATCACTGTGGCATGAAAGGCCCACAGATAAGTTCCTCTCCCTTCCCCTGCTACACTCCTCGCTGATAGAAAAGAGGAAGTAAGGTAATGTAAGAGCAGTGCCGTCAACCATCCTTACAAACACACACACACACACACACACACACACACACACACACACACACACACACACACACACACACACACACAGACACATCACCCCCCACTCACCCACCCATCACCACCTTGCCGCCACCAAAGGGAAAACAAAATCAGTGATTCCAATAGAAAACTGGTTTCTGCACAGAGAACTGAAGTCACTAATAGACTAGTGAAGATGGAGAGGTGGCAAAGACTTGATATATATAAAATGTGATGGTAATCACTTGCAGAGCTTCATTAATGGTGGGAAGTGGCTGGGAGACTGGGGGGAGGGGTGGCAACTTTATCCAGATGCTCAGATGCATTAAAAAAGAGTGTAATGCGGGTGGGGGGCAATCTCAGGCTACATCCATATTAATATGTTTTTGTTGTAGAACACATAACTATTGCTACAATTACACCTAGTGCCCACACTTCTCCAGCGTTTCCAAACACCTACATTTGTGTTTCAACTGGGCCTTATCAGTCCCAACGTGTCAAGCCAGAACATACCTTTAATGATTTTGTCCTTCTTGTGTGGGTACTTCTTTGCCATTACCATGGTTTCCTCTGGAGATGGATAGTACTACTGGTACCACTCCACTATGTTGCCATATTTGCTTTGCAATGATTCCCAACCTGTGTTTTCTGTAGCCTTGGCCACTGTATACCAGAGGTGTGAACTTGAGTCAAATGACTTGGACTTAAGTGAGACTTGAGTCACAAAAGAGACTATCAACTCAATTTGGACATTAACACCAGTGACTTGTGACTTTATTTGGACTTGAACCTTTTGATACTTGATACCTTCCCCCATGCCCAAAGATTAAAAAGTATGTTATTTAAAAAAGTGTGCCACAAATCAATTCATTGCCCTTCATTTTCTGAATCAACAAAGGTTGATACGATTCATTCACTGCAAGTTGACATTTAATTCCTCTGATCCACTTAGTTTGAACCAGTCTGACAGCATTAATGTTGCAGGAGAGACCATTAAGAAATACTGTTATGTTACTGAGCACCAGTTTGAGTTTTTTTTTTTTTTTTTTACCGTGGATAACTTTTTGTACGTTCACCAACAAAAACCACACGTTGGTCAACAAAAAAGGAATTTGCAACGTGCAAAATGTGCAGGTCAAAAATTAAACATGGAGGTGCAATAACTTCTAACTTTGTGTAGCCTGAGGACTGGTGACAATGAACCCAGCTGCATCTAATACTGAATAAACAACAGTCAAAATAGCAAGTTCAAGAGCTGTTACAAGGTGTTTTATTATTTTCTTTTTCTTACTGCCATAAAATCACTGAGAAATAATTTATTTCCTGGTCCTACTAAAAGAGGCTGAAGGGAGAGAAGATGGTCAGAGGGGGCAGCACAATGTGGCACCAAAGACAGGTAATTACAGGATAATCACTAAAACCCAGATACTCCACTCAGCCAATCTAAAGGTGGCCACACCCAACTACCACTACACACTACTTCACTACAAACCCCCACATGCAACCGTCCCTGGTCCACCCACTGGCAGCCACCAGGAAACCCTACAGAAACACAGGGTGACCAGGGTTAATTTAACAAATATGTTTTGAAAAAAAAAGCAGCATTTACGAACAATAAAATCAATGGACAATAATTGGCACTTGACAGAAATTTAAGTTCACACAACTCAGGCAACCGTAGGGGTGTTCGAAAGACAAAGAGTCCTACTCACTTCTAGCTTGGCTTTTTCTAACCAAAGCTCCTCCCAGTGACACACCCTACTTCCTCATATATCCTCCCCTAATCTACCTAAAGTCTAAAGTCCTCCTTACGACATGTGTTTGACTTTTGAATTTATACAGAGAATGGTAAGTCTAGGCCAGAGGTATTCAACGTTTTTCAGGCTAAGGACCCCTTAACTCAAAGAGAGACAGAGCAGGGATCCCCTACTACATACATTGTATTGAACTGAGTTGCACTTGGGACATTTCGGGATTTCGGGTCTTCCCTTGTTTGCTTGTAGCTGCTAAGTCAGCAGCAGTTGTAGCATGGCTTTCAGCGGTGGTTTCCAAGGTAGACGGTGTGTCAGAGGCTAGTAGAAAGTTATAAAACAATCCATTGAGGCTCACAAGAATGTCTGTAACCTCAACATAGTAATACAGCTAATTTGCTAATATGCTAAAAAAAGAGAAAAACAGGTACCGCACAGTGATGTAGCGTTAACTACAGTATGAGTAACAGTCAACCTATCATTGATGTTGTGTACTGTTAACTAAATAGGCTGATTTATCTTTGCTAATAATATATTAGATTTACGTTAATGTGGATTTTCAGGTACATTTTAACTTTAATTAATTAATTAAATCATTTAGAGGTCATTTGGCGGCCCCCCTGCAGTGACTCTGAGGACCCCCTAGGGGTCACGGATCCTCTGTTGAAGACCCAGGGTCTAGGCTAATATTAACATAGTTTGATATACGAGTACTGTATATTACTATATTAGCAGATGTTAAAATGGTATTATATTCCATGAAGAATGCGTTATGGCTCTTTTAGGACTCCAAACTCAAAGTTTAAGAGTTGGGATTTGATTTGAGACTTGCCTGTCTTGACTTGGGACTTGAGAGAAAAGATTTGAAACTAACTTAGGACTTGCAAAACAAGGTCCCACCTCTGCTTTGTACTCATGTCACTTTCAGTAACTCTGTCCAATGGTCCAGGCAAAGAGATCTAGGCTTACTTTTCCTCAGTAGTGCTTGCTATACCTAAGCAACCAACTCCAGAGTAGACAGTCTGCTTCCTGTTTACACCGACACACACATGTCCAGTGTCGTTGAACTGTCATATGATATGCATTTTCAAATGGGATAGTATGGACAGAGATTATTTCTGAAAGGGTGCTAAAACACTCGTGTGTATGGAGATCGTTTTCATTTTAAAACAGCGTTTTAAAATGAAAACGTATTAGTGTGGATGTAGCCTGAGGCAGTGTCCTCATTTAGGATCCTAGTGTCCTGAGGGTAGAAGCTCCTCCTGAGCCTCTTAGTGCTGGCTGATGTACCTTCTTCCTGAACTCAACAGGGAGAAAGGGCCGTTATCTGGGTGGTTTGGGATTCTTAATTATTGTCCTAGCCTTATTCTTGCAGCGTCTGGTGTAAATTTCTTTTTTCATGATGCAAATGTCAGATTTTTTTAAAGGGGAACACCAATCGTGCAATATGGGAATATCATAAGGGAAAACATTGCAGAGAAGTGGTCAGAACTAATAGCTCAAAGATGTCTGCCCACAACAGTACAGATCCAACATCATGTTTTTACTATTTCTGCTCCAGACTGTTGGCTGTAATCATTAGTCTTCCCCAGATGTACAGCAGTGGGAAAAAAAGAGTACAAGCTGACCGACTATAATACATTTTCCACTACTCTGAGGTTCAGATTTGGAAACCTTACACGAGGAAATAAATCTTTATATGCTGGCCTTGTTGGCAGGTTTTTATGTTACAAGGCAGCCTTGAAACTCAAAAACTTGCTTTGTAACATGTTCCCCTCATTCCCAGTGGAAATAACGCCCTTGGTACAGATTGTCATAGAGGTGATGCGTAAATTCTGTGGTTAGTCAGTATTCAGCAACTGATCTGAAATATGTCGATTTATCCCTTTTGGCAAGCTTTAAACATTACTCACTCACCTAAACAGAGCAACATTGACGCCCCCTCTTTCACACCATTGGTTGAATGCAAGTTCGATATTCAGTCTTGTTTATGCCTCTATTGTTTCATCCCCTAACTCCTGAGAAAATAAATCAAGATTTCTGAGAGCAAAAGAACATGGCTGTAGGCTGGTGCTGCACACTTTAGTGTTGATCAACAGTGTTAGCAATATCACATCACAGACAGTCAGCGTTAATATCATCAAATATCAAGGAACTTTATGTCTAGCTGCCTTTGTAGGTGCGGTACTATAACTCCGAAGATGAACTAATAGTCCTTTTGTCGTTATTATGATTATTGTATTTTTTTGCAATAGTGGCTCATTGTTGTGATTCGTGATCTAGACAGTAAATCAAGGTTACAGATGAAAGAGAGAAGAAAAAAGAGGGAAAAGGGGGTGTTTTCAGAGATAGCGGAGAGGGAGAAACACACGGGGAAATTCTCCACTCCTTTTTAATCAAGTTGAGAGGGGAGACTTCACAGAGCATGCTGAAGGCATCTGTTGACACAACAGCTCTGTGGTTTTGCTCTAGAAGGTCCTTTCATCTGTAATTAGCACTAATTAGTCTAATAAGCTAGACTGTATTTTGTCGTAATGGAAAAGCTGCCGTAATTGTGTTTTGACCAGAAATAATCTCATAAACTGAACAAGGATCCATAACTGACCGTGTCTCTAAAGGTTGTAATGTAATAAAGCTAATGACTATTAGAAATGGGAAGCTTATTTTGGGTTTGATCACATTTATGGCCTATTACTTCAATGGCTCCTCAGACCCGTTCCCAGCCCATTTGTGTCGTGTTCTAAATTACTGTGCCCTTGCCGGAATTGATTATTATAAAAAGGTCTTTTTATTGCATTTTCCCAGCCAAGTGATGGGCTCTGCCATGGGTGACACCTCTGGGAAAGCAGCGACATCGTTTTGAAAGACGGAACTCTCTTTTTTTCTCTCTGTTCCCTTTGAAGAGGGCTCCTCCTGTGTTTGCCACAGACCCACCTGCATTGGGAGGGCTCAGAGCGCCGCTCACCACTTTGTCACCAATTTCAAACCGTGAAGCAGGAGTTCTGCAAATGCAGCAATTATTTCAAAAGCAGAAAATGAAAAGAGTACTCAAAAGTTTTAGTCAGTTTAGAGCGAGTAAATGCCTCAGAACTCTTTCTCTCGACTGTAATACTGTTTGCTCGTCCCGCCTTGTCTTCTTTCACCTTTTTTTCTCTTCCTCTCTTTCTCCACCTCTTCTCTCTCCCTATATTTTTTTTTCTGCTGGCTCCAGACAAACATACATTAATATATTAACAATGTAGATTAATTGCCTCCCTTGTCACCCTCCGCCTCCTCGTGCTGGCATCCTCCATTTCACTTAAAGTGTGAAAGAGCTGTGTGTTTTTTTGGGTCATCTTGAGATGGATCTTAAAGGCAGTAATTGGATGCCTGAGCAGATTCCCCCCGCACAGTAGGAGGCTGGTCCATTATCTTTCACCATCGTGAAGTAATACGCTCCTGTCCAGGCTGCCCTCATCATCATTACCCATGCTGTGGATGCCTGGTGATGGAGAGGGAGCAGGAGGACAGGGCATACATCATATCTGGACTCATCAGTCTTCCTGTTCCAGGCGAGACACCAAACTGTGCTCACTCACGCGAGCATTCGCGGGCATAGAGATGAGGAGAAATGAAAGCAGCCGTTTGTATTCACGCACCGCTCCAATGTATCGTTAAACAATACATCATCACCCCGGCCTTCTCCGGCCACTTCTGCTCTCACATGATAAAGCCATCTATCAACATCCTCCAATGAATGTTTCATTTTACTCCTTTCGATTCCATTCCCTCCGTTGCAATGCACATCTTCTCTGCCAGGCAAGTGAGATCTGGAGAGTCATTTATCAAATGCATAGTTAGACACACAGACATAAGCACTTAGATGCCAGCTAATCCTGCAGAAATGCTGCATGGACACAGGCAATATCATGCAAGCTGTTTATCAAAACAGCATGTAGTGTACACCTTGTTTGAAAGCACCTGATTTCAGTTCTCTAATAACCTCAGTGCTGAGTCTCTGTTGCATGCCCCTGCTGTTCTAGTGGAATAGAATAAAACATAGCATTTTTTCCCCCACATAGCAGCAGTCATTCAGTTTACAATAAGGAGCTGATGGA
Organism: Cephalopholis sonnerati; assembly: GCA_019142605.1. Lineage (NCBI taxonomy): Eukaryota > Metazoa > Chordata > Actinopteri > Perciformes > Serranidae > Cephalopholis > Cephalopholis sonnerati. The sequence goes on along the minus strand of JAGQAX010000007.1, from coordinate 13,502,749 downwards.
TGGACCCCAAGCGAGCAATCCATTAGCATCTACATCAGCTTGGAGGCTGATGATGAAGTGGTAGCACTAATTGAGGCTGCTGCAGTATGCACATGTGGCGTACTACATGTAATGCTAATTAGGACAACAGATTGTGACAAATGGTCACTTAATCCAGAACACGATCGAAGTCCTTGGCGCTGGATGGTTTAACATTTTTCATGTTCCTCAGCTCCATTGCTATTGCAGAATATAAAAGGCATGCGGAAGTACTGACGCTCATTTTTACTTTGACTGCCTGTACGGTAACAAGTGAGGAAATGAGTAGGTGAACTGCTGTACCTTTTCATGACACTACCACACGCTGGGAGTTGGTTTCAAAAAGAACGAATACGCGGAGGTTTAATAGCAAATTCTTCTAATGTCACTCAGGAAGACGATATACCCTGAAGTGCTTGAAATAATTGAGAGGCCCAAAGTGAGTGGGATGGGTTTGTTACCTTTTAAAACACACACTCACACAGCCTCCCTTTTGCGGTATGTGATTAGAGCTTTAGATGAATACATTTTGCTGCTGCAGAACCTATTTCTGCAAAGCTCGCTCATTATGGCGACATCAGGAAATTATCAGTCACCATTAAGAAAGCTAACCTTCCCACAATGTTTTTGAAAGCTCCTCCAGTAGCGAGGTCAAATCACTTGTTTACTCTGCCATTACCATTCTCAGAAAAAGACCCACGATGCATTGTGTGGTTCATGCATTTGTGTAAAAGTTCGTTTTTGCTTTGCCCACAGAAAATAGCAAAGAGCTGCACCCCTTTGGAACCACTTATATTCTACTTTCTCTAATTGAATGCTGTGAACCCTCAGCCTCGTCACTGCAGCCCCTTTTGTTCTCCTAACCCTGTCAGTTATGGGGAAAATAGTTTGTACAGCAAGGCAAAAAAAAAGAAGCAGGGATGAAGTGAAGGGCAGGATCCAGGCTGACAGATCAATCTCAGAATGACAGGGTCTGCACTCGTCCATATCTCACATCTCCACATAATTGTTAACATCCCACTTCACGCTCTGGCCAAGTTCTATTCATTCTGACTTTAATCCTAGCCCACTGAGGTTTGAGAGGAATGTGTGTATTTTTTTTAGCGGTAATGGACTCTACAGTGGAGCTGACCTTTGTGCCTGCTGAGAGAGGCCTGTGTCCAGAGGGCAGCTAAGCCAAGCTAAGCCAAGCTAAGCTGCCAGTATGGATCTCGATCAGAGCCGGGTGAAGAAATCAGACCAGAGATCGGGAGGTCATCCCCCACAGGCATGGTTGGCTGTTGGTGAAGAACTCTTCATCGATCGGCTGAGTGTGATAGATATTGGGCTGAAATTGAGCAGACTGGCGCAGGCAGGGTTGTTTCCTTGCCTTCCTAGCCTCCGGGCCCCAGCTCAATGGGCAAACAGCAGGGGCACCAGTGAGACATCACAATAGCGGAGCCAGCATCAGTCAAAGCACCCGCCAGCTCCATCCCCCCCGAGCCCCTGCAGCTCTCTCACTCATCTCTAGGTGAACAGAGAGTTGGTTGTGTCCCTGGTGCCTGACCTTGATTCTTCTGGAGCTGACTGTTGTTGAAATTCATCAGGGACACCCACTCCTCCCTCCTGACCCATTGATCTAGATGTATTACAGGTATGGTATTCATGAGAATTGCAGGGGATTCGTCCTATAAACGTAAAATATTGTACTCCCGGGTCCAGCTATGTTTTATTCACAAGCTCCTTTTCACAGCATGAGGTGCAATTCATGGCCACTGGACTCTAGAGGGTTGCTCCGTCCCTCCAGCACCAGCCCCCGATAATTCCTAACTTTATCTTAAAAGCACAGACACTAATAAGCCCTCTGTTAATGTACTATTGCACAGGCATGTTTATAATGCCCTGAAGGTGAATGGATGCAGTACCGAGCACTATAACTGCAGTTCATATACTATTTCCTGCCACACAGAGAACATCTCCCTTCACATTCTCTATGTCTCTTCTGAAAATAAAAACCTTCAAGACAGACACTTAGATAGACTCTTTGCACTGTAAAGGAATGAATTATTCATGTCAACAACTGTGTAGACGAAGGAATCAGGGACAGCTCATAATGTAATTAATATTTGTGAGGGTTTGTTTCCTGTCAGCAGCTTGTCACTGTGACAGTTCCCCCCAGTCAAAGTTTACCCGTATATCATGTGCACTCATAAATAATTTACAGTTTACAGCATTACAATGTGACTAAAACATCAATAGAGTCTATGAACTGTCGTGTGAAGAAGGAGTTCTTATTGAAACGTCATTGTTTGTCCTTCTTTTGAAGTTTGCAAGGGCAATAATACAACATAAATCAGTCCACCGCTGAGTCCACTATAAGACCAGGAGTTTCTGTTAAAGTTTATGCAGCACTTTTTCCTTCAGGTGCTGTAAGAAGTGTCAGGAAGGATCGTTGCAGACCATTTTGTCTTTTAAATATTTCTTTCTTGCCACGCTGCCTTCACAGTCACACTGGCTCGGTCATTAAAAGTCAAATTGAGGTCAGACATTCAGAAGCAAAATGCTTTATTCTTTTATTTCAGTCAGAGACACAGTTAGTCAAGAAATTCAATATTTAAAGTGAAAGGTTATACATTTATATTTTGCAGAGAGGACTCTGCTTTTTGAGAGACATTTCTGAATGTGAGCAGCGGTGAAGATTCTGTGGAGGAATTAATCCCCCCTTAAAGGGATAGTTTAAATTTTTGAAGTGGGGTTGTATGAGGTACTTATCCATAGTCAGTGAATTACACCCAGTACCTGAGTCTACGCGCCCCCAGTTTGGAGAACCAGGCAGGAGCTCCAGCACAGAAGCTATGTGATGTACTGCTGTGGAAGGGGGGAGCAGCAAAATATATTTTAGCCATGTGAAAAAGGCCCACCAAAAACAGGTGATATCAGTCAAAGTGAACCCTACATTCAGAATATTTTCATTACTTTACCTTGTCATCAAATAATCCCTTTCCTTTGATGAACCTTGGATTTTTTACACATAAGCGCACACTGTCACACACTGTTACGCCACAGATCAGCTGTTTGGGTCAGACTTTCAGCACTTAATAGAGGAAACAACAAATAGAAGGAATTTAAAAAAAAGAGTGGTTTGACAGTGATGAGAAAATGCTGTTCTTTGTGGAGACAAAAGGATAACTTAAACCAGAGTATAGAGAACACAGCTTTTCTACAGGGTGACTGAACCGGTCAAAAGTGAGATGCGTACAGTTAAGAGAATGCAGCATCGAAGGACAAGGCTGTTTGAAGGCAAGGTAAAGTGGTGAAAACACTTGCTCAGTATTTCTCAAATCGATATTAATTTCTTTTACTTTAGGTAGATTTTTTTTTTAAGTGGCTACATTTTGGTTTGCTGCTCACCCCCCTGCACAGCAATACATAGTTCTCCCACCTGCTTCTCCAAACTGGGAGCAGGCGGGAAAATAGTCCCCCATAGCGTGGGACTATGGGTAAGTGCTTCATATGATACCACTTAAAAAATGCAAACTATCCTTTTAGTTTAGTTTAGTTTAGATTGGCGTAGCTTAGCTTAGCTTAGCTTAGCTTAGTTTAGTTTAGCTTAGCTTAGTTTAGTTTAGCTTGGCTTAGCTTAGTTTAGTTTAGTTTAGCTTAGCTTAGTTTAGTTTAGCTTGGCTTAGCTTAGTTTAGTTTAGCTTAGCTTAGCTTAGTTCATCTTAGCTTAGCTTAGCTTAGTTTAGCTTAGCTTAACTTAGCTTAGCTTAGTTTAGTTTAGTTTAGTTTAGCTTAGTTTAGCTTAGCTTAGTTTAGTTTAGTTTAGTTTAGTTTAGTTTAGCTTAGCTTAGTTTATCTTATCTTAGCTTAGCTTAGTTTAGCTTAGCGTAACTTAGCTTAGCTTAGTTTAGTTTAGCTTAGTTTAGCTTAGTATAGTTTAGTTTAGCTTAGCTTAGCTTAGCTTAGTTTAGTTTAGCTTAGCTTAGTTTATCTTAGCTTAGCTTAGCTTAGTTTAGCTTAGCTTAACTTAGCTTAGTTTAGTTTAGTTTAGCTTAGTTTAGCTTAGCTTAGTTTAGTTTAGTTCTATGGACGTCACAGTAGCATTAGAATTGTGCATTCATGCACAAGAGCCAGATGCGCTGTGTTTAGCGTCCATAGCGAAATGTTACACGTCCACAGAAGCCTTTTAAGAAGTTAAAATATTGAAAATATCTACCACTTTCATGTCTTTATGGTAAAGCCTACAACCAGGGAACAGTTAGCATGGCTGGGTATAAAGTTCGGAAGCAAGGGGAAACAGCTAGTTTGGCTAGCAAGTTGTGGTTGTGGTCATCACCATGAGGTGGTTCCTGGGAAGCAGATTTTTTTTTTTTCGTGTAACTTGTAGCCATGTTATTTTTGACTTGTTTGTACAGATATGAGTGGTATCAATATTCTCTATTTTTGTTAAATGAACACAAAAAAGTTAGCACATTAAGAGGAGACTGGGGTGATGGAGGGAGCTGTGGCAGCAAATGTGTTGACATGAGTTACAGCGAGACATTTTGGGGTGATAATGGCAGCATTGTACACCTGCTTCAGTATGACTGGATGTTAATTGTCAGCTGGAAGCCAAGTAGTGATTGTGAGGCATGAAAGAAGATTTGAACAAATGCTCCGTATTTGATTATTATGAAACTATCCTAGGTAGAGCATAATTGTATCCACATATCGATCATTAATAGATAATTATTTTGCCAAAATATATAAAATTAAAAAAAAAAAAAAAATCTGAAAGAACTATAGTTGATTTTAGAAAGTTACACACGGGCCACAATACACCCATTGATACCAGCGATCAGCCTAACAATCCTGCTCATTCACTGGTCCCTCCACAATGTACTTTGACAGGGATTGGAGTGCCCTTTCTATAATGTCTCTCAATTATTGAATGAGGACCTACTAAAGTGTCCCTGGACATGCCTGCTAATTCCGTGGCACCAGTTCATCCTGTCCATGTGATCCTCACCATGATCTCTCATTACCTCTCCTTTTAAATTGACACTTTCTGGAGCGAATCCACTATCAAAGCAGCCATCGAGTTAATCTCCTCCCTACCAGCCATAGCCAACGGTAATGAGCAGATCAGATCTCTGACCGACATGTAACCCAGACAGGGCACTGCCACTCACTGGCGATGGGCTCTTTGTGCGTCACGCACTGCTGCCACCTTCATCCAGTCAGCTGGGAAGAAGTGAGGGAAAGGGGGGAAGACTGGAGAGGAACTGGCTCATTGTTGGATGAGCAAAGAGTGGGAAGAGAAGAGAAGGGAGTAAGAGAGAGACCCTCATTAAAAGGCAGCGTGTTGGCTTCACAACCATCCCACCACTTCAATGCGCTGTCATGCAGTGATGTATCGCTCTGCATGGTGCTACCAAGGCCTTTATTCCCACTCTCCTCCATGTTTCTCGCTTCTAGCCAATTAAACGCCCACTGGAATAGAAGGGAGGAAGTGCCACATTGAGCATTGCACAATGTGGAGAGAGGAGCTGATGAAAGGACATGTCTCTTTTAGTCTGCTTAATAGCTTCAGGACACTGTCTGAGTGGCGTTTAATGTCTACAGCATATTCACTATCCCTCTACTCCCATTTTGGTTTCCTTACACGTACACATCACCAGGGGATGAAAATGTTTATCAGAACTATGAATATTTCATTCAGAGTAGGTTAGTTGACGATTGGCATATTTCATGGCCCCTTTAATTCTGTTGCTCTAGAAATGACATTAAAGATCATAAAGAGGCTTGCGTCCAATGTCAAGCCATTAATCAGAGTGGTAAAAGCACCGGATGAAGTGTTTTGGCTGACAGGTTTTTCAACTACGCTGACTTGTACTTTTGGTGTACTGGTAAGCCTGTTGGTTTTAGGACAGCCACAACAATACGGGACTGACAAAAGTAGGTTTACTCATGAAGCATATACACTGTGTTTACTACCCTCTCTTCTCTCTGCTGTGCTATGAATAATGCAGGCCCTAAAATCCCCAACTCAACACTGTGCTTGACCTGTTCATTTGTTGCCGTTGCCAGGATGGTGAGGTCAGAATGTGGATGTGTTAGTGCAGGGTAGAAGCAGAGGCTAATCGCTACAGCAGGACGGGAAGCAGCTTCGCTACTTCTCATGCTGCCCGTGTCACTCAGGCTGACACCATAAATCTCACTTATTTTCAGATCCAGCCGAGACACAGGCAGAAATTACGGCCCAGAGCACATTACCAGCCACAGCAGCGTGCTGAATGCTAACAGAGAGATCCTTGATAAAGCAGACGGGCAGTTCTCCCACAGATTATTGAACAAAATCTGTGAGACTTGAGGGGCAGATTGGCTAGTAAGAAAAGCACAAACACCCGCGTCATCAGATGAGAGTTAAGTGAAGTACAAAGCAGGCTGCATGCATAGAAACGTCTTTAAGAGTATTAGTGCATTTGTAAAACTGCATTACTGTCTCTCATGTTCTTCTCCAAGGAAAGTGCTCTAAAAATACAGTAATTATTATCACATTATGTTTTGTATACATACTGGAGAGGAGACACAGACAGGTAAAGGACAGAAAAATATGACACGTAGAACTTGATTCACATACAGTATATGTCTGGTCTGATCAAAACTAATATTTTACCCTGCTTCCCATGGAGGCCTTTTTTAAGGTGGTGTATGTTATAGCCATAGAGAGAACTTAACCATTCTAAAGCCTTGTTCCCACCAAGCTGTCCAGTTCTGTTCAGTTCAACTTGGTACACATTAGAGCCATTATTTTTATGTTTCCATGGTGAAAAGATGTTGATAGTGCCAGTAGAATTGTTCCTTACCGTCCCCATTTTTTGTCATCCCTCTGTTGGGGTAACTATACCACACTGATCCTATACTGTACTAAAAGGTGGAGCTAGAAACACTGCAGTCTGATGATTGGTCAATAGAGACTGTAATTTTTGCTCAGGGGTGAGTTGTGGCTGGTTTTGAAGCTAATGTAACCACTGCTCATACCATGGCAAGTTTTTCCACACATTAGTTAACTATAAAAGTAAAATGAAAGAATGTTTTGCAACATTTTTATCTTACAGCTGTCAGTAACTTGTAAGGGGGAACGTTTTCTTGCATGCAATGTGAATCTATCAACACACCTTAAATTTCAATATGACTACTCTGACTGCAGTCTCCTGGGTGAAAGTCCAGTTTTGTTTGACCCACAAATATACCTTCCCTCCCACCCTATGCAGATTCTCTTGCTTTCTATATTACGTCAGTTGTTTTCAGTGTCAAGTGTTGCCACGGTTAGGTTAACATTGGAGTTGGTGAAAGCCCAGCACATCACATATAGACGCTAAAGGTTGCCCTTTTGTGTTGATATCACGCACTGAAGCATTGATATTGAACAAGCTGGGTATATAATATAAACTGCTACATGTGGCACCTTTTAATATTCTAAAATAAAAGACCATTAAAAAGCAGGTACAGAAGTTAAGTTAAAATGTGTTTTGGTAAAATTCCACTTTACTATATGTAAAGTCCCATAACAGAAATTTATTCATCTCTGAGGATTAGAAAAACTCTCATTAGGTCATTTTTCTAGTTTCACAGGACCAAATTTCATAGCGTCTTTTTTCAGAGCACTGTAAAATGACTGAGTAATGCTGCTGATGTGCACCACTGGTCTCCATTTTGTGTTTAATTGCGCCATCCATGTGTGAGTGTGTGGACCATTGATGCATCACTGTGGGATCCCGCTGTGGCTTATTACTGCCAGGCCCTGTTCTCTGCAGCTCTCAACCTGCTGGGTCATCTCCAGCTGCTGTAATCTAACATTAGCCTCCGCTTTCACCAGGTCCCAACCATTTACCCCATCATGTATTATAGATGACCCTCTGGAAATGGAGGAATCCCAGCAGACACAGAATTAATTTACAGCAACCCTCGATTTTAAGGGGAATTGAATCAAAGTCAGAGGCACAGGGAGAGGAGGGTTTATATTGCTATATAACACTGTCACAGTCTATAAAATTGTAATGAAAAGCCATTTGAAGATTAAGTGTTTTTTTGTGATTCATTGGTATCTCTTGGCTCAACTAATAATCATTTCACTCCAAAGCTGACTGGTCTCAGTAATTGATGCTTACAAACGACCAGGCTCCTTTCAACCAAACTTAATCCTCCTTCGCTCTTTTTTTTTTTTTTTTTTTTGAATGACTCTGATTCACAAGCTCACAAACACTGGGGGAAGTCTTTAGAAACCGAGTTAACAGGGCAGTGTACAAATCTTGTGTACTTCCCTGGTGACAATGGGATACACATAAATGTGGTGACAGGAAGTCAGGCACTGTAGATTGGTCCTGTCTGCGCTTGTCAGGTTTAACAATATTGCTCTAAACAAATGTGACATTTTATTCAACAGGCATCACTCCGGAGTTAGATTTCTCTGTTAAAAGAAAAGTAATAGTAGCTACGTCAATAGAATAGCACTGAAATGTCTTCAGTGTTTCAATACAGTGCCAAAAAAATAAAAGGTGTCTTGGGGTTCCTATCCATGGAAATTAAAGAAATCAGAAAAGGGCTTTTGTGTAAGAACATCCCAATAGCATAATGGAAACAACTTATAATGAGAGGCCTTTGTCACTCTGTACAGTTAGCTAAAGAAAGTGATTTCAGTTCCCCTATAGCAAAAAGGCCATGTTCGTCGTATAGTATTGAAAAGTACACTTTGACCTCAACGGCAGCTATTTACCTGAGCTGCCCAGGATTCCATAGCAATCTATGTAATTGGAAAGCTCTTTGAGCTGAATAGGCAGAAGAGACAATCCAATGTGCATATGTGACTTTAGAAAGAAAAAGTTAACTCAAACTTCTCTTAATTGGCCCCAATTATTTTCTGTGACAATAGTGGTGTGTGTGAGTCTGTGTGCATGTATAATGAAAGGTTAAGATGTATGTTCAGAATGATGAAGCTGTGCCATTGAACTTAAAATCCAAGGCTGTCTAGACCACTGAGGTACCTCTAATACAGCTCAGGGCCAAATTGCAGCATTGGTGCTTTTTACATAGAACCTAGTTAAGGCTGATGGACAAGCATTAATTTACACAGGATGTTCTTGACTGGATCCTGGTAGGTTAAGTCTCACCATCAATTTTATACAACACACTGAATACACTGTATTATTCTGCTGTACAAAGTATACAGTAACTACATATTTAGTCAAAATTGAGTTGAGATCTGACTGTATGATTTCTGTTTTAACATATGAAAATTATTTTTCTAATTTCTGTGCACTGAGCACTGCAGCAGTCGCAGCTTTTGACTCTGACTAGTGGAATAACTGCAGTGTGGTGTGGGTGTGGTTAATGATTTAGAGTGTATGATTAAGGGGGATTTTTTTCAGAAAGGGAATATAATATCCATTACTATGTTGTCATTAGTATATAAAGAAAACACATTCTCACTCCGACCTCAAACGCCGCCTAAACTTTGTTTCCCCCTGATGCCACTAGGCGCCGTTAAACTATAACAGCAACCGGCCCCATATCATGCAGACATTAAAGGACCACTTATTTCATTGGTTTCTGACGCCACAAGTCACAACCCAACTGCTGGATTTCGACGACTTGGACTTTGGAGTGAGACCGGGCTCATAATGATGATAAAAAAACTAAGAATTGTTGCGTGTCTGTTACCTTAGAATGAGCTGTTTATATCTTGCCAGCTGAGCGAGTCCTTCGCCAGGGAGTTTGTCATGTAGCTTCCACAGTAGCCCCAGAACGGACAAACCAAACATAGACGTTAGATAGAGGCCTTTCATGTTTTCATGTCAAGCGGTGTAGTTCTCCTACATGCTTGGCACATGGGAGAAGATTCAGTCGGTTGCAATCTGCAACCACACTACTAGATGCCACCTCATCCTACACACTGGACCTTTAAGATACCTTTATAACACATAGTTAAAGGACCTGTATGTGGCATTCAGTATTAATACAGCAGCAAGCCACCTTTTTCTAGGAAAAGTTATAGTGGAGTGCAGAATGAAGTCATACTCCCTCTGTGTGTGTTGTAACCCAAGCTTCTCTGTCTGATGCTGTGGTAGACCATTAGCTCTTTCAGCACATCTGCCATTGCTAGCACTGTTTATCGAGTGAGCACCATTAGCTGATAGCCGCCAGCACAGCCACTTCCATATTGAGAGCTGTGTGCAGACAATCCTGCCCCAGACTCATAGATATGCTCTGAGTGTTGCTCGTTTAAATGTAAATATATCTATTTTACTGATTTCAGTATAAATATTAGTATTAGACGGCCAGACAGATAATGATGGATAATCCCTGAACCATGGAGTGTAAATAAGTAAAATAGGGGTATATTATGGACAAAAAAGCTGAAAGAACACAGTGTGTTGTGGACAATGCCTTTTCTTCTTGGATTCGATGAAGATTATCCACATGCAGGGCACAGTATGTGCATTTTTGAGGTATTATGTGGGTTTTTTTTTCTTTCTGCAAAATAGAGGCATTAAAAACGTTTGGGCACACAGTTTACTGGTGAGCCTTATAACTTTTTTTTCTCAACTTTACTTTGTGGGCAGTATTGTTCTTGACTCATTTTATACCATTTTCTTGGAACTTCTTATTGTATTTTTTCATTTCAAACATTTCTCAATATGTTTTCTGGTCAGTGCTGCAGTAATAGTCCATGAAGTGGGTGTGCTACTAGGTAGTTGTGTAAGTGGGTTTACTCTCCTACATATGGCTCTGTGGCTGATTGATAGGCATACAGCCAGAAGAAGAAGTGAGTATGCCCTGTATACCTGTGCATACCCTCCAGTACACCAATGTTTCTTGTACCACTTGTGTAATTGTTGTTTACTGATCTTTGAATCCCTTTCAGAAAAGTCACTTATTGATAAAATGTATTATTATTATTAATAATATATTTATGATGCTGAATCTGTGATGTCCTCTTCAGCCCACCCGACCTCCCTGTGGTCTGGAAGATAAATGCTTTTTTTGGGCATAGAGTTTGCTGGAACTGAGGAGTTTTCACACACACATTGAGAAAAGAGGCCAAGCGTATTGAAGGTAGAAAATGGCATTAACTATGTATTCCAAACGAGGCAGAGTTTGAGACGTCTCCTGGCAGTACTCTTACTAAGCAATTACACGTGCACAAGAGGAGGGTAATCACAACCGCCACAGAGACTGCAGAGAGTGCCTTCAAATTGCTGTGGATCCAGCACTACATGAATAAAAGCAGGATCAACCCTGGCAACAGAAACACTCTGCGACTTTATGTTACATTACTGATGATGTGTCTGAGCAGAGAAGCAAATGTTGCATAGAAAAATGCCCATGTAATAGAGCGTGAATAATTTCCCCACAGGAAATCTAATTCTTTAAGCATTTCATTTGTCTCCTGTCAATAATCGAGTAAAATCAAAATGCTATCTGGCGATCTGTAATTTTGGTGACTAGCCAACCACAATGTTATGCTAATTACTTTCATCAATTAGCTGGCTGAAGAGCGTAGCAGTGAGGGGAATGTTTTGTATTCATCCCGATAATTACATTCACAATAATTAGAACAACCCTTGAATAGTTATGGCTAATTTCATATTTAGCAATTCAACTCAGAAACTCAACAGTATCTACTCAGAAATCAGTGGACGTAAAATGCTGCGGGATGCACCTTTAAAAAGTGAAGAAATTCTTTTCAGGAGAGCAAACACACCAAGGCACACAGTGGAGATGGCACAATCAAGATTAATTGATAAAAACATGTATTTTTAGCTAATGTAACACTGTCCCGGACAATGTGCTCACCAACTGCCATCAGTCATTAGCTCTCCACCCTGCAGTGATTCCGATTTCACAGCCATTTACCCAATAATCTCTAATTGAGCGATGATTGTAAAAAGCCTCTTTAGGTCATTTTCAATACTACTTGAACCTTTTTTATTCTTTCTGAGCTAATGATCACTGATTGTCTGTTATTGAGTGGATTAGAGACCTGCCGTTGCTGTGCTAATCTCTCTCTCTCTCTCTCTTTTTGTCTTTAGGACTCTGAGATTTTAAACACAGCTGTGCTGACTGGGAAGACAGTGGCTGTCCCAGTAAAGGTTGTGACCATTGGAATAGACGCCTCTGTTACCGATGTCTCTGAAGCGGTCAAGTGTCGCTCTACGGACGAAGATGTGGTCAAGGTCAGTAAGATGAAACCAGAAAGAGAAGCAAGCTTGTGTGTATTTGTTTTCATTCACCTGTTTATATGCACATTTTCAATTTATGCATAAAAAAAAGCTGGAAAGGTTGGTGTATTTCTAAAAAGCAAATAGCAACAAAGTGCAATGGAGATTTAAATATTACTGTTCCTTCCATCTCACTGAAGAGACGAAAACATCAGCTCTGTGTGGACCACTTAAAAGACAGTAACGTTCCTCAAATTAATAAATAAAGCAAACATGAATGCCATATTTCCATCTTTTTCTCTACAGTGGTGTTACTGTATGAGGTTTGTCTGGCGCTCTTTTAATTACGTCACCTTGTTGTTGCCTGGAAAATGAGAGCTACCAATGATTTATCTCAATCTCCCAATATTCCCATAACATTGGACAACATTGATTCACATTTTGCAGATTTTATAATAATTCAGTTAAAATTTGTGTTACATTTGAATGGAAATTTCTCTTCTGTCATAAAAACTGACCTTTCTGTCAACTGACTTTGAAAAGCCTGTTCTCATGAACCGCTTGTATGTATACCTGCGAAAAGTAATGCATTAGAATTTGCATATAACCAATGTGATGAGGAAGGCTGTGATCACATGACCAATCACTGACAGGAGTAAAGCAGGAAGTAGTATAAAGAGGAAAACTCTGTGTGAGCAGGCAGGTTGGGGTGGTGGATGAGTCACACAAACACAGGACTTTCCCCAGGAGACGAGTGTTTGAAACCAAGTAAACCTTGAGTTATTTCAAGGTACGTCATCGCCTTGTCCTAAACCTAACCTATGTAACTTTACCTGCCTAAAACTAACCTCTGTAACTTAACATTAAGTACATAATTTAATAATAATAGTACAGTGGATTTACAAAGTGCTTTTCAGGATATTCAAGGACTTTACAAAGAACAACAGCAATTAAAAAAAAAAAACAAAACCAAAAAAACAACTTCACATTAAGTACGTAATGTAACGACGTTCAACCATGTTTCTTCTCCTAAATCTAGTCCATGTAACTTAGTACCTAACTTTACATTAAATACGTAACAACGCCATTTGTGGGACGCTAATTTGTCCAAATTCAAATGTAATATTTAACTGATAAGTATTTAATTAATTACAATACTAATACTTGAATTATTCTGATATGTTTAGTGTTTCAGACTGTTTGAAAGTCTATCCTGGTTATCAGAGCAGCTGAATTGCAATGTCTAATTAATATCAAATGAACTGAAAAACAAACAGATATGTGCTATTAATGACTGACACTTTGCAGGTAATGTTTTACAGTCACAGTATTAGAGCTCATGTGAGAGCGATACTGTGAGTATTAAAAATGACAAAGATGAGAAGATTTTCTATGTTTAGCACATCTATATAAATCCTCCTGAAAGGATAAACAAACAACATGAAAGTGTGTGTTTGATATGCTGTGAGTGCTGACAGGTTGCTCAAGTTTCCCTTTATTTTTAGAGCCCCTTTCAAACCTGGGGCACAAGGCACCACAGAGTAGAAAGTCCCTTACAGTGTTAGAAGAGTGAACCCTGGTATCAGTGGCTTTGCTCTCCGAAACAAAAGAAGAAGTCGCTCTCCAACAGAATCCCAATGACCACTTAATAATCTATACAAAGACTCAATGAGAAACCAGAGAGAAAAATCACATCTGTCTGCGGTCTGTTTCCAATTCTAAGTGGCTGAGATGTTGCTCTGTATCTAGAAACAGCCCCCTGCTGTGCCGAGGGCTCCTTCCAATCTTGTTTGAACCTGTCAAGATCAGAAAGGATGGTAGGATGCAGCAAATCAAACTCAAGCAATCTACACTAAAGTGCAATAATGAAACTAAATTAAAACCTAAAGCAGAGGAGGATATTTTGCCACATTGATCCACTTTATCATGTCTGGTGTGTGAGTTGGGGATGGTTAAGTAAGTTCCAGAGAGAAATTAAATTGCAGTTAAAGAAGTTTAAAAGAGCCACAGCTCTGCCGCTGAGACCTCTGGGTGCTGCATGTGCACTGCTGTTCACAGCCCCTGATCATGTATGTAAACATGACTAATTGATTTAATTTTGACCTGGGGAATTAATGAGAAGTAAACACAAAGTGACATTAACCCTGAATAATGAATCACTGTGCACATTAAATGATGCTTCTACTCACTTGTGGCCTTATAATAACAGTGACTTTGAAATAAATACCTCAGGTCACATGCTTTTTCTTGAAACTTCTTTGGAGCTTTGTTGTGTTTATCCAAATTTTGTCTGACATGTATAGGCTGAAACAAGGCCCTGCCTCCATTATTTTGGAAGCACATGTTGCTTTCTCTGGACAATGTGCAGTAGCTTGGTTCATTGTATGGACTGTGATGGCTACTGGTGTATGTGGTATACAGCAGCACAACAAGCAGACAAAGTTAGCACCAAGCTAACTCACAAACAAAACATTTTAGGAGCTTAAGAACCAGATATTTCAAGATTTTAAAGGGTTCTCCATGCATCCTCCAGTTATATGCCGCTGAATCAAGTGCTTCTGAGATCAAGGACAGCACATTACCTGTCTACTTCAACTGAGCCGTTAATAGTGCAAACAGACCGACATCTGACTTTACTGTGTCTTCATCAGACTCAGAATAGACAAAGTACAGAGTACAGTATACCAAAAAAGACCAAAAAGAGACCTAAAAGGGAGGAAACGTTGACCAGAAACACGACTTTAAATGACCAGATATGAATGTGTGACTGTTGTCTGTTAGCTAACAGTATCGTCATACTGACTTAAAGATGACAGTAAGTTTTGTTCATAGTTTTTTTCAAGTGGCCATAAAATCAGTTATTGCAGCTTTAAAGTTGAGTTTTAAATGTATAATTTTCTTTCTTTTTTAATGTTTTGTTAGCATTTCAAGACAGTACATAACAGTGATTGTGGAGTTACAAATCACAGACAAAACAGAAAGAACAGAAAAATAAAATAATAAAGAAATATACACATAAATATAAAAAATTAAGACACAGAAGCAAATAAATAAATAAAAATAGTTACTCTTACTGTAAACTTACTGATAACTGATTCATGTAGGTGAGAAGATACATTTTACCCATATTGGACACAACAACGGGTGTCATAAAAACACACATACACACCTCAACACAATTAGATGTGTGTGTACATGTGCATGAGCCTATATTTATTTGTCTCATTTTGCTTATTTTCACCAGGCTCTTTAAAAGTCCAAACATGCTCTGGGTACTTCATGTTCCCATTTTTTGGCATAAAGCACATGTTGAATTTACCTTTGAGTCCTAGAATTTTTCAAGAAAAATATTTCAATTGCTCACACACAAAAAAAGGAACAGCAAAATTAACAGCACAAGTCCACAGTTCAGTTATGTATTAATGAATTTACAGTGCAAATCCTTTGTCTCCTTGTTAACCGTGAACTGTGCTTACTCAAGGTCATGCTATGAGTGGGCTCTTCTAACCGCTGCTTCCACTGAGCAGGGTTATTGGAATACGTACAGACCTTCCCCGTGCATTGAAGTGAGAGCTGTAGCTTATGCAGAGGAGTCTGAGCGGCTTAATTGCTTCTGTCAAGCCAACTCTGTGTACAAGCCAGAGACGGGCTCACCCCACCTTCATGCTCCCTACTCCCATCGCTCATATCTGCCGTGGATTGTATCTGTCTGGTGAGTTGTTAATTTCCTGGGCTAGATCCAGAGACAGCCTTAATGTCCTCTGTAAGTATTCTCCCGTTAGCTGCCTAATGCGCCTGATTAATGTGGCAGAGGATCCTCCTGGACGTTTATGATACTTTGTGAATCAGAATGACAGAGAGTGTGTAATTCACAGAGACAGTCCCACCCTCTGTCTGCCACAACACACATCCTGCTGGGAGGGTGTATGAGGGGTTAAAGGGACAACTGATTAATTTTGGGTGTCTTTGTATGTTAAAATATTGATTTGGAGCTATGTCGGCCATGATGCAGCACAGTGGGAAGGTGTAAGCATGTCAGTGTAATGTATTGGGATGGCTGGATGTCAGCTGCCATGTTTGGTATAATTGTTTCTGCTTAGATTGTCTGGGAATAGATCAAAGAAATGCCAGCAGGCAGTTCATTTGCCTGTCATGGGACATACTGTAGCAGAGGTGTTTGTTAATAAATCCCACACTCATTTACACATTCTGTTCCTACTACAAATACACTGACTTCATTCAGCTTTTTGTGAATGTGGCAAGAAAAATAAGACTGATGCGATAAACATATTTGTCAGCAGTCGCTCATGTTATTGATCATCCATATCACTGTTAGATCTGGTCAGTGAGCCTCACATGGAGCCCTGTCAGCTGATGTCAGCCTGCAAGCTATTGCTCGTGCGGACAGGTTGCAGAACTTGTGAGAGAAGTCGGAGACGAAACGGGCTGTCAAAGGCACTTCAGTATCAGCCGGCTGAGTGCAGTGAGAGAGAAAGTGCCGAACAATGAGGGAGCTGATAAGGAGCAGGGACTCCTCTGACATCTTTATCAGTTCAAACACACTCTCACACCGGGAGCCCTGACGGAGCCCAATCTGCTCCATGACTGACTGTAGCCAGGGGAGCGACACCGCCCTTGTAGAAATGTTCAAAAGCTTCATTAAGCAACTCTGTCAGTCCCTGTTACACTGCAGTGTCGTGTGGCATTAGCGCACAAGTAGGTACTACTGTGTATGCTCTGCGCTCTTTATTGGCTGTAGAGCAAATATCCACTGATCCTGTGTGTGTCCACTTGAGAATGCAGAGCTTGTGCCGTCCTTAACAGAAGTTCTCTGATGGTTGGCTGTAGCCTTGAAGGATGCCCTGCAGCGTGCTTTTCAGCTTTCTCGCAGGGGTTTCCAGAGATTTTTGTCTGGTGCTCAGGCCAGTGTACAGTTATAAAGTCCACTGCTTTTGATAGCTTGATGTTGGCATGGAAACCTTTTTGTGCTACTAGCAAAGTGGTTGCCTCTGCTGAAAAAAAATGCTGCAAATCAAACTGAAATTGAAATGTATTTTTTGCTAAGAAATAAATACAAATATCTTGAACATTGTATTTATTTTACTGCTCTGATAGCTCCCTCTATATTGATGTTCTGCAGGGGGGTGGATTTTTGGTCAATTGACAATATGCTGTCACTGGTAATTTGATTGGTGCAATATGTTTGTTGACAAACACTAAAAATAGTTTCATCGTATCACTTCAGTGAATTTCTATCTTAAAATCTTGACAAGCTTTTACAGAATAATGAGTTAGTATCTCAGAATAATGAGTTAATGTGTTGAAATGTTGAAATGTTGAGTTAGTATCTAAAAATAACGCGTTTGTATCTTGAAATAATGAATTTAGTACCTGAAATAATGAGTATAGTTAGCATCTCCAAATAATGAGGAACTCTGAAAATAATTATTGAAATAATGACAAACCTCAAAATAATGTTAATATCTCCAAATAATGAGAAACCTTCTCAAATTAATGTCAAAATAGTGAGTAAGTTTCTTGAAATAATGACCTAGTATCTCCAAATAATAAAATAAAATAGAAATAAAAAAATAAAATAGCATCTTGAAATAATACTTTAGTTTGTTAAAATAATGAGCAAATGTCTCAAAAGAAGTTAGTGTGTTGAAATAATTAGTTACTATGTCAAAATAACGAAGTAGTATGTTGAAACAAGGAGTTAGTATCTTATACTATATCTTATATTTATATCTCAAAATAACGACTCAATATCTGAAAATAATGAGAGGCTTTCTAAAAAAAAAGATGATTGATTCATTGTTGTTATTATTTGAGAAACCTTTTTATTTTGAGATAAATAAGTAATTATCTCAAGAAGGTTTCTTATTATAATGACTTGAGGATCTTTCATCCTGATCGCAAAGACAGAAATCGGCTTCTATAAACTCCACCAGCCACAGTCAGTTCACTGTCTTGGGAACCTGACATTGTTAGCCATTAAGTCCCATCTTTCATTCCCCACATTTCTCTGTGACTCTGTTTGTTAGGCTACTCCTTTGTTGTGATTCAAGTCACTGTGTAGGCTAACACAGAAGAGCTTAAGTCAAGAGTTTTGACTGTCTGGTCAGTTGCCATTACCACAGCTGGAGCCATGAAAGAAAAGCAGCAAAGCTTTCTTTTTGAAATGTGGAACAAACACAGCACAAAGTGAGCAGGAGCTGACGATGACACAGCAGGTGTTGAGAAACACTGACAACACTGAAAAGTAGTGTTTAGTGGGAATCGGTGTTACATTAGCAGGCTCTAAGTAGCTTTTCATTTCCTAGTGGAGTAATTAGCCTAGCTTGCTAGCTTCCAAGTTTGAGCGCAATACAAAGTGAACAGCAAGATCATTCAAAATGCTTAAAGCTATAAAGGAACAAACGTCCTAAATTACTGATGGCACAATGCTATGTGGGCTTGTTGAAAAAGTTTTTCTCTTTCAACACTGGCCCTCAGATGTCAGTCAACCACTGGGAAAACAAAAGTAAAGAACAAAACCTCGCCCACCAGCAGACTGTAGATGCTGTTTTTACAAATGTGTCCAAAAAGATGTTTTATCTTCTTTTGATAAATGTGCACAATAGTTGCAGTGTCATTTATGTTTGTATTTCCTTACACAGAGGTAAAAAGATTTTAATTTTCAGTGATAAAACTGGTGCTTTTTAAACGTATCTTGATTTATTGAAGAGCTGCCAAAAGATCCTTTATATTTATATATTGTTTTTTTCCTGAGAATTCCCACCAAACACTGGTTCTCTAGGAATGTCACAAGGTCTGGTACACCGTCCACAGAACAGAGTTTAAGTCAGTGGAGCAAATCTCCCAATATCTGTTTTTATTTATACCAATCAGCCAAATGTATTTTCCACAGCAAGTCTTGTGCTGGCTTCACCGCAAGAGGTGATGTGAGGTGGAGGGAGCTCACACAAAGCTATGGAATATGTCAAACATAAAGTTTTCTTCCTGGTCACAGAGGATACCCTGCCGCGGCTTCATGATTAATGGTTGTTTATGGTTTTATCTCGCTGTGGAGAAATAACTTGGAAGTCGGGAAAAAAAAAAGATATTTCCCCAGACCATCTAATTCCATCTGGTTCCAGCCGTGGTAGTCTGCTATATGATGGGATCAATAGGATTGACAAAGTGCCCAGAAAAAAAGCACGGTATCTCTGTTTAAGACATACTGATTAATAACCTGTGTGTGTGTGTGTGTGTGTGTGTGTGTGTGTGTGTGTGTGTGTGCATTTCAGATATCTGTCTTGAAATCTTCTTTAGCTCCCATGTATTTGCATATGTTGAGTGTTTGTAGTGCATGCATGGCCATATCATAAGGCTTTAAAAGAGACAGAGAAAGAGAGGATTCTGGGCATTAATCAAACGCTGGTACGAGTAAAGAAAGAAGCTTGGGGGGGGGCAGGGGCTTCAGAGAGAATGAGCCAAAGCAACAAGGAGTTGTGTCTTCCGATAGCACAAATTTGGCTCCCTCATTCCTTTTGTAAGGCAATTTATGAAACAGATGGCTTTGAATTTTGGTCATTTTATCAAGAGACAACTGTTCTCCTCTTACTAGTTTCCATCTGTTGGTTTCTTCTTTTAGCTGTAGGCACAACTATAATAGAAGAGCAGACCACGACCTGTTTTCCCTCAGGTTCAAAGACGTCCTCGCTGCCCCCCCTCCCTCTCTCCCTGAGTGTGGAGCACATACAGGACCTTTCATCTTGTTCAAAGTAGTTACAGGAATACTGTATCAGTGGGGAGCTCAGGAGTGTAAACCTTATAATCAACTTGGAGAGCCCGGGCCACAGTGTATGCTGTACAGTATATTGCACTGTGTAGTTCACTGTGTAGTCATCTAGTGCAACCGTCAGAGGAGCTTCAATTTAAATGTCGTCTCCCTTAATCCTCCCCTCTCCTCTCATGCAGGTGTCAGACAGGTGCGACTATGTTTTCGTGAATGGCAAGGAGATGAAGGGCAAGGTGAAGATGATGGTGAACTTCACCTATGGATACCTGAGCGCTCAGCTGGAGCTCAACGTGTGGATCCCTCGGCTACCCCTCCAGATTGAGGTGTCAGACACGGAGCTGAGCCAGATCAAAGGGTGGAGAGTTCCCATCATGGCCACCAGTCAGAGGTACAGTGCTGCACACATCTGTCAGTTACCAGTGTCCGACTTGTTCCTGGAAAAAGTAATTTTACTGCTCATTACCACTTAATGTTTTGAAAAGTAATTTTATTACTTAACTTACACTCCCTGCCAACAGTAATTCATAACACTACATCCTATATTACTTTTCTGAAAATGGTAATTGTGTCATTTCTCCTGTAGGCGCAGCTACGGGTAGATACTGTAACTTGCAAATGCTTTTTTTACCTGGGGGTCCTCTGTTGCCTGTGACCAGTATTTTCCCAAGGGTCTGTCTGAAAGATTAAAGTCAGTCATGGAGATAGGCAACATTTCATCCACCATTTATCCAGCTCACAAGCTTAATTAGCTCTTTGTTGCTTGTAGCCTGCAGCTGTCCATGATTAAAATCCAGTTTTGGTTGTTTAGTCACTGCAGGGCTACAGCCAGCCTCCACGGCTGAGGAGGGCAGGGGTGTAAATATAGACAGTGCAGGCAGTGTCACACTGTGGCCCGTGGGGTGGGGGGTGGGGCCCTTACGATTGATTCAGATTGCCACCGCAGAACTATGAGTTTCTACACCTGTGTTTAAAGAAGAATTCACATTAAAATGAAAATGGTGCCATTTGCTGTAGGCTATATGCCCTCAACAATGCAAACTCATCTCTGTCATGACTTTCTTTAATTTTTTTTTTTGTAAAACAGCAATCTATAACAAAATGATACGCTTATTCTACATGAACTACAAAAACCATGATTACACTATACACACACACACACACACACACACACACACACACACACACACTAATTATTTCTTACTTTCTATGATATTTCTGTCAAATCCAGGTAGGCAGTGATGATTGTTGGCCAACGTGTATGTTGATGATGCCGAGTGTCAAGTCTCTATTTGATCATGTGACAAGACAATAACATACGGTAGCTAGTTTAGCCAAAAAAATCCGTGCTGACTGACAAGCACATCTGCAAGTCCAGAGAGCAGTCGGCAGTAAGAACGGACAAGAGAGAGACAAACGGGGGAAAAAGTAGCAAAGTTTCCAAAGTTGGAAAGAGTCTTATTACCACTACCTGGCACAACGATATCCTTATCACCTTTCCTCCTGACAAAACCAGAGTAATGGGAATATTTCCAGCCACTGAATGTAAGCATTTCCCTCATCCAAGCTAGCTTGCTGCTTCGTGACATGCATGCATGCCAGTTACAAAAATGATTGTTGGATTTTAAATCAAAAGGGGGTTGATAACAAAAGTAAGGTTGTAATGAGTTATTTGGTTTTGAGGTAACTGTAATATTGTTCCTGCAGCTTTTAATAGTAACATATTACTGCCCAACACTGTCAGCTTTCTCAGCTCCCTTTAACAGACACAGTGATGAAGTATCCTGTATCTTATTCATTATCTCTCAGGATCAGATTAAACCAGGGAAATAAATCTAATTGGAAAGTATTTGTTTGGCTAATTGGATGGACTATAAGTTGGCTCAGTCTTTAATTTACATTTACTTGTTTTTTGTCTCTTTGCATAAAAATCAACATTCTGCCAACGGCTCATTTTCTCTCTTCAGTTTTTTTGTGTCATCTGCTGTGCAATGTGTAATTCAGGCACAATTTCCAATTATCCATTGAAACAGCTTTAGGGTCATGCCGCAAATGTTAATTTGAGTCGATCCAAGTTTGATTTATAAATACACTTTTTTTTCTTTCTCTAACAATAGACTCTCCTGTTGGTATCACACAAACGTTCAAGATCAAAGCCCTTTGTCCACTTTTGCAGCAGCACTAGCTTCATTTAACGAATAGCCTTTATCCCGAGTGATGTATTCGATTTCAATCATGGCAGCCCTAGATAAGATAATGATGAGACGTGTGACTGAACACCACTCCACCTGTCTCCTCCTGACTTCAGTCCTGCTGACAGTTCTTGGCTGATAACAAAATGGCTGACCTGTGCAATACAGCTTGTCATTACGGCCGGTTTAAGGTGGCCTGCCATTTTGCCTCTTAGTCGTCAGTAGAACAGAACATTATTAGAGCTGCCTGGAGGTCAGACCTCTCCCCGGGGGCCTCATCACTAGCAGCACCTCTGCCAACGCCGCTGTGCAGTGCTTCTCTGCAACTGTTGAAATCCATCAATTGATGGAGCGGCTATCAGCCTACCTGCAGTAATTACTCCTGGAAAAGCGTTGAGGTTGGACTTGGAGTCATCCCACGCACTAGGTGTGGCTACTCTAATTATCCCTGCTCCCCTCTTATTTTGAGTGACAGAGGTACAGCATTCAACTAATGCCATGGCTTGTCGAGGATGTTGCTCTCCCAGCTGTGTGCTGGTACGCCTTTATCAGCGGGGACAGGCCGAGTTGTGTTGTCATTGTTGACGCTGGCGCCACTGCTGATGGGCAGCAAAGAGCTTTGTTTCTCTCCGTCTTTCACTCGTCTTTGTTTATCAGGGGATAACAGGCGTGACCTTGCAAAGTAGCACTATGCCTGTTGGTGAAAACGGGCATCGGTCCACCGTCCATAAGCCCACAAGGAACTGAGCCGCTGAGCGACAGTGGCAGGGTCTTCCTCTATCAGCCAGGCTGGCAAGTCGGGGCCACATTGGAGGGGGGGTGAAATGAGAAATAAAGAGACATCAGGCCTGTAAGTTAGATAGTTGCAAAAGTACTCTTCACACAGTTTTTGACTGGCACTGCCTCTATGACTCACCTCTTCCCTCCCTAAACCCTGTCAAAACAGGGACAAGATAAGCCTTTGCAGACAGCAAACCTAAGTGTAGGCGTAGCACTCAGGCAAGCACCACTCCTTTAGCACGTCTTTCAAAATACGTACATCAAGATTCCTTTCCCCCTTGTTTTATAGTGTTTTAAAAATCTCTTGCAGTTAACTTTCAATACTGAGTTGGCTGTACTGAGTGTTCTCTTTCTACTGTAAAACAAACTTGCGCTTGAATTCCCTGCAAGATCCAAACAATAAAAAAAACAATCAAGCGCTGTCAGAGAGAGCTGCATATAGAAGCAGCACTGCCTATTTCCGTCCAAATGACCTTCGTCATGTTATTGTTGCAGAAAATAAAATGCAGCAAAATGCCAAAACAAATACAGGCACACAATCCACGGGGCACAACAAAAATAAGCATGACACACACACACACACACACACACACACACACACACACACACACACACACACACATTAATATGCAGCATCTCCTCTGAAGTCAGAAGTGGGCTTGAAAGTGAATGAAGCGGAAAGAAAAATTGCTTTGTGAAGCAGGTTGTTCTCGGCGCTGAGTGTGATTTGTTTATTAGATTAACCTTAGATTAGATTTTGAGATGGCTGCACAAGCACTGGCATATCAGATTTATACTGCAGCTAAAATGGTTGGACTTCACTATCAGCTTGTTTACTCCTGAATCCATTACATCTGACTAATACCTGCATGTATAAATGTCCTTATAAATATACTGTTTAAACGCTGATTCAGTCAATATGTCAGCACATACTCCTGTAACATCGGTGCCATTTGTCAAGTCATTGGCCGTGAATGTCAAATAACAAATTGTGTTTACGCTCAAAACGCTCACAATATGATTCAAAAGGATTTAACCAAAGCAGTCAGCGGTGAGAAACTTTCAATTACTGCTGTTGGAATAATTGGAAGATGGTGACTGAAATCATTGGCAGATGGTTTTCTCCTTGTGCATGTAATATGTAAATGAAGAGACAGTAGAGAACAGGAATTTATGAAAGGAGAACAGAAATTTAAAAGATAAATGCAAACGCAAAATGAATGTTTGATCACAAGAGCATGAATCACAAACTTTGTTAGTCAGATGGAATGAGAAATATATCTGAGAAAATGCTGCGTTTTATGCAGAGGGTAGTTCTTTTGTTTATATGTGAATTTGAAGGTTGGCCTTTAATTAGCCATTGTGGAGTAAGGTAACCCGGGGAAGGAAGCTCGGGCATTCTGTAAGTGTGAGAATATTACTGACCAGAAGCACTCAAATAACCCCATCCTCGCCTGGGAAGTTGATGCTGTGTTCTACTTCTGTGTGAAAAATGACATAAAAATCAGAAGTGGAGGAGTTAGCGTTCATGAATATGCATCAAATGTGTCATGTAGTGCCTGCTTAGGCACAACTGATCTGCTATTTTAATCTAATGTGGCAAGCGTTTATAAAATAGTGTTAAAAATTAAACTTTTAAAGTACAAATTGCAGACGTGTTAGCCGTGTTATGCAAAGGACAAACAGCAGATCTACAAACTGATCTGTAGACATCCATCCAAGTCTGGCACAGAGATGAGACTTGGATTGAGGACACAAGACTGATACCCATTCATTTCCACTTCCTGTAGTGTGCTCCCAAAACTACAATGAACCTGACCGTGTCCTTGTTCATAATATCTTTCAGTTCCAAACTGGACCAACTGGATATCAGATACTCCAGCAACCCTGGTCCCAGGGCAGCTTGGCCATGCTAGCATTAACACCCCTGAGAACTAATTTTCTCAATCAACTTCTTACTGTTAGTGATACAATTCTAAATAAGCACACAGTTTTCTGCAGCTTTTGGTTATTTCACTTTTGAGATTCCTGTTTTTCTCACTCCATCAGCTTTTGGTCTGACAAAGATAAGCCTTTGGAAGCAATGGCCAATATTTTGAGAGATCCAGTGTAGCTAGCAGATATATGACCAAGACCTCCACTGCAATGCTCTTGTCATGTGGGCTAGTCTTTACAAACAGATATCGACACATGAATGCAGATAAATCTTAAAAAAGCTAATAAAAAGCCAACTCACCATCATGATAGCTGATGGGTTATGAGACTGCATTATGGCCAACGTGTTTCCCCTCTGCACATGGACTGTTTATCAGCCATTTAAACATAATTGGTTAATAAAACGAATCACCCTTACATCACAGTAACACCTATCTGACATTTCTGCTGTGCATATTTTATGTACTGTGTTGCTTTTCTGGCGACGAAGATGCACCAAACTTACCAGCACAAAAGCTAAGCAATATACCATGCTATATTTGGAATATGTTCAACGCTTTACCTTACATACCAACTGATCGAAGCAGCAGTAGACCAGCAACTCCCATGTTTTAAAATGACTGTTTTTGTGAGTGTAGTCTGGTGACTTTGAGATTGGCTTCAGTTTCCCATCGAAAAGGACCTTCTGACTGCAAGGTAAAGGAGCAAAAAAATTCTAAATACAGTGTACCCATAAAGTGCTATTGATTTTTTTTCAGGTACCCGTGGGTATGTGACAGGTAACCTGCAAAAAGCTGTGTAATGGGTGAAAATATGTATATGTTTAAATTCACAGATACAGGTACAGGTGAGAGGTGGGTGAGGACAAATATATATAAATATATATATTTTTTTTGTTTGTTTGTTTGTTTTTAATAAAAACAAATGAAAATATATGCAGTATATGTGTAATATTTTGACATATATGTCACTATAATCAAGCTGCAATTCCTTTCTCAATGTGCTGGAGTCCTCCATGTCATGTGACGATGTGGTCAAGGGTTTGACTTGTGTCACTGACTTTCAAAATAAAAGGAACTGTGGCTTTATAATAGTGATGTCAAAATATTACACATATACTGCACATCTTTTTCTTCTGTTTCATTCTGAAAAATGAAGAACATATTTCTGTTCTAACCCACTGCCTGCTTGTGTCTAGTTCATTTTTACCCATGCCCGTACACGTGAATTAATTCATATACATATTTTACACAGCTTTTCATGAGTGCCCAACCCAGTGCAGGACTCTGCTCAGAAGTTATCATCAATGAACACTGTGATTCAGTATATATACTACTTGAACTACAAACAAAAAACAAAATGCTTCCAATGCCAAAATCTTGTCCTGCTGCTGACAGTTTCAGTCATGAATATTTTGATGATATTAAGGGTCTTTAAGATTACAAGAATTACAATAGAGGAAACAAGTAAAATAGTTAACTTGGTTTGTATTTGGGCACCACAGTTCAGTCAAAATTCAGACTTTTACCACAAATCTATTACTTGGCTAGATCACTTGTTGAATACTAAAGGTTTTCTTTTAGTGATCCTACAATACCCACAGTAGAACATCTGTCATTAAGTTGCATGTGAAATCGGCCCTGCCAGCGAAGGTTTAAGCCCTTAACTCCAAATCTCACTGTACTCACAGCTTTTCTCTGGAGCGTGCAGCTAACATCTTTATTCCCACGGCTTCGCATGCAGTCAGATTTCTCACGGGATTCAGACAGAAAAGAGACAAGCAGAGCGGATAATCTCAAGAAAAACAGTTTAAGAGATTAATTTATTTTCCTCTCCCCTTTATCATGATCGCAACCTTTGCTAGTGCGTGTGAGAGAGAGAGGGAGAGAGAAAGAGAGACAGGGGAACAAATGGCGATTATTAGACAGAAAGGCGGGTGCGAGCCTACAGTGCAGTATATGATTAGTAGTTTTGCTGACAAAGCACTTTTCTGTTTAAAAGTGTCCCAACTGTGCCCCAGTGTAAGACTGAAGAGCTGTTACAGCATTTATTCTCCCAGATCAACCGTTCAAACATTGCTCTCTCAATATCTTACGGTGCTTCATCTGTTGTTTGTTGAAGCAAAATTAAAAAAAACAAACAGTTATGAGCAAAATCTAATGATATCGCAGCTATGTTGTAACCATTTAAACCCAGTTTGTCATACTGAAAGCAATTTTCCTGGTGAGAAAGAGCTGAGCCTCTGTTGGCTGATTTGTTGCCTAAAGTAATAAAATTAGATTTGCTAGCAACAGAGCAATGAGGGAGGCTATTAAGTAAAGCAGTAAGGAGGTGTATGCACATTCACAACCCAGACCAGGTGCTCTGAAATGTTGAGGGAGAGACACTGAAAAAGAAAAATGATAGCCATACGCTGGATTGATCCTCTCTTAGAGGTTTAATCAACAACATTGCATCATTACTTGATCTTCGCTGGGTAAACATCCCTGTGTGAGTTACACTGCTGTGTGTGTGAACGTTTGACAGAGATCAGTTTAAGTTAAATGCTGCTGAAAATACCACAAACCACACATCAATGCAGAGTGCAGAGCTGCTATTTTTTTCTTCTCATCTATCAAGCATTTATTTAGCAAATACAGTATGCGCATATGGCACAGTTATTTTAGATCCTGCCATTTTTGGACTGTATTACAGAAATAACCAACAAGTACCTATAATTACAGTATAGGATGTTACAGAGCTTTGACACGTTAACTTTCTGTAATGTTTTAATTGAAATAGCATACATAATGAACAAGACTACAAGTCTACAGCCTCTATTAATGGCTCTAAATGCTAATATCACCATGCTAACATGCTCAAAGCAGGCCCTCAGGAAGTGCACCAGGCTTTGAAGCCACTGTCGTATGGGCCAAACAGTGTAATTACATCCGTCACGTGATAACCTGTGGCCCAAAAAGAATTATTCCATTTACTTATAATGGAGAAAGAGACCTCTAGCATCATTACCCCTGTGAACTAACTTGTTTTACCATAGAGATTTGATCCATTCAGTCTGATAACAATTGGAAAGTCTATTAAAGCTGCAAAACTGAGTCATTTTATCCCCATTCAAGTTACATTAGCGTTAAACTCGAAGTATAGCCAGCTCAGCCGCCAGAAATCTAGTGCGCCTGCTCTGCAGGGCCACACAGTGAGAAAGCAATGCCAGTCATCTAGGTAGTACACAGCAGTTGAACCATTTTGGCTTTATGTGCCCCTACAACTTAAGTAGGATTAAACTGGGCCTTGCCTCCAACGCTGTATCCAGTTCTCTTCATATATCCATGGCTCAAAGTGATAATGTTAGCATGCTAACATGCTCAGAGTGACGATGCTAACATGTAAACATGTAGCAGGTGTAATGTTAACATGTTCCCCATCTCAGTTTAGAGTGTTAACGTGCTAAACTTAACTAATTGGCACTTGATACAAAGTACAACTAAAGCTGAGGTAAATATCAATAGCTTTTGCAGTTCAAAGTTCTGACCTGATGATGGCACTAGAGAAAAGTCAGATGTTCAACAAAGTCATTAAAGTTCACCCTGAAAGGGACGTAAATATCTGCATATGGCAATCCATCAAGTGGATGTCAAAAAATTTCACTCAAACCTACAAATGTTGACCTAACAGTGGTGCTAAAGGAAAAGCTGGGATCAACATTAATAGGATTCATCCTCTGGGCACCACGAATGTTTCCAAGCCATCCAGCAATTACAGTAATTTCAGTCTGGACCACGGTAATGGAACGACCAACACTGCCATCCCTAGAGTTGCTACCAGTTAGCACTTCTTTTTTTTCCATTGTTGCTAGGTCCACACGGGACAGTGAGGACGAGGATGATGAGGACAGACGAGGACGAAGCTGCACCCTGCAGTACCAGCACGCCATGGTCAGAGTCCTGACCCATTTTGTAGCAGAGTCAGCTGATCCCCGAGGCCAGACCAGCTTCATGCTGGGCACTGATTGGCAGGTGGACATCACAGAGCTGGTGTGGGACTTCTTGAAGGTAGAGGACCCCCAGATTGCACAGCTATTGGACAGAAGGATACTGGTGGGACTGGACATGGGGATGACTACTATCCAGGTAGGTCATGTGTTAGCTTGAAGCTAGAACCTTTTCTAATAGTTTTGGACATCATCCCTATAAATAATGATAAAATTGTGTTCACCAAGCTAATTGCTGAGATCTGGAAATGCGGCAACAATGCTAAAATGAAGCTTACATGTCAGTCGGTCATTCAAAGAGGTTGTAAACAAACCTTCAGGTTAGCCAAAACTTACTGTTGTTACCCAAACTGTACATGCAAACATCTAGTCGCTGTGTACTGTACTTTACTTTCTGTAGTTTTTCACACAAACGTTCCCTTTCTGGTAATGTAATATATGTGCAAATATTAAATTTCCATTATGAAATACATGTACACATAAAGTAAAACCATACATGTACATATATACCAATTAGCCAAAACATTAAAACCACTGACAGGTGTGATCATCTTGATCATTGATCATTGATCTTGATCATTGATCATCTTGTCACAGTGCAATGTTCTGCTGGGAAACTTTGGGTCCTGGCATTCATGTGGATGCTACTTGATGCAGCCCCCCTCATGGCAATAGCACTTGTCGATGGCAGTGACCCCCCAGCAGGACAACTCATTGTGCCACACCACAGAAGCTGCTCAGGAATGACCCACGGAATGGGACAAAGAGCTCCAAATACCCCAGATCCCAATCTTACCGGACATTTGAGGGACGTGCTAGCACACTAGAGGTAACCCCGAGCCATGAGTCCTCCTTGGACTGGACTTGGCTCTGACCTGTCAAGGCATGGACAGAGGACCTCTGGAGGGTGTCCCTTTGTGTCTGGCACCAGGGCGTTAGCTTCAGATCTTTTGGGTCCTGTACGATGTGAGGTGGGGTACCAGCACATCCCATAGATGTTTGATCAGGTTTGGATCTGGGGAATTTGGAAGCCAGGTCAGCACCTTAAGCTCTCTGTCACGTTCCTAAGGCCAATTCTGAGCAGCTTTTCTGGTGTGGCATGGTGCATTATCCTGCTGGGGGGGGCACTGCTACTGGGGACTGCTGCTGCCTTAAGGGGGGGTATCTGGTCTGCAACACTATTCAGGTGGGTGGAGCGTGTCATGTAGCATCTACATGAATGTCACAACCAAAGGTTTCCCCACAGAACATTGCACTGAAACAAGATGATCAATGCCGTTCACTTCACCTGTCAGTGGTTTTAATGTTTTGGCTGATCGGTGTTTGTACAAACTATAAATTAAACATATTAGAAATCAGAACAACTTATTGTTTTTATCCGGCTTCCTCCTGCAGTCCAAAGACATGCAGGTTAGGTTAACTCGTGACTTTAAATTGCCCGTAGGTGTGAATGTGAGTGTGAATGGTTGTCTGTCACTATGTGTCAGCACTGTGATAGTCTGGTGACTTGTCCAGGGTGTACCCCACTTCTCACTCAATGTCTGCTGGGATAGGCTCCAGTCCCACTGTGACCCTGAAGAGAATAAGCAGTTACTGATGATGAATGAATGAATAAATGAATTACAAATGTATGTTAAAAGTTAATTTAAAAAATAATATCTAAGCATACATCACTCTTGATATAGGGGCATATATGTCATACATTACATTTACATATGGGCGTCGACTTGAATGTTGTCATAATTGATAGAAATGATGGCTTAAACTGCAAAAACAAGACCAAAGTTGTAATAAACCTGAACTATTCTTTAGATGAAAGTCTTAATAAAAAAATCATAATTGGTAGCCTTCGTCTCATGCTTGCGCCATTGTTAATAAATACAGTTGCTAGGGTGCGCTAGCAATTTTAACATTCCACTTTTGCCAGTGCTTTCCAAATTAAGACCATGTTTCCCTTGAACCCTGCTGCATCCCGTTTCTCACAAGGTCTAGCCACTTGTCCTTCTCCTCACCAATGATTTGTGAAAAGAGAGAGGAGGATACAGAAGCATCTCTAACTGACAGTGAATATAAATTCAGTTATTCAACCATCTGCCATTGTGAGAAACTCTTAAAGGTTCCATCTGCTTCTGATCTTGTGACATCAAGTCATTGTACAGATTTCTTCCAAAATGTCATGATGTAAAATGCAGTGCAAAGGGCACTGGAGGCTGCTGATGATCTGGGCATAGATCTGTTTTTGTAATTACAGAATATAATGTGGCAGTTTTTCTAATGTCTGAAAACTAATTTGGTAATGATTTTATTACTGATATATATGTATTTATATATATACGTGTACTTGCATACTGTGAACACAAATACATGTTAAAATAATAAACTGTACGAATTTTGAACATATGGTTTATTCCAGTGACAGTAACAGATGCCACTGGTATGACTCGTACCTCCTTTTGTCTAGTGCAGACAGGTGCTTACTGGTGTGTCACAGCCTGTTCTGCGGGCTCTCAGCAGTGAGTGGGTCCTCCCCCTCGGCCCTTTGGTTTGTCATGCTGTTCAGGCTAACTGGATGAATATCAGCCTCCTAATGGCATCAGTGTGAGTGGGATCTGCTCCCTGGTGTCGAGGACTCATCCGTCTGTCTGTGTGCAGACGTGTCTTCAACTTCGCAAAAACATCCACTCTCTCACAAAACAAGCACGAACCGGAAAACATGACGAACGCAAAGGTCTGACAGCTGTGCCACGCGCCACACAGACTGATGCACGAGGAGAAATTTATAAAGATATGCAGGCAGAGAAAGTCCCACATGCCACACATGGCATTCATCATAAATACAGTTAGACTTCCTGCTTCTGAATTGGGGTTAAAGTGTGCCTTTCCTCTGGATTACTAGTATTAATCAAAGGGAATGGATTCTTACCTACAGGAGGTACTGGGGTTGGGTGGCAGCCAAGTTCCAGTTGTTGTTTGATCTACACAGCCTGAGTAAAAAGATAAAATAAAAAGTAGGTTTTGCATATTGCGCAGGGGCTCGTGAGCCTTTTATGTTAGATGAAACACTTGGAAAGACATTTTCTTAAATCACCTATAACTCGTCTTAATCCGCTTTTTTCGTGTCTTTGACATCTTCTCTGCTAAGTGTTCATTGATGTGATGCGTGTGCATTCCACCTGACAGGAATCCCTTGTCAATCAAGTCGTGTGACCAGCGTTGATATATTTCTGCTTCGGATATCCTCTTGATGAAGTTTCCATAGGTAGTTTTTTCTCTGTTCAGTTATGTTTGCTCTCGCTGCTGATTTCTCCTGGGAAAGACCTCCCCAACCTTGGGTGTTGAGAGCAGGAAATGAAAAAGCTTTCATGAGCAGGCTATACAATAGGTTGAGTCACAATTGTAGAGTAGCACAGCTGTAATTGATCGTACCAGAATGTCACAAGTTATTGCTTGACAATCATGTATTTGAGGGGAATGTTGTGGAAGAAAATCAAACTCTTTAACTTTTCCTGCTAAAGGTTTTGCTATGTAAAGATATAGTGGAGTAATGGCAGAGAAGAAAGTCACTCTATCTTTGTGTTGTAATCCAAGCTTCTCTGTTCATTGTTGAGGTAGACAGTCCGGCGGTGCAGGCATGTTAGTGCACGTGAGTCCCTGTGTGTATCTCACTAACTAGCTTGTTGCCACTGCTCTGCATTGCACTCGTACAGTGGTTACTGTTGATAACACCGTCCTGACCCACGCTGACGAAACAGTAGTGTCGTTGAAGTGTAGAGCCCACCCTTTGGTTCCCCCCTACATTAACACTGTTCATGCAGTTAGCATTGTCAACTGCTAACCAGCTTAGCCACCTTCATGTTGAGAGCCATGTGCAGACAATCTCAGCTCAGACTCTCAATCACTGAATGCATTTACATGCACATGAATTACCTGTTTATGATTGGGTTTTGGGAGCATCTTGTTTATGTGTTTGGGCATGTAAACACCATATCCTGTTTTCAGAAACTTGGAGAGGATCTTATCATGTTTATGAGAAAGCT
Organism: Cephalopholis sonnerati; assembly: GCA_019142605.1. Lineage (NCBI taxonomy): Eukaryota > Metazoa > Chordata > Actinopteri > Perciformes > Serranidae > Cephalopholis > Cephalopholis sonnerati. The sequence goes on along the minus strand of JAGQAX010000007.1, from coordinate 13,469,831 downwards.
GAATATGCTACCTGGAGTACTCCAGGATACTGCTGCATGTAGACACCTTGTCCCAGTTACTGAGTGCCACACTGACTACCTGCGCAGGCATGGCTTTAGCCAAGTGATGCAAAATAAACAATGGCGGTGGCTAAAGCATCTGGCTTTTGGTGCAATGAAGAAACAGAGTATTGTCTTGTGGTAATAAAAGAGGCTGCTTTTCTTCACCCACTGCTTCCCTTTCTTACGCAGTGGTAGTGACAGTGACAGGCTGACACTGGTGTAGAGGACAGTGTTATAGGACTGGCGTAGCTCCTTTCAGAAACGGCGGTGGTTGGTGTTAGAGCAGACAGCTGTTGGCAATTGGAGCAGAGAAGAATTCAGCCATTGTCAAGTGATAGCAAATGTAGTGTGGTGTTTAATATTTCCTGTCTCACTCATTTCCCGTTGCCTGTTTGTTTTTGTACTAGTTACTTGTATTGATAATGTATATGGGGAATATGAATAACCCAGTTTTTCTGTGCTCATGTAAATACCATAAGCGGGATAAGCCTCATAAACAGGTTATTCATGTCCATGTAAACACTCTCAGATATGCTCTGAATGTCACATATGGCTCCTCTAAAATGTCACAGATGTAATCAGTAGTATTTTCCTTCTCTTTTTTTTTATTTGCTGTCTTCTGCCCCTCCCAGGTGTTGTCTCCTTTGTCAGACTCAATCCTGGCGGAGAAAACTATCACAGTAGTGGATGACAAAGTGACCATCACAGAGCTGGGGGTGCAGCTGGTGACTGGCCTCTCCATGAGCCTGCAGCTCAGTCCAGGAAGCAACAGAGCCATCCTGGCTACCACAACCACACAGGAGATTCTGCAAAGCCCCAAACAGGTCAGGATACTCTACATAAATTATACAAGTAGGGCTGCAGCGCTTGGTTGATTCATCGAGTAATTCATCAACATAATTTAATCAGCAGCTATTCTGATTATCCATTAATCGATTTAGCGATTTTTCAAGCCAAGAGTCCAATCATTTGTTGGCTCCGGCTTCTCAGACGTGATGATTTGCTGCTTTTCTTTGTCATATTTGTAGCAAACTGAATATATATGGGTTCTGAGGTGTTTAAATAGAACAAGCAATGTAATCATCACCTTCACATTTTTGACATTTTGCAGACAAAACAATTAATCTATTAATTGAGGGGACATGGATAATGAAGATAATTGTTGCATTCCTGTATATAACAAACTTGAAGTGCAGATTGAGATAAGAATAAGACCTGAATTGAGCTTTGCTTAATAGCTCATGTCTGTCTTAGCAAGCACGGTTGAATACAAAGCCTCTAATGTATTAGATTAAAAACAAAGACCAGTAATTATTAGCAAACACAATTTAGCCAGGTCTGATTAAGACAGAGAATGATGCTAATTAGTTTTACACCAGTAATTATTATCTCTTTGCATATTCAATTTTTTCTCAATGGTTTAATAGCCATTTGATGAAAGACAGACTTTCATATAGCTACTGAAGCCAAAATATTTGCATTCTGCAGCCTTGATTACAGTGCTTTTCAAAACAAAAGACTTACTTCCAGATTCCATTTCACACTATCGGGGTCCTTGAATGAGCAATTTTACAATCAAAGAAAGGCGTGAGTGTGCATGTGCTCGTGTACACGTGTCTATTTGTTTGTTGCACACCATCCCTAACCCTCTTAACTCCAAGGCCTGAAAGCCAGAGTGTGACAGAATGTGTTTCCTTGGGCAGCTAATAGAAACGGGAGCTTAATCTCAGAGCATGCAAAAGCAACACCACAGCTTCTGTACCAAAATATGACTTACAGCCCAAACTTGGCCGTTCTGTCATACTTTGCCTCCCTTTCTTATTTGCCCTGGCTACTCTCATTGTGGACCCTTTGATCTGCCCATCATGCCCTCGCACAAGTTCTCTGAACTGCTCCTTTACACCCCACTCCTTCCCCCTCTTCCTCCAAGTATAAGGAAGGATAGGAAGGCCATTTATCTACCCTATCTCCACATACACACTGTGAAGATAAGCAGGCAGCACTACACTGTAAGTCCTCTGGTGTCAGTAATTAGGGAGCATTGACAGACCACTGTGGGGACCCGCCTTTGGGGATTTGTCCTTCGGCAACATTAAAAGACAAATTATGAAACTGCAGTAGAGGAAGGCCTTAAGATGCCTATGTATGGCAAATCCTCACTCGCATGGACAATGTTTAATGTAACTGTTTGATCTTTTCCGCCTATCTTCCAATCTGCATCCCGCTACAGTTTAGAAAGAAAAGCCGCTGCGATAGCACAACTACGTAGTGAGCTTGTATTGGACCTAAAATGTCGTCTGCAATTATAATACTCCATGTTTTCTGTCAGTCTATGTATGCATTGCTAAAAGGAACATTAAATGCAAATAATCCAGTTCTCATTTTTACCAGTTCATTACACTCCTGAGAGTAAAAGCCAGTGGCAACAAGCAATGGGATATTACACAGTACCTGAACAACATCTGGTTGATGCTCTAACTACCCGACAAAGAGGCCTTGCAATTTCAAAATAATTTCAGCGCTGATACATTGAAAACAATTTGATCTGTTGCAGTTTGTTTTCATGAAATAAGGCTAGATGCAGTATTTCACATTGTTTTCATTTATTTGTTCGACAGCAGCCCAACATGTCTGTGTGTCACCGACTGCTCTCTCTCTCCTTGTCTCTCTCCTTCGCTCTCACTCTCTGCATATTGTTGTTTGTGTGTGTGTGTTCCCACAGGAGGCCTTGATCAGCGCCTGGCTCCAGTTCAGCGATGGCTCTGTGGCTCCTCTAGACCTGTATAATCCTGACTTCTTTGTCCTGACGGCCACCTCCCTAGATGAGGAGATAGTGACAGTGCAGCAGAACCCCTCATGGAAATGGCCTGTCATCGTGACAGAGGCGGAAGGCCAAGGCCTGCTGGTCAGGGTGGAAATGACTGTCTGCGAGGTCTGCCAGAAGTTCAAGCGCCGCAGCATCCTGGCAGCGGGGAACTGTAACGTCAGGGTGAAGTTTGGTCATAGTGACAGCTCAAGGGGAGGGAGCAGCGATTACGGCCCCGATGGAGATGATATGGAGAACAGAGGCAGGCTCTCCCCATCTCAGGACAGGACCGGCCCTGACACCCACTACTATGGCAGCTCTATCTCTGACATGGAGGATGGGGTTTTGAGGAGAGCCACCACCACTAGAAGCGCAATAATGCGCAGACCCAATGGGGACAAACTTTCAGATGATGGTAGCCAGAACATGCCGATTGACTTTGCTGACTTTCCTGCACAAGTGGACCTCCCCCGTGGCCGCAATATAGACGATGACCTCATTCAGACAGCTCGTGGGCTCACAGACCTGGAAATCGGCATGTACGCCCTGCTTGGGGTCTTCTGCCTTGCCATCCTTGTATTTCTCATCAACTGCATCTCCTATACTCTGAAATACCGTCACAAGGAGCTCTCAATTGAGGGCCAGGAGAGCATGAACCACGCTCATGATTGGGTGTGGCTGGGGAATGAGGCAGAGCTGCTGGAGAGCCAAATCAGCCTGTCGCCCCAGCAGGAGGAACAGACTTCCATGATGGACTCAAGCAGCGGGCTCGAGGAAGGCAGCCACTTGCTGAACGGAGGCTCGGCTCAGAAGAATGTGCAGGGCCAAGTGCACCGGTCAGCAGACTCAGGGTGCATAGCCAAGGACAGCAAAGGAGACTCACCCACCACCAAGAGGAAGAGAGTCAAGTTCACCACGTTCACCACCATCCCCTCAGACAGTAGCTACCCCACTGTTAACACACTGACTGGAAGCCACAGCCAGGACATTAAGTGGGTGTGCCAAGACGTGGAGCTGGGAGACTCCAAGGAGTTGCGCAATTACATGGAAAGGTTAAATGACAGTGCTTTAAAAGAGGTGGCATAATGTACTGCGTGCACTTGTAACAAACTCACCCTTATGCCTTTCAGAGGAAAGTGGGTCTGGACAAAAACCGGACCCAGAAATTGACTTCACCCCCAACTGCCAAAGGGTCATTAAATTAAAGAGGATTATCATGATTCCACAAGTGGATAAATATGTCAATAAATGAGGACGTCAGTTGGTCCTATTTTTCATTTGTTTATCAGATGATTACCTTTCTATCATCATTTTATTACTACAGGGTTTAGGTAGAGTGATCCCAGGACTGATCTGCAGCAACTATGACCTGTAATATTCAGACAACATGTAGATTTTAAAACCAACAGTAACCTGACTAGATAGATGTTCCGAATGTGTGTGCTCATTAAATGGTTTTGGAAGTTTTGTAACATTTTGGATATTAATTTCTTACGCCAGATCCTTATTCTGTGGAAGAGTTCTGGAAAGGCCAAAGCAAGCAACGAGAAATTTCTGCATGTCGATGGAAAAAAAAAAAAAAAAAAAGGCACAACTTTCCGGTTCATTCTCATCCTCTTTAACACGGCAGAAGACCTGTTATGTATATACCGAACAGTCTCCAAAGCATTGTATTGTTGCTCTGTATATTGTATTTTCATAACATTTAAGAAATACACAACAATGTGAAGAGCGTGTATCAGCTTTTATTGGCCGCAGCATCACGAGGCCATTCATTTCTTAAATCCTGAGGTCAGCTGAGGAATGTGGTTGAGGAGGGGGAGCCAATTACACATTCATCTTTGTTAAGAGGATTTTATTAGATGTAATTTACACACAGACCGTAACACAAGCTGCTCCACTTTAGTGCTGGCCGGTGAAGGAAGGCAGCAGCCATTAATACCCTCATCTCGTCCATTAGAACTCAGTACCCTAACATGACAGCCAGAAGGGGCTTTTAAACTAAAACGCTGGACAACATGGTAATGTGACATTTCCCACTACCACTCCCCAGTTTAAAGTTTTGTGAGCTTTGAAGAAAATGCCAATTAAGGTCTCGTTAACCTCTGCCCCATAGCCTCCAGGAAAAGCATACTGATGGACAAACTGGGATGAAATGTGCTCTCCATCTCTCAGGGAGAGTTTGGATACAAAAAGAGATAATTACAGGCAAGGTGGGAAATGTTTTCTTTTTGGAAATGGATCTTTTATTATTCAGATAATTGCACAAATAATAATCATCTCTGAAAACTTCCTAAACAAAGGCAGTCGGCTGAAAAATTGCATTTTGCTCAGTGAACGTTATTATCATCACAGTGGTGTTGGCTGATTGCGTTTTTTTGTGTTATTATTTTCCATCAAGCAGAGAAATGTTCACATTATGTTAACTGTTGCTGCAGCATGGATCAGACTGTTAATCAGCAACACTCACGATATTAGCTCGAAAGAAGGGAGGTGAGATACTTAAGCAAATGGTAGCACTACCTTGAGTGTAATTAGAGGATGCCATTTAGATTATGTCAACAGTCAGCACTGAATGAAGCCCCTCCAGACACCTGTATGAAAGTTTAGTGGCTGTTCTACTTTTATTTTTCAGTTCAAGCAGCATGTGTACTGATTCTCTTTTCTGCTTCTGCAGTGCTACTGCTAATCCACTGCAAGCTGATCCAAGACACTGAATTAACAACAACAACAACAACACAATCAATAAATAGATTCCAAATAAAAAAGATAACATGCCATGATGAGTGGTACGATAATTAAGAAATAAGTCTGCTATTGTCTGAGTTAGATGAGAAGATTGATACCACTCACTTCACTGCACGGTAGGCCTAATATGGAGCTATAGCCCGCTCCCCGCTTAGCTTAGCAGAAAGACTGGAAACAAGGGGAAACAGCTTGCCTGGCTCTGTCCAAAGGTAACAAAATCAATCTGACAGCACCTCTAAAGCTCAATAAGTCATACTTTATATCTTGTTCATTCAAATTGTACAAAACCCGAAATGTTTAAAAAAAATTAAACATGGTTTTACAGGGGATTATGGTCAGTCGGTTTGCACCAACCAAGGTGCAAATACTTCCTGGAATCTCAAGGTATAGAGTGCTGCAGGAATGAGTCCTAAAACCTTGAAATGAGTGAGCATTTTAGCACCACTGGTTACCTCGTCTCAAAGTCAATTGGTTTTGCCTGCATGCCTGTAAAAAGGTCTGTGGTTAACACAAGTTCATGAGACTTTCATGTTTTGTTCTATGACATACAATACCTCAGTAAATACCCCACCCATGAATTTTAATGCTCTTATGTGTCTTAAAAAAGATGATTGCCAAAGTTCCAGAACGTCATCAAGCCCAACACTGTTTTACAGCCTCATTGTGGTAGCAACGTTGAAGTCATGCAATGGTGGTGTAGTACGTTTATAGCCCAACATTAGCTTTTTACTTCGAGCGATTGCGTTTATGCTTTAAAAAACATTAGCATTCATTTGTAAAGATTATCTTGCTGAGCGAAATGTGTGAGTATCAGAAACTTTTGTTTACCACAGAGCTTTTTTTCCGCAATTATCCAAAATCCAATTGAAAACTTCCATAGGCTTTTTGACAAGGGAACCAGGGCGACACTAACTTCCTTGTTGGCCTACAAATAAATGTCATCCCTGTAGCACTCTATAACATGTAAATTAGCAAGCTTGAGAGCTGGTAGCATGGATGTATTAAGAGACCTGGACACAGCATTGAAGGTGGGCCCCTGTTCATTCCTATGAGAGTTGATCAGTAGCGCATGAAGCCAAAAAAGCTCTAAATCCATGATATGAAATTAGATAGATTTTCCACATTATGGGGCACGTAGAGCAAGCACATTAGAGACTTACGGCAGCCAAGTGTGGTGGTAACTTCTGGTTTAGTGTTCCACTAACTTGATTGGGGATAAAATCATTTAGAGGGGAGCACCAACTAAATTAAGAACTCCAGTATGTTATTTCCATGGCTTAGAAAAGTTCAATCAATATTTGTGAACATGAGTTACTCTCTCTCTCAAAGCCAGAAACCAGATAAGTAAGTCTCAAACTTGTGATATCACAGGGTATAAAGTCTGGAGCTGCTCCATAGACAGAGAATGGGGGCCTGATTTTGTGGACTCACAGAATGTTTGTTTTCTTTTTTATACCCAAAATGAGCTTTATTCTGTTGTAGTGTTCTCAGTTGTGAAACAGAAAATGTATCCATATACTCAGAACATTCACCCGGCTGCTCTCAGCGTCATCTATAATGGCTTTCCCACATTACAAATTAAAGTTCTAGTAACCTAGCTCTTGGATTTGAGAGAGAGTCGTTCATATTCACTAATATTTTTGGACTGTATCAGTCTAAAAGAATAACATATGAATTTTGAAAATGGGCATGTTCCCCTTTAATTGTGCAGTTCTTCTAATCTTTCAAAATATTATTAGTGATCACTGATTTACAGACGTCTTTTTAACAATGTAAGTCTATGGAAAAGTCTTTTTTGGGCCCCAGGGCATCATGTGACAGATCCGGATGGTGTAGTTCCAGTTTTGACCACTATGTAAAATTGGCTTCAAAGCCTAGCGTTCTTCCTGGGGAGCCAGGCTAGCTCTTTTCCCGTTTCCAGCATAGATTTTAATAATAACTAGATACCAGACGCCAGGATGGCGCCTACTTAATCCAATAGAGTTGTTCAACTGGCGCATATGCCAAGAAAGTTTTTAGCTTCCGCAGTCTGCAGCCCACTGAATATGTGCAGTAGTGTTTCTCCCACTGGCCCTGTCTGCAAGTTGCCACTCAGCTCATAGACTTCACATTATGATGACATCATGGATTTTTAAATGTCTTTTCTTGGCTTGAGAAAACTTTAACAAATGTAAAACCACTGTGGCTCAAAAATTCACAATAGAATAGAGTTAAAATTGACCTTGTTTGCTGTTTGAGGTGTCTTGTCAACAGTTTTACAGACGTCTCTTTTACAGTGGTGTAGCTAATACATGCAGGCCCATATACAGAGGAAAAACCATCTGTTCACTCTTTCGTCTCTGTTTCTGCTCTGTCCTCAAATGTTTTTGTTTTTTTTGTTCCTTTGGTACGATCGGCTGTCTCCTGTGTAATTTTCCTGCTTCTGTGGCTCTATCGGTGGCTGCAGGGGATTGAAGCGGGGTCCATGTGCAGCCAGCGTGTGCTGTGTGCTGGGACCATAGCTGCTGTGCTCAGCCTGTGGACTGTGAAGGGCGAGGAGAGCCAGTGCAGGTCTAGGAGGGATTTAACTGTCAGCCACAAGGGGCATGATTGATGGAGGGCCCTTTGTAATTAAAACACCACTGCGACTCTCTTTCCGTGACCGTCGTCGGTGGCTTCAGCCTCTTCAGGTAGCAGCAGAACAGCCCATTAAAGACTCACCATCTCCACCCCCTTGGGCTACGGTTTTAGACATGTGTTCACACCTGCTGGGATGTGGTGGCACAGGAGATATAATGATTGTATTCACTTCCATTCTTGGAACATGGTAACTCAAGACTCATTTTCGTTGGCCTTGATGTCTTGACTTCCCTGAAAGGAAAAGAAAAAGCCTTCCCCAGGCCTCCATCTTAAATGGATTTTTAATTAAATTGATGATGTGAGACCAACAAACTCACACTAATGGTTGGCTGTGCTCCCTGTGGTCCTAATGTGCCGGGCCTGTATTTGCAATTTCCAAATGATTATTCGCTGCTTGATTTATGTTGCTTCCTTTGAATTCATTTTTAAATCAGTTCACAGTAGTTTTACAGCAACTAAACACAACAAACATGCTGTCGCAGAGGAACGAAGGAGCAGCCGACAAGGTCAGCTTGACATTCCGGTCTGACCGATTTTTACAGATGGAGCCGCGGGGAACCAAAGACAACTGCGTTCATAAACAACACCCTCGTGCCAAATCTGTGTCTTGTAAACACAATCTCCCACCTGACCAGTGCACCACAGTGGGAGGACAAGCACACACACACAAATGTTCACACACACAGGTAACTTGTCTCACTAGCCTTGTAAGGTTCTTTATTGACAACATTGAGCCGAGCCCCTTACCTCAGTCTTGACCTTATTCTAACCTTGCAGAATTAAGCTAGAGATGTTATTCTTTAGTTTTCTTTTTGGCAACAAACGTGAAAAAATAAAAACCTACAGTGAAGGAGTCCATCTCTCAGTACTGTATGAATCCCCTTATCCGTCAGTGGCAATGTGAAGATGTAAATCCTTTTCTAAAAATAGGTCACAAATGTTTTATTTTTAAAAAAATACAGTACTTAGTAATTTCTTAAAACCTGCTGGGCACTGTAGTTTCTTAGCAAACGTTTCTTTAAAGGGGATTTAAAGCTTGTTTGCAATCACGTGATTGTTATGACACATGAAATGCAGATCGAGGGCAGGAAGTGATAAATCCATGAATCCTGAATTGGAAATCAAAGGAAGTGACTATGAACCTTCAGGCAGCAGGCATTGCCAGAAAATGGAAACTTATGTTGGATGTGATCTATACAAAATGAAGAAAATTTTTCTTCCCCACAACTAGACCGTTTTTCCCTTTGTGGACATGATCGTCCTCATAAATTACCCCATCCTCCAGATCTCCTAACATTACTGACGAGCCGAGGAAAGCGTGCAGGAATCTAGTGGACTATACTAATTTGTGTGCAGCTGGGTCCATGACTGAAACAAGTGCCATCGTGTCTTTGGTGGGGTGAGTAAATGTGCTTGAGTATACCTGTCTTTTATATTTCAGCTCTGTACATTTAACACAAAACTTCAGCGTTAATGTTAGATGACCCCCCAACAGAAGACGAGAAGAATTATTATTTCGGGAATTAAAGTGGCCTTTCTTTTGGTCCCAATTTGATTGGTTGGAACGGCTGTAAACAGCACCGATCATAGGCATCTGTACAGTGTTGGCAGTCTTTGCCTCCAGTTGCCTGCCCTGCATCTTTATACAACACCAATGACATCATACTGTATGCAAAGTAGCTGTAAAGCATTCGTTGGGGACTATTTTCTGCTGTGGATTAATACATAATTTTGCTCCAGCGAGTATATACAACAGCAGGAAAGTGTATGTGGGTTTGATTCAAAATTAACTACAGTGCCCACGTTCATTGTAATAAAGTAAAATGTCTCCCACTGTGGCTCACTGATGTATTTTTAATGTTTTTAAACAATAAAGGAAGTCTATGGCACAAAGGAATACCACACTTTGTTTTATGGTATTTGATAATAATAGGAGAAATATAGAAAACTGCCAGCCTTATCCCTAAACCTTACGCCTAAACCCAAGTCCTTGTAAATAAACTATTTGTGGAGACCAGCATGTTGCATCCTGCCAACACCGGTGGACAGTCAGGTTTTGACTCTTGAAATATGATATAAATACAAACTCTCACACAGTATAAACATATGCGCCACAAAAAGTGTCAGCGATGACTCAAAAAGCCAGAGGCAATAAACAACTACAGTAGCAAGTGAAGCCCTTCAGGAGCATGAGGTGAGTACCCAACCATGTCATTTAGATATATTGGCCCAGGAGGACTAGCAGGGCACTGTGCACAGGGGAGCGACATATCAGCCAGTGCCCAGAGACAGGTCGAGGCATTTTTCTGCCTGCTGGAAAACAATAGAAGGTCAGAGGGCTACCAAGATACGCCCAGCAGCACGAATGGCATTCCTCAGTGTGGCTGAGAAAATATATCTTGATACCTGTACTGTTTTATGGGAGTCAAGCCCCATTCTGTACAAATAAGATGCTCTAAACCACAGGATCTGCACATAATAACCAAGGTTGATGCCATAAATCCAGATGGATGTACGCTGTTAAACGCATTTTACGGTTGCTTATTTCACAGATCATCCGTCTGAATGAACATCCTTAACCCTCCGCCGTGCTCAGGCCTACAAAAAAACAGCCTTTCAAGTGACAAGACATGCACACTTTCTGGAACAGGTGATTGTTAGAAGGCTGTACATAGAGGTGCTCTTTTTCGCTGCTTGTATTCGCAGCATGACTTCCTCGGGGATAGCATGTTAGAGGCAGATCAACTCTGAGTTAAACAACTTGTCTCTCGTCCAACGCTGTACCGGTTGGAATCTCGCACAAATAAAGGCCCCAGGATGCCGACCAGCAAAGACAGCCCAGAAAAATAATTAGGTCTGTGTACTGTAAATGCAAATGATTGGTGCTTAGAGATGGGCGATTTGTCTGCTTGGCCGTTTTCTTAAACATTGTGTCGGCATTAGCTTATCTTAATTAACATGTGATGATAACTCCTAATCCTCCAATTACTGGAGGAGCATCTTCTGGAGCATCTGCCGGGCGCTCATTACACAGGTAAGACTCAGTAATACAATTAAAAGCAGCTTAGCATTTCGTAGATTATGTTAGACTGCCACATGCCCCCAAAAAGTCATTTAGAGTGGATGGGAGGGAGAAAATTGTCTGACGTGCAGCATGAAAAATGATCTTAATTAGGCAATAACTGTAATGGACATGGAGATACACGCACACCGACCATTCTTAAAACTTTACTACTACTTCTCGTATAAGTATTTGAGAAAGTAAATGCCACTGACTGAAATCTGTCGTCACAATTCATCTTTACGGCCTTAATTATTGTTACAGGATGTTGGCAGTCTTTCAGCTTGTACAGACCTTTCATTTAAAGCATTGTTTAAATCTTAGAGTAGTTGTGGGCACATAACTGGTAGGAAATAATAAACAAGATGAAGACTCTACAGCCATATCACCTCTGTTAGACTACCAAATCACTGTGATGTTGCACTAACAACAATCACCTCCAGGTAGACAACTGGCACTTGATCTGAATTGCGGAGTCCATCCAAAATATATAGAATGTTTTTTACAGGATAAGTGAAAAAAATGTAACTTTATGAGGGCATTAGAGGAAGTTAGGGGGTCACTAAGGTAATTAGAATGAATCCTCTGTGGACAATGAATGTCTGTACAAAACCACATGGCTATCCATCTGATAGTTGTTGACAATGGCAGATTATCAGAAAATGGGCCCCTGTGCACACTGGTTCTTTGGCCCCTTTGTGTCTCTTTGCAGTTCGTTTGCATCTCTTTGTGGTCATTTTGAATTTCCTCCTGGTCAGTTCATGTTATTTTGAGTGATATTTTGCAGGTGAGGGCCAGACCTCTTACACTTACACTTTGGGCCCCTGGGCCTGTGCCTGGTGGGCTTGCTCAGTAATCCTTTCACGGTTGTTGAAATATTTCAGACTGGCCAAATGTGGTGCCTAACACTAACCCATGCTATCTTACTCAGCTGGTTAAAAAATATATACTGTCAGATTTAGAACTCTATAAACTCCAGAAGCAATGCACTACCTTGGCTCCTAGAACATGCTCACAAAAAAGAAAAAAGAAGAACACAACAGTAGCAGGTATAAATGTATGCTGGAGGTGCTCTCTCCAAGGCACTGTTGTTTGCTTAAAGCCTGGCCGATAAATCAACTTAAAATATTGGGAGGTCAGTACCAAAACTATATATCTCAGTGTTATTGCCTTGCAATTCTGCCTCCATAACCACTTCGATGTGTCAGAAATTCCTCTCAACGTGAGAAACAAGCCGCCACACTAGAATTATGACCCGGAGGCATTGTGTTGGTTTCAAACATCAAGCTGTCTGCTCAGTCACGGCTGTGTGGGCTCTCTGACCAAATTAAACAGGAAATGGCCCTCTCCGAGCCTCATGGCTGTGAGGGCTTAGCATTAAAAAATGATCTGGGATGACGTGTTGATTTCAATCTGTGTCTGATGAAACTAAGAAGAAATATACTGCCTTCCCCAATGGGAATGCAAAATGAGGCTTTACACCTCTGTGTTTGCAACCTCTTTCCAAACAGTCTGCCACAGGGTGTGTTTTTTGTAATATAAATCATTTACACAGTCTACTTTGGGTTTCCCTTAGGAGCAACAAACCATAGCCCTAATCATGAAAGCATCCTGGCAGGCTTTAAAGGCACAATCCGTGATTCACATTTAAACAACAGGGTCACGCCACTGCCTGAATTTAAAACATGTTGTCAGTCTAAGCTATTAATGTTTTCTGATGCGGAAAATGTTTGTTCAGTAATACTTGTGAATACAGAAGCAAGCTTGTAGATGTATAACTTTGAAATATAATGTTCAGGTTAGTGATTTTTCTTTTATATGAAGAACTCCTGACTGCACAACCTGTGACAAAGCTGCTTTCCAAGAAAAAACATAATACATATGCTTAATGAAAGAAAAAAAAAAAAGAAAACCACTGAGTTAAAGGTATAATATGCAGGAGTGTCGGTTACAGTTGTAAACAATATCACCAGGGAAAGTGAAAGCCAGCACTAGATTCATTTGTTCGTTGTATTTGTGTTTTCTTGGCTGTGTGTCCCCACAGCTTCATCTTGGATGTGTAATGCTTACGGTCTGGCTACACACACTTGTAGTAGGTCATAAGTGATAATTCAGAGGGATGACTTTTCCTGCATAGTACACCTTTAAAGAAGTATTTCCCTACTGGAAAGGTGGTCTTTCCATAAAGCTGGGCTGTCTATACAGTAGAAAGATGCAAATATTTTTTTTAAATTTGCACTACATGACCAGAGAAAACAGAGAAAAAAGGGCTGTGGCATTTGCTTTTGCTAACGAGGTAGAAAAAACCTACAGCTATCAGAATGCACTGCTTTGCACTGGACTAATAAACGCTTCCGTTGGTGGGTGATGTAATGCGTGTTTGGTTTTCCCACAGGAAACAATATGGCAGTGACTAAGGGTCCAGAATTACACTTAAACAGTGCGATTAATTAGCACTGCTTAGCATTTGATCTGAGTTTTTCAGAGACTGTTTTTACAATACAGGAAAAAGTAAGGAGCTCACTTCTTGTTCACCAAGTCTCATATTACAGCCAAACAGTGCACTAAAATCTGTTTCTAAAGACATTATAGAAGAGAAATAGGCAATACAGTAACAGAATCTTGGTTTTTATTTAGTCAGCACTGCTTAGTTTTAACCTTCTATTTGAGTTTGGTCTGTGTTTGAGAAAGAACTGCAGAGAAGGGCGAGTCTCTCTCTCTCAGTCCACTTCAATACTCTTTGTGTCCATGGCAGCGGCTATGAGTTCAAGCAACAGCCCTAAAGCCAGCAAAAATCTGCTGGATGATGTGTTTTAAGCTGAGAGACAAGCAGGGAAATCTGGACACTGGTAAGTTGTAGGAAGGTTGTTGAATATTGGCAAAATATCCCCTTAAATTACAGCAGGTAAAGTGATAAGACAGATGTCTGAACTAGCTTTGCAAGTCAAGCCTTATTTAGACAACAGCTGAAAATGACAGACCCAATTCTCAATTTAATAAACTTTAATGGCAACAAATAAAACCACAAAACATTTTTCCAGTTCTGCAGCATTATGAAAACAGAATATAATTCCAAAATAAACGCAATAAATCTTTTTGATGAGGACTTAACTGACAAAGCAAGTACATATAAAATATGCAATAAAACAAGGAACATCCATTTATCCGACCAATTTAACACAAACTGAAATCACTCTAACAGGAGTCACATACCGTCAGTGAGATAGCTTCTTGCTTTTTATGTGCTGTTACAAATGTAACTTTATTTACACCACAGGGTAAACACTGTTCTGAGCTCCCAAAGGCAGTTTTTACATTTCCTGGAGAGTTATGTCACTCGGCACTATTCCTCGAGCCCTGAGAGTTTTAATAAAATTCAGTACCTTGTGCTCTACCTATTCTCGGAGTTCAGGAAACACACACACATACACACAAGCATTATTCTTAACAGAATAAAGCTAAAACAAATGCTTCACAGTCTAATAAATACAACAAAACAGAAACTGCTTTTTTAAGATTTTCTGGCAAAGCTGCAAAGCCACGATAACACAGCAAAATGTCCCTGACAACAAATACTGCAAAAGTTGTGCTTTATTTTGCTAAATCTAAATATAAAGAAGATGTCACTGTGAATGGGTTACATTCTTTATTTTTTATATATAATAAGTCTGCATTCCTTTTTAATCGCATCAAAGTGTTAATGCAGAGGATATTTTAAGAGCTATACTCAAGGTTGCCTGCTGAGCTTAAGGTTAGTTTCTAATTAGTTGTTTGTCATGCGGACATGCGGTTTTGCAGCTTGACCAGAAATTAAAAACTGCTCTGGAGCTTTATAGGAGTCATGGAGTATTTTTAGCACGAGAAGTAGATCATTATTCATGTATGGTTCTGTTTGAGGATTTATAGCGGATTTATGAGATGGATTTATGTGGATTTACAGTACACAATCACAGGCAGTGGTAACAAATGTGGGATATTGTTATTCTCAGTATTAGATTTGAATAACAGATTAGTTAAATCTAAGTGTGTTTATTTGTATTATCCTCAAACAAAAGCTCTCTTCTGTCTCTACACTAACAGCAATGATTTCTGTGAATCTGCAACAACACTTACACATAAAAATTACCCTCTGAGTTAAAACAAATTCCCATTTAATGTGATCATAATTATGTTACTGCATTGGTATCTGAAGCTCCCCAGAAGCCAAACAGGGGTAAACATGATCAAGAAATAATGCTAACACTCAAGCACATTTAATGCACAAATTTCAGACTGTGGACGTAAGTCCAGAAATCATTTAAATACTTATGTATCGTACCAGGGTCAGTAAAATGGTTAGCAAAAAGAGTAAGTCTAAAAATAAGACTTTGTTAGAAAACAAAAAGTAAAAACCTAACTATAAAAACAACCGAGCATTGTTCATGATTCGAAAGTCTCTTGATATTATTTTTTTATGGCACCGCTCCTCAAGTCAAGTGCAAATGATCAAAGAAAGGCAACAGGAGTAAACACACAGGAGTGAGGGAGCACAGTAGAAATGACTCAAATATGGCTCCTGCATTCATTTCTACACTTTCAGAGGCACCAGTGATGTAAAACCATTATTGGTATAAAAACAGGATAAAGAGTTGCCAGATAAAAGCTAAAATACACATAAATATGAAACATGAAAAGATCATTTGTGACTAAGAGAGGTAAACCAAACATCTGTAGGATCTGATTAGTAAATACCTCCTCTACAGGGTCTTTGGGCACTGAGCGATAGGACTGGAAAAGGCAGGTGTGGTGGGGATATAGGGGCGTGTGTGTGTAGGTCAAGAGGAGGTATGTCTTTGCCTTTGGCTTCCTGCTTTTCCCCTCTGCTTGTCATACTTAAAAGAGATAATAAGGAAGACCAGCAAGGTGACGCCCTGGATCCCTGCCAGGAGGAAGAAGTAGTAGTCCAGATGACAGTCATTGATATTACCTGGAAAGAGAGAAAACAAGGACATTACTATAATAGAGTATGTCACACCTTAGCTGAGACTCCAAACAGCTGAGACGCAAGACTGGCATTCAGGTGACGCTTGAAAACTGCGAGCTGCACAGCAAAATGACAAATATGGAAATTTGGAGAACAAAAGCGTCAGTCGCGACATATTCAGAAGGCCGACAGCAGGAGGGTTCTTTTATCACAAAGCGCTGCTACGTGTTGAAAGAATACCAAAGGCAAAGGTAAACGGCCACGAGCTTGCGAGTGTGGCAGGTTGCTGTGTTTTCAGGAGACATAAAAGGCGGGCTTGAAGTGAGCATGGCAGGGAAACGCAATGCTGTCAGGAATTAGGATTCAGCGGAGGGGCTTGTTACTTCTCATCTCACCACGGTGAGACCCTCTGAAAGTGAAGACGGTTGACCCCGCTCCTCTGCGCCGACACAGAAAGGCGGTATTGATGATTGGGGGACTGAAGCTTCGGAAAAAACAGAGCAATATGGGCCCTCAGCTGTGATTCGAGCCAGGGAGTCTTTTATCGGTATTAAAGGACGATTTGTTTTCCCGTGGGAATGGAAATGCAATAAAAGCGAGGAAAAAATAAACTGATGCTTCCACTGTGATTTGTTGTGACTTCTGCACAGGAGGGAGGGGAAGACATACAAACGGTGCTGAGATTGACACAGCTGAGGACATACAGTAAGGTTCAAGCCAACCATTTTTTTCCCTTCTGGATCTGGAGACTTCAACCAGCAGCCTTTAAACTCTGACTGTCCTAACATTTGCTGTGATTGAAGTGGTCGTCCTCATTCAGCAACAAAGCTCAAGAGGAAAGCTCTGAACAAATCCTGTTTTCGCCCTGCTAGGGTTTTACACGAAGGGCGAAACAAGAACAATTCTCTCCACTGTTCAAGTATGGAGACAATTGAAATGGCATTAGAGCAGCTTTTGTCCTCTTGACCAATGTCAAGCAGACCAATTGACTTTGCAGCCAAACAGCATGAGATGAGGCTGTTTACTACTTTACTGGAGGAGGGGAAATTTTGGGGTGAGCTGGCTGTTGAAGGGTGCCTTACACAGAGCAGAGAAGGGATTCTTTTTTCTTTCTGCTACAGCATATTCAAGACCATGTCTTTTCCTTTCTGTAACCGACTCCATGTAAGGCACAGTTTCACCAGTGGACAGAGATACCTATAGCTTACATCCTACATTATCGTTAAATGAGTAAATGTGAAGCCCCTGGAGCAATCCGCTGTCTTCCACAGAAACCTCCTATTAGCTTCTCCATGTGGAGCTGTCACACCGAATAAAGAGCTAGAGAAAGAGAAATAGGCCTGATTTTAATTATATATGGGAGCAATTCTCATTTCAAGTTCTGCCTTTTCACATGGCAGGAAATGTGTAAGTGTGTGTGTGTGTGTGTGTGTGTGTGTGTGTGCGTGTGTGTGTTCAAGTACAGCCTAATTATACATGTCAATTTAAAGTCAACAGTCCCCTGGGTCAAGATGATACTTATGGACCAACAGGACTGAATCATTTTGTAATAAATTCATCGTGATGCTGGCACATCACGATGACTAGATACTAATTGTTTATTTGCAGTTCCTAAAACGTGTTTAGACTTAACTTTTGCTGTAGAAAATACAGTACAGTTGAGGTACTGAAACAAAACCAGGGCTTGAAGAGCTGAATGTGTTGTAAACAAACACTTTCAGAAAGAAGTGCAAAGCCGTAGGTCTCGGGGGCACGAACTGTGTGGGTGTCTCCAAGCGCACCTGCTATTTTGGTTCATGTATGTGCAGCAGCGCAAAGTGCACAAGGGGCTGGCTGAAGTTCAATATAGATCAGAGGGTGTGGTGATTAATAAATACACTCTCAGCCAGTCACATTGCTGGTCTTATCGCTGTGAAACAGCTGTTCCAATCACAGTGAAGCATGACATCAATAGCTCAACAAATGGAAAGACGCTTCTCCAGGAAATCTTGCTGTTGTCTGGATGGTGCACAGCAACACACAGAACCAAACATCTGCAGTCAGAAGCAGGTGGTGTGTGGGTTTTTTAACAGTGAAATTAGTACAATGAGGATTAAAATTCATAATTACAAAGCTCATATCATCATAAAAGATGGTGAAGCAGCTCATATGATGATCAATCCTCATCATTTCAGTCACTATATTTCACACTGAAGATGGTTACTTTGCATCTTGAAGCACCTACAAGGAGTTTTTAACTGATTTTGGAAAATAATTTCATACTGATATTTCTATGTAACCTACATAAGCACACAAAACCACCAGTGAGTAGATTTTTCTTTAGAGAATTTTATTTTTGAATTTATATAATGAGGTTATGGCTGATTCTGGGGCAGGATTGGCAAAGAGAAAAAGAAAAGACTCAACGCAGAACAAAAAAAAAATGACAATGGTAGAGCAACGACGAAAACACGACTTAGCATTGGTCGCTTATTCAACAAATGGAGAGAATAGCGGGATTTGCAAGGATTCAAAACTGATCCTGAATCTGCCTCCTGGACAGATATAAAATATGTCTAGTTCATTCAAAAAATACATTATGTGACGAGCTTTGACATTAATCTCTGAATTTATGAGTTTCATGTTTCAACATTAATAAATTACAGTTAATTAATCTTAACTAGCCACAAACAGATACATTACCCCATTGCTATGTGTCCTGCAAACAGCTGCTTAAAAAAGAAAAATAGTTTTAAAGAGAAGTTGAGTCTTTTTTTCTCTCGCTTCTAAAATAACTGCACATGTTAGCCAGATTAACATCTGATGACGCTCGAGGAAACACTACCACTTATGACCACAAGGGCTGCCAAAATGTAGCACAGCAGCATTTGCTTTGTAATGGCGGTCACTGTGCCACCATGAAAATAGGGTCCTAAGAGTCTGTACATGCAGATGTTCAGCAGGTTTAATGTGTACTACACTCAGCAACTTAGCTAAGCATGTAAGCAATTTATTAAGCCCAAATAAATATTCAGTTGTTATTATTATTGAAAACATAATTCTCCATTTACTACGTTAAATTGTTTGCTTGCCTGTACACGATTCTTGGCATGTTTAGCTCACTGCTAAACTAAATTCTTGGTTACACTAGCAACTAACTAATCATTTTAATGGAAAAGAACCAAATAAACTTCATCTGCATTTTCCCTATGATTAATACCAAATTAAAGTGTTATTTCCAGAAAACGTCGTACAAAATAATTTAAAAATTATAGAGCACTAAAACAAAAGGTTACTTAATTTTGACTGGCTGGTGGAGGAAAATTCAGGGGACCATCAAAGTATTACGGATTCATCTTCTCTGGACCATGAATGTCTCTGCAAAATGTCATGTCATCAAGCCATTAGTTAAGATATTTCAGCCTGGACCAATCGACTGACCAGTATTGCCATCCTATGGTTTTACATTACTGACCCTAGTCTGTGAATGAAATAAGAGATCAAGGAGAACAGAGGATAAATATTGTTCCTTCATAGTGTTAAGTGCAACAATACTAATTATACACACTGATGTGCCCATATGCCAAAACATTACATATAAACTTAACTCAACATGACTACATAATGTTAACCACTGTAATTCAAACGTGTCAGTGTTTGATACCAAAGACCTGTATAACATCCAGCTCACTGCAGTACAGTCAGCAGTGTCACAACGTATCCCCAACTAACATAGAAACCTTCATGTTCTTGTGCATGATTTAACAGGGCGTCCTCTGCTGCTGATCAAAGAGCAGGATTAAGTCATTTGAAACAAGGGATCCCGGTGCTTTGCATGATCACTTGCAATCAGTAGAGCAGATCACACTCTGTAAAGTTACCACATGTACCGTGCATATAAATAATTCTTTTTTCAGTCTCTCTGTTGTGTGCACGCTCTTGTGGATAATTAGAAATCGAGGAGAATAAAGAAACACCGTCCTATTCACTGGGCCATCTCTATAGCTTGAAACCTTTGATCTCAGAACAGAGAGCTGGCTGATGACTGTGAACTTCTGCCAGAGCACTAATGAAATGAGTGGCAAATGGAAAACCTGATACTTTGACCTCTGTCGCGGTTTTAACTAATTTTGTTGTCGTCTTAATCTGGTCAAAAGTTTAAATTGTGAGAAAAAAAAAAATCCAGAACCAAAGCAGTGTTTGAATAATTCATGAAGTGCAAAACAATGTGCTTGACAGGAGAGCACGGGAGGAAAAGGGAAGTGCATTTGCAGCGAGGGTGCTTGTATTTTCAATCGATAATTCCCCTTAACAGATAGTAAACCAAGAGTCTGCCTCTGCAGTCTTAATTAACAGAGCAGTATCGCTTACAAAAAGCAAGGAAAGTAGCATACAAATTATGTCGAGGGAATATCCAGAGGATTTAGTAAAATATGATCTGTTTAAAGCAGAAAATGGACAGTATGAAAATAAGTGCAGGATTTACACCAACAACAACACTCGGAGTTTGCTCTCAAGCAGGCACTGAAAGTCAGCATGAGGCATGTAATAAATCCTGATTTTAGGGCATTTTTCTCCTCAGATGGAGAAAATGTTGTAACCGCAGCCTTAGGATTATTCTGGCCGATGACTGGATCTCAACCTTTGTTTCTGATTTAAAAACCTCTCTTAACTAGGACCCACGGATTACAAAAACAGGACTGGCAAAAAAAGCAACATCTAGTTTTTTAGAACAGTCTGGAAAATTGTGCAAGGTTTCAGTTTTGTAATGGTTCTTGCTCTAATTTCATTATACATAAAGTTAGGCTCTACCTCCTCCTTTCAGCCTCCGCCCCCCAGGGCCCACTTGGCTGCTAACCACTTTCAAAAATATGGAAGGCTAATTACAGCAGCAAAAGACTAAACAAGGACTTGCTGTAAAACACATTAATGAAGCCCCATAAATATTTGACAGTTATTTTAAAGGCAAATTCATAGCGTGGGAGGGAATAGTGCAAACCAATCAGAGTGGAGTATTTTGGAGCAAGGGTCGCTGTTACATAATTTCTAGAGATTTCCATGCTTGGTCCTGTTTTACAGCTCTGAGTTAGTAAATGTTGTGATTACACTGACTGCACCAGCAGAAGGGAAGGGGTCAGCCATCTAATATCTGAGTGGTATAAACTTGTGGGACAATTTACCTGCGAGTGGGTTTGAGCAGACCATGTGAGTCCATATGAAACGGGTCAATATCAATTTAACGTTTGAAAATGGATCAATTGATCTAGACCTTCAGTGCAACGACCCAACATTTTAATGCTTCAGTGCATTCAATGCCATCCTCTGCCTCAGAATGAAATCAGAGAGGGAATCAATGCATGTTTGTTTCAGCTATAAATATAGTTATTTTCTGCAGCTCCCCTCTCGCTTATAAAAACTTTATGATTGATGCTTGAATTTTGTAAATGGCCACAAGACGCTAACTATTTCTACGTGCCCTCCGTTGCCTCTGACATGTCTAATACGCACCCCCAAAAATTACATTTTCAAATAGAGCCCTTTCAGACAGAATAAGAGTTCATGTTAAATTTGCTGGATCTGACATTAAAGGCTTCCATTAAAACATTGACATTTCACTGAGTGTGATCCAACACTTCACGAGCAGGATGTGCGAATGTCAGCTCGCTCTGAATGTCTGAACACGTCCCAGACATCTGATATAAGATCAGTCAGGACTTGAGTACTGGTCAAAGAAAAAGGCCGTTTCCCGTCATGTGATCGGCGCAGCTCACAAAAAAAACCTCCACTTTGAGTGAATGATACTCTCACAATGAAAGAACAAATTAAATGCAACAAAAGGCATTTTCTAGAAATAAAAAGCTCCTCATGTGTAAAGGATAATGCTTGTGAAGAAGGCAAAGGTTGATCTTTGATTGAGTTGGCTTATGCGGTTAAAACGGCTCCATGCTGCCTCTGACAGGAAAGGATGAGATGGTGTTCTATACCGGGCCTATAAAAATATCAAATAAAAGACTGTGATGGATGACTACTCAACCAGATGTAACCATAGCGGAAAACGACGTGCTGCGGGATTTGGAGGATCAATGATTTCAACACATCAGCTCATGATGTTTTAAGTTTGAGAGCAGATGTGGCTGAAAAGACTGTATAACAATTTTCACCACTGCTTTGCAGACAGATGCCACAGGGCTTTCAGTCACACATGTGGTTGTTCACTCCAACACGCCAAATGGGAAAGACATTTACTTATGGAGACTCAAAACTCCAAGAACAAGAGGTTGGCATGAGAGAACTATGAAGAGGCAGCTTTTTCTTTAGAAATGTTCTTTGTTAAATGAGTTTGTGAAGCATTTAACAAACAGCTGAACGGCTTGTGAGTGTTTAACGTTTCCAAGCCACTCAATAGATTTTATTTTTTGGCTGGTGAGAGAAGCAAATCTATTAGCCACTTGCATATTTTACTACCTAGTGACTGGTGCTAGTAGCTGGCAAGTAGATGGTGTTAATTTGTATTCTGCATGTACACTTTACACAACTAGGATTATGCTACACATGCAGCTTCTTAACATTTCATATAGTTATTATGTTGGCACATCTGGAACCTTAATTTTCTGTTGATGAATGCCTGTAATACGGCTGCAACAAAAAAAAAAATGTCATTATGAATTAATGTTTAAACCTTACTTGTGCATGAGGTGTAAACTTAAGATTAACTGCCAAGATTATGCTGAATATTTCAAATGAAAAATTCCTTTAAGTTACTGGCTTACTTTCATAGTGCTTCATTATGTACAACTTAATGACAGAATAGCTGAATCAATGACAGTTTCCTTTGTTGGGACCCTCTAAAAACCCAGATGGGCATGGTTTTGCAGGGGGGCAAGATTGCATGCTTCCGCAAGCTCTGTGACTGTCTCACCCAGCCTGTGCTGTGTGCTGAGTACACTATTATGATAACCTGCTTGCACCTCTGTAAGAGTAAAAAAAAAATCCTGAATTATTTTGGTTTGATGAAAATATTAAGTTAGACTGAGCGTAAAAGTATGGTATGGTTTATTTCTAAAGCTTGGAAAATTAGGCAAAATAGGCTGAATAATACACATTACAAGTCTGAAGGCATACAGAATATACTATTTTTTGTTTTACTATAATTTGTATATTTAGTCTCACACCTGTATACATGGATAGTGAGAGTCTGCCTTGTAAGCCTGTTTGGACTGGGCTTTTATTGATGCAAGATGCACTGATATCAGAATACAGACTCCCCAGCTTAGTGGATTTTTTTTGTTAGACATAATTTAGTCCATCTAAATGTCAATATAAATTAGCACTATTTAGTTGTACCAATTGTCCAATATAAAGTTATAGTGGTTAATTTGAGCATTTATCAGCAGTAAGGTAAAAGTAATTTAAAACATTAGTTTGACATTAGTCACGACTGCAGCTGTGCCAGCAGTAGAAGGAGCTAAAATCTAAGTGTATCTTTGTCACTTTCCTGTTTAAAGTCACAGTTAGGCATGAGATCTCCTGTAAGTTTAATCTTGGTGCTAAGGCAATTATTATGTGAATAAACAACTTTTTAGGTTGTGGTTTTGCTAGCTTATCCAAAAAGGGATGTGATGACCCACTGTGAACTGATGAAAACGAAGTATCAAGTTTTTAAGAAGCACTTTTCTTTTCAGGGCCACTAGCAACACCTTGATATCCTTCAAATTTTCACAAAAAGACGCACTTAATAAATAAAATCACACCTCTGCAAACACTGGCCTAAACTAAACAAATGCACTATTCACTGAAACGCACTGTCAAAATTAAATGAATTTTTAAATGTGCATCTCACTTGCTTGCCTACAACAAAGTGTACAACAGCAATCTATTCAACAGTTACCTGATAGCCTCCCCACCCTCTCGTCAGTCCTGTATTAGTTGCCTGCTAATAGGTTTGACTGAGTGGGGGAGAAGTTAATGTTTGTACCTCTTTCCAGAATTAATTATCACATGGGGTATCAGGTGTGGGCATTCCCTGGGGGACAATCTTTCCTGCTGTCTTAACCAAACCAAGAGCTTGAGACTTGATTTTTCCAAACCAGCTGTTTATACCATAACAAAGGGCTGACTTGATAGATTCATCATGTCACACTTTACTGATGCTGACTAACATTAGTCAGTGCAAGGCAGAGAGAGACGAAGCGACGGCATGACAGGAGAGCTGAGCATCCACCAGTGCGATGCCAGACTAGCAGTGCCATCTCCATGTAACGCTCCAGGGACAGCTTTACTTAAGAGATCCGGGGCTATGTAATCAGACCCCCAGCCGGTGATTAATGTTGCTCATCTGTCTTCAGGCCCGTATAGCTCAGTACAACTTAGCACAGCTCACCCAAGATGCTGTTTACTGCACACCATTTTGCCTGCAGCCATGGAAATAAGTTGAATCCATTCCACCTAGAGAGCCATGAGATGTGGAAGAAGCTAACATCCAACAAACTGTGAAAAACAGCCACAAAAACAAACCGCATGATTCCTGACTGTACTTAATGCCTAAGCTTTGTGCTGTGTGTCTTTTATCAGTGGCCAGGAGGATGTTTTGTTCCATTTCTGCAGCTCACCTTTTAAATGACTTGTTTTGGAAAGCAAAAAGAAGTCTTATAGGCAATCCAGCTCTACTTTAACTGCCCCTCGAGTGAAGCAAGGCTGAGCAAAGGATGGATTTATGAAGCGTGCCAAGCATCTTCCAGTGCTAACATCATCAAAAGTACCTCCCTACCTGTCGGCACACTGTATTAATGAGCTATTAGGTGTTTGAGGGTAAACAATTTACAGTGTTGGCTTATTTACCGCGTGCTCAGGGAAAAGTGCATCTGGGTTGGGAGCCTCCTCTCGCTAGGGAGCCCATCCATCTGCTGCCACCACCATGCTATTTGTTCTACCACTTGGACAGATTTACACAAACCTTTTGTCGTTAGGCTGACATGTCTATTTATTATGGGAAACCCTCTTAAAACAAGAGAACCGCACAGGGTGTTGCCCCCATCCCCCCGCCCCCCATACATTTAATTTACAAACTCTTTAAGTGGATTTTAAATCAGCACAAGCTATGATCATTCCTAAGGTACGCCCCTGAAAAAAAACTTTCTGCATTCTGAATCAATACCAACAATTCTATTACGAGTCCATACATACAGTCAATGTCCAAAGTCAATAGTGCACTCTACATGCACTGAGCATCTAACAGCAGGCTTGACAGCTGTAATGCTCAATTCAGGGGGATTATGGACAGCCCTAAGAAAACTGTATGAGTGAAGATCACTCACCTCCATACTGGAGATATTTTGAAGAGAGTCGCATCACTCTTTAAGTTAAAGCACAGAAATCATCTCATGTCTCACATGCTTGCAGAGTCATGATTTCCATTATGGAGGTGGCAATGAAGATTGATTAAAAAAGGCATGTAAAGCTTTAAACCTGCAAAACATGATTGTTTAGGCAGCTGGAAACAACTGTAACAACACTGGCATATTGTTGTGTTTTAAGATAATATGGCAAACAGCTGCCCATTAACGCTTCCATCAGTTGCACAGCAACATTAGCATTCATATGTTTGTGTGAGTTGTGTTTCTGACCACCTGTTGATTATAGGTCTAAATTTACTCTCTTTTTTAGCTCTGTTTAGTCTCCACCAACTCCTGAGGGAAATATCTGGCTCTTTAGCTGCTAAACGCTCAACTATGTTCCCTAGTTAGTTGCTAACTTTGCATGTTTGGTGCTGAGCAGGTTTTTAGAGCGTTGAAAACAGATGCCTGCTGAGACTGTACATAATACCATGAGAGCGGTGAGACTGAACCAAAACAGTAAAGTTGCAAATCAGAAAACCAAAGTAACAAGCTGAAAGATGCTGTAAAGCTCAGTCAAGCTTGCAGGAACAGCAGAGTCAGGTGATAACTCTGTGGGTTCATCACTGCAAGTGACCCGTCACATTACATACAGCCATTTGAGCTGTTGTTATTGTAAAAATATTGAGTTTAGCTGCTTCAATGTTTTTTTTTTGTACGTTTTGTGTGTGGTTTACAACAATGACTGCACACATTATTAATGTATAAGCTACTGTATTATCTTACCAAAGTCTTTGTGGGATGACATCCAGCCAATCTCCTTGAGGGAGACAATAGCCAGCAAACCATAGCCCACAAAGGAGCCAATCCCAGAGAAGAAAAAGAAGAGCCCCATGATGGCACTCTGCATGGACTTCGGGGCTGCAGAGTAGGCAAACTCCAGACCTGCAACAAAAAGAGTAAAAAGACCAACATTTGTAGAATTGCTGTGGAATATGTGGAGTATAGAATAGTGAGACTTTATACACTATGAGCTGTGGCACATAGTGCCAAGGCAAGGTGAGGCAAGGTGTATAACACTTTAACAAACACAAGGTTATTCAAAGTTCTTTAAAGGCAAATAAAAGAAGCATAACAAGATATAGAATAAAAGAAGATTTAAAAAAAAGCACAGCCAAGTTTAATGAAAGGGATGAGTTTAAAAAACAAATTTATAAAATAAATAAAAGTACTTTAAAAACTGATTAATAAAAAGCCATGGAAAAGAGAACAGTATTAAGCTTAGTTTTAAAAACGGCTACAGTTTGGACATATCTTAGTTCCAGGGGGGGCTGATTTCAGCAGAGGGCAGCATGATGGCTAAAAGCCTCTTCACCACATTTGAAATGAACTCTGGACACCACTAGCTGACCAGTCTCTGCAGCTTTCACTCCTCAGTATATCTGGGATATATTTTGGGCCCGGACCACTGAATAACTTAATGACAATAAGTAGGGCCTTGAAGTCAATTCTATATTTAACTGGATGCCAGTGCAAGGATCTAAGAATTGGCAAAATGTGCTCTCTCTTAGAGAAAGCATAAGATGCTACAACCAGTGAGAGTGTAATATAGCCTGTACTATAATGCTATATAGTCATGGGCTTTGCCTGAACACATCCTGTCGAGTTCATGTCTGTGACAGTGGAGCAAACAAGATAACAATATGTACGTGGGTATAAATCTGTCTTTATGCTTCTATGTAACATGATGGGTTTTGTTGACACGACTGTTTTCCTCTCAGTATATTGTATGTGAGACAAAAAGGCTTCCTCAGCAGCCGCTTGGCAGCTAATTCTCCATGGTGGCGCTGGTCTGTGGTGCCATTGTTGGGTATCTACTGTGCTTGGTACTGGTCTCAACAACAGTTATTTCTGGATAACGCTTCACTCAGTATTTACTGTGTCATGAAAGAAAAAAAGGAGTGAGAAAATGGGCAAGGGACCTAAGAGAAAGAAAGATGAGGAGGAAAAAAAAAACATCAAATATGTGTCTTTTCTGCCTAGAGATCTGTCTGCCTGCAAGCTGACATTGATAATTTCATGGCACCTCAAACATGTGATTTTTCAAATGAGGCCCTATAGCTACATCTGTCAGGAGAGATTAGGGAGCTGCGGTTAAATACATTTGCCTTTTAAGACCTTCCTTGGAGGGGGACATTGCACAAATTAATGTGACGAACGGCTTCCTTACAGATACCTGTGCTCGTTGTGGAAAAAAAAAAAGCTTCAGAAGTAAAAGAATGAGATAAGAGCATGGCAAACATAAGGTTATTACTCAGTGGAAAACGTGAATGACCTTTCCAAAAGTTCACAACGATACATTTGTTTATATCCTAAGCTAACCTTTTGATAGCAAAAAAACACTGGTCAATAGCTATGCGTATCACAGGGGACTGCAAAGGTTGTTGAGGTTGTTGAGGTCTCAAATACAGCTCTGCAAAGTAAGGGGACAGCAGAGACCAACATTATAACATTATGTTTAATCCAGCTCTTGTCTGTCTGTGACAACAAATAATTCACGGAATAAAGTGAGCTTGACCTTTCTCAACTAAAGGGCAGAATTACTGACAAAAAAAATAAAACAAAAAAAAGGCATGGAATGAAAAATGTATACATCATGTTTTCCTCCCAAGGGCATCTTTACAGGGGTGATTTTTCTTTCTTAGAAAAAAAACATTAGCCTTTAACATTTCCAAAAGTGCAATACATAATTAAAATACTGTAGGGAATCATTTTGCAAAAGTTTTTTTGCATATTCTTATTGCCTGAAAGCAGACAAACTCTGGTGGTGTACAAGCAAAGAATTACCCATCCTACTACAAGACTGGGGATTGCAGCAAGGAAGTTTGACGGCACCGGAGGTTTTAAACAGATTTATTCAAACAGAAGAAGACTAAGGGGAAATACTCCTCTTAACCAGACATATGTCACAATTCTGTCAGCCAATTTTCCTTGAAGTAAGCCCTGTGGGATGGTACGGAGGGAGAGAGGAGAGTAAGTTTATTTTAAGGATCCCTATAGCTTTGTTATGTCTGGATTTGACTTTCATAGGGACGCTGATAGTTTTCTGTGCAAATTCCAGTGTTTTATAGAAGCCTTATGGAGCGCTGTTCAAGGGCTTTATAATACCCAAGCTTATTAAACAAATTTCAATATCCATGGATTTCAAACTTAAAGATGACGAATGTGAATGTTCATTCGTACAAACACCCTGCAGTGACTGGATCGGCTTGATAATCGTTCCACTGTGGTGAGGGAGGAAAAAGTCTTAAATATTAATGGTTCAATCTTCACTCTTGATATAGAAATAAAGCAAGTGCTATATTGAAGAGCCTACAACAGCATGACCCGTAGTAACAGGAGAACGACTCAATCATGGCTCCAGGCCTTAACAAACCCGATTCACTGAGATAACTGAGGCCTGAAGCCATGATCTGTAGAGACTGGAGGAAAAGACATGTAGGGAGAATAGAAAAAAACTATAGACACAAAACAGATAAACACAATACAAGGCAGATTTCCAGTGTGTGTATAGCACAGGATAAAAATGGCCCACAGCTGCCACATTGCAATGTTCTATATCACAGTCAGTGCATTTCTCACACACACAAACTCCCCTCTTTTAATACAGCAGAATACTGTCGATGTTGCTTTCGTTCTTGTCTCAGATTCTGCAGCTGCAATTTGATACAACATTAGAGCAATTTCTCACTTTGTCACATTATTGTATTACTGGGGCAATATGGCCTTACTTCTCGTAGCTTTTAATGAAACGGCATTTCCTGTTTAGGTCAGGGCTCAAAAAAGAATTAAAAAAAGAGCTGGCTTGCTGAGCAGTTTCCAGCTGATACCCTGAAAGTATCAAAAAGAAGTCTGCGGCTGTCAGCTCCAGCGTGAACTATTCTGACCTGCTTTGATTCAATGCTTTTCTTTTTAATCATTTTTCCGGAGAAGAACAGGGAATCTATTTCTCTGGGGAGAGCAAACACTGCTACATTTCCAGTGAACGATTATGGGTGGCCTCATATTGATGAGCATGTGTCTTCGGATGATATTTACTGGGATGAATCGTCTGAGCAGCAACAGTAATACAACTTTAAATTCAAATCAGACCTGGGGGCCATATTCATAAGCTTCCTGGTGTGAAAAGTTGGTCCAAGTGCTGTAAAAAAAAATTGAGATTTCTTTTTTTCTAGCAAATTCTCCTACCTTCTGTTACAGAAGCTATTTACAAAGGAACCATTAGGCACCTTCTTATAATGAATGAGGAGGAGGGTTACTCCGAAAATTAAGACTTTCAGAAAGAGTTCATTTACCCAAGTCACACTCACTCCAATTGGTATTGAGTCATGCAGATAGTTTGGGCTTATTGTGCCAAGGCTTTGAGATATCTACCTTTGGAACTTTGGCTGCCACCCCAATGGAGATTAATCAAATTTTGTTTGTGCTCCACAGTGAGAGATCTGTCAACCTGCACAATTTTTTATACCCTTTATCAAGCAATATCTCTGGTGTGCAGGGCCATTGTGGACAATCTTGCAAATCAATGAGCCAGACCACTGTAACATAGTGCTGGTTTTATGCTGCATTCACATGGAATCAGACTGTAGACGACAGACAGACAACACCTTCTGGATGGCATGGGAAAAACAAACAAACAGTCTAACGGAATGGCAGGAGTGTAACTGAAACATGTATGACAATATGTTGCAATGGTGATGCCATATTGTTTACAAAGACTGACATAAAATATATCAAATTAAAAAATGTGTTTATTATTTACATAATTTTTCTAGTAATGACCAGTATTATACAGATCACCCACGTTTCTGCTTTGTGTGAGGGAGCTACTTCACTTCGGGTTGTAAATTCCATCATGGAGGACAGCAGAACGTGGAAATATTTTAAAGTTGAATGACAGTGCAGTCTACCATTACCATTGCAGGTATTCTCTGCTGGCCTCACCTATTTTTACCGTCCTGCTCTTGTCCACTGCCATCTACTATCTCCCTCATTCCGTGTCAACGCAGCATTACAAAAAGTGACTTTTGCTTTGTTCCTGCAGTCATCAGAGTCTACAGTATCTGTAAGTGGGAGCTGATGTGTAGCATTCTTGTAAGGATATTTAAGAGTCATTCTCTGCCTCTTTGATCTACATGCAAATAAAACTGTCAGCACACTCAAAGTGTTGGACTGATAATTAAACATATCATCATATTCTGTGTATTCAAGTGTAATACGTCCCTATGAACAGCGTGTCAGCACTAATTGGATAATTAAGAGTTGAACTTGCAATAGAGAGCATGTCACTACAATTTGTCAGTATTATCTCTTCTGAGTGTGAGTGTGTGTGGGAGAGAAGGCACGGCATACATTGTGATTACTACTTCATACGCTGGTATATATTTAAGTTCAAAGTGGTAAATGTCAACACATCAGCTGACTAAGCATGGAGGTGAAAAGTTTATGTTATGATGTTAATTGTGTTGCCTCTGTGGCTCTACCCTGGGGATACATGTTACAGTGTTTGGTATATGTCTGTGCATTCGTCCATCTCATTATCTACTATATCTGTGTGGACAACAAGCGGAGGAAGAGCGCTAATGTACGGATGGTCACTGGCCTGGCCGGAGGCACAACTTTCATCATCCTTTCAATTTTAAAAGGTTACTTTATCCACACCTTATTTATAAAATGCCCCATTACTGAACAATGTCTTGCAGTGGTGTGAGAGAATCAGGATAATCAATTATCGATCGACTTCTTGGGCTATTTACTCTGGACTACAAGACCCAAACACATTATGCTGGTGCAGGCAATGAATCAAACAAACTGGTCAAAAAGAGTTTATACATTAGTCTTCATTGCATTCTACAGGAAAAACGGGCACTACGGTTTTTAGCCCATAATCCATTCAGAGTGTGGTAGTGTGGTGAATCAGACCAATTCAAAGCATGAGGCTGATCACCGGAGGATACTGTATTTCATTTTTAGTCTGAATCATCACATCTACCTGGCCGCGGTGCTAAATGAGACACATGGAGATGTCAAACAACTGTACCTGCAATGCTGGCAAAGATTTCGCTGATTCCTATCAGCACATATTGAGGAATTTGCCACCATATGGGTAAATCTGCCGCGTAGTAGGTAACCTTGCCAAGCACCTGGTCAATGGTACCATTTGCTCTGATGATGTCCAGGCGTTTGGTCTCCAAAATACCTGAGGGGACAGAAACAGGAAAAAATGAAACATGCACAGTTATTGGAAGGTAAACGTTGGACAAAGAATTGTCCTAAAACATCTTTGGTATCCCACCCCTAAAATGCAAGGTCATAACTCTGCAAGCTAATGCTGTAGTGTTTGGGCCACTGGTGTCTGGCAGACTTATTCTTTTTAAGTGGAAGTCAAATAAAGCCCTGTGATTCTTACAGTGGTTAAAAGAGCTGCTTTCTGTTCTGCCTTTAGAAAAACTCACATTTAAAGTAAGTAAAGCCTGCAAGAACTCCTCTTAAACCTGGAGTCCTTCCATGGACTTCACTGAAGACTTAACTTTCGTTGAATGTACTCTTTACCACAGTACTTGAACAGATGTATGTGTGTATTGTTTTACTGTAGCGTAGTTTTTGTTACTTGTGTATTGAAATGGGATGTCCCTGAGTGGTTTCACATGTTTCCTTTTTTAGTTCTCTCTTTCTCTCTCTTTTTTTTATGTTTCCCTTTCTTGAACCTTGGGGGGAGGGGCTTATATTTACATATACTGTTAACTTGGATTTTTGTATTATGTTAAGGTGATTTCCATGACCAGGAAAGTGAAAAGCAAAGTATTCAACAACAAAAAAGAAAAAGAGAAAAAAAACACTACACACATGTATACATGCTAAAATTCTGCAAGATACACTTAACTAAAGAAAAAATGCAAAAAGGGCATCGGTTGAATCTTAAGGCTTGTATATTTCAGTCAGGAAAACAGCCACACGTTTAAGTATTTAAAGTCCATGACACCAACAAACAGCCAAACACTGCCAGAGTTAGAGGATTCAGTGACACTCCATTAAGCATTTAACTAGTTTTAAAGCTACCCTGCCACTTAATTAAGATCACATCTGCATGCCTCCATATTATGGCAGTTAGAAATGGACCAGTGCAGACGGTTCAATAATAAGACCCAAGCAGTTGTCATCAACCGCTGCCGCCTGCTAAAAGCTTT
Organism: Cephalopholis sonnerati; assembly: GCA_019142605.1. Classification (NCBI taxonomy): domain Eukaryota; kingdom Metazoa; phylum Chordata; class Actinopteri; order Perciformes; family Serranidae; genus Cephalopholis; species Cephalopholis sonnerati. The sequence goes on along the minus strand of JAGQAX010000007.1, from coordinate 13,437,034 downwards.
ATTCGATAGAGCTATTATCATGTAACCAGCGGCTATTTCCAGATAACTCCCAGAGACAGCCTCCTATCATAACTACACTTAATGCTGTATTTGAGAGGAGTTGTAGCCTTGTAATCCGGCTATCCTATAATACCAGCCGTCCATCTCGGGCAGTGTGGCCACTGGGCTGCCAAGAGCAAGAGTCACACTATAAACACACACTACTGCCTTTTTTTCTCCCTTACTAAACATCACACATCAGACAGCCCAGTGTGATCCCTGGCAACTCTGCTCCAGCTTTTATGAAAAATAGAGATGCTTTTGGACACCTAAAAGCCATTGAGCTTTAACCAAAGAAGATTATAAAGTTGAGAGAATGTGATAAAAACGTGCTAAAAAAAACTCTTCAAAAGCAATGTTAGAACAGCTTTTCAGAGCTGGCCCCAGTATGTGGCTTAAGTCTGGGACTGTTGTACACAAATGAAAAGCGGATCAGAAACAGTGCACTGTCCGCTTGACAGCATGTCTTCAGCTGTCCCTTTGCACTACAAGGGAGGTCCAGCTGTTCTTGTGCCACGCATGTCAGCGAGTACGATGAAACTCTGTGAAATATCTCTGCACCAATGACATCATGACAAATTCCTTCACATTTGTTGCACGCGGTGATGAAAGTGATTCTAACTCTGAACAGCAGTGGTGTGGCCAATGTTGTGGACACAGAGTGGCGGGGCTGACAATTCGATGTGTTGGACTGGCTATTCTCTGGGCAAAGGATGCCACACTTGGTTGTTCACAGCTCTCCATCTGTCAGTCTCTGAGCACAACATGATTTTAGCTAGTGGACAGATGCAGATAAGCACTGAGGACACACGGACAGCCAGCTGAAGGAAATGCAGTTCAAAATGTAATAACACTGTACGGCAGCTCCCAGGAGCCAATGCGTGTAACTGTATTAATGTGAGGCAGTGCTGGGGATAAACAGCATACAGGCTCAGCACATTATTCTTGGATGAATAATTGTTAAAACACGGTGCAGATACACTATCATTAAGACTGTATCTAAATAACTAATTTTACACAGTCCACTGCCGTACAGATTTTATCCAGTTGTCTGATTTGACTCCGAAAATCCAGGTCAGAACTGTGTTGCACACTAGTTGTGTATTCACCTACTGTTCTGTGACCAATGGCCACACCACTGCACCATCATAAACCCTTTCTCTCCACTCCCAGGACTCAAAATTGCTTTCTACAATATTCAGAATTCATTTAGTCTGAATTCAAATGCAGGGATTGCACTTTCTTTCAAGAAGCCAAATGGAAAAGTAAATACCTGAATAGCTTTTGAACATCAGAAAATGAACATGTTAGAGCACCTTTCCTCCCAGGAATGCTCATGTTCTCTGAAAAGAAAATATTACTTTAAACCGAAAAGTAGACACATTAGATTTGGTTAATAGACCTTTCACCGCATCTCTGTGATTGAAAAGGATGTTTTTGATGGGCTAAGTCGGGCTTTAATAACTCGCTAGAACATCTGAGGACTCTCCCTCTGCAAACTTTCTCATCTCTTCTTCTCCATGTTTATATAATATAAGGCAAAAGGATGAGTTTAGTCCAGCACCCTTTCCTCTCTCTTACCCGTGGAAACACACACAGACACCAAACAAAACAATCAGAGAAAATCCTTGATAAAATAACACAAAGCCTTCATCATTGTACCATTATTCAAAAATATGACGTATTGATCTTTGACAGTTTTCTTAGTCTTGCAGATATGTGCCTGATGTATAAATTAATTCATGGTCTTGTGCCACCACCACCACTTAAACAATGTGTGTCATTCTGCAGGAATAATGATAAGGAGACCGAGGAATCAGTCAGAGGTGAGTGCTTGGCTAAATTTAGGAAAACCTGTTTTGGACAATCTGCATTCTCAGTCAGAGCAGCAGACAAATGGAAGTCCATTTCCATCTAAATCAGAGAATGTTTCAGTATTTTTAAAACTACCCCTTAAACATGGTTCAAGACAAACCAATCATGTGATCACTTATCTAAACCTCTGTATGGAATCAATTGTTTTCCAAGACTATATATTGTACATTTTGTATGTGATGTGCTGCTTGTATATTTGCAACTGTTATACTTGCATTTTTTTGTATTTAATTGTTCTTATTGTACTGTCTGTATTGTCTCTCAATGTTTTCCTGCCCAGGGACCGCAGATGCAAATTAGCTATATAGCTAGCTCTGGCTCAGGAATTGTGTTCTGCATGGCCCCTGTTAAATAAACTAATAAACTGAACTGAACTGAACTAGATGGGTTCTCTCCCCTAATCTAAATTCAGCCTGCAGATTATACTCACCACTTACTGTATATACAGCTGCATGAATCAGCCACTAATAATATATGAACTTGGATTTGAGCTGATTAAAAAGGCTCTTTGTGTCATAAGGTGAGCTTTAACCAAAAAAAAAAGGTATGTGTCTTTTTAGTTTGATATTGAACTGCACTTATACACTACTGCCTTTACACATTCTGCTGTCAGATGACTACAAAGAGGCAGAAATTAATAACATTCATTATGCAGATGAGGATTAAGACAACTACCAGTTTGTGAATATGACATGACGCTTACGGTAAGTATGATCTTATCTGACGGCTCCAGTGTTCTTGTTGCAAAGTGCATTCATGGGGCGGCTCATGCAGCATACAAAATTGCTTTTCGATCTGGACTCAAGGAGCACTTGGTAAAAATCATTTGAAACAATGAACAGGACTGCGCAGACCTCTAATAGGGGCTTTAGGGGTTAAATTTAATAATGGCAGAGCTAATCAGATTATATTATTTTCTGTATTTAGAATGTTCAACCTCTTTAGATTTATTGCACCCCCATTTATCTTCATTTCAATTTGTATGAACAAAATATTTAACAAACTCACAATAAAATGTAATTATCCCTCACAATTGTTGTCAAATTTGATTCAGTGCATCGTTAACAGTCAATTGGCAATCTGGTTGAAGCGCGCCAGTCAATATCTAAAAGGTCACTAATGACAGAACATGTTCGTATTCAATGTGGCGGATGTATTGTGCATCTGAGAAAGGGCAGTGGTTGGGGAAAATATAATGTGCATTGATCCTCAGGAGTGTTACTGATTTGCTTTCTTCCTGCCTCCAGGCGTGTCTCTCTCAAAACATTTTAGCCTGGATGTATCAATGCAGCAGCACCCGCTGACAGGCCTGGCTGAGACTTTATTTCCAAAATAATCCACAGTCTAGAAGTGAATAGGACTGAGCAGCGCTGCCGCATGCGGGTGCAGTCACTCAGGACCAAAAAGTAAGATGCCACAGCTCCCCCTGTGCTCCACAGGGCGAGGAGAAAAGGCAAAACTTGGGGGCTGTTTTTTTCCCTTAGCCAGGTGGAAAGTGATGATTTGATTCAGGGACAATTAATACTTTTGTGACAGACCATCTGCTGAGTCCCAAAAAAGACACACAGTAAAAGCAACCACTAAGGATTAGCCAAATACCTGTAAATCATACTTAGGGCTGATCAAAAGATGCTTTAGCAACAATACTGTATCCTCACTGTTGGTGAGGAACTGACATAGTGGTACCAAGTTTCACAAAAACAGTATTTAGGATTTAAATGAATAAATGGTGTAGCTGTGGCACTAAAGCTGCATTGCTCATTGCCTTTGAAGTACTGATTGCATGTGGCATTAACCACAAGCTCTCACTTTGTTGTTTCATTTGTGTTTGTTTGGCCAATTTATGTGACAGCGTAGAGAGAACCCGTCTGTTTTTGCACTCACCCGCTGCCACGGCCGACCACATAACAAAGAACATCCCCACTGCGATCCTCTTCAGCGACGAAGGCAGTAGGCCGCGGCGTTTCAGGATAGGGTCCACCACTTTGTCCTTAAGGGGAATCAGCATGAGGATGAGCACTGCGTCAAACATGGTGAGCCAGGCAGCAGGGAAGCGGAACGTCATCTGGAGGATCCAGAGGAGAAAGATGAGGTAAAACTGTGCAAAAAGCAACAAAGCATAAAAACTACGGAGAATGTCAGCGCATTGCAACACAGGTCACCAAGTGTTTGTGTGCATAGGAGTGTGCATGTGAGTGTGTACACTTTGGGGTTGATATTGCTTTGGCACCCCCAGGTGGTCAAAATCAAACATAATGGAATGAAAAATATTTATTCACTTCACAGCAGAAATAGCACACATTTAAATCAATAAATTATTAGTAAGTAAATAGAGGAGTTACTGTTGGTGTTATTTATATTTGCATAAGTAGTTTTTATATGCTTATCTATTAAAGGTGTAAGTTGCATACAAGACCATGTGTATCTGACTGAACTGAAAATGAAAGTTTTCAGCACACATTCTAAGCGTAGTACCATGAAGTGTAATCTATGAAAGGAATAATTACACCGTGCAAACAGACTGGATAAAATATCAATCGGAGAGAAAATCCATTATGAGCATACAACGAATCTACAAGTTAAGGCAATATTTCATTGAGTGAGCAATGAAAGACTGCAAACTGCTGGAGATGTTTTTTGCAATTCAAATTTCAAGTGCCATCTGAGCTCCCAATGTGTCTCTGGTTTAACACTTCTGATAGCATCATTTATTCTCAAATTGAATTTCCATTTCTCGGCATAACCGCTGGCAATCTATACGCAGCTCCTTAGAGATTGTTTTCCTCCCTTGTTTGCGCATTATCATATTCAAAATGATAGAGAGTGCAAAGGGAGATTTTTCCTTTACCACGGAAAGCCTGGCATGAATGAAGGAGGTATCCCAGCAGGCCCAGGCCTGTGGTGGGCTTGATGTCGTGCTTATTATACTTCCTCAAATGGACTAACATACACATGTTCTGTATGTACAGTATATACTCTTCATGTCACGGTTCTCAGGTTAGGAACTTTAGAGATGATAAACAAGTCAGGCAAAGCCAAAGAAGGTGGTGGCCACTTCTTAATATGTATCAAATAATTTAAATTATAGCTTTAAATCTAAAGTAAATGAAAAATACATTCACTAAACAAATAGCAGTTTGAACCAGTACTAATGCAAATAGTCATAACGGATTTACTGTATTTACAGAGACATTAAATACATGCCACATGCTAATGCATTAGAGCAGTAATCTCAGGATCTCATCTTATCTTCCAATAAATTACAACATATTCACTCCTGCCTTCCACTCCCAGTTATTATTATTATTTGTATGAGCTCTGTTTCCTTGAAGAGACAGTATTTTTTTTTCAGCTTTGCCATTGAAATGTGTCAGGTGAGGTGAGGGAGCAAATCACAGAGGCATCTAATCTCACTTCCCTTTTGAAGTCGAGAAGTGTCGGGCCTGGTAGCAGAAAAGGCTCAGTTCTGTTTTTGATACTAGATAAATAGTCTGTGAAGGAGGGGGGAAAACGCAATGTATTTCTTAAACAGTTAAACACAGTGGGTTGTGAGTAAACAAAACTGTCAGATAGTTTCACTGTCACATGTCTCTGTGTGAATATTATTGTGAGATGTAGCAATATATATGTATAGATGCCATTTAAACAGCACTCTGTTAGATTGTGTGGTTTTCAAGCAAGTGTTTCACTTCACGTTTCCATGAAGTCAGCACACTTTACTGTCTCCTCAAAAAGAACAGGCGTACTATACATACTACCCTTCCTAGTATTTTCCCGTTTCATCACCTTTAAACCTTTGATTTTTGAGGAGCCGTATATCATGTGGTGTAACCGAGGGGGATCCTGTCATCAAAGCCCTACAGAACCTAACATACAATCTGTCAGAGGGAGACTCTGGTAAAGCAGCAACACTTGTCAGGAAGAATCAGTTGGAGGCGCTGCTGCAGAGAGGTACAGTCACAGCCAGGTTGCTAATCTGCGAGGTATTAGTCTGTGAAGTAAAGTTCTGACTTAATCCCCAAGGTATTACCAACCTTTGCTGCTGCCTCCAGCTGTTGCCTACCATTGTGTGTCAGTGACCTACTGACTCCTTTAGTTTCAGCAGTGAAAAATCTAGTTCAAACCTACTTATGAAGAGACAGGATAGAGCCCCATACCAGTGTATTTTAACTCAATAAAATTATTACATGTCACCACTTCATAGCTATTTTTTAAGTAAACAAGAAACAATTACATGCACTGAGTGTTTCCACTTCAGGTTACCTTGTGGGGGTCAGCAGTGATGTTCGACGCACTATCGGGAATCTTCAGATGGAGGCTCTGCAGGATGTACGTTGTCTGCATCTGCAACACAATAAGGAGATTAGAGTCTCAGCATGCAGTAATTCTCCACTTCATGACCACCAGGGTGCCTGTTGCAAAACCATTCTTCTCCAATACTGAAATGGATAATAATCTACCCTCGTATTAACACATGGCGGGTGCATATCTGCATCCAGAAAGCTTTTAGTCCCATATTAAACTGCTTTATATTTTGCATCTTGTGTTAAACATGACTCATACATTTTTGATTTAACTTAAAATAGGTCGACCTTACCTGGAAGTACACAGTCCAATATGGGATAAGGGCAAAGAAAACAGGTAGGATTTTCACCAGGGCTTTCACTTCCTCTACTTTCTCTTCTGGATATTTCCCTCCATAGGTCACTTTGGCACTGTCAAGTAGGGTTGGTTTGTTGCTTCATGGGGATATAAGGAAAAAAAACCTTTAAAATACTGTTTAAAACTACAGTGTGAATGATAGCATAAAATAAACATATAAATAAACAAATATAAAATACTCTTATTCTCAACTCTTCAAGTGTGAGACTTAATCATCCTTTTTTGTGAACATCTTACCCTTAAATAAAAGCACTTCTAGAGACAGGGAAGAAACTTTATTCTAAAGCCTATAATCCACATCTCTGGAGAAAATGTCTTAATATGGAATTCTTGAAAGGCTGCTGGATTGCCCAACTTAAAATATTCAATGTTAAGTTTTTGAACCAATTGGGCTACTTTGGTTCAAAGTCAAGTAACAGCACTTCAGAATAACTTTTCACCACAGGGAATGAAGATGAATGCCCGGACATTCATCTTCAGAAAAGAATTATACAGGGGGGATCAAAGGCGGCTTTAACATAAAGGTCTATCAACAACACCTAGCTGTGTTATTCTGCTGGAGTCACCATCCCACTTAACTTTGCCGTGAACAAAAAATACTTGCTTCTCTGTTGGAAAGAGCCTTCCCATTGAGATTGATGAATGCTTTGCTACGACACAGTTATTGTCAGCATGCTGTTTGTCATTGAGGGAATGACTTTACCTCTTTAACTGCCTGACAATACAGTTTTGTGTCATCTTTTTCCCATCACTACATAAAAAATGCTTTGAAATGACTGACACACAGAGGTGACATGCCGTTCTCACCGGAGCAGGTTGGGCTCCTTTGGTTTCTTTGAACAGCAGGCGAAACCCAGGATCTTGAACATATCTGTGAAGGCGCTGCCATCAGCAGGCTTAGTGATGAAGACAGTACGGCCCAGGAGAAAGACCAGGAAGGAGACCCCGAGGCACACAGTGGGGATGATGTAGCCGAGCTCAAAGCTGAAGTTTTGCTGGATGTAAGCCACACCTCCCAGAGACAGGATGGCTCCTAAGTTGATGCACCAGTAGAACCAGTTGAAGAATCTGCGAGTGGCCTCTGGTCCTCGGTCTTTGACCTACAGTTGCAAGATGACAGCAACCAGTCTTGTCATTCAAAGTTGGTCACACATAAAGTGAGAATGTAAAAAAAGATGTGACCCATAGATAAAACCTTGTACTCTGAACTATGCTACAGCTGTGTCATACTAGTTTAACTGTAAACTAGCAGCATTTGTCAGCTATAAAAGAAGTGTGCTCATCAGCACTTTGATATGTGAAAGTTTTCAAAGTCACATGAGGAAAATGAATCCAGGAAGACCAACTATTATGCATTTAAACAGTAGTTTCATTTGTCAACAAAATGTTAAATCCTGACAATACAGGACAGAAAGACAAACTGCACCACATAAAGAGGAACAATGATCACAAGCTGAAACTCCGAAGGGATGTGACGTAACATGAAAATGACTGTATTTAGTGTGATAAAAATGTAATTAATAGTGAAATCTTTTCGCATCTATAGCCCTATGAAATTGGTGGATATAAAACGCAACAGGAGAGGCGTGATTTTTTTCTATCTTAGTTGAGGGATAACCAAAATAAACAGCAACTTTTTGTTTATTCTTTATCTGCTTGCATAATTTGCTATGATAGGCTACACCATTAGCTTAACAAAACTGCAATAAATTCTGGCAAATGTCTATGCAAGCAAATATTATTATTCTCATAATGGCACTGATCCATTCCACAAGCAGTTATCCCCGCTGGAGGGAAAGATTTTATCAATGTGTGATGAAGTGGATATGTCTTTTATATATGAGCACAAAAGATGCAGCGGTACAGCTACAATTAACTATTGGGGAGATAATGTCACGGCATTCACAAGCCAATGCTGAGCATAAATCTTCCTGGAGTTGTTTCTGCAGTTGTGCAGTGTCAGTTACAAAATGCACCATCATGCTCACACTGACCACCTGATTGCTGTGTGTTAAGGAGAACTGCATTATAACACATTCAAAATAATACATACATAGAGCTGGGTGCTTTTATAACTCCTACATTTAGTTTTGACACAAGATCAATCAGCATAAGTGGATGTGTTCCCTCCAGCTTTTAGTCATGTCAGGACGAGACAAACATCTAATTTATTATCTTGCTTCAGCGTTGACCCTCCATCAAATACAGAATATGATCAGGAAATATTACAATGATCAAAGGCTGATAGACAATACATCTGCAGTGATTCATAAAAGGACAAGAAAGGCAGACAGTGGCAATACAGTCTCCTACCCTTTGTAACCTGCTTTAATGTCATGTCTCAATTTGAAGATCTATCCACCACCAGCTGCCTACACAGATGCATCAGCAGCCGCAGTAAATCTGTTACCTCATGATTACAATGATCAAGCTGCATATTCATTAATAAAAAAATACTCACACTGACTATGGCAATCGCAAGAAAGTGCAATTATTGTTAAGACAGAAATCAAGCTGCATGTGACAGAAAATATTCTATTTAACTCAATCCGAGCAAATATCAAGTATTAACAGCTCCCACTGTCACTTGTTTAGGACTTTCGTCTAGAGTTCTGCAGTTCATATTATCTTTAGTTATCATAAAAAAGGAACACATATTGTCAAGTTTCATAATGACTTTTGGTTGACAATTACTGGCACCAGAAAAAATTTAGCTGATTTATTCCATCTATTGCTATTTTCTTCTGCTGTGTGCTGCTGTAAGAAGTATCCGTTTCTGTGTTTCTCTTTTGTTCCCTCTAATGTATGGATTTCGCTTGATGTTGTGTATTGTGTGCGTTTGAACATGATCAAAAGGAGCATTGACAAAAATGTGAAAATCTTGTAAAAAGCGTAGTGGGCTCAAGAACTAATCATATTCACCCCAGCAGTTCCCTTTGAAAGGTTTTACCCAGATTATTTTGAAAAACAAAGACCCCATTGATGAACTTTCCCATTTCTATGACTGCTTCTTGACAGGGTGTTCCGGATAATCTGACGTTACTTGTCACCAGGCTGTGAGATGTGCTCTTATTGCCACATTTGGAGTGTTTATGTGTGTGTGTACATACATAACTGTGAGTGAGTGGAAGAGAGGGGTTGTCATTGGCTCTATATAATGCTCTAAAATGTCAGCTTTATAGTGGAAATATGTATAAGTAGCCATGATGATCAAGGCCATGCATGTCCAAGTGAACTGTCATGGTGCAAAAGAAATCCCATCACATGTCTGACCTCCATGATGTCACACTGCATACCCAATCTAATACAGGCCAGTGTCAGAAAACAAATGGTATTTAAACATCTAGTCTTTGATGAACTCCGTGTCTACTTTCAACATTATTTACTTGACACAAACTAAAGATCTTAAGGTAATATTGTTCATACTCTACCTGATCCGCCCCAAAGGGAGTGATGTTGGACTTCACAGTGCCCACGCCCAATGCAACTAAGAAAAGGCCACCATAGACTACTGGGCCACAATATGGGGAGCGAATGGGGCAGGTTATATTGTTTGGAGGGGTAGTGTTCGTGCTCAGACACTCAGGAGGTTGCACAGGAAATGCCGCCTCTTGTCCACATAGCTGTATCCTGGTACTATCACTTGAAATGAAAGGGAAAAATAGCATGCCAAGAAAATAGATGATCAAACTTATAGCAATTGTCCAGAATTTCCCAAGGTATGCATCCGCCAGCCAGCCTCCAAATGGAGAAATCAGGTAAGTGACACCCATGAACACCAGAGGAGCCTGGCTCGCCTGAGTGCCCATCCAGTAAAAGGGGTCACTATTGAGAAAAAGGACCAGATTGGAAGTGATGCCGTAAAATGCAATCCTTTCTAATGACTCGGCCAGCAGGATGGCTGCACATGCTAGTCTTCTGCCATGAAAAACTGATGGTGCTGAGGGTCTGTTCCCAGATCCTGAGTCCAGCAGAGGGGTGCTCTCACCGGCATCCCTGTTGTTAGCCATTCTCAACCAACTTAATGGTTTAAGTTCTTCTCGATTACTAACTTCAGAGTTCAAACCTGCGAAGAAAACACAGAGAAGGTTAAACGTGTAACCATTGTCATCAGTGTTTACACGGAGAAAACAGCTAACGTTAGCTGTGTCGACATCTGAATTATCCCCTCTTATCATATGTAACACAGGAACTTAGCTAGTAACTTATAAACCTCAAGTAAGCTAGCATTAGCATAACATTAGCTTGGTAAGAGTTTGTTTTTACCTTACCTTTAATTATTTCAACACGTCCCACTGGTCTTCAAATATCTCCATTAACCTAGACAATATTTACCACTCAAATGGTTAGGTTGTCTCGTCTTAAATCAGTACTTTGTCAAAGGAGAACTGGAAGTCAACAAAAAAAAACAGTGTCACAGTACTATCGCGTGACACATAGCTCACAGTCAATAAACTGTCACGCTTGCGTTGCTCGGGAGACGATCTGTAAGTGAAAATTACCCGACGTGCCTTGTAAAGTAAAGCCGAGGCAGCCCATCCCTATGTTTAGAAGTTTGTTCCGGTCACGCAGACGTCGTACCATCGATAGAAGGAAGTGATGGTGCGGTTTTTTTTTCTTTTTTTTGTTGTCGCTAATTCAGGCATTCACACGCTTGTCAGTAGACATTAGTGTATCATGGGTCGTTTTTTACTCGGTTTGAAACGGCAGTGTCGGCATAAAATACTGGCAAACAGTCCCTGTACAGTATGTGCTACCGTCATGTGTTTCCAGGGGAACATATAGGAGACGGACTTGTAAACATTTCAAGCGTGGGTAGTTTTCGGTGCACTGCCAACTCAGTAATGAGCTATCCTTGTGGCGCTCGTGTCTAGCCTGACTCCAACTCGCAGGCATGAATTCAGGAAATATGATAGCAGTTGAGGTTGGCGAGGAAACAGCACACAGAGGCTCTGCTTGCTACATTATATAATCAGGTTTTCACTAAAGTTTACATGTGAACTAACCTAGGAAGCTTGTCAGAACAGCCTTTAGTGGAGATATGAAATTACTCTTTCTTGCTTGTCTCAGCCCTAAAACTGGGAACCACACTACAGCTGAGAGAATAAGGTAATCTACATTGTTGCTAAGTGTAGCTAGCTACAACAGCTGGTGCTAATTGTTATTTGCCTGGTGAAGCTGCATTAAGAAGCAGCAGTGTAGATTACTGTTAACCAGGGTACTTAAAAATACAGCTGTCTGTTTTAGTGTACAATGGCTTATAATTTATCTATCTACCCTACTGTACAATGACTGTAGTATATCAGCTATAACACGATTCAGGTAGATTAAGTTTCAGGTGCAATGTACAACAGCAAGAAGCTATCATAACATTTGATGACTGTTGTTCAAGACTAAAGTAGCTTTAATGTTTGTAACTTTACATAACCATCCTGCCTTCCTACCAGCCATCCATAGTCATGTTTCTTTTATTTCAGGTCCCACATTGAATCAGCAGGACACACATGTGAGCTCAGAGATGCAGCAGAGTTTCAGTCACCTGATGAGGTGACAAACCTAGTATCTCGAAACCCACCATTTGAGGGTGCACTGGCTATTCATCTGTTCAGAGCAGGCAGACTTCTCTTAGGTAAACACCCTTGCTGTCATATGATCTGTTTGCTTATCTCCATACCTCCAGTCATTTGTGTTTGCCAACATAATATTAGTATACTGCTACCTGTCCCACAAATGTCACAACCTTTTCTGTTTTCTGTCTAACCTTTACACCAGACATCCAAGTACCCTTTGGCGTTATCTTTGGCGGAACAGATATAAATGAAGATGTGAAAGTTGAGCAGAAGCGTGTGGTTATGGAGCAGGTGCTACTGAAAGCCAGGTGATGTTGCCGCAAACTACTATTTTAACCTACTGGAGTCCAAACAGCTCCAAACTGAGTACATGAATTTTACTGCTTGATTCAACACATCACAAAAATTGTGTTTGGAAAAGTTTGTGCTAATAACCACTATGAATTAGACGTACTATATGATTCTAGAATATGTAATAGACAGTTTATACAGCAGAGTTCTTAACCTCTCATAGCAGGAAAAGCACATGTGCAACTAATAACATGTCATGAGACATGATACCTCTTGCATCTGTTTGAACAAGTTATGTGTTGTGAGCGTGGTATAAAAGTGGCCGTACAGTTATCTTAAAATTATAATAACACACACTTCATTGATTAGTAGTACCAAATATGCTAGTAATGTATCACACTGTGTTTTATTTACTGCCTTTTAGAGAGGTTTGATGCAGACGTCACCATCCTGAAGTGGGGGCAGGAAGTAAATGCGACCTTTCACATCCCTAAACTGAAATTGTGCAAATGGAATTAAACAACCTCTAATTTCATGAATCATATATTTTTCTTTGAACACGGACATAATCACAAATCATTTATAGCTTTTCAAACCCAATAAATAGGATATTGCCATAAATCACTGTATATGTGGCCTATTTAAATACAAGGATAGATTTCATCCTTTTAGTAATGTTGTAGATAATACTTTAAAAAATGCATGATATTTCACAGTGAAGAAATTTTTTCACCATTACTTGAATTGTTTTAAAGCATTTGAATCATATTGACTAGGGTATCAAGTATGTGTGGGTAAAATAAAGGACTGGATTCTCACAACATCCTCCAGTGCCTGGAGTACTGGCATGAAAGAATGAGAGTGAACGCATGCAGGCTCACTCCAGCTGTGGAGGTTGTGTATTATCCTATCACCTAGTTTAACATTGAAAAGTTAATGTGCACACAGTCTTATCAGTATCTTGCCCTGTACCAGACCATACACCAAGATAAAGTGACTGACGGGAATGCTAAGAATTGCAAGGGGGCAATTTTGTTCATAAAATAAAATTAATTGATTTAACCATGCAATAGCCCCAGCAAGGCTAAATAACAACAACAACAATAACAACAACAGCAACAACAACAGAAACAACATAGGGTTACTGATTCAGTATCGAATAATGCATTTATTAATCAGAGCACTCACATAAGATCACAGAACTATCAGAGCGCTGAATATATTTTCAACTTATGAATGATTCTCTGTCAAAATTGGGAGGGGGAGGTGCGTAGAAGATGTGTTTGTGGCTTGCAGCTCTCTTTCTCTCTTTCAATTCCCTTCACTCCGTTTCAGTACAATAGACAGCACGGCTTTAACATACATGGTGTATGTAATGGCTGGTGTTTTTGCAATAGATACATAAGTCTAAAGAGAGTGGGCAAAAAATACAGCTGAGGGGGCTAAGTCCCCTTAAAGGAATACTTCACCCACAGAATGATAATTTCTATATCAAATAGTTACATTAAATTTGTGAAGAAAAGTTTGTTTTTCTTGCCTGCCTCCATGGTGAAACAAAAAAAACAAAAATCTGAGAAAAGTCTTGATGAATTGAAGTAAAAGAGGGTCGCATTTAACAACAGCAAAACTATATCAAAACATCCGTTTATAAACTCTCACACAACTCATGCAGTATAATCATATTATATCCAGTTATATGCTCAGTACTTCCCACTTCTGTGTATGACTAGTACGGCTCCTGCATTCTGTTGAGCAGAGTTCAATATGCTTGCCCTGGCATGCTCTGTGCCTGAGACTGTCTTAGGAGTGTTTTGAATAATAAGGTTGTAATGAAAATGCATCTGTTTGGGTAGCACTCAGCGTATAACTGGATAAACGAGACTTTGAATGTACTGCAAGACTTGTGTGAGAGTTTGTAAACAGATGTTTTGATAAAGTTTTGCCGTTGTTAAACATGGGCCCCCTTTACTTGAATGCATCAAGAATTTTCTCAGTTCTTGGATTTTTCGTTCACCGTGGATGCATGCGAGGAAAAAAAAGTTTTTTACGAATTCATCATAACACAGGGTAAGTAATTGATTTACAAATAATCATTTTCTGAGTGAAATATTCCTTTAAGACCCCCCGTGGTTCTGGGGCCTGCCCTGGGCCTTAACGTCAGACTCAGGTATCTCTGTTATTATGATGAAAATAGTTGGTAGGACATCCACCTAAAGGGATAATTGCCTTCTGGGAGAGCTGGGAAGATCCAGGTCTCATGACTTCAAACATCTGAATCCACGCACCTCCTGCTGCTTGTGCCTTCTCACACAAACCTTGATCATGATATTCAGTCACCACTCGGAGCTTGTTGGCCCATTTAATAATGCACGCTCACACACGCGCAAATTAATATCTCCCCACTGTTCTTTGCTCTACATTTCCTTTGTTTTCCCCTTTGTATTCTTGGTGTATTCATCCTTAAATCCTTTGCCTTCAAACCACAAGCAGTTTTTCCACTCTCATGTGTTCAGCCTCAGCCTGGAGACTCTTGTGTTTTACTGTTGTTACCACTGCTTTTTCCTCTATTGTTGTCAAAATTGTCATTGCTTGTAAAAGGCTAAAAGTTACTGTCAGCAATGAAAAGTCTTGTTTTACTCAAATGGCTTTCACAGGGGTGATAATGAAGTGTTTTTTTTTATTTATTTATTTTTTTTTATCAGGTTTGCAGTTGCTTTTACTGACAAACTGAAAGAAGAGGCAGAGTTATTTTTGGTATGATTTTACTCTTTTGTGTTTTAATAGAGCAACTGCTGTAGTTTATTTCTAATAAGCACTGGTGCTTGCATGTGCAAATCTGTGTCTCATGTGGCATACGGCTGTTACCAGTTCTACTCAGTTAGTTTTTACTAGAAAATGTCTGTACTGTATGTGCCTAATTGGTGGTTCATCAGTGTGTTTATGACTGCGTGTTATGTTGAATCCCCCCACCTCCACATATACTTAGCAACCGACAAGATTGTCATAGGCAACATTTTATAATTTAATATCACAAAGCTACTACGGAAAATCAAGTAGTGAGTGCACAAGTTTTTTGTTTACATTTTATGGCGCATCAACAGACTGCAGTACCGTGACAGCTTCAATAAATACAACAGAAGGGCTTTTACTATACAAACACAATATCCTGCCCTGCCCCATAATAGTTTGGCATTAAAACAATATTATCGTG
Organism: Cephalopholis sonnerati; assembly: GCA_019142605.1. NCBI lineage: Eukaryota > Metazoa > Chordata > Actinopteri > Perciformes > Serranidae > Cephalopholis > Cephalopholis sonnerati. The sequence goes on along the minus strand of JAGQAX010000007.1, from coordinate 13,421,386 downwards.
TTTTATTTTCAGATTAGATTCCAGCCGTGGGCTGCAGATTGAGGCGAGTGGCATGCTTTATCTCTGCCATTTAGTGCTGACAGCAGGCAGACAGGACAGGCACTGAGAGGCATCGCCACGCTTTTTATTGTGACAGAAAACACACATAGGGGATGAATCTAGTGTGATAACATCCAGTCAATTTCCTTTCCATCCCCTCTGATTTATTTTGTAGCACCCCCATTATCTTAGCAACTGCTTTCCTGACTCTCTTTTAAAGTTTGGATTTTGATTAAATATGTTTGGAGCACAACATGCGTTAATTGGCTGTTTCTATTGTCAGACTTAAAGAGAAAGAACCACAGTTAGTTATAATCAAATGTAATTTGTACAAACAAACACTACCAGTAATCACTGATGGATTTTAAAACACTTTGTATTTATGTTTTGGTATGTCTTTAACTAGAATTTTGCCACGTTTTTTTTTCTCCAAAGCTGTCCCAGAGCAGTAAGATCTATGTCCAGCCCCAAGGTAAGCTCTGCAGGATGAATATCCTCCCTTGATGCTGTGCATCCCTGACTCGCTGTTGAAGTGTTGCATTAATCAGCTTTGACATTTTTTTCTTCCATTATCATGCTGTCTGCAGTACGGAGTTGTATTTGCTCTTGCCATCGGCCACTGTGCCATGTAGGACAGCCCAAATCACTCTTCCATGTTGTTTCCCACCAGTAGCCTTGTTTGGCAAATAGGTCCCTTCATAGATTAGAGAGCCCTGAACCAGCTGTATGGCTGATCCCTGACCAGCGAAAGCTTAATTTTTATGCTTGTCACCAGATAGTGATCACGCGGAAGTGCTTTGACATGGATCATGCAAGATAATGTTTTTAAATACATGAAATCTATTTTGTTTATTTTACATACAGGTTAGATTAGTATAAATCTTTTACACAAACACTGTGAGTCTGATATGAATAAAGATTATTAACAACATCAGATGTGACTGATGTGTCTAGTTTTGAATGTGTCACATCACAAAGTTCAAGATTAGAAAAGAACTTCTTGATATACTCATTCATCTCTTTAAAGGAATACTTCCACAAAATGACCAGTTAATGGTAATCAGTTAGCCATACTGTGTAACCTTGAATTTATAAAGCAAACTTTTTTCTTGCATGCCTCTACATAAAACAGCAAACGGATTTATGTATAAATTGATTGGGGACCAATGCAGATTATACTGCAACTCACACAGCATAATCCAAATCTCATTTGTCCAAGCATGTGCTCAGTATTTCCCAAACACATGCATTTTCACTAAAAAACCTTAGCATTTGAGTCTGGCTTTAAATAGAGCATATTTAAGTTTCACTTTCAGGTCAGTTTTAAAAGTTTAAAGTTTAAAAAATAAAGTCAAAAATAAAGTTTTCATTGTGAATTCAAGGTAACACAGCATGACTGAGTGCTGTACAACTGGTCATTCTGTCAGTGAAGTATTCCTTTAACTGAAAACCACATTGATATTCTTTTGCATAATGGATGTCAACATTGAAATACAGTAAAAGCTTTAACAAGAACACTGTGCCTTTTATTTGTCTGTATTATTTGAAAGGTATCCAGACGGAAGTGAGCGAGAAGTTCTGCTGGACTGACTTCTTGAGGAGCTCAGGTACTGTTACTGCTTCCGCTGGTTGTCATTCCAGCTATTGCCTAATGTGAGACTTGATCACAGGCCTCACTGTGGACAGTTTTCACGTTTCTTTATGTATTTAGTTTATTTTGCCTTCAGCAGAAAATATTTCCCAATAAAAACTATTCTGAAGGAGGTCTGCAGATCATCCACAAAAAGCAAATAAAACTTTTTATGCCTTTTTAAACGTTTTTATACCTCCGCGCTGGCATCAGCTGCGGCTGACTGCATTATGTTTTTGGGTTGTCTGTCAGTGCCATTCTTGTGAAGGCTATATCTCAGAAACACCTTGAGGGAATTCTTCAAATTTGGCACAAATGTCCATTTGGACTCAACAAGAACTGATTAGATTTGATGAAGAGATGAAATTTTATATCCAGAAGGTCAGCTTCACTGTGACATCATAATGTTCTGCAAAAACGCCTCTCTGGCCAATATTCAATGTCATAACTTCGGAACAGAAGGGGAGACATTTGGTCAGATACTCAACTGGTGACACAAATCTTGGGTGTACACCTTGAAACTATGCTGATTGTATAGCTCTTTTGTGCTGTTGGTATGAAGATGTGTGTGAAGCATCCACATTTTAGAATTTGTAGCTTCTTTGCCGAAACATCCATATTTGAAGCACTGTCAGCTGTCATGGCTGCACATGAATCTTGACAGACTTTGTTGGTGCACTGCCCCTTTCATAACAGGGCTGAACCATACATTTTTGTCATGTTTTTGTCATACTTTGGATGTATTGTATTTTAGCTTAATATTCTGTGCTTTTTAACAAAAACTTGTTAACGGAAAGCAACATTGTGGTCAGGCACTGAGTCAGCCTGATCTAAGCATTATAAACTCAGCTGACAGTCGTGTCTCATCTAATTTTTAAGGTTGTGTCTCAAGCTATAGCCAGATAGTTATGTGCACATCCACAAAACCATAGTGAGACAGGTGCTGGATACAGTGTTCGATGCAATGAAATGGAGAGGTACCTGCACACTGAAATTTAAGCTCCCCTGTAAAATAGGTTTTATGCCACCTGCCATACACAGATGTCTCACATATTTGAAACACTATTGTACATAAAAGCCCTCTGCCATATTCTAGACTGTGTACTTCTCACCTCTACTATTAGTCATAGACTGTGTAGTGTAGTGTAGTGCAGTGCAGTGGAGCCACCACTGGGAGCACGATGGGGAATACATTTATATACCCCCAACCTGAACAGTACCAATCGTAGGGCATAAATTTACTCTCTGCTATGTGAGATGCATCGATGTGGTGGTCACGGGAGGTCAGAGTTTGTGGCAGAATTCCCTTTTCCCTTCTCCTCTTTAGTCCTCCAATTCCCTTTGGAATAGCTTGGTAAATATGCTCTGTTACTCCAAGCATCCTCTCCACAAACAGCCTGGACTTTAAATTGGACATTGCAAGATGATGTCCATCCCAGGTACATTAGTGCTCATATAGAGCACAGCTGACTAGAGAGAGGAGCAATTGATTAATAGCTCTCCAGCCGGGGGCCATTTGTCACCACGCTTCACAACCGGTGCAAGTAATACTAATTGCCCACAGTCACTTCTCCATTTGTTATACTTGAATAGGAGCCACTACTATTGTGGTTTTCCTCTGTGATGTGATGAAAGCATTGTAATCTGACTCACGGTTGCTTTTAGAGCTGTAAACATTGTTCTGTTTTCTGCATATATGCTGTCTGATTGGGTTCATTTGTCTGAGTCTCTTTTTTGTGGCTGTGGGTCAGAGGCATTTGATGTCACTAAGAAAATGTTTTATATTCCTTGCCACAGTGCTATCACCACTGTGCTTTTACAAGTTTTACTTGTGTCAGTATGTAGTAAGTATGACCCTGAAGGCAGAGAGCTACTTTCAAATGAAATGATCCTGTAGTCTTTATCGAAGACATAATTGTAAATGTGCTTTGTGGTGATAACTGTGCTTAAGTTTTCAGAAAAACTGAAAGCTTTTTAAGCATTGGTGTTTAGTCGTCATTGGGTGTTCTTGGCTATCTGCTGTTAAAGACTAGATTCTCCATGTCTTTCTTTTGGACTTTGATGACCTGCTTTGTCACTTTTTTTTTTATCATGTTTTAGTTTTCCTCAAATGTAAGCAACGCAGTCTGACAGAAATGACTCCTACAGCAACCTGTATTCTGCTGTGACAAAAAGTGAAATCTAGAGTATGTTGTATACAGGTTATCTTGAAAGGACAGTTCACCCCAAAATTAAAAATACACATTTTTCCGCTTACCTGTGGAGCTGTTAATCAGTGTAGATTGTTTTGGTGTGAGTTGATGAGTGCTACAGATATCAGCCATAGAGATGGCTGCCTTCCAAGAAATATAATGGAACTGGATGGCACTGGGCTTGTGGAGCTCAAAGCACCAAAAAAAAAAAATTTTAAAAGTTCAACAGCAATGTCTCCTTCCAGAAATCATGACGCGGTTACTCAAGATAATCCACAGACCTCGTTGTGAGTAGTTTCAGTACAAACTATTTTCTTTCTACCAGTCTACCCCCGCCAACCAAATCATTGCGGGAAGGAAACTTGCATCTACTGCTAGCTCACTCTAAAGGGCATTGCACACAGTCCATTGTTTTCAGATGCGTCTTTTTATCCGTCATCCGAAAAAAATTGTTGCGCACAGAAACCTTGCATACTGACACCGATGCGTTTTATTGTTCTATGCATTGTGAAAATTCGCAATACATGACAAAATTAAAAGACACATTTCCAACTTTGCCTCTCTCCACTGGAGTTACCTATCTGGCTGTCACCACTCCTTGCCTGATTTGCATTTGGCACCACAGCTGCATGAAGGGGCGGAGCTGTCCTCCCTCTCTCAACATTCTGTGTGCGTCCCACATCCTCCTCCTTGTCATCATCGCCTACCTGAATAGTACTATCTGACCTGTTGAAAGTAGCTATCTGAGTTATAAAATGATTCTGTGCACCCTGGTCCTCTGTCTTGTTGTGGCTATGTCCCGCCGCCACATTTTCTTCACTGATTATTGGTCAAATGTCTCTAAAGGCTCTGACAGATGCATAAAATGCAGAGAATCGAACCTGTTCTGAAAATTTTAATGATGGGTGAAAGTTTCGGATTCAGTGTGTAAATGTGATTAACACAACGTGAAGTCATATTTATTTTTAGACGTGCAACAGTTTTGGACAAAAAATATGGACTCAGTGTGTAAAAGCCTTAGCACCACTGAATTAGCTGATGTTACAGCTCAGCTGAGGAGGTCACCATTAATTTTCGTGCTGTCACAAGCACAAGCCTCTCGTCCACGAGCAGATGCATGCTTCCTTCTGTGCGGTGATTCCGTTGACAGGTGTAGTGTGTTAAAAAGAAAATAGTTTCTTCACAAAACTGAAAGAGACATTGCTGTTGAGTTTTTCAAATGTATTTTTTTTTAGCCCTTTGAAAACCACAAGCTGAGTGCCATCTAGTTCCATTATAGTCAAGAGAGGGTAAACATCTCTACAGCCGATATCTCCAACACTCGGCAATTCGCATCAAAACAATCTACACTGATCAATAGCTCCACGGGTAAGAGAAAAGAATATGGTTTTTTGATTTGGGGGTGAACTGTCCCTTTAATTAATGTGTGTGGAAGTTTAAGTGTTATACATAATCTGTGTGGCCCAGTGTTGTAGTTGCACATTATGAAAATAACTTCACCAGTGAAAATAAGAGAGACAAAGCAACCCTGCTACCTGACTAAAGATACATGACTGTACTGTATGTGCGTTTGTGTTATCCTTTGGGTGTCATGTACCCTCCAAAGGCACAGACTCCAGCACTGGGATCCAAAAGCTGTCAGTCCATGAAAGACATTCTGTGTTGTTTGCAGGCCCCTGCTGTGTACTTTGTGAGGTTGGGGCATACATGAAGAACAGCACTGTTGAGTGAGCAGTGATGCTTTGAATCACTGAAGGATGAGAGGAAACAAGCAGGGGGTCTGTTCTTACCTTGTCCAGCTGCTTGATACTCAAGGGATAGCATGACTATTGAATAAATTACACAGGAAGCTTTCAGTGTATGAACTGATTCAATTTAACTAGAAATGATAAGGGCAGCTTAGATGTCAAGTGTAATGCCTATTATCATCTTACAGTGGGATCAGGGAACAGTGATTTTGGCATAGGGGGCATGTCTTGCTTGAGAACTGCCTCATTTTCCTTGGTCATTATATTACCATGATGAGATTTCAGACTGTTGTCTCCATTTTGAAACAAAAAAAGGTTCAGTGTGTGCACATTAAAAATACATCACTGACATAGCTTCTGCTCAAAGAAAAAGATGCAATGTGCTTTCCGGCTAAAGAGATTTCAAACACATTTCCCAATACTTGGCTCACCCCAAAACGTTAGGTCACAGGCACTATTACTCAAACTCAGTTCTCGTGATCTGTATTAGTTGTTTGTGTGTGTTGTTTAAAGACAGCAAGCGTCAAGCTCCATTTTATAATTTTTAAGTAATGCATAATTCATCCAGTCGTCTTGACTGACCAAAATGTGGCTCTCACCTCTGTTATCTGGCTTATCTGTACGTGCAGTCCTGATGTGGAGGGAAGGAAACTAGTTTCTCTGACTTCTTAGATGTGAGAAATCACAAACTATTTTCTGTGCTGCTTTAAAATCTCACATATACAGCAGAGATGTTGATTATCGATCCTCTGTATTGGCTTAAGAAGTAATTTCACTGTTGGAAAAATGATCTTATCATAAAATTATGTCTATGCCTATGTCTATGCAGTTAATAAGATGCAAATACTTCTGAAATTGGTGATACATGACCTGAGAAAACAGAGGAAAAGGGATATGGCATTTGCTTTTAATCAACCAGAACACACTGCGCCACGCAAGACCAGTAAACGCTTCTGCTAGTGGGTGATGTCTGCAAGCTTGGCCGTTTTGAAGCAGGAAACAATATAGCCTCCGGAAAATAACAAGCTATCCCTAATTACAGTTAAATAGTGAGCTAAACATAGTAAAAGGCTATGCAGTAATATAATCTTGGTTTATATTTGATCAGCACTGCTCAGTTTTACCTTTTATTCTCAGTTTTTTTTTCAGCCCCTCTGTTTTTTACAATACAGGAAACAGTATGGCACCCACTTCCTGTTCACAAATTTTCATATTACAGCCAAACAGTGCAAATATATTTCTGAAGACATTTTAGGAGAGACATAGGCAACACATTAACAGAAAATTGTTTTTTATTCAATCAGCACTGCATAGTTTTACAGTTCGATCTGAGTTTGGTTTGCTTGGTAAGTGAGGGTGCTTTCAGAGATAGAGTTCACTTGCTTTGGTCTGAATCAGGGACTAATTTTGTCACAAAGCTGCATAATAGCCTAGAGTTGGTTTGTGTTTTTACGGCAGCATTTACAAGCGGACCAGATAAAATGCCTTGCACGAGAAAGATGCTCTTGATTGGCCAGAATTTCCATGTGGGAAAACTCCAGGATGTAAACATCTCGTTGAAGAAGAGTACACTTGCAAGATAAATGCAAAACTTTCTAAAGTCACAATGGAGGGACAACTGAGCGGGTTGATTTTAGCGTTGGTCATCATGTACTATATGTTTGATTGAACCAAACTAAACATGGCAGGTGTGAAAGCACCTTTAGAGAAAGAGAGGGCGAGAGAGAGAGAGAGAGGGGTGGGTCCCTCTCTGGATCTGCTTCTATACTCTTTGTGTCCATGGTGGCGGGCATATGAAAATGCTGGAGTACAGTTTGTAGTTTGAACAACATATTTTGCATCTTCTGGCAGATTTGAGCTAAGAGATGATCAGGGAGATTTGGGCACTGATAGGATGGAGGAAGGTTTACCATTGTTTATTCACACGTACTGTCCACATTGTTTTGATACAAAGCTATTAAAAGAATTGGCAAAGTATTCCTTTAATATATCTCACCTGTGTAGCTCTGTGAGTATATGAGAGTTTCTCAGTTAAGTTCCTTTTCAATGGCATTGTCATTATTTTGTCCACTCCCTGTAATATCGGTTCTGTGTTCCACCCTGTGCCACTCAGCAGATTAATAGGAGCTGTTCAGATAGATATGTGCTCCCACATCCATGCGTGCACACACACGCACACATGCTGATTAAAGCATTAGGGGATCATTCAGAATGCCCTTCTGAAATCAAAGGCAAACGAACTCACAGAACTGCAAAGAGAGAGAGAGAGAAAAGAGTACTGCTGGCACAACAGATGATTTGCACAATTTTGTTTTTCTCCCCCGAGGAAAGATGAATTACGTCTTAGATCCAAAGGGACTTTTATTTTTTTTATTTCTTTGAATTTCTTGCTCATTTTGACATGTGTGTGCTGCGGTATGATTCCAACTGTCCTCCATTATTTTCCTGCATCTTGTTCCGAGGTAGTGACATGTTTGTTTCCCTCAGCTGACGCGCCTTCTCATCCTGTATGAATCAATGCGAGGAAGTTCAATACATTCCGCAGATGAGGAGCTGTTTTTGACAATCGGCTCCCAGGATCAGGGTCAGTGCCCAGACTCCACGCTGTCATTTTAAGATGCTCTTTAATAGCATTAAAAGAGCTGCCTCAGCCTCCTGATCTGGACTTATCTGGCAGCAGGGGATTTCACTCGACTGTCACTGTGCCTTAAGCACGTGCTTGTGTCTGCCTGTGGTATTATTTTCGAAATGGTTTGTTTCTCGGTTTGTCACAGACACTTTTGAAATACATTTTATTATAAGCTTATTTTGTACTTTTCTTAAATTGTGGTTCAGCACTGCTTGCAGTGCCATCTGAACATTTATAATTTATCATTTTATGGTCATTGTGGAGCGTAAAAGATCAGGGATTAAAAATGTTTTTTCTGACACTTCTAATCGTCCTATGTTAAAATATCCTCGTACATCTGCTTGTTTTGGTATAAATAAATGTTCTTCTATTAAGCCAGCAGACCTCGACCTTACAGTGTTGCCCATTTAAGCTTGTATAAAACCAAGACTGCCTTGTCAGGCATTATTGAACTGGGCACAAAGGCTTTGTAAATGTTCTCTTTATATGAGGTTTATATGATTCGGTAATCTGAGATTCATACCTCTACACAACACTATAGTTCACCTGTGTGTCCTGTGTCTATGCTTTTGGTGTTTGAGATTTCTGAAAACATGCAAGATGTAACACTGCACCATTGAGCTCTTCAATCTTTTCTGGGAGTCCATATATTTACTTAAGTTTTGGCCATTACTGGAGATATGGGAACTTCCAAACATCAGACATACATGTCAAATGTTTAAGCTTTGGAATAGACTTGTGAAGCTGCCTGATCATAGACTCAATAAAAATATATTTGATTGGGATATTTTGCATGGTTATCCCTGGACTAATGAGATGAAATCCCTATTTTATTTAAATGATTTGTCATTTATTTTCCAGAACAGGTTTCATTGTGATAGTCAGGAGATTAGGAGCAAAATATTTCTCTTCTACAGAGAAAAATGGTCTGTTGATATATGCTATAAACAAAAATTATGAACTCATTGTCTCAAAGAATAGTGACAGTGTAGAACTAATCTGAAGTATAATTAAAACTAAATACAAAGATCCCTATGAGCACAGTAACGCATTAACTGAGGATTACTCAGAAAAGGTCCTCACTGATGAGGAACTTGAAGCTGCCCACTCTCCAGTGGGCAGCTGAAGGTATCATTTAACCTTTCCATTAGCACCACCATGATGTTGACTTTTGTGGCTTTGACTGACATGTTTTGACAATGCCATGAAATTCTGTACAGATATTCCTGCCCCCCCCCCCCTCAAGTTATATTGTAACAATTTTGGTAGTCCCTCAGCTTTTCATCCAGCACCATTATCAGGTCATAGCAAATTAACACACCAAAGATGGTGGAAGTGGTAAACATCATACTTGCTAAACATCATCATGCTAGCAAAAAAAGAGAAAAATGAACAGCGTGTGCTTCAGGGTGGGAGATGATATTAACTGCAAGGTTGCTTTCGCTCAGTGTGAATGTGAGCCTGCTAAACAAGCTGCTCTCATTCGTGTTAAAGAGACAGTTCACCCCAAAATTTAAAAAAAAAAAAAAACATGTTTCCTCTTACCTGTAATGCCATTTATCAGTCAAGATTGTTTTGGGGTGTTGGAGATATCAGCCGGAACTTATGGCACTCTGCTTGTGCTGCTCAAAGGGACAAAAAAATTCAGTTGAAAAATTCAACAGCAGTGTCTCTTTTCAGAAATCATGACATGGTTACTATAGAAAATCCACAGACCTTGTTGTGAGCAGTTTCATTCACTATTTTCTTTTTACCAAACTACAGCCACGGACCATATCACTGCGCAACAGGAAGTGTTTGTCTATTGCTAGCTTACCTAGCACCACTGTGCTCTGCCGAGGTGGACACTATTAATGTTTACATCTCGTGCCAGCCTCTCATTCTTGAGTAGATGCACGCTTCCCTCTGCGCGGTGATGCAGTTGATGTATGCAGTCGGTGTAGTTGACTGATGATATCTCCAACATTTGACAACTCGCACCAAAACCATCAGGACTGATAAATAGCAGCACAGGTAAGAGGAAAACATGCATTTTTGATTTGGGGGTGAACTGTTCCTTTAATAAAAGATCCTTGATTATATTTTTGTGGGTTTAGCATGTGGTCTCCATACCACAAACACTTCTGATCAGTATATTGGCATTTTCATTGTGAGCATGCTACCCTCTCTCACCAGGCAGTTGTCATGGTAATTCCAGTCCACCTCCACTATAGATACTCTATAGAGGAAGTATGGCATAGTTATGTATTTAAAGTTCAGGTTCTCCTAATTTGTGAGAAGTCAGAGGCTCGTACAGTCCGGTGTGTGTTGGCTTCATGATAGTGCAGGGCTTTGCTGTTAGGTTCAGGACTTATATCTGTTGCTTTTGGAAGGCTGGGTGCAGAACAGTAGTTGTTGGCAGGGAGCACAGTTGTATGCCTGCCAGTTTCTGACTAATCTCTGGATTGATCCTGAAAGTTGGATGATCTGGGAAAAGAGACGATTTAGTGGCACTGCCTCTCAATTAAAGCAAGGTTTTCAAAACGTTTGATGTTGTTAGCGCGATGTTGGGTTAGCTAATTTTAATCTAGGGCTGTTCAGTGAGCAAATTGTCACCCGAACACTGCGGCTCTGTAGTTATGATGCCATATTACACACTGATTAGGCTGCAACATTCCACTGTTTTCAGCAGTCTATTTCCCTGCTGAGTGTTACAACACTGATCAGAGAATTGTGCGAGCACATTAGTCACTGCTGTCTTATTTTCCTCATGACCTTGGGTGATGTATTGCTTTCATTATCTGCCGATGTACTCGGGATGTTCATTATGCAGTGTTTTGATATTGTGGTGCTGTCTTTCTGTGTGTTTGGCTTCTCTCCAGGTGTAAGCAGTGAGCACGTGGATGAGCTGCATGTCTTCCTGTTGGTCTGTGGCCTCAGAAGAGTCAAGGACCCCCTCTATCTGATAGAGGTTTTTTCAGGTATACAATTACTTATGTTTACAATGTATTCTGGTAATGTAAAACATAAAACAAGGACAGGACACCTAAGAGAGAGGAGGGTGGTTCTTGCTGGCATGTTTTCAGCCAGTTCAGTTTAACCTTAATGTCAGGTAAACCCCCGAATTGAAAAGCCTCTGTGGCTGCATTTCTGTAGTAGCTTGTGGTAGAAACACTGGCAATGTCCTCATCAATTAGGAATGAAGTTAGATCTCAGTGGTTGGGTTTCAGCTAATTAAAAGATTTATGTGGAAGTGCAATGAGATTCTCCTGACAGTTCATACTGGCCCTGCAAAGACATTTGCTCTTGTTATCTTGTTGAGTCTTGCCTTTATGGTGTTTCTCTTTTTGATGACATGATATCTCATATATGTGTCTAATATATTCAGCTGTGAGAACTGACAGTGATTAGAAACATCAGTGGCTTTTTTCAATCCTCTTCTATTGTATGTGATTTTATTAGTTCACAGTTATGGTAATAAGACATCGGTAGAGGCCATCGCATTGTATTGATGTGTCATCCACATAGAAGAACTTTCATGTCTCAACTCTACATGTGGTTACTACATGGGGATGTGGCATTTATTGTGAGTAAATAGTACTATACACATGCTTAATAAGACAAACATACAGTGCACTAGCAAGCCAGTGGAGGAATTTAAGTGAATGTATTTACTGTACTTAAGTGCAGTTTTGAGGTACTTTACATTTCCATTTTATGTTTCTTAATATTTCAAGTTCACCACTTTTTACTCCACTGCAACTATTTAATAACTTAAAGTAACAGTGTGTAGGATTTTGTGGCATCTAGCGGCAAGGATTGCAGATTGCAGCCAGCTGAAACGTCTTCTATGTGCCAAGTGTGAACTCCTAGTTAGGATTCCCTTATTGTTCATTGTATGGGAGGTTTTTACCAGGAGCCTAATTATCCGCAGAGGTCTCTTCCGCTCCAAAACAAATGGACCAGCTAAATTAAACCAGTGAAACCACTGAATAAAGTAGTTTCACGTTACAAATCAGTATTTTTCCAACGCTGTTTAGCTCACTGTAGATGGACTGATAGCCCAGCACCTGCTAATGTGTGCTTGCTTTTTTTCCTCTGGAAACTGAAGATCCGTATGTTTAGGAGGTTTTTACCAGGAGAAGAATTTATCCTCAGAGACCTTTCCCTCTCTAAAACAAACAGACCAGGTGATTTAAACTGGTAAAAACAATGAAAAAAGCAGTTTCACATTAAAAATGGGTGTTTTTCTGTTGCTGTTCAGCTCCTCACTGAGAGGCCTCTAACTATGGTGGCTGATGCAAAAACATGAATGGCCCTATCTAGAGTCAGTGTCTGGTTTGTCCATTCTGGGCTACTGTAGAAACATGGCAGTGCAACATGGCAATCTGTAGACAAGGACCTGCTCGCTATGTAGATATAAACAATTCATTTTAAGGTAACGATAACACAGGAATTCTGATTTTCAGGTGACATTAAAGAAAACATACTTATTTTATTATATCCCCCTAAACCCTACACACTGGACTTTTAGGTTACTTGTTACCCTTGTAGACTCTGATTCTAAATACAAAATATAAATTAACTAATAAATGATTATATATTATTATAGTTTACGCTACCCAGCAGTAAATTAAGTGATTAAAAATGATCCCCAGCTTTACACATTAATGTATCACTAATTATAATACAATAACATAATGCACATCGTTCAGCCAAAACAATAAAACCACTGACAGGTGAAGTTACTAACACTGATCACACTGAACATCTCGTTTCAATTCAATGCTCTGCTAGAGAAGCTTTTATTGCTGGCCTTCATATGGATGCCACTTTACACACGCCACTCACCCAGACTCCGTTACAGACAAACTACGCCCCCTCATGGCAATGGCACTCCCTGATTGCACTAGATTTTTTTCCAAATATTTTTTGTTTACAAAATCTCTTTTATTTTGCGTCTTTCAGAGTGGCACTGTACGAATCCACTGAATGTTTTGGTCATTATTGGGCCAAAGGTAAGTACACAGTCATTATATCTGCCATGTGTGTGTCCCCTGTGTACCATGACTGTCTGTGCTGTTGAAATGACATCGAAACCTTCCCTGGGAATACAGGCGACCTCTAATTGGATATAGCAGAGATACTGGCTTTAGCTGTTTAGCTGGAATTAACTGGCAGCGCTGGAAGGAAAAGCCAATCTTCTGCAAACAGGGCGAGGGTCAACAGCAGACGTAGTGGTCCTGTTTCATTTGTGTCTAACTGGCTGACTGCTCGATGTGCTGTTGCTTTGCCTGCTCCAGATTAGCACTTGTCTCTGACAAGTGACCTGTACAAACCTACCTCATTATAATAAACAAGGATGAGCATATATTTCTGGACATGTGTTGGTATAAATTACAGCCAAAGCAGGTTGTAGCCGTCATATGCCATCATGCTTCTGTCCTGTGCATCATTCCTGAAGAAATTAACTGTGCATATACAGGCCACGTGGCTTCATGTTGAGCATGTCAAATTATTTGAAAAAAAAAAACTGAACGTAGCCTGCCATGATTTAGGATATTCATAAATCAACCAGTCAGCCAGGCAGTCAAATCAGAGAAGGGAGTTTTTATACATATTCTGTAAAAGTTGTTTTTTTTCCAACTGATTGCACCTTCATGTTAGAGACAAGTTGTATCCCAGCCAACAGCAGCAGCAGCCTCAATGCTCTTACAACTGTTCTTTTTTCCCCCCATTTCATTTCCAATCTCCCACTCATTGATTTCTCTGTATGTTTGTCTTCATCTTCTCTCCCCCTGACTTCCTTTGATATGACACCAATGTACAGTATTTTAGTGTCTGTTCTTTCTTTCAAACAGTGGTGTCAGGCAAAAGGTATGTTCTGCTTTAGATTTGCTCAAAAACAACTCAATTAGACATGGCCAGGGGCTTATACACCGTCTGACTGCCGCTCTTGCTCCGCTATGCTTTGTTGTTGTTTGATGAAACGGTTCAGTGGAAGCACAGACGTGTGATTCATCTCGACACCCCTGAATCACAGTGAAAGCGTGTTTGTTTGTTTGTCTGAGAAATAAAAAGCCATATATAATTATTATAATAAACTTATATTTGTATGACCACCAGATTTCCCCTAAGGATTCCACTTTTGGTTAAACATAAACATTGCTGAATAGATTTCATGAATGAACCATATATTCTAAAAAAGAAATATATAAATTTAAAAAAAAAAACAAACGACAGACGTTAGAATGAGACATGCTTTGCTCAAGCTGTCATGACTAACTATAAATCCACAGCTACTTCATTCAAGTAATAAGCGCTCTGGCTGCACAGCATCTGTCATTAAGAGGAAGATTCAGGTCAGTTTGTCAGCGATGACACATCTCACTCCTCTGTAACTGGGCTTTATCAAGCACCACAATGTGCAGCATTATTATTTATTATTGAATAAAACTAATATTAAAAAAAAAGTTAGATTTGGGATGCTAGTGTACGTTTGCATCAAATATTTGTTACTTAAAAACAAAAAATACACAGCAAAGTACATAGCAGGAAATCACTAAACAGGTAAGATTCATTTGGAACTTAAACATAGAAGTAGCGCCTGCCTTCCCCTTCTGATTTGGTTATGTCCTTCCCCTGCGCTTTCTTTTGACTCACCGTAGAATAATACAGAATCACTACACTGCTTAAGTCATTTACGTTTGCTAATACAGCCTTTATCGTGATCTATCCCCTGCTGGTTTCACAATGACTGCTAAATCCCAGATTACACCAGGATACATAAAATGTTCCCAGTTGAGATTCTTTGATTTTAATGCACACGTGCTGTAAAGCAGATTCCATTTAGAAATTCCATGAGCTATAAAACGAAAGAGAGAAAAAAAAGTAGCAGCTTGCTTGGCAGCATCTTTGACCTAAATTGCTATGCTTTGACTTTTCTGTGGGCAGGCTAATGCACGCAAATCCCACATTGCAATTAATCAGATTGGCCACCCACCCCACCCTGACCCCAATCTCTGAAAATACAGGATTTTCAGAGAATGATTTGCTCATGATAGAAATTATTAATTGTGTCATTGTTTATTTCATCCTTCAGATTAAGTCATTGCTGGCATCCTTGATGAAAACAAGCAGGTTTTACTTGTCATTGTGATGTTTCTGTCTCACTTAGATTGATCCTGTGTTTACTGTTGAAGTGGAAGCTGTTGTCAAAAGGTAAGCCTTCTTTCTTGTTTTCTTTTCTGTAGCAGTTACACATCTATACAAGGAAACTTGAGATCCGACAATCTATTGCTTTTCTCCTGTGAGAAATCTGAAAACTGCTATTGCTTCTATTTATCCCATGTGGCACAAGAAAATATCCAAGCAAATGCATCTTAGATTTATTTTGACATAATATGAACAGAAAGAAAATCTAAGGGGAGCGCCAAGATCCTCTCTTGTTTTTTTTTTTGTTGTTTTTTTTTCTATCTGTCCTCCCACTCTCAAGCCTTGGCTGATCTTTCAGTTTTTCGCCAAGGGCCTCCACCACCACAAAGCTCTCTGCGGCAGGAAGCTGCCCTCTCTGGTTAGGACTCTACCTGGACGCTCCGTGCATGTCACACATAGTGCAGCTGTGTTTTCTGCCCTGAGCTTGTCACTGCCCTTTAGCGTCATTCACGCCTCTCTTAGCCTCAAGTCACGCAGAACTGAGCTTTGCCACTGCTTCCGCAGAACAGCAGGGGTCTTCTTGGCCCAGGAGAGGAGCCAACAGGAGCTTCATGCTGCCATGAAAAGGTGCTTCGCCGTGGTTAACAGCTCCATCTCAGAGGGCATGTCAGCAGCCATTTTGGAGGTAAACATCTTCAGGGCTCATGGGTAACTGGACAACAGCATGTCCTGACAACAGTTCTGTTGCTAAACACAATTTTATCTTGTTGTAAGTCATGCATTGTGGAGCAGAATAATATTTTTGTAATGAGAATTTAAATGATCAAAGTATAAACTGAGAATTTGCCATCCAAAGCCCTGGAAAAATTCAAACTGTGAATATTTACAGGAGTCCTTATCTCGCTGTTTCTTGCTCAGCTACAATGTTATCTGACCACTTCAGGGACAATTACCCAAATTAATTGCTTGACTCCAATCTTCCCATTCCTGAGTGAGCAAAACCTGCAAATCCACTTAATCTCTTTTAAACACAGTCGATTAAGACAATCCACAGTAGGCTTAAAGTCTGATTAGTATGTTAGCATGTTTCACTCAACAACCTGCTGAAGGTATTAGCTGATACACGTTGTTAATTCTGTAAGTGAACTAAGACGCCGAAGAGCAGAATGGCTGAGCTGTACAACCTCCAAGGTGCTTAGGTGCCTTTTTTTTCATGATAATGACAGCATAAATGAGTTTGTGTGAGAGACCCTTGTCTGTGACATTATGAATCTCTGCAAGTTTTGAGTGTTTATCTCTCTGCTCTAACAGGCCATGGACCTCGGGGTGCCTGTGTTGGCCAGGGACATTCCAGGAAATGCAGCCGTAGTGCAGCATGAGTTCACTGGCCTGCTGTACTCGTCTCCTCAGGTATACAGTGACAAACACTGACCAGGTCGCCACATGCGTTAAGCCCCATTAAGCTCTAACACTAACTGTGTTAATGGACTACAGGGAGGATATACTGCATATAAACTGTCACCTCAACCGACCAGAAAAGCACTTACTAATACTAAGTAGTATTGAAGCACTGTCTCAGGATGACTAAAGATGTGCATGTCCCCTTTTCCTGGCTTTGATTTATCTTAAAACGTCTCACAGTTTTAAGAAGAAAAACTTTAAATCATTTTGTCAAACTTTGTACTTTAAATTCTAATCATTAATCTAAGGAGATAAAATATAACAAAAGGAGCTGATGTTTCTTCAGGTGCTTAGATTAGGATCAAAAAGTGCAACCCTCCGAGACAGAGCAAAGATACCACATTACCATGTGGTGATGCAACACATAGCAGCATGCATGAAAGTGCAAAGTGGGGAGCTCCCATGAGAGCTTTTCAGTCTGATATATGATGAGGTTTGATGCAAAAGGGGAATATCATAGGTTAAGGCAAGCTGACAGAGGGCTTGAGCGTGGAGCTGTGAAGACACCATGCTGTTGCGTGATGTTGTCGTAACGGTGGAGATAAGTCCTCTCCAGGGGGAGGTCACGTGTGCTCAGCTCAGCTGCCAGGAGGAAGCTCTCACAGATGGTTGCAGCGACTTGGGCTGGATAAATTACGACCTCAGCCAGGACCAATGGGCAGCAAGTGCTCATCTTTTAGCCAAAAACTTTTCCCGCAGTGGATCACACTCTTGACTTTTTCTGCATGCTTTAAAATCCCCTCTTATTTTTGGATTGACAGTGTTTCTGTGTCTTTAAGCCTTCAAAGTAATTACACGAGGAGTATAGGTATCAAGAAACGTGTCAAAAAAAACAAACACACAAGCACTTGAAAAGCTTTAAAGAGAAAAATGGCACTTCCTGCCCAGCTCTATAATTTGCTCTAAGAGTGAAGTGATTATAAGCGTGCTGCTCATAAGTTGAGCTTTAATCCTGTTGCTGAGGATTTATAGCTCTCATATGGCCATACAGAAGAGCTGTTTCCTACCAAGAGCCTCTCCAGACATAATCACATCACTTAAATGAAGTGAATTGGCCTGCTGACTGGCAGTGGCTAAAACTTGGTGTGCCCATTGGCTCTCTGCTTCACTAAATGTTGGCTACCATGTTGCAGGAACACTTTAAGGCACTTTCACTTCATTTTGTTGGCTTCTTTGACTCTGCTGGGCCAACAAATGAGCAGCTAGGATTCAGGGTGCTATGTGGATACAGCACATATCAGTCAGTAGTCAGCGATGACACCATTATTCATTTCTTAATTGTCTAATTTCTATCCTCATCTTCCCCTCCCCACATCCCTGTGACAGCTGGTGCGGTTGTATTGTTTAACAGTAGCAGTCACTTTGTTTTTCCTTTTTTCATAAGCAAACGAGAGGTGGCAGCTATTAGGATAGACTGAAAAGGTTTATTGGACAGCCGTATTTGGATCTGGAGCCACAAATATCTCCATCCTTTGGCAATGCAGAGACATTTTTGAAGTATTTACTAATCAGCGCACAGACTCTTATCTGAGTTCTGTTCTCGTGCCTCGGATTATCTTTTATGCTTTAAAAAAAACATATCTTCAGGCAACTTCAATGGCAAGCTTTAAGTGGCATTTGGCAGGAAAATGAGACTCGTTTTTGCCTTTATCCCTGCCAGGAATTTGTGCATCAATCTCAGAGGCTGTTGTCAGATCACGAGCTGGGAGAGAGAGTGGTGAGGAATGGAAAACTCTACGTGGAAGAGCATCATAGCCTGAAACAGGAGAGAGAAACCTACCAGCGGCTGGTGGACACTCTGCTCTGAGCGTAAGGTGACAGCGTTCAACCCCACCCTGTATACTTTCTCAGGAATTGGAGCGACAAAGAGTAGGGCATTACACCAGTGCATTAACCTTGCAGAGGTATAATTTATTACAGATGTCTTTATTCCCAGTCTTTAAAAAAAAGATACAAAATAGTCCTGTTTTATCTGCACTGCCAGATTGAAATTATGCGACAGAGCATTTTGAACCAAAGACCTAGAGAAGAAATGGTTGTTTGTCTTGTTAATATATTTTATGTATTTTAAATTGATGATGTACTGTTATTTATGGTTTGGTATAAATATGGAACAGCATGGCTTCTCTGTTTATTCATTCTACCTAATAAAAGAGGCAAACAACTTCACTGGTTGCTTTTGAGTGGTTGGCGATATAAAAAATGTGTTATCATTCTCTCTGTTTATCACACTTAATCAATTTCTGAAAGTGCCATTAAATCTTGATTTCTCCTCAAATACAGTGCACTATCAGCTAATCTACTCTTGCTATAAACTGTTCTAATATTTCTTTTCATTCCAGTCTGTACGCTGCCACATTCATTTTTAATTAACTACAACAACTGGCTTGTACACATTCAAGGGCCCGGCAAAAACTCAATTTGTTTGAAGGGCAGAGGGGCACGAAGGGTTCTAGTAATTTGGGCGTTACAAATGTTGATTTTGGGGCACGGGCTGGTTAGGAAAACATGAATGTTCTCTTGAAAGTTTTGCCACGTTTTGTGATGCAACTGTAACATTAAAGGTCCAGTGTGTATGATTTAAGGAAATATAGGCAAAAATGGAGTATAATATAGTAAGTACATTTTCTTTAGTGTATAATCATCAGAAAATACGAAGAATGAGCTGTTTATACAGGTCCTCATCTACAGAGTCCACCATGTTGCACTGCCATGTTTCTACAGTAGCCCAGAATGGACAAACCAAACACTGGCGCTCGGTAGGGCCATTCACGTTTTCGCGCTGGCCACTGCGGTTAGAAGCCTGTCTGCGATGAGCAGTGTGGGAGAAACACAGATTTTCTAATGTAAAACTGCTTTACTCCGTGTTTTTACAGGTTCACATTTAGGAGAAGAAGAGATCTCTGCAGATAATTCGGCTCCTGTTAAAAACCTCCTGAACGATGAACACTGAAGGAATTATAATCAGGGAAAAGTTTCAGCTGCTTTAAATCTACAATCTCTTGTCGCTAAACGCCACTAAATTTCCCTAAATCTTACACCCTGCTCCTTTAAAGTAGAGAATCAAGTGAAAGGCAATATTAAAGATCATAGTGTTTTAATGAAAAAAAAATTCAAATGAAAATTATATCAACTTAAATCTACAAAGAAAAGAGTCTTGGATATTGCATTATAGAAAACACGCATTTCCATTAGAATTATGTTTAATCAAAGCCACATTTCTGGTGAAACCCATATCTGTCAGACTGAGTTCTGTATTATAACTGGTAATCAATATATTGTATTTGTTTCAGTGTGTCTGTTCTGTGTATAGCAGCATGTGAGTGCAAAAAATTTAGAGAAATAGATATCCACATGCAGCATTAACATTTGGTGGCTTAAAACATTGTGTCAATAAGAGTCCATCTGGTCAACCGTCTAAGACGCATCCACACTCCAATATTAACAATAATATACAGTACATGTACATGTAAAAGGCCTTGATAGGTAATGAAATGTGGAGGAGGGCAATTCCAAAATCACATATTCTTGACAGTTATTGGAGTTAACAAAGGCATTGAGGTGATCAAAGCCACATCTACTGTACATGTGAGGTCTGATCAGGTTCTGTATTATAAGTGGTCCCCAGGCTCTGTAATGGGCACTTGGGGTTCCTCCTCACAACTGTCCTCCTTCCCAACCCAGTGGATGCCATGGCCATTCTCCCTGGGTGGGAGATGTGGCGAATGCTGGCGCTCCAGAGTGGAGAAGGTTGTGAACTGGACTCTCTTCCTCTTGCTGGTGGGCGAGTGGACTGACTCGGTGTGCATAGGTTTGCTCCTGAGGGAGCCCACGCAGCTGAGGGGTGAGTCTGTAACAGAAGCCAGGCAACTGGGCCTTCTGGACAGAGAGGCAGACTTATCAGGCCCAATGTCTATGACGGTGGTTGTAGTCTGGGAGTCTTGCTGGACAGGACTGCCTGGCACGCTCATCACCAGCTCAGCGTCTGTGCCGAGCCATACCCAGTCATGTCTGTGCCCTGTGGGCTCCTGGCCATGAGATGGAGGCTTCTTGTGCCTAAACTTAACAACATATGAGATACAATTAACCAGAAAAACCAGGATGGCCAGGCAAAAGACGCCCAACAGAGCATACATGCCAATCTCCAAGTCTGTGAGCGGCCTGTTGGCCAACATTTCTTCACCACCAATTTCTACCTCTGCTGTCTCCTGCCCAGGTACCTCCACCTTGGTGGGAAAGTTGTTATAGTTTACCAGGTTTCCAGGGGCTTTCACAGTGCTAGTAAAGCTAACACTGCTCATATCCTCCGCTATCATATTGTCTGAGCCATATGCTTTGCTGGTGTCTCTGGGGCTGCTCATCATGCTGATATTCACCATGCTGGTAGGACTGCCAGGGTTTCCTGAATTGCTGGTCTTACCCACCCCTCCAAGGCTGCCGCTAGTGATGAAGGTTCGTTCCGTGGATTTGATCGTGGTTGTGATCTTCTGCATGGCGCTCTCTTCTCTATCTGAGGTGGCGCTGCGCAGTGGAGGATCCTGGGACGGCTTCCTCCGTTTTCTCTCGCCATCCACCTCTTCACCATCGTTCCCATAGTCACTGCCATTGTCCTTGCCACTGACACTGCCTCTGTCGGTGCTGCTGGTATTGCCGTCTGGGCGCCGGCTGTTCACCTGAAACTTGACCTTGAGGCTGCCGTTGCCCACAGCCACTGTGCTTTTGCGTTTGGACTTCTGGCAGGACTCACAGATGGACATCTCTACTCTGACCAGGACTCCCTCGCCCTCACCCTCGGCTACCACAGTTGGAGGCGTGCCCTGCACTGACACCACCCCCTGATCTAAAGATGTTGCTGTCACTCGGTAGAAAGCAGGATCATAAATGTCAAGGGGCGTCTGGTTGCCATCGCTGAACTGCACCCAGGCGCTGATCAAAGCTTCCTGCAAGAAAGAAAATAGGAGCAGTTGTAAATGTGCTTTTAATCTACAGTTCATCAATGACCCTCTTTACACCTGGTATTATTATATATCCCCAGTGTCCACATTGAGATCCAGTTGAGATTTGATTGTTCTGTCCAGTTCAAAGAACCACATAGAGACGCTGCTGCCTAGCTGGCTTGGAACAGTTGCACATGGTCAGGTATTAGAATCAATCAATCAATCATTTATTAATGACCACATGATTGAGATTGGTGAAATTAGCCTTCAGTACAGCATGGTTGGGAAGCTTACATAGTTGTTGTATTTGGATTGATGCATTGCAGTTGCATTTACTCTTGTGTTCAGTATGGTCACAATGCGTCCCTGACCACCTCAAATCAAACCACCCAAGACACAAAGTAATGCAAGCTGTAGAGGGGGTCATTGAGACATTCAAATGGATTCAGACTGTTACCTGTTTAGGGCTCTGTAGAACCTCCTGTGTGGTTGTGGTAGCCAGGATGGCCCTATTGCTTCCAGCACTGAGCTGTAAAGTCATGGAGAGGCCTGTAACAAGCTGGACCCCCAACTCTGTGATGGTCACTTTGTCATCCACAACTTTGATAGTTGTCTTGGCCAAGATTGCATCAGAAAGTGGAGAAAACACCTGTCACAGAGCAATATCAGAAACAGGAAATCAATTAGAGTGCCTTAGACTATATCTTCTTGCTAGGACCAATTCAGTTCATCAGGTTCAATGTAGAACATAGTAAACTACCCCGATCCAATTCAGGGTCTGACTTGCTGCCTCTTGATATGACACTAATCAATCAGCAAACGTTAATACAAGCAGTACCTGGATGGTGGTGGTCCCCAAGTCTCGTCCTGACAGCACTCTTCCTGCCTGCAGCCTTGCCACTCGAGGGTCCTCCACCTTCATGAAGTATCGAACCAGCCTTGTGACATCCACCTGCCAGTCTGAGCCCAGGAAATAGACCTTGGGATCCCGTGGGTCCACCTGCTCTGCCACGAAGTAAGTTAACACCCGCACCAGGGCATGCTGAAACTGCAGCATGCAGCCCTTCCCCTTCCTATCGTCTTCTTCACTGTTCCAGCCAGGTCTGGGACATGGGCACAGAAGCACACGTGCAAGTCACACCTGTCACATGGGAAATGCTTTGACCTGCTATACTCCAATCACTCAGCCCTGACTCTTTGCTTGATTGGATCACGTTGAGATATTGCAGTACATTATGTAATGAAATCAAGACCCTAAACCCTTGTAGAGATATGATTTGGATTTTCATGGGCTAAAGGATGCTTCTAGAAATCCTATCTAGAAACCAAATGAGGGAATGGTAAACTAATGGTTTGTTTATGTGTCCTACCTTTTTGAGGTCAGTATGGGAACCCTCCAGCTTTTGATCTGGCTCAGTTCTGTATCTGAAACCTCAATCTGCAGGGGAAGCCGGGGCATCCAGACGTTCAGTTCGAGCTGAGCACTCAGGTAGCTGTAGGTGAAGTTCACCATCAACTTCACCTTGCCCTTCGTCTCTTTGCCGTTCACGAAAACATAGTCGCACCTGTCTGACACCTGGATAAGAGGAGATAATATATAAAGGGAACAATCCATCAGAACATAAACATCTTATCATTTTAATTTCCCTGATAATGTCCAACAGTTTATGTAAGTACGCTTGTGTAAACAGTCTATATCAAACTCAGAATGAGATTCTTGTCAATGAAGGAGATGTTAGTCATCTAACCAATGACAAAAAATAATCAAATATTCTCATAAAAGTCACTATTTTAACAAATAGACCATTCTTACAACAACAAATGGCCCTGCGGCAGTTTTGCACTGCATGTGTTACCATAGTAATGTCAGCTTGCTGTAATAAACTACTGCGATGATCACCGGTCCAAAGCGTTAGGAAGAGGCAGCATTGCAATTTTATGTTAATCAAAATATCATGTGGTGCAGTGCTGAACATCAGTCCTTCACAGCCAAATGCATTCATTACGCCGTGATTTCAAAGGTGACCTTGGCAAGTTTGGGCGACTGCTCATTAAGATCTCATGGACATTTTGAGACACGAGTCAGGAGGTTTTCCTTGGTTCTCTCAACAGCCACTGCTTTAAACAAATTGGATAATTAACGCAGCATTGAAATTCAGTCACCAGCCCCCTGGAAGTGCACAGGGGAGTGGAGGCGGGGGGAAGAAACAGTGACTTTGACAGATAGCCTAAGGAGGAATACAAATAGCAAATAGATTCCCGCTCTCATTCGCGTGAACCCAACAGTTTGCTAGAGGATGTGCTGTCACAGGCACACGCTGTTTTTTGAGAGGATCTTGTGTCATCAGTGCATCTGAGCATCAGTCATCCTGCACCCATGACCAGAGCTTAAGCTTTAGTATGACCACATCACTATGTGTCATCCTTGCTGTTAGCTGAGATGCCCTGGCCTCTTCCCTGCGAATAATCCTATGCTTGATTTATATCCAAACAGCAGATTTACAACATGTGGCACTGAAGCCCTTGAACGGTTGTTATGGAAAATTTCATGCATGGAACAATAGACAAGGACTGATTTAGTTTCAGTGAAGTCGTCTAAAGTTCTCGTGGTTTTTTTTTTTAATGGGGTGTGGAAGCAGTCAACCAGTCATCCACGATCTAGGACACTTTTCTCGTCTTCTTTTTCAGAGAGGCATCTTTGAATGAACTTCCATGAGCCATTTTCAAACAATATTCTGAATCTTAAAAGGGAATGCCATTTTAATGTGTCATCCTCCCACGCATCCTAGTCACAATCTCATTCTGCAGCCAAGAATATCCCTCAGTGTTTTTGGTGTCAAAATAGATATTTGTTTAAAATGGGATTTGACTTTCATCACTGGCTACAGTATTAAAGACGGCCAGAAAAAAACAATACTGAAATGCAGGCTTGACTGACACAACTGTGACAGTAGTTTGCTTGTGCAAACAAAACAAGTTAAATAAGTTTTAATGAGTATGCAGAATTAATTAAGGCAAAGGGCCATATTAAGTTCAGGCATTACACTGAGTTCAGGCTTGATGTAAATCATTTAGTCAAATTGCTTTGCCATGCTATGAAAGGTCCTGATTAATCAACTAAGTAGACAGCTATGCTCAATATGTCGCTGCTTGAAATGTTCAAGTGTCAATCCTTCAATCCTGGACTGACAAAGAGAATGCCTATGCACGTTTTTTAAGTGTCTCAGTCGTTCATGCACATTTTAAAAACCTTTCCATCACGGCAGATTAGACTTTGTTTTGCTTTTGTTTTGTCACATGAGCTATCCATTCTAGGTAAATCCTTCCCCATCTATCACTAGCAGATTTGATACTCTTCAGGCACACCAGAAGAGAAAAGATATTTGAGTCAAGCTGTTAGACTAAGAAGATTAAAGGGAATATTTGTCACTGAAGCTGCTCTCTGGTCAGCAAATACACTGAGAGCTACTGTAAGCTTAGAACAACAGCAAAGATGGCTACATTACAGGATCGAAAAGAATGATTTAGTCCACATCCGGCCTTTACATCCTCGGGTAATCCTGCTTTTCTTATGACTGATACCCATCTGCACTTAATGCATGTGAACTTACTGTATGTGCTGTACTGCGAATCTCATGGAGCAACACTCTGAAGATAATACTGCATTTATTTATTGGCCGTGACATCTGTTGTTTGCTAAACCTGCTTTGGGACATATTTGACCAGCAAAAAAAAAAAAAAAAAAAACGTATTAGATCGCCGGAGTCCACTGCATGTCTTTATTCTTTGTTTACAATGCCACTTTACCCTTGAGTAAGTACATTCACAGCCTCTGACCTCAGGGGCCCAGGGGCCTGACTTTCAATTTCATCAGTAAACAAAGCCGGCTTTTGGCAGTCAGCCGTGCTCAGGTTCACAGGATAAAAGTGGCAAGTCACAGGACGGGAGCACAGTGGCAGACTGTGAGGTCGTTTGTGGCGAGCGATTTAGCTCAGTGGTTGTTCATTGTCGTGGAGATTGATGGGCAATGTTGTAGGAGCCCAGCTAATAGTTTGTTTTACGGTGTGGAAAAGAGACAGAGAGCAGAGGTGACTTTGGTACAACTTATTTGTCCACATCTGTCCTTACCATCACACGTGAAACTGACCTTGCCCCCCTTTTTAAACAACCACTCTAAATTGCCCTCCTGGCCCTTAGCGTCAGAGCAGGCAGACAACAACAAACACCTCATATTCTTCCATTTACTGCTGCCAATAACTGTTTTGTTCCCAGGTAACCATTTACCCATGGTGATTTAACAGTTTTTACACAATACTTCTGCAGCAAAAGTGATTTAAGGTACAGTTTACCTAGGAATTCAATGGCTGGCAATATCGGCCTGTCTGCTTCCTCTCCAGTATCATGAAACTAGATGTCACACGTCTTGTGGTGCTCAAAGCACAAAAAATACCTTTAAAAACTCAACACCACCTTGTTGTGAGCAGTTTCATGTAGGAACTGTTTCCTTTCTGCTTAACCACACCGACTAATAGTATCACCACACAGATAGAAGCGTGCGTCTACTCATGGACAAGAGACTCATGAGAGTGTGAGATGTAAACATAAATGGTGTCCTCCTCTAATGAGCTGTAACGTTAGCTCAGTGGTGCTAGGTGAGATAGCAGTAGATCCACACTTCCTTCTGTGCAGTGATACAGTTGGCAGATGTAGTTTGGTAGAGAGAAAAGAGTTCCTACATGAAACTGCTCACAACAAGGTCTGGGTATTATCCTGATTAACCAGGTAATGATTTCTGGAAACAGACTTTGCTGTTGATTTTGTTCAAATGTATTTTTTAATGCTTTGAGCAACACAGGCTGAGTGCCATCTAGTTCATTATATTGGAAAGAAGACAGACATCTTTACAGCCAATATCTCCAACACTCTGCAATTTACACCAAAAGAATTTAGATTGATAAATAGCACTACTGGGTAAGAGGAAAACTGCCCCTTTAAGCAAAAAAGTGTAACAAAAAAAAGCAATTTCACCTCTTATCTTTTCATTGTTATTGTGGCTCCATCAAGAAATAGTTTAAAAAGATGTTTGTGTTACCGTAAAATCCATTTACTTAGACTGTGTGAAACCAAAGAAGGTAAAAATGACCAGAAAGTTATTGTTCCCTCTACAGCGTGTGGAGGCATTTAACAAGGAGCAGGAGGAGTAAATCCTACCTTAAGTACATCTTCATCAGTGGAGCTACAGTCTGTGTAGTCGGACACATCAGTGACCACTCCGTCTTCCTCCACAGCTACTATCCTCAGGGGCATCACCACCTTCTTTCCAGTCAGAACCGCTGTATTCAGGATCTCTGTGTCCTGCAGAGAGGCCAGGGAAATCAGCCAAAATACATTACATATTGCTTACTTTCATAGAATAACAAATTCTATACTATAAATTCAATTTTCATTTTACATTTTTGACATTTCGCGGATGTTTTCAAGTAGTGCAAAAAAAAAAAGTTTTTTGGAATCGGAGCACTGTGGGGTGCAAGTAGAGGAGGAAGGTAGGAGAGACGGGGGCGATGAAGTGTGACTCAGTGACTCAGCGGTCCTGATGAGTTGAGAAGGCCGGTTCCCCTTTGGGAAGCCGAGGGGGGGTTAGAGATAAGGCTGGGTGATGGCCAGGTCACTGCATGGAAGGGAGAGCTACTCTTGGATTTTTCTGCACAGGCATGTCCCTCAGAGCGATGCCATATCCGCTCAAACATGATCAAATAAGTAGAGCCATGGACGTGGACTAAAAATAAACTCGTATCTACAGCACAGCCTGTTCTTTAATGCTCAGTGTATTATCAAATAGGGCGGCTGTGACAGGTGGAGCCGAGGCATCCACTAATCGCAGGGTTGGTTGTTTGAACCCTTGGTCCCCTTGTCCGAGTGTCCTATAGCAACACACTGAGCCCTAATTGCATAGGATAGCTTGACCAGCGACTGGCATGTCCATGGCTTATATTGGCCTGTGATTACAGTACAGTATATGTGCGGCTCATGAGTGGATTATGAGACAGTGGGTCCATACATATGCAAAGGGCCCCACGCCCTCTCCTATGTAGGAGCAAGACACACAGACTTTGCAGTGAATTGTGGCTGTTTGTAGACATTATGCATCTTTTTTGTGGTTTTGTGTCTGTTTGAGGTCATTTTGTATCGTTTTGATGTCATTTTGTGTCTTATTGAGGTCATTCAATTTCTTTTTAGGTTGTTTCCTGCCACTTTGTAGTCATTATGTGTCTCCTTGTTGCTTTGTGTCTCTTTTGTAGTTATTCTGTGTGTCTTTGCATCTTTTTGTATCTCTTTGTGTTCACTTTCAGCATCTCCCTAGCCAGGAGGCGTCCTGAAACTTTTGGCCCCTTGGCCTTTGCCTTGTAGTCCCATTCAATAAGACATCCATGGTGTAGATGGGTGAATGAGAGGCGAGTTGAAAGGGCTTCAGATAAAATGCTACATAGGTATCCATTTACTATTCCAGAAATGGTTTTCTTGTTTCAGTGTACTTTTATGAATGCAGTATTGCTGTTTTTTTTAAAAATAACTGCTATTAACGCAAATATTATTTGTACAGTAGTAGTAGTAGAAGTAGTATCTGCCTCACTCTGTGTGTGTTTGTACATACATGTGCACTTTTACGCATGCATGGATTATCAAAGCATGACAACGAAGCAGATGGATATATGTTGTCCTCTGTAAAAACACACTGTTTTAAATGAAGTTGAAATAATTGAGTGTCATGTGTGTAAATTAGTATGAGAGCAGTGGAGCGCAGCCCGGTCAAGTTCTGCAAATGATCAGTTGAATCAAATTTAAAGAGACACTTGGCCACTCAGAGTACGAAAATGAAGCAGATGGATAAGTGTCCCTCAACTGTAAAACTGGTTTAAATGAAGCCGAAATAACTGAGCATGGTTTTTTTCTAAACTGTCATTACAATATAGTTAAATAATACAGATCTGAAGGCTGTGTCAGGGAGGCTTTTGCCATTATATAGAAGTATTGAGCAGCAGCAGTAGATGGAGTTCACAGAGCAAGGCTCAGAGTGATCAGTCAGCGCTAATGTCCCTCCGAGCCAACCATCAAATCTCCTCGTGTTTGGCCCTCTGCCTGAGGTCAGCTTCTAATCCGCAAGAGAGATGAACCATGTCAAATTCACGGATCGGGATACTGTAGCATATCCTCATAACTTCAAGCACTCCGGCACCATTATGATGGAAATGCAGCAGTCAGTACTGTGAAATATATGTAACCTGCTGCCCAGACATATGGCATGAAGTATTAAAAATCCTAACTTTTAATCTTTCATATTTCGTTTATGTTATGTGGTTTAACAAATGCTAAGAAACAGAAAAAAAGGTGTTCTGAGTGTTTGTGTGACCAGTTAAGTCATTCCTGCAGTGGTGCACTAAGAAGTCAGTCACCCAGGTGACAGATAACTCAGATTCAATGTGTGTAATTCAAATTGGTGTAAACTCTTGTGTAATGTTCCGTATTTAGTGTTGGTGATTATATCATAGATTAATTATAGAGGTAGCATGATAAAGAGGCCTGCGGCACCAAAATAGAAGCACATGAAGCAGCTGTTAGGAGGAGAGGATGACCACATATTGCACGCCAGAACAGAGCAGAACAACACAGAGGAGAGACATCAGCTAGCTGACAGTCAACAACACAAGGTCACTCTCTGCTCAAAATAGAACCCATTTACTAAACAATCCAAAGCATACGCAGCCTTCTGCGTTTGCAAACCAGACAGGAATGGATCAGAGCAAAGTGCATTTTATGATATTTTCATGCACCGACGCTCAAAGGATGCAGTCCAAGTGTTGGCGTTATCGGAACTGTCAGTAATGTCAATGTCTGTTTTAATGGTGATTGGGAGTGACATGGAAGCTGTCAGCGAGCTCACCATTACAAGAGGGGCCAAGCCAACAAAGTCTCTCTGAGTCGTATAGATCCTCATGGCTCCTTCAGTCTTGGCTACGTTTTTGGATGCGGATGGCAGTTCCAGCCTCCATATGATCACCTGACTGTCGAGAGGACTGCTCAGCTCCTCCACCTCGAAATCCATCTGAAGCACCTCCAGCAGACTGCTCTCCAACCTGAATGGGAAGCAGGATTAGTTAGATATGCATACCATGCATGCACACATGCCAGTCTATAATTCCAATGCAGCAAATGTGTTTTTCTGAGGGTTTTTTTTTTTTATTTTAAATAATGTTGTAAAAATTGATGTAGAAATGCAAATCAGCAAAAATATCACATTGTAAATAGATGTTGCTGCAGCTTTCTGTTGTCATATCATGTTATTTGGTGCAAGAAGTGCCACATTTTGAGTATATGTGAGGGGTCTAATTCTTTTAACTTCTTCCTCATGCAAATTAGCACCAGAAAAACAGAATCTTTCCATCACAGCCACTGATACATAATAGGATTATTCCACCACTGGTGTCTGCGATTCCCCCTCCACACATTAAATTCCTGTAGAGATAATCGTGTCTGAGTAAAGGTGCAGTGATTATACCACAGTATATCCTGCACCTCAGCCTGTGGCTCGTTGCTCTCAGTACAGGACTAGTCATTGTGAATCCATTTGATCATATGTGAAACAACAGATAACTGAATGGATACATTATCAGCCAGTGTGGCCAGAGCCAAGCTATCATACTTCTTATAGTAGAGGTATGGACTCGAGTCAGACTGGAGCCACAAATTTGATGACTTTAGACCCGACTGTACAAAAGCAAAACAGACCTGCAACTTGATTTGGACTGTAACACCAAAGACTTGTGACTTCATTTGGACTGGAGCCTTTTGACTTGAAAATACTTGATACCTTCCCCCAAGCCCAAAGATTAAAAAGTACGTTATTTTAAACATGTGCCACTCATCTATTCATTTTCCTTCATTTCTTAAATCAACTAACATTAACTCTTTAACTGTTCATTCCCAGCAAGTCAACACTAAATTCCCCAGATCCACTTTGTTTGAACCAGTCTGAGAACCATGAGGAACTAACTTTGCATTACTGAGCACCAGTTGGAAAAAATGATAGCAAAGATAATTTTGTTTGTATACATATACATGGTGGCCGACAAAAAACATATGCAGTACGTTTGGGTTGAAAATTACAAACAGAGATTTAAAAAAAAGAACTTTTTAACAAATAAATACGAATTTAAAAAAACATCCATGATTCTTGTACATTTATAATTTATTTATGACTTGTTTAGGACCGGAAACTCAAAGTTTAGGACTCAGGACTTGTCAGCTTTGACTTGGTACTTAGGTGCAAAAACTTGAGACTTCCTTGTGACTTGCAAAACAATGACATGGTGGGGACCATGTCATTGTTTTCTGTCTCAGTCTGCAATGACCAGTAGACCTTGCATCCCTAATGTGATGCAATTATTTCACACTGTTGAAAGAAAAGTAGAAAGAAACCCGATAAAGGTTGCGACTTGATTTTTGGAGATATCAAGTAAAAAAGTCATTAAGAATTTGGCCCTGTGAAAAGAAAGTGCAGGGATTTTTAGAAGAGGGATGTGATCCCAGCAGTTGCGACAAGACCCAATCCTCTTTTTTTGTAGAGGGCTTTGCATCTGTAGGCATTTTCACAAACTAAACCAGAAAAGAATAGAGCTGAATTTCTCTGAGCTGGCCCTACCCTTGAGTTTCCGGTGCTGTTAAATGTGAACCAAATAAAAGGTGGTCCGAGGACAGCAGCATCCTGCATTCACAACAAAGTATAAGCCTTTGTAACTTATAATGGCCTCTCAGTGATGCCAGCTAGAACAGAGTGTCCTAGCCATGGATTCAATTTTCTCCCATGGCCCAAGTTAGTATTCTGGGTTTTATTTCTTGGCACAGTACTGAACTCCAGAAAAGATGTATTGGTGGACAAAAACACAATAAGCATGCACATACCACATGGACATTATCAGACCCACTGCATCTGTGTGTGCATGTTATAAATATCTGTGTCAGAGCTGTGCAGACGCACAGTAAGTGCTGTTTACTGCGTGAAAATGACCTCTAAAGGGCTGCTCACCAGCCGCCTTCTGCATTAGAGAAACAACAATTGGAGAAACTGCAAATCATATTTTGTTAATCCTCCATTAAGTTTCAAACTCAACAACAAAGCATATAAAAGTCCTCCTCTGTATCCCCCCATCTCACTCAGTGCTCCATTATATCTGCCCTTATTAAGGGCAAGACAGAGATTTAGTGTAATTGAATAATCTCAGCATATTGCTCTGAGACCTGAGATTAATAGATAATAATGGCATTCTGGTCAAGTATCAAAACAAGATATGCTTGACTCACATAAGCATGCATATATCCCCCTAAGTATGCATTAACACAGATATAAGAAAGGGCATGCTGCCGTGCTATTTACGCCCTCAGTCATTCTTGTGAAGCTTGCAGGGGGATGACGCTTCAGCAACTTGTTTATGGCCTGCAGTCTGTCTGTGAGTAGCAGCGCTTTAATACTGAGATCCAAACCAAGCTGCAGCGACAGAGGATAAAAAAGCTTTAATATACAGATACAGCAAATACTTTAGTGCTCGCTAAAGACAAAAAGTCAGCGAAATCCCCACAGTGGTGTGACAGTGGACAATCTCTGCAGGGGTTCTGTTAGTTTCATGACATTTCAGAGAGGATTAGCTGAGATGACTGAGTGAAAGAATATGTTAACCCATGAAGAGGTTGTGATAAACAATGTCATAATCCAGGCCAAATAGGGAAAACAACTTAATGAGGTCAAACCAATAATAACAAGCACACATAAGGTCAGAGTTCTGTCTATGTTTAAAGCAAGCTGTGTCGTTGCGACCTCTAACGAGTCAGTGTCAGACAAAGCCACAAGTTTAGCTCCAGGAAGTTTAAACTTATCCCTGTACTTGGGTGACTGAATCTTTTTTAGATTATATTGAAGCAAAGTTGACTGAGAAATGTTATTCTTTGTCTACTTTTATCAGTATATTTTTTTTTATCCTGGGAAAGTTGGCTGCATACACTTGCTCTTTTCCAGCTATGCCAAGCATTCACACACAGATTAGAGCTTTAGTTTTACAAGCATTTCTTGGAGCTGCTCTAGAGGCAGAAATAATCTTACTGTTTGAGTTCAGTCTCAATGGATTCAATTTTTGGAGCATTGGCAAGCTTGAATGGCAAAAAAAGGAATTAAAAGCAACTGAACAAAAAGTATTCTCCTGAACGTATGTTGCCTTCAAGGCAGCTGGATGGTTGTTTGAATACTTAGCTCACCTAAATGACTTATTGGCCATGCTAGCACTATGGCAGTGTCAGCCTGTTAGTCCACAACTAAATGATCCCCAACTTCTGGGGACCATTAACAGATATGCAGATAGATAGATGGATATTTCCTAATGACTTTGGTGATCCCCTGACTTTTCCTTTAGTGCCACCATGAGGTTGACATTTTGTTGTTTTGAGTGAAGTGTCTCCACAACCATTGAATTGAAATTTGGTACATTCCCATCTCCTTCGGGATTAGTTATAATCACCTTGCTGATCTTACCTTTCATTTAGCACAACCAACAGTTCAAAATTTAAATTTGCCCAGTATTTTAGTTTGTAATCAAATAATTGCAAAACAAATGGCATTCACAGCACCGGCTGTAGACCGCCTTTGTGTTTAGTGTTAATTAGCAAGTGTTAGCACACTAAAATGCTAAACTTAAATGTAGAGTTTCCTCTGTGCTCAGAATAGTTCGTGCATCATCCCTACTGTGTTGACCACTTGTGACAAAAGAGGGTCAAATTTAAAAGTCACTCAATTTACAGAGGACGGTCTTGTTTAAACTGTCATTAAAGGTCCAGTGTGTAGGACTTAGGGGCATCTAATCTTTGCGTTTTGTTACCTTTGAATGAGCCGTTCACATCTACATACAAAGCAAGTCCTCTTCCACAAAGTCCACCATGTCGTTTCTACAGTAGCCCAGAACGGACAAATCAAACACTGGCTGTAGATATGGCTATACGCGTTTTCAGGTTTTCGCTTTGACCACTGTAGTTCTCCTGCACACTTGGCACATGGGAGAAGTTTCAGTTCTGCAACCTCACTGCTGGATGCCCCTAAATCCTACACACTAGACCTTTAATAAGTTTGACCCCTCACTGTCATCATTAGTGTGCTAATATGCAAAACTAAATGGTCAGCATGGTAAACATACAATTACTACTCATCAGCATGTTAGCATTGTCATTGTGAGCATGCTGATGTAAGCATTTAGCTCAAAGTACCACTGTGCCCAAGGACTATTTTGCCTATTAGGCGTACAACCTCTGTAGGGTTAGAGCTCATGTAATGTAAAATTAGTGAAATAGAGGTTTAACTTAAGGCTCCTGTTGCGGTAGCAAAGCAAGACAGAGAAGACTTGAAAGCACATAAAATTCTAACCTTGTCTTTCCTATGTCATCTTGCTTTAAAAAGTGTCCTGTAATCTCAGTAGGCATGGGCCACACTTATATGACTTGACTCTTAAATTAACCCAGCACACCTTGGTTCAATGAAATGCACTCAGCTGAAAATGAAAGGACATCTGAGATAAGCTGCTTGTTGGGAAAAAGGATGTAGCCCTGTTTAATGAGGTTATGGGGCAAGTTAAGTACTTCTTAGGAGCCCAGTGAGTTGGATCAGACCAACCTGCAGATGTCTTGTAAATAGTTTTAGTGCTACATTTGAAAATGGCTCACTACAGTTTAGCTATAACCATGTTTCCTGCCTGCAGCTTTTAATTCATAGCTTAAAATAGGTTTTACTGCATACTAGGAATGTACGGATGTGCAAAGTGTTTAGAAATGATTAAAGCACAGATGAGAAGTGGACAATAAAGGCGGGGAAGCAATAGCTGTTTACAAGGGGCAGCTTTACAGGAGCACCTGCAGCAAACTGTGCTTAGAGCGTATAAGAGATGTCCTCTCAGGACACAGTATGCTTCTGCAGTAAGCTGCTGTCAGACTTGTACAGTGCAGATGGTTTGTCTTTTACTCCACAGGTGCTGAGACAAATACTGATACTCTGTGCAGGACATACATTACAATAGTGCCACTTTTATCAGCCAGAGACACTGGCAACCAACAGAACATGAAAAATTCCCTTTGGACCTTTGGAGTGTTTTTTGTCCATTCAGACAACAGCAATTTAAGGCTATAAATATGTATAAACTCCCAGCCACAACAAAATAGACACACTTAGGTAGCACACACTGTCGTACAGAATAATGCGAAGAGAACAGACTTGCCTTTTCCCAGGTATGGGAGCCTTCCTCTGACAAATAACGGCGATGGCTCCATCTGCACCCATATCCAGAGTGATGTCCCACAGTAAAGAGTTACTGGGTGTCGCTGTTCGAAAGGTCACACCTTTCTTTACTGTCGCTCTGTGGAAAGTCAAAAACGAAAAGGTCAAGAATGTAGTAAATGTGAAGTGTCCCATATTAAAAACCAATGGAATTTGGAGCAATGAATGTTTATTTTTTTCCAAAGTTTAAGTTGTATATAATGTGAATAATTAACCAAACATATTTAAAACATTTGCTTTTGACAACTTATTATTATCATAGATTGCATATGTCCCAGTGTGTGGTAGATTTTAACTGCCACCTAAAAAAAACTTCTCATTTTGAATATACTGTACTTGATATATTCATTCAAACTACCTGTCCAGGCTATCACAATAAACCCAGAATTTCTGTAACAAGATGGCAACCTTATATATTTTTTTTTTTTTTCTCATAGAGCAGTGATCAAACTTTATATGTTTTAGATTTAGAGGGGCAAAAAAGTGATTTACTACCACCTGTGCCCCCCACACTGCCTCATCAACCTTTGCATTTGAGACAGCAAAGAAAACATTGTTCTTTCTGTTCATCCTCACATGCACTCATTATTTATTTATAACTCTACTAATGGATCATTAGTTTACTTGGCCTCTAATTTGTGAATGATAAGCATTATGAAGCTGAACATGTACACCTTCCCAGCGGGCTTCCCCAGCATGAGCAGCTTGCAGTAGGTCAAATGTTAATGAGATATTCTTCTACAAGAATTGTGCTCAAGTAAAGCCAGGGGATGCACGCATGTAAAAATCCAGTCCTCTGCTTCAACAGTACTAATAATCCATATGGTCAACTACTCTCACGAAGTAATGCTCCTTTATTACACTCAAAGCTCCGATGAGACCGCCTGAACACTCAGGAGCAGCTCTAACAAGTTGTCTCAAATAGCTCACAACAACATCCTCGTGTAATTCTTTGGTTTTCATCTGCATGCAAAGCTGCGTGGTTTATCTCTGAATCTTTGAGATAAACACAAAGTGATGAGCGCATTATGTGTCTCTGAGGAGGTGTAATCTATGATACGAGCAACAGCAATCTGAGCTCAGGGTTTGACTTTGAAAACCAGGCAAAAGAACAGGCAACACTGCTCCCTGCTCAGCACAATGAAACAAATCAGCCTGACGACAGGCACTAAGTCCTAATTGAAAAATTTAAAGGGACAGTTCACCTCAAAATCAAAAATACATTTTCCTCTTCCCTCTTTCATGGAGGAACTGTTTTGTTGTTACTGAACTACGCCGGCCAACCGCGTCACAACGCAAAGGCACACATCATAGTTTTATACTGTTAGTTTACCTGAGCTAGCTAATAGCTCAGCCATGGAGGATGCCATTAATGTTATCATCTCGTGCTGTCACAAGCAGGAGCCTCTCTTTCATTAGTAGATGCAAGCTTCCTTCTGCATGGAGGAGAAAACTGTTCCTACATCAAACTGCTCACAACAAGGTCTGTGGAGTATCTTGAGTAACCAGGTCATGATTTCTGAAAAGGGACAGTGCTGTTGAGTTTTTCAAATAGATTTTTTTCCTGCGCTTTTAGGACCATGGGCTGAGTGCCACCTAGTTCATTATATTAAAGAGAAGGCAGACACCTCTGCAGCCGATATCTCCAACACTCAGCAACTCGCACTAAAACAATCTAGTTGATAAGAGGCACTACAGGTAAGAGGAAAAATATGTATTTTTGATTTGGAGTGAACTGTCCCTTTAAGATAGCCTCTTGATGGATTTGTGGTGAGCTTAGTGTGCTCATTTGTGTGCGCTTGTATGTGTGAACCCTTGTACGTGCCAGCATCTGCACATCTAGCATGTAATCTGGAAGGAAGGTCTCAAGTGGCCACTGATCTTTAGCATCTCAGCTGTGGAGCCACAACATCTGACACGACAATGCCTTTACCACAGGAGCACAACATAGAAAGCTGTCCTTTTTTTCCTCTGTCTCTTTGTCAGAAAGAATGGATTTGGCTCATCTTATGGCATTTGTGACACCGTTAAAGGTTCAACCAGACAAAGAGCTCACAGGTTAAAGGCCACGATTAAAAAGGGATGACTGAGCAGGTTTTAATCTTGTGCCATTTTGACCCCGGAGGCTGCTGGTTTCCATTCCAGCTGCACACAACAGCAGCTGATTTATCTGATTAACACAGGTTGAACCAGGGGCTAAAAGGTGAAATCATCTGGTGCTGGAAAATAAAAAACCTGTAAGTCTTCTGGTCATGATTGCACACTGCTGAACGCCACAGTTTTAGAGTCAGTGGACACTTAATGGCCATATTATTTACAATGAATAACGTGTGTAGAAGCCTCCAGCCTCTCACTTGGACAATTTTACCACAGAGTTTTCTGCAGTAGATGTGTCTCAGGAGACAAACTAAACTTACAAATTGAGAATTAGAATTTATTAAAGCACTTCTGGCTCTGAGCGGTTCTAATCAAATAAAGCACAAAATGGAGCCAAATACAGCAGGTGTTGCATGGTCTCTATGTTAGTAAAGGAAATGAAACTAGCTTCTCTGTGTACTGTACATTACAATGAATGACAGTAGCGAACAGAAAGGGGAAGCCAGTCCGTTGTTATGAGTCTGAGGGTTCCCAGGAGGGCAGCAGAGCCAACATCACAGGCTAAATGAGCAAGGAGAGAAACA
Organism: Cephalopholis sonnerati; assembly: GCA_019142605.1. NCBI lineage: Eukaryota > Metazoa > Chordata > Actinopteri > Perciformes > Serranidae > Cephalopholis > Cephalopholis sonnerati. The sequence continues at coordinate 13,383,575 of JAGQAX010000007.1, read as the reverse complement.
GGGGGTTTTGATGTAAAGAGGCTATGACTTTCTGGTGAAGAAAGATGAAAGATGAGGTGATAACAAGACAGAAGGTGGCTGCTCCCTGTTACCCCTGTTAATTGCAAAACAAAAGAAGTACGTGTTAGTAATTTCCGTTTTTAATTTAAGTCACACAGCCTCACAATATGCAGTCTCAGAAAAACAACATCCAGTTTATGATTGTGACTATTTCTGAAATGTAAGCTGCTGCACTTTTTGTTGATGGAAGGGGAAGGTATTTAGAACTGTCTGTTCTGTAATGTGCAGTATACCCAGCCTGCATTTACTGTAACAGAACATGTTTTATTTTATACCCTCTTTCCAAATGCATAGCTTCTCCCTTTCTCCACCACCCCAATTTTTGTTCAGACCTTGTACAGAAAAAACAAGAGCCACATTACACATATATAGTGTTGGGAATGCACAACACCACAGTGTATGTGCTATCGGACAATGATGAATGTTCATCTTTCGCCAGCAGCTATAACCTTTGCCTTAGCAGGGACGGAGCAAGGGGGTGGCTTCTGGGGCTCCAGCCCCGAATGTTTGCTCAAAAGACCTGAATCTATGCTGTTCCCTAAAAGAATCTAACATAATTGAGTAAATGTTCCTCCTTTGGCCTAATATTCATTTCAGAGTATTGAAGACCACATTTACTCTGCATTGTTGGGGATCCTTGATTTGCAGTGAGAGAAGCCTAGATTATTATAGCATGGATTTAAATGTAGCAGGTTTGCCAGCTTGACATTCATTCTGTAAACTCTACTCCAGCTTAGTGTAACAAAAATAGGTTTCTGTTTACACCCAATTTCCTCCCCTACCTATGTTGTGTACCTTAAAATAGTAACACCAGACAACGTTGACTCTTTTTAGGTGGCAGGATTGAAAATGTGTTATCCTCAAAATTGTGTTATTGTTTCAGAGTGATGACAGAGTGGGAGAACAATTCCTATTCCCATGATGTACAGATTTTTAGGCATTCTATTGTCTCAAAAGGCTTGGAAAATAGTGCATATAGCTTGTGTAAAAGGGAAAAACAATCTTTTGGGTTCAGTAGGTTTGGGCTGAGCCTCAAATGTTTTCAACGTCTGGCTCCGCCCCTGGCGTTAAGCTGTGAGCTCAGATTCAGTCATCTCAGAATGTATTGAGGGTTGAGATGTACAAGCATTTCTTTGAACTCTTTTTACCATGTCATGTCTTTCTATCATCTGCTCTGATAGTCACTATTTTCGTGACTGCTAAGCTCCTGAAAAACTACCAAGCCAGACAGTGTGCTGTGTTATTATGACAGCCAGCAACTGTGAGTTGTCATGTCATTACATACAGTGATTTTAATATATTGATATACATTGTTTTGGGGGTTTTTTTGGTTTTGATTTGTTTGAAAATGAAACTACAAATCACAGGTTTACAGCCATGCTAGCATGAGGCATAGCACTGCTTTGAGCTAAATGCTAGCATCAGCATGCTAACATGCTCACAGTGACAGTGCTAACATGCTGACTTTGGCAGGTATAATCTTTACCATCCTACCTCAGCACGTTAACATGCTAACAAACGCTAATCAGCACTAAACACAACATTCAGCTGAGGCTGCTGGGAATGTAGTGTGTTTTGCGTAAATAAAAAGTAGGCTGTTTCTTTATTATTGGGATTAGTATCGGATTATTAGTATTGAGTTTCTGCAATTCATCCCCAACCAAATTTTATGGCATCACATCCAATTAGTTGTTGTGATATTTCACTCAAAACCACAAATGGGAACATCATGGCAGCACTGGAGGAAAAGTCAGAGGATCGCTAAAGTAATTATGATTTATGCTCTGGGAACATGAATGCCTGTACCGAAATTCCATTGCAATCCATCTAACAGTTGTTGAGGTATTTCATTCTGGATCGAGGTGGTGGAGAGACTGACTTTGCCATCCCTAGAGCCAAAGCCCTGGCATGGATAAAAGAAAAGTATAAAATCTTATTTACATGTTTTACACATGCAAACTTGTTGTAGAATTGCAATTAAAAAAAAAATCAATACAGTACCTGCCTTCCCCAACATGCATTTCCTATACCTGTATATAATTGCACCACTGACACTGACTGCAGAGAATGTAAGTGCAATGTAATCCGGCATAATTAATGAGGTAAGCAGGATGGCATCCACAGTGTATTAATGAGAAAACCTAGGAGGACTGTTAATCTAGTAATGACTTGTGTATAACATGCCCTGCTGTGATGAAACACCTCTGTGTATTGAGCTGCGTGGAGCAGAGTTTAACTAATAAAAAGTGACAGTAACAAGAAGACTTATCTCAAACGCTTTTTCTCTCTCAGCCCCCCTTGTCTTACAAAAAAAATAAATAAATGAAAAACCCCTTGTGACTGGAAGAGGCATTTTTCTTCTGAGTGGTGGGGAGCTGGGACCAGTGTCCATGGATTTGGTTAGCAGGGCCTTGAGGAGGCAGTGGGCAGGGGGAGGCACCAGGGCAGAGAAGATGGATGGCTGTGGAGACTGAAGCTGACAGTGTGTGAGAAAAGCAGCTCTCAGGTGCTGCACCTGCCATCCATCTCACTTCTGACCAGGCAAGGCATGAGTGGCACTGTTCTTTCACCTTATACATACTCTTGATTCCCTCACACACACGAACATGCACATAAAATGCTCCCACACACAGGCAAAATGGTACACAAATAAGTTGTTGGCCCTTGGCCCTCATCAGTCAGTTCGTGTCCCTGATGTATTTGTGGAATGCTGTTGTCTTAAAACGTATCTGAAAGATCACAGAGCCGTGGTCAACAAAGGAAAGTAAAACAATGAGACAATTCAAAAAAGCAAATACCTAATGCAATAACACAGAGACTGTGTCTGATCAAAGACCCACAAGATAGATTGCATTCTCTGTGTGAGCTACACAGCCTGGCCCAGATGCATTTCATCACCGACGCTGCTATCGAGATGCTACAGTACATGGGGTTTGTAATTGCTTCCCTGATATAATTTGTGTTACCATCTTTGGCTTTGTGAATGCATCACTGCAGGGCCACTGTACCACCGGTGAACCCCAGTGCAATCGGAAACAGATGCAATCGTTAATTATGCAGGCAAATGTCCACCGTTTAGCCAGTCTGATGGCCAGCCATCGGCAACGTGCTTATCGTACTTATGGAGCAGTTTAGGGAGTTGGGGAGACGTTCATGCCAATACTCCTGCCAGATGGCAGGCACCACAGCACTAAAAATGGATGTGAAAGTCCTATTTGTCACACAGATGAATGATTAGGCTCCCTGGTTGAAGAGCTCGCTGACACGGTGTCCTGTTGATACAGACGCTCAAGTTTATTTATTGCCACACTGCTGGCTTTAAATAAAACTCACAGAACAAGACAAACTATTGTGCTTCATTGCTGACTTTAAATAGCCGTTAAGAAGAAAACAAAAAGAAAAATTGTGAACTCATACGTCTTGTCACTCAACTTCCTGCGCATACACCGAAGGGATCATCTAATTACCCTTCACATGGGCGTGTGATGATGGCATTACAGCACTTTATCTTTGACCTTTATCAAACTCTCACTGTGAATGACAGGTTCATTTTGCAGGAACGGACAGGTGTGGCTTGTCTTTTTCTCAATCGACCTCAAATTTGTATGTCCCTTGACTCCAGCTATAGACATCAATAACAGGTTTATCATGCTGATGAGAGAGTATTAAGCAAAGCTTAATGGGACATTCAGACAGTGATAAAGCACACAGACAGCTGTTGAGGACCGGATGCACAGGGCTTGTTAATGTGCTGATAAGCTTGGGGAGGGTAGCACTGCATTACTGAATATGTGAGTTAGAAGAGGAGTGAGTGTATTATGTCACGTTTATGGGATGCAAAAAAATATAATTTCAGAGTCTAGTCACCAAGTCATACTGTAGAGACACAACTGCCCATCGCACATGTTTAATTACTGCAAAGCTTCCTAACCAAGAAGAGGAGAGGAGAGGAGAGGAGAGGAGAGGAGAGGAGAGGAGAGGAGAGGAGAGGAGAGGAGAGGAGAGGAGAGGAGAGGAGAGGAGAGAACAGGAAAGAACAGGAAAGGAAAGGAACAGAGAGCTGAGAATAGGAAAAGAAAGGGAAAGGAAAAGACTGGAGAGGACAGGAAAATTAAATAAAGAAACAGAGGGAAAGGAAGGAAAGACTGGAAAAAGAAAGAAAGGGAGAGAGAAAGGAAAGGAAAGGAAAGGAAAAGAGAAAGAGGGGAAGGGGAAAGAAAGAAAGAGAAAGGAAGGGAAAAGAGAGAAAGAAAAAGGAACAGTGAGGAGAGCAGACAAGAGGCGACATTTCTGCTATCTGCTTTTTGTTCAGAAACACGTGTGACTGAGTAAATGAATTAAAGCAGCAATGATTAAAAGTGACAGAATGAAGAGGGGAAATCAGGATTGCTTTTTTGGCTTCATTGCTTCAGCAAAAATCAAGAGACAGAAAGAAAAGGAAGCCAGCTAAATAATTCAAACACATTGTCAAACCCTTTAAAATACATTAACACCAAGGTCTGTAATGCAATTTAACGATTCTCCGATTCTCTCCTGCAAACAGACAACCCATGAAATGTAGGAAGAAACACCTGCAGCGTCATGTTTCTCTGTTTCCTTAAAAAGCCTGCATGACCTGGGAAAATTATAGAGAGGCTACTGCAGACTCAACTCTGAAACCCGACGAGGAGAAGTGCATCCATGCACAGCTGTCTGCCCGATCAATATTTACCTATTCCAGCATTCACAATTGATCTGAGAAAGTGACTGTCTAAGTGAATGAACACAGGACCGGGTGAAAAAGGGCATTAATAAACCATGACTGCCTCCTCACCTGCTCACCTCCACTCAAGCATGTATTTGCAAGTCAAGCCGGACGTAACTCAGAAATTATTTATTTTCCAGGAAGTGTTGATTGTGTACCAAAGTATTTTTCAATCTGAGAGGAAAAGCTGGAACTGTTGTCCAGGAACTACCACACTTTTGGCCTGCAACGATGTTTTTGTTGAGCCAGTTCTTAAATCAGGACACCTCACTGGACATCATCCAACCATGCTGCAAACAGCAACATAGATAATTTATTATTATTTATCATATTATGTGAAACCACATATGAAGGAAGGATTTATGATGTACTTTAGTCATGATCTAAATCTACACACATTCCAAATGAATAAGTGAGACAACGTATTTCACATCTCCTGACAGTCCATTATTCACTGGCTTGGAGTAAAGCAGATAGTGTCTAGAATAATAACAAAAAAATCAGTCTCTAATCAAGTTAGCGTAAATCTCTACTTGTCTTGCGCTGACAGCTAACCTCGACAAATCTCACTGTGCTGCAACGTGGTTCTCTTTGATCTCCGTCTGGATGATGATAATAAAAGGCATTACGCTGCGGATGACCATGAAAACCGTCAATGAAACGGTGAGAGCGAGATGGAGGCATTTAATTCATATCCAGTTTTGAGGTGCCAATCTCCCATGTTGCATCATTCCACCTTGAAAAGGTGAGAAGCAAACTGACATCTTGAAAGAAAGACTTGAGATTAGACTAAGTCTTGTTTTTCTTTTTACTTTCTTCGTTTTATTTTTACCCCTTCAGGGGATAATAAGTCAGGCAGTTGAGGCATTCATTCTTGGGAAATATATATTCTTTAAAATCTGTATAAAATTAGCCTCTTTTACCAAGGAGGTCACAGAGACCTCCAGAGGAATAACTACTGCTTCAAGATAGATCTACAAACGCTCTCATCTTCAGTCAAACGGGAACATTTTGCATTCCAAAATGAGAACAGAACCTTAAATTAAATTGAGCTATGTTGGTAATCCCTGTGATCTTCACACATTCAACAGCGGGGCGTTGATATAGCACAAATCCCGAGCATACCCTTTAAAGCGGAGCAATAATGAGTCACAAGCTACATGTGACCTTATTTGATCCATGTCAACCTTGATGACTACGGCTCTTGAAGCAGCCCTTAATGTCATCAGGCTGTGCTCACTCAAACATGTATTTTTCTGATTTGACTCGAATAATCTACCACAGTTCTCGGAAAGACAGTTAACCTCGATCATATTTTCAGAGATAATGCCATAATCCATGCTAAATCTAATTTCCTCCAATATTCCCTTATTTTTGATGGAGCTGAATCTGTGGAAGACGTAGAGAGGAGGACTAATACTGTTAGTCAACAATTCTCTGCATTGAATTCTTATTGACCAATTAATTTAGTCTTCATTGAAACCTGCAGCGCTCTCTGAAGTGATGGCAGTATGTCAGTGTATGCATAGGTGTAGATTTTGGGGTAAACACAGAGGGCGTGTCCCCCTCAGTATTTAGAGCATGTGCATTTGTTCCCCCAACTTGACACATGTTTACACTACACTACCAACCCCAGTAACGTGATGAGGGCATCTATTCTGTGCTGAGCACTGCACGTTTGGAATTTTTTTTCTGAGCATCAGGAGTTCAAAAATGTTCAGCTTTGTGTATAACGGCTGCCCTCATCACTATCACTTTCTACCCAGCCGTTCAGTCACAGTGGAAGATTGACAAATAACATGAAAACAAGCTCTCACATCTTACATGTACACGTGCTGATCGACAGCAACAATCAAAGAGACATACATTAATATACTGTATATACATTAATATCTTTCCTCTCATGAACCCACACAGACCAGCAGGTCTGTCCTCTCTCCTTAGCCCTTCCCTTATCAAGAGCAGGGGCCAGAGCATGTGCTCTACCTTGTGCTAACATGTTCACCACCATGGAAATTCCGTATCATAGCAACCAGATGCAATCAAAATGTCTCAACTGAAAAAATGTTGCGGCTCCAAAGCACTCTCAAGTGCTTCCATCTGGGCTTTTCCTGAGGAGTGCCTCGCGTTTTCAGCTGGGAAAAAAATGCTTTGGTAGACATGGGGCCTAAAGTGTTTTCTGGTGGAGGACCCCCAATCCCCTACTTCATGTCTGTGTCCCCCCAGATTTTGAAACAAAGCCTACACCCTTGTGGTGAATTTCTAAGATAAAGCCAGTCTGATCACTACAAACTGTAAGACAACAGAAATCACAGTCTTACCTGAGAGTGAAGTTAGTCAGCTGAGCAGAGCTGGCCATAAGTATGTAGAAGGTGGCAATATCAGTCTTTTTCAGCGGTTTGGAGGATGTCCGTATAACGATGGCATTGCCAAGCTTGAGCCTAGAAAGTGTTGCCATTCCTTTAGGCACCTGCAGAAGACGCACGCTGCCAATCCTCTGCATGGGTGTGACAGGAACATACTCTGCCTGCTGCTGCGAGCCACCCCAACGACTTCCATCCACAGAATTACACTTCCCGTTGACTTTGGGTTGTGCCTGGTAGTAAAGCTCCACAGGGTTCCCCGCAGACGGGTCCTGCCTTTCCCTGCTGGTACCCTCTGACCCCGGAGCAAACCAGCCAAGTGAAGGAGCCAGCTCAGCCATACAGGTTCCCCTCTCGCCTCCCATGGCACAGGAACCCCTCACCTCCTGCGTCTGCCAGAAAGCATACACTGTCACACATGGTAGCTCATCCACAGTTCCTTCTCCTCTGCCCCAGTCCCTCCCCGCAACATAGAAGAGCACCCGCACTCTGGGCTTAGAGGAGAAAACCCGAGGCGTCAGCACGAAGGCCTGGATTTTCCAGTTAAAGGTAAAGACCTCTGGAGCGTTGAAAAGCTGCACAGACTGGACCAGATCTAGAGGCACAAGCTGCTCTGTGGACATAGTGCCGTAGCTGGCGTTGACAGCTGGCTGCCGGCTGGCTCTTAAGATAACAAAGGGCTGCGTGTGACTCTGCATGCTGGAGTTCCTCATGAAGTCCTGCCCAGCCTCCTTTAGGAAAAAGTAGTCAGCATCTCGCACCTCATAGTTGACCGGCAAGAAGACAGGTAAAGGCACTGGGCTCTTACTGTCGGTCAGCTCTTTACTGCTCAGATCTGTGAAGGGAAAATAAAATATTACATGAAGCTTGTTAAAAGCCACGAGGATATGTCACAGTGCCGCATTTCTAAGCAACTACAATTCTGCTTGCAACAAAAATGAGGAATTGAGCTCTCTCCATTTGAGAATAAAAAACTGTGAAAAAAACACTTGAGCACAAAAAGTCAGCCAAGGCCAAGTGATCAACTGAGTGGGGCATTAATGTATTACTCTGAAAGGCCTCTGAGCTTAACCTTAAAATTCCTGTAACAGAACACATAGGTGAAATAATGTAAATTACAACAAAGGGAGGCTTAACAATATTTTAGTTTCCGAGGTCAGGACAGAGCAGGAGTGGAAGTCTATGGCTTTGCCAAGAGAGTACAAAAATGAATGGTATTGTGAGGAGGACTAAACCGTATGTTTCACCTTGTAAAAAAAAGTTAGGCCCTCCACAGGGATATTAATATTTTCTGAACACTCCTCTCCACTTATTAAATACTGCAGCTCCTTCCCCACAACATATCAAAATAATATAACAGTTTTAAATTGGTAAAACTTATTGAGTACTCCAATTTAAATCTTAATTTCTTAATGGAACTTTTAATGTGCACCACGATTTTCACATTAATAAAGCCCTGACACAGAAAGAATTGTTGCCCTCTGCATATGGCAGAGTGCACTTTAATGAACATAATGCAAGTCAGAGTCCTTCAATGGGCTGGGTACCAGGTGGGTAAACTGCAAAAAAGGTGATTTGTGGGTGGTATTTTATTTCTGGATTTGGCTCTGGGTGAAGAAAAAGAACATGCAGATCAGATCGCAGGTGTTGGATGAAAAGAATATTCAAATAAAATGCTAATAATAATTTAATTAAATGTTTTAATCCTCTGACTGCTGACTTTGTGTGTTGACTGTCTCCTCTGCGCCAGCTGGAATATGAGAGCTGCTTCAGTCAGAATGTGTTACTAACAAGCTCGTTAACTGTGGAGATGTGCTGCTCAATATTATGAGATAAGCACAATACATTCATTTAAACTGTATTTCCTGAGGTACCATTTTTTTTAAATATAATATCTTAGTTTCACAGGTGTGATTTGACCCAAAATGATCACTTCACATGTGCTGCCTAACCAGATTATTTGGGCTGCACATGGTTAATATAGGATTTGTGGTTTCAGGTGGGGCTGCGGTTCTTGTGTCTAAAAAGTCATATGTATGGGTGGCAGGTTGGGTGCAGCGTTGCACATTGCGGTTCCTTTTCGTGAGCGGGTCTTGAAAACCAGATCCCTGCGGGACTCCGGTGCAAGTTAAAGTTGTGCTTTTTAAGTAACCTTTTACCAAATTATTTGCAAAGCAAGGCTGAAATGTAATTTTTGAAATTATAAAAAAAGTTAAAGACCCTAATTTCAGCCCAAAGAAAAATTACTTTACCCACTTTTTGCTCCTCACTCTGCCGCAAATAATTTTCATTCGGTCCCTAAATAATATCAAGGTTCCTGATCATGTCACAGAAAGATTATATATTGAAAAATATTTTGTATTTCCTATAGAATTTACTTATTAAAACCAGTTTACAGTCACTAAAATCTACCGTGTCAAGTGTTAAAAAAAGTAAAATGTACCTTAAAAATACTGCTTGTCATATTTTACTGTTATATTTCCATATTTTCCTTCCACTGCCCCAGTTCCACCTCTCTCATGGATGATCAGCTTCCTCTATATGGGGAGGAAAGGTGGGGTCTGATACATCTGGCACAAGATTAAAATCACCCATCAAAAACTGAGATTAAAATCGCTTTTCAGATTGTCAGCAGCCTGTGAATACCCAGCAGATCCTCCATGAAAAAAACGAGTATCACTATGTGAAGTAAAAGAGTATATTAAGTTTACTAAAACAGAAAAACATCTGAAAATGTGTCTGTGTATTATTCACTTAATTGAGCATTCATTGCTTTGTGTTGGACAGTACACAATGATCACAAGAATTACTGTTTGACTGTTAAACACTGATCACAAGTGCATAATAATAATAACCTTTGATAGGAGTGAGTGTAAACAAACCAACAGCATAAATATTCTCTGATCTGGTTTAAAAGCTTAATGGTAAGTGTTTGTCTCAGCGGACATGAGCAGAGGTCACCCGGCCATCATGTGTCCTCATTAAATGTCCATTTTGATAGAATTATGAAGATTATAGCTGCTGACCTGAGTGTGCACTGTTTATCTGGCGGCTAATTGCCCTACTTGGTGAATTAAGGACAAAAACATTGGTGTTTACTTTGCAGATTAGAACAAAATGGATGAAGCTGCATTAGCATGGTGAAAAACAGCTTCAGCAGCATCTAACACCCAAACAAATCATCATCCCACTGGTCCACCGAAGCTAACAATTAGTGGTGTGTCGTTCGCAAACGATTGGTTCAAAAGAACAAATCTTTTGAGTGAACGAACTGAACTGAAACTATCTGTTTATCTCTCAGTTCAGTTCAGCTGTCAGTCAGTCGAGTGAATGATTCAAGTCATTCATTCTGCAGCCCTGAATGATAATGGTCACTGAGTCACTCGAGCTTGCCTTTCTACATCTCTCTCATGTCTTCAAGTTTTGAAGTACAAAGTGGTACCAAATATTTTATTTAATAATTTGGTGTCACGAAAATATACGTGCTGTGCATAACAGGGTGAGACTTCAGCTTTCAGTTTGCAAACAGTATCTTCATCCAACTAAATTCTCTTTTGGCAGTTCACTGATTAGAGATCTGAACTGAACATTCAGCCCAAGTGGCAACCTTTGGGGCTGAAAAATGAATCCAGCACAGAAGTGCCAAAAACTGTAGTTTCTCAATTGGCCACTTAAGGCTGGCTGCTGCAGACATAAACATGTTTACAGCCTGGTACAAAAAACAGTTTTGATCTTCATAGCTAATTTCAAGTGTTAATACAACTGTATGAGGGTGAATTTTATATAACTTACTCTTTTAATTTTCAGTAAGGCTTAAAGTCTTGCATAATTAAGGGTGAGGACTGATTTGAGTGACAGGTGGGTGCCATGGCGAAAAAGCGTGTTTAAATTTTATGAAATTGTAATGTTTTGGTCACCTTAAAGGGTCTTCTTCAGCGTTTGGTTCTACAAAAAGACCATCTAAGGAGTTAGATGTTCTGTTTTAACAGTACACAGGCTACATTTTGTTTCACTGGTTTTAAGCCTGTTTTTCGCTCATGGAAATTAGCATTAGCATTATTATTATCACAGTTAACCATAGTTTTAAATAGAGATAGATAGCAGCTAGCATTAGGGTCATCTCATTGTTACTTCTGGTTCCAAAAATCCAAGATGGCGACAACAAAAATGTAAAACTCTAGGCTTTAAAACAAGGGTCCACAAACAAGTGGGTGACGTTATAGAGGCTACATCCATTATTTTATGAAATCTATGTTTCAGCTTAGCAAGTGAGACTGTATGTAGTCGAAGCTCAGGTCAAGAACTGAACAATTCAATGAAAAATCTTTTTGACAGTACACTGAAGAACTGCTTTGCTTTGCCCATCACTACTAACAGTGTCTTACAAAAGAGATCATATTTAGATCTATGGACGGTCATGAGACGCATTTGTGAAATTATGACAAAAGATGCCAAATAGAGTTTGTCACTGAATTATTAATTGTTATTTATCTAACGATGAAGGCTTGAAGCTTTTCTATGTCAATATCAGTCATCATGTCTGTCATAGTTGCTGGCATTTGACGGGTCCGTCTATCACGGCCTCTTTTGCTTTTTATTCTCACTCATCCACCCCAGCAAAGAGACTGTCATGATGGTCTGACAGTTCACACAGCAATGACTACACTGTATGTGTCAAAATCCTCGGAGGAAGACAACAGCATCTTTTTTTCTTCTTCTTCTCTCTTCCACACATAGACAACAGTGTCAATCATGTTCGCTGAGTGGGCGACACACTGCATGGGGCAGAGGGACTGGAGCTGGGAACGTGGCTGTCCTGGCTTAGCCTACCAGTGGCCACAGTGACAGATGTGCTGTTTAATACCAGAGCTGGCAGCAGCTCCGGCTGGAGTGAATATAAACTGGCTCACTGTCTCCTGGAGGGAGAATGCACCGCCAATGTAGCAACAAAGTACTTCACATGCAAACTCATCCCTTTACAGTTCAGTTTGATGGGTCATCTGTGCTCTCCTTGTTATTTTTTCACATGCTTTTCATTTCAGAAATCTCAAAGGAGACTATTTAAATCAAGCATACATAGCACACATCTATTTGCGGGCACTGTTTGTTTATGATTCATGGCAGGCTAAAGATGCATCCTTCCCTTTGCCAACATTTTGGATATTTAAGATGTAGCCAATATAAGCAAAACTGTACTTCTATGGTCCTCTCATCACGATGAGAGTCCTGCCCTCAACTGATAAACATGAGAGCAAATCCGCCACACCAGCTGTTCCAACCTCTCAAATCACTCATTTTGAGGACCCTGAGCTCCTCTTCCTCCTTGGCTGAGTCAGAAAGCATCAGTGTTGCCATGCAGATGCTACAACTGCCTCTAAAAGCCACCTCTCCAAGACTGCTCTCCTGCAAACTTAACATGTAAGATGCTTCGGTTGTTGCTTTACTTTTTTTTTCTCAACAGTATGTAGGCTAAGTGCTTTATATGAGGGGAGAAAAAAAGAAGAGTCCCTGTATACCAGAGTTCAAATCATATGTTTCTCTGTATGAAATTAGGTTTTGGAGTTGCTCATTTGAAACTAACACTGCTATACCTTCGAGCAAAGGCAGAAAATCAACTTCAAGCACAGGTTTTCTAGAATGAATATGTGTCTTTTCATGTGTACAATATCCCCCACTTGTGTGTTTTTAGCTTGGTTACATGTATGAAGCAAATACAGTCCGATAAGAGCTTTACTGTCATGCATTATAATAAGAATGGGAAGTAAACATGGTACTTAACGTTGAATAGTGAAGTGCAGAGGCTGATATTTGTCCTGTGGTGTATCTAAGTAAGTTTACTTAGGGATTAAGACTTACAGATCCGTTTCAAAATAATGTTCCCCATCACCAGTTTTATTAATACAAAAACACTGTTGTATCTAATGAGCTACATTTCTGCCCTGCAGTTTGTCTCACAGCTCTGTATTAAAACATTTTCACTGGCGTGTCAGCCAACTTCTTTTCAGTGCACTTGTCTTTCAGCATTATTTCTCCAATTGTAATCAATCTTTGTATTATTCTATTAAAATGCGGAGGAACCACTGTGAATTCTAATGTGCAGTAATGACTTTTACCATATGTGCAAAACAGCTTGCAGAAGTGAACCAACTCCCAATGGCATCGCAGAGGACAACAATGGATGTCTGCATTTTAATCAGTAATTGAGAGATTAAAAGAGCTTTGTGCGTCTCAAAGTTTCTCTGTCATGCTGTCTGTTAATGGTGTTTGATCATTTTTTCATGTTAGCGCTATGGGTCACATATCTCGCAGGTACACTGATGTTAAAATAAGAAAGCCTTGGCAATGGCCCAGGTGCTAATGACTCTAATTAAAGCACCTGTAGCAGACAACACCCTGTCTTACAACCAATGTTTTCACTATGTGTTTTTATCTTTTGCCTGGCTGACCTTTTCAATACAACTGCCTTTAATTAAGCACCAAAAAGTCTCATTAGGATCTGACAGCTTGCTAATCAATAGGTCCTTAAATACAAAGGTTTGAGTCTTTTGCAGGACGTGTAGACACTTAGCAGTCACCTTGGGAGGTAAACAGCGGCTCACAAGAGAGGAAAGACAAGCTTTTAGTACTCCCAGGGATCTTTTAAAAAGTTGCAAAAAGTTAAGGTTTCTTTCAGCATTGTGGTTAATTATCAAAGGGCATCTAGAGAGTGGGAAAAGCTGTGTTTCAAAAAAGGTGTGGAAGACATATCATGTGGTGGAAACATAAGCAGTACAAGGTGGTGTCTGCTACAGGCAGGCTAATTGGAGCATAGTGGTCCCAATTAAATGAAAAGTCACAAAGATTTTGAGTTCACTACCTGCTTTAAACTTATGCTCTGAAATTTTAGGGTTGTTACACTGACTACGTGTACATGCACAAGATATTCAGGATTTTTCTCTTATTCTAAAAAGAGTATATTGCTGCTTAACTGTTTCCAAAGCTGATGAAAATGAATATTCCACTGATATTCCTGTTCACATGCAGCGATGCATACTCCAGTTAACGTGCCCTAATATCTCATTTATCACCTTCATCTAAATAGAATTTTTTCAAAGTTTTCCAGCGATGGTGGACTTGTTAGGCCCAGTGAACACCGCCTCCAGTTTGGCGATGCGATATTTACACATGTCCAAAAACCTGTTGCTATCCAAGTCTTTCATGATGTTTACAAGAAAGACTTCCAACTAGAAATGTGGGCTTTTCATTTGGGCATACGTCTCTTCCCCTGCCTTGCAAACTGTTGCCTGACCATAAACAGGCAAGAAGCTATAATTCAAAATATCCAAGCAGGATATGTGACCTATATTAAAATCAGAATATTCTCATTTTCGAAATAACAGTGGAATCTAAGGGTTCATGTAGATGTAGTCAATGATACATTAAAGGGGAACTATGCCTATTTTCAAAATGTCATTCCTATGGTCTAAGACAGTCCAAAAATATTAGTAAATATGATCAACTCTCTCCCAAATCAAAAAACTAGAGTGCTAAAACCAACACATTCTCACTCCTCAACCTCGTCACATATCAGCGTTTGGTCATGGACCTTCCACGTCCAGATTTGACATGAAAGGTACCCTGGGTGCGTTGGCTGTTGACGTTCTGGGACACCGTGTCAAGTTCTGCCTGTTACATGCATTGTCTTCTTTCAAAATACACTTCTGTTTTCGCAGGAAATTTACCGTTTACATACAGTCTCTTCCAAATTAAACGTGCTACATGAGTACAACAACGCAAATTGACCTTTTTTTTCCTCCAACAACTAATGCACATGGTTGGGTTTAAGCAAGAAAAGCACGTGGTTAGGTTCAGGAAAAAAGAACAGAGTTTGGCTGTATAATCCTACAGGACAAGAACACCACTCTCCCCGGTGAAAGACCCATCCATCACCTTCCCACCTGCCCTACTCAGACTTTTGCCGCCTCCACTTTCGTTCTTGTCGCACCATGTTTCCCTCTAATGCCGCCGAGCGCTGTTAGACTACAACAGTGACCGGCCACGCATCATGCCAATGTTAAAGGATGTCTTTTTATCATCAGTCTGACACTGCAAGTCACCGCCCAAGCACGGGATTTTGACGACTTCGGAGTGAGAGCGGGTCGCTAAAACTCAAATTTGTGATGTCATGCGGTATAAGGTCTGAAGCTGCCCTACAGTCATCAAATTAGGAAATATGTACCAGATGACACTGAGAGCACCCAGAGGAATGATCTGAGTATATGGGTATGTTTTCTGTCTCAGAACTTAGAACATACAACAGTGGAATAAAGCTCATTTGGCTATTTAAAAAACAGAAAACCATTCTGTGGCTTTCAAAATCAGGCTCCCATTCATTGTCAATGGAGCAGCCCCAGACTTTATACCCTGTGACATCACAAGTTTGATACTTACTTCCTGGTTTCTCGCTTTGAGAGAATAGAAATAACATATTGGATTCTGAAATTTAGTTGGTGTTCCCCTTTCGCTATAATGATTAAATATAGAGTGTTCAAAACTTTTCACTGGTAGCTTATTTATGTGCTGTAGTCAAGAGTCTCTTGCCCATTTGCTGTCGTGCCATTTACTTTATGTCTTGATGGTGAATTATGTGCTGACAACAGTGGAGCTGTGAAACAGGCCTGGTCTTTGGTGCTTTCCAGGATGAGAGTTAGATGACAACACTTCCTCAGTCAAATCTCATTGTCCAGTCAAAGTAGTCTTGACAGAGTTATATTCTCATTGTACATGGAGTGCTTTATATGATCATACAAAGACGATGCTCTGAACATATAGCATGTAATGCCCCAAGGGCCTGGGTAGTGAGAGGGTGGAGAAGATAGGCAGGGGGTGGGGGGAGGCTTAAGCTTTTGCAGTGATTGGTAGGGATTGCTACATCCAATGAGACTCTTAAAGCTGCTTTAAAAAAGAAATCTGTTTTATCACTATTTCTCCATTTTTGTCATCCTTTTATCCACATAAATCAGACAGCCTGCATTCCCTGGAAATAGCCTTCTATGAGGCAGTTATAGGCTTTACAGTAAATGCCTTTGTGATGTGCTTTTATTTTCTCTCTCCTCCTTTTCATTATCAAAGTTGAGGAATTTAGATTGTCTGCCTCTTGTTTGCCTTGCTGTGTGTGAAAATGGGCTTTTTTTCTATCAGACATCCATGAGGGAAAGCAATACTTCCCAAAGAGAAGCAAAGTACTGAGCATTAAGGCACAGCTCAAGTTGTAATATAAACCCATCAAGTATTTTACCCCTCACTGATTTCATCTTAAATGTTTAATATCCCACTCACTGCCGTCACACCCCTTTGCCACAATACATAAATGCTCATGTTTGGCTCACTGAAACGCTCTATCGTTGTGGATGTAAGTTTGTGGCCCAAATGGGGACATTTATATATTATTTAGACTTCTGGAGAAGGCTGTTTCACTGCTGGCATGGCACTGCTGAGAGAAGGCCCACCCCCCATCAGTAACATGTGCACAAGATGGACAGTTCCCTCTAATAGCTCATTGGTTTTCAGCTGTTATCATTAAATACAATGTGGACAGAGTATGAATGCTTAAACAGTGGCAGTCCCAACTTGACGCTCCAGGTTAATTCATTGGCAGACGCTGGGTTTACACTCGTCCCTGATGGGCAGTTTAGCTTTAAATACACCACAACACGCAACCAATTACTTCCAGGTCACTTACCTTGCGTGAGAACTGCTGTGATTGTTGCAAATAATATCTGTAAGATCCTCCAGCAGCTCTGGTAGTAAACGCTCATTTTGGCACCCGGCGCGGCTCGCTGTTCCAGGCAAGTTCCCAGTGTCCGTGATTTGGTGTAGTTTCAGCAGAGCGTGGAGCGGATCGTTTCATCCATTCCTGCAGTTCGCGCAATTAACATAATCACACCTGTGGGAGTATAAATTGTAGTGTAGTCCGTGCTGCAGGTGACAGCGCATCGAGATCTGATCTTCAGCTGGCTCCCCGAGTTGTGCGTAAAAGTTGTGCGTAACGATCCTGGAGATGTGTCTCCTGGAGACTTTGTGCCCGGTCAGATGAGTCTTGGGCTGAGACTGTGAGACGGAGAATGTTCCGTTTCGATCGATATGACCCCTCTACACGAAATATCTCAACTAGTGCCCCAGATTGAGTCGCTCTCCCAGTCTGCCGCCGCGGCTGCCGGGACTCTGCGGTGTTAACGGCTGTTAGCAGATCACTGACTGTCTTGTGCGCAATCCTCAGGGCACTAAACTCATCATCTGTCACTGTTCATCCGCTCAGGAAGCCACGTCCAGTGCGCAGCTGGTAGGATTAACCCTGCGTTGGTTTGACTGTCATGTCAGAAGAAATGATGACACATTTAGTGTCTACTGATTGTTGATCACTGAATCTGATGGTGTGGAACTTCACTGTATGTTGACGTAGTGTTAACATACAGTGAAACCTGCACGCCATAATGGAGGATACATGTTGAGATCTGCAGCGGAAATTTGAAGCAGGGTTGTAGAAGTGACTCACCTGTCAGTCTTTATAGTGAGAAGTTGTAAAAATACATTAAAAGTACGATTAAACAAATGCAAACATACGAATAGTGTCATTTTTGAAGTAAATATATACATTAAATAATACTTCTCTGAGAGTGCAGTGTATTTTTGTTTTATCTTGTGACTGTTCTCTTGTGATGGAGGCCATGGTTTACTGAAACAAACACACTGCATCAACCATTTGGAAAGACTAACTTAAGTTTGCCTTGAATTTCTATAATTCTCCAAACCAGTGGTTCCAAACCAGGGGTCCCAGGATCCCTAAAGGCCCTTGGTGGAGTTATAGGGTGTCCCCACTAAAATGGAAAATAGACTATTTTCACTATTTAATTTACTATAGAAGTGAGTCCAGTGTGAGTAAGAATCATAAGCGTGACCATTCTGACCTCAAGTGTCACTTCCTCCACAGTATTCCACCAACTGTGGTTAAAAACTGTAGCAATGTGTTCTTAATCATATCTAATGACCAAAATCTTATTAAATGGAGGTGAAACTTTATGAAACGGGGGTCTGTGGCCTAATGTGTATCAATTTAGGATCCATGACATGATAATGTTTGAGAACCACTGCTCTACAGCACAGTTTTATTCACTTTATCTGCCTTGTTTAATGTAGATTAGATTATTATTGTTCACCCAAAATTATTAATGATTTTTACACAGAGAGCCAAGAAATTGCAACCTTGACTACATGTACTATAATAATGACACCAACCAGGGAAAGTCAGGCTAATTAGGATGTGGTTGCATCACACTTACCTCATTATTACTGTTCATTCAAAATTTAGACATTGATAAAGAGGAATGTTGTTCTTGCATTACAAATATAATCAAATATGAACACTTTTACTTTTTTTTTTTTTTTTTTTTTTTTTTTTTTACATATTGCCTGTAAAAAATTCACCAGCTTCATTCCAGTGATATTTACTTTCTAATGGTCTCTGAATGGTAGAGAGCATCAAGTGGATTTTTAGTGCCCTCTGATGGTTAAGAGGAGTTCCTATGTCAGTAAAAGCAAAGGTAAGTGACTGACTATTGCTTACAGCCCAGTTGCATCAGAAATGTAGGGTTTTCAACTCATTTTGGATCATTTTGTTAACAGAGAAGCTGATAGATAGAATTTTTATTCATGCATGTATTCACATATTTTTTTATGTACAGGTGCTGCGTGAAAGTGATGTTAACACTTGAGCAATGTATTATTTTTGCATGTTTTGGGAACAGGAAACGGATGTCAGTGGGATGAAACACAGCCGTTCCTCATCTTTTTAAAAATGGAACATAATACTCACAACTCAGTGGCTCACCTTGGTGCACACACTGGCGTCTTTCCCTCCAACAAGGTACTTGTTTGCAGACTTGTAGCGGTGAATGTAATGGGGCTTTATTGACTAATAAAGAGGATTAACCAACATATCAACACACAGTGTGACCAAACCTCACAGTATCTGTAGACAGGAGGAAGTTGCCACAAGCTACTGCTGTGAGCTTATTTGAGCTCCTCCCTAGCACTGCAGCACTGTGATAAGCAGCAGCAGCAGCATCTGTGTGTTGGGTTGCTCCAGTATGCTGTAGAGTACTGCCGTAGGATAATTTAGATCCTTTCCTATATACCTGCTCCTCACACACGGAGAAGCAGCAACTACAGTGTGTATTAAGAAAAGCTGAGAAGATTTACCCCCCAAAAACTGGTGCTGAAGTTGTAGCGGTGCAAATACACCCTCAGTGTTGCATGCACATTCATACTCACAGACGCAGAGCTGGAGACTGTATGGGGAGGACATGAATGCTTGTCATATGTGCACATAAATGCAAATATTTTATGAGATTCAGCAGGCTTAATAGCTGAAAGTCAACAGAACCACATGTCCACATCCCTGCTGTGTAAATTAAATAGTTTTGACTTGAGGAATTGACAGCTGAATGCCTGAGTAATCTCCCAACCGAATCTTCATTAACATAGCAGAGGCATGCTCTTGTGAGGAAACAGCCTTTTTAGTCACCTGATGTAGCGCGTGTGGGGAATCACTTGTCAGAAGCGTCACACATTCACCCATCATTTAACATGACATTAAGCTGTGCAACAACAAAAAAAAAAAAAAAAAATCAGATTTTTCTGACCTTCCTCCAGCGATTCTGAATGAGAAGCATCCACAATAGCTTGCAGATGCCGAGACAACATATGGTGAAACCTGTCAGGAATACGTTATAGACACTTAAGGACAGAGAAACAACACAGGCCTCCGGATATGCAAGTTAGGATGTTGACATAGATGGATGTCACAGCAGAGATGTGCTAGAGTGGGGAGAGTGGCCATAAACCAGTGATAGATGTGAGCGCCATGAGGAAAGGGAATGTGTTTTCAATGTACATCATCCTTCTGTTTGACAGATAGTGCTAGCTTCAGCTGAGGTGCATTTAGCCACACACGATGCCCTAATGTTTCCCATTCTCATTGCAAACTCAGAGGGTGAGTGCACTAAAATTTACATATCTTTACAATAACATTGTTACTTAGCATTGAAGGTTGAACATATAAAGTCATGAGTAGAGTATTTATGTCCGTGAATATGTAATATTGTATGCTGTGGGATTCAACTTAATGATAATGAAGTTGTAAAAGTTTGTAATCCTTTAATAAAAAACTCATGAGTTTCTCACTTTCTAATAAGCCATCAGCTCTGCTGTTGCATTGTTGGAGGAAATGTTCAGCATTTTGGGAAATAGATGAGAAGATCGATACCACTTTCATGTTGAAAGCAGTATCAATCTTCTAATCTAACTCTTGGCGAGAAAGCAAATGAGCATATTTCGCCAAATGTTAAACTATTCCTTAAATAATTAGTCAATAAAAGGACTGTGGTCCAGAGGCTCTGCAGCGCTTTTCCAGAAGGTCAAACCAAAGCCGGCTCTACTTAAAGATACTCCCAGGATTCTGAAAAAAAATCTTATTTTGCAGTTCTGTTATATATGATAAGTTAACCAAAAATAATGAGCAAGACAAGAATGAAAGTCATCACAAACTGGGATAAGTATCTTCACAACCTATTCCTCGACAGCCCGTGATTTAAGTTAAATTAATTACATTTGGAGGTTAGTTTCAGAGGACCATTTATAGTCCCACTTTAGTCTTTACGTGCTTATTTGTACATTATGTGTGCTTAAACTAATATTTACAATACTCAAGCTGGTTCAGTGCAATGTGAAGCGGCAACATGTTACTATCAGGGGGGCCCCAAACTGAATCCTGCTTAGGTCCCCTAAAGCCTAGGGCCAGCCCTGGGTCAAACCTGTTTCAGCAAGTTTTTTCCTTAAGAACTAAAAAAGTGAGATAAAACAACAGAGGGAGTTTGAGAATTAACACCAGCTAAAAGTTGTTTTTAGTTGTTTTTTTCACAGCCTGGCCACCCAAACATTGTTATTAATGGGGTTATTGCAAACCTATACATCAGCAAATGGTTTATAAGCCACTATAAAGCCATCAGTTACATTATGAACACTTTATAAAAGGGGCCTTGTTAGAAAGTTCTGCGACTTTTTAATGTTTCTCTGTAACTGAAAGACGTTAGCACCCCTGACAAGAAATTTCTCCCATGGAGGACTACGTGTTAAAAATCACACCAGTGCACTAGTGTTGACTTTGTGGTGCGGATTGGGTTTGATCTCGAAAATGAATCTTGAATCTTTGCCACAACCAGCCCGAAAGTTGTGTTCACAGCAAACTTCAGTGTGTTGATAGGCTTTTTGAATTGAGAGTTATTTTGAGTTTACAAGTGGTGACATTTCTCAGTGGATAAATCGACACCTCTGTAAATATGGCTCAATATTCAAATCTGCTGAAGGTGTTTAATTAACTCACAAGAACTCAGGAACGCTGATTTTGAACACTCATTATTTTTCCAAATGCAGAGTACTGTACTAATCTGCAGGCAATTGTCCAGGATAAACAGGACTTTAGCAGAGTCAGTAACACACAAACTGGGCTTATGAAAGTGACAAGAGCTTGGTAGCAACACAGTGTCTATAGGGGGAACAGGGGAAGGCCTGTTTGTTGGTAGAGACCTCATGCATTTTGCAGGCAGTGGTGGCTACGACCGAACACAGGAACAAACAGCACTCCAAAATAAAAATGTAATGTGAATAAGTATGAAATCTGACAAGTCTCACTACACCCACTGAAGCTTCAGATCAAGCAGTGTCTTCTTAAAACCATGCCAATACACTACACTACATGCAATTACAGCCCGGGATGCTCCCACTTGCAGCAGGATTTATCTATACCTTCTCACCCACTAAACCTTCAAAGAGTGTACATTGTTCAAACTGCCATGGATAACAATCCCTCTACTTATAGTACTAAAGCACACTTTTTCCATTATATTCTACAGTGGATAAAACGGCAAAAGACAAATCGTCGATATGCTGAAAGTTTCTTCCGATTAAATAACAGAGAAAATGGTTTCTGTGTCCTTAATAGGAAGAAGACGGCTGCAGGCTTTTTCATATTATATGCTCATTCAACATCCACTGCACTCCCGCGCTAGCTGCTCTCCAAATATTAATTGCAAGTATTTAAAATTTGTAAAGTGCACAGCAGTGACCTGAGCAAACACAAGCTGGTGCGGTTGAAAACACACAGGAGCAAGATCTGTCTTTATTCCCCATGGTCTTAGAGGCATACTGGTTAGATCTGCACCTATGTCACCAAGAAGGAGTCACAAACATGCATCAGCCTTATGACCATATGATTCTGACCATAAACTGTGTGTGTCAGATACTGTACAGTCTTTAGAAGCATCCCAATTAGTAGAAAAATGTTTTGGCATTTATGTTTATATGTTGAAATGTTATGTTTCAACAATGCTGTAGTTAAGTTTAGGTTAGGTTTAGGCACAAAAAGCACTTAGTTATGGTTAGGAAAAGATCATTTTTTGGCTTAAAATATCCAGGTTTGGGGGCACATCCCAGCTGAAAACAGACTGATGTCTCAGTAGAATACGACTACTTTTAATGCCACTATCCCAGCTGGAAAGGCAATGCTGGATCAAAAAAAAAAGAAATACAGCAACATTTGGGGGCTAAAAAGCTGCTGGAAAACAGCAACGAGTGGCTAAGAAAGACCCATGTTTGGGGACTAAAGAGCCACTAGAAAAACAGCAATGGGTTGCTAAAAAACACCCACTTTTAGGCGGCTAAAAAGCTGCTGAAAAAACAGCAGTGACTCACTAAAAAACAACTGTTTTCATTGGTTGTTGGTCTCCAACAGCAGTCTGCAGTGTCTACCCAAGGTGACATGCCATCCACCATCCCCACCACCTCCAGATGACAAAGTTTGCTCATGTATTACATCGCTTTAGAAATGCTTATATGATATTTAAGAAATGTACAAATGTCATGCATTGCAGGAATGTATAATGCCAACATTTTCTTTAGGGCACTGGGCTGTTGGAGTACAGAGTCATTTCTTGTTGTGATAGCCACACAAACAGAGATGAAAGTCCTGCCAACTTGATTTGAAACACTGATGCTTACAACAGCAAATTTACTCACAAGTTCACTCTTTTATTTGAATGGCATACCAATAGTTGTTTTTCCAAACTCTTGTGCAGAGAAATGCTGTCTGCAGCTTCCTAATCCAGCCCAAACTGGGCCATGAGAGACAGCTCTCCATGTTTGGGTTGAATACCCCCAGGCAGCCGAAGAAGAGTTTGTTCAGCCTAATCTCCACTGTGTGATGTGTGACTTCTTCCCCTGCTGTCGTACTCATGTAATCTGCTGTTTGTGCCGCTTTAAGTCCGGGGAGCAGCGAGGGGTTGAAGCGGGAGACTACATGATGGGAACTGTCATCTCTGTCCCATCGATGGGTGCTGCCAGTATCCTGCTAATCCCCGGAGTAATCCCACCACCACAACAGAGAAATCAGACACACTAAGGCAGGCAGGACAGGGCTCTGCAGCCCTCTGCACAGCCAATACATACTGTAGTGCACACACACCAGTACACACACACACACTGTTAACACAGCAACAACAGCCACTTTACAGGAAGACTGGCTCTCACGCTTGATTGACGACTGAATTGATGTTTACATGTCTTGACAAATAACCAAAATGCATGAAGCGACTGAGGATTGTTTGCATTTTGAGTGAAATTGAGTCACTTCTCGGGTAAAAAGAAAAAAAGCGTCCAATCTGGGCTGTGTGTGACTGAGATATGTGGCGTATGTCAGCGTTGCAGTGGTTTTAATTCAAGAGGAGATTTCAGTTAAATACTATGTGTCTAGTTCTAAATGGTGTCACCAATTCAGAGAACAGTCAAAAAGTCATCAAACTTTCTGCGTAAGAGTTTATTCTGTTTCCCCCTGAATCAATAGTTATGTGAAAGCACAGGAACTTGAGGATCATTGAGCTGAAGAAAAATTTCTAAACACAAAAAATCCGTCATCTGCTTGTGTCGTCTCACAGCTGTCTGAAAAAGCAGAAAGCAGATGGAATCTGACTGGGTGAAAACCAGATGTTAGGTTGCTGCGTAAAATCTGCTCCTCGCTCTACGATACAAACGTTTCTTCTATCTGATATTTTCTTTTTTCCTAATGAGGAAGCTTTGATGTCTCTGAGAGACTAAATAATTCTTACTGGAGGCTGCCGTCTTGACAATTATGCAAGAAATATGTTAACAATAGTGACATAAAACAATAATAAGATCTCGACATCGAGAGATTTGTTTCCTTGTAGCGACCAAAGAAGAAAAGAATACATTTAAGGCAATTATCAAACAGTTAGTTTGTCTCCTACCAAGATCATCTGTTAGGCATATAGTCCTCATGTTTTAACAATCATCTCATTAATTTCCAGTTTAGTTATTTTAAGGAGGTTGTAGGGGGAATGAGATCAGTGATCTAGTATTCAGGCCACAATATAGCATAGAAATCTCATTGAAAATTCCTTACGATCCTCTCATCTTACATTTCATCTATCATTTATTTCCACATTTTTAGTCATGCTAGCAGCTTGGATGTATGTATGGAAATGTCAGACACTCGGTCCACACTTTGGTTTCAACTGAAATATCTCAACAACTATTGGATAGATTGGCATAAATTTGCTACATACATCCATGTATCCCTCAGAATGAATTGTAATCACTTTAGGGGTCCACTGACTTTCCATCTAGCATCAAAATTAGGTCAAAATTATAATATGTCTATGTGTATTTTGCATGGATGGCTTACTGAATGGGCCTACTAGGCACAGGCCTAGGTGCCCAAAGTGTAATGTGGCCCCCCTGGCATGTCAAATGTCAAATTAACACATACTAACCAGGAAGAGACACAAGAGACCACAAAAAGAGGCAAAGAGACACAAAATAAGCACAAAAATAGGCAAAACAACCATAAGGGATGCAAAATGACTACAAAGTGACACAAAACTAGCTCAAAGAGAAACAAAATTACCCCAATAAGACACAAAATTACTTCAATAATATCAATTTTCCACCAAATTAGCAAGTGTATGCAGGTTTTTAAAACACGGGAAAACCCTTTAAAAATAGCTGATGATTCTTTTCCTATTGCCAGCAGACCAGAGCTGTGTACACAGCTGTGCAGCAGATGAGTATGCCATTCTGTGTATGTTTTTTCCCCTGGTGTGTCACGTTTGAGGTTATGGACAGGCTGGGAAAACGGGTTAATAAACAGTAAAAAGCGCCATGTAGGTCAGTGAAAATATTATGGTGGTTACACCTTTTTTATATGTCTTACTCGTTCAGTCTGTCTCTTGCACTTAAATCAAACTAAACTTGGAATGATGTTTGAGTGTTGCTTAGGCAGGATTTGCTTGGGCAGAGATGGACGGGATTTTGTGGCGGCCTGTTATTGCAAAAGGGAAAATCAGTGCTTCTACCAGGGTGCTGTATTTCCATTGAAGCTGATTGGAGCTGGATCTGATAAACATCCGTGACTACTGCAGAATTATTTGACCCGGGTGTGAATGCTATGTGTAACCATTTAGTGTAATGACATAAAAAAGCCAGATGATAACATAATGGGTTTTTTTTGTGCAGTGGGAAAGGGACACAAAATTACTACAAAGGGACACAATACGGAAAAAAAAGACTCAAAATTACCTTAAAGAGACACAAAACAATCACAAAGATGCACAAAACCACAAAAAGATACATAACAACAACAAAGCGATGCAAAACCACAACGTCTACGTGTCTTGCTTCTGTGTAAAAGAGGTGGTGGAGCATTTTGCATAACAGTGCCCAGGAGCATACTGTCTCATAATCTGCCCATGATACTTTGGTTCATGACCAAATACCTGCTTTGTGTTTAGTGCTAAATAACTAATGTTAGCATGCTAACATGCTAAACTAAGATGATTAATTTAGTAGACATTAAACCTGCTAAATATCAGCATGTTTACATTGTCATTGTGAGCATGTTAGCATGCTGGCCTTAGCATTTAGCTCTGCTGTGCCAAAAGAACAGGCTCATATAGATAGTAGCACAGCTGTAGACTCCTAATCTTGTTATACAGATGCCCTGAAAGAAGTTTCTTATGTTGGAGTTGTAAAGGAATATCTCTTCGTATTACCTCCTCATTTCCTCTATATTCTCTCTTTTGTTGAAACTGTGTGGAGGTTAAGTGGTAAAATGGATAATAGAGAACTGTTTTATGGCAGCATCACTGGCTCCATGACAGCTCTAGTGGATTAAATCTCTACTACAATACAGTTTGGGTGACAGCTCTAGAGGTCAGACAAGGAGACTAGACAGACTCTTATTTCAGTTGCTGGCAAGCTGAGAGGCCTTGACCCAAATTTAATATGTTTGCCAAAAGGACATGTACATACTCAGTATGAGGAGGTTGTTTGCTGCGCACCTTAACAGTGAAAGAGAACCAAGAATAGATGATAAAGTGATGTCGAGCCTTGTCTGTAATCGGACAACTGAACTAAAGGGCAAAGATGACAGGTTATTTAAGTGCAAGGACAGTTAAGTACAATGCAGGCAGGCAGCACAGATATCAATCCACTTTGAGAGTGGCCCATAAATGCTACCCAAAGGACCTATGAGGCTGATGAGGTTGATGGAGGGGTCAGAGAGAGTGAATTGCAACACCCCATTGGTTGAACATTAAGGTCATGAGGTGGACCTTGGTAGAATCAGATTGTCAAGGATGAGAGGTGCCGGTGGCGACGTTCAATAAAACATGAGAGCAATCTTCTCACCAGGAGTAAAAGTGCTCTGCAGTTCAACTCCAGGCAGCCCAAACAGATTTCCCCTGTGAGCCAAAAGCACTGCAGCTGCTCATTCACCACGGCCGACAATCCAAGCTGCCATCAAATCGACAGTCGTTGCCAGAAATAGTGCTGAAAATTGGTCAAACTATCACACAGTATCTGACCTCTGACAAAGCTTATCTTGCACAAGAAAACGTATGGAGCTGAAATGATAGTGTCTGTCTGCTCCAGCTCCTCTTTCTGCCTCATTAGTTGCTGATATTGGATAGGTTATCTCAGCTTACAGCACATTTTAAGGTTGTAGCCGGCTCACCTTATCCTGAAAACGCTGCAGCGGAAAGGTTACATTTTTGTAAGAATATCACACCTGAAACTCCTTTTAAATATGATGATTAGATTTGTGCCCGCTGCTTCCCCTATATGTCTCCTGTGTAGCAATGAAGGTGTGTCAATGATGGCTACATCCTGAGTTTGTTCCATAGCTGAAGGCTGCCTGCTACAGGGCATGAAATGAGGAGACAGATGATAAGCTTCTCCCTCACGCTCTGGGGAGCAGAGTCAGCCATGATGGAATGAATCATGACGGGCAGAAATCTCAGTCACATAAGTATGTATACACCAACACTGGACGTTGCATTGGCAAACACAATATGGACAGGCCACTGGATTCTTGGAGACCTGGATACATGGAAGTCTAATTATGTTTCAAGACTATGTGAACACAGTTTGCTTTCTGTTGTTATTTACTGGGCATTAGTCATCGATTTAAAGAACAGCGTGTAAGATTTAGGGGGATTTAGTGGCATCGAGTGGTGAGTATGCAGATTGCAACCAGCTGAATTCCTTCAGTGTTCATTGTCCAGGAGGTTTTTACCAGAAGCCAAATCATCCGTAGAGGTCTCCTCCTCTCCAACACAAATTGATCAGGTGGTTTAAACCAGAAAAACACTGAATAAACTACTTCCACATTAAAAAAAAATCAATGTTTTTCTGACACTCTCACTGTGGAGGGGCTGCTAAGATATAAACACCTCATTCTAAGGTAACAAAAACACAACAATGCTTATTCCCAGGTGATTATACACTAAAGAAAACATACTTATTATATTCTATTCCATTTTGCCAATATATGCCCCTAAATCCTACACACTCAACCTTTAACGCTGAAAAATATTTTTAAAAAAGTGCATGTATTTCAGTTCTGAGTAAATTCTTGCACCTGAACAGAAACAGCAGCCTAAGTAGTAAAGCAGACTGTAAACATCAAACTTCCAAGTCTTCCCCTTCAGCATTCTTTAAGACTCTCTGCAGGACCAGAGGGGCTCCACATCTTAAGCCCAATTTCCCTTTCACTGATAGAGTGCCAAGTTCCAGGAATTACCTGGCAAACTGTGATCAGGTCCAGAGGATTAACACGAATATTCTCTTCCAAAAGTCAGACTTTTTTTTATTCATCTCCAGAGGCTGGTTTAGGAAAAGGCCAATGAGTTGATGTCAGAGCTCAACTTTAATTTATGTATATTTCTTTTCGTGCAAGCTCACAACAGCATGACATGCAGGGTGAGCAGTTAGCCAGCCATGTTATTAGATTTTTTTTTTTTTCTTGCTGGGGAGGACACATGAGGAGTTTTAGGGCAGGCAACATGTCAATCTAACAGCAGGTGAATGGACAGATATGACATTGTATGTAATCATGTTATGTCATAGAAATAATCAGGTGAAATGTGTGAAAGTCAAAATATTCAATTAAGAGGCGGTGCAGCGGTGCGGTTGTGCTGCCATCTAGTGCTCCAAGGTTGCACCTTGCTGCTTGTTGAGCTTGCAGTGGGATGTAAAATGAATTCAGCTCTGGACTGCATTCATTTTCCTTTCATTTATCTCCTGTGAAGCGTGTGTGTGTGTGTGTGTGTGTGTGTGTGTGTGTGTGTGTGTGTGTGTGTGTGTGTGTGTGTGTGTGTGTGCATGTGTGTGTGTGACTGACTGGGGATTTCGCCTTAGCACACACTTTTATTCAGAGCATCTTACAGTGCCAGGAGTGCACACGTCTCTAGTGAGGGTAATCCCAGAGGGAATCAAAGCCATAGTCCCAGCAGTGTTACTGCCATGTTGTATCCATTTAACTTCACAGTGCATATCTGTATCCACAGTTTTATGACTGTGTCGAGTTTGACGTCGATGGTTTGCAGTTCACCCATATTCCAAATAAATAAATGAAATAAAATGAAAAATTCTGACATACGTCTCATGGTATTCAGCCATGTGGATAGTTTTTGGTTTTATTTGCCTAGTTTTTGAAATATTAGTTCCTGAGATTTTTCATCACATCCCAATATGTTAATATTACATTTAAAAAATCTAATTTTGAACCACTTTCTAGTGAAGAAATACTCCTAAAAAATCTGTAATTCACAGTGTGCTCTGTGGAGTATCAGTAACAAGGAAATTTTCTGGATAAAAAAGTGACTGGTAACTTTTTTAATGTAATTTTTCCATGGTTTTACTGTCAGAAATGAAATTCTTGCTTTACCTCCATTGTATTGGGGTTTGTGAAAGAGATCTTAGAACTGCGGCAAAACACTGTGTGAATGGCTACGTACCACTAGTCATAACCAAGGTTATTAGACTTAACTAAAACTAAACTAAAAACTGAGATAAGGTTTGAAAATATATTTTTAGCTAACTGAAATACAAATAAAAATAACAATTAGTCTTTAGAAAAAAATGAAAACTAACTAAAACCATGGATTTATTGTTGAATGGGCATACAGGGTCAGGGCCCCAAAGTGTCTCAGGGCCCCCCTGGCCTTCACCTGCAAAATGTCACTCAGATTAACAAGTACTGAGTGTCGTGCCTATATGTTGGAGAAGTGGTGGGGCCTTTTGCATATCTGTGCCTGGGGGGCCCATTGTCTCATAATCCACCCATGACTGAAACAATATTGTGTACTTAACAAAACTAACAAAAATAAATTAAATTAAAATACAGGAAATGTCTTTAGCTTTAGTCTTTGTCACTGTGGTCAAATTCACCAACTTAACCAGCACGGGGAGGCATTGGTGCATATGTATATTGAGACTGGGATGTCTACTGTGTGTCAACTACCTTCACAAAGTGTTTTGTTTGTATTGTAATACGTTTTCTGAACTTCTTATATCTTGCCCCTTACAAATACCCTTGTATTATGATTAAAAAACTACATAAAGCATTGTCTCAAAAGTTTAGACTTGTGTTACAGTGTGTATTCTTAAGTGCTTCACATCCTCAGAACTTAAATCTCTTAAACGAGCTGACAAACAGAAGAAGAAACTTGCTGTGTGTCATTAGCAGTTAAGATGGTAAAAGCAGAAGTAGCACATCTAGTCTTTTATTGCACCTACAGTAGCAAATCCTTTTGTCACTTCAGGTGATACAGCTGGATACAGATGTCACCTCGAGTTTTGTTATTGCTCTGCTGTCCTCCACAGGCTGCTGTTGTACTCTGCCTCTGCCCGTGTGATTGACTGTGTATGCAGCAGGATGAGCCACACCAGGACAGAGCCACTTATCACTCCGGGAGCAATGGATGACCCAGGAACAGAGATGCAGCCTGGACCGCACACTGTGTCATCTGTCAGCCGGCCGCGTAGGTGAACCGGAGGATGAGAGGAGATGAGCAGAACTGAGATTTAGAGCCCGGCCTTCCTCACATTATCTCCCCTCACACCATTGCTCATGTTGTGAAACTTCCTGGAGCTAAGAGCCGCTGGAACGGATTTTACAACCGGGGGAATAAAGGGACAGCTGAAGGATGAGGGGAGGCGTGCAACACTGTTGTGGCTGTATTTCTAATGAGAATTAGACTCCAAATCACTGTATTCATCAAGTACAATGAGTGTCAGGGAATTTGTCTTGTCAGCACTGATGCAAGGACGTATCGACAACTCTGCGCCAGTGCCAGCCAGACAAATCTTCGTAAATTTATTCTCTTTCAAGGAGAGGAGGTTACAGTTTGATTTCAAAACTTCTACTTTACACTTTGCTTTGACCACTTCAGATAGTTTTTACTGCAGATGGTTATTACAACTGTGGTTGAGCCAATGGACAATACAAGAGGATTAATTAATGAATGCACTGCACAATAAACAACTCCTTAATCCCACAACTGCATCAGAATAAATGTACACATGATAACTGACCCAGTCAAAGCCTATAATACATTTAGAAAGCTCTTTCCATAATTGTCTGCATGTGAAGTTCAGTGAACTGTTCAATCTGCCCTGTGTGAGGTAGCAAGCCATGCAGGCACACACAGCTCTCCATCTGAGAAGAGCAGAGGGAGGGATGGTGCATTCAGTGGAGCTGACAGGTACCTACCTCTGATTCAATGTGATTTATTTCCACACAGAGCTCGGACGTGGCCGATGCATCGGCAGGTCAATTTGGTTTGGGTAGAAGAAGAGTTGTCTGATTGATAGAGTGGGGGCCAGCCATGTTCTCTACGCTCGGCTCCCCCTCCATCAGGGCCCCTGCTACAGCCGATTAATCCTCCGCACACAGAGCAGAGGCTCTGGCAGGGATTTTGTGTGTGTGTGTGTTTGGGTAAGCCTCAATCTCTGACCTAAGACTGCCTCCTCCTGGAAGCAAGCTGTTGTCTGGTTCATGTTGGCATGGGTGTATTTCCATGATATAAAGCCAAGGAAATGATCTGGAGTCCTTCATTACCTGATATAGTGACACTGACCTGCAGAAATGATGATTAATCAAATGTCTTGGTGTCACCACTAGATGGCAATATCAGCTAAAATAAATTTGACTGTTTTTCAAATTACAGTAAAACAGATTAGTTAAATCATGCTCTGTCCCTATGAGTATAATGATCTGTGGATGAAAACCCTGGATGAAAACATTCAAAGGAAACCTTTTTACTCTTAAGCTTCTGTTTCAGACATACTCCCACAGCCCTGTCGGATAAACTTGTGTAGGCTACTGCTTCAATAACACCTACATCATGTTCCAAATGTGCTCACTTGAAATGATTACGGAGAAGTCAGGTAATTTTGGACGTCAGGTAAAATGGGACAAATAAGGTTTTATATTTTGGGCTCTTAAATATTAGCAGCCAGTCACCAAACATGTTATTGCA
Source organism: Cephalopholis sonnerati (assembly GCA_019142605.1). Taxonomy (NCBI): domain Eukaryota; kingdom Metazoa; phylum Chordata; class Actinopteri; order Perciformes; family Serranidae; genus Cephalopholis; species Cephalopholis sonnerati. The sequence continues at coordinate 13,351,479 of JAGQAX010000007.1, read as the reverse complement.
TTGCTATCACAAATGTGCTTTAAATTAAATAATCATTTTTATTGGTCCGAGACAACTAGGATGGGCAAACTAAAGATTTAAAAAAAGTCCCTGTAATCACAACAACGTGTTAGGTGAGCTATGTGGTACACTGATTTTCTCTTTTTTAGTAATAAGAGTGCTGCAGCTAAAACAATAACAACAAGCATGGTTGTAGGGTGTTGCTTTTTTTAACTGTTTGACTTATAATCAAAACATTTTGTTACAGTACACCTAAGTTTTTATGGTGAAGGGTTCTGAGCGAGTACTGAATGCATTCGGGAAAAATGGGACAAAAAAATCAGTTAAAATGGGACATTTTTCTGAAGTGAAACCAGCATCTTTTTAGGCTCCCAGGTGTCCTAAAATCATGAGTTATGCTATTGTGTTGGGTATTTTTGTCACTTAATAAATATTAAATGTGATGTGGTGAGTCAATGTCAGCCACTGCAGTCCAGAATCAGCCATCACTGTTACACACACACAGGTCAGTTGAAGACAATGGCACTGGGGAAACAGGTAGCAAAAGAACAGTGAAAGCATGGCAGAAAAGTTGGACTATCTTTTGTAATGAATAGTTAGGTTACATTAATGATTTAAATAATAAATGACAGAAGTGATAAATGGATTTAATCATTTAAAAAAAAAATCAACAAACATGACCGTCACATTTTACCTCAACATGTCATCAGAGTGAGGTTGGAGTTCTTGGCAACATATTTTCTTTATAGAAATATAGCAGAGATACAAAACAAACTTAAAAGTAACTCTTAAGATAGTCTTCAAAATTTTAGGTTTAGGTTTTCTTGGCAGTGGCTGATCTGCCTATAGGTGACACAGGTGGCCACCTGGGGCACCTTCCTAAATGGGGGCACCAAAATTGCCAAATATAAAGGCCCTGACACACCAAGTTGTCCCCATATATTTTTTTTTTTATTCAACATGTTCAACATGTTTGGCAAAGACCACTGGTGAATGAAATTACTCTGACTGGCAGTAAAGATTGGCAGAAATGGAAGGGAGCAAAAAATTAAAGTCAAGAGGAAGAGGGATTGAAACAACCTTGTTACATAATGTAAGATTATTTTTCTTTAGCCATTGAGCTCCTTAGCAGAAATGTTTTGTGATGTAATGATATTGTTGACTGGCGCACAGTAAATGTGCTCTGTTCTTTTAACATTGGATTGTATTTTTAATATGCTAACTAGCTAACTAGCATCAAGACGGTCAAAAGTTTTCCCTTCTTGAATGACGATTATAGACAACCACCATTTGCTGCTTATTCCCTCTCATGCAGGCACTGAACATACGTGCTGGTTGACCGTTGGCTGTAGAGTCTGCAGTGTGTTCATGTGCAACTTTTTTGGCAGAGATACAGCTATGCCATGTGACGCAGCAGAGGACCTCCATTGCTACTAGTTCTCTTGTGTCTAGGCCTTAAGAGAAGAATGATCCAGAGATCTAATGCCAATGACAGGTCTGAACTCTACTCCATCTAGTTTATCAGTGAGTGATCACAACATGTTGGTGCACTTATTAGTGTGGTGGAGTGAGGTATATTTGGAGAGCATTAAAGTAAGAAAAAATGAAACGGCAAAAGGAGGCAGGCGACGAAATTTGCAATGTTATTGTTTGGTGATATGATATTACTCAAAAATTAAGACTATAAAGATGCATTTAATAGTGGATGCTCCATTTACTCATACAGTTGCATTATTCTCCTAAGTCCCTTCTTCCACAATACTACTCCACAGTCAAATGAAGAGGAGCAAAGAGCAGCTGACTCACTGCTTTATCAGTCACAACAGCACAGCCAGCCAGCTCCCTGTAGTTCACTTCAATCCCACTCTCCTGGTGTTTTCTCTCAGTGCTCACCCCGTGCCTGGCCGTGTTAGATGAGACTTGGATGAGGGCCCCTCGCATCTTCAAGGCTCGGTGCGGTCAAAGTGCTGCCTGACGTCCCACTGACCCAGCCCACCTCTGAGTATCTGTCCAAGGCCTCCCTTTTCTCCTGAACCCCCCCACCCCACACACCACAGGCTTTTTATCCCTTTATCCATGAGATCAGAATTCCAGATCAGGATTAGGGTCAGTGTCTGGATCAGTTGTATCAGATATCTATTGAAGCATATCTCTCCATCTCTTTTTCTCCTCTCTGGCTTTGCTGGTCCACCAAAAAGACGTTTTATCTTGTGTTCTCCTTCTCCTCTATCCTGGAGATGAGTGACACATCAGAGATAGCCTTCAACTAATCCTATCCTTTATGCTCCGTGAAAGTAAGTTGCGAGCCTGTAGCCCTTTCGCACTTTATTTGTTGTCGTTTGAAATCATACTTAATGTCATGCTCGACGTCGGATGAGGAGCTCTGTGCCTTTTTAAATTTCACTCAGCCAGTGATGTGACTCTCAGGAACAGAAGAAACTTAAACATCAAAGCGAGACAAGAATTCTTCCAGTCAAACTGTTGGTTATTGTTGGAGTTGCTCCAGGAAATGGTTTGATGAATACATTGGCAGCGTGCCTTTCAAGCCGGCATTGTTTTTTGGTTGGTGAGTTTTCAAAGCTTCCCACACTGCTGTCATTATACAACACTGGACTCCAGACAGCGGGGTATGACGTATGCAAGGCCATGATGGATAAAATTAAACCTTCGTCTATCCTTTTCAGTAGCATCCATAAGAACCCCTGTACTGGTGATAACAATGCTAAGCTGAAGCTGAAGATCAGACATTTTTCTTTAAGGGAGGCTGAATTTTTCTGCTTGGCAATCATCTGAGCTGGAATTGTGGTCACTCACATTGTCCACTCATCAGCTGTGTTACAAACTTGTCCAGCAGGTGGTGCTGGAGAGCTGGCGATCCCAACGGCAGGTGCTCAAATGAAGTTAGAGACTTGGTGTGTGTGTATGTGGAAGAGGGAACTATCCCCAGAGCTCTACCTGACCTCCCATTCCCCTCTGCTGCACACACCTTGTCAGCAGGTTGGGCCTTATCGCTCTCCGACTGAACTGAGCCATTGAGCGCACACTTGACCTTGTCATTATCTTGTACCTGGCTTTGTTTCCACTCTCCTTTCTCCCTTTTGTGTGTTTCCTGACTTTCCCTTTCCACTCTATTTGAACAAAGATAAGAACAGAGTCTATTTACACCCACCCCCCACCCCCTGCCTCCCCTCATCACACACACACACACACACACACACACACACACACACACCCCCTCTCTTCTCTCTCCTTTGTTTATGAAAGAAGCCTTGTGTTTATTACAAAGAGAGGCCCTGACCATGACCTTCCATGGCGGTTTGAGGTGTAGTCAACACCACTAAGTTTTCTTCCTCTCATTTGCAATATAGAGGAAGGATCATACTTTTTATCCTGAGTACAAAGCATATTTAATGTAGTATACGGATGCTCTTCCTGTTAAACATTATAAAGACTCCATACAATGAACTAACTTGTAGAATAAAGAAAGGCAGGAAGGGGAAGAACACTTAGGCTTTTAATCTCACAAATAATGTTCAGCATGGAGCCCAAATAAAGAGAGAAAAGTTATTTGAAAAGCACCTTTTTGCAGATGTGAGAGTGTTGGTGTAGATATGCACAGGCATAACTGTAAATAACACACAAAATACTTTCATTAAAGAAATACTTTTGGGGATATAGAGTCATTCGCTGTCTTGCCAAAAGTTAGATGAGGATATTGATTCCACTTTTATTTATCTTTCCATCTAATATAAAACTACAGCCAGGAGACTGCTAGCATAGCTGATCATAAAGACAGGGGGAAGAAATCTTGCACATAATCCCTGTGAAGTCACAACTTATTGTTTTTACACATTGTTTTTTCAACGAGACATGGGCTAATGTCTTAATTAGCAAGCTTTGCATTAGCTCACCTTCAGCTAACCTGGCTCTATGATACAGGCTAGATGTTTCCTCATTTAAATGTGTTATTTATACTTCTGCGTCAAATCAACGCCTTACCGACGACGTAGACTCTGCATTGACATAGAGCCTATGCCGTATCCTACGCCGTAGTCTGATATGCACTTCCACCGAAATGTTACTACATGTCACCGGACGCAGACCTCCGGTTTGTAACATTATCTTTGTTAAATATTACCGTTGTCCTTGGCTTCATATGAGTCGAGGAAAAGTCCACTAGCTGCTAGGCTAATTTATACAATGTAAAATGGCATAGGCTTGTGCTAATAATATTAGCATGTTGTATTTGTGGGGAAAATGTGTCCAGCAAAAGACAAGTGCTTTGTCTTTGAATGCTGTGAGTTATAGTGAAGCTGATTTGTGTGTTTGTATTTGAAATTGTTGCTATGAAGCCATGTTTAGTGTGTTTTTAATCAACTAAACTTTACAGCACTTTACAGAAACCCTGCTGCCGACAAGTGTTTTGGAGGTGTAACTGCAGAGTGACACAGACACACCACTGCATAAGTATAAATGCTTACAACAGCATAGGCCGCGTGTGTATACAGCTGATGCACAAGTATAAATCCCGCTTTAAGTGAATGGGCTGCTGATTCCAGCTTCATATTGAACATTGAGTCGAATGGACATTGAAATGTTTGCCATGGTCATTTAACTAATACAGTGAAAATAGCAGTTGTTGTTAGTCAGTGGGGCTGTAAAGTGTGTCGCACTCACTAGTTTGAGAACTCAATTTTGGCTTATTTTTTCACGTATTTCTCTTATTAAACAGAAAAATACAACCGTACACCAATCTAAGTATCTTTCTTTCATCAAAATGAGACTAATGTTAGCTTAATTGCCTTGTTAAATCCTAGTAAAACTCACTGCATTAAATCTCAGACAGAAGCTAAATCAAACTCGCCAAAACCATCTTAGTCAGTTCTGTTAGTCATCTGGGTAGTTGGTGCACTGTTCCAACAATCACCAGCTCTGATTTGGTTGAAATAAACCCTTACTTTACTAAGTTAGATAAAAAATATTTAGATCTACATGTTGTTCATCTACATGTTGGTCTGTGACTCTCAAGTGTCCGCTGAGCAGCTTCTGGCTGAGAAGCGGCTCTCACTCGTTCTCATCTGCCGCAGCTACAGTGATGATGCATCATATTTTCACAAACATGCAACTGATGGCAATGAAAGAAAGAGAAAACAGCCATATTAAAAGTAATGAATTGCCTATTTGAAAACCTACTGGGGTAGGCCATCACTATGAAACCTCACCTCAGTGAGTTAACGACTTGCCGCAGGTCAGTTTGTCAAATATTGACTTCAGCCCGCTACAGTGGTTGCAATGGCGATGGTACACACACAAAAAAATGGCTGCCATTCTGACCGTCCTTCTACGCTGATTCGAAAGTGTCTGTTCTACTCTCATTCTATATCTATGGAACAAACAAATGTGAAAGTGTTATCGATCTTCTCATTAAGCTCTTCGGAAGAAAGCTAATAAGCGTATTTCCCAACATGTCGAACTATTCCTTTAATTGATAATAGTGTAGTAGTAGGAGGAATAGAAGGAATGCTCTGTAATGATTTAAGAAACTAACCTGAACTGAGAGCTGTGCAGTGATTATGAAGTAAAGAATGGAGGCTATAGCTCATATTACATCGCTTTAGGATGTGCGTATGTAGCCGAATGTGTCTGTGTGTGTTAATGTGTATATTAAAGATATTTTGTCCTGGTAGCCTTAACGTCCAGTGTGTCTAGAGGGAAATGTACCTTACTTTTAATTACAGTAAATGTAAAAGTATCACTGCTACATTATAATGCAGCAAGGACTTGATGCATTGAATTCCACTGTTTTAAGGGAAAGTGAATTGTGCTCTAGTTTGATATACCGAGCAGCAGACAGTGCTCAAATTTCTGTCCTGTTAACATTTTTGACAGTATTTTTCTGACATGAAATGAATGAAGGGAAACTGTGACGGTGTTTAGGAGCTCATTCTCGCTGTAACCGAGGGATGCAGTCGAGTTTCAAAGTTGCTTTTGGAATTACAATACGCATATGCTTCCCATAAAGCAAGCCTCAATATATCTGTCCATCAAAAGGTTCACTGACAGCATGAGGGGAGATGTTGCTCGCCTTTGATTCTAATGCTAAGAGCATAATTTATGTAAGATGTTTGAATGGCTTTTTGAGTAAGAATAGATTAAAGGAAGTTTCATGCTTGAGGAGCCAAAAAAGTGCCTGCAAAGCACTGTTTTTAAAACTCCTGGGGCTGCAAGAGGGTTGATGAACAGGGCGGGTGCAAATGGTGATTAGCTCACGCCATTTATTGCGCTAACAAAACAGTGTGCCAATCACGGCCATCCCTTGAGTTTTCCTCTCTTTTCTGCAAATATGAAAGACCTTGTCCCGACAGTGACTTCAAAGGTGGCAGCGGCAGGCCCCATACCAGGCCATGGCGTCTCCCTGAGCCCTTCCCCTCCACACATCAAACCCCAGCTGACAAAAGCAGCTCTAGGTGGCATAATGAGACGCATCACTGCTTTCAACTATGTGTGAAGTGTGACATTCTCTATCTTCTTGTGTCTTGTGTTGACACTGCGGCCTGCGTGTGAGGAGTTGACCGGACAGTCCAGACGGCCCCCACTCCTTGGACGCTAGCCACTAAGGGCAGCATCAAAGCCCTGTGAGTTCCTTAGGTCAACAGTCAGGGCCGTGTACACACATGCACACACAACTGACTCAAAGGAAGAGGAGAGTTTCGGTGCAGCCCTCCCCCTCGTAGCTTCCTCAAAGTTGTTTCTTGTGTGTCCAGAGGAAGGCCTGCAGACCAAAACATTAACTGATAACTCAATTTTTATGAATCCTTGTAGGGAGGCTGTGCGCTTCAACTGTAAAGCTGTTTACGGGTTTATGTTTCACGCCAGGCTATTCTTACTGTTTGTACGTGTACCCACCAATGCACTGATGGAAGTAAAGAAGGAAGTAGTATAAAGACCAAAAGTACATGTAGGGAGGCAGGGTTAAACAACACAGGACTTTCCCCCAGGAGACCTGTGTTCAAACTGTGTAAAACCAGTAAACTTAAAGTATATTAAGGAACGTCGTCACCATGTTTCTCTTCCTAAACCTAACCTACATAACTTTACTTGCCTAAACCTAAACATACGTAACTTTACGTTAAGTAAGTAACTTTACATACCACACAGGACTTTCCCCAAGGAGATCGGTGTTCAAAACTGTGTGAAACTAGGTGAACTTTGAATTATTTTAAGGTATGTCATCCCCATGTCCTAGCGTATGTAAAATTTCTAGCTGAAACCTCAAGACACTCAGTACACAACTTTACAATAAGCATGCAACATCATTCATGGGGTGCTAATTCGTTAGATATCATATGATCTGTTGTATGTGCATTTTCATAAGACATCATAGGAACCACGTTACCCACGCACATGTGCACCCTATGAGATAGGAGATACTGGAAAGCATGCTCCTGCCTTGTGACTGACTCTGGTATTTTTGGAGGTGATGAAGGCCATTATCAGTGGATTAACAGAAACTTAGATGGTGGGGGCTCACAGTGTTGGAACATACTGCCCTAATTCTTCCTCGCCTGTATCCCATGTATTACCCTTGTCCACTGGCCAGCAGATAAGATCCCTTGGAGAGACGGAAGCTATGCAACCACGCGCTGCACCTCTCATATGACCATAATGCAGAGCCAAAAGTAAAAACAAGTTCAGTAAGCTGCGTAAAGCTGATCTATGCTCCAATCCACACATAGCTTTTCAGTAAAATGGAGGAAACCTGGGCTCAGAATCCTCCAGAGGCACATAAAGTAGCATTCAACATGTCACAACACAGCCAAAAAAACAAAGACTGGTTTCTGCACCCTGGAAGCACACACACAACAGCTGCATTCATATTCAGCCACCATTCATCCCGATTCATGGCATAATACAATTGGACAGGTGGATTGATAATCTAATATGGCTTAGTTTTTTTTTATCCTATTCCTCTCACTTTTCAAATAGTTTACTTGGAGCCCGAGGGTGTGAGCCATCCTGTTTTCTATGGCCGCCGAATTACCTCAGAGCGCGCAGTGCCTAGCTCGCTGCCAGAGAGGGAGGCGAGTATTGTTTTCATGACAGAGATCAATGGGTGGGTGAATGTGCTTTAATTCTGCAGGAGCTCCTCTCCCAGGCTAATAAATGCAAGCCTCCCTGCTGACTGGGCTGTCGTGCTGAGCCCAGCGGGGGTCAGCCTTTTTGTGTTCCTGTGCCCAAATTATGGAACCATCAATACGCTCCCTGGAACCAGTCAATAGAAGCCCGCTTTGTGGCCGAGGGGAGACCAACTTCAAGGCTGATCAAAAAAAAAAAAAAAAAAAAGGAAAGAAAAAAAGCCTAAGCTCTGACACATTTACCAAATAAGATCAGGATCAGAATGTACAGATATATTATACATTCAAAAAATTCAGAGCCGCTTGTATTACTTGTGCAACAGATATTGGGTGTGTCTCACCAAAGGGATGCATCCAGCCAAACCTGTTTTCAGAAACACTTTGTTAATAATTATTTACATGTTGCAAATTCTTTTGCAGTGTGAGGCGGGCGGTTCAGTGTCAGTGCACTATAATGGTGCTTTGAACATGAAGCTGCAGCCACTTGAGAATCATTTTAGTTGTTTTCTGAACGTCTATGAGGGGATAACATGGAGGTTATGCCAGTGGCTCACATTATCAATTTAAGCTAGACTAAATTCTCTAAATTTTGTGAGCACAATTACTCAAATCCATTTTCGAACATTGGTTTGCTTTTGAGGATCCCTGAAATGCCACTTTTCCACAAAATACTACATTTCTGTTGCCTGAACCAGGGGTTGTGACACACTTTCTTTTGACAACGCACAGGCGATGAAAACTGTTGTCATGCATGAGTGTGTTTCCATACTGCCTCACTGCTGCTTGTAGCATCAAGTGAATTATTAAGTATCCAGCTTCAAAAAGCTTGTAAAACTCTGTCCTCCTCAAAACCTCAAACTTTTTTCTTCCCCTCTCCCCTTTTCTCTCCCTCTTTTATTTTTGTTGGCTTCTCAAACATCAAGTTGTCTCCGGATTTTCAAACGGGCTGAAAAATAAGAGTTTCCCCAGCTTGCAAGCGCATTCAAAGGGCGCGTTCTTCAGATGTGCCACCTTGCAGCGTGGTGGTGGCTGTGCAGGAACAGGATCATTCAGATATGCTAATGGATCAGCGGGGTAGCTCCAAGCGCGGCTTACCCCGCTTTAAAAGACAGCTGCCTTCTCCCTTTCTTTTCATGCCCTACTCTCAGCCTGCCTCTCTCTTTCCCACTCTACATTGATAGCAGGTTGAAATTTAATAACCATTAAATTTCTACTAATTAGACAGATAGAGCAATTAGCCGGGTGCATGTAAATCCAGGTTGTGAAATATGTTGGACAAAGAGAGTTCAGAGGATGAGTTTGGGCAGTCGTTGAACGCAGCTGAGGTTAGAGTCGGCACAGTGTAATGATATCATGCTCAATGCGGAGAGCTGCAGATAATAGAGCCAGTGCCCACTGGCCCTCCCCTTGGTAAAGTGGCCCTCTGTGTCAGTGCCTGTGTATGAGCCGTTGGCTCTGCCGCCGAAGCCCCAGTCCCACACTCTCCTGGGCTATCTATTCTCTCCAGCCAGAGTCATGCTGCGCAGGAATCCTGGGTGATTGGGTTTCTTTCAGGGGCCTTATAGTCAGTCATAAATCGGAGGGGATCCTGCCCGGCCCCTCGCTCTCGCCCCTAACCCTGGCTCCAGCTGGCAGGGGACGATTGTTGGAGAGCCGAGGTCATTGCAGGGTCGCTCTCTGTGGCGCTTCTTAACTCCCCTTGCCTATTTTTTTTTCTACCCCTCCCCTCCACTATTTCCCCCCCTTTTTTCTCTGTCTCCCGGCTGAGGTTGCTAGGGCTTGGTATTTGCTTTTTAAGACCATGTTGTAATTACAGAGGAGCTCTACTCCCCTTGCCGCCTCTGGCTCCCTCTCCTCTTTTTTTTATCACTGCTGATTGGTGGTAAGAAGCTATACTGGGGCCATCTCACCCCCCACAACAGGCTTTTGTGCTGCCTCTTCCCTGGGCACACACAGAACTGATTCATTCACATCTCCTAACCTTTACAGAAGCAGAAAAAGACCAGGGTGGCCTCCTCACATCAATCGGACAGCAACCACAGGCGTAGAGGTGGAAGTCACCTAAAGAGGGGAAATGGGTGCAGGATTCCCAGCATTCGTATGTGATAACAACAGCACCTGCAAAACAAACTGTAGAAAAACAAGTACCATCCATAGCTGTAGTCTAAACCCAGTGGTAGACATGCTGTTTTTCGGATACAAATCTCCTGTGTATCAGAATCTACGTTAACAATTGCAATTGCAAAACAATAAAAAAAAATAACTTGGTTAACAAAACAGGTTGCCACGGGCTCAGGCCACATTTCTTCTGAGTACAGACCTATGGCTGCATGGTGTTTTAGCAGGAAGAATCTGTGTTTGCTGTTTTAGCAGCACTACACCACAGAGAACATCAGACGCAGCCCTGAAATGTCTTTTCTGTGGGATTGCACCCCTCTGCCAACATCTGGGACCATAAACCAAGATCAAAAAGTGACAGTGAAAACAATACCGCAACGACAACAAACAATCATGCCATTGGACAATAAGTGGAGGAGGAGTCCCCTGAAACCACAGTTTGGCCAGGGGGGTCCTCACAAAGAAGGGAGCAGTCACTAAACTATTTCTAGTGCTGGCTCTTTTTAATGTCTTTAATTTAATCTTATTTGTAATATACCAAAAACAGCTGTAGGTGCAAACTGCGAAACAATGCTGGGACAAGAAGTAAAGTCATCCACTGCAGCTGCTGCTCAAACAGTCCTGGGCCTACTGTATGAGACAGAGGCCTGAGGCGCAGCGGCCAATCACAACTGTACCATACATATAGGCATTAAAACACAGTCTGGAACTAAATGATTATATCCGCATCATAAATCCTTTAAAGTCAGTGAAGCATTTGATGCTATGCAGAGGCTTGTCTTTCCCCTAACACACTTCAAAACAAACTGAACCAAAATATCACAAAAATGCGTACAGTGTATAGCTATAGAAGCATGGCTTGTCTTTCATGTGTATGGAAAAGTGCCACAAACTAGGCATTGTTCCCTATGAAATAGGATACAGGCTTGGAAGAGCCATTGTTCTATTTCAGTTTGCTTGAATCTCCTCTGTTGCATGCTGGCTCGCTGCTTCACCGTTCTGACTTCTGACAAACAGCATCTGCACCAGGGACGCCACTTCCTCCCACGAGGCAGATGGGAACAAACCCAGTATAATCACTTCAAATAAACAGGATGCCATTAATTGTTTGCCCCATCAATTGAAGTATGTCCCTTGGTATTCAATGAGAACTTGATTAATCATTTTAATGGTTTGACTTATTAGATGCCAATGAGGAGAGATAAAATGTCTGGCAAGGAACAAATCACTGGTTGAAGCCCACATTACTCTGCAGAGGCCAGGCTTATTCATAACTATAGACGCTTAATCCGTTTCTAATGTAGCTCTACCACAAACACATGTGACTATAAAGAGCTGAAGTGAAACTGTAACTTTTAGGTTCTATTCCAGAAAACATCAGTCAAAATCATATAGAGCTTTGTAAAAACGCTAATAACTAAATGTCCAGCCTTGAAACATTAAACTATTCAACAGTATGTTATGCGGTTCACTCTTTGTGTTTGGAGAAGGACAATTCTTTTTTTTATTTTAAACGTTTTCATATTGCTTTCAATATATCTGTTTTCAGTTAACTTCAGCAAACATCATTTCCCGTAAGTCCTTGACAGCTCAGCTTAAACACGACCAGCTTAACAAAATCAATGCCGGTATATACAGATGGATGACATGCAGGCTGTTCTCATGTTTGTATGTATACATACGAAAAGTAATGAACCATAATTGTAAATAAAGCACGTTGTCATGAGCCTGTAATTCGTGTACAATCTATGTAACTGGGAATGGTGTGCAGTGATTGGAGTAAAGAAGGAAGAAGTATAACGACCAAAAGTCTGCGTAAGGATGCAGGTCAGAGTGGTGGATGGGTCAAACAATACAGGACTTACCCCCAGGAGACCGGCGTTCAGAATCATGTGAAACCAAGTGAATTCTGACATATTTAAAAGTACTTAGTCACCGTGATTCTTTTCCTAAACCTAACCAAAGTAACTTTACTTGCCTAAACTTAACCTACATAACTTAAAACCATAAGTACGTAAATTTACATTAAGCACAGAATGTCATTCGTTGGCTGCTAATTTGTAAAATATCATATGAACCGTATAAGGTTACATTGCGACATGACAGCTCCCTAAAAGTCAGGCCTATAAATTTGTTTTAAAGATGGTTTCTGTCATTTTAGGCAGTTCTTATCATGCTAATGTATATTCAAGTGTTTATTCAATCTCATAACTTTTGTTTTAATTAATTATTTGATGCTATAAAAAGGTGTTTGATGTCATGATTGACAGCTGTGTGTGCCAATCAGTGTGCTTGCTATCAGTAGCACTGCTCGTGTTTGGGTCAGACAGGTGTATGGGCAGGACCTCGATACCACGGCTCCACTTCCTCATAACTACGGTGCAGACTCTGGCTTCAAGTAACATCACCAGTGCAAGATGGCAGCACACAAATCCACAATATTTTGGCCTCATTTTTGGGAGGAAGTGGAGACACATCTTTATATAGAGTTTGGACAAAGTAGGCAAGTTCATGGGCAAGTCAAAGGGTCGTGTCTAGTTGAGACAGGTCTGTAATAATAATTTTGTTCAGCCGAGATTACAGCTAAAAAGTTAGAAACGTGACATGTTTCCTTCCAAATGTAGAAAAAATTTTAACAGAATTTTCTACAAAAGAAAAAAAGACTTAATGCACAGTTGGATACTCAAGTTGGACGCTATTAAAATGCAGAAGAAGGGGGTGCAATGAGATGACACAATAATGTGGAAAAGCTGTTGGAAATCCGACATATTTGTCTCACGTATTTTGTCATTTGAGGAAAGTTACAGCCTCCTCTTCGCATCACACACATTAGGTTCCTAACTGAGTGAAATGGCCTAGAATGTGCATGTGTATGCATTCAGTAGGCTACATCTTCAGTAGCTAGCTAGCTAACCCTACACGTTTCAGGATTTGATTTTGGTTTTGGAACAGTGAGAAATGTAAATCTTTTTCCAACCTCTCCAGAGAGCGAGTATCGTTTTTACACGTGCCTCAGGCACAACATTTAGCCTGGACTCGACAAAACCAGCCTGAAAATATAGGAAATCTTAAACCATTGCGTTAGATTTATTGGAGCACAACTGTGTTTTTGTCGGACCCTGGTCTGAGCTGGCCTGATGCTATGTTATGATTGGCCAGTCTGCATGCGGGGCGGGCGAGTGTGACAAAGTATTGTCAATATGACAACCATTTTATTTTCCTTTTGTGACTGGTAGCCTATATTCCTTCTTCTATTTCAACCTTGTGATGAAGTATTATTTTTCACTGGGTTGTTAGCCCATATAGCTTGCACGAAACAACACTGTAAGAATGCACAGGGTGAAATATCTCAGATGCACTTTTGGTGAGCCATTCACCAAACATTGTAGTTTCACCTCAGGCAGACCCAAATCACTAACATCCACTGCCGTAGCGTAGTGTAAGTGCAGCCGGATTCTCTTAGCACTGGGGTTGTTAATTTCCTCAGTTCTCCTACACATCCTTCCTTGACTTCATGCTGTTTTCAATTGAGGTCAAGGAAAAGTGTTCTAGGAAAAGACATAATATGTCCCTTTTTTTTTATTATTTGACAGCAGCCATAGTCTGTTTATATTGCACTGTTTTTGTAGTTTGCTTTTATTGATACACCATTTTCCACCCAATGTAAAAACTTTTTTTACACAGATTTCTTCATGCACAAAAAAAAAATCATTTAAAATAGGTGGCTGGAAATGCATCTACAGATAACATTGGATGAAACCAATTATGACAATGCGATTTTGCATCGTTTGTGAAAACCAGGAGGGTTTTAACTTGTAATGGCAGGTGGAGTAGCTGATCCTATTTTATCACAGGATATGAACAGTAAACCGCAGACACTTTCCTGAAAGACTGATGAGATAAATGTTGAATGAGAGATTGCGCTGACTTACTAGTATAGCACAGATTATTCTGACTGCGCGCTATACTGTGTGAACATGTAAAATGATAAAGTAAAGTGCTTGTAAGGACGCCAACAAGAAATGTTATCCTCATACTTCTGAGCTAAAACAACAATGTCAAGCATTACATCTCACCATGGACTGTACTGCACTCAGGAATGACAGATACTGCTAACACATATCAGATGTCAACACTGAGCCAAATGTCAACAGGCGTAAACAAACACCTCCAGACAGCGGAGCAAACAATTATTAGAGAGGGAGCAAACAAAAGGAGTTCTTGCTGAACTAAGGACTTCCTCCCAGTGTTGTCGGATCTGTCTTCTTTGACGTCGTCACAGCAGCAGGTTAACAGCCCAACCGTGGTCAGATCACAAGGGCTGTGACGGCTGGATGAAAGGGCTTCACCAAAAGGTGCTAATGGAAACATCCTGAACCTGAAACACCAGCCTCTCTGTCAAAACCACAGAGGGAGAGGAGGTGAGAGAGAAACAGACACTGAAACGCAGAGAAGCTGCAGTTGTTTGTCCAGACAGAGAGGGTCATGGTGGTGACAGCTTGTCCTATTCTTTATGGTGATAGCGAGAGGATAGGGGACAAGGGTGTCAGTCGTCACAAGGGAGAGGAGTTGGGTGTTTGGAAGGGGGGGCACCGACAAGGTTGTGTCAACTCTCAGAGGACAGGGGTCCAGCCGAGCTGGTGTCCTCTTTCACTCCTGCCGACCTATTTGCACTACAGTGGGCCGTCCGCTGTCACGCTGTTTAGACAGCTAACACTGCTGACTCTGAACCCACACTGTCAACAGCACTGACACTCAAGACGGCACTTAAGACACACAAGTTTTGTTTACCCTCCTTTTGGTCTTCCTCTCAGGCGAATGAAGGCGCAGATCCTCTCAACATCTGTAGTGAGGATGAAACAGAATAATAATTGGATGCGAGCATGGAAAAGGCTGCTGTCCTTCTAGTGATGTTCACACGTCATCAGTGTAGTAACATCTGGTAGATGATAGGAAGAATTTGGAAGTTATATGGATTGTTACAGCACACAGAGGTTACAACACGCACAAACAGACACAAACACATCCCAGTTTTGAAATACTGTCCATTACATTAACAACACAAACATCAATGAAAAAAACAAAGTTATGTGGTGTTCAGACAAAACACAGTCAGTCTAGATACATCTTTAGTCCAAATTAATACACAAATAAGTACATAAAAAAAGGGCTCAGTATGTTTCAAACAATGTAGTTTGTATGAAGTACCACATGAATACCAATCACTTAACATGCAATTGGTGCAAAGGTCGTTAGCTAGCTAAAGGAAATAGTTTGACATGTTAAGGAAATATTATTAGGGCTTAATTAGTTAGGCGACCAGAAAGGTCATTAGTCGGAAAGCTTTCATCGGCCACTCAGTCTCAGAAAAACAAAACAAAACAAAAGGAAGGAACTGCACCTTGTCAAAATAAATCAAAAACCTATATGACTGTCCCATGTAGGAATTTAATTTTAAAGGACAGACACAGGAGGTGTCCACACTCAGCAGTCAGACAGGAGTTGTTAATATACAGGGCTGGTACCTGCAGTTATTACACAGGCTAGTTAATAATGTGCCAGCCAGGAAATCCAAAGTGTGTGAGCACAGGTGATATGTAAACTCTGCAGGCAAACATTTGCCTATCATTCGGCGACTACAAACATGATGTATCACCTGAAACATGGAAGTAGCTACATGCCCATTAGCCATTTAGCACAATTGTTACTGCTTTGCAGACAGTGTCAGTCACAGGCGGCTCGCTCAGTGTGTGACATGCACTTGTAGATAAAATATAAGCCTATATTAATGAAGGTTCATTGTACGGTTTTGTATTTCTCTGTAATGTAGCACAGTGTTAACAATGTTACTGATACTATTCTTTCTCACACCTTGATCTCAAACCACTGTGTTGCCCCGCCCAAAATATATCATTTAATAAATAAATTAATATCATAAAAAAGCAGGTGACTAGTCGACTAATGGCCCTGAATGACAACTACTGGTCGACCAGGATTTATCTTAGTCAGGGGCAGCGCTAATGCTTCTTCACTTTCTTGGGAAGATTTAAATGAGGAGATACCACTTTTATGTGTGCATGACAAACATACGACTACAGCTAGGAGCAGATTAGCTTACCTTAGCAAAGTTTAGACAGAGCCTGTACCTCAGGTTAATCTGCTGCTAAGCTGATCGGCTGCCTGCTGTACTCATGTATTCATGGGACAGATATAACAGTGGTATCCATTATCCCATTTAAGTCTCATGTTTATTGGTTTGAGGGCCTCTGTCAACATAGCTTTTTTTTTTTTTTTTATCATTAAGTGCTGGCATCCTTTGATTCTCCGAAACAGGAGAGATTGTACACGGCTAAATGCAGCCGCCTACAGAAAACGCACAGTGCTCGACATCTTTTTTCAGAGCACACCAGCTATGTTGTGCGTTTACTCCAAATGCTGTGAGAAGAGACTTTCACAAAAAAATTTCCGAGGGCCGCTGGTGTCATCCCTGCCACTTCTTTAGCTACTGCTAAAAAAACATTTGCAGATGTTTGATTGGCAGATTGGCAGGACACTGAATGTTGCTGGTGAGAGTTGTGCATTTATCACCATATATGTTATAAGCTTGTTTTTAACTGTGTAACTAACCCTCTGTTAACGTAACAAAGAGTCTTGTGCGGGACTGTTTTCCTTACCCTGCTCCTGCTGGATTTCTGATCATTACAGCCTGCTCCCACAGTATGCTACCTACTGGCTCCCATTTCCACAGGGTGTGTGTCAGTGCCCTCCCACTGAGCAAATACTCTGACCATACATGGCCGGCACAATATATATTGATTATCAAAAACTTGAGTCTTCCCCCATCCTGTGGAGAAAACACATTATTTTACTGTGGTAGCAATAAAGATATGCATAACTGTCGGTATGGTGGTGCAGTGGTTAGCACTGTCACAGCAGGAGGACCTGTCCAGGGTGTACCCCGCCTCTCGCCCAATGTCAGCCGGGATAGGCTCCAGCCCCCCTGCGACCCCTAACAGGATAAGCAGTTACAGAAAATAAATGAATAACTGCCGGTAATGAGTAGCAAAAATATGTTCTAGTGCAAAATTACATTCATAATTACAGTTATTCTGGTGTGTCAGAGATTTTGTGTTATTATACATACATATATATGTATATATACGTCACTTGTTGACGTCTCCGTCCTTTATGTTAACGCCAACTGCAGTCCTCTAAAGTAACATTACCTTAGCTACCTAGCTAATGTTAATGTCAAGATATTGTTGTCATAGAAATGAAACTAACATGTAGCACGTCATTAAACAAAACAGGGGTGCAGTGGCATTTTTTTATGAAGCCTTCCCCTGCACCCTGCTCTCTGCCAAAGAAGGACGCTATGTGGGCACATGCCCGAAGTCAGTATTGTAACAGCCACGGTACAGATTATTATTCAGCAAGTCAGCTTTGTGCAAATAACATTAGGTGAATATTTGTTAAATTCTCAACACACTTTTAGTCAAAAACATGAACTCATCTTGACTGGGTTGCCATGATACTTTGTAATAAAAAGCTGTGTTTTAAATGAAATAATAGTGGTTTTATAAGGCAGACAAAGAACTGCTCTGAGCTTTCGTCCATGAATGCTTTTGCTAACGAGCTTAAGAGCTCAAACCTGGCTTGAGTTTGTCACACCCAATCTGCACCAGTCTCTTGTACATCATAACAACAGCCATCTTTAGACACTCAGCATGCACTTCATCTTAGCTTAAGTCACAGGCTTCTTATCGGAGACACCACCAATAAAACTGCTTTTAAATCTCTCTACTAAAGCCTCTACTTCAACATCTGCGTAACAAGAGGCAGCGATGGTCTTGTCTGCACAAACTATGGAGCAGTAAAAGGAATATGCGTTTGTGTGATAGATAAAGATAAATGCATATTGCTTCATGTGTTGTTTAATCATAGTCAAAACAGCCCTTCCCCAAAGATATATATCCCGCATACTTTGGAGATAAAACTGAAGCATATCAAACAGGATATATGAAATGTGTGTGTCAAACAGGACGAGTTTTGACTGACTGTTGTGGTGGCTTTTCTTTTGACAGTGTTGGATACGTCGCAGGTTCCCCGTACCATCACTCAGGAGGCACTGATGTGGAATGGAAATCACTTGGTATTAACTTTGATATCAATGTCTGGGACATCTCTTGAACACCAAACAGTGAGAAGTCAAACAGCCATTACACTTGCTCACAGTGTAAGAGGAGGGAAAAAAAAAACCCACAGGCACATTCCATAACTGGGTTACCAACAGCTGTCGCTTTGACAAGGGCTGAAATGTGTGAAAACAAGATATTTGTACTGCTACTATCATTTATTTTATTTCTGAGGCAATTTACTGCATCTCAGACTGTAGATATAAAGTTTACTTGATAACAAGACTCTTTTATTCCAGATTACGCCTCAACTTTCAGAAAGTGTTACACCTGTTTTTGTCTGTGAATTACTCCATGATGGTATAACCTTTAAAGTTCAGAGGTTGTACCATTGTAGAGTAATTTTCCCTCAAAAAGGGACCACAAGCTTGATCACGCAGCAACGTCTATGTTCAGGGGAGGGAGAATGACAGGTTATTTAGTGCTGTTTTGATATTTGAGCCTGAGGAATGCCTACAGATACAGTGATCCCTCTGTCTGAAGAGGAAGCTTCACAGATGAGGTAAGACTGCTTACAGCTATGAAACAATATCTGAAACAGATTAAAAGACATTTTCCTCAGCTTGATTCATGTTCCTTTTCAGCTCGCCCAGGTGTTACACCTCACAACAGAAAGGTGAAGAGAGCGTAAAAGATGTGCAAATGCACTCTTGCATGAGACGCAGAAAACAAAGAGAGTTCATATTTTGTCAGGTCGTTGAAGCCTCCAGTGTCGACTGACAGACATTATAGATTTCTTATCAGCTTTCTGACATCTTTTGCTACATTGTTCTACTGTAGATAAAGATTGATGTGCAAGACTGTGTAAAGATCCAACATGAGGAGAATTACATCAGAAAGAGAGAAACACTCTTGGTCTGCGGTGTCTGCAGACACTGATTGTTCCAGCTTGTCTTCATACCTGCTCAGGTTTCACTGCAAGGCTTGTCAATCCCTCTCAGGACTTCAAACGCAGAGCTGAATCCTTCACCTGCACCTTCACTCATGCCTTCACACCTTGCCGACAACCTGCAGCGCAAGTAGAGCGCTGGTAAATTACCCATAATTACCTAGATTTGAGCTCAACATAACAAAGACATTTTCTTTGCTGTTGTGTTATTATTGGAACATCACATTGGAGCTAGCTCTCTCTAATTAAAGCTGACAACGTTCCAATGTGCAGTTATCTGCTGTGCGGCACTGAGAAAACTTCATCTGTGCCTGATTCTTTGTACTAGCGCCGAACATAAAAGCAAATAAAAAACGGCCAGAGAAATGTCTGTGAAAGACGCTCTTCAGTGTTCTTGCGAATCTAAATAAACTTCAGAGGGATAGGCTCCACATGTGGTTCCTTAAAAAAGAGATCCATGCAACCGGATGAGAAGACAATGACAAAACTTGGCTCTACACGCCTGCCTCTATCCAGAGAATCACAGCTAATAACAGCACAAGACAATGCTGTTCCCATGCTTGCTCTTGATGCCACTCTCATGCTTGCCATTAGATGTTCTCATTATTCTTCCCTGTGTCTTAATGCAAAGTGAAAACAGATTTGGACGGCAATGAAAAGTTACCCAATCACTTAGATCTCGAGCGCTGTGTGAAATCCGTTTATCCCTGATCATTATGACAGTGTTTTTCTGTCTGTATCGATAGTCATTTCCTTTCTCCCTGCAGCAGCCTTAGAGTCTCCGATGTTGGCGCTGAGCACAGCACAGCCAGCACAGTCCCACGGAGTGCAAGCAAAGGAGGAAATCAATAGAGAAAATATTGCTGCAGGCTCACACATTTTTATCTTGCTTTGAACGAGTCAGCTTTAATTTTGCTTTGATCTCAATTTGCTGCTTTTGGGATAGCTTGGCTGCACATTGAACCAGGAGGAATAAGCTTCCACCAGGGCTTTCTTACAAAAGACCCTTTCAAAAGAGGCCTTTATTTTGCCTATATGCGTCAGTGTCCATTACTGGTTTACAAGGAATAAAGATACAACGAATCAAAACAACTAATACTGCAGGACTCGGACACACTGGTGCACAACGTCTCACGCAGACAGTTCGCCAACTGCACTTTATCTATTCTAGTCAGGGAGGATTTACGGCCAAGCAGAGCAAATGTTGGACAATGTTAGCGAGGGGGCCACAATAAAGAGATCCTTAGTGTTGCTGTCAGAAACGGCTCAGTGTTGTTGTGGGGTAACAGGTTGACAGGATGCACAGCTGGCGTTGTTCTCACTGCTCTGCCACACCACTCTTCTCCCCCACACATCATTAGAGCTGACACACCAAAGGGATGGCGATATTATAGCATCACCTAAGGTCTGCTAAAGATGTCTGCCCTTCCCTCATCCTCTTCCAAACCAGTGCATTCTTAGGAGCGGAGTTGTTTGGGAATTTGTTTCTCTTTTATAAAGCAGAGACAAAAGGGGGTAGGATAAATGACCGGGCAGAGAAAAGACCAGCGCCTTGCTGGGGAGAAAGGGAAGGGTCTAATCTAATTTGGTTAGAGGAGGATATGTGTGTGTGTGTGTGTGTGGGTGTGTGTGTGCACATGTGTGTGTGCGCACATGCATGGCTGCAATGCACAGTGTGAGGGGACTGTGGGAATGGGACAGGAGGGCTGCGCTATTGAATGGAGCCTCCAGAGCCAGAAGCAGTGGGGAGTCTCCCCAGACGCGCTGATTCCGGGCCGGCCACTCAAAGAGGGATTAGACCAGAGAAGGCCTTCCTGATTAGCAATTCACACTCAAGTGCCCCCACGAGGACCTCGGGTAATAATATTGCCATCAGCGTCCTTCACCGATGCAGGCAATAAAATGTTTTTGACTTTTTTACCCCCCCACTCCTTCATCTATAACGACTACTAATCGCTCTCATGTTTTAAAGAACTTTGCAGAACCAGCTTTCGCAAACGTCTCCGCTGGGTCTGATGTGACTTTCTAAAACAAAAATGCGTTTTGCAAGCAGTTGACTGTTACTGTTTTGGTTCATTGCTTCGTCTCAAGCTGCTGAACTCCAACAACCCTCCTCCTCCTCCTCCTCCTCCTCCTCCTCCTCTTCCTCCTTCTCCTCCTCTTCCTCCTCCTCACCACCACTTCTTCCTCCCTTCCTCTTCTCTTTGCTGTTAAACGACCACCACATGAAAGAGTATGATGTAAGAACACCCCACTAAACTAATATTGCTGTTTCAAAGCAGCCTCAGCCCAGATGTTACTGGGCTTCGTAACAAACAAAATTCATTACAACGCTGTTTATTGCAGATTGGCTGACAGCTTCCCCACTCATATAAAGGCCCACCGTCCTTATAATTATACTAATCTACTCTATAAACACTTGAAAGGTTGCAATAAGGCAGTGACTTCCTCTTATCAACCACAATACACAATGAATGAGGTCAGTGGGCTAACCTTCAACTGATGGGACTCTACCCATAATAACAGCAGTGAAACAAAGCAGCTTTTAATGGAGCAAAGTGAAAAGAAGAGTGAGACAAATTAGTCCTCATTAATAAGTTACTTTATTGAACTATTTAAACCATATGAGCAAAGAATACTGCAGGCTTTGATGTTGACAGGGCTCTTCAATTATTAATTGCTTGATTCATATGCGTTTCCTCAAAACGTCTGACCCTTTACTAAAACTGGCGCTCTTATTAAAGCTCCGACATTTCAAACAGGACAGAAAAACACCATGTATGATATTACACAGAATTATCCTTGCCTGCAGTTGCAATAAAAGATCTTTTAAACAGGGACAGGAAGGACGTTTGCTTTAATATTCAAGCATTATCCTTTCAAAAAATGATTTTACTATTATGTTCCTCACTGTCCATGTTCAGATGCTTTCCCATCATCTTTTTTTTTGTGTGTTTTGGCACCAATCTGGCACAATTTGCAGAGTGGCAATAAGAGAGAAAATAACAGATTATGTTGATAAATAGGATCATCCTGAGCTAAACGCTGAATGCATGCGATCAGGAGGGAGAACAGGATCCTTGGACAATGTGCAGGGCATGTGGACAAATAGTCTCACCTCCAACTGAGTGTGTTGTTTCTTCTCATTGTGCCCTCTGAAAGAGAAGAGGAGGGCCTTGGTTAAGAAGATTATAGCCCTACCCCACCCGTACGTTTAATCAACATGCCCTTTCAACGCCGACAACAATGCCAAACATGTCTAAAACGTCCCCCATCTCTCTTATAGCATACCTCACATGTTGGAACAGCATGCGAGTCATCCAACCGCAGCAATTAAGAGAAAATACTATGATTACTCTTACTGATACAGAGTTGGTTTAAGCGGATCGTGTTTCCCCATCAAAGAACTGACGGCGTCAATTTCAGAAATGTCACCATCAGAGTGGCGTGTTTGATGCCCATCTAATTTCAGACTACGCAAACAAAAATGTATTAGCTTCGACTCATTTTTACTGATCAAAATTCCCTTAAGAACCCAAGGAGCTTTGCTTCCTCACCCTTCATTGCTTTCATCCATGGTTAAATATGTAAATAAAATGTCTAAAGTCATTCTTCAAAGGGGAACAAAAGAAAAAAGGGGGCTGAGGGAAAAGACAGCCATAAAATTCCTCCGATTCTCCATAACATTAGCCAGAGGGGGGCCAGCTTCCAGCCAGAGCCTAGCAGCAGGGGAGCGAGCTCGCTCCATAGAATCACACATCGCAAATCCCACACACAAAAAAATAAAATATCTTTTCAGCTTCAGCCATCAAAGGCCCCCCCCTCCTTTCACTTTATTAGTTACAGAATTATCTCACAGTTGCTGATTTCTCAGAGATGGAGCTGCGCTGCTTTTCTTCATCATACTGTTGTGGTTGCAAAGATGAGATAAAGTTGCTGTGTGAGAGAGTGTGTGTGTTATGCACTTGTGTGAGTAGGAATGAGCTATGGAAGGGCCGTATATGAAACAGGGGGTGGGAGAAAAAAATCATAAAAGAGACAGTAGCTGCTGAGGCTACGATTGCTAAAGACTGAACAGGCCTGATTCGTCCCCTTTACTTCTCATTTTCAAAGAGATATCATCATGACCAAAACAATCATGAAAGAGTGGGCGGCAGGAGGAAAGACAGGAGCGAGAACAGAACAAAGGCGATGAATTACAACAAACCAGTCGACTGTGTCTTCTTATTAGACTGTGTGACAGTATTATCTTGTCAGCTTCATTACACCAAAGGCAGCGATAATAAGGGCAGATATTTGCTTTAAAATATGCCAGACAGGGTTTCCTGAAAGCTGGATGATCAGTAAATGGAGAGCAGAACCGGCCCTGGCTCTGGGAACACACTGATATTACATTATTCTTCTTCACATTAAAGCTGTCATCTCTTTTTGTTCTACTTCCACACATCAGCTACATAACAAAGGTCTAGTGGAGAGGGAGGGACGGAGCAGGCATGTCAGCTGTTGTCCTTGTCTTTGTGAGGGGTCAGGATGTATAAAATGCATGTTGTGGCTACAGCTTTTTTGACATAGGAAAATGGTTTGCATAACATTATGAATTTCCAAACAAACTGACATAAACAAAACACAAAATACTTCTAGGTTAAAAGAATGGTAACCATAAGGAAATCAAACTAGCGTGGCAGCTAAAGGCACTGCCTACAAACTAGGAACACATTAGCATTTGACTTTTTGAATTGAGGTGATGAATATGAGATATTTTTTTCCTCAAGTTCGGACCCAAACCCCTTCAAACGTTAACAGCTGGATAAGTGGAATCTGAGAAGCACATGTGCTGCATAGGAGGAGGGTATTGTGTTCATAAGTGTATTCATACCCTATATTTATGCTCCTGCTCCACACACTGAGCGCTAACAGCTGAAATGCCACCACTAAGATATGCTGTGCTTAAACCGTTTAGGCACGCTGGTGCCAGGTTTCTCATCTTGCCTGGACACATTTCTGAAATACTTCTAAAAAGCACTCTTGTAAAAATGTACTAAAAGCACTCCTTTTTACTTGTGATCAGTATTTCACCCTTGATGAAGACCACAGCAAGGCTAGAGTATAAATCTCACCACCACAAACTTTTTACAAGGTAATGTGAGTGAGGTCTGGAGGATCTCACACACATAAAAAAAGGGCAGAAGGCCTCATAACCGGTTGTTCTCTCAGCCTGTCACACCACCCAGCTCCGCCATGAGCCGTCTGACACGACATAAAACCTATGGAGTTCCTACTCAGTGTAACAACAATGCATTATCAGGGGTTATGTATGCTGTTTGTTACAGCGGTGTGTGTTGATGTGTTGTATTCACTTTGTTTTATGGCGACACTGGTGCTGCTGGGTCTCATGTAGGACCACCTTTCTACAGGAATTGTTTCGCTTTAACAGGCTAATAAAAGCCCAACCATCCATTCATTTTCTAAACCACTTCAACTGTTCAAGGTCACGAGGGACTGGAGCCTATCTCATGCAAGAGACAGGAGACTCACATGACAGCTTATCACAGGGGCTAACACATACACATGGACAACAAATTAAAGGAAAAACCAACATGAAGTATCTTAAGGCTCAGACACACCAAATCGACATCAAAGAACTAGTGGCGACTCTAGTAGCTAGTGGTGTTGCGCCGCCTCATGTCGCCAGTGTCTCAGCCAAAGGGTTGCACCTGAGCACACCCCAAAGACTACAGCTAGCACACATGTTCTGCACCTGTATGAAAGGAAATAACTCTCCATACAAGGGCCAACAAGGGCCGACAAGTGCCAACAATGCAGGACACACTGCAAAAACACGGGCAACAGACACTCACCAACAGCCCAAGATTGACAAACGGCCGACCGTCAAATTCATATGTCAGCTCCCCTAGTATGGACTCCAGAGCAGCGTCAGTGCTCCCTTTCAAGTCTATGAAACTCTGCATCTTTTTTCCACAAGATATTCCCTATTTACAAACTTTTTTTGATCAGGTGATCTCATTAAGATCAAGATCTCTTTTGCAAAAGAGACCCAAGTACAGCAGATAGAAGAAAAACAAACACAGACAGCACAAAGACAGTCACATACATAACATTATATTATCACATTTGGTGTTATAGTGTTGTTGGGGAGAGCATTGTCTTTCATGTTAGTCCAAAATGGTGTGAAACTGTGATGAGATCAGGTGGCTTTAACGGCCGTAGCCTTTTATTCACATCATTTTCATACACTCCAAACCATTCAGTGAGCCCAGGTGCATGGAGGCATCTGCATCTGATATGTTTCTCCACTCGTTCACTCAGGTTTTTCCTTCAATTTGCCCACCTTCTGATACAGTGAGTGTTACACCCACACACATGGGGAGATGGTCATTTCACCTGACCTGTCTTTGAAGTGTGTGAGAGAAGTGGAGCACACAGACATGGAGTAAACATGTATCCACTTTATCAGTCACCACTGATTCAATGTGCAACCATAACAAATTATCTTAAAAGAGAAAAGTTTACTCTAGGGGAAGCTGAAGTGAATCGACTGTATTTAACCAACAGTAGCTGCTTGTTAGTGCCTTTTTCTCTGCATGAGAACACACACTGCTGCTTTAAAAATGTTGTTGAGTAATATGATTAATTACTTCATTTATTAATTAGGAATATCTTTCTCTGATTTATGAGAACATTTCATCGCCAGGCTCAAACAATATCACACACAAAAAATGCTCTCTGCAGCATAGTACCATGGACACAAGTGAGAGTCTCTTATAATCAGTGATGATGATAAATGATTCATAGAGGGCACATAAAGAGGTGATTAAAAATGTCCATTCAACTCTCCAGGATGCTAAAGTAAACACATAAATACAGGTGCATTTTTAATGTCACACCCAGCTGATTTAAAATCAGTCATGAAGGCCAAAAAGTAAGACATTATAGACAACTGTGACATTTCATTTATGGCTTAAAGAGCCACAGCTAGAGAAATTGACTTCCCGACAAATCTGCGAGAGTACTAAAACTGTCCACATCTGGTAAGAATACAGATGTCACTGTGAGAGAGGCTAAGCAGTATCTGAATTATTGATGCAGGGCTCCTCTGGGCTCGACAATAGAACAATGTCAACACTTTAGGCTGACATTTGTAAAAAGGAATTTAACCTTCTTATTTGTTTGCTGGACGACTTCCTTCATTGAAAAGGACAGGAAATGACTGCAAGGTGTTGTTTAAATTTTGCACTGAGAATAACACTGATCCCTGCACAACTAAATTCTAAACGTATCCTTAAATGGGAAATGATTTTATCAGCAGCCCTACATTTGTTCTCAACGAGTGGTTTGTTTTGGTGCGTTCAAGACTGTTTCACACAGACTAACAGAATAAAGCCATTGTTTTAAACCTTTTAACTTTGTCTTCCTCTTGTTGTTATGTGTGTGAATATTGTTTGGAAAGTCACTATGAATGAGTAAAACATATTTCATTGAACTGAACTGAGTTATAAATGGTGAACCCATCTTCATCTTTTACTCAAAGACAGCAGGTGTGTGTGTAAATATATCATTACATGTGGAGTTATTACAAGTGGAATACACTAAAACATAATTCATGCATGCAATCATTTTCATCTTAAATGGATCAGCATTCATTTTGCTAGCATTATTTTGAAGAGGTTGTTCTATGATCACCGTATTTCAGGGGTTTTTTTTGCATTACAAAGTTACTGATTTCTGATCGGTGAATCCAGTCAGTCTAAAGTATGTGATGAAAAGTAACCTGCCACATTTACTACAATAGCCTACTGTATTTTAATTGAATAATTAAAGTTTATGCTACTTTGTACTTTAAATTCCCTATATTTCAGGGAAAACAATGTACTTTTTACATCAGTACATTTTATGACAGCTGAACTTTGCAGGTTCAGATTTTACATACAAAACTTACTGTACATCACAAAATTAAATATGATGCATTTGTATAGAGTAGCCTTTGCATACAATGTACTTAAAATCAGCTCTATGTCGACTAGCTGCTGCTTACATGGTAATGCAAGTATAAGAATTCTAATAACCCAATATATAATAATGTGATTCTTTGATGGTGAGCCTTCTGCAGAATACTTAACTTTTAATATGTTAAGTACATTTTGCTATTAATAATGTTCTTTAACTGTAACTGTATTTTTACATTGTGGTATCATTACTTTAACCAAGGCAAAAGGTCTAACTACTTATTCCACCACTGATCAATGAGCTGCTGAATGTCTCTGGAGAAAAGCATTATGTCTGTTCTTAGACTCATGCATGTTCAGTCATGTCTCACTGCACAGTATAGGACAACATGGAATTAGTTTTAGTGTGGATTCTTATATTATTTGAGGCACATCCTGAGTTTGATTAAACATCTATGTGATATTTGACTACTTGAGAAATGCAAAATCAAAAGTTGGTCCAAAACATGTAAAAGGAAAAAAAAAATATGAGGAAAATCTTGTGTAAGTGCACAAAAAGCATGGACTGTTCTGTTTGACTTTGTTTCAGCTGCTATTTTTAGGGGAGCTGAGATGCATTCTGAAACTTATTTCACAAGGGAAAGCAATAAAAGTGAGGAAAAAAATAATAAAAACTTGCCCTGCAGTCACATGTGTGCAGACAGTTAGAGTATCAGTTACCAAAGCTCTGGTTATGGTGCGCCTGTGGACCGGTGCGCCTGTGAGACATATTGCGCAACATTTTGGGGGGATTCTCCTCAAATGTGTCTCTGTCCTGTTGTAGTCTAAGTTTGCGGCTGAGCACAAACAAACAGAGAGAGGGAAGTTTGCTGCGAGCCTTTGAAACTGCTGTAATGAACAAGCTGTTCCGCACGATTTGAAAATAATCCGCGTGTCAGTGTCATCTTTCTTATGCAAAGTAGCTGTCTTTGAAGGCGGATCTTTTGGCAGGTTAGACCGGGACGGAGGCTCCGACCAGCTCAGACGAGCGCTGCCACCAAACGCATCAACTGCCTGCTTACGGGAGGAGCATAATCCTGCATTTCTGGGACGCGTTTATTATCATCACCGAGGATATACATTTGACTTGTTTTGCTGAGTGATTCATTGTTTCTGTGAGCAGCCATCCCCGCCGCATTAAGGACTGGAGGGAAATTATTTTTGTTGTTTTTCCCAAGTTGTCGCACAAGGACTGAAATCGCACTGCTGCACAGGCAGATACTCCGGAAAAGTGACATGAAACATGCGGACGGATGCGTAGATCTTTTGGAAACACGCAGGGAGAAAATCGGAACACATAAAGGTTCTGTTTTAGTCACCATAGACTGATATTCACCGTGTGAGAGACTGAACAAGTAGCTCCAACACTTCAGCCACAAACTGAGCGCGTGAAAGCATGGACCTGAACGCACGCGACTTCCAGCCAGAAAACATTTTCGGAGCACTGCGGGATTTATGTTTTCATTAAACTCTGCAAACACTAAAATGAGGAAGCGATGGTCTGGCAGTAGATAGTTCTGTAAGTTTTCATCAGATTTCATCACTGACTTTTTAATGAAAGAAACTTGTGTGTTGTGGTAGTGCTGAACATTTGGCCTATTTTTTTTTTCTTTACATCAAGAGAGGGAGAATGCGTTCAACTGTTAAACTGAGCCTCATGTGTGTGCTACTGGTCCTGTGGAGCGGTGGGGGTTCAACTATTAGCTCAGTAGACCCCGACTGGTCAGGAGAGGGGAGATGTCAACACATCAACATCCCCCAGTGTAAAGACATTGGCTACAACATGACACGAATGCCAAATCTTATGGGCCATGATGACCAAAAAGAGGCAGCGATAAAGCTGCAGGAGTTTGCCACACTGATACAGTTTGGATGCCACAGTCATCTCAAATTTTTCCTGTGCTCCCTGTATGCTCCCATGTGCACAGAGCAGGTGTCCAACCCCATCCCAGCCTGTAAAGTCATGTGTGAGCAGGTCAAGGAGAAATGCTCACCCGTCTTGAAGCAATTCAACTTCCCCTGGCCCGAGTCTTTGGAATGCTCCCGGCTGCCGACCAAAAATGACCCAAACAGCCTCTGCATGGAGGCGCCCAACAATGGCTCAGATGAGCCTCCCAAAGTCTCCCACACCCAGCCTCCAGATTTCAGGCCACAGCGGCCTCTGAGCGGGCAGGACCTGCACCTTAAGGACAGCGGCAACAAGCAGACATGCAGCAATCCAGGCAAGTTCCACTTTGTAGAGAAAAGTGAATCCTGTGCCCCCAAATGCTACCCCAAAGTGGACGTGTACTGGAGTCGGGGAGACAAGCAGTTCTCTCTGGTGTGGATAGCCATCTGGTCCATCCTCTGCTTTGTCTCCAGCGCCTTCACCGTGCTCACTTTCCTCATAGACCCGCAGCGCTTCAAATACCCCGAGAGGCCGATCATCTTCCTCTCCATGTCCTACTGTGTTTACTCTGTGGGCTACCTCATCAGACTTTTTGTGGGAGCTGACAGAATAGCCTGTGACAGAGACAATGGGGTGCAGTATATTATCCAGGAGGGTCTGGAGAGCACCGGCTGCACCA
Organism: Cephalopholis sonnerati; assembly: GCA_019142605.1. Classification (NCBI taxonomy): domain Eukaryota; kingdom Metazoa; phylum Chordata; class Actinopteri; order Perciformes; family Serranidae; genus Cephalopholis; species Cephalopholis sonnerati. The sequence continues at coordinate 13,321,572 of JAGQAX010000007.1, read as the reverse complement.
TTGTGTTTCTTATCCTGTATTATTTTGGCATGGCCAGCTCCCTCTGGTGGGTTATCCTGACCCTCACATGGTTCCTGGCTGCAGGGAAGAAGTGGGGTCACGAGGCCATCGAGGCCAACAGCAGCTACTTCCACCTGGCGGCGTGGGCCATCCCGGCTGTGAAGACCATCATGATCCTGGTGATGAGGAAGGTGGCGGGGGATGAGCTGACGGGCGTATGCTACGTTGGCAGCATGGACGTCAAAGCTCTCACAGGCTTTGTGCTCATTCCGCTCTCCTGCTACCTTATTATTGGCACTTCATTCCTGCTGTCGGGCTTCGTGGCCCTCTTCCACATCCGTAAGATCATGAAAACAGAGGGCGAGAACACGGACAAACTCGAGAAGCTGATGGTTCGCATCGGGGTCTTCTCTGTGCTCTACACTGTTCCGGCCACCTGCGTCATCGCCTGCTATTTCTACGAGAGGCTCAACATGGACTACTGGCGCATCCTGGCAGGGGAGCAGAAGTGCGTGGACAGCAGTGGGCCGGAGTCAGATGAGTGCATCATGAAGACTTCCATCCCCGCCGTTGAGATCTTCATGGTGAAGATCTTTATGCTGCTGGTGGTGGGCATCACCAGCGGCATGTGGATCTGGACCTCAAAGACACTGCAGTCATGGCAGAACGTGTTCAGCAGGAAGCTTAAGAAGAGGACGAGGAGGAAGGCAGCCAGTGTGTTCACCAGCAGCAGGCCTTACATCAAACCTCACCCATCTCTCAAAGGGCACAGTACTAAGTATGAGCCAACACGGCCCCCTCCAACATGTGTATGAGCTGGCTCTCTTTGTATAAACCCAAAAATACTTGTAAAGCCCTTAACCTAAATGAGACTTTGTAATCAGAGTGCCATCAAAAGAATCAAGGTTCATGTTTTATTTATGCAAACTGCGTTGAAGATAATGCAACGTGGGTTTTTTGTGTGTGTCTTGAGCCATCTCATGCAACAAGAGCTGCCTTTGTTCGAAAAAAAAAATCTGCTACTCCTGGATTCACTTATCCTACTGAGGAACTTGGTAGAGAGAAAAAAAATCGTATTGTTCCCAAGACAAAAAGAGTGGAATAAGCCATTTGGATGTGCCATGGGGTCACTTGAATAATGTGCAATAGATGTTTTCCTTACAGGCAAAAAAAGACACTTGTACTGTTAGTGACAGATTACAGACAATGAAAGGGACCCCACAGACAATGGAGGCAAATGGTCAGAGAGATGAGTGTTGTGTTTGGAGGCTTTTTAATGGAAATCGAGGCAGTGTCATATGTATGTTTGAACTGGAGTGAGAGCAGCTGTTGAAAAGCGCTCAAGACCTTACAAAACTGCCCATTACGAGGCAAATCCATGCCATAAATTAATCAAGCACTCGTTATTGAAAAGTTATTTGTACACACAGTTTGAGTTGTCCTTTTTTTGTTTTCGTTCTTTGCTGTTTTATAGCACAAGGGAACATTTGTATATATTTCTAAAAACTTCAGATTTTATAGAAAAATTAATAAAACGTTCTAGTTTTAAATGTTTGTAAAGCCGGAATTGTGTGTTGCTACTGTGTTGTTTTTCCCCTCAGCTGGAGTGAGTCTCCATTCACATACAGCCGCAGAAAGCTTGTGGTTTTCTTTGGGGTTTTGTTATATTTTAACCATTGCAGCACTTGTGCTTCCCGCTATTGTACGCAGGTCAGTTTGTAGTCATTTTAATACATCATGAAAATCTAAATCGTTCACCTTAATGTGTGAATATTATGGTATGTTAGAGCCTGGTTTTAACAATAGGTGAGGCATTCAGAATAGCTTTAAAAAATAATTGACTCAGACACCATTGTTTACAAAAGGCGATAAAAAGAAACATTTTTACAAAAGTAATAACTGATTGGTTTAATGAGCAGTTTAGATCAGCTTATAAATGTTGTTTATGAAATAAATTTGCACTTTTACACACATATTTATATATATAAAATGACCATGCTTGAGATGTTGGTGCTTAAGTCAACACACACAGGAAGCATAAATAGCAGCACATCTATTCTCGTTTTTAAATGTTCACGAGGAAACAATGGGACATTAACGTTTGTCCCTGGTGGCTGCATCAAAGACAAGTTACAGCAAAAAAAAAAAAAGGCGTAAACGGATTGTCCATGGCCTTGCATTTGCTTTTTATGTTCAGGCAACAGAGTCCCATGCTTACAGTTTTACATTGTGAGTTGATTTTTAATGTAAAGTCACATGTTGAATCACATTTTATTCGCATATTGGGTGTGGTGTCTTTAATTTGTGCAATGACAATGCATATTTGATTAGAAAGTTTTCCCTTGAAACAGTGCACAGAGTTACTAATGTTAGTCAGCATTTCAGCCAGTATTCATAAAGATGAAAAGTGGAAGTGGGTGGTGTCATCAAAAGGACAAATTAACATCTCCACAGTTGTGTTTATTTGACCAAAATGTCATAGCTGTGGTTTACACCAGCGTTTTGATCACCTGTTAATGATTTTTGTTTAGAGTCCCCACTGCTTTTATGCTGGATGCTTATATAACCCTTTGTATGTTTTTTCCACCTCAGCTGAAGTGGATATACAACTTTATTTCAGTCCACTCTCTCCCTCTCTCCTTCTCTCTCGCTGTGTTGCATGTGTCGGTGCGTATCAATGAAGGGGTTATACAATAATCCAGCTCTCATTCAGGACAGGATTAGACCGTTTGAAGGGTTTGACTTTGAAAAGAGGATCGCTGCAAACCAAAACTACAGAATATCTGTCATCTCTTCTTATCAGCAGAGCATAGTGACATTTCTAAAGACGCATCTGGCCTGGATTTGAAGTAGTTACATATTGACTGAAGCGGTTTTCTAAAGCATGAGCAAACTGAATACATTGTGTGGTATCCAGAGATGTTTAGTGTTAAATGATCCATGCGCTGTCAACAATTTTTAAGGTACTTGCTCTGAGAGCCACAAGTCTAGTCTTGAATCTAAGCATCAGCAATTGTTTTTGTCTTGACAGTGCTGTCAGAGCAACAGGAAAACATGGATACTTAGAGTTATTGGCTACATGGACAAGTATGTCAAAACAGAACCACATTATGTAGAAATATTGATGAATGACTAAGCAATAATAAGCATGAAGTTATGCTTCTTTATATTTGAAAGGAAAAAGATGTAGTTTTGGAGTACAGGACCATTTCTACCTTTATCTGCCTCACTTTTAAATCTTTTTTTGAGAGTTTAAAACCTATGGTAGAGAGTGCTCTCCGGTTTAATAAAGTTTCAGAAGTGTAGTAATGCTTTATCCCGGAGGGCATTCAAGTTCCAGCGTCAACCCAACCCGTTTTAACAGTCAAAAGCACATGACTCACAACCTCTATGTGGCTGAATCAAAGTCAGCCAGTGTCTATTGATACTCTGAGTTGCGAAAAAGGTGTGAGTGCTTCTGAGAGCTTCAACAGAGGCCACCTGGATAACAGCCCCCGAGGTGTCTGGGAAGGCTGTAAATATAAATGACAGTTACCACCCCCCTCCAGGGCTTCTTCAGCCAAGCAGGCTTCACTTCTCTTCTTCTCCTCTCTTCAAAGGGAAAAAAATCCTGCTCAGAGCAAGGGCAAAGTATTGCTGGCAAGAAAGTTTTTTTTTTTTTTTTTTTGGAAATCAGACTCAACTGTATGTATTGCTGGATTTAGGCCTGTAAAGTATAGATCTTATAACATCAGATCACAGGTTCTCCAGCCAGGAGTGTCTCGGCATATTGAAACATCTTTTGTCTGGTGTTGCTGATCATTAAATGTTGTTCCTTGCGATGACAGATTTTATTTGACAACGCGGGGGAATCCCGCCACAACCATGTGACTAAGGCTGATGAATCTCAGACCATCATATCTCCAAACGTCATGGCACACTCATCCACTTCCTGTCTCATTCTTTCCACTGTGCTATGCAGGAGATAGCAGAGTCGGCTTTGGCTTGTGATTTGTTGACAAAAAGGAGCTTCTGCTTGTGATCAGTGTTGCTGAAACGGCATCAAACCTTTGATAATGACTTGATTTAATTTAATCTGACTGGTTCGCCAGCGTGCCAGGATTTTCAGCTTTTCACAGTCTGTAATTGAGCTGATGTTAAGTGTCTTTGTGGAACCGAGCAGTATTACAAACATAAAGTCGAAATGACAGAACAATTAAGCCTCCTCTGCAGTGGCAAAGGCTGATTCCGGTTCAGAGGGAAAGCGGCGAGGAAACATCACCAGCCAAAAACCTTATAACTGTGCCTCTGTATCAATAAATGACTTCTCTATATGCCATGTTATTGTATGCGAGGCACTGGAGGAACCTGCGTACCTTTACTTTGTCTGCTGCTTTTGCAAGCAGTCATAAAGTTCTCTGACACAGTGACATAAATCAAGTTGCCGGGATGACTGGCGGCTGAGGCAGCTTCTCTTTGATCAGGCTTCGTGGAGACGCCCCATGTCCTCATCCTCAGCTGCTGCAGCAGCACCTGTTTACTAGTTCAGACCTGTCTGTTTGGAAAGCAGTGCTTAGCCTCTCAATGTCATAGACTCATACATGACGCACACACACACACAACATACACACAAAGGAATTTGGCTGGCACTCGGGGGTGGGTGTGTTTCTTCCAACATGTATGCCCCTAATGCACTAGACCCATACTGATTCTTGGCACTTGTTTGTCTTATTAGACAGCTGCTCTAAATGTAAATCTGTCGCCTTTTTGGAGAGTTCTGCCTCCTTTGGCTACACCAGCAAAGAAAAAATAGTCAGTGCATCATCACAAATGAAACCGCTTTGTTTTCCTGCTGAAGAAGTAACTCGGAGTAAGAGGGTTATTGAAGGAAAAAACTTTATGGAGAGAGCTGCAAGTTTCACAGACCAAAGTGTTATCAGAGAATGCAATGAAAGCACACTTTCATCCCTGAAGTTCTTCTGGTACATAAATCCAGAGTTCTGAGGATTATGGTTGAATGAGTTGTGGGTGGGCTTCATGTTCTGAATTGATCTATAGCAAAGAATCTAGGGCAGTGTAAGAGTACAGTATATATGCCCAATCTGCAGTAACAAGCCATGCCAACAGCTCACAGACACACACCTCAGTCTGCTGTGGAGGCAGTTGTTCCCAGCCACTGCTGAAGGTGAGAGTAATTACATAAAAACCTGGCAACAATGAGTTCTCTCCCCGCAAGGCGGGGGCAGGGCACTTTTTTCAAATGCATAATGAACTGCCTCGCAGGCCCTCTGCTGATCAAACAAGTGTTTGATAGTGGCTTTGGTTTGAAAGAGGACTGAATATGTTTATTTGCATGTGGAGAAGTGAGTGACTTTGAGGTGGAGATCAGGCAGATTAGTGTTAACTGACAGAGACCTGTGCAAACAGACACTCCCCCTGCATACAAGCAGGGCAGCGGCACACTTCCTCAGAGGACTAGTTAGGCTGAATGCAACATCAGACAGACAAGAGCATGGCAACTCCTGCTACTTTTCAGACATTGTTCTTTGTATGCTAGCCTCCTCCCCCTAAGCCTGGCTCTCTCGCTCTCTTTTTTTTTTTTTTAGATTTTGGCTCGTGTGGTTTGATGCATGTGAGAGCAGGCACACTGATAGCTGGCAAACTATATGAGAGATGAGGAAAGCAACAATTGGTGGCTAGTAATCAAAGATATTTTCTGAGAATAATTTAGAAATTTTCTTCAGAACCACATTCCCAGTTCGACTCACTTTTGTTTAACAAGAGCAGTACATTTAAGGGAAACCACTGTACACTGAACACTGTTTAACCCATGGACAGGGAATAACAGGTGCAAGGGGTTTTTAAGGAGATAGTAAACTGTATCAGACCAGAATATCTCATCAAGATTTAACCTTACTTCAAGCAGCATCATCGTCTCTCTCACTGTAAACTTACTCTGAAATGCTTTTTGTTCTGTTACCAGACTAAACTGTCTGCACACACCGATGGAATAACTATTCAGAACAAAAGCATTAAGTTCCAGCTTTAATCCTCAAAGCACAAGTTCAACATTTTAGGAAATATTCTCATTTGCTTTTTTCCCCCAGAGATAGATGAGAGGATTGATACCACAGTGGTATCAGTCTTATCATCTGACTCTCAGCAAGAAAGCGAAAAAGCACATTTCCCAAAATGTCAAACTATTAGCCTAACAAGACTGCGATGCACATGTTCTCTACCATCACAATGATGGATATGCAACATTCAACACAACACTTGCAGATGTAAGGAGGAAGCATTGCGTTGGCGCCCATGCGCTGCAACGTGACTGAGAAGGCAAGAGACTGTGTGGTTAGAGCGATGTGAATAGTCTGGTGTCAGCTGGAAGCAAGGTTTTCGCTATGGTGATTTAGCAGCAGACTCTAATCTGCCACCTTTCTAATCCACACTGCAAAGAGCTGTGATCATTTAAAAACACAGCAGAATTACAGGAGTGGGGTGGGCGGGGGGGCGGCTTTCCTTTGTTGGCGGACATTCTCAAACAGACACCCCCACACATGTACAGACACACAAACAAGCTTATTTGCATTGATGTCTTAGAAATTCAGATGCAATGATTTGCTACAAAAACATCATAAATTACATCCCATAGAGCACATATATGTATTCAACTGCATGTATGTGTGACTGTGTGTGTATGTGTGTTTGCAACACCTGCACCTGTTTGTTACATGTAAGTGGCGTTTCTCAGAGCTGTTATGAAGGCAGTGACAGGATTGATGGTGGAGTGGAGAGAGCAAGCGCAACGGGAGACTGTCTACATGTGTATATATTTTGGAGTGTGTGAGTTTACAGACAGTATAGGAGCTATAGAGGGATAGACAGAGGGAGAGGAGATGATGATGGATCTGGCAGAGCTCATGAACACCGCTGGGAGAAAATGCCTGTGGTTCAAAGACACTCTCAGCAAACTTAACAAAGAAAGATGGCACAGAGGGGGAGAACATGAAAGGAAACTACACAATCAGCTGTCACATAAACTTGGAGAAAACATCCTGGCCCTGTTGGCAGAATGTACTGTATGCAGACATTTGACTATTTTTACATAAACTCAGTGCAATGGACAGCAAGATACACAATAGCACTACAAATACTACTACTTTAGTAATAAATTACAAACTTCAGGTACAATTGTTAATCGAAAATCTCACGACTTTGTGTGTATGTCTTTTTTAACACCTACACACTTGCTTAAAAGAATAATGCATTATAACCACATTACTGATTAAAGATGGGGTAGGCAAAAAACTGGGGAAGCTCCCCCCTTCCCCCTCTCTGTGCTAAGCCTCTTCCACCAGTAGACCACGGAAAATGCACGTGCTTCATACAGTAACCCACTGTTTCCCATACATTGATTTAGTTCATCTTCTTTGTGGAGTTGCTGTGCAGCACATTTGCTCAGCCCCTCCTCACCCTGCCATCTCTCTCTCAGTTTATCAGACCACAAATGAAATGAGAATTAGCTACCTAGCCACTCCACTCCACGGTCTCTCTGCCTCACTCCCTGCCGCTGTGGACTGCTCCACCAGGGGGAAAGAAGGAAGCAGCTCAGAGACAAACCCTCATTAGGTGACTGTAGCGGCTTGAATTTGGCCACTAGGCAGCAACAGAAAGTTTGCTGATCCAGTGGGGAGTTAAGGCTGCCCAGTCCCTCAGGGCTGGGGTTGCCACTGGCTGGATACAGGTTGCTGCAGCTGCTGCCTGGGTGTCCGTCTCCGGAGCTGTTGCCTCCTGGCAGGTTGTCTGTAGCGATGGGTAAGGCAGAGGACACACTGTGAGAGGATCTAGCTAACGTTAGCTAGATAAAGATGAACTTGAGGCTTTGGCTCCAGTTAGCAGAAGGCTAAACTATTGGCAACATTTTTTCTCCATCTGTGAAACGCTTTGCCAGTATTGACACGTCTTTTACTTCGTTTATTATCAAACTGTCTTTTAGACTCTCTTTCTGTCTTCCCCATTGAATCAGGCTGTCACTGAAGGGATGTACATGCTTATCTGCATTTGTAGAACCACCAAAAGGAACAAATTCTCTCAGAAATGACCTGTGATTGGCCAAGGTCTCCTATCATGGCTAGATTTTCTACAGCCTGAAAACAGAGTCAAGAGGAGGTGCAGAGGTCTGGTTTTCTCTCATACCACTTGTGGGATACACTTATGGGATTTTTGCCCAGTGACTCTAAGATAAAGCTGCCTACCCCAGCTTTAACATTGATTTATTATCCAATTATAAAATAATTAATCAGACTCATAGGCTATTTAATTAGTATCATTTATTTTCAGCAGTCAAAGTTATAGTTGACAGTGATTTGAAACCCAGATTCCATCTTGACCACATCATTTGCAAAGCAACAAATGGTAGAAGTATCCACTCCCTCACTCAAGCAGCAATACAGCTATGTAAACAGCCTGTTACAAGAAGAAGTCCTGCAAAATCTTGCGTTAAGTCCCCCTTCACTCGAAAATGTCTTTTTCTTATGTTTATGCCCCCTAAAATATCTGACCTTGACCATACTGACTTGTATCCTGTGCAAAGTTTGTCACCGGAGAGGTGTTTACAAGTTCCTCTATTGGGGGTAGGGGGTTTGTCTGTGCTCATCCCTCAAATCTGAGATTCAAACATATGCTGAGCAAGCTACATTAGGTACGTCACTAATTCCAAAGCCAAACACTGTCTAATATAAGAAGCACATATCAATGAGGAAACAGACTTCAACACAACGCCAGCAAAGAAACCTGATACCTCCAGAGCAGGGTGGACTTGTGAGTACAGAGAGCGAGAGTTTGCATTGGCATTGTGACAGTAAACATGGTTGGAGTGGGGGTTTTTGGATATATAATAAACAATGCTAAATACTCTTAACCGTTCTGATAGGTCTGTTAGTGCACAACAGACTCCTTATCTGTGTCTGGGTCTGACTGAAACTCAAACACAGCATGGTTGAATCTCTCCAAGACCTCTCTAGATCTCCAGATCCAGAATTTCTCAGCAAGTTGGGGTTTTGGTTGTTTAATTGTTTGCTTGTTTTTATATGGGAAAACCATGTTAAAAAAATATGATTCATAGTATTTTTACACACTTTAAAACGTGTCTGGAGCGGGAGAAGTATCATCATCATAACGTCTTTAAAGTATCAACTATTCAATTTTTTTGTTTTATATTGTTACTATAATTAAATTACTAGCATTAATAGGCTATTACTGATGTCTGAACGTGTAAGTAACCTGGTATTTTACTGCTGTAGCTGGTTGAATTAGAGCTTCTTTTAACTACTTTAAATTAATCTATTTGCTGAGAGTTAAATAAGGGGTAAACATGAATCTATAGCCTGCAGTCAGTTACCTCAGCATAGCATAAAGATTGTAAACAGTGGGAAGCAGCTATCCTGCTCCTGTCCAACAGTAATAAATTCCTAATTTTATAGATAATGATAGGTGTATTTTGTTACCTTTGAACAGAGCCAGGCTAGCTGTTTCACCCTGTTTACAATCTTTATCTTAAGAACATATTTAATGTTTTGCACATTTACTGTACAGTACAAGTAGCTTCTAAGTGGGCTAAGCCAAAACTGAACTTGAGTCAATGTATTGTGTTTCACCACTGAAAACAGCACATGTACAAAAGAGAAGCTGTATTAGAGTTCCTCCAAACCATGAACACATGATGACAGCAGGGAGAAGCTAACAAAAAATAATACAGTGTTTGTTTATGCAGACAGCTGTGGTGTTCAGTGACTTAGTATCTGCACTATCAAACTCTTGTTTTTATGTAGTTGTAAAACACAAGGTAAAATAACTATACTGCTTGTTAGCTTGCTTATGTTTTTATTGCTCAGGTTTTGACCACATTCTCTTCAGCATGGTAAAAATCCTTGCAGATCGCAGAGTATTTCTTTTTTTTCTTGGGGCATCAAGTTAATAGGAATGGGCATGCACAACACATAACATGTGTCGGTCTACAGCGGTCCAAGACAATGTCCCATTTTGCTCCCAGCTTGCTTTATGCAGTGACAGGACTGGAAGCAATTTGGGCTAAGTATCGAGGAACAGTTGAGGAGATGATAAACGACTTTATTGTTGGGTTTTGCGACTGTATCTGATACCAGTGCACATGTTCCTTTGAGTAATCAAGCTAGAGCATGGCAAAAGAATCTCGGTTTCCTGGACACTGGTGGCGGGCCAGATTGTCTGGTCCTGATAATGGTAATGGGAGCGATGGCAGCAGCAGCTAATCTGCACAGAGAAGGGGTCAGGACCCACTTATCTGGCCTGAGTGGAAAATAACGGCCCACTTAAAGGGCCGATCTGTGATTGAAGTATGACAACCCAGTTGAAACACTGTTGCCCCACTGCTGTCTTTGTTTACATAGTGCCTTACCTGCTTGGAGGCATTTTTTCACACTGAAATTTATTTCCTGAGCTTTTGATGTGAGACTTGAGGCGGCTCGAGGTTTGTTTATATTCGTAAACTTGTCAACACTTGAATAAAATGCACTTGTATTTTTAGTTATGATGGGCTAGGAGAGTTTCCAAAAGATTTACTTTATTCAACATGTCAAAGTCTCCGAGAGCAGATGTGAGCATTTACACAGCCAAATAAAAAAACTGATTGTAGGCCATAAAACAGCTGTCTTAAGTACAAGAGAGGCCCAAGCCAAAGGCATGCCATTGCGCTCTGTGGTAAAGGCTGCTCCACAAAAGCATGCAAACTATGTGTCCACATATTTAGTGCACAACACCTGTGCAGTATGCTTATGAATGCTTACAGCACAGTGTATCATAAGAAAGAATGGCCGATATGGAAATGATGAACTAATTTTAGCTCTCTGTTTGATTATTGCCTCAGGTCATGGACAACACTTTGAACCAACATGGCTAGATTCACAGCACCAATATGAAGCCTCTGTTCTTCTGCTCTTTAAAGGAGATAAAGGAGCAGTGCTGCAGACGGCAAAATATTCTATTAGGCAGGAAACACATGACTAGATGTGGATGGGGATTGGTTCGATGGGTGGTGCTGCTGTAGGAATGCCACTCTGGTTGCAGCCTGTACTGGGAGTGCTTGAGAAATATGTTTTGTCTGTATTAATTACATTGTTTATGGTGTCTGCTATCAACAGGGTTTCTAGCACAATGATTCCCAACCTTCTACTGTATATCTGACACACCCCCCCAACCCAATGTGTGCCTCTCAGGTATCCCTTCACCCCTTCACTGATCAGATGTTACAGTGGTGTCTGTTTCAATTGATTTTAAAGTGGATGTTAACTTCACCTCAAGTTCTGTGCCTAAATTCGCCAACTGCGTAGTTAAAAAAAAATCAACATCAACACCACCATTTATGTGTTGCATCATAGCAAAGTCATATCGTTTTGTTAATAGTTAAAAAAGACACATTTAAATGGGCAGTACCTCTTACAAGCTGGGTTAGACAGTTTAATTTGAGTTATTGGGCAAAAATTCCATACTTAATTTTAAGCATATTGTAATTCAAGGGGACTAGAAGAACACTAGACTTCTGCACCTCCCCTGTGGCTCTGTTTTCAGGCATTAGAAAATCTAGGCTGTGACAGGAGAATTTGGCCAATCACGATTCATTTCAGAGAGAGGGAGTTCCTACTGGCTGTTCTACAAATACAGATGCACATATACACCCTTTCAGTGACAGCCTGAATCAATGACGGAGAGTCCTGCAGGGAAAGTTGCTATTTCGTCAGTGGAAACACCTGCCTACACTGCACAGCAACCCCAAAATAGAAGATGGACAAGTCAAAAAGACTAGTCTGAAAGAAAATTTTAGAAATGTTGTTAATAGTTTAGCCTTCTGTAAATTACAGCCAAAGGCTGCAGCTTCAAGTTCATATTTATGTAGCTAACGTTAGCGAGTGCCTTGATCACAGTGTTTCCTCCACCTCCCTCCCTGCCACTACAGACCGTCTCACTTGGAAGAGAGCAGGCAGCAGCTTTGGAGACAGACCCCCAGTCTGCAGCCACAGCACCCCGAATCCAACCACCACCAGAGGACCAGACAGCCTGCCAGATCAGCAAACTTTCTGTGGCTGTCGTTACACAGGTTAGACCAGGGGGTTGCTGTTTGTCACCAGCTGACAGTGACACCCAGCTCTGGGGGTTATGCACTGGCTGAATTTAAGCCACTACAGCTGCTGTCCGAAGTTTCGTCTCCTGAGCTGCTGCCCGCTCTCCTCCTAGCAAAGCAGTCCACGGAGGGGGGGACAAGGCAAAAAGACTGTGGGGTGGCTAGCTAATTTTTTGCCTCATTTGTGGTCTAATGAACAGAGAGAGAAAGAGCGAGGCGAGGGCTGAGAAAATGAGCTGGGCGCAACTCGACAATGAAATAAGTTTAAATAAATCAATGTATGGGACACACCGGAAAGTAAGTAAGTATGAAGCGTGCGCATATACCTATGGTCATCTGGTGGAAGGGGCTTAGGACAGAGAGGGGTTCTGTTTTCCAAATTTCTTCCTACCTCAGGTTTAAGCAACACTACATTAAAGTAGATATTGTTACAAAATTTTGTTGTCATTCAGTGGCAATGTTTAAATTTCAGCTAATTGTGTCCACTTTTTACTCATTGCTTGTAGTAAATTAATTTAAGGATCCATTCATCTTGGATATTTGTTTCAACTCTATATTTTAAACCATGTATCCATTACGTATAGCTAACTATTTTGACTATTCTTCTCATTTGCTAAATTGTTGTCATACAGTCTTTACAGATGGCTTTCATGTGTCACAACCTTATTTTATACAGTCTGTGGTTACAGTTGTCTCAGGTTAGTTTGAGGTGTGTCCTGTGCAGTCAGCCTATTGTGGCCAGCATACTGGTTAGTATTAAGACAGTGAATTTGCTAAAGATCAGCATCACATTCTTTAATTGATTTAATATTTTTTAATTAGTTGAGCAATAGCCCTGCTCCACAATCTTTCCACACATCCCCCAGCCGCTGAAAAAGTGTCCTCTGGGGTAAAAGTGCATCTGGTTGGGGATCACTGCTCTATGTAGTCAAGAAATTAACTGAGCTGACTTTAAACTGGAAGGCAGGAATGCATGTGCACCGATTAAGTGTTGTTTAACCCTGTGGAATCAGTCTTTCTGGTCTGAATGCAGCAAGAGGCTGGAAGCAGGTCAGCAGAGGTCAGAGAGGACAGCGAGAGCTTCTTATGTGAGTCGGACACTTTTGAGGACCACTGCAAGGGGCACTGAGTCAGTTCATTGATATTCAAGGATTTGACCCGCTGACAACGGGGATGTCACTGAGGTTAAGACAGCCATGCCTCTCCGCATTGTGCTGGGCCGAAAAGCCAGGGGGTCCCCCGGCCCCCCGCCCCCCTCTGCACGGTTGTCATGGTGAGCAAATCAGTCCGGCAGCAGTATGTCACACTCATGTGGGCACATTCTCTCTTTCTTCGTCTCTTTCTTTGCTTTCTCTGACTTTCTATCGTGCTGCTTCACTGAGGGGGCTGCCGAAAAGAGCTTTCTGTCCATTGACAATGCCTGGTGTGTCATGGACATCCCCATACATATACAGTGCAAAGAAGAGCAGGCTCTGAAACTCCAAGGGCTTCCCTTCCCAAAACACATGGCAACAGATATATTTCCTCTCTGTTGTGGGATCTGAAAGGGTGTTTTATATCCAAGGACGTGTCGGGTCAGGTGGTGAATCCACGCTGCAGGTCACCAAGTCCAAGTAACCGCCAATCATATTTCATCTCACAGCTGGAGTGAAGGACTGTTGCAGCAGTTATAAGTGAGCTGGTGTCATGTACATTATTACTTTGAGCTACTATTGTATCCCCACACTGGTGTGTTTAATAGTAATGGAGCACAGCAAAATGACCACAAGTAAAGCTCACTGATAAGAGCAAAAATCAATCAACAGAAATTAATTTGATTCCCTCGCACAGCATACGTTCTCCATAACCTTACTGTGTCTTCTAATGGAAAACAATTGACTGATGTCTGGCGCTGCGGTGTCTTGTTGTCACACAAATATGTTCCTAGAGCCAATGTCAAGGAGATTAGGCTGAAGGGAAAATTGCAGCTGTATTTAACAGCAGAGCTGGCGAGTGGCTGCTCTCAGGTGATGGGGCATGTCTGTGCTTCACCCCATCTGAACCTGACGGCTGCTGTGGTTGGCACTGTAATTACAGAGGTTAGGCATAAATCACAGAGCACTAGGTTGGGGAGAGGGAGAGAGAGGCAGAGAGAGGGGGGAGAGAGGGAGAAAGAGGCAGAGAAAGTAAAAAGAAAGAGACTACTATAGCCTCAGGGCCAGAGGAGGCCCTGACACTCAGAAACATACTGTTCCCTTCTAAATGCTCTCCCCTTCCTTTACTTTCTTTCTTTTTTCTTTAGGCGCTCCCACACCGTCAAACACAAACACACACTTGCAGTCTGCCTCTAAGGGTCCACATCCGTCCTGTGGCTGTGGCAGTCGGACTATAGTGGGTCCTTTACAGGTCCTGTGGGTTCCTGATTACAACACAGTCCTTCATCCTGTACACATTAAAGCAGTAAGCACCAGACCACAGGAAATAATGGTCGCGACTGCTGATATAGATCTATGCCACTCTTCTTGTTTCCTCTCCCTCTGAAGGGAAATTTTAGATTCTCTACAAAATGTGTCACAACCGGCGTCTTAGAGCAGATCTATCCACATTTTATTTGGGGAATATATTCCTCTCATATTTTTGGCAGACAGATGTTTTTAGGAGAGAAATTCAGTACATGGTATGCTGTATACCGCTGTGGTAAGTCTGAGTAAAAAACATTTTAGTACTCAGAATGGTATTTAATGGAGATTTAAGTGAATGCTATCATAAAATCTAACTTCACTGAATGCCACTCTTTACCCTGCTGTATATTTAATCTTGCATTTAGCTGCATTATATATATGTATATATACACATATATATAAATTTGTGAGACAGATTTCTTTTTTTAAATGGTCAAAATCAAAGATGCAAAGGCAGACACATCCTGACTTTGTGTCCCTACTTCAAGTCAAGCTCCAACAGCACTGGATCCAATATTTCTAGTAATGCAACTTGATAACATCTTCTATTAGTTCTATTAGTCTGTGAGATCAGCAAGGATATTTTTTAGAAATTTATAAAGATCCCTACAGAGCCACTGAAGACATTACACTGTTTCGGCTGGATGACATTGCCATTTCAACAATAAAACAGTTTTATGATGTAACAAAGTTATGGTTAAAGGTGCACTTATTTCATGAATATAAAGCATAGACTGTATACAATAATAGACATAGCGACCGTGACATTACCTATGTTACGTGGACTGCCATTTGAAGCTGCAAGTTCAGCATTTCACCTATCGCCATCTTGTTGTTTTGAGCCAGAAGTGACCATATTTGGACAAGAAGGTGAAGCTTTGAAGGAGCGAGGGGTGGATCTGACTCATAGAGTACAGTGACGCCTCGCAGACAGCCTGTCACTCAAGCGGCTGCCATTAAATATGCATAACTTTGGGGTTTAATAAAACGTAAATGGGTGAGTTGCAGAAAAATTCACTCCTGTACAGTTGCCATGAATGTTAAAATTAGCTATAGAGACCAAAAAACATTTTTATTTCTGCTCTAAATTAAGGCATTTTAACATGGGGGTCTATGTATGGGGTGCCGTTTGTAAAGTTGGTCATGCTGAAAATAACAGCAACATTTTGTCACATTTAGCTAAAAATCATGTTTTAAAAAGTGGTGTGAATTTTTGAAAGTCACTTTTTAGCACATTTAACACAATATTTGTTAACTTTGAAAATTTATTAAATAATTAAATCTAAATCTAAATTTTAAATCAAATGTTTAATCCAAAAGTAAATCTGAAAGTTAAATCTAAATCGAAAAGTTAAATCTAAATGTTACGCCTAAATGTTAGATTTAACTTTTAGATTTATATTTAACTTTTAGATTTATATTAACTTTCAGATTTAGATTTAACTTTTAGATTTAGATTTAACTTTTAGATTAAACATCTAGATTTAACATTTAGATTTAGATTTAATTATTTAATACATTTTCAAAGTTAACAAATATTGTGTTAAATGTGCTAAAAAGTGACTTTCAAAAATTCACACCACTTTTTAAAACATGATTTTTAGCTAAATGTGACAAAATGTTGCTGTTATTTTCAGCATGACCAACTTTACAAACGGCACCCCATATCTATGGGGATTTACTCTGTTTTGGAGGCAGCCTCAAGTGGCCATTGAATGAACTGCAGTTTTGGCACTTTTATGTTGGCTTCATCTTTCAGCCTTGGAGGTTGCAGCTTGCTTTGCTGTTTACAGAATTTGATTGACTGTTTCAAAATACAGTACAGCTGTTTCATTACAGGGGCATGACATGACCAGGCATTATCAATCCATCTGACGAGGGCGACTTCAACCTCAGGTGCTTTGACTGTGCGCATTTGTTTTCTGTCTCCATCACCAGCAGACATGAGTGTTTCTTTGTTGTTAGAGTAATCTACACAAGGTAAGCCTGAGGAGCACCAAGTTTCACTGCTGCATCTTGTTGACTCACATTTGTCAGTTTGTCATAAGCTTCGAGGAGAGCATGTTTTTCATTGAGAGACAATGACTTTCTTTTTCCCATTGCAGCCTCAGGTAGCCAGCTGGAAGCAGATGGGTTACGGGAGGCAAGTATCAGGGGAGTAAACTTAAAAAAAAATCATAGTTTTCCAGTTTTTCTCAATAGCTTACACAATCGACCCAATAACTAAAAATCGAGCTGTTTATGAAAAACTCTACGGGCTACTGACTGTACCGTGTGCTCATTTAGAAAGCGCTGGCATTCTGTATCATTAACTCAAGTCATCAAAGCTTGAACTCACTCAACACGCAATTACCAAGGTGAAACACTGAAAACTGTTCACACATCAATCATAGCCTAGATAGATAAAAGGGTCATAGGTCAGTTTACCTGTTTTGCGGATCCATTAACAGCTGAAGGTTGAGGAAGACCACACAGGAGAGGAGGTGGAAGAGGAAGGGCAATAAGACATGTAGTTTCAGATGAGATTCATGCCACTCACATTGATCATGTTGTGGTCCATGGGATGTCAGTGAGGGAAGCTGGGCAAAGAGTGCAGCCGAATGTGAACCGCCTCACAGTAGCCTCTTTAATCTGGACCTTCAGAGGGGAAAATAGGAAGGCAATTTACATATTGCTCTCTACTGTAACTTTGGAGTGCTGTACTCTCTGCTGTTACAGCACATTGTACTATAACTGTCTGCTCCTATTTTGTAAAATGGATGGTTTACTGTAATCCCATGATTACTTCTACTTTTGCAGAACTGAGAGACAACCACCTGATGGAGGCAGAAGATGGTTATTTTCAGAGAGAAAGAGATGGTGATTACAGTTTTTCCCAATCGTTTGAACACATTTCCTGAAACTGTCGCTCAATTTGTCAGAACTCTAAACGCAAAACTGGACAGAGTTAACCATGTTGTCAAAACTCCACAAATCACTTGCAAAATGAAAGACAGCACTCAAATTCACTTCATTGGCTAAAGACACAACCTAACTTCCTAGTTCTGAGAATACACACTTGTTACAAAATATGCAGTAACTGAACTGATGCTGTTAGTAAATTTTGTTAGGCCTGTCTCTATGTTCTCCATACTGCCTCATTTTTTACCGTCATAGTAGACGTCAACCGAGGCCTCTGTAATGCTCTGACACATCAGTGGTGTGTTTTGCCAATTCCGTTTGAATAGGTGAGATGTGAGTCAGACGAGCTTGTAAAAAAGGTGCGTCACTTTAAAGGCCAGTTTTTTCCAGGTGAAAGTGTGCTAAATGATGCAATTTGTGCTTAGAGTTTCGCAAACATCTTATTTAGATTTCTATTTGAGCGAAACAATAGAATTGGGCTTACAGTTCAGCAGTCTGGAGTCTTAGTGTTGATACATGAGCTTCAAGTTTTCAAAATTGTGTGCATAGTGTTATTTTATGTGTGTATCAACACGCTCGTTTCAAAAGGAGCTCCAATACAATCAAAGGCTTTTTTTCCATTGGTTTATATTGATAAATAAATGGAAATTATTGTGTTGTACATTATTTAATCAGTTTTAGTGCATTTACTTTTTCACTCAATTTCAGTTTATTTTACCACATTGAGGATTTTTTTTTACAATTTCCATATGTTGTCATGTATGAAAAGACATAAAATAAACATTCTAAGGGGATTACTTGATTACTGTGAGTAATGATTCAGTCCCAAGCTTTTCTATCCCTATAAGTCACTGATCACTATAAGCGGTTTCCACTGTGTTTAAAATCCTGCATTGTTAACATTCATTCTTACTTCTAAGTTGTCTTCTTCTCTTCCTTTGCTTGTGCACTGTATTATATCTTGGCATGTCACTGCAACCTGTTGATCAGTGGAATAATGTGACTGTGTACTATGTCTCCCTCAATACTGGGGGTTAAAACTCTGAAGGGAACCTTTAATGACTGGTTAGGTTTAGACACAAACATAACTCAGTAAGCTTTGGGGAAACATTGTGGTTTTGGCTAAAATTATTACTTCATAAAGGTTAGGGGACTTTCATCAGCACCCACTTACAGTTAGAGCTATAAGAAACTCATACTGACTGTCAATAGGAAACTGGAAACAAAAAGTGGTCTCCTGTGTTAAAGTCTGACATTTTGTTTATCCAACCGTCAACCCCAATTTCCTCCCTCTGGATTTTGTCACTCTATATCAACATGACACTACTCCCTCCTTTGCTCCTGACAAACAAGAGTCATAATTCCTACAGCCATGTTGTTTCGGGGCATTGGCTGAAACAAGTGATGCTCTTGCTTTCCTTGAGAGGACAGTTTGCCTCATGAAAAGCAGAGTGAACATCACGTGTAAAATCAGTGGAGTGCCCCTTCAAACAAAACAAAGCAAGAATGAACTAGGCAACGAATGAATCAACTTCAAATGAGGATATGTTTCACATATTATTTTTTAAAAATCACTTTCATTCATGTAAAGATCGCTGGTGTGTGATCCTTACTGTATTCACAATGGAAAAGACCTCTTCTGAATACATCCAATAAAAGCAGCAAAAATGCTTGATCAGTCAAATCCAATGCATTAAAAATAATGTTTAGAGGAAGTCTTTGATGTAGATCTCTTCATGCTTTCCATAGAGGAAAAGCCTTTTCAAGATCTTAAAAAAACAGAGAGAGAGGAAATCATACAAGCTCTAAATGTAGAAGCACACTGTGGGTCACAAACATCTACTGAACCATGTCAGAGAAGGACTACTTAAAGGCAACGCTCTCTCATAACTGAACAACTGAATAGGTTGATTTCTACTGACTTCCAAAAAGACCTGGTTAGATTTAGGCAACAAAACTACTTGACTAGGTTTGGGCAACAAAACCAAGAGTACTGGGCAACAAAACTATGTGGTTAGGTTTAGGCAACGAAACTAACTAGATAGGGTTGGGCAATAAAACTACGTGGTTGGGTTTGGGTACCAAAACTACATAGTTAGGTAAAGGCAACTATGAAGATTGGGCAACAAAATTATGTGGCTAGGTTTGGGCAACAAAACTATGAGGATCAGGCAACAAAACAACATGGTTACGTTCAGGCAACAAAACTATGTGACTAGGTTTGGGCAATATAAATACATGGCTAGGTTTAGGCAACAAAACTAAGAGTATTGGGCAACAAAACTAAGCAGTTAGGTTTGGGCAACAAAACTACATGGCTATGTTTGGGCAACAAAACTGCATGACTGCATGGGCAACAACACTAAGAGTACTGAGCAACAAAACAATGTGGCTAGGTTTGGGCATAAAACTATGAGGATTGAGCAAGAAAATTACATGGCTAGTTTTGGGCAACAAAACTACAAGGACTGGGCAACAAAACTTCATGGTTAGGACTGGGCAACAAAACTACGTAGTCAGGTCTAGGAAAAACATCATGGTTTGGCATTACTTTGTGACTAACTTAACATGACATGTGTCACGTAACATACGTCACATACGAGATGTCACATACTTAACTAACAAATCATGCTACACACAATAGCATATTAGGCTATGTTGTTGTTAAAAGAAGTCAACATTGACTTCAGGACACAAACAATGGTCTCCTGGGTGAAAGTCCTGTGGTCTTTATTTGTGTTACCTATCCACCACCCCTCCTGCCCACCCTAGAGGGGCTTCTTTGATATTTTTACAACAATACACCAGCTTGTAATGCTGTGTCACATCACTTCCTCCTCTGCTCCTGTAATAATTACTACTTCAGGATACCGGCTCACAAAAAACATATGGGTCACAATAAACTCCTTGCACAGACAACCTATGTTCAGAGGACTGGTGACTGCAGCTCAACCCTAATATACAGCGTAAGTTGCTGTGTTTAAATATGGCTTGGAATATTTTAGTTTGCCTGACATTGGATCTTTTTGATAATTTTTTTATTATAAACAATATACAATCAGAAAATGGAAAAACAATCTTTTCTGATTAGCAATCAGCTGTACATGTGCTCTGTATGATCAAATCTTTCATTACCCTTCTGTTCACCAAGCAATATCTTATGCTGGGGGGAAAACCTATAGACTGTCACTACAAAACCCACTGAGTCTGAATCATTTCATCCTTTCAGCTGTGAAATAGAGTGAAATGGGGCGTCTGCAGGCAGCCGAATTAGGACGTATGGAAATTAACATGTCTGTGCCGCGGCTGCAATATGCTCCATTCATATCAGACAAACACTGCACTCAAGGTCAATGCTTTTCATGTACAGATAATGTTGCTAAGAAGACAATCAACACTTCTCATTGCGTTTAGAGCCAAAGACCATAATATGTCTTCCACTGATCCATAAAATCATTACCAAGAAGCTTTTAACAGGTTCCAAGGACCACGGCTTACTTTTTGAATAAAATATAAACAAGGGAAAATATCAAACCCATTAATCTTTCATTAAGCTCGCCGGATAAAAAAGAATCGCTTAAAGTATCATTCGTTACCATCACTGCGAGTGCAAAAGCCCCCTGCTAACATCAAAGGCTTCTCAAAGAAACAGAGCGGGAGAGAGTCAGTTAGCTGAATTTGGCTGAGAACCAGCTTGTGGTTGGGTTTTAATTTCGACTGACTCATAATGGCACAGAGGAGGAAATGGGGACCCGGTCTAAAAAGGTTTTTGTGGCATCAAGGCCTTTCTGAGCAAACACTCACATAAACAATGTGCCGCCGTTATTAAAAGAGCCGCAGATCCAGACTGGATGTTGACAAAGGTTGAGAGCTCATCCTCATCTTGCACAAGTCTTTGTGTCATTGAAAGATCAGAGGCTTCTCATGTCCAAAGACTGGGGGAGACTCCATTTGAAATACATATACTGCACACACACACATGCACACACACTTGTGCAGCAGGAGGAGGGGTGGTTGGCATGTTTGTGAGGGGGATGTAACAGCACTCTTTAGGAATAGACTTCTGCTGCTTTATATGTTTGGGTGGGGCATCTGGGTGCTGCAACTGTTTTGCAACTATACAATGGAGGATCATAAAATAATTTAGAAAATTCTTATGCAACATGTTGGAATTTTTTTATTAAACCACTTTATAGATGCTCCCATCATTTCTGCAGAGCTAGCTGTTGTGGTTTAGGACACAGCCAACATGTATGTGCTTCTAAACAGGCCATTGTAAGACAGCAAGGACACTGTTTACCTGAAAGAAACACAACGATTCTCCTTTCTTTTGCATTAGCTCTCTACTGTCATTTGAAAGCACTAAAACAGCCTGGCAGTAATGCCAAGTAGGTTAATAACATGCGGTGGATTAAGGTTTTAGTATAGCTCTGCACTGCTGCTATACTAAAGAACTGATTTACCAGGGAATAAAATAAACCCATCCCAACGTATTTCCCCGACCTGCATCCCCGTCAAAATACAGCGACACATTCATTTCTGTCTGCAGTACACAAAGCGGGCAAAGAAGCCTCTCGATTGACTTCAGAGGGCCAGTATATTACATGAGTTAGTCATGGCTCATACTGAATTAAACATGGGAAGAAGAGTTTCTTTTTATCTACAGCCAAAGTACTAAATCTGACCACTGCAACCAATACTCGCCCACTTCAAATCCTCCCTTTGATAGTGAAAGCGTAGGAGCTTCAAATGTATCAGTTTGTCCTCATTTTTTAATGGGTTTTAGTCGCAAACACCGGTTGATGTTTGCAGCTGAAAACAAAATTACACAAAGCACTCTTTTCTGCCTGCAGAGCAATCGTGTCATAGTTACGTTTCGCTTTACTCTTTCATATTTGTATTTATTCTGTGTTTCCTGCACAGGTAGATTTAATCAACCAACAGCAGGGTGACAGTTTCCCTCCAAATCATCTCTGTTAGGTGCAATAATAATTACAGTGGACATGAAGAGAGAGGCTCGTGTGATCTCCCACTGTTCTTTGGAGTTGGATGATAGTTAGATAATGCTCTGTTCAGCTCAGAGGTGTCACAGACGTGTGTTGTGGTTGTGCGGGGCTCATCTTTGCTGCTGTGGAGTTGTGATATTTTTGGACAAGCAAGGATGAAAGCCCAGGGTCCTGTGGCTAATGAGATACCGAGGCAGTGGGAATGATGGTTTTAATTACTGCCCAGGACTGGTCTAAAGGGGGTGGTTGCTGAAGAGCATGCTGAGTGTCCTAGGTTGGGAGTTCAGACCGATGCCAGTCATGCTGTGCCTGGCTGCCTTTGATGCTCACTCCCCTCTGCTTTATTCCCACATTGTGCTTATTAGATTCTTTGCTGCTGATGCTTCACTGCACCTTTGTTCAAACCAATGCTTCGGACAAAGAGAGGCATAACCGCTGAGATTTCAACTTCAAACCCCCAGAAAGTTTCAGTGATGCAGAAGGCAACTTAATCTTTTGTGGAAATTAAATCTGCAGGGCTCCCATTGTGCGGTGGCTCTCTGGCAACAGAGGAGATGGATTTTGGGTTTCGCTTGGCAGAGACGGCGTGATATTTATTGTTGAAGAATTCAAAATGCACGAGTCCAAGGGTTAGCATCCAACCATGTATGTAAACTAGAAAATGAGCGCTAAAAATAGGAATTGCTTCTGAAATGATGGAAAGTGAATTGGGGAAGATTCCTCCCCGCTGTCCGCTCACATTTCAGGGGAAGAAATCTACAGTAGATTCACAAGCAGGCTGTGAGTCCTCCGTCTCCTCGGCTGCTCCCAGCAGGAGGGTGTTGCTACGTGTCTGCTCTCTGTTCTCCTGCAGCCCAGCTGTGGACCAACCCTTGTTGACTTTTCAGAGATCACATGGCATCCTCACTGAGGCTGGCTCCAAGGGGGCTCTGCCTCTGCAGGACTCTGCTATGGTCAGCACGGGCCTCCTCCTCCTCCTGCTGTCTTTACCCCCTGCTTCTCCAAGAAAAAGCTTGGGCTGGCTAGTGTTTGAACACACCACGCATATTCACAGGCACAACATTTTAAAAACTTCTTTCATGCACCAGTCAAATGTTGCAATTACTTCCTCTCTCAGCAAAATGACAAATGATTGACATCTTTTTTACTTTACTTCTAGTTTCTACCTTTACTTTATCCGCTGAAGAAATCCATGCCTGTTGTATCAAATCTTTTTCTCTACAGATTTCCTGTATCTGTATACACAAATAATTCTTAACAAGTCAAGGCCACAAGCCAGAGGTTTTTGTTATCAAACGAACAGGAAACTATATTTGCCAAATAAATGGAACCTGAATGGGATATGTCCTTGGAGCTCAGGCTTGCAGGAAATGCAGATAAGGGGTTTGAGTCATTTATGAAAAAAGGTGCTCTGTATTTGGAAAGCTGCGATGACGATAATGTGTGGACCCAGTTAATGTTTTGGTCTAATATATAGCATTTCAGCCAAAGTGTGTGGGATTGTTTTTATTGTGTGTGTTGTGCTGAAAGATGTGGATGAAAAAGAAAGGATCATACACAGCGCTGCCAGGTGTACAATAATTATCTTATCTGTATGATTATTTTGCCCTCTCCACAATGTACAATCATTAATGCCAAAAATACCATAATGTACAATGATCTGACCATTTTGTGCACTTACAATTCCTAGATGGTTTTAGTCTGCGCTGTCACATTTTAATTAATTTTGCGACATGATCAGGACATGGATGTATAAGGAGAAGTGGATACAGTGTTGAGGCAGGGCCCACTTCATTACTATGAAAGCTGTTCAGTGGCACATGATCAGTACTACTTCTGCACTGTGTGGCCCATTTACCACACGCACTACAAACTTTCACCAGTCGAGCCAGCTACTTCTGCTTTAGCACTCTGCTAACTTGAATGGGAATGAAATGATTTCATCTATTCTAAATTTTTCAAATGTGAACAGACTGAATGAATCAAATTCTGATATATTTGCAGGGGTTGTGATGCTCCAAAAATATCCACAGATTTACAGATTTCTCTTTTGCCGTGTTAGTCTATGGGAAAACATTTTTTAGGCCCAATGGCATCACATGGTGGTGTGATTACACTGTTTGGCCAGGAGCCCAGGATCAGGAGAGCAAAATATGGATCCTACATCTGAGTTTATGCATCTCTTCTCATGTGGTCTCTTTTCAGCCAATCATGCTAGGTGTAGGCAATAATGACAAGACTGGCGAGCATGGCTGCCATTCCTTCTGCAGTCTGTCAGCTTGCTTTAAAAAAAAAAACAACAACCAAAAAACCAATATGGTCAGATTTGTTAGATTTGTAGGCGTGTCAAAGAGTTGATTAAAAACTCTGAAGTATGATTATTTTTAGCGTCTGGTATAATAGTTTACCATGTCTCGTCTGGCAATGCTTTTTTGGGTAATTTTGAGTTTTAACTTCCTCATGAAAAGCATGGAAAAAAATTGAGTAATTAGAAGCACTCATTGGTAAAACAACAAATCAACATGAAATCACTGCCACAAGGTAAGTCAGCATTTCTTTAATTAGTTACTTAGGTAGTGTTCTATCACATAAAGGAACACAGCAAGGTAACTGAGATTAAAAACAACCAATTCATTGTAATCAATTTCAATCAAAATGATAGATAACGTTTCCTTTTCACATTGGAGGTGAAAACGGTAAACAGCTAAAAATCTGAGCATGAAAAATAGTTCTTTAACTTGGAAACAGTAGTTTCCTTAAAAGAGCAGTGTGTAAGATTTAGGGGGATTTAGTGGTATCCAGTATTGGATTGGAGATTTCGGCCAGCTGAAACCTCTTCTGGTTACAATTCCTTCAGTGTTCATTGTTCAGAAGGTTTTTATCTGGAGTTGAATTATCCACAGAGATCTCTTCCTCTCCAAAACAAATGGATAAGGTGGTTAAACTGGTAAAAACACTGAATAAAAAAAATCTGTGTTTTTCCAATGCTGCTTGTTGCAAAGGGGCTGCTAACTACGGTGGCTGATGCAAAACAGCAAATAGCCCTATCAAGCCGGTGTCTGCTTCGTCTTTCTGGGCTACAGTAGAACCATGGTAGTGCAACATACCTATGATTTATTATATTCCATTCTCGTTGGTATATCCCCCTAACTCACACACACTGAACCTTTATTAGATAGAGTTTATTCAGGTGCCATTTAATGTCACAAATGTTTGGCTGCATCAGATGTACTGACTTAATACTGTTACGCCTTAAATAATATACAGCATTTCAAAAGTACAGTGTTAGACTATTCAATAAAAAAAACCTGCAAAACTTTGCATGACTTAATGTTAGTCCACTTGCTTTGGATAATACCACTTTCACATTTATCCAGCAGACAGGTAGTGTAGGTTATGATGCATGAAACGTTGGTCATGTTGTCACAAATTATACAGCTGTAATACGTACAGTGCTATTTCACACAGTAGATAGAAATGCTGCAGAAAATCTCTTGTAATTAATTTGTCTTTTTTTATTTAATCTATATAGAGCACAAATTAATGGCTTTTTAATTATTTAGGGCAACAAACGCTTTGATCTATAAATGCAGGAGAATCTTCAGTGTTTTGGGGAAGAAAACCATCTCTTATGGCATTTTTCATTCAGAATCTGCTTGTAAATAAAGCTTTTGGAAGTGAACCTCAGTGATTTTGACAAACCCAACTGTGCACCATCGCTAACAAAGCTGGAAAGTATTGTGGCGATTTCCGTCTCCATTATAAATAATGCCAGTTTGTTTTAAACTGAATATACTGTATGCTTGGTCTGACTGCTTATTCTGTGTGCATGGACTTAGAAACCCATGGTGTAAGTGTGTGCATGTGTTTTGTGCCTGCATCTTTTTAAGGGGGAACACACTGATGCAGAGCAGATTAGGTTCCACGGCAGGCAAGCGAATAATCTAATTTTCCTAACCCGCTTACTGATATCATGGCACGGTAGATCCTTATTATTCCGAATCCCCTCTTGCTCTGGTTTTGCAATCAGGAGTTCAAGCTTAATGGGACCACTGTGATTTATGTAGAAAGGAGGCTTTGATCCTGTTTTGTTTTTAGCGTTTGACACAGGAAGTGAGGCTGAATGCTATGAATATCATACAAATACTACCTATTGATAAAGGAGCATGTTCCTGACAGGGATGGTGATGGTGACGTCCTCGGTTGTGATGATAATAACGTCGGAAAGAAGGCGGTGTATTTTGTGAAATGCAGCCAGTTTGATATACTAACTGTGTTGCATGTTTCCTTTCATCAGCTTTGGGCCGTAGTATCTCACAGAGCATGATTAGCGTAAGCATGGAATCCACACTGCTGGGGGCTGCAGGGCGAGCTTGAAGCCTGAAGCGCATTCATCAACGTCCCTGGCAGGGTGCACCTTTCTCAGCCTCACACTGCTCAGCTTGCAGCCCACTCCCTGGCCACGTTTTACGTCTTTCTCTTTCATTCTGACTCTTTTCCAATGGCCTTTGTTGTTTTTTAAGAGATAGCGTGTTTTTTTTGAAGAAAAAAAACATATATTTTTTTAATCAAAGCTTTTACAGTACTGGCACGTTTGTATCAGGCTCATATTGTTGACAACATGTTATTACTATGCGTGTATAATGTGGAATTGAACTTGTAATTGTTCAGATGCTGATATACACATACAGCCTGGTGAATGTCTGTCTTATGTGGCTCTCAGTGTGACTTCCCTTTTTTTACGCCACAATCAGACTTGATGACACTGATGTCCCTGCCTTTTTCTTCATCTCCCCTCAGTCTTCTTCCAGCAGGTAAACAGTGACTGAAGCAGAGTCCTCCCAGACTGGTCCCTCAGGTCTGAATCTGTAATCACTCTTAGATCTCAGACATGAAAGACTTGCGTACATCTTCCTAAAAATGCCCTCTGAGGTGCCAAGTTCGGTTTCAAATGGTAGAATGTGGAGAAGAGAGGGAAAGTTTGGGAAGAAATAATAGCTTGTGATCAGGTACCTCTTAAAAGGAGTGCATAGGAGGATTTTTTTTTTTTTACTTTGTAAAAGCATTCTTAAGGCTTACATTCTGAATCATTCATTTTTCATCATGGTCATGAGTTAAACTTCACAAAAAAGGGAATAGCAACTTCATACACAAGACCTTCTTAGGCTTAAAGAAACCCCTTATGTCTTAATTGTAGAAATTATGAGTATCTCAATACTTTATTCAATAATACAGTCAATCAATTTTGGTCTGTCAGTCAATAGGCCTACTTTGGAAAAAAAAAATAAATCATGGCCATACTCATTTTCATTCATACCCTCAGCTTGAATCCATTTAGCCTGTACTTACAGGCCTACATGCCCCCTTAAGGCTTCCTCAACACTTACAGTATACACAGCAGGTTTATTCAGCCTTTGCATAGTTTTTTCACTAAGTGTTTATTATTAATTTTTCAGATCAGCAAGAGAGTGAGAGTAAAGGGGGAAAGAGGGGGGATGACGTGCATCAAAGGGCTGCAAGTTGGAATCAAACCCAAGCCAAGAACCAAGAGAGAACTAAGCCTATGTGGGGCGCACACAGTCTATTAAGTATATACATATACTGTACCATTTAATGTCCAAATTACATGTTAATGTCACTGGTAAATAATGGTACATATTCTTGCTATTATTGTGATTCACACTGAGCTGTTGCCTAAACAAGCTCAACTGGACAATTGTCAGTTTAGTTGCTGATTTAAAAATCAGTCACAGTCAGAGCTCTGAGTTTCATCTGAGACTGAGTGAAACCCAGACAGGCCAAGTCTGTAGATTTACGGAACGAGCTTTGCTGACATCTAGTGGTCACTTTTGAGATTGCACTGTAAAAAAATTCAACATCCTTCAGAAAAACACCAATAGGAGGTTTATAATTGCTAAATTTGCACTTGTGGATAAACACTTTGCCAGGATCATTACCCAGTAATTATATAAAAAAAGAATCTGTCTGCTTTTTTTGGGTACTTGAGGAAGCGAAACATCACATTTTCCTATAATAATGTAAAGTCTTCAGAGATATGGTCCATGATAAATCTGCTGGTCCTTCCAGCATCTCTTGGTGTGAGAACAATGCCAGAGAAGGTGTAAAACAGTTTCAGAATACTTATTACAGAAAGAGCAGTTTGTGTTAATGTCTTTTTTATTATTATTTCTGCATGTAGTAATTGGCAGGATGATATTTCTGAATAATTTTGCAGGACACCTCCTAAACCTTATCCACAATTATTTATAAGGAAGTATCCAAACCGTCTTTCCCGTGTCTTAGGAGGGCGGAGCTAAGACGCGAAGAGACGCAAGTGCGGGGAACGTCGATCAAGGTGTGGATGAGCCCAAGGTTAAACGGATCACTGCGCTTAAAAAAGTAGTCTGCACGGTTTTCTGATAAATATTTTTTTGCAACCCTTCAGTAACGTCTTTATTCGATGCATTCTGAACAAATAAACTTGTAATAGATAACTATACCTTGTGTAAACTGAAAAAGTATTTGATTAAGGCAAAGAAAAGAAAAAGAAAATTTACAAGCGTACTAATTTCCTCAGTGACAACTCCTACAACGTGATTGCTGTCTTTATCGTGGCAGGCAGCACATGCGGTAAACTCTGTCGTCGAGAAATAGAGAGTTATAAGGAAATTTTCCTCACAAGTAAGTATGCTTAAATCTGAATTAAAGTTGATACAACATACGTTGCTATTGACAAGAATTTTTATGCGAGTCTGATTTCATTACCAAGTTTAGATTTAATGCTAATCGAAATTAATTGCATGCCACCTCCGGCCATCATGATCATGGCAAGCTTACCTGTTAACTAAGCTAACCTTTATTGTAACTGGGCCTACTAACATGGGATTGTAAACTAATGTTAAGTATCACTGATATGACTTGTTTGGCTAACTCTAAAATTTAACATATTGTAGTCATATACCGTAAAGGGAGAAAAAAACCGTTTGGGCCGTAACCTGTTAGCATGCTAACGTTAGCTAGCCTTAATGTCGTTAGCCTAGCTGGTTAGCTTTTTGAGCAGTGGGCCCGCTTATCCTTAATTAGCGGAGATGAATTCATTTAACTTTATGAGGAATTTTAAAATTTAAGTAAATCCTATATGATTTATAATATTGGCTTACTTATTTTGATGGGTGTTGGTAGAAAAATTATTTACCGTAAATCAATTGGGTACTTTTAGGCTTTCAAATGTTTGTTCAAATTGCCACTTAGGGTTGTCAGAAAATCTTTTACCAGCCGATTTGTTTAATTAATTGATCATATTTTTGCATTAATTACAGGGTATTCATTTTAGCTGCATCATTTGACATTGTGGAAAATGACTGGTCGGGCACGCGCTAGATCAAGAGGCCGAGCACGTGGTCAAGAGACTGCTGCACCTGGAGCGGTAAGAGCAGTCCTTACCGTAATCACTGGATAATTGTACATAACAATTGATGCTAAACTTTTTACATGAACTTGAGCCTTGTGTTACTCCTGATTACTTAGGAATACTATCAGATCTTCTTTTATTACATATCACCATTACTAAAACAATGCTTGTGTACTTCTAGTGGCATCTGCTTACAGGGTTCCCATGGTCATTGAAATCCTTGAAAAAGTCCTTGAGTTAAAACATTTTGGCCTGGAAAAGTAACGGAATTGGTTTAAAAAAAAAAAAAACCATTAAGGTGTTTGGAAGAGTCCTAGTATGTTGTGGTGTGTACTGAAATTGTTACAGTAATCTTTTGTGTATAACCTTCCCGGTAATGTGACAGAACGGCAGATTTACTATCTGTACCTGTCAGTATGTGACAATGTGTTGTATATCATCATATAACCTCATGTTTCTTCATTGTCTTCCTGAGTTCTGTCTCTCCCTTCATGAATGTTCACAAGCTGAAATTATGTTTCAGTAGAGTTTCATTATGGGTCCTTGCATAATCATGAGAATTTTTTTTTTTTCCATGAAATGTGTGGGAACCCTTTATGTAGTTGTGTAGATATTTTTTGGCTTTATTAGCAAAGGTTTTGACATGTCTGAGATTTCTGTTACCATCCAAGTGAGTTTGAGGTGAATCTAATTTCAGTTATGGTGCTCAACAATAATTGTCCAGGTTACTGATGATGATTTTATAGACCTTACTGTTCCCGTTTGAGGTATTTTTACAGGAGAACTGGTGTCCATATTGAGAATTGAATTTTGGTATATTTGCTGTAGTTTAAACAGTGTACCTGATAATACATATAAAAGTTACCGGCTTGCTTTCTTGAAGAGCAAGGTTCGAGAGCCTGCACCAGCGGCACCTCCACCTTCTGAGCCAGAGCTGGTTGGTAGAGGGAGGCAGAAAGTTGCTCCAAGACCTTTTCCTGCAGAAGGTATGGTCAAACACAAAGTGATGATGTATTTGATTTTTTAAGTCAGTGGATCTTGGCTGTTCTTATTTTTGAAAGTCTACATGGAAATGCAATTACTATCTATACATTATGCGTAAGTACTTATTGTACAGGACTATGAAGTGTCCAAACAATTTTTGCTCTCATACAGTGTATTATATTTCTAAGTTTGATTTTTGCATGGCAGCGTACACAAACTGGTCCTGACTCTGTTTGTTTTTATTAGCTGCTCTAGAGATTTCAGCTGGATTTCAGCAGGTGAAGCTCGGAGAAAGAGGTGGACGCCGCCGGGATTTTCACGATGCAGGGATTAACACCAGGCAGGCTATGGAGCATGTTAAAGAATCAAAGTGTGGTCAGTCATTATGTAAAATTAATGATCACTAACATACGCAGCAAATGTACACTTTATAATTTGCGAAGAGAATTATATATTACTCCCTAAAATTGTGCTCCTTTCTCAGGAACATCTGGTTCTGCCATTCAGTTGAGGGCAAACTACTTCCGCATCCTGTCCCGACCTCAGTGGGTGCTGTATCAGTACCATGTGGACTTCAAACCACCAATGGAGGCTCGTCGGCTGAGATCGGCTCTCCTCTTTCAGCATGAGGAAACACTTGGCTCAGCATGGAGTTTTGATGGGGCTGTGCTTTTTTTGCCTCACAGGTTGCACGGCAAGGTAAACTAAAACTTAAAACACAGAGAACAAGACACAATTGTTCTTAACACCTGTTGAAGTAGCACTTCACCCACGAAATGACCATTTATATATCAACTATTTATGCTGTGTTACCTTAGATTCCATTTCTGACTTGGTCTTAGAGTGAAAGCACAGATAAGGTTCACTTTGAGTTCTGGTCAGAAAGAGCTGAGGCAAGGTGCTGCAAAGCACTGAGAACATGACTGAATATGCAAGAGTTATATGGAAGATTGTAAAAGGATGTTTTTATGTAGTTTTGCTGTTGTTAATCACGGTCCACAGTAACTTCATTCATGATTCTCTGTTCACTATGAAGGCATGCAAGAAAAACGTTTTCCGAACAAATTCAATGTGACAACGCAATGAGTAATTGATAAACAGATGGGCATTTTGCAGTACAGTATTCCTTTAAGAGTAAGGTATTTAAAAAAGAATAAACATGACTTATCACACTGTTGGATTGTTGTAATCGCTTGAGTCCACATGACCAGGAGCTTGCACCCCACTAGGCGAACATTACCACTGACCAGTTTGTTGAGATTGCCATTTTTAGAGCCCCATGCTGTCACTTGCAAACTGATATTGTTCCACAGTGAAGTTTGGTGTCAGAATGATCACATTGTGTCACATTGTCAGGCTGTGGTCATAAGCATGAGCAAATAGCTTATAATTCTAGCTAGTTCTATGGTTACTTCTTTTGGATGGAAGGTTTGATTGGTAAATTATTAAACTTGGCTTCCTTCAGAAAAAAAATTGTTTTCGCTCCTAACTTTATTGTCTTATGTGTAGGAGACTGTCCTCCACAGTGAGACCAGGCATGGAGAAAAGGTTCAGATCATCGTCACCCTGACAAACGAACTGCCACCCACCTCACCAGCGTGCCTTCAGTTTTACAACATCATATTCAGAAGGTAAAACATCCTCTTCCAAAAAAAACCCAAAATAAAGTACTGTATGGACAGAAATATTTAATGCATCTGCCAAATTACTATTTAGATAAAAATACACCACAGCATTTTGGATCTTGGGAAACTTCCAAATGTCTCATTGCTGGTATTATTCCATTTTCTCAGGATCTTGAGAATTCTCAACATGCAGCAGATTGGACGCAACTACTACAACCCCAAGGATCCACTCAACATCCCACAGCACAAGTATATTCATCAGCCTCGCTGTCATTTTAAAAAAAAAATACAACTCTATCCTGCTCGAAGTGTATTAGGATTTATTGGGTATTTTTAACCCTCTAAGCGCCAAAGTAGCAAAACTGCGACAAGCAACATTGCCGAATAAAACGGATCATAACGCCAAATGTACTGCCAAATCTTGTTACTACTTTGTACTCCTGGATGGCAAAAATGTGCAGCTTCAATCCTGACATAATTTATGGATGTGTTCTTAATTAAAAAAGTTTGAGATAAAAGAATTTGAAACACGGAGGGAGGGGCAGAGCGGAGCAAGTGGAGTGAACGGACAGAGTCAGAGAGCGCAGAGCGAGAGACAGCAGATAGAGAAAGAGAGCGTGAAATACAGCAAAAAACAAAATGCTGAAAGGATTTTTTACCTTTGATAAAGTACTTAGATACTTGCCAATAGTGATGAGAATGAAAGTGGCAGAGCGTCTGTGCATAGCATGCTCAACGACGGTTCACACCAGAGCCGTAGAATAATACTTTCAAGGGTTCTGGTCCACACAAAGCAGCACATGACAACAATCATACCCACCCAGACTTTGCCGAGGATGACATGACAAAAACAAAACAAATTTAAAAAAAATATACTGTGTAAATATGCTCAAAATTCAGTTTTACAGAGTTATGTAATCCAATATGGCTGCTGCCTAGTGATGTCACAATATGCAAATTAGATGAGTAAATTTACTCCCATCAGATTCCTGTTTCTTTATTTTGAGGATGAGAGAACAAAACATTTAAAAAAAATATACTGTGTAAATATGTTCAAAATTCAGTTTCACTGAGAGTTATGTAATCCATTATGGCTGACACCTAGTGATGTCACAATATGCAAATTAGATGAGTAAATTTACTTCCGACACAAACTTTGGGTTATAATGAATATTTTTCTCATTTACAGTATGCCTTTTATCTCTTACCAGTTATAAGCTACAGCCTTTTGAAATCTTGAAATGAAAATTGAATATTTTCCTGAGTAAACTCCAGCACCTGAAGAGTTAAGATGTGATCCTCCATGAGGGTCTAAAACACCTGGGTGTCTGCAGGTCCTTGATAAGTCTTACATGTCTTAAATTTTATAAATATTAGGCCATAAACGTCATTTACTGTTTTAAATTTGAATTGGTGAGGTTTCAGTTGCCACGGGTATTTTATCCCATTTAATTTATCCAGCTTTTAAGTTCTCTTTTGTTAAAATAAGTCAAGCTCTTCTGCATGAAAGTACACGTCTGATTGTACAAATCTTTAAACTTATCACTGAATGTAATACTGTCTGTTATACTTGCAAAATGTAGATAACCTAGCTTACTCTAATAACCACATTTCTACATAAACCTAGCTCCGCATGGGACCACATATATACTATTTACCTTCATAAGCCTGTAAAACCTGACTGTGTGCTACCTTACGAGTAGAAAATAAGATGCGAAGGACTCTCTGATTAAGGTTTTTTTTTTTTTTTCATTAGTACAAACTTAATGTTAGCATCAGATGAGTCAACTGTACAGCTACTGTAGCGAACATTACTCGGCGAATTCAATCATAGGGGAAGCCCAGCGCTGTTATCGTGGTCAAAACAAACACGTAATTATGATTATATTGCCCTGCCTTAATTTTAAGGCTAAATTGATGATCTCAGTACACAGTTTCCAACCCAATGAGAAGCTGTAGCAGAGATCAGTTAATGGGGAGTCTTCAATGATGGGAACTAACCTTTTTGAAGAATTGCGATAAAAAACAGTGAGTCTATCTGTCTGTCCTAGACTGACCATCTGGCCAGGTTATACCACCACCATTTTGCAGTACGAGTCAGCCATTATGCTGTGTACTGATGTGAGCCACAAGGTGCTGCGTAGTGAGACGGTCCTTGACTTCATGGCCAGCCTGAGGCAGAAGGTTGGAGATCAGCGCTTCCCTGAGATCTGCACCAAGGAACTTGTTGGACTGATAGTCCTCACCAAGTAGGATCCACATTCACACACACGTTCTTAGATTAAAATGCAAAAGTCTTGCATTTTTTATAATACATGGATTTAAAATGATGTTTATTGACTATTATTCTTCTCTTGCTGCTTCTGAATTATTTAGGTACAACAACAAAACCTACAGGGTTGATGATATCGCATGGGATCACACTCCCAACAACACATTCACCAGGGGAGACAAAGACATTTCCTTCAAGGACTACTACAAGACTGTAGGTGTCATGCACTCAATACTTTTCTAACCTGACGGATGCAGACTGATATACACACACAAACATAACATATTCAGTTTGGAGGACTCTGAATTAGGATTGTGCAAAAAAGGAAACAAGCGATCCGATTGTTTTCGTCCACATGTATTAAGGCCATTAGAAATGCTACAAGGAAATAAGAGCAGGCAGAGGTGTATGTTTTTTAAAAAAAGATTATGTCACATTTAGTGCTGTTTGAATACAGTGACAGTTTTAGCAAATACTAGGTTATTTTTTTTATAAAAGTTGTGAGGAGGTGTAGATGGAATTTTTAGGCTAAATCAAGTGTTACCTCTTAATATTAACCTTATTCATGGACTTCTACTCTGGTTTGCATCTAAACATTCATAATCTCTGTTTTAAGCAATATAGCCTGGATATCAATGATGGGAACCAGCCACTGCTGGTCAGCCATGTGAAGAAGGTGGGTCCTGTTGGAGGTCCTCCTCCTGGCCCAGCCATGCTCATCCCAGAGCTGTGCTTCCTCACAGGTATGTTGTTCTCCAGTGTGTGATTGTGTATTCAAACTAAACAACATTTTAGACATGTCTTGCATCACCTATAGCCTGGGTCTTCAACATGGGGTCAGTTAAAGGAGGTCCTCAGAGTTACTGCAGGCTGTGTGGCACTTACGATTAAAACATGTTGGCCAAGTAACTGTATTATTATTCAGACATTCTTGTGAGCCACAATGGATTTTTTTTTTTTGAGCAAGAGACTTGACACACCTTCCACCTCAGAAACCACCAGTGAAAGAGCAGCGGGCGCTATGCTATACCTGCTTCCGACTTAGCAGCTTAATGCAAGTACAAATAAGGCAAGACAAAAAAATACTTGATTATCTCAAGTCCAACTTGAGTTTTATAAAATGTATATAATAGGGGATCCATGGTCCATTTGTTTTTGAGCTAAGGGGTCTTTGGCCTGAAAAACATCGAAGACCCCTGACCTATAGCAGTGGTGTAGATGTACAGTGTTGGAAAAAAGTTTTCGGACACCCCATGCATTTGTGAAATATTGCATTAAGAATCATTCTTAGGTCTTCAAGTGCAATTTCTTTTAGTACAGTCACAGCCAAATTACTAAACAAATCCTAAAAAAGCCATTAAAAACTTGATTGATTGATTGGTTAGATAGCCAGGAAGTGCAGCTGAGGTCCTTCAGCAGTTGGATACACTCTGCAGAAATACAGACGAACCAACAGCTTGGAAGACAAACCAAGATCTGGGAGTACAAGGGTTTCTGCAACAAGAAATGACTGCTTCCTGATCCACATGTGCAGGGAAAACCGCCGAATGACATCACAGGAGCTTCAGCAGCAGTGGTCAAACCAAACTGGCGTCCAGTGTTCCACCCGCACTGTACATGGCCGACTTTTAGATCATGGCTTAAGGTCCTACAAGGCTGTCAAGAAGCCCCTAATCAATGAGAGACAGAGGTTAGCCCAGCGTCGTTGGGCCCAAGCACACAAGAACTGGACAGCCAGGAATTGGAAGAAGATTATGTGGTCAGATGAGTCCAGTTTCCAGCTTTATCTTCCTCCTGCTAATGTGAGGGTACGCAGAAGGCCAGGCGAAGCATTATCTCCAGCATGTACAGTACCCACTGTCAAGCATGGTGGAGGCAGTATCATGGTTTGGGGATGCATGAGTGCTGCTGGTGCTGGTCATCTCACTGTCTGTGATGGCACATTGACCTCTGCCAAGTATTGTGCCATTCTCAAAACCCACATGCCCCCTTCTGCACGTGCACTGTTCCGTCGAGGTCAAAACTGGATGTTTCAACAAGATAATGCCCCTTGCCACACATCCAGGGTAGAGTTGTCTCGATATCAAAACTATGACTTCGATACAATACCTGCCAAAAATATCACGATATTCAATACTAACGATATGATACCAAAAATACGATACAATACCAAAAATACGATATAATACTAGTGTCTTTTAAAATAAATATAGTAATAAAAAAATGGTTAACGCATGGTTCTCTTTTTACCAACTTGTTTCTGTCCATCTTTTTGAACAGTGAACAAACAGCATTAATATTAGTATTAGCCAACAGCAAGATATACTAATGAAAACCACATGGTGGGATCGTTGCATTGATTACACATGGCTATGTAGACCTATAGTCTGTATCTGACCAGATGAGATAGCCCACTTAACATGCTGCTGTGTTGTGCTATGGCCTATTCAAGTGCTGGAATTTGTTATTTACGTGACAACACCTGAACCCAACACCGGCTCTGCTCCAGCTGAGTGTGTGTGCTGCGCTGCTGTGCAAGTGGCGTGTGTGACTGTGCCTAACAGCCGTCTTCTGATGGTCATTTACACACTGTCCATAACAATAACTATGTCAGGTAACAAACTGTGTTAGGTTCGGGCCGGGCTCGCTTATAATTGTCTCTGACTTGTCTTTGGTCAGGAAAATGCGGCCCGAGCCGCGCTCAAGTGTGCACTGATATGGGTAGGCTTGAGGGTGTTTATGTAGCCTGATGTTTCCAAACACATTCGCTCACCTGTTGTTCTTTGAACTCTTTGAAAAGTTCGGGGTGTCTGTCGGAGAGGTGCTTCGTCAGATTAGACGTGTTGCCTCCCTTTGTCTGTGTCACTTTGTAACATGTTTTGCAGACTGGTCTCTGCGTGTCGGTGGTTTTCCTTCACTATCTGTGATGTATCGGAAATAATTCCATATTTCACTTTGGGCATCTTTTTTTCAACAAGCCGAGGACAGTCGGCAAGAGCTCCTGCTGCACTTGAGGCCATGTCTCCCCAGCGATCACTTGCTGCCTGTGATTGAGAGCTGCCTGCTGTGTGTGTGAGAACTGGCAGTCCCGCCCACGCACTCTATGCGTGCAAGCAGCATGACAGAGAGAGCTGCAGTGAGTGCGCTCTGATTTTGCGCTATTTTAATGAAGTATCGATACTAAAAAATATGTAATATCGTATCATTTTCAACATGAGGGTACCGCGGTACCTTCCTGGTATCAATATACCATGCAAGTCTAATCCAGGGCCAGTAGAACTTGGCTGCAGTGGCCAGCTCAATCCCCGGACATGAGCCCCATTGAAAATCTGTGGTGGATTATCAAAAGGTCTGTTTCAAAGCGTAAACCAAAGAATTTAGAAGAATTAAACAGTAATTCAAGAAGAATGGGACAAGATTACCCCTCAACAGTGTGAAAGGCTTGTGGGGAACATGCCAGCCAGGATTAGAGCTCTACTTCGTGCTGATGGCAGGACTACTAAATATTAATTTGATGATGTAATGGTTTGTTTATTTTTTGTTCAGTTTTGAACACATTCTCTGTTATTTGTTGACTTTGATACTGACAATGTTGAGAACTAACATATTGAAACGGTCAAGAATTTAGTTTTGTTAGTTTTTCTTGTAAACAATAAACAAAAAAAAATATCATTTGTATTTGTTTGTGTCTGTCTAATGCAGCCACACCTTTTGAAACACAAAAAATTTTTCCACAAATATTTCATGATAGTGTTTGAGATTGTATAAAATTTTAAGGGAGTCCAAAAACTTTTTCCACCACTGTATATTATAAAGAGGTCATGTTACCGAAAATAAAAACACTTTTATAAACAGTTTCTTGCAGGAACTGAGGCACTCAGAGTAGGGCTGAGATTAAAAAGCGAAACACTTTTATAAACATTAATGTCTGAGAGTTTTGACAAGCATAATATTCTTACCGCAAAACTACAGCATCAAAGTTCAGACACACTCTGACGGTCTTTATGTGGTTATTGGTGACAGCAGTTAGACTGTTCGGATGTCAGCCATGGTAAACTAGCCATTCAGTAAAATTGGTCATCTTTTAAAATACATTTTGTCTTTCACAGGCTTGACTGACAAGATGCGAGCTGACTTCAACATCATGAGGGACTTGAGCAGCCACACCAGACTGAGCCCTGAGCAGAGGGAGGGACGCCTCACCAGATTTGTCACTAACATACAGAAGTAGGTGACAATCAGTGTGTCATTGAGTTAACCAGTTACCCGGGTTTTATCTGTATGGCCAAGTTTCATAATCGGAAATGGTGCAAGCAACCATATACATTAATGGAATAGTTCGGATTTTTTTGGAGCGGGGTTGTATGAAGTACTTATCCATAATTGGTATATTAACTACAGTAAGTGCCAGTTGACACACCCCCAACAAGGATACAGGAGTACCGCCATGGAAGTTGAGCAATCCACTGCCTTAAAAAAAAAAAAATGTGAGTTTAAGTGGACAATATGTAGATTGTTTTCACTGCATCACCTTGCTGTAAGAGCCCTTTCTGTTGGGGAACTGAAACTGTCTCATCGCTCTCTTCAAAGCCACCAGACTCCTTGGACAAACAGTAATTTTACCACGGGTGCTGCTGGTCTACCACTGCCTCTGTTGGTAGTTTGTATTATTGTAAGACTGGTGATGTCAGACCAGCAGCTCCTGTATTCAGCGAGGGAAAATTAAGGTAGTATAGATACATTTCAGTTCAGTTCCCCATCGGAAAAGTCTGGTTGACTGCAAGGAAAAGCAGTAAATTATTCTAAAAGTTACCTACACTTGAATCGATATATGTATATATATTTTTTGTTTTCCTGCTCACCCTGTTCACAGCAGTACATTGCTTAGGTTCAGTGACAGTACTCCTGCCTGCTTCTCCAATCTAGGGATGTGCCGAATGTCTACTACTGTAGATAACACACTGACTGCAGATAAGTACCTCATGCAACCCTAATTAAAAAAAAAAAAAATCTTTAAGAAGTTGTTTTCCATGGCCTTTCAAATGAATCTGGAAAATGTTTAAAATATTTTTATTTGTTCAGGCTATTAATCTTATGTACGCACATAGCATCAGCAGTAAGGCCGAGGGAGGGAAGGAGTGAGACACTTTGCATTATGTATGTTTTGTGTATGAAACATCTGTTGTCAGGCGCTGTCTTAATGTCACAAAGTAGACTATAACTACCAAGATGAGCGGCGACGTGCGATGATCCACTTCACACATCAACTGGCAGCGCAGCTTTGTACTGCACGTGTGCTACTGTGGCCATTTCATTCATCTCTCAGAATGATTTTGCGTAGCACGTGCAACATGTAGACTGATGCTGCTCTGTAGACTAGTCAACAGACAGATTAAACAGAGAAGTAGCACTGTGTCTCTTAGTGTTGCTGGAGAACTTGTGAGTGTGAGACAGGAGAGATGCATTGGTACATGCAACTTGACCCTATACCAGTATAAACAGTGTTGTCTAAATTTATATCTTGCTTAAAAATATATCGATGTATCATACATTGTCATCATATTGCCCAGAATCATTCATGAAGGCTCTTTACGGTTTTCACTGGAAAACTTCAACAGCTTGTGTAATTGGTCTGTTCATATGCTTAATTAAGTTTAATTAGCACATTTTCCTGTCAACATCTTCAGGCATCATAATCCCAGGCTTTGATTTAAATCCTAAAATGTATTTCACAGGAATAGTGATGCACAGGCAGAGTTGGATAAGTGGGGACTCAACTTTGATAAGCAGCTCCTAAGTCTGACAGGCAGAGTCCTCCCAGTGGAGAGGATTTTCCAGGGACCAAAATCGGTACACAATGTTTGTAGTTATATAAATTTTAATTGATTTATTTATGTGAACTTCATTGAGAGATTAACATAATTTTTGTCACCTAGTATGAGTACGACCCCTGGGCAGCTGACTGGTCCAAGGAGATGCGTGGAGTGCCGGTGATCGGCTCTCCTCACCTGAACAGCTGGCTCATCTTTTACACCCATCGTAATGCCAATGAAGCCCAGTCCCTCCTGCAGACCCTCAGCAGAGTCTGTGGTCCACTCGGTATCCGCATGCAGAGAGCGGTCATGTGAGTTCTAGCATAGGGACAGTGTAACAAAAAACACCCTGAAGAGTTACTTATTATGCTCAAGCTGCTGCCTGAAGTCCTTGAATTTTAAGCTTTTTTTTTTCAGCTTCAGAAAAAGTAATTTGTCACTGACAGTCACATTTAAATGCACTCAGTTGCCTGTTCAATACACCTAGCTTAAACTAACGCAGTCTAGTGCTGGCAAGTTATAATGTTCAGTTATTGTTGAAACCATTATAGAGAGCTTTTGATTCAGCTTTGGACACTGCAACTTGTTGACGATACACTCACTGGCCACTTTATTAGGTACACCTTGCTAATACCGGGTTAGACGACCTTTTGCCTTCAGAACTGCCTTAATTCTTTGTGGCAAGGTGTTGGAAACATTCCTCAGAGATTTTGGTCCATGTTGACATGATAGCATCACGCAGTTGCTGCAGATTTGTCGGCTGCACATCCATGATGTGATCTCCTGTTTCACCACATCCCAAAGGTGCTCTATTGGATTGAGATCTGGTGACTGAGGAGGCCATTGGAGTACAGTGAACTCATTGTCATGTTCAAGAAACCAGTTTGAGATGATTTGAGCTTTGTGAGATGGTGCGTTATCCTGCTGGAAGTAGCCATCAGAAGATGGGATGGGCACAGTCAGCAACAGTACTCAGGTAGGTTGTGGTGTTTAAACACTGCTCAGCTGGTACTAAGGGGCCCACAGTGTGCGAAGAAAATATCCTCCACACCATTACACCACCACCACCAGCCTGAACTGTTTACACTTGGCAGGATGGATCCATGCTTTCATGTTGTTTATGCCAAATTCTGACCCTACCACCTGAATGTCGCAGCAGAAATCAAGACTCATCAGACCGGGCAATGTTTTTCTAATCTTCTGTTGTCCAATATTGCCTGTCCAGTAAGCCTGTGTAAATTGTAGCCTCAGTTTCCTGTTCTTAGCTGACAGGAGTGGCACCCGGTGTGGTCTTCTACTGCTGTAGCCCATCTACTTCAGGGTTCGACACGTTGTTCGTTCAGAGATGGTCTTCTGCATACCTTGGTTATAACCAGTGGTTATTTGAGTTACTGTTGCCTTCCTTTCATCTTGAACCATTCTGGCCATTCTCCTCTGACCGCTGGCATTGACAAGGCATTTTGGCCCCAGAGCTGCTCACTGGACATTTTGTCTTTTGTGCACCATCCTCCGTAAACCTTAGAGATGGTGCATGAAAATCCCAGTAAGTCAGCAGTTTCCGAAATATTCAGACCAGCCTGTCTGGCACCAGCAGGCATACCACGTTCAAAGTAACTTAAATCACCTTTCCTCCTCATTTTGATGCTCGGCTTTGAACTTCCAACAGGTCATCTTGACCAGGTCTACATGCACTGAGTTGCTGCCACGTGATTGGGTGATTAGCTATTAGCTCTAACAAGCAGTTGAACAGGTGTACCTAATAAAGTGGCCATTGAGTGTATATGTGAACATGTACAACCATAGAAGTGTAATTTAGTCTCCATTCATTGATATAAATGGACTGGACTAAATAATAAAAACACATTTAATCTTTACAAGGGTAGGATTTATTGCAGGATTGTTGTATTAGACCACATAAGTTTTGAATAGGTGTATCTAAAAGAAAATTCAGAGTGCATTAGGGCTGCTACTAATGACAGTTTTCATTTTCTATCAGGGTGCTTTCACACTTGTTTGGTTCGGTCAAAACAAACAAGTCCGTTTGTGCAGTTTGTTTGGGCTGGTGTGAAAGGTGCAAATCGAACAATCAAACAGACCACCTGAAAACATGGGTCTTGGTCCACTTCCAAAGGACTACAGGTGTGAAAGCACCCTGAATCTGTAGGTTATTTTCTTCATTTGTTGGGTCTATAAAATGTCAGAACGGTTGAAAATTACCATCAGTGTTTCCCAAAGCCCAAGCCCTCAA
Organism: Cephalopholis sonnerati; assembly: GCA_019142605.1. Classification (NCBI taxonomy): domain Eukaryota; kingdom Metazoa; phylum Chordata; class Actinopteri; order Perciformes; family Serranidae; genus Cephalopholis; species Cephalopholis sonnerati. The sequence goes on along the minus strand of JAGQAX010000007.1, from coordinate 13,278,738 downwards.
ACGTCTTGTTTTGTCCACAAAATTCAGTTTACTGTCTTAGAGCAGTAAAAAAAAAAAAAACATTGTAATAACCCTTTATCCTATCAGGTACCTAGAATATGTTAATGTCTTTCAATTTAATTATTAATTGAAGATCAGTATTTTTGAGAAACATTTTAACCCCTGTCAGTTTATTACTAACTAATTAAATCATGGTTATTGTGTATTTTGGTCAAATTAGCCAGCTCTGATTGGGTGGCTATGTCAATAAATTATTTTGAGCTGTTAATTATTTTAATTCAGGATCCAGTATGAGGACCATCAGGAGTCTCTCCTCAGAGCCCTGCAGCAAAATGTTGGAAGCCAAACACAGATGGTTAGTGATTGCATATATACTGCACAAACATGGAAGTAACTTTGACTTTTGCTTAATTATTCACTCAGTGCTGTGACATTTTTTGGGAACAATGGATAGACAGTGTTTGCATTTTAGCCATATTTACATGGCGCGTGTTGTGTTCAGGAGGTATAGAGATGTGCCGTGTCATCAAAGCAGAATTAGACCTTCCAGTTGTCTCTATGGTAGGTGGTGGTGGTCCTCCCCAGTAACCGGAAGGACAAGTACGACTCCGTCAAGAAGTTCCTTTGTGTGGAATGCCCCACTCCCAGCCAGTGTGTGGTTTCCCGTACTCTCAGCCGACCTCAGGCACTAATGACCGTGGCCACCAAGATTGCTCTGCAGATGGCCTGCAAGATGGGAGGAGAGCTGTGGAGTGTGGAAATCCCTGTAAGTCACACGGACAGAAATTTGTACATTGAAGAAATTAAAAGGTAAGGGGTGTTGCTGGAAAACAAGATTAAGTAGATCTCGAGTGGATTAAGCTGTCAGATGTTTTTTTTTTTTGAGCGGATAGAGAATGAAACTGATGCAGTGTGTCTTGTTTCATGAATTGTAATAATGGAGTTGCATTTAAAGACGACACTAAACAGGATGTCACAAGTGGATGAATAAATTTTGGGGTCTGGAACGTTTTTTTTTTTTTTATTGCTAGTACTGGACTGGTTGCACAACGACCAACAGACAGACAATGGAAGCTCCATCTGTCTCCAAAGTGACAAGGGATACATTTTTTTTCTAGCTCGTTTGTCATAATTTTATCTTGTTTGGGGGGCTTTATGCTTAGTTATGTCACAAACATGAGTCATACAAAGGTGACATTTGCTTACTTTGTGTTTCTGATTAAGGAATGTATTTCTGATATTAACCATACCGTTGTCAGCCCTAGCTTTGAAACCTCAGGTACATATGTACCCATATGTTACTTCTTGGTTTGTTCACAGGTCTAGGTTATTGGATGTTTTCCATAAATGTGTCTGTGTCCAATGCTGAAGGAAGAGGAGACAATAACAATGCATTTGTTTCCATGGGTTTCTGAGTCCGTTCAAAGGTTAAGGTTGGGGGAACAGACTGTTACAAATGGGAGGTACTGATGGATGCTGTTTGCGACCCAGCTGGAATGCAGTACTGCTAACTTGTCCCACCTCTCTGCGCAGCTCAAACAGCTAATGATTGTGGGCATTGACTGCTACCACGACACTCTTGCTGGGAAAAGGTCCATTGGAGCTCTAGTGGCCAGCCTCAACCAGACCATGAGCAGGTTAGTTTTTACAACCTTTTCTTTCCATCCTGTAGCCTGAATTAGGTTGTTCTTAACAGCTGCACAACTCTGCTTTACAGTAGTTATTTGGTGACCTGCCAATCATAGTACAACCGATGAGTTGTGTGAAATTTCTAATTTCTTTGTCAAGGTGGTTCTCAATGTGTGTGCTGCAGCACAGAGGCCAGGAAATAATGGACGGACTGAAGAAGGCCATAAGTGGCAAGTTGTTTTCTGTAATTCTACAAATGCTTTTATTTTAACAAAGATGTCAGTTCTCTATCAGCTATCTTTGGTAAAACTGTCTTAACTTTGTATTTGTTTTCCAGCTGCACTGAAAGAATATCTGAAGTTCAACAACTGCCTGCCTTCACGCATCATTGTGTACCGAGATGGAGTGGGAGACGGCCAGCTGCACGGTGTGGTCAACTATGAGGTTTCACAGATCATCGACTCAATCAAGTCCATGGGGCAAGACTACATGTGAGTGTTTCATGTCCAAAGTTAAAAAGCCCTTTTAAAAAACTGCTGCGTTTAGATGCTGTTGGTCAACAACATTGGAGACACATTGGAGTGTTACACACCAAACTTAACTTGAGCAACCCTAAAATTTTACTGAAAATTGCCAGTTTTTGAAGGAGCCTCTCCATCTGCTCACCATAGGCCCAAGCTGAGTGTGGTGGTGGTGAAGAAGCGCATCAGCTCCAGGTTCTTCGCCCTCCACAATGGCAAGGTGACCAACCCTCCCCCAGGCACCGTTATCGACACGGATGTCACTCGCCCAGAGTGGTATGTATTTTTAGCTGTTCTACATCTTTTTATTTATCTATTCAGTAGTAGTAGTTAACTTTTACAACTGTTGTTTACCAGGTATGACTTCTACATCGTGAGCCAAGCTGTTCGCAGTGGAAGCCTTTCCCCAACCCACTATAATGTTGTGTACGACACCAGTGGACTGAAGCCTGATCACATGCAGCGGCTTACCTACAAGCTGTGCCACATGTACTACAACTGGCAGGTAGGCTGGCTTCATGCGTGCAAAACCTCCATCTACAGATGGATCAAAAATGAATTATTTGTTCTGTCATAGTCTGTTAATTTTTGCCATTAATGCAGAAAAAAATGTGTCTTATTTCCTATAAATCCTATGAATAAGTGAAGCTGTAATGTGCTGCCATTGGCAGTGTGGGCAGCAATAAAGTTATTGCTATCTTAGTTCAGACTACCAAGCCCCTGTTTTTTTTTTACCTCCATAAGTAAAGATGCAACTCATAATCCTCGTCTACATTACTAAAGACTGTAGTTTTGTTAGGCTCCAATGTTACTGGTTCTTGTAGCTGTAATTTTAGGGTGTTTTCACATATAGTCATTTTTAAACAAACTGAAGTCAGTCCTCTTAAAGTGGACCAACAGTGGACTCCAACACTTGGAGTGTTCACATATGCCCAAAAAATGCTGAGTCACCGCTCTGTCCTTTTCAGTCCTCTAAGCGGACTTAAAGTGTGAAAACACCCTTAAAGGTATTGGTGTAATTTCTGATCATACTGCAGCCTCTCTCCTGCACTGTGTTGAGGTTGAGCTCTTCCAACTGATGTTGTGCTCATTACTGTAAATGCAGTACAACCTTAAAAAGCCAACACTTCATCAATACTCCAGAAAAGTAAAAAGTAGAAGTAGAAAAAGTGGTATTTAAACCTCCTCTTTCTTTAGTCTCGTCCACCGCCGCCATGTTTTACACAAGCACAGCGCACCCACCAGGCTAATAGTATATTGCTACAAACAAGCTAAAACTACAGCTGTATGTATAACTGTTTAACATAGTTTGCCACATATCGTAAAATGTGGTAAATTCTTGTAAACTTAGCTGCTGGCTGAGATAAACCAGCCCCATCCTCCCTCTGCCAGCGGTACCTGCAGGCGGTGAATCACATAAGCAGCATTCTTAACATAATTCAGTATTTTTATGTCAGAAATATTATCAGTTTTATTTCAAATTTTTGTCCAGTAAGAGATTTAGTTTACATAGTGACTTTGCTGTTACAAATATTGCTGCTGCTGCTTTAGAAACAAGATGTGGTTATATTTAAAATATTCAAATCTAGTCCTGTCCTGAAATTATTTTATGAAATCTTTTTCAAAAAAGTAATTATTTAGTAATAAAAAACAAACAAACTAATAAGTATTTAAGAGCAGTAATTCCAATAAAATCCTGTCAATACCTATTCCTGTTTCTTCTTGAAATTATGAAAAGGAATAGATGAAAGGTGGACTCCTTCATTACCAGTAGCATACTTTTTGAAAGTAAAATGTTATTTTTTTTACTTCTCATTGTATTAGTTTTCATGCATAAATTGGTGCCATTGCCAGAAATAAAAAAAATCATAAGTCAAAGAGAATGGTTTTGGAATTGACATGTTCTGCTCTATTTTCTCTTTGTGCTTTAGGGGATCATCAGAGTGCCTGCTCCCTGCCAGTACGCCCACAAGTTGGCTTTTCTTGTGGGTCAGAGCATCCACAGGGAGCCCAATATGCAACTGAACAACCTGCTCTTCTACCTGTAAGGATCTAAAGATAAGCGATTTGTTTGGCTCTGACTCTTAAGTTCCCTTGTAAAGAAGTATTTGTAAACTTTTGTTTAAAAAAAGTTGTCTTCAGTTTAAATTTTAAGTTTTGCCAAAGCCGAGAGTTTGTTAGCAATACCAGCGTCAGATAGCCGTGTGTATTGAGTTACGCAGTTCAAGAGGCATGTTTATGTCTAATGATTAGACGCATTCAGAGATCAATGGCTAGCATATATGCTAAAATGATTAAAAATGCATGATGTCTACTGTTAGAAATGCACTTGAGTTTTGCAAAGTAAAGTAGCAAGTAAAATGTCACAAGTAACATGGATGTGTAAGACTGAAGCCAAGCTGATAATGTCATCATTGTTTTCATTTAAAACCTACAACCAACATAAGTTGAGTAAAGCTTTTTGTTTTATATAATAAATGTTTGTGTTGGATGTCATTTTGTTTTTAGTTAAATCACACATGCAAACATTACAAAATATCAAATTTATTTAGATGTTTTTTTGTTTAGTTTTTTTTTCTTTAGAAAAGATTGCACATGCACACCCACACAATAATTTGTAACCATCAATATAGGCTGATAATTCTTATCATAAAGCTAGCACACAATTGCAGACTTTAAAACAATATGGTCTTCAAGACACCATGGGGAAAGCTTGCACTGTTTGATTATAAAGTTAAATGTACAAAAAAGGCAGTTTGAAAATCAAGTATAAACATTTAAAAACAATTTTACAAATGGACAAAGTACAAAAAGAGCAACAGTCACTCAAAATGAATAGAAGCAATGTCTGAAGACATGGTCCATAAATAGGAAAAGGTGTACATCAGTTTACCGTAGGTCAACATGGCTGTTCGGCCGAGAATTGTACAGAAAGTATTACAGAATGTTTTGCATACATTCTTTTTTGGCAGTTTCAGTTCAACTCTTGTGTGTAGAAAAAATAGGCTAGATTTTTTTTTAAATACATGAGGATGAAATGGAAAACGATGTGTAAGGAAATAAAGGTGAACTGTTTCATTTCACGCACAAAGACGGACATCTGCACAATCCTTTTGGGCAGCTTTGAAAATACATTGGCTTTCAATTCATCATACATTCACTACTCTACATTAAGGTGTAGATATAGATATATAGATATATATATTGATATACAGTACTTGTATCCTGCACCAACCTAACTCGGGACACACTGAACAGGCATCAATGACAGATTGGCTTGAATAAACATTTCAGATCTAATAGATATTGGGTTAGAAGGGTTGAGGGGCAGCGTAGAGGTAGCCTTGTGTCTCACCATTAACTACTGTGAAAACAGTCAAACCTTTAGTCTTCTAGTGAAGCCCAAAAGTGTTGCATGTTATGAATCAAATGCAGTACAATACCAGGACTTTATTTGCTGATGCTGTATCACAGATTAAATACTAACATTTGTTCTTTAATCTGTCTGTCATATGGTTTCCTTTGTAGAGTAGTCATTGTTTTAAGTCAGATGTGCATCAGTGTGGCATCAAAAACAGTGAACTCAAAAAAGTCCGGTCATTCACTCAGCCTCACAAGTTGGTATACAGAGAGAATTTCGGACCTTTTTCATGTTTTTTCAGATTAAAAATATTTTCTTTTTTGGGCTTATCTATAGATGATGGACAATGTCAACACAGGAGTCTTGGACGGTTATGTTTAAGCTCTGGTCCTATGGAAATCACGACAGTCACACAATACCCTGCACAGCACAAGTCAGGATTAACATCCGCAAACAGATTTTATGAAGTACCAACATAAATGAAAAGTAGGCATGGAACTGCACACTACTGGGCAAAGTACTAACCATTGTGCGATTGTAAGGCAAATACATGGAGGTTTGATCTACTCAGGCTGATTTCAATGCAGAGACCCTGTAGTAGGTACAGTATGTGCTTGTTTTATTAAGTGTCTGACATGTTTGTGTGGGGAACTCTATCACAAGTTGTCCAGATAGGGCAGGAGAGTTAATTCTGATTTGTCACAGTATACTACACAGCAAGTCAGCTGTGGCGTATTAAAGTACTGCACGCTCCAGGTTCCACACTGAGCCCATCACATTGCATGCACTCTCGAGGGGTCAGGAGGGAATGTGCTGAAGTAAAGCATGCAAACCTCTGGTACAATTTATGCGACTGGCTGTTTAGAACAAGCTCGAGTCGAGGCCCTGCAAGTCCGTCTTTTTCTTGGGATTCAAATTGGTTTAACTGAGCCCTCTGTGTTTGAGTGACATTCTGACTTCTGTACACAGAGACACTGGTCAGGCTCACAATGTGGTGTATTAAGTGCCTTCAGACTTGACCAGGATCAAAATGGAGAATGCCTCAGGCCCTGTCTCTGTCTACAGCAAAACATCAGAGACCTGGAGGTAAGATACTCAATACTACATCGGCCGACACCGTGAGGTCTCGGGATCATATTATGAAATGTGTTACTGGAATTATGTAGCTGATACTGTTAACAAAATACAAATATTGTAGTATACAACAGATGTACAAGAATAAAGCATTTGCTAAGCTCACAAATGCCACCTGTCCACTGTTATGTTTCGATTACTTTTTTTTTTTAACACTACAAGGACGTGGATGACACTCTCCAAGTATGTTGAGGAATTATTTTACAGCGCCAAGTCTTTGCAATAGTGTCTTCCCTTTGGAGAGCAGTCCCTTTTTCTTTTTGGAGGAGTACATGTCCAGTGGGGCCCTGATGGGACTGCCGGGCCCCACGGTGGCAGGGCCAGAGCCAGGGATGTGTGGACGCACTGTGGGAGAGCCTGTTCTTCTGGGCGGACCCGATTTTTCCAATGGAACCTAATGGGAGACCCGTAAGGGACAGTTGAGGGTGTTAAAAAGCCAGCCGTCTCTCACACCTCCAGTCACTATTCCCCTCCTTCTCTTAAGTCCTTTCTGTCTCAGCAGGGCCACCATAGCTCTGAAGTCTACCTCCCTGGATGTTGTCCCGTGTAGCATAGATACACACTCCCTCCCTCCACCTCCCCTCCCTCTGTCAGGTAGAAAGTGTTTTTTTTTTTTTCCTTTTTTTTTTTTCTTATGAAGCTGCTAGGAATAAGCTACTACAACACAGAATTTAAGCATGACATTCACTAACCTTCACATCAATGTAAGGTGACAACAATTCCCAACAATGAATATCAGGGGCAGGGCAGTTCCTCTCACATAAACAGATACATTTGCAGTTTGGGACAAGTGGGAAATATTTATATCACATTCACTTTCTTTCCCCTTAAATATATATAGAGAGATATTTACTGATACAACTGGGTTACAGAGAAACTACTAGTCACTATTCCTTTTCTGTAATCATGAGCTAAAAGGCTCCTTTAAATTGCACTTTGGGAAGACACATGGTCAAAGATTCCATTTATGTGAGGCTGTGTTTATAAGTGCAATGTGTTTTAAACACCAGAACATGTAGAATAGCAAAATCATTCTGCTTCTTTGAGTACTGAATTACACTGAGTTTAAAGTGAGACTGTAACTTTTCAGAGAATGAATAAAGCCTTATGCTTACAAATGAAAGGTTGAACTCTTTAGGGACCATGCTCAGTTTAATAAGGGGCTTTGATAAGTGTGGACTCGATTCACAAATTTGACGACTATAGACTGGACAAAATCGAAAAAGTCTTGCAACTTGACGTGGACTTAAAAACCAATGACTTGTGACACCACTTGGACTTGAGCCTTTTTACTTGAAAATGCTTGATACCTTTCCCCAAGCCCAAAGACTAAAAAAATGTTTTTCTAAAAAGTGTGCCATGAATCAGTTTATTTCCCTTCATTTCCTGATCCAAAGTAACTTTCAACGCTTTTCATTCCCAACAAGTCGACACTTAATTCTGCTTTGTTTGAACCAATCCGAAAGCATCCAGTAAAGTTGCAGGAGAGAACCATGAAGAACTTGTTGGGTTACTGAGGGTCAGTTGGAAAAAATGACACCAAAGGTGATTTCATTTGTGCACAAAAAGTGTGCTGTGGTCAACACAAACTAATTGCTATATGCAAAACACACAGGTTGAATGTTACAGAGACGCAACGACTTCCAACAAACTTTTTCTAAAAAAATAAATAACTTTTAAAAAGCATTCATGATTTTTGTAAATTAAATATTTTATTACTCTGTTGTTAAAATGGCATTACATTTGGTGTACAGCGTATTACGACTTCTTTTGGACTCAAAACTCAAAGTCTGGGATTTGAGACTTGTCAGTCTTGACTTGAGACTACAGTGCGAAGACCTGAGACTTGCTTGTGACTTGGTCCCACCTCTGATTAGCATTAGCATCACTTAGCTTAGTACAACCACATTATCCTGTAATTGTCATTTGTAGCAGCTGCTTAGCAAAAGTTCCACAGTCTCACTTTAAATCAATAATCAAATTAATAGTTAATCTTAGTTTAAAAAAATATATATTGATTTGAAACTAAAATGCAAACAGATTAGACCAAACTGGAGTGTTTTTAAATTTCATAAATGAATTTCTTTCACATTTGACACTATGCTTTGTATACAAGACAAAGGGGCTGAAATTTGGCCGGAGCAAAAAGCCAAATTACATCAGAGCTTCAAAACCAAATGAAAAATTTTTAAGCTTTTCTTTGGATTTTTGCATAGAGTTTGTAGGTTTTCTGGATTTCTTTCTCCGATGCAGTGTGTCATACTGCACTTGTCTAAATGTTACTACCACTAATTGTAACTGAACTTTTTGATAATTGAAGGTACAACAATGGCCTTTTAGCTTACCATGAGTTACAGCAGGAGACTTATTGCAGGAGACGGACATTGTCATGTACAACACTCAGAGAAACAACTGAAGATACCATACTTCTTGTCTAATGCATTGGCTAGGGTTACTGTCTCCTACCAACAAACAGAATTGAAACTTTTGGTGAAACAGAGGAGAATCCTAAAACTACCTAAAGGCATAGCAGCACTAAAGGAATGTCATATAAAGTATACATGTTGCATACCAGAAACTAAGGGTACCCATGTCATCTGCATTAGACGAGGGGGCGTAATCTTGGTATCCTCAGTTGCTCACTTACGTGACGGAAACAGAGCCTTTAAGGTGTGAAATGAACACTCTTCTTCTGTTTTGCCAAGCGGGTGAGGAAAAGAAATAAAAAAAATATGGTGATGGCATTTCAATAGTTTGCACTATGACAATGGCAAATTAGAACACAAGGAAAGAAATATCTGATGACACCTATTAATATTTTAACAATTGCATTATTTGTTAAACGCAAAAATAACATCACATATTTACATTTAATAAATAATTACTTCTGAATGGCAACATAGGCTAAGTGACCTTTGCGTGCTACTTTACAAGAAAGCAATATACAAAACAAGGCGTTCAGGAGCAGATACAAAAGTTGTACTACACTAGACTTATCTTTATATAAAATGTTCAAGAATTCATGCATCTGGACTATAGAACATGCTGAGCTACAGACTACATAGTTCATCTTTCAGTACAACAAAACTATTTACTCTATTAGAAATTATTTGAGATCAAACACAGAATATATTCATAAAGCATCTGTTAGAATGCTAAATATGCATGTGCAAAAAGTGTTGCTGTTTTTCAAGACATGACAGAACAAGTAAAAAGTCACAGGAGCGTTCCCCCCTCCATTTTACTCTCATTGAGAATGCTTTATGAATACAATAGATCCATGTATTATACAATGCAGAACTTCCCCCCTTTCACAGCAGTAAACATGAAAAATAAAAGTACCTCTGTCAAGTATTAGTCTTAAAGTTTTATTTTTTTTCATAGATCTTAGACATCTATTTATTTACAGTGTAATGCTCCAAAGTCAGAAATCCCATTGTACTTCAATGAGACACACACACGCACAGACACGGTACTAAAGGAGATAGAGGGAACTGAAAAGAGTAAATGGATGACAGAGGGCTAGTACTGCGAAGGAGCATGTACCCTTTTGGTCTTTATCCGTGCAGGAGTGTCCTGGGGGTATCGAGATGGTGAGTCAGTTAGAAAAACCTCTACATCATCAGGCACTTCTTCTAGAAAGTTGGAAGGAACTAGTCCCTTGTGTCCATTGAGCTCGCCCTGTGGAGAACACGAGGACAGTGAGACCTCTGCTGCATTTTACTTTCAATGTTGCCCTATAGTTAAACAGTTTCTCCACATACTTTGTGGAAGTGCTCATTTAAGCTGCTGTTTTCATGAACACAAGATAGTATGTTTACTTTTATCAAGAACCAGATATTTTCTAAAGCAGTTGCACTAGTGTTCCAAACGTGAGTCACATAACATTGTGTATGGGAAAAATGAACTCTACTAACCATTTGCTTCTTCAACATTGAAACATGGGAGTCTCCTGGATAATTTAACAATACATTAGAATGGCCTTTTATTATTATTTACACAGGGGTTTTGCCACCAGTTTTAATCATCTCTACTTTGTTTCTGAGATATGTTTAATTAATCAGTTTTGAATGTTAGAAAGTGCTCAACTCTAAATGCTACGATACCCATGAGCTGCAGCTACCATTGCTATAGCAAATAACCCTGTCAGCAGCATAAATCAGAGCTTTAAAAAATTCATATTGCTTTGTTGTTACAATGGGAAACAAAACACCACTTCATAATTGTCTAATTTATCCAATTCAGTATGCTATTACTGAAGCACACAGCAGACTTTAAAGCTTAGTGGTTGGTTGTTTCTTACAGAACAGCTCCTTAGGAGTTGTGGTTAACTTTTCTGTACACAGGCTGGTACCTTTGTATCTTTATCAATAAACCATATGCTTTCTTAAAGGGACAGTTCACCCCCAAATCAAAAACACATATTTTTCCTCTTCCTTGTAGTGCTATTTATCAGTCTGAATTGTTTTGGTGTGAGTTGCTGAGTGTTGGAGATATCAGCTGTAGAGATGCCTTCTCTCCAATATGATGGAACTAGATGGCACTCAGCTTGTGGTGCCAAAAAAAATACAACAGCAATGTCCCTCCCGAAATCATGACCTGGTTACTCAAGATAATCCACAGACCTTGTTGTGAGCAGTTTTATGTAGTAACTTTTTTTTTTTTACCAAACTACACCCGCCAACCGTATCACTGTGCAGAAGGAAGTGTGCAGCCACTGCTAGCTTATCTAGCACCACCGAGCTAGCTAACATTACAGCTCAGCCGAGGAGGCCCCTTTATTGTTTACATCGTGCTGTCAGGAGCCTCTTGTCCATCAGTTAATGCATGCTTCCTCTTGCGCAGTAATATGGCTGACAGGTATAGTTCAGTGGGGGAAAAAAAAGCTCCTGTGTGAAACTGCTCACAACAATGTCTGTGGATTATCTTGAGTAACCAGGTCATGATTTCTGGAAAGAGACATTGCTGTTGTTGTATTATTGAGCACCACAAGCTGAGTGCCATCTAGTTCCATTATATTTGAAAGAAGGCAGATATGTCTACAGTCAATATCTCCAACACTTGGCAACTCATATCAAAACAATCAAGACTGATAAATAGCACTACATGTAAGAGGAAAAATATGTATTTTTGATTTTGGGGTGAACTGTACCTTCAAGCATATGCTCATCTTTTCTAGTGATGATTCAATTTGATACAAGTCCTGGGAGTGCTTAAACATAGTGCTTAAACAACGCTTTTACTTTGCAAAATGAAACCTCCCACTTCACAACTCTGTGAGTAAGTTTGTACACAATTTCTACCCGCTGTCGTACACCTGGAAGGATGGATTGTGCTCTAAATACTCAGGAGACAAAAACAGAAACAGATGATGTGGAAATAGAAAAGTTTGGCACTTACATAGTAAAAGCCATCTTCATCTATTTCACCAAAAACTGTGATGACATCACCGGCACAGAAAGTCAGTTCAGCCTGTCAAAGAAGAGAGAGCCTTGAGATACATTTGGCGAGTTGTGCCTTTCTTGTTGTGTACAGCAGTATAAGTGTGCAGAGGACTTTCCAAAACATCAAATGTACTGGGGTTTGATGAGTTTGAAATGCTGTGCTTCCTTCTCCAAATCAATGTGATGCATCTTAAACACGAGTGTCAATTCAGTCTCTGCAGACGGACTGTTGCAACTGTAAATGCATCAAACGTTGAAACTTTGAAGACAGGATTGCAACACACTGGGCACATCTGTCCTACGGGATTCTCGAGAACACACAAACCAAACATAGCATATGTACAGTATGTAGGACACAGGTCGACACAAAAGACCAAACCGAGGAGGGGAGATGCTGGCTCAGGCAATGCATGAGGGGCTGTTTTTATGACCACCAGGGACAGAGGGCCGTGGCCCAGTCATCTGAAGCCCACCTCCTCGTTTGCACTCCAACAAACGGGGGAGGAAACACACACAGAGCAGACAGTACCGGACCCTCCTCACCCTCACTCACCTCCTCATTCAGTCTGTTGCCCTCATACTGTGTCGGTGGCAGTGCCAATAGAAAGGTGAGAGTAAGTGAACGGGGGGATGGGGCAAAAAAACAGCACGGGAAAGTAATTCAATTCTCTAGCTCACACAATGCTAACTCCTCAGTCAACCTCACCTGTGTATATTGCCCTGAATCTCACTTAAAGGAATAGTTTAACATCTTGCCAAGAGCTAGATACAACTCAAATGAAGCTACAGCTAGTTGATGGTTAGCAGGGAGAAACAGCTAGCCTGGTTCTGAGGTTCACAAAATCTGCCTCCCATCACCTCTAAAGCTCACTAATTAACAAGTTGTATCTCATTTAATCTGTACCAAAACTTAAGTGTAAAAAGCAAAGGGTTATACACCAGACTATTTTTTGGCCTTAGGCAAGTCCTGTCGTCACAAATTATAGTTTAAACACTTCAGTTTTTATACAGATTACATGGTGAGCTCTCAAGGTGCTGATTGGCTTATGTGCTATCTTGTCATGAGAGACATAAGAAGGTTATACCGCTTATGTCCGTCTATTTAATATAAGGCAAGCAGCTGTGTTGCTAAGCTTAGGGCTGTGATACACCAAACCAACGGTCTGCCATCGGTGAGCATCTGTCACTATACTTTTTGTGGTGCGTCAGAGATGGTGGAAGCCATCAGTAAATGACGCCTCATATTTAACAGACAGACATGAGAGTGGAATCTTCTCATCTACCTCGGCAACAGAGTGAATATGCCTGTTTACCAAAATGTCAAACTATTCCTTTAAAATCTGAACTGACTTAACAACACATTGAATATCCTCATGGTTGTGCCTGTGCACTTTGAAATATGTTGTGTTTTGACTGCTTTTATGCATTTGTTTACATGGTGGTGATGACAGAGAATGGTCAAGACAAAGTGAATAGCTGCAGCCACAGGAGGACACTACCTCTACATCAACGTTAGGAGAGCTTTCTCGGGGGTCGTAGTCGTACAGAGCCACCATTCTCCGTGTTGACATGGGATGTTGACGGCCACTCCGCCTGTTTCTCTCTATGGGGAGGAAAAGTAATAAAAGACAGATAAGAAACTAATCAGTGGGGATAATGTTAACTTTTCAATCTGATCATCTGGCTTGCAAGGTAATCTATTCCTGTAAAAGCCATCTTCTGGTGACAGCAAATATAGTGGAAATTAGCTAAAAGCAGTTCACACGTGAATCAGTGAGAAGTGAAAAAAAGCAGTGAAGATGAAGCAGAGAGCAGAAGAGCATCTCACTGGACACAGACCTCTCTTGGACTTTCTGGACCTGCGATTTATTGAGCGGCCATCTTTGAAACGGTCACAGTTCACTTCACAGGAAAGCAGAAAAACAGGATTAAGTGCGAGGAGAATAGTAAAGGAGAAATGCGTCAGTAAAGGACAGTTCAGTAAAGCATTAAGTTGGTCAGAGGGTGTAATAGCAAAGGTCAGAAAAAGAATGTGCGGTGGTCCTGAAGGAAAAATGATGTCTCACCTAACTTCTCCACAGGAGTGTTGAGTGGCAGGAAGCCCTGTTTGAGGAGCTGTTCCATCATGTCGTCATCCTCTGTTTGGATCTCAGAGACCATGTTGCAGGGGATCAGACCCACTCGGTCTCGGACCTCCGCCCTGTAGAAGCCATCTGTGTCTTTATTCCCAAAGACCTAAAGGAGCAACAAAGTGTCAGGGGACGACAGGCAGCAACACAGAAAGGACAGATACAACCCAGTCACCAGAAAATGTTGGCATCGTTTCTGCAAACTGCAGGTGCGTTGCATTTGCACATTATTATGTAGCGCATACATTGAAACTTTCTGTTTTAAAACACTGTGGTTAATGTGGTGAGGTTTAGGCACAAAAATCACTTGGTTATGGCTGAGAAAACAATGTTTTGGTACCCCATTTTGGGGGCACTATACTGGCAGAAAAAGCAGTGATGTCTACAAAAAAAAACTGCTTTAGCACCTAAAAAAATATTATATATATATATATATATATATATATAATATTTTATAGCTGCTGGAAAAGCACAGATATGTTGCTACAAAACAGCCAAGTTTGGTACCTAAAAAGATGCTGGGAGCACGGCAAGGAATTGCTATATTACAGCGCTTTTTTTTTTTTTGTTGGCCTCGAACAGTGGTCTATAGCTTGGAGGGCATCTCACCTAGGTCTTCCACCATCCCTTCCACCTCTCGAGAACAAAGTCAGCTTATATATTACCTCAATTTATAAACATGACGCATATAAAATGTAAAAATGTAACATATTCATTGCAGAATTGTACAATAAACATTTTTTCTGGTGACTAGGCTGACAGATACTATAAAACTAGTATGCAACTAGGATTGGCAAAGATTACTACAATTTAAAGAAACATAAAAAAGCTAGTTTCATTTATCATTTATTTTTAATTAGAAATAAACTGTCTAAGAATCAAGCCACCACCTTGATGATCTGGCCCTCCTTGAATGGCAGCTCCTCATCAGCAGCATCAGGGTTGGGAGACATGGACATGGGGTCATAGTCAAACAGAGCCACAAACACACGTGTCATCTCCTCCGGCTCCGACTCCTCATAGTAATCCGTGGAGCGCCGTCCCCGCCCGTGCCTGCGCCCGCCATAGCCGTCTGAAACATAGAGGAGGCCTCTGCTGCTACTACCAGCCTTATACAGCCACGCTGGCTGTAGAGGCAATGAGAGCAGAAGATGTCTCTTTGTTAGAGCTGACAGGGGAGAGGGCGATGAGATGCATGTGTGAAAAAAGAGCCAGAAATCCAATGCGATAATTATGCTTTTAGTTTTAATCTCTGTCACTTTGAAAACAACACGCCTTGTTGTGTTCACACACTAAAAGCAAAGGATGCTTTTACAAAAAAACAAAAGGCTCGCTACAAATGTAGCCGGGTTCTTCGTTCACACATCTCTGCTTGCTGGCGTGACACTCTCTAAACATCAGAGCACACAGTACAACACAGCACAGACAGGAAACATGTCAAGCAGTTTTTGGGGTGCAAGGGGAAACTGAATGACTGTGCACACCAGGAGGACACAAGTAACACTGCACTATTGTTCATTGCTGTTTCACTGCCTTATCTCACAGAGGCTGATTAACATGCATGCTTTCCTGGGATTGGACATGAGGAAGAAATCATTCCTACATCAAATGCAGGCGTACGGTCATGCTTTTAGGCCACATCTGGAAACAATGTGCAGCGAAAAAGGGCAAAGGAGGCACGTTCCCGAGGGAGATAACACATCAAATGCCCCAGCAGTTCTTGGCAACGCAGATATCAGTGAGGGGGAAGGGATGAACCTGATATCAGTTCCCCATGCTTCTCATGGATCACCATGTTAAATGTTTCAATGGCAGATTGTAAGTCTGGATGATGGCTCAGAGATATTGCAACCAATGCTAACTAAGCAACTGAAATATGCTTTTGAAAGATGTAAAATGTGCTTTATTGGTGTAAAACGGGTTTTACTTTGATGGCAGCAGAGTTAATGACTGTGCAACCGAGTGATACCAACAAGACAGTCTTTCCTTCTCACTGTGTTGTTAACGGTCATGCAAAATTAAAGCAAACGGGCTACTGGCTCATGAAGGCGGAAGGAGAAGGAAAAGAGAAGGCGGAGAAGCTAAGGAAGAGGAGGGCGGGCTAAGTTGCAGTGGAGTGGGAGGGAAGCCTGGATATGGAGGGTGAATGGGAAGAGTAGGAGTGAGTTGGGGTTTCTTGGGATTGAAGGTGTAGGAGTACATACAGGGAAGGGATTTTCATTCTCCAAAAAACGGGAAAAGTGGCCAGTCTTGTCTTCCCCCGTCAGCTTTATTCAGCTAAGCTAAAACTAAACAAAGCAGCTAACTGTCCAGCACAGAACAAAGACCACCATATCACTGCATGTGTTCAAGACCGATTCTTGGCCTTTTCTGTCATTGTCAAGGTGAATTGTCAGCTGCACCACATACCATATTGATCCTCTGAGGACATAGATCGCCATATCCTGCGCCGAGCTACACTGCCATAGTAAACATCCTCCTTGACGGGTGAGAGGTTCCCCTCACTCCCCTCACTGTTACTGTCCATGGTGATCTCTACAGAAGACACCAATCACAACGTTACGGTCAGAGATCCCCGCACACACACTCTGCTCTACCCCATGGCCCATTCACTCATGCTGAGACAGTAGGATGATGAGGTTGCCCTGAGGTGGGAGGGGTGTACAAGGCAACAGGTTTCACTCTGGAGTCACTGGGTGTAAAACAGCAATGCTTGCACTGTTGCGGGGAGGTCAAATTGGGTGGTCATGTAAACATGTTAACCCACAGTAAACACAGGCATAGGGAGTGTATCTGGGAGAACTTTCCTGCAAAACTGCATGTGAACATTTGGCGAATCCAGCTCGTGAGGATGGACAGCTACAGGGTGTGCAAACACCCCACAAAATAAGGGTTCTACGTGGTTGTTTAAGCTCTATGGGAGAGATGTACAGCTCGGCTCACATGGGTAAGGGAAACACATGGTATAAATAGCACAAACATCAGTGGCCCTGCAGGTGGGGATGACGCGTCTCCTCATGTGGTGACCTCACTAACCAATGGATGGGATGGGCCGTTGCTGAGGGGGGTTGCCGATGTGAACCGGCCTCCTCCCTGAGTGGTCCAGACGATCAGCGCTTCCGTGTGATGGTGAGTTCCCAATGATCTTTAGAGTAAAAAACAAAAGACATGAGGTTAGAACAACACATCGCCTGCATGTTGAAGTAAACATTTAAAGTCATTTAAAAGAATCCCACAATCCTGTTACAACAACTGAAAAACCATAAGAGCAAATGATGTGATTTCCATTTGTCCTTAGGGAGGCAAAATAATAGTAAAAAAAAATCCATAAAACAATAAGGAAACCCAACAAACCATCAAAACAAGTAAATCAAATCAACCCCCAACACAACAACATGGACTGAGGAGGGGGGTCAGGACGGGTCAGATGTTTAGCTAAAGACCATTTGTTTGGTTTGTTTTGTTCTGTGCATGTCAGCTCCTTGATGAGAGAATAAAGCAAATGGAAGCACAAAAGACACAAATGATGAGTAAAGAATAGAAAGAGTGGATGCGAAGAAAGAGTATAAGAAGAGGATGAGTGTTAATGGATAAAGATGTTAGACGAGCAAAGCCATTATAGCATCAGCCTGGGGCTTTGTATACAACAATCACAACATTTAATATGTGAAAAACAATAATGAACACCAACGTTTTTTGCTGAAACAAGAAAAAGAGAAAAGCAAGAGATGATGCGTATGAGTTGAAGGCTAAATGAATCACTGCAGGCTGCAGACGTCTTGATCTGGCCTTATTTTGTATGTGAAGCAATGAGAGGTGGGAGATGCTGAGATAAAGCTCCAAGCACAAGGTGGAGCATTGATGGCGGCAGCTCTAGAGAGCGAGACATGGAAAGCGACAAATGAAGGCGGCAGCTGGCAGAGGGAAGGCAGGGGCAGGGGGAGAAAAGACGGGAGCAGGCACGTCCCCATGCACTGCACAGAGACTTTCCTTTAAATGGAACCTTTCCCCTCAAAGACATGAGAAGTCAAAACGTAGTTAAATGGCCTTTAGGTAATTGAAAGCTTTACTTTAAAATCCACCTGACATTCTGAGTACAAGCAAAGTAACTCACACAAAATAAAACATCAAATCAGACCAACCATGAACATGTGATAACTCGTCATAAAATGAAAAATAAAATGCCAAATGAAAGAAAAGAAAAAGGGGGTAATCGTAAAGAAAAACAGACAACATTAAGGAAACAGAATGGCTGCAGCTTGCTGATGGAAAGTACAGCAGAAAGTCTGAATCACACACCAGCGGCTGGTCCCGGTTGAGCCTGGACAAAGACTGGGCCCTAGCCTCCCTGTGGGGGCTGTAATAGACCCTGTCCAGCTCGTTCAGCCTGCCCTCGCTCAGGGCCCCTTCCCTGGAGTAGTTTCGCGGCCCACCATCCCGACCAGGCCCAAAGTGCTCCCTGTTCCTAAAGTCACCTGTGTGTACTGACTTGGCTGCAGTCACTGGGATGTCAGAGAACTCCTCCTCTACGCTGCACTGGCGGGTCAGAGTTCTTTTACGGCCCATGGCCAGTGCACGCCTTTCTACCGGGCCTTCACAGTGAATGATGTGAACGGGTCCCCGCATGGGGCTCCCGTGAGCATAGTACCCTCGATAACCCCGGCCTAGAGAGCCTTCTTCCTCACTGCCGCAGTCTAACCCACTGTCAGGACTCTTGGTGTTCTGGCGGTTGGGTCGTACCAAGCTGCGGTCGTCTGCGGTGTAGCAGTAGCGGCTGTCGGTGAAGCGAGGGGAGGAGCGCTGGCGCTGCAGGTGGCGGGAGTTCTTGCTGGGGGTGAGATGGTTGTGCATGTGGCTATCCTGGGGGTACGTCCTTCGCTGAGTGTGTGGCGTCCCTGGCCGCCCGCCGTCTTCAAAGCACAGGCGCTGGCCCATGCTGTCCACACAGTCCGACTCTTCCTCCACCTCGGGGATGCTGTGGAGACGCTTGCTGCGGAGCGACTTCTGCTTCACCACCTCCCTCTGGAGGTCCCAGCAGTCTCTTTCCTCGGCTAAGTCCTGACGCTTGTAATATGCCTTCAGTCATGACCAGGAGGCAAAGTTCCACCATTTCACAGTTCAGTTAATCAGTTCAATTCAAAAGGTTCAGTTTAGATTTTTTGTGAGGAGGGTTGAAAAGTTTTTCGGAGGTTTTAGAACACGCAGGAAACAACACAGTATGTGAATAGAACAAATGGGGGGGAAAGACAAAATAAAGACAGAATTAGTTATTTGTGGCAATGTAGTAAGACATGCAGTCTCATTCCGTGAAGAGGAAATGGCATGCTCTGAACAGGAATCTCAAAGGCTCAAATGTGGAGTGATAACTGATAAACTGAGTGTGGGCACAGAGGTTGAATGTGGAAGAGGGAATTTCACTCGTGAGAAATTAGAAATATCCAAACAAAAAGTAAGTGACAGGCTGAGTCGGTGCCACGGGTGAGGGATAAATGAAAACATCAATGTGGATGAAATTAATTAATAAATCTTAAATGAATAAAAAAATTAACAACATGAAGCTGAGTGAGTGGAAGAATCAGCTGCTGAGGACATACTGTATCAGGACACTTCTTTACCAACAATTTCAAATGTAGTGAAACATACAGAACTTCCTTCAATGTGCTCACAGAAAACAACAGCAGAAGCAAATGTTACAATTTATCTTTACTATACTCTTAACAATGTCTAATTCAAATACTTATATCATTACTATACATATTTTAAAATAATGTTTTTACAGAAATTAAAGGGTGATGGATGATGTGCAACAGTGATTTACAAATAGATGGCAATGACAAAAAGGAGATGCAGCATTGGTGTATTTGATACACTAATGACTACCCCTCATGAACATCACATTACTGTACACATTTAACTGAACAAAAACAGTGATAACCTCACCAAATTTGCAAAGATTTTATAATTACTTCAGGCAGCAAGTCTGCTTTAATACAGAGGACCAATCAGCCACTAGTTTAACCCTCACTCTTATAACATGATGCTTTTTCTTTCTCATGACGGCAGATTGGCTGTACATCCACACGTCCCCACTGACACACCAAATGAAGACAGGATCATGTACCAACAATGTTAACATTTACATCGACAGTAGAAAAAGTAAACATTACGACATGACGGACATAAACAAACGTGAATATTTCCATTTAAGTACTCACTTAAATGAGATTCCCATATGCACCTGATATGCCATGACCCTTTGATACAGCACAGTATATTAAAATTTGCACTTCAATATCACATTTGACTTTAACACTTGTAACACTCCTTTGGTGCAGTGTAAAGAGCATCATAATGCAATGCAAACCATAACGAAACATTATGCCTTTAGTTTACAGCCTTCCCCTCTAGCATGCGCTACAGTAATGTTTACACGGCCATTCCCATGAGCTCAGCCTTGATTGACTAAAGCAGTGCTGGAGGGGCAGGGGTGTAGGAGCAGGCTGGGGTGGGGAGGCTGACTCAGCTAACACAAGGCAGGGGAGCTCAGCCAGGCAAAGCCACGGCGGGCCTGGTTGTGGAGCCTGTGAGAGAGAGCAGGTACCTCTGAAGGTGGCAGGACCCTCCCTCCCTAGACTCCAGTCCCCCCCTCCGTCCTCTGTCCTCACCCTGGCCACTACAGATTGAAGGTGTGCAGTATGTACCTTAAGAGTGTTGTGAGAGTTGATGCTGCGCCTGCGGCCCTCCTCCAGTTGCATCTCAGAGTAAAGATCTTCCTCGTCCTCCTCCATTATGTCGGACAGGTCAGAGCCCCGGCTACTCTCTGTGTGGTACTCCTCGCTGTGACTGTAGTGGTGATGATGGTGCTGCAGGAAAACAAGAGAGACAAAGATGAAAGGGAGTGAATTAGGTAGAGATCAGCAAGTTTTTATATATATATATTTTTTTATATTCTTATCTTTTATCTAGGCGACATCTTTGGTGCTGGATTATGTGGCAATAGTCACCATTACCAAAGAGACACAGGAAAGTGTCTATGACAGAGACTCACACCAGGTTCTCTCTGGAGGCGGCACGATATGTCAATTGTTTTGCGAGCAGTAGCTTTGCTGTTCACACCAGAAGCCCATTTGTCTGTGCCAGTCAACAAGCGCTTTTGCTCCTCTGCTCTTTTCTAATCACACATAGAGCTCTGTCTGTCTGTCTGTCTGTCTCTGTCTGATTGTGTGTGCATGTGTCTGCTCATCTCTCTCGCCCTCTGTTTAGATACAAGTGACAAATATGTGGAATAAGCACGCCTACATAATTTAAAAAACAATCACAAACAGCAGCCATACTGAGCTATTTCTAGAGTTTCAAATTTCATCATGGGCGTAAAAATCGGGGAAATAAAACTGAGAGAACAGCAGGAGGAGGGGCAGGATCAGATCATTTACATCATATATATCCTTTATATAATTAGTAGCAGATTTTAGCTATGTTTTCTTGTTAGATTCGCTCATGGTCCGCAGAGAAAATAGACCAGACGCAGAAACTCTCTCTGCAGATAGAGAGCTGGCCAGGGAGCTCAGCATCGCATCCAGTATGAACAGCTCAATGGTTTAACATGGGCACAGACAGGAAGTGAGCAGCACTCCACAGATAATCGAGGTGCTTTTGGTCAAGTGCGGACCCAGTGTCAAAATACCAATGATGTCACCTACGGACTCAGACAGCTATAAACTCCAGTTGGCCTGCCAATTTCCTTTAGCTTTCAATACTGATATATTTAAACAAGTCTACAGCTACTGGTTAATTTCTAATCACATCCAGGAAATGGTGTTCACATAGTTGTGTGTGTGGGTGAAAAATCTTGTATAGCTACACAATGTGCACTAACATTATGCAAATGTTTTGCCAAAGTAGATTTTCAGTTTACAGCTGGATTTGTTAACAGTTATCTTCTTTCCCTTAAAAGTATTTATTCAAAAAATATGTTATACAATGTGGAAAATAAAAGTATAATCTTGAGGCAACACAGATGCAGGAATACTCAATAAGAAAGGCTTAAATTGAGTGTGTGGGATCTGATTTGATTTCATTCAATTGGACTTTGCCCATATGTAGGTACAGATTCCACCCTCCTCCCAGACACATGATTCACATTTACTGATTGTCTGAGCACAGCTTGTTGTGTTTTCTGTAAAGTACCTGTCTGCCCAACTCTGAGCCCCTGAGGAATTCATCCACCGAGGCTCCTCTTCTCCTCGCATGAGGAGAGTCGTAGCCATCCTCCTCCTCATCAGAGTTGAGTGGATGCAAGGCGTTGCCTCGCTCACTAAAGATATTCCTTTTCTCAACCTGATAAGAGAAATGTTAGATATTTACACTGAAAAAAAAGCATCAAAATAATTGAGTGTGACATACCTGCAACCATAAAAAAAAAATTCTCAACCAATGAAAAAATATAGTAAGGTATTTAAATGTTCCACTTTTTGCTAGTGTAGGTTCATAATCATTAATCATAAGAGAAACACTTCTATCTTGAAATCAATACTTGTTGTGTTTATAGCTTTTAGACATAATTTAAATCACCTTTTCATCTGACAGATAATCCTGTTTGCATCATGAAAAATCAGATTTCCATAATGAAAAATCATAGATCACAACATGTATAATATAATACTGTTACAATTGATATCATCGAATTACCACGCACCCGGTTGCCCTCGGCAAACACTCTCTGGGCAGCTTCCCTGGCCATGGCCTTGGCGATTGTGTTGGGGATGGGGACTCCCTGAGGCTGTGGCAGGATCCTCTGAGGAGAGGGCGATCGCCGTGGCTGAAAGTGCGGCGGCTCCAGGTTGGGTCCACGCATGGGAGGCAGCGGAGAGGGGGATCGCTCCCACGGCTGGGCTGTCCGCAGTCCCACCTCATGCTCTTTGGTTTCTGGCTCTCTGGCACTTACTAACGGTTTGGACTTGGGCATGGGGTGGCGCTGGAAATGAGGAGGGGGTTGGCAGATGGGCTGCGAATGCGGCTGTGCGTGGGGCAGCGTGTGGGGCTGGGCTCTAGGCAAAGGCTGCACCTGGGGCTGAGGATGATTTGGGGGGTACGTCGACGGGTAAGGAGGATGGGTTTGTGAGTGTACCGGATGGGGCTGCGGGTGGGACATGGGGTGGGGAGGCGCAGTGGTTCGGTGGGAGAGGCGTGGAGAGCCCAACAGATTGTGCGGGATGATGGCCACAGGCGAGTCCTGGGACTCTCCTTGTGTTGATAACGTCCTTACAATGACTTCCCTGGCCTCCAGACACTGAATCCTGTTTAACTCCACGGTCACATAGTCTGCTGTGGGGTATAAGACCTCTGCTATCTGTATTCACAAAGGAACCAGAGAGTCCTTACCAAAGGGCAATTCAGAATGTCAGCATAGAAAAGTACTCACTCTGTAACCATACCATCATACAGACTACATGCATTTCTAGCTCTCGTAGCTGCTGGCTGTTTATTAAAAGATAAAAATCCTTTAAAACATATCATAACACACAGATTTGTAAATGTACAGCTACAGCACCGTAAACTGAGCATGTTTAAATTTAAACTATAGGTCTTACTACATGCTTGTTGGAAAATGGTCACTCTTTTCTCTATTCAGCATGCTGATTTGGGTTCAACATTGAACTACTATGGACACTATCATGGTTGCACACACACACACATACTCAAAAAGAAAACATTATCTCCCTGTGCCAAAGGGATGTAACTCTGACTCCAGCACCATGGAGCCTGTTACACTTTCTGTTTTACAGTTATATCTTAAGTGATGCTTGTCTCTGGGGGATGGATTAGGGATGTGACGATATACGATTTTATTGTGGATCAGGATAAAAACCACTCACAGTAACAACAACCAACAATAAGAGATACCCTACAAAAAGAGGCTGCATACACACCAACCTCCAAAACTGCGAAAGATCTTAATCAAGCATTGGCATATTTCATGATGAAAATATGATGCCATTTTAAATAGTAAAAAAAGCCTGCCTTTTTAAGATTGTTTAATTGTTTTTCATCATAAAGGATGTTCACTAAAAAAAGACGTGTCCTATCTGTGATGCAACAAGCTACTTGTTTCTTAAAGAAATGTACACCAAAGTGATTCCAGTATGTTTCAGTGCCATTTTTAGAGTTTTTAGCATATTCTCATGATTATCGGGATGATACTGCAATTATTTCAGCCAGGATAATTGTGGCATGAAATTTTAATATCGTCCCATGCCTCGGCTGGATATCAGCATTATATCATTTCTCCAGGAGATGGCAATAGAGCACTACTCATAGAAGTCACTACTAAGGAAGGCAAAGGCTACCTTTTCTAAGAACTGTATTGTAAGACTGGAAAAAAAGAGACTTGTTCTGACATTTGGTACCTTTTGTCCCTTTGTGCACACGGCGTAGCCAATCACACTGGCACCGTTGGAGGTTCCTGAAGACGTCAGAGGCGGCGGCTTCCATCTGACCTGCAGGACCCCCGGCGTCTGACCACACTGGACCTGCACCTCCTGGGGAGGGAGAGGGGGCCCTGGGGAGCACAACACACACACTGGATAAGGAGAGAAAAAAAAGACAGCTCAACAGCAGCTAAATCATTTCTGCCTATTTGATCAAAAAATAATGTGCTGACCTCGGTGCTATGGACTTTCCACTGTGCTATTCAATAACCATTTCACAGTGGTATGAAACAGGGCTGTTCTCATTCTGTATGTCTCACATGTGCAGTACTGTATACAGCCTAACCTCCCAGGATTACCAAGAATTGTACTGAAAATATAATGTATACTAAATTCTAAATTATTCTAAAAGCATTTTCAATTTCACTGAAATGGCCAGCTGGTGTGTGCTGTGAAACACTGAGCCACTGACAGCTGAATGTCAAATTTATTATATTCAAACATTGTAATTCGTAGGATAATTTTGTTGTATTTATGCTCATCTCTGTGCAGGTTCATGGTGTGTATCCTGAGAGTCATTCATATGCGCATTGGGCGCAGGCGTTACATTGGTTGAAAAAGCCAAGTTTGTCAACACGCAGCCATAAATGTATGTACAGCGATATCCTGTTGCCAGATTCTCGCTGACAATATTCTATGGAGCATTAAAAAAAACACAGTTTGCTATTTCCACAATCTGTCAGTGCTGCCTGCATACTAAACAACATACCCATCTGTGCGGTGCTGCTGCTCCCCTGCAGTCACACAGTGAGAGAGAGAGCGAGCAGATGCAGTCAGCAATATCTCGGAGCTGCAACATGCAGCTGTTTGTGTGTCCGAGAATCTCCATCAACACAATCTTAATCACATTTCTACGCTGACTGTCAGCAGACAACAAGCGCAGTCTTAGAACAGCAGCAGTGGTTGTTTGGAGATTTCATTTCCTCCTGTCATTTTTAAACTACGCCTGTCATAAACAACAAGCTCCTCTGAGGACTCAAATGAGTGTAAATGAATATTTCAGTGGCGCCACTTTCATTAATACTGGACACAAACAGCAGACCCTGATTTCCAGGCAGGGAATTGGAGGCTACTCTGTGTGACTAATATTAATAAAAATGTGCTTTCGCTAAGCACTGATGAAGTTGTTTGTTTGAAGAGCACATGCTAAGTGTGAAAGCCTGATATAGTGCCTCCAGACACTGTCCTCCTTATTGACAATAGTTGTCCGCCACCGATACTGACACTGTTTCAGACGCCTCTAATTAACATGTTCAATAGATAGATCATTTAATGAACTCTCAGCATGTTAGCTCGTCAGCTGCCAACAGGAAATGTCAATTTAAACTTCAGCCTCAGTCTCTCTGTCCTCCCCCCTCTTTCTCTCCCTTTACCTCTGTGTCTTTTCCTCCTTTCACTCCCTTTCAGCCTTTTTCCATTCAGTGCTTGACTTCATAATCTCTGTGTTTATGTCCCACTTGCCTGAATGGCCTCCATCTTATCCCAGTGCCTTAACAGGGACTCTGTGTACATGCACCCTAATATTCACTGTCATTCTGAATATAACAGTATTCTGGATTTGATATGGGTCATAGGAACAACATATTCCTCTTGAAAATTTTATCCAGGCTTTAAGAGCATTATTTGGACATGTATACAGCACATTCAGAACATGTATCTCAATTGGGGTGTTTACCACAGTCTGCCACACACGGCCTTTTGTCTGTTTATGGTCAGCTCTGTGTGTTGTCATGGATGTGTTGTACACAAACCAACTAACAGCAGCTTGCGAGGCTGTGGGCTAAAGATGCATACCCAAAAGAAAAGCCCACATTTCTGGTCAGAAGGAGAAACACATCTATTCTTAAACATTATTAAAGCCTTAGATATCAACAGGTTTTTGGATAAGCACACATGTCGTAACAACCTTTTCAAGACGGGTGGTTAAAGGAATAAAAAAGAAAAGCTGTGTTCACAGTCGAAATTAGCCATTGGTGGAAAACTTTGAAAAAAAAAAAACATTTTTTTGTCAGCTAAAAGACACAAGCAGCTCCAGCTGTTCCACTTTTCCATATTTTGACATGATACACGACATGTTTGGGCGTGTTGATTGGAGTATGCACAGCTGCATGTAAACGTGATTATTAGTGAAATATTCATTTTCATTAGTCATGTAAACATATGACATAAATATATATGAATATTTTCTCAGAATAAGGGCAAACACTGGAATACTTTGTGCATGTAAAGGAGCCATTGGGAGTTTTGTTCTCTTTTTCACGTTATGTAAAGATTAAATAATCACAATCTCTTTCCTCTGAAAATATAGTCATAGGAAATATTTTATCTGCACCCACAACTGGCTAACTACACTCTTACCTTACAATTTACACACGCTCAACAGTGCCATGATGTAGCTGGCTGTGGAGACAATGCCTCTTGTTACATTCTCACTTTAAAAGATTTCCTGTAACTAGACAGTCAGGCTGTGAGACCCAAGTCAGTGCTGGCAACAGCAAAGCATCACGAGGCCTCATGGGAGAAGAAATCCCAAAGATCTGCGCTCTCTATTTACACTAATTTGGCTTCCAGAGACACTGTTTCCAGTGGTAAAGCTCCACTCTGCAAATGCATCTTCAATGTTTTCTCATTGCACTTTTTTTCCTACCATGCATGTGTCTTGTCTTATCACAGCAGCACACACACACACACACACACACACACACACACACACACACACACACACACACACACACACACACACACACACACACACAAATCCTTGAGGGCAATCTAAAAGTGGCTGGGGAAAAATGAAAATGGCTGAGATGTTTGTCAGGTTTGTAAATGTAATGGGCTTGAAGCGTGTGGCAGAGTAAATAAATAGATTGCTGTGTTGGATGTAAATTATCAGATGGCTTTCATTGTGAAATATCAGATGACTTTGAAACAGAATATTAGACTGCAAGAACGGCAATCAGATTGAAGGGTACATGAGAGCAACGCTGGCCCTTCATCATAAATACACCTTTTACATAAAACCTACAAACTAACTCTACAAAACGAACACTTTGATTCAGTCTGAGCTCTTGTCTAAGTTGTTTCCAGCCACAACCAACAATTGTGTTTTCAGTGAAAAAGCTATGATAAATCCACTGTGCGCTACCCTCCGAGCACCAAACAGCAGATACAGACAAAGTTAGTGACGGGCTTGTAAACACAGTGGAGCATTTTGCTGCTAGAGAGCCAGATATTTTTCTCAGGTATTGACGAGAGATAAAATAATCTCAAAAGGAATGTTGGACTAACATTTGCCAAGTGGCCACAAAACATGCATCCAAAAGAACGGTAATGTGTCTGCTGGACGTGTAAATAAGTAACTATTTGCCAGAAAGTTGACATCAACAAGTTTACACTGCCTCCAAAAAGCCAAAAATCAGACAGTGCAAGTTTAGGTTAAATTTTAACACAACTAAAACTAAAAGTCAGTTTCAGCCAAAATCAATTTCAATACAAAGATTTGAAAGCCATGCTTCAGACTCCATATGAGTGTACCTATGTAGGACTAAATGAGCTAAATGCCAAAGTCAACATGCTAACATACTGATGTTAAGCAGGTATAATGTTAATCGCTTTCTCCATCTTGCATACAGAAATTAATTAATTAGCACTGAACAAAAAGTTCAGCTGAGGCTGATGTTGTTAGTTTTGCAGGAGTTGGTCATAAACTCAAGTGACATAAATACAAAATTTGGCCCAATGACGGTGAAAACTCAGAAGATCACAAAGAACTCAAGTTATTAGAAGTCACCCTGAGGAGGATATAAATGTATGTACCAGATTTCAAGTCAATCCATCCAAAAGTTGTTTAGATAACTGACAATATACCATATACACCAAATCTGTGTCATTAGAGAAAATGTCTCATCCCCTGAGTCACTGGAATACATTCTCTGGGCACTGTGGATATCTGTACCAATGGCAAGATTTCAGTCTGGACCAAAGCAGTGGACAGAGCGACCAACCAACATAGCTTCACTGCATCCCTAGAGCCATGCTTATGTAGCTAAAAATATCCCAGTAGGTCTAGCCGTGACTATACAACCATACATCACATGGAAAAAAGTCCCTGCATGAGTGTGCTTTACAGAACAGATGTGAGTAATGTTTGGGATGCTGACCTGCAGGCTGAGTGCAGAACTCCACAGAGATTTCCCTCTTCTCCCTTTGATCCATCGGAAGCTGCCAAGGCACCTGATGCGGCTGCGCCACAACCTTCACCTTGTAAACTGTCATGGGCTTCAGGTTGAAGAACTTGTACTTGTAGCCCCCCGCCTTCACCATGTCGTACTCTGCACCATTGAGGAAGATGGTGTGACTGTAGTTGCTGTTGCTGGGCATCCAAGAGAGCTCAGCAGAGACCTGCGTGATGCTGTCCACCCGCAGGTAGTAAGGTGCCACCACCACATCCTTTCCCACGAGCAGAGTGCACCGGAGCTCGTCCGACGGGCCCCGGTCAGTGATGCTCTGCACTGAGATTCGGTAGGTGTTGGTGGCCAGATTGAGCTTTTCAAGAAGAGACTTTGTCCTGCCCCCGTAGGGGACACTCATGCGTAACTCCTTATCCACCAAGACATTGTAGCCACTGATGGAGCCCCAGCCTGGTGGGACCACGGGAGGATCCCAGCCAATAATCACGCTCTTGGCCAGTTGTTTAATCAGGTTGATGCGGCGGGGATAAGGCACAATGTCTTCACCGACCTCGTCAATGCTGACATCCAAGGTTCCTGTCCCGTTGCTGGAGGAGCCCAGGAGGTCCATGCCCAAGCTGCTGGTGCTTAGACAGTCTAGTTTACTGTCAGACAGCAGGCTGCTTATGCCCGTTCCCGTTCCTGTGCCGACTTTCAGTCTCTGAGGCCCCAGGCTACTGTGGTTGAGGTAGCCAGGTTCTTTAGCCACTGTGTCCCTGTGCTGGACAGAGGGTGTCTCCTCATCTTGGACAAAATCCACAAAATTGGATGGGACGAGTCCCCGCTGTCCATCCAGCAGCTCTCCTGAGAAACAAAAAACAGATAGTTGGTATTGTGGTGATTTTAAAGATTAAGATAAGATTAAACAAAACCAAGGCAGTTCAGACCTTCGTAAAAGCCGTCCTCATCCATCGTCCCGTAAACGTAGAGATACTTCCCTGCCACCAGGGGGAGCTCTGCCTCAGGATGCTCATTAGGCCCATCATAAGGATTGTAACTACAGTGAAGAACATAAATGTATAATTAACCTGCAGAGGTGTTATATTTTACACTTTTTTCAATAATTACTATGCACCATGTCAACCACTCCAATTTGGTTTGCTGAGAGCTTCTTTGAAAATATGATGTTTGCTTCTATTTTTTTTTATTTTCTATTCTGTTTTTTTACAAATATGAGAGAGCTGAGAAAAGTGTGGGTTGAAAGCTCTGGCCCTGTTTCACATATTTGTGCTCTGAGGATTCCAATTATTTTTTGTGCTGACAGGTAATTTTCTTTAGAGATAGAAACACTGAATCATCTTTAAGACCGCAGCCTAAAGCTCTGTGAGAGAAAGCAAATAGTCTCAGTGAGATTTGTCCGTGACTTGTCCACACTGTGCAGCCAGTTTTGTTGACTGTAAAGAGGTGTGTTAAGGACTTTTGGCCACCTCTCTTGCTAATTATCACCCTCTCTTCAGCTGTTTGAGTGTTTGTGTTATGTTAGTGCAGAGCTCCTCCACTTACTCTGAAAATATTTCCAAAGTTAAAGCACTATAAGGACTTTAAAGAACATGTTGGAAACAATTAGCATCTCATCCCACACTGACCTGATTACAAATTTCAGGACGAGGTTGTATATTTTTTCTTTGTTTAGTGTTTAAAATTAAACAAGATACAATGTAAATAGGTGAATAAGTAATTATGTGTAGTGTGTACGTACCTGTATCGAGCAATGCACAGACGAACTTTCCCCGTGAACCTTGGTTTGGACCTGGTAGTTGAGCTGAGCTCTTTGTCCATCTAGGGAATGCAAAAAAAACCAAACACAATAACAATCCTATTTTCAACATCAAGATGTCCTTCTTTGTGTTTTCACCTTTCACATCATACTCAGAAAACCGCAGTGGCAAGATTTGTAAGTTAGAATGAAGAAGCAAATAAACTCATTTAAGTTATATAGTTATATATTTGAGTATGAAAATGGCAGGACATTCAAAGAGACTGTAAAACCAAAAATACTGGGTCTGTATATCCCTGTGTCTGTGCTCTGTACTTTGCTGAAAGTCTTCCACAAAATAGGACAAAATGAACACAACATGCACAATATGTCTTTTGTTTAAACTTTTCACCTCCTGCGCACTAACAATATTTTGATCAATCCTAAATTGAGTGAAACCAGGAGGCCTCCTGCACCCCTGCTGTGTGGATTTTCTCTTGTTGAGCCCAAACACATTACTCAGATTAAAATGAAGAAGTGTTTTTCTCCCCAAAATTGTGATAAACTGCTGTCTGTACTAAAGGATAACAAAGGGAAGGTAACATATACAGGTAACACCTTCATATGCTGAAGGTGGAAGTTCACAACAGCATTTTATTTGGGTAAACAGGGCAGAATAAAGTAAAACTTTGGAATTCCACTCTACTGCTGTCCCATGTCGATTTTGGATGTTTAAATAGTCTTGCCTTGTGCATGTCATGCAAAGTGTAAATGGAGTAATGTGCAATAAAGCAAAAGTCATATGGGATACAAACTAACACTATCACATACCTCAGAGAGGAAAGCCCGTGCTGGGCTGCTGACTCGACTGCGAGTGAGGAATGTTGGCTTGACAGAGAGGAGCTCGGGCTTGTCTCCACTGATCTGGAGGGGTCGAATGAACTCAGATATCAAAGATCTGCTTGTTGGAGCCTCATTGCCTGTGGAACAAACAGAACTTCTACTCATTAGATCTTCACATCAAAATATAACAGAATTAATATCAAACTTGTGATCAAAACAGAGAGAGACAGGCAGAGAGATACAGAAAACAACAGTAACTTAAAAGGACAGTTCACCACAAAATCAAAAATACATGTTTTTCATCTTATCAGCAGTGCTTTTTATCAAACTAGATTGTTTTGGTGTGTTGGAGATATTGGCCGTAGAGATTTCTGCCTTCTCTCAAATATAATGGAACTAGATGGCACTCGGCTTGAGGTGATCAAAGCGTCAAAAAGAAACATCTGAAAAACCCAACAGTAATGTCTCTTTCCAGAAAACATGACCCGGTTACTAAAAGGAAATCCAGACCTTACTGTGTGAAGTTTAATGTGTGAACTATTTTTTTTCCAAACTACACCCGCTAACCGTATCACCATGCAGAAGGAAGCATGCATCTACTCGTGACAGGACAAGATGTAAACATTAATGGCATCCTCCTCGGCTGAGCTGTAATGTTAGCCAGCTCAGTGGTGCTGGGTGAGCTAGCAGTAGATGCACGCCTCCCTCTGCGTGGTGACACAGTTGGCAGGTGAAGTTTGGTACATAAAACTACTCACAACAAGGTCTGTGGATTATCTTGAGAGACCAGGACATGATTTCTGGAAAGAGATATTGTTGTTTAGTTTTTCAAATGAATTTTTTGGCACTTTGAGCACCACATGTCGAGTTTCATTCAGTTCCATTATACTGAAGAGAAGGCAGACATCTCTATGGCCGACATCTCAAACACTCAGCAGCTCACACAAAAACAATCTAGACAGATAAATAGTACTAGAGGTATGAGGAGAAATGTGCATCTTTGATTTTGGGGTGAACTGTCCCTTTAAAACTTTAACCTTGTGTAATAGCACATGGGAATTTACATTGTTTTAAAATGTAATGTGAACCTCGAAAACAGTCCACATAATAGTAACTATACCCATAATTAATATCCTGCAGATAGAGCTGATTGCATGCTGTTTACATAGCCATTTACCTGCACTACAACATGATCTACTCACTCTCCTTTTAAAGGTGCTACTATTTAAATAATGGTTTTTAAAGCAGGTGTCATTTAGCTTGATATCTCACAGTACTGTACTCTTCTGTTTCTAATAATGTGTAAAATAAATCAATAAATAAAGTTAAACTTGATCGAGTTGTAATTAGTGAAACGTTTGTGTATTCACAGAAACAAGTCAAACACAAACAGAGAACAAGTTTTGCCAGCTCCAGGCTATTTCTCACTGTGATTGATTAATTCATTAACAGTTTGTGTTTACTGCGGATTAAGTCAGAGGCCTCTCGACTTCTAATTTCGGCTGTCATTTTTTCCACCTCATTGTGAGGGAACTGACTCCTCTTCCAATATGTGCAGTGTGGAGTTACTGGCAGCAGCTTTCACATGACAGAAATGACACATTTATTTAATCGCACAGCATTTTAGTGCGCTAAGTTAATTTGGTGGCCTCTTATTTATTAACTTGAGATGTAGATGAGTTTCAGCCGCTTGAAATATGACAGCAAATCAATATTTTTGTTGGTTTTTTTTTACTAAAAATACTTACGCTTCAATATTAATATATGAACTATAAGACTGATTAAAATAAATAACTTCATACAGCATCAATAAGATGATAGACATACCTTTTCCTATGGGGGCAGCCAGTCCATTAAGGAGCTGTGAGAGGGATTTGTTGGGCGACCCAGGAGATTCACATAGAGTTAAGGGTTCAGTGCTGAGAATATCAAACTTCCCAGCCTGGAGCCGGAACTTCTCCAGCTCTTTTGACAGGAGGTTGAACTGCTCACTCTGAGACCGACATTTTTCCTCCAGCTCCCGGACTTTGGCCTGATGGCGGTGAGGGAGGGGAGTCATCGAGAGAGGAGTGAGAGACAGCAAGAGAGAGAGACAGACAGAGGCAGAGAGAGACAGGATGGGAAACAAAAGAAAACAACAAAAGAAAAATAAGGAAACCACAGGATGCAGGAATGACCGTTCTGCACACAGAAATACCAGAGTACACACAGAACAGTAGGTACGTATACCACGCTATACGTCTACTGTCTACACACAAATAGAACATGGATAAGATTTACTGAAGGACTTATAACGTGGACTGGTCATTACAGAGAAAATCCTCTTGAAATGACTTCAACTGTTACTGACAGTATACAAATCACATGCACAACTACAGTTAGTGCTAATAATACTGAAAATAAAAAAGCCTCTTGTGTCAAGGCAGTATGCATACCCAAACTGCACAGTGTCTTAGAGGATGAGGCTGATGCTATTTTATTTTATTTTTTCTTACTGTCAAGTTATCCCTTGAAAAGACCAAAACCAACAATAATATTGTCTTACTAACAAAGTTCTGTCTGTGTAGCCAACGCCTGATATTCTTCTGTGCCACAGAGCTTCATTGTTGTCCAAATACTGTTAAAATCACATCAGTGAGACTCACTGTTATGCTGGGTAACGTGTTCCTTTATTATGATGAGCATGGGCACTGTGGTTTATTTGAAGTCTGTCCTACACACTGTAGTGTACATCACACCAAACACCAAACTTGTATGAATCTGCAGCTTCTGTTTGAGTAACGACTGCTAGAAACTACAGTTTCCAGCTTTGAAGATTTTTTTTTGGCTGCTTTTTGTTTTGTTATGTTTTGATTTTTACAATTAAAAAATATATAAGTGTGACAATACCTAATAACTGATTTTAAAGTCTCGGTAAAGCAAAAATAAAAGTGTGTCCTGAGTTTCTCACACCACAGACAAATGTGTTACTAACCACCAAGCCAAATTTGTTAACTTAAAGAATAAGGTTTCAAAATCGTGAAAAAATTAGCAGTGTTCTGCTTTGAGATGCTGTGGGCGAATTCGCTGAAGCCACTGAGCCGAAGAACGAAAGAGCTGAAGCGACAGACTCTCATTAGCAGCTAGCCCAGTTGCACACCAAGTCTGTGGACAGCACACACACCTTGAACTGGAGGACAAGCCAACGTGCAGCAACAAACTCTGGTTCAACAGCTAATGTTAACACAAAGCACACACCCACTGCTGGGCCCAGCAGCTGAGTCGGCCAGAAAGACTGAAAAAAATGTGTGTTCATATGATTGTGGCATTTAAAAGAGAAGTTTATTCACGCATTTATTACACTAAAAGAGCTAAGAGAGCTCATGGGATGTAGTGAACTCGCAGTTCACACACAGGGGGTAAACAACATGACAGTGATGATATGCGCTCTAATGTTAGTAATAATGTAGTCTTTATATAGTGGCTTTATATAGAGTGGCTCTAGGGCGGCACAGTGGTGCAGTGGTTAGCATTGTCACCTCACAGAAAGAGGATTCCTGGTTCAAACCCAGGTTGGGGGGTTTACACCTTGGGGTGGGGGATTGAGGAGTTTGCATGTTCTCCCTGTGTCAGCGTGGGTTTACTCCTGGTACTCCAGCTTCCTCCCACAGTCCAAAGACATGCAGGATAGGTTAACTGGTGATTCTAAATTGCCTATAGGTGTGAATGAGAGCGTGAATGGTTGTCTGTCTCGATGTGTTAGCCCTGTGATAG
This sequence comes from Cephalopholis sonnerati, assembly GCA_019142605.1. NCBI lineage: Eukaryota > Metazoa > Chordata > Actinopteri > Perciformes > Serranidae > Cephalopholis > Cephalopholis sonnerati. The sequence goes on along the minus strand of JAGQAX010000007.1, from coordinate 13,243,512 downwards.
TCTGGCGACCTGTCCAGAGTGTACCCTGCCTGTTGCCTAATGTCAGATGCGATAGGCTCCAGCCCCCCTGTGACCCCTAAATGGATAAGCAGTTACGGAAAATGAATGAATGACGCCCATCCAAACATCCTGGACACAGAAACAGTGAAAAAAACACTTCAACAGTCTAACTCCATGACTCAGTACTACACAGTTCACAGTCTTTTCATGTTTTCAAAAAGTATTTTCTAACATGTATCCTGTGAGTTAAAAGAAATCACTGATTTTGCTTTACCAGACTTTATTACATGTTTATTAAGAATAAATGGACTTGGGGCTGAAAGTCACAGACAGAATAGGGAAGTTAGTAAGTATTGTTGGTAGTGGTCTTTTCCTGGGATTTGTTCACAATAACAAATACAGAAAATATCACCAGCCGTATACTTTAAGAGCAGGAAACTCAATTGCACAAACTAACACTAGAAACTGAACATCACTGTTTGGGCAGGTATAAAGGAAATTCCAGGTGCTAGAGCTTCATTTCTCAAGTTAAATGATCAATCATCAAAAACCACTTCTCAATCTCAAACTGACAACAATCTGAACCGGAGATGTTCTGGAGGACACTGAAGCTACCGTGGAATTTTTTAGCACTGCCCAACACACAGCGACACCCCCTGCTACTACTGTACAGTGCTGTCTATGCTGTTCTGTTAAGACACGAGTCCATTTCATGCACACAGGTTGTTGCTAAATATAACATGCTGTTAGCAGACAGACAACGAAGGAAGTCCTGCATTTGTGAAATAGAATTAGTAAATTAAGAGGTATTAGTTTTAATAGCATCATACAGTTCTCAGCTGTATGGAAAGTAGACAGCTTTAAAAACACATGCTGACTAACAGACATGCAATGCTACAATGGAAAAGGATCACAGTCATCATTTGGTGATGTGATCCTTTTTAAAACAATACACTCTTATACACTCAGACAGCTACTATCTACTGTATGCATCAGTATTATAGATGTAATGACTAATGTTTATGTGTTCTAGATGAAAGCTTTTATTTTAAAATATCTGGAATACAAAAGGACTTCCAGAGTTTTTACTGAATTTTGTTTTACCAATTAAATATATTATAAAAATGAATGCTCATTTATTGTACTTTGATATTTCTATTTGTTCACATCTAAACACACACTTTAAACACGCGTTTGGTCTTATAAAGTTAAATTTGCACACCTCGATGTGTTGCTGGGCTTTGATTATGTGGGATTGAGGTCGGTCACTGCGGCCCCAGGCATTCCTCTTTAATTGAAGTCGCTCCATATTCTGAATCTTTTCATCAATTGTTAAGCGAGCGCCGCTGAATTTTTCTTTATGATCAAGTCAGAAAGACCTCCAGTTTATGCTGTCAGTCATGTTCCAGACTTTCAAAAAGCTCTCCGCTTGTGAGTTTGCTTTGATGGGAAATGTGAAACAGAGCTGAGCGGGTAGTAAAGAAAAGAAGCAGCCCTGAATATTTCTGAAAACCAAAAAGCAAAGATCACACATCAGATTAGTTCTGTACTGATGTATGCTTTCTGTTACCTTTTACCTTTTGAGTACTTGTATATTTATCATGTTTATGATCAATATAAAACTTAGACTGTGATGAGTAATTTTGTTTGTAATGTGGTGTTACATCACCACACCCCCTTGGCCAAAGTAAACATGGGGATACTGTATTATTGACTATACTGGGAAAGGTGGAAAAAAAATCAAATAAATAAATAAAAACAATTCTGAAATACCTGCATGCTGTCCAAGTGGTTCTGTATAAGCATAAACACACACCCATTCAGTAAAAAGAGATGTAGGAAAGAAATAAAGCACAATTACACATGTGATCACTCATACGCATCTTGAAAGCACAACACTCCTGAAATCTGCTTTGAAACTCACACATACGCATCACCTTATTACAATGCTAATAGAAAGGTGAAATAAAAGATAGATAATGACATTTTGCTGTTTATGATTTATTCACCTTTCTGAAAACGACTATTTACACAAATCTGTTAAGTTTAAATCTGTAACTCATAAGTCAATTTAACAATATTTTGAAAAGAAATCTACAAACTTAGCCTAGGATTCATATCTTAAAACATGACAACTCAAAAAAAAAGAGCATAAAGGTTTGGGTAGTGAGGTCAAAACGAGCAGGAAATGGCTCTAGGCATACACAGATCTGCCCCAGGGCTGACTAGTCCCTCATCCCCAAGCAGCAACCACATAAACACACACAGTCAACCCACCCCCCCCAAGAGTCCAGACGCTCACCTCTAACAGATGGACAGCGCCTTCATGTTCCTTTTTTGCCTCAACCTGAGCCTGGGAAATACAGGGTGCAGCGTTTCAGTTCACTGTCATTTATGTTGCAGTTAAGTTTCAGTTTAAAACGCCAATGAAAGGGCATTTACAGACAAACACCTTTTCATTCATTGGTGCTCAGGGTGAAAATGGATGGAAAGAAAGCCACTGTCTCTGTCAGCACTATGCGAGGCAACGATGAAGGCTGAAGCTTATCAGCAGTTTATTTCTTTACCTCACATTAACATTTACAACAGTGCCTTGATCTGAGCAATTCTTACTTAAAGTGGAAACAGACAACTTTTCAACTTTTTGTTCCCTCGCATTTCCAAGTGGTACTATTATTGGCACCGCTGTCACGGAGACAACTGGATCACTTTCCATTTGCCGCAGAGCCTAACAACTACCACAGTTTCCACAGTTACTCTGGTTGTTCATTGTCATTTCCAGATAGTGCAAAGTACTTAAACTGATATTCTTTGATAACTGAGAATAGTGACCAAAAGCTACTGGGGACACCACCACAAAGTGCTATCCTATGTCTGTTTTGGTTGCAACATGGTTCACACACTTTTTTTGTTCCTTAAATTGAGCCTTCATTTTCCCGGGAGATCATATCAGGTGGCAGACAAAATGGCATAGCACAAGTGAGGCTTATGGGGAACCACTCTGCAGAAAGTGTCATTATTCTACAGCCATAGCATTGTGCATTTGACATTTTCCTCATAATGACAAGTTAAAGCAAAAAACTTGTCTATTTCCACTTCAACCACCAAGTTATTGTGGCTTTTCTTGCACCATTTTCACCTTTTATATTTTATGTTTTTTTAAGGATATTTAATTGTCAAAATGTGAGTTATGCAACATGAAACAATAACGTACATGCAAGACAGTTACTAGAATCAAGGAAGCATTTGTGCATTTGTCAGTTTACTACACTTACCTGTAAAGACCTGCCTGAGAGCATCTAAACCAGAGGTCTCAAACTACCAGCCTGGGGCCAGATCGGGCCATACAAGAATTTACACTTGGCCCACAAATAAATGTTTTGTTTTTTCTCATTTCAGTTTTCCCAAAAATAGAAATGGACAAAACGATTTCATTTTCAAGCAAGGCTCCTCCGCCAGCTGTAACATCAGTTATAACACCAGCCATAGTGTTGAAGCTGCCTCTTAATTTGCATTTAAAGGAACAGCTGAAATCAACATTTTGGAAAAATACAATTATTAATTTTCTTGCTGAGAAGATCGATACCTCTCTCATGTCTGTCTGTTAAACGTGACGCTACAGTCAGCAGTTGTTTCGGTTACTGTAGCTGAGCACAAAGACTGGAAGTGACAAAATAGCTTTTGTTGCCTCTGTCCAAAGGCAACAAAAAAACCCACCAACCATCTCCTTTTAAAATCACTTCTTTACAAACTTTATCTTATGTGTTCAATCCCATTGTATAAAAACAACAATTATTGCCCTTAGTAGTTACCATGCAACCAGCAGAGACTTTAAGAAGTTACTAGTGCCAGCCAAGACAGAGTCTGACTCATAAAAACCATCAACATGTTGTGCAGTATAGTTGCAGCAGCACTTTAGCGATGACCAACAGGACTCCTCACAGCACACCAGACATCCTAATGGCTCTCTCTAAACCTAAAAGAAACACTGATGTGAGGCACAGAGAGTTTCAAGGTAAATGGACAATTTGTTTTCATGGAGTTTTAATATAACTTGTTCCAACACAGAGAGCTGTCATTCTCCAGCAATACAGGGTGTTCAAGTGCCCCTATTAGGAAAGCAACAGGCCACTGGCCCCCAGGTAATTGGAGTTTGAGACACTCATTTATGTAAACTGTCCTGACATTGCAATCCCTGATAGCTCGCACTCCAGAAAACAGATTTGTTGCTACAGTATCTTCCATTTCTGTTGATTCAATGATTACTAGAGTTATGCCGATAGTGTCTAAAACGCTGGACTGGGTATCAGTGAGTAACCCAGTCTATGCACCGATCCATGACCATGTAATTCATTAAAAAACTTTAAAGTAGTTTAACACGGCAATTTGTACATACAGTATTTTACAGTGGATAAAAGGAGGTTTTATGGTAGCAGCATACAACTGTTACTACTTTTTTAAAATGTAATCCTATCAGATTGGTACACGGTATTGAGAAGGAAAAAATAGTATCGGAACATCTTTAATGATTATCTACTGTAGATGGTCATTCAAACAATGAATATGTTGCTAGGGTGTATGCTTGAATTAGTTATGTCTGAGAAAAATGGCCTTGACTAAGGCTCTGTGCAAACAAGCATCATTGTAAACAAATTTTTAAAAGATGTTCCATCTATAATAAATGAGGGATGCTGGTGCATTCAGGAGGAATAAGGTTTGGGTATTATAGAAGCACTGAACTGTATAGAAACATAGCACAATACACGCTATTTTTCTTATGGGAACTAGAAACATCTGTTGAGAAAAACAAGTGTTCCACATGAATATGAGAGCATCTGTGGACTTTGCAATTTCATAAATCTACTTTGCAGGCAATTAATTTGTGAGAATGCAGAGAGCAGCCAGTGTCTGAAGGAAGATAAGGCAGTAATGAGCTTCTGTTAATGAGAGAAAAAAGCTGAGAACTCTGCCTGTGAAAGGCTGACTGTGAAGTTAGAGCAACACTGCAGCAACAGCAACACTGGGGATACACACTCAGTTTCTGGAGAAGGCATTGGTGACAATTCCTATCACGTTCACACTATCCGCAATCTCAGCCATTGCTAGGCTTGCTTTGACATTACAGTCAGCTCCAGTGCACAGAGGAGGAAGCCCGGCCATCAAATGGCCTGGCCCAGCAATTTTTGCTTAAGCAAGGCTCTAAAAAGTGTCATATCTACTCTGAGTTTTGAATGTTTGATTTGCTTGCTTGTAACAAACAAGAGGAGTGCTCCTGAAATGTTGAGCACCCAGGGTTTGGAGAGTGACAGACAGCTGAAGGATGGGGCTAAGAGGAGAGAGCTCTAGTAGTGCCAGTGATGGAAATGATGAGAGAGGTGAGTGCTATAGCCTATAGAGAGCATCTGTCTTTGCCCTGCTCTCTATAATACAGCCTTTGAGTTGACTTTGACCTTTTGTTGGACTGTACCAGTGCCCAACAAAAAGCTCTTTGACTCATGACACGGGCGCAGGCTGAGCAAACAAGACAGCCCAGACCTCTGGTGCTGCAAGTGTTATATAACCTGAGCTCCCTTACCTTCTGAAGAACTTCAATCTCCTGCTGCTTTGCATTGAGTACAGCCAAGGCCTGCTCATGCTCCAACTCTAGCTGCTGCCTCCGCTCCGCAGCCTCGCGCATATGCTGTCCGCAGAGGGTGCAGGGGTGGAGAGCCAGGAGGGAGGATTGTGGAGGGGGTCGGGGGTGGGGAGCATAGAGAGGGCTGCTGTTAGTGGAACTAAAATCCAATGGCACTGAGCCAACACAAAATGCATCTCCAGTCTTCGACTCCACACTCAGAGACAACACAAGTGTTACATGTGCACACACATCACACATACAGAGGCTGGTTAACAAGTGTACTGACCTTTAAAAACCCTTAAAAACAAGAAAGACATAAACTATGCCACAGCAAATGCCATGTGGGAACAGTTTATGTCGAATGATCTGCGGGAGAGATCAGATCAAATTTTTGCACAAAGGTGCTTATGGATGAGGACTAGAGATGCTTTGCTGTGTGAACAAAAAACTAACATCAATCCACAGTCAGGTTTGCTGCCCCCTTTAGGTAACACAATACCTGTTAGAAGTCTGGTTATGGTTAGAAGTCTGGTGGACTGTTTGAAAAGCTGTCCTCAGCGATGTTGTCTTTGCGTGATCAATACAGGGTTTTACGTTACATGAAAAGGGTGAGCAAACTCCATTGCGTGCTCACTTGTCTGTGGTCATCCATAACAACAAAAGAAGCCATACAATACAAGGGACTGAATGCTAGGCTCTTCATAGCACAATATGCCCGTGTCATCCAGTCACACCACTGCTCCCACTATGTGTGAATACTTGCGACACTGTCAAGTGAGAGAAGCAAATGACATTTTCATGCCAGTAAAAATTGAGGTCTAAGATAGGTAATGTCATCAAACGTGTAGGTGACATTATCATCATGAAGGGTGACCCAGTCTCTGTAACTCCTCTTCCTCCCCCTCCCGTCATCATAAAGCCAAACTCTTTGTCCTGCCTCATGCAAAAATCACATTCCACAGTGCTGTGGTCATATAGCCAGGTGACCATTCGTATGTCTGGTAAGCAGCCCACGGATAAAGGGAGAGATAAGCACAGCCACTGAGGTGGACAGAAAGCATTCAGAATGGGATTGAATAGGACTGCTCCCTAACAGATGGACGTAGCAGTGATACCTTATAAATCTAGCAGGGGGAGAAGGGACAGGGAAGGAGGGGAGGGAGAGGTCAGGGAAGGTAGGACAACATGAAAGGGTGGAATAGGAAAGGAAAGGAGGGAGGGGGGGGGGCAGACTGCTCCAAGCTTCTACTCTTTCACAGCTCCTGGTCAGACCTCCCAACACGACACTGGAAGGCAACAGACATGTCAGGGACATTAGACAGTATAGCGGAAGATAACCAGATGGAGGCAGTGTAGCACAGGTAGGAGAAGGGGTACTGGCAAAGGGTTAGGCTCCATAAAAACACCTGAATTAGGATCCCGGGATAGACGGACTACTAGAACTAGAAATGCACACAGTACTGAGAGATTGTGCGGTCAAGTCTGCCCTTGGAGCTGGCTTCCTCACCTTGAGCACCTGCTCTAGGTTCTCCAGTTTGCCTTGGAGCTGGTTCCTCTCCCACAGGGCTAAATCTCTCTCCTGCGTCACAGCACCAAGGGTCTCTTTGAGCTGGGCATACTCAGACTTCACCTGTGCAGACAGAACAAGTAAGGAGCAAAGACACTGAGTTTGAGAGTGCAGCCGTACTACACTTTATTTTCTTTGGGTCAAACCAGGTTGTTAATGTTTTAATCAAATGCATTTTTTGATTTGGTTTTCACACTGCTCTGAATACTGGAAGGTTCATGTTTTTGTTTGTAGATATCAGAGTAGTCATTCTCTTGCTCCGGTATGAAAGACGTTACCCTTTCAGGTTTCCTGGTCCGCCTATTACCTCCTGCCTCCTGCCTCCCTGAGGTTTAATGAGCCAGAATTCTCAAAGTCTCTTTGTTCAGTGTCAGAAAATGGTCAGATACAGTGTTCATCCTGTGACAGTGGTGAGAGTGTAATCAGAGAAAGTGGATAAATTGATGGATATATATTTACTCTTCTCCAAGCTGTTATTTTTTGTTTTGGTACCATTTTCGTTGGGAGGTGTCCTGCCTGGGTTTTTGCTGCATGGAGAAATTAAAGGTACCCTGTGGAGCTCTCTTGTAAATAAACAAAGGCCTGTTTACAGTCAGTCTCATTATAATGCATTGTGTGTATCCTTGAGGCCTAACTAACACTTTGAATGCCTTTCCATCCTCATAAAACCTCTGAAATCAGATTTTTGTATGTATCCATTTGAAAGCTGCATTGTTTACATTCATCTTAGCTAACTTGCAGTCTGCTTCCTTTCCTGTATTATCACCACCTGCCGGTCAGTGTAATAATGAGAAATCATTAGCAGGAATACGTATCATGTCACTCATTTGCTTGTGCGCTTAAGATCCAAACAAAATGGGGTCCCACTCATCAAAACATTGTAACTATGGTCAAAAACACCACAGGGAACCTTAAAAGGGTAAGTTTGATTCTTTTAACCCATAACCTGTTTTCCCTGTCTTTTTTGTCTAAGTGACAAATGGGAACAACATTTTTTTAATTAAAAACAGGCTGCAACGTAACAACTCAAGCCATGTGTGCAATGTCAATCTATGTCCACTAAAAGTGTTTGTTTTTGCCACTGACAGGCTCAGACTGTTATTCTAAGTGTCTGACAACTTATAGAGAGGATCTGTACAGAGACAGATGTTTCTGTTACAGAGTAAGATCCTTTTTGTTTAACCAGACACAGAGGACACAAATTAATGGTGCGAACATGCCCCAAATAGTTACATTACAGCTTCCTTCGCAGGCTGCAGTGCTCTCACTTCATATTTGATGAATTTCAAAAATGGTTGTTCTCAATGGTCTCTTAGACACAAAAAGGTGGCAAAAAGGGTTTGATTGAAAAATACCAAACTGACCCTTTAAGGGTGTCTCAAAAACCATGCAACGATTATCTATACTACGTTGGCAAAGATAAAAACTTTTAAGAGCTTTACATTAAATGCATCATTGCATAATGGTCATAACAGTGTAATCACTACAGAGTGGTGGTAGGCAAAAGCCAGTAAAATAATACATTTGCTAATTAGCAAATTTCCATTTATTCACACCAGAATATTACAGTGTCAGCATCTTACAAAAATAACCACTTGTCAACTCGTGATTTTACAAGTCAAATAACCAGCTGTCTCATATTATTAAATAGCTGTGTTATTTTAAATTAAATCCAAGCACTTGCAGCCGTGGCTAAATTAACAATTGCCACTTATTTCCTTTTCTCTAAGGTGGACAAAATGTCAGGAACACCATTCAGTAAAATCCATTTCAATAACACCACAAAGCCTCCAAACTGACTGTAGAGTTGAATGAGTGCCTTTTTCATACAGTATCAACAGAAACTGAATGAATGAACATAATGCACTACATAAAGGTAGAGCTGTTGCTCTGGATTGAATTCAATTGCACAGCTGTTTCCATTTTTCTGGTAGTCACTGTTGATTTTAAGCACCAAGCTGTAAAAAACGATTTGCTTTAATGCTACCTAAAGCATTCCAAGCATTTAAAACAGGCAGAAACTGGTACAGGCCAGGCGTGGGAGCATTGCTGGTTTCAGTGATAAAAGCCTTTAAATATTATAATAATGCAAGAGTAACATAATTCACTGACTCCCATGGCTGTACACCGAAACATTAATAAATTATTCATGCTTCATTGTTAACCAAGCACTAAGCATTCAATTGACTAAAGCAATCGCACATTATATTAACACTGTACACCAATTCAACACCAATGAGGTTATTATGAACGACATATAAAATATTTGGCTATTTTTATTTCTTAATGTTCTTTACAATCTGTCTCCCACAGTCCAATTGTATTCTTACTTAAGAGTCAGTATTTTTCAATCAGCTTTTTAAAGGCCCCCCGTCGGCAGCAAGATGACTGGTTCCTGCAGCAGTAATGTGGCAAAGCCCCTTCCTCAGAGCAGCCATGAATGACTAATGATTCCTTGAGGAGGGCGTTTCAACAAACACCAGCAAAGCAAAACACAAACAGAAACCAGTGAGTCTGCCTCTAAACCGCCCGCCTCTGCACAGCAAAAACTATCTACATGGATAGGAGCAACTGTCAGACCTAATGTAGACAGATCGAATGAAACTATATTGGATCCAGCAGAAGCAGGTCAATAGTCTATTATGGGCAGAGGGAGGTGCCGTTTGTAGCCCCTCCTCTTTCATTCAGAGACGATAGGGATCAGAACATGGGGGTGGAAGCGAGGGCTAATATCCGCACTGCCCTGCAGAGTGCTGCTCTCATATCCGTCAGTGTGATAACAGTTCAGCATAGCTGCTCCAGGAGCCACCCAAGTCCTGATAAGACATCAATAACCAGCATCCCACCCTTCTTCACCCCGACAGCAACTACCTGCCAATCAGCTCCTTCAGGAAATTGCCCTTCTGTCCGTAGAGAGAGGCCTGGTGCTCTTTGTTTGTTGATCTACTTTACCTCTGCGTTATCGGCTCTGAAGGCCTTTCAGGTCTTGGGGCTAAAGAGAGGTGAGGTTGTTTTAATAGAACTAGAGGCTCGTTGCTTTCATTTATAGGCCTCTGCTGAGAAAAACTGCTCCATCTATCCAGCATCCTCTAGTTTTGGATAAGTTATACTGTGACCCAGAAAGTCATCTGATAACTGTGTGTTAATGTAAAGGCTGTGGCCTGTGAAGAAACAACACAGAGTCTACAATCATGTTGGCAGCTCTGTGAGACTGTACTTTGGCACTGTAGTGCTTTGTGCAAAATGCTAATGTAAACATATTAACATGCTTGGAATGACAGTGCTGATATGCTCATGTTTACCAGGGTAATGTTCAGTGTCTTAGTTTAGGGTGTTAGCATACTAACATTCGCTGAGTAGCACCAAACACAAAGTACAGATGAGGCTGATGGGAGTGTCATTAGTTGTGCAGTTATTTCATCATAAATTAAAGTGTTGAAAGAAATAAAATATTGAACTGATGGTGGCTCTATCCACGTTACTCCTAGACTTCATGATACCTTGTGTGAATTATGGGTGCAACTTCTGGCGTTGTACTGTAACCGGCATTTTCCAATGGTAACAGTGTGCTAATGGTATACTTATCCTCTGTCCTAGAGTGATTTTACAATAAAACGTGTGGAACAATCCACCTGTTACACCTCAGACGAAATAACTTGATCATATCAGTGCCATCTCAAAACCAACTGAAACATAATGCTAAATTTTGCAGACTTCAATAATATCAGCAATAGAGGAATGTAAAAACAAGTCTCTAGTGACAACCTTTACACAGATACAAGTCAGTAAAGTCAAGATCAGACTTTTTAGGGGATATAAACATAAGAAATATACAGTTTTTAGTGGAGAGGGACTTCAAGGTATCACCAGAGTTACTACAATTCATCCTGAGGGTAATATGAATGTCTATACCACATGGTAATCCATCAAATACTTGTTGACACATGTCAATCAAAATCTCTTGGTGGTGCTTGAGTTTAAAAGCCAGGGGATCACCGAAGTCATAGGATTAATGCCCTGGGAATCATGAATGTCTGTACCAAAATTTACAACAACTCATCCAATAGTTGGCTACATACTTCACTACAAAGCAAAAATGTCAACCTCATAGTGGTGCTACAGAACAACTCAGGGGATCACCAAAGTCAGTATGATTCGGCCTCTGGCGACAAAGTTAATTCATCCAATAGTTGTTTTAATATTTACGTCGGACCAAAGAGGTTGACTGGCCGACAGACCAGTAGAGTCATCCATAGAGCCACACCACCATGGCTTAAAACACATTTTAGGTGTGCTCACAAGACGGATACAATATGAGCTTACAATCATTACAAATGTGAATGGAGCAGCACTGAGATGTATAGAGTTTATGGTCATAACTGAGGGCTTTTCGGCTCTTACCTTCTCATACTCAGATGCCTTGTGGCTATTGTTAAACAACTGGAGGTTCAAGTGTTTGTTCTCCTGGAGGAAATCTTGAAGCTCATTCTCCTAGACAAAAGAGGCAGAAAGAAAACCGTGTTTAGAACTCAAGAAGTCACCGTGATTAGGCCAGAGCACAGCACTCAAACCCCGCATGTTGTTAGCGATAGCCCATGCATTATTCATCTGAGGCGACTGCTCGAGGTTCTCTACATTCTAGAGGCTGCCATTTCAGACACTACAGTGGAACAACAATAATGTCATAATACTAGCTTTTCAACAAACTGGAATAGATGTAATAAAAGACCATAAAGCCTCACCTCTATGTGAGCAGATGTTAATCAAACATGCATTCTGATACCCTCCTAACCACACGCTCACCTACGCACCTACACACGCACACACAAGTCTTTTTTCCCCCCTCTTTCTTTCCAAGTGTGTTGAGCTGAGGGTAAAAAAATGCCATCATTGCAGAGGAGGAAAACTTAATTACATTCAATCAACAGTCGTGAGGCGTGCCGTGGATGCAATTTGCAGTGTCAACTGAAGAGTTCTCTGAGATGTGCAATTCACTACCACTACAGCAGCATGTAGGCCAAGTGGTGTTCTTGTCAGTAGCTAAGAAACCCACTAGCTCATGCATGATAAATTTACTGTAAATACAGTGCGTCTTAATGGCTGGTGATGGTGTGCCTGCTCCTTCCCCCTTATGTTTTACTTATGAAGGACATTTCAGAGGGCAGATGGAAACAGGAGGTAAGATTTTAAAAAAACATGCATGCAAGGATACACAGGGTAAGAGACTAGAACATGTTAAGCAATTTCCTTAACTGCTGATCATAAAGCATTGTTACATCAGGATTAGTTGTATGGTAAAAGCAGACTAAACAGACAAAACATCTTTTTTAAATAACACATTTTGACATGTCACAGTAGGAGAATCAAAGGCATAAATAATAAAAATATAAATGAATGATTGCTGAATTGTATTTATCTGCTTAAGTTTCAGGGTCCTGCTATTGTGCATGCTGGCAGACTTTAACACCTGTGCTTATCAGGCTGCATCTGACACCAGACCAAGCGTAGTCAAAAAGTTGATGATACAATTAAGTAATTGAAGCTTACTTTGCAGTCATCCTCTTTTTATCCACTAAAATCCCAGCCCCCATAATACCTTGCGTGAATTTTAGGCCAGAACCAGACCAAGCCTGTTCAATGGTAACAGTATCCTCTTTCCTAGAGCGACTGGGATATAAAACATGTAAAACACACCACCTGTTGAATAATGTGATCATACCTCTCTCTCTACAGCCTCTAGCCACAGTGTTGACGCTAATGTGAAGTATAATTTAAACAAAAGACAAAGATCCCTATTTGCACAGTAGCACTCCACAACATTACAATTAGCCTTAGAGACCAGGAAGTTTGTTGTCACTCAAGAGAAGGACAGACTTTTTTTTTAGTCTAACACTGGAGAAATTGAAAATGAGGTTAATTTTGTGTTTTACTGTCCTGTATATGAAGATATAAGGGTTGTACTTTACAGTAAAATTATGTCGATTTCTATTGGTTGGATGACCATGAAAAAATTGAATTGTGTTTTAGATGGGAAACTTTTTTTGTGGCAGACTTGCTGGGCCTGGGACGGAAGGCAAAGTATTTTGTTTGAAGACTGAACAGTAAAATAACACATACTTTGGATTGTTCACTGCAACATTATTGTTCTTGTAATGATGTCTTATGAAGCCATGAGGGTTGGGCACATACTCGTGTGCATGAAACAGAAATAAAAATACTATAAAAATTGCTCTATTAGCATATTGTTAAATTTAACAAAGCCTGAGCTAATCTATGGTAAACATGTACTCCTCCTAAAATATGATTTGTGATTACATACAACTCACAAAACAATAGTAACATATACTCTGCATTTGGTGTAATTCAGAATTCATTTTAGCTCCATGTAAAATGAATAAACATCATGTTTCCCAGCTAATGCTCCACTTGTCTGCCTTAACAATACAGTTTATACATTTTTATACCTGCTGATTTAATAAATCAGAGTTTTACTGAATGAAACATAATGCTGAATTGAGCAGTAGACCTCAGTAATATCTGTAATATAAACTAGCAGTAAAATTAATAACTTTATGCATTCAATTTATATGATATGAAGGAAGGATAACAAATCAGTAACACTTTTTTAAGCCTAGATGACTAAACACACATTTCAAGGTATGCTGCTGAGTTTATTTTATAACAGGCTATTTTCTAATGTAGGTTGAGAATGCAGTCAGACAGGGAAAGACATGTACTGATGTTGAGTGACAGATCTGTCATTCCAGGTCATTTTCTTCTGCAAAATCTGATTTAATACTTTTCCGCTGTCAAAACTCTTTATGATGTCTTGTGTCATTCCAAGCATGTAAAAAGTTGGTGTATGCATCAGAGTAGGATGTGCACAAAAATACAGGACAAATCATGTCCCATATTGATTTAGTAAGGGACAGTGCTTTTATTTATTTATTTATTTTTTTTTCAATACAGGACGATCTGGCAGCCTCTTATGTTGGACGAGTGGGTGCCTATTCCTATTCCTTTGGTTACAGGAACAATCTCTTTTTGTTCTGGATGCATGTTCAACACATGGTTGTTGAGGCCACAAATTTAGCTCAGTCTGGTTGTTTGTAACGTTACAGACGCAGACAGAGCCACAGGAACCAGAGCTCCACAAGGACAATTTAGAGAATACTAATTTAAATGTTAGTTAAATATCTGTTAAAAAAAGCAGTATGAGCTAAATTAAAGGCAAATTACTTTTGAAAAGAACGACTGCTGGCAGTTAGACACCAAGATAAGCCATTGGGACTAACCATAGACAATAAATGTGACTCACTTCCTTACTGTTACTTCTGCCTTTTCACTGAAAGTGGCGCCAATAATCATTACTACTACTACTTTACTACTATTCTACTACTACTACTACTACTACTATTCTTCTCTACTACTACTACTACTACCAACACTACTGCTACTACTCAATAATAAGAAATAATAATAATAATAATAATGATAATGATAACAAATTCTTGAATGGACATGATATTGTATGAACATGACTGCATAGACGCAGTGCAGTACATACATGTGCACACCACAGAGGATTAATTTTGTCAAGGACAAGCAGTAATAAGTAAACAACGGCCTGAAGACAGAACCAAAGTCACATCTGAGATCTGCTGCTTTTCCATTAATTTCATTTCTGTCACGTCCCAAAAAAAATATTGGCATTTCAACCTGCATCAATTGTGTCCAGTCAATTTTAATGCTTCCCGTACAAGCACTAGATTGCATTGGCATTCCTATTCATATCCATTGATCCTTCAATTCGGAGCTAATGTGGGCTGGCTAAGCCTCCAGGTGTTCATTCTGAAGGACAAACAGCTACTGAAAAAACAAAACAAAACAGAGAGCTCACATTTTACTGTATGCACACTGACGAGAACAGTGGACAGAAATGCTTTGGAAATTAAAGCTTGTTGTTGATTTAAGCATTTCAACATGACTGCCATCCTCATTTAAAATCCTTTTTGGAATTCGGATGCAGCAGCACACACGTAGTGATGCAAACCAAATTGTCTTGAACACAGAGAATCAGCTGTTTCTTTGTCCTATATTGTCGATGTGTTAACGCTTTAAAGAGATCAGTATACGTCATAATCCCTTGGCAAGACACATTTTTATGGAGAGCCTGTGAGCCCAGTGATGGAGAGAATCCCATGCAGAATACATTGTGTCCTATATTGAGCTGCCTCCAACATTATTCAGCTGAGGTTTTCTGCTGAGGTGTGATTTGCCATTTGAGATCTGCTTTGAATAGCAACACTACTGTACACATAAAATGTACACAGCATGATTTCAGTTGTCTTAATGGTCTGCAATGCTTAAGATACCAGATAATAGTAAAAAAATATATATAAATATATATACCCATTGAAACCTTAATAAATAAACAGTAAGTGTAAGTGATGTTGAACAATAAGTTATTGGCTAACATAGATGTTATTTACCATAGTACCTTATTATTACACTATGTAACAATATTGTAAGGCCTGGGGCAAAGTACTTGGGTCATTCCTGTGTTTAAAAGCAGTGCAGAGGCTGTTGTGTTTTACCCAGACATGATCTGACTCAGCCTGGTGTTCTAGAGCTGTGTGTTTAATTTCGACAAGCCTGACAGATGAATCAACTCTGCCATTTAACACACGAGCAAAGCAAACATTTCACTTACTCTCTGCTCTGTAGACTCAGTGTAAGCAGCATCATTTGCTCTTGTTCAGAGCAGACAACAGCAACTATCACTATTGTTCTTATGATCAGCTCAACCTTTTTAGCCTCACTCCTACTGTATTTCTTTATCCAGACCATCTGCACTAGGGACTAATGTACACATATTACAGGTAATATGTGGTTCAGTCTGAGCCTCGCCCTTCTGACTACTGACTGCTTCCAACACTGATGACATAGAAATAGTAACATTATCAGGGTATAAACAAGGCCTATTCAGTTGGCAGCCTGTGGGCCAAACCTGGCCCATAAGTATTAACTGAGTGGCAGAGCATACATATATCTGATGTACTGGTATATAAAATATGTTAACTACATATAGTGTCTGGAAGTTGCTAACAAGTGAGCCATCTAATTTCCCTTTCATCTCTGTTGAGCTACACATGCACAGTACCGATCGGGCAGGATGAACAGATTGGTATAACAACACTGCTTATCTGACACAGTTCTGACTATGCTTAGTGGCTTTTCCAAACATCTGGGCTGTGGTCAAGTAGTCAAAAAATACGTCTTAAACACTAAATAAACAATTTTTCTTGACTTTGATGGAAATGAGGTGAGGTGTGAGTGTGTGTGTGTGATGTGTGGATGTGTCTGTGATAGAGGGAGGCAGATAGAGTGTGTTATTGGTTACTATTATTGCAACTTGTTATGGCTCTGTGCATTGACAGCTCTTTTCACTCTGTTTCTGTACATTGTGATGTGACAGAAATATATTTTTTATTCAAAAAGTGAAATGATAAACATGCTGTTTTTTACTACATTCATTTTTTTCTTTAAATTGTCATCACCAAAAGCTAAAAACAGGTTTTTATATAGACTGCGAGTGTCTGGCCCATCTACATTTCCTGGTTTTAAAATCCACCCCAACTGAATTTGTAATTGAATATATCTGGCATAAACCCTTTTATCAGTAACTATGGGGACTGGCAGATGCTAAAAATGTTATTCAACTGTTTTCTGTATTGTGTAAAATGCAAAAAAAAAAAAAAAAAAAGGAGAAATTGATTGCTGACATTTTTGCTTTTGCACATACAATGCATGCCATGTGTCTGAGCAACAGGAGCTGCCAATCCCGCCTTTGAAAGAAGGTGTTTGTGCTTACAAATAGCTCATAATGAAAGCTAAGCTGACCACAGAGGCAGGCACCTCACACCGGTTACGGAGCTAAATTTAAGGTCGCCGCAGCACAGTTTAGTCCAATGACTTGTTGAGTCTGCCTGCTCTCTGCCTCAATGTTACCTTCGATTAGCACCGATACATTTTCGAGCGTCGCTGGAACAGCAGATGCTTGTCACCATGGTAACAGGCCTTAAATGCTAGCGGAGGCATACTCTTCAGATGGTCTACAGTTATATACCTGATATTCAGGAAGGTGGAGGTGCCAGATGGTTATGTCAGTGTTTACTGTCACTCACAGTGTTTATATACATGACAGCTGAACTCACTATCAGGAGACATGGCATTAATACCAGCTGGAATTCAAATACTTGGTGAGAAAAATGAATGTATACTATTTTATATGCTGTCAGTGTTTGGTAAATAGTCTGTTAGAAATTCACCAGCAAAGCAGCGGCACTGATTCGCTCACAGCTACGCCTAATTCTGTATGTGAACTCTTTACTTTAACCTGAGAAGGAGGAAAAACAGAGGAGAGACAGAGAGGTAAGCCAGTTAAGACCAAACAGGGAGTGACACTACTGTCAACTCGCCATCCCCTCACAGTAGCGTTCATTGGTCTTGTCTGTGTTTGTGTCTCTGTTCTCCAAGCTCAGTGCAGGAGGAGATAAGAGCTGTGCTGCAGTCTGTGGAGACCAGCCTGCCATTTCTGCACGCCATTTGGGGACAGTTTGTCCTTTGGGTAGCTTCCTTCGGACTCAGCAGGCTGACAATGGGCGAGGAGGGAAGTGCTGCTGTGGGCAGGGAACGTGAGAGGAGGGCAGCAAAGAAAACAGTCCTAATGGAGTGTTTATTTGGGGCAGAGAGCCACACACAAAGACAGCTCATCTAAAGAAGAGGGCTTGGGGGCATGAGGGAATGAATTCAAATAGTCTAGGACCAAACAGTGCCATTTAAATTACTGCTGAATCTCTCTAGCTCCTGCCTTTCATAGGAAAAATCTTGCTGCAGGCCATGTGCACCACTCTGTGCCTACTTCTGCTTCTACAGGTTAGAAACATGTATCATTGTTATGTTGTGCTAAACTTCAGTACTCCTGAAGCCACTTTTATGTCAGTCATGCAACTCCCTGATTGTTTTTTCTAACTCCCAAACGTAGGCCGACCAATGTCTACACTTCCACATACTTTAAAATTCTAGTGAATTCAACTGAAATTAAACTCAACATTTTGCTGCAGAGCCCGTGGGGACCCCACTTTGAGAATGACAACATCATAGCAGTAAGATGTCTTTCTGTCTCAGTATAAACTATAACAGAAGCTGAGCAGAGCTCTCCATCCCGGTATAACATTATAAAAAGTGATTAGTTATTCTGCTTAGTGGGGCTCCCGTAACTGTAATGGTAAAGCCATCCACTTAAGCTTTATTTGCACTGTGATTTACAACTCTGATGTCCTCCTGCTGTGAGAGACTGATAGAGCCTGATGACTCCTCTTATTCAATTTACAGTATGTTTCCCTGCTAAAATAAATACAATGTAATAGCAAATAGCAATGTAATAGTTGCCAGCGCTGGTCGATGGTTTCTTCAGCATACTTGACATTTAGCCTAGCTCCAACTGCAAATCCTCCACTCCACAGCTCCACCTAACAATAAAAGCTGAATACACACAGTTGTATGTGACCTGCCTGTCGTATGTGTTACCTGCTTTTCAGAAAAAAACATACTCTTCTTAACACCAACACAGCCACAGTGGCACATGGGGGTAGAGTTGTTTAACCGTAGAAACCAACAGAAAACCTGTCACTGTCATGGGACACACGTAGACATTTGGTCCCCAGCACCTCACTTCAGTCTGTCATGAACTCTGTAAATTCTGAAATAGATACATTTCAACTTGCTGCAGCTATTTATACATTAGCCATCTTCATTTACATCAAAATCTTTTATTGTAAATAGCAGAATTGTTATGACTGACAAAAATGAAAGTGAAAGAGATATACAATACATATGATACGTATAGGACACATACTAACAGCTATACTACTATTTCTGTTACTTAACATAGCAGTGCACTCAGCCTTTTGTAGTTCACCCAGACACAGAGTGGTTTTTAGAACAATATAGGAGCCCTAGGCACCTAAAAGGGCCGGCAAATGCCCAAGACCACCCAAATCAAAAAAGGCAGAGAGCACAACCACCCCCCAAAAGGCCCACCACCCACACAGACCGTCCCAGTCCCATCTGCACCCATTAAGTCCCAAAGGACAGCCACACACCCTGCCACCACCAACCTGAGCCATCCCAGGCAAAGCCAATTACCCCAGGGAGCACCCAAGACAGAGCACAACAGAGCACTGCAGTGCAGCCTGAAGTCTGACCGTGGACATCACAATTAGGAAAGGCCCTGTTTGGTAAAAAGGTTATAAAGCCACTTGAGCATTTATCAAAAAGTAGTGTTTCTTTCCTGAGATTTAACCTAATCTTTCCTGAAGGTAAGTACGATGAAAGCTCCTTTAGCCAAAAAGATACACCAAGAGGCTCCTTGATTCTCCAGCGCGTGACTGTGCACTTATTGGCTGAAATAACTGCTAGTCTGATGAAGCAAATATTGCCCCTGATATTGACTGGTTAAAATCAACAAGTCCTCCAGTAGTGTCAGTCTCAGGTTGTGTGGGATCTCCACCCCCACAATTCAGTTAATGATATCATGATAAATCTCCAGTATTATTCCAGCCATCTATATTTATCCAGAACACATGTAACAGTCAGTTTCAATCTTACATCTGGGGCAAAATTCCGAGTAGCTACTACTTATCTTGTGGAGGCATTCAGGAGTCCGATACACCCAGTCTACAGTCTGAAAACATCACAGCAGCATATGAGGTCACATGGCCATCCAGTGGGCCATTTCCACCATCAAAAACAATCCAGAGACAAACACAGACTGGAGCTGCTCCAATCAGCGAGCTTAGCTGTGCAGATACTACTGAAGTTGTTAAACATCACAATCCAATATGAAGAAGGTGCAAAACAACCTCT
Source organism: Cephalopholis sonnerati (assembly GCA_019142605.1). NCBI lineage: Eukaryota > Metazoa > Chordata > Actinopteri > Perciformes > Serranidae > Cephalopholis > Cephalopholis sonnerati. Next base: position 13,223,398 of record JAGQAX010000007.1, on the reverse strand, counting down.
GTGTTTCTGCAGGTAACGTTCTGCTGTCAGTCTAATTGTACATACTGAATGAAATCTTATTTGTGTAAGTACAAAACTGCCAGGACAGTAAGTGGGAGTGAGACAGTGCCTGGATGTGGGTGATAGCTGTGACGCGTTTATTATAATTTAAAATAAACTATAAACACGGTCGATCACTGACGATACAGACATTTCATACACCAGATGTGTGTTACGTGGACTTGCCAATGCCTATTCAGTCGGCAATAGACCTGTTCATTTAAATCAGGATCATGTTTGTCACTGTTAGGGCAATAATTTACACAATGTAATACAATGTAAAATGTATGTACTGTAACGTAAGCATGTTGTATTTGTGGGGAAAATCTGTCTACCACCTTAGGAATTATCATAGAGACAAAAGTTTACACCTCTATTTAATACTGTCTTTATTAAGCCATGTGTTATGTGCTTAGGTGTGTTAGCTGATTCAGTCAAACTTTACTGCACTTCACAGAAACTCAACACAGCATAGCATATTAACCCACTGCCAACTAGCATTGAGGAGGTGTAACTGCAGAGTATAAGACATACCAACACCAGGAAGGCAGGCTGCAATATATGCAAAGTAGACAGAGGAGCAGTAGCTCCTTTTCTTTAAGATAATGCACCATTTAATTAAACACAGGATGCTAAAGGCATCAAACAAAGTTGTGGAGTTTGTGTTATTCTACATTTTGACAGTAAGATTTTTATTTTTACTGCAAATGTATTTTGGTTACAAAATCAGTTATCAGTACTAATAATTGGTATCAAATTTGGCCCTGAAAAGAAAACATATTGGTCAATCCCTAAAAGAAGCCTGTTTTCTTTTCTCCTCTGCAGGCTCTCTCCACCTGATCTTTTTGTTCCCTCTCTTTGCTTTTTGTCCTGAGTGAAGGCCACTCCAGCCGACAGAATGACATTTCTGGGCCACTGTGAGAAACTGTCCATCAAAAAGGCACCAAATACCACATGAAAATACAAGACTTGTGTAACATATCTGTGACCTTTTATTGACCATTACTTGTAAAACCAACATGGTGCTCTGTATTGCAGCTGTACGCCTAAATAACAGCAGGGTTGTAGAGATGAACTAATGTGTATACAAAAGAAAGAAACCAATAAAGCCACAGCCTGAGGATACCACTGATGTACACTGCAGTATCTTTATATACATCATAGTACAATACACTGTACTTCCTCTGTGTTTGTGCATGATCACACACTGCAAACACTTACTGGTGCAAAGTGTCTCTCTCATTATCAAATGTATTCCCCATGCTAACAAAACCCAACCCACAGATACTGCAGCTTGAAGTTAACTGCTCCCATTTTTCAATTTCAGTCATCACTGCCTGAGAACCAAGCTATCATTACAGTAGACCCGCCACTCATTTTCTCAGGGGACGTTTGTGTGTGATGATAGCAGGCAAGGCTCTTAGGTACAAATCAATTTTAGCCTCCGTCCTATCGCTCAGAGGCCAGGGTATATTTTTGGAGCACTTACCAAAGTCTGACATGTTTGATTCTTTTTCTTCACCTCCGCCTCAAGTGCTTCACACTCCTTCCTTCTGGTGCTGATCTCAGTCTCCTGGGGAGGGAAAAAAGCAGAGGACAGCTGCTATGGTTTGTCAGGAACAGAAGCTTCCTGAGAGAACTCAGTGAGACTAGGCGGGGAAAGAGGGAGCAGGAGCATTTCATTATTCAGCAGTATTTTGGTGTGTGAGTGTATGTGTGTATGCAACAGAGAGATTTCCCGAGACTTTCTAATAGATATTACAAAATGTTTTTGTTGTCAGAAAACAGACAGGAGGTTGGGATGGTTCTACAGTTGAACTGTTGGAGGATGTTGGGTGTGGTTCTCTCAGACTTATATGATGAAAAGGATCAAACAAAAATTTGTCAGAAAGCTTTCACTCAGCTTGGCCAGTCATACAGTGGTGTCAAGACACCACCGACCTATCTGCATGAGTTGCTGTGGTAACAATGTAGGTGTCAATAACTATGTAGCTACGCTGTTGATGCAGCTTTCCAACACTGAGGCATGAGAAATGAAAATGCACTTTACCCTCCAAACAATTTATTTTGATGTCTGTCCACAGATTGTTGTTCTCCATGGTGCTCTGCAAGTAGCAGCATAGATTCTGCACAGAACCTCCATCAATCCGGATTTGATGCCGTCATTGGATGTCATGTTGCAAAGAGACTCCCATTTAGAGCAGCTACAGCATTCAGACTGCAATGCGTCTGTAGGAATGTGATTGGAATCACATTCCAAACCACCTCTAAATATGGTTTGGATCCAATTTGCAAAAATCCCATTTCATTTGATTTTTTGCAGTCCAGACTTTCTAAAATTAATCTGTCTATGCCAAAAACAGATTTGCGCTGGCAGCCTGAAAAAGGCCTACGAGTCTACAGCAATGCTAGTGGCTCCGTGAGGTTGTACTCAGGTGCAGAGGTGCTTTAAACTAAACATTAATATCAGCATGCTAACATGCTCATAACGACAATCCTCACAGGCTTATGTTTATTTAGTTTAAGTATAAGCTACAGTTGGTAACTTTTATGAAAATAACTTTGTGTCATGTTTGGCCACTACATTGCTACTATATTCTGAAAGACATACATGAGACAGATAGACTGTGAAAAAAATCATGTCCCTCCTCCTCTTCCTACTGCTCTGGCATTTGTTATAGTCCACCGTGGCGCAGTGGCAACAACTTAACAGAGCTGAAGAGTCTCTAAGGAAGCTGTCATTCATGTCAATCACAGCTCGTGAACTGAGGTCAAACTGTCAAACTAGGCAGTGCTGATCAAGTATGAATAAAGACTGTGTTACTGCAGGGGCAACCTCTAGCTCACCTGGTAGAGTGTGTGCCCTATATAGGCTGAGTCCCTTGCAGCAGCCTGGGTTTGATTCCGACCCATGACCCTTTGCTGCATGTCATCCCCCTCTCTCTCCCCCATGTTTCCTGTCTTTCTTCAGATATCCTATCAATAAGGGAAAAAACTGTCCAAAAAATAATCTTTAAAAAAGACATTGTGTTACTGTGTTGTTTATTTCTGGCCTTAGACTTTTTCAGAAACATATTTTAGTGTACTGTTTGCCTGTGACATGAGAAAGTTTGTGACCCAGCTGCCACAGTGGGAATAGTTAACTGAGGTACCAAGCAACGCCCACTAGCCAGACCAACTTTCTAATTTTACAGTTAAACAGTTCACTAAAATATGTTTCTGAAAACATCCGAGGCTAGAAATAGGCAATGCAATAATGCAGTCTTGATTCATATTTGATCAGCGCTGCCTAGTTTGACAGTTTGACCGCAGTTCACGAGCCATGACTGACATGACTGACAGACTTCTTGGCTCTCGTTTTCGTACGTGTGTGGTAAGGAAATTAGAAATGTTACAAGACAATACAGCAGGCAGAGGAATATGATTGTTTTTCATAGATTTTCTGTCTCATTCTGTGCTGTGTGATGGAGTGAGGTACCAACTAGAGCTTAAGCATGTTAGCTTGCTAAACTTAGCCAACTAGCACTAAACACAACACAAGTACAGATTAGGTTGAGGGTTTTGCCATTAGTTTTGCAAGTATTTAGTTATGAAAAAGTTATATGGCTGATCTCTCATTTTGTTTTGCAGTGTGAAGATTTTTTCACAGCAGACACGTCTACCTGACAGAGCAGCGAAAGCACAGGTGTTACTGACGACATTAATGACAGCTCTGTTCCATGTTACAAGAAAACTGCGCAGGGCACCTCTGACTACTCCTGTGCTGTTTCTGCAGCAGCCTGCTCTCATAGGGTCTATTCTGACTCTCATGTTAATTAGATATAAACTGAGTATGTTTTAATGCAGCGTCTAGACACACATTGTATACTATTGCCTGTTTTTTAATGCCTGTTGTGTTTCCATCAAGCAGGCATTCAAGTTAACCCAGCTACACTGAATGATGTGATGCAATGAAAAAGATTAAACTCAAAACATCTGTTTTGAAAAAAATCTTCAACCTACAAGTCCCTGTTCCCCATTTTTTATACATATTGTTAGCTGTTGAGTCTTTTGAGGTCACTTACTTGTCATAGCAGGAAAAGCACAGGTGTAACTAATAACCTTAACGATGGCTCTGTTCCATTTAAAGGTCCCAGTATGCCTGTATGCACAATAACAGAGCCCTGGCACTGATACTTCTAAATGGAATTCAGCTCAGTTATGGTTATTAATTACACCTGTACTTTTTCTGCACATATGCTAGGTAGAGTTTGTCTCCAATTTAAATGAATATGGATATACACAGTGAAACTAGATTTCACTCTGTCGGTTTGTAATAATATAAGGTTCAACCGGTGCCTAGCTGACACCTAATTCTCACTCCCGAGGTTTTTGAATGCCTGTTATTTTTCCATCAAGCAGCCGTTAAAGTGAGCTGACAGCTGAATGCTGTGTTAGCTAGAATTACAATGAAAAGAAGTTGAGCTTTCCTCACAATGTGCGATTAGAGCCTAAACATGACTAAAGTCTGCCACAATTTCCATAGAGGATGACTTGTTTAGTCTATCAGCGCTCTTCAGTGAATTCATCACCACTGGCTTCTCAGTAGGAGCACAAGGGAGACAGCTAGAAATGGGATATCCTCATCAAAGCTGCCTGTGTGTTCTGCCCTGCTTGGGAGATGCCACATCTCTTTGTCACTCCACTCTAATCAGGAGGTTAACGCTTTCTGGCAAGCTGGGATGCATTCAGTAATGAAGGGTAACCTACACACCTTCTTTATGGGCAATCGTTTAATGTACAGCCAGCTATTGCACTGCTCTTACAGTACAAAATACAGCAAAGTGTTACATCACCAAGCAGATCCTGTGTTTATCAGCAGCCTGAGCTCTCCATCAGTGTATGAGAAACAGCCTTGCTATGGATGGGAGTGAGAGTGCAGCTGGATGTTCCAAGATTAGCGTATAGAATTAAACAGGATTTTATCTGTGTCAGTGTGTGCTACCCATGCACACACACACACACACGCATACTCTGGTAGCATGGCGCCACGTGTCCCTGACTAAAAAAAGCACCAGCGGAGCCACCAGAAGCCCACAGCACACAATGCAAGCCGCATGTGAGAACTTCATCACAGAAATGCTCACAGCTTGGTTTGACTTTGAATACAGTATATTGGAATACATTCAAATGGAAGACAGCAGCTGGTTCCCCTCTTGACCAGCGAGTGCCAACAATATTCAGTAAGACAGTGAGCAATAGGTTTAGAGAGCTGTACCAACGGAAGTAACAGGAACAAGCTTTGACCCTTCTGGGATCAGTAACATCGTGGTGTTTCACCCCAGACAAATGACAGTTGGTATGATTAAATCTTTGACCCCGTATCTGCTGTTGCTGGTCCACCAGTGATTCTGCTCTGGCACTATGTGTTAGCACGTGCCCTCGTATTTCTGTCCTTTTGAGGCCTAAAACCTTCACACGGACAGAAAGATGAGAAAAATAAATGTCCTCAAAAGTTTGGGTTTCATGCTTAAATACCCAGTTTGGATGATTTTTTATACTTTTGGAATTTGTTTCACGTTAGGTAAGACTTAGGGTTAAGCATGAAATAATCTTGCAAGAATGTGGTTCAGTCAACTTCTTATAAAACTTTTCAACCCAAAGTCCCAAAAGACAGTTCCAGCTTTCAGTTTGTGGTCAGTATTTCTAATTAAAACTGGGAAATCTCTGCTGATGTTTGAGATAAATATTTATGCTTGAGAGATTATTCATTTACTTATTCCACTGGGAGTGATATTAACCACTGCAGGTGTTTCTAACTGTAGTTTCAATAGGATTCCTAAGACCTAAAACCCCACTGTTGTTGTGTACTATACAGTCAACAAAAGCACATGCAAAGATGAATGAAATGTTAGAAACTATGAAAAGATTAAAAAATCTTGGATGTGTTCAAAAGACTCTACATATACACAGTATACACTACCGCACTAACTCTAAATGATTTCCTTTGAGTGAATCACACAGAGCCTCCGCAGACAGCTTGCCATCTCCCATGTGGGCTGGTATCTAACGTGTACGGTTTTCAGAACCAGACGCTACAACACACACAATGAATATTTCACTCACACACTTACAGACACACACACACAGCTCTCAGGCTTGCTGAGGCCCATTTGTTTGGAGCACATTTGCCAATGTTCAATTAAAAATCCCTCTGATAAAAGATTCAAATGGCTGCCATTGTGAGTAATGAGCTCCTGTATAAGTGAAGAGGCGTTTACTGCACAGCAGATGAAGACAGATGAGAAAGACCATCCCCTTAGGCTGGATCTAGCATTCGTGCCTTGGTGGCACTAATGCAAATACAAGAGAGGTGCTTCCACAGCGATCTATACTACCTCCATGTCTCTTATGTACCACAGTCTAAGCAGCAGGAATTTCACTTTCTGTTATACGGCAGAACATCTTTGAAAGTCGATAACTCTTGACAACTTTGTTCAAAGTCCATATATATATATATATACACACACACACACACACACACACACACATATATATATAGAGAGAGAGATAGATAAATATATCTATACATATCGATTGTCTAATCATAATTTATCAAGTAAAAATTGATGGTGAAAGTGTTCCCAGTTTCCAGCTTTTCAGTGGTATGAGGCTTACTGCTTATATTTTGGGATTTAAAGCTGCTGGTTGGACAAAATTAGGGCATGATCTCAGCTCTGGGAACATGTAGTGCACATTTTTTTGTTATTGTTTAACATTCTATAGAAAAAAATTGAAAGAAATCATTGACAAATAATTAAAAGTGAAACCAATCTCCTCCTAAAGCACTGCCCATCTTACTAATCTAACTTTGGTCAGTTTATTCCTCCATTTACTTTTTCTATCATTTAATAATTGGCATGGTTTTTATGCTAGCTGCATGGCTCCAGGGAGCGCAAATGTCGGTCTGTTGGTCAGTCAGTTAGTAGGTCCACCATTCTGGCCGAGACTGAAATATCTAAAAGAAAAATTGATTGCCATGAAATTCTGTAAGTCATTCATGGTTCCACGAGAATGTATCTCACTGATACTGGGGATCCTCTGATTTTTCATCTAGAGCTACCGGCAGGTCAAACTTTTCACCAAACCTGTGCCATTTCTCAACAACTTCTGAGTGGATTGCCAAATTTCTTTTCCTCAATTGTATTGTAATTGTTGAATTATAATAAATTTGGTGACCCCCTGACCTTTTCCATCAAGAGCCATCTACAGGTCAAAATTTCAATTTGTCCAATACGTTGGTTTATGACCAAATACCTGCAAAATAAATGACATAACATCAACCTCAGCTATACTTTGTGTTTTGTACTAATCCGCAAATGTTATGCTAACAGGCTCAACTTAGATAGTGAACATCATCACACTACTATTGTCATTGTGGGCATGTTTTCAACCCTTTTGAAAACTTACAAAATGTACCTAAAAATCTGGCTTGACTACTAATTATCACTTAACTATACTTGCACTATATCAAGCTGCAGAGGTTAGTTAATGTTTTGCAAAAGAAAGCAAGAACTAAAAACAGCCGAGCCTCAGGTGTGAGCCCTGAACACAGCAGTCTTGGTGTTCAGCACCATGGAGAGCTCTCCTGGGACGACAACAGTAGCATGTGGTGAATACGGTTTACTTCAACTATTTTTGTTGCTGCTGCTCTCCACTGTGAGCTCAACGCTCTGCAACATCTTGATGAAATGAGGTGCACATTCTACAGTAACATTCCTGCAATGACTAATTAACACGAAAGGCTTTCCCCATCCTATTCTCAGTGTTCGGTCTTCTGATCTTTTGTAGTTGGGAAAGCTCTGTGTATAATCTCTGGCGAGCAGGGGTAACCTCATTACTCTCTCCCTCTCCCTCTCTCTCTTTCTGTCTTTCATCCCTTGTTGTGTTGAATATGCATGATGCGTAATGATGGGTAATAATCCTGCCTATGGCTGGGCAAAAAAACTGCTAACGTTTTCTACCAGGGGTCGATTCTATCCGAACAGCAGATATCTGATGGAGATATCAAATATAGACAGACATGCACAGGAGTGAGACTTCCTCCAGGATGAGTTTTAAAGCTGCCTCTGTTCTTCTTGCAACTATCTTTTAGGTTAACTTCACATCTAATTATGACACCGAATGCTAATCCCTTAAGAAATATGCAGGCACACAGTGTGCTACAACTCAGCTGAGCTGCATTATAATAAAACTGACGGCCACCCTAAAGAAAAAGCTCTTGACTTTTTACTGGGAGTAGTTAGGCTCAGAAACAAACAGTACATCACCTCTAACTGTGGCACATACTGTAGCTTTACAGCTAATTTGTTGCCTCTCAAAATGTCAGCACTGTTCCCCGAGATATATATATTGTCCTGAGACACTTTTTTCCTGTTATTATGTGTTAGTTTCTTTTCTCCAGCTGAGCTGGAGCCAGAGGAAAGGCCATTAAGGAGGCTGGAGGAAAGACTACCTATGCTGGGTGTTGTCAGGGTCTTTAAGAGAGGATTCCCCTCTATTACTTAACACCCAGGCACCAGCTCCACTTAGCATCATGTAGTATCTGACTATACTGCACATATTGCTAGCCCAGACACACAGGAATCGAGTGCAGCACAGCAAGCACTTGTGATTTCAAATCATTTGAAATGGCAGAGTAAGTTACATAACCTCTACAGCTTAAGTCTGTGTGCGCAGGCACAGATGCTTGCTCTCCACTAATACTGTACTCGCCTGCCGCCTGCAAGTGTGTATCTGTGTGTATGTTTGCGTGTGTGCAGTGTGTGTATGCACGGCAACATGCAGACTGACTGCTGAATCACAAATTTACAGGAAAAACAAGTGTGACTCCCAGAGGTCAACAAGTACATTCCTCTACACACACACACACACACACACACACACAACACACACACACACACACACACACACAGACCAAAAGAAATGACACAAAGAGCAGGGAGGAAAGGGTAAAGAGTAAGGTGAGAGGAAAAAGAGCGATGGTGAATGAAAGAATGATCATGGGAGAGATACGTAAAAGCAGCGAGGCCTAGATATGAATGCAAATGAAAAAGAAGGGAGAATGGGCAAAATGAAAAATGGGATGGAGGCAGGATTTACCGTCTAAGCTCCTCAGCTCTGCAGCATTTTGTCCCGGGTATAAGACCTCAGCTAGGCGTCCTCTATCAGGCATATTAAACATCATGCAGCAGTGGCAAAAAGGAGTAGCCTAGTCTGGATTCCACTTCCCCTCCGTCTCTCTTTTTTTTTCTTTCACACTCTATCTCCCCACCACAAGCATTGGCGTGCTGCAGAATCAGAAATGAAGCTGCCACTATCACCGGGTTCTGACCTCTCCGAGCCACCGAACGCTACGCTACCTGCCTGCTGATGTCTTATGAGTTTAACATGCTACTCCTGAAGAGCACATAGGGCGGATGAGGAGAGAAGAAGGGGGAGTATACTATTGGCACAGCAGGGAAGAAGAAAATGAATCAAAGAAAGGAAAAACAACAGAAAGAGGAACTATTCTGCTACTATCACAGGCCTCTCTAATAAAAGGAGTGATGAAAGGAGAGTGACAGGAGCAGAACAAAAAGGATAAACTGGGATCTATAAGAAATCTAAGGTTGTTGGAATACGAGGCTAATTTGAAAGAGCAGGCTCAGTGTGTGTGAGAGGCTCCAGAGACAGGACTGTAAATCTGATAATCCCACTGCATGAATACAAAAGATGTCAGATGAGACTTTTACCTTAATGGAAACTAAACAATGACTCATGCAGCCACAACAGACTCCTACAGAGATAAAGGAGGGTGCTGTGCAGTGCTGTGATATCGACTCATTTCCTTATGACAATGCCAGATTAAATAATGCACTGTTATATAGAGAAACTACCATATGATCAAAGAATAAACAGGTTTTATTTCCGTGTATTTTGGCCGCTGAAAACATTTCGCTGACTAAAGGTCCGCAGAGAACATCTGATGATTACTGCTGCAACCGAGCAAATGCTAGAAGCCCACTGCTGTTGCCCACTCAGACACGGAGGCTTACTCATCCCCAGCTGGATTCGCTGGCCGAGCTTCTGCAGACTGTCATTCGGTTCACATGGTAACCTTCATCTCTCATGGCAGCGCAGTAAACGCCTTGTAACAAAAGACAGCTCTCGTAAACACGGATCACCTCTGCGAGCTTTTATTGTGACTGTTGTCTAGAGAAAACTCATCTCTCCAAAACATCAACCACACAGTACACAGTGCTAGGTGAAGTGTGTGAGATGTTTGTGTAGGCAGGAAGTTATTTTATCTACATGGACTGTAAACTTCGGGGATTGACTCCCTAAACACAAAGATGGGGTGGTTGGTTGTTAATCATGTGTTACTCATTTTCATTAGAGATTGCAGCACACAGTGCTTGATAATGGTGCAATACAGTGTCAGAGGTTCACATCTTAATTACATAGATACACATACAAGCTGAATACTCTAGAAGCAAGAACAGAAAATGCCAGGAGGGCATCTAAGCATCTATATTTCAGTCTCTCCAGGACTGTTTGATCAAGGGAGGAATTTGTGCAAATTCAACCAGTCGCCTAAATATTTGCAAGAGCTTGCAGGTTTTTCAATCCCCTGAACATTCCTGCAAAAACTGGTTAACACAGAAGAATAACTGCATTAATATTGCTTTTATAAGACACAAGAGTAAGGGTAAGTGAAAGCACTTGAATCAAAAGCACTGTCTGGTGGATTGTATGTTTTTATTTTCTCAAAAGTCCTCATCTGTACTGTAGATTTTGCTGGGTATTGGTACTTGATACCTTTAAGGTATCAACCAAAATAACCCAGTACCGAGTAGTATTGAAACATCTCTAGTCAAACAATGCCTGACTTTGATCCCCTTTGTGCCGGGGTTGTGATCTCAGACCATCCTGACTCCCCACCAGATCAACAAACTTGCTGTTGCCTCTGTCAGTTCATGAGGTTAGCTCATGAAACAGCAGTAGCAGGTAACTTCTAACACCGAGCAATTAACAGTCCCAACAAACTCACACTGACATTGAAACGGCTTGACTCTGCTATTGAACCCATCAATTACCTTTAAGTAACGTTAGCCGTGTGATGCTAACAGTTAGCCCTATCACTGAGTGCGTAAAGTCAGGTCAACTCTCACCACTGTCTCCAGTGCAGAGCTAAACCTTCCACAGCAGTAGCTACAACCCATACAGTTTGTGTTGTGGTAAAGTCAAATGTGGTGTATTTGACAGAGTTGGCAGTTGGCTATGCTGAGATGCCACAATAACATTTGAAAGTATAGCCATACTACGTGCCAATGCATTCACATTATAGGTATGGAATGAAATATTCTATTGCAGAGATACTCAACTTGTTTTGCCCAGGGGCCAGTTTTACAAAATCAAAGGTTGCAAGTCGCAAAAGCCCCGAACAGGCCGGGTGTACAAAGGGGCGTTTCTTGGATTTTCAGGACATTCGAGGCTTAGCCCAGACTTCTGTCTGCGGTCTGGGAGACCCTCCCCTAGCACTTTTTTGATCAACAAACTCTATGTTGATGCTTTTAATGCACCCTGGCACCTTATTGACATTTAAAATAAACAAAAATCCCATTCTGAATCAACTTTTCATTGTGAATTAGAAAATGTTTGGAGGGCCATCAGGCACCCTGTCACAGGCCAGATTTAGCCCACAGGCCACTAGCTGAGTATCACTGCTCTTCATTGGTATCACTTCAAGGGTACTGGAGTTGGTACTGGTATTGTAATTTTTAACCGACAGCCAGCACTGCTGATTAATGTGTCTGTTTGTTATATCATTATGTATTTCTCTATATATTTTCTTTTTATGAAGCCACATTATTGATGTATTGAATTGTTGTTTTTCCCTCGGGTGCGGAGGGAGGATGGGTTAGGATTGAATTTGTATTTGTACACTGGATTGGTGTACATTGATTGTTTTGCATACTAAAAAATAAAAATTGCAAGCTATAAAAAAAGAATGATTGCATTACAACTATTATTGTACAATCTATTTCTGAAAAAAACAAATAAATAAAACCAATGCAAACCCACAGTGCTTCTCAGACAGAGCTCACTCCCAGGATAGGCATCACTCTCAAACAAGTGCTACTAAAAACATACCTTTTTTTCCCTTAGAATTTCTTTCTGACAACAACAACAAAAAAAGCTGCAAATTGCATCCCAATTTTTTGTGAACAGTCTCTGCAAAATCAATCACTCTTGGCCAGATTCACAATAAGCACTGGGGGATCCTGTTGGGACTGATATTTCAAAATATAAACAACCCAGCAAGAAATTTTACAGAAATGAATGCCAAGGTAGCCAAAATAATATCCAAGCTCCGTTTTCACAAATAGATGGTAGGTAGTATCCATGGATAACTACAGAACTAGACTCAGCTTGCATTCACATGAGGGTTTTCAGTGTTGGTACAGACTGTAACATCAACATCAACTGAAAGCCAAATATTTACTGTAAGATTTCACTGTCAAAAGATGACAGAATGACTTGAATAAATCACTAAAAAAAATACTGAAACTCATTATTAGAGATGTAGCATCACTTGGTTGGAGGAGTTAAGGTACCCAGACGGCCTGGTGTGTGGACACACAACACTGAGATCAGAGTGTCACGGCTGGCTCAGTCTCATTACAGTGGCCAGTAGCCGTGCAGGTAGATGAGCCACTAAGATGATGGACCATTCTCTGAGCGGTCCAGACAGAGAGTTCAACCCTCAGGAGGCAGTGTCAACATTGGAAACTGAGCAGAGGAGCAAACACAGGAGAACAAATGAACCATGAATCAAGACCCACTAATACGATGCAAGTGTACACACAGGAAATCAAGGCACTTGTGGCGCGCAGCTAACACATTAGCTACAGTTGAGGCCTCTGTTTATTCTCTTTAGCAGCCTGTTGGCCACAAAAAACAGGCATAGAGAATGCCTTTGCATGAACACAATGTCACTGGGTGATTCAAATGACAAAAATTACTTTTAAGTTCTATCTTCAGCATCAGGGCTCTTCTGTAAATGTAAACCTGAAAACAACTGTACTTCTATTGCCTGTAATGCTGATAAATAATTTGATTAGCTGTCAGTTAAAATATCTATGATATGAATACTATACGCTATTAGTATCTGAAAGTATACTTAAAGGGTGGCTCCATTATTGTTGCTTTGTTTTTTAGGTTTTTTTTATCATTCTGTATATTTGCAGTGGTTTTCCTGACTATTTAAATACGAAAATTCAAATTCTGGTCGAAGTATTTATGTATTTATATGTATGTATGTATGTATGTATTTAAGTATTTATTTTCCCAGATGCTCCTTAAAATTTTCTTCCAACGTGACCTGACCCAGGTTTCTGCACAATATCATTGCTACTTAAACCCCTGTACTGCTGTGGATGCCAAATAAGTTTAGTTCTGCAAGTAACACAATAACAAATAAACGAAATGAAAGAGTCAGCTATAGACCAGTAACTCTTCTGGTTTGTATCAATGGAGTTTGGTGGCTTCAAAGAGAGCGTCGGTAGCGGCTTTAAGCTCCTAGTCCGAAAGATGACGATGTAAAGTGGCAAATTATCTACTCTAATAGCCTTTTTTAGCAGGCTAAAATGCGTTTTGCTGCTCCTCTCGTTCACACCTACCAGACTCCTTTGACACAAACAGTAATTTTACTTCGCAGAACACAAGAAGTCACTAGTTGCTGCCTCTCACCTGTAGTTAGTTTGTGTTATTGTGTGACTTTAAGAGCTCAACTAAGTTGTGTCCACATCAGTAGACTGAACTGTTGTGCTTTTGTGCCTCACTACTCCTGTCTGCTTCATTAGAGTGGGAGTACACTGAGCAGTACTGATCAGCACTTTAATCTACATTACTGCTTTTTGATAACTGCTGAGTGGGAGTTTCCATTTGAAAAACACAGAAAAGAACGCAGGGGGCCCCACCCTTTATTGTGTCTTGCACATTATTGCCAGATGTAGCAATCACTATATATTTAAATTTTACATAATGCAGATTCAATGTTAAAAGCTCTCTATAGAACATTACCCTGTAGCAGTACTTCCCAACTTGTCCAGCCATGGAGTCCAGATTTCTCCTTTGTCATTAGTTCAAGGTCCACACAGTTTAATACATACAGTGTCATACTTGTGTTTGACCATAACTTCAAGCTAATTTGCTGTCTCTGTCATATAACTGTTTATATTAGTCACTCACTCCACAGCAGGAAACTTCAAAATAAAAGCTCTGTGCCAAAAATTCAGTGTACTTAAAAATAAACTGTCTTTTTTACAAGCTTGACACGTTTGCCAGTCAGTTACAGTCCATTCAGAATGGACCCACGACTCACTTTTGGACCGCAACCCACCAGTTGGGAACCACTGCTCTACGATATGTTTGGGTTATATTTTGCCATCATTATCTAAAAGCGTAATGGCGCACAGAAATGAAACAAATAACACAGTTAAGATATTTCATTAGGTCAGACTAAATAGCCACAAAGTTGATCAGAGCACGTGTCTGGACTGTAGTGATTTTGTAATGTTACCTTGCATTAATTTAAAGTCAAATTTCCTGCAGTCTAACTAGATATGCATGTATGTTTATACATATATATATATATATATATTGCAATACTGTATCGATACACAGACACCAATTAGATGTATAGATATGTATACTATATACTATACTATACTACTACTTTGCTATAAAAGATCCACAGCATTTAGCATAAAGTACTGGACAGTGTTGATACAAACAGACAGATTACTAGCTTACAACCCTGTCTTGGTAAAAATTCTCTGTGAAAAATAAGTAAAAGGAGCAGCCATCTTTCCCTTCGTGCTGTCTACTTTGCCAAAATCACTCACTCCCTGTCTACGGGGAGTTGTGCTCTCACATCTGCGCCCCTCTCAGTCAGAAGCCAATGGAGAAAGAGAATCTCGCAAACCTGCCATGATCAAATTAATTCACATCGAACCAGGCTGCCTGTTTGTCTGCACACTTGGGCCCCAACCTAGATAAGCTGATTATAACACAAAATATTACATGCTGTCCTATTTGTTCTGATCCAGTGTTATCCTGATGTCTCTGGTAATGCAAAATCACTGACCTATGAAATGCCAAGGTAGACTAAGATGGATAATTATGAGGTATATACAGTGATCCTTCAGATTCTAACTGCTGCAGCATTTGGAAAAAATAGGACTGTTTTCAGCAGTGACAATTATGTCCATTAATTTCATCTACACCTGTAATTTATAGAATGATTGAGGAGTCACAGGAGCACAGGGACTCCCTCTTCCACCCACTGGATTAACGCCTGTGCTCTACTGTATCAGACAGCAATAACACCTCTGTGTTGATGCTGTTGTGATTTTGTGATTCATTGCATTAGTGCGGCAGACTTTGATATACAGTCTGCTCTTACCAGCACAAGCTTTGATGGTGCATCCCCTTTCTCTGTTTCAGTTAGACGCTCAATTCAACAGAATGTGATGATAAACTCTTAAAAAACACTCATTCTACACTGGCTGCTGCTAATTTAGCCATCTTCCTGCCCCGCACACTGAGAGCTCAGGCTGTTATACTGTAGGCGAAGGGGCCGTCACCAGCTGAGGTGGCCTGTCTCCCGCTTTGATCCTCAGCCAGAGCCACAGACATATGCTGCTCCATCCTGCAGGGAGGAGCTGTACTGGATGCAGGGAACAGCTCTCCATCGCCTTTCCATTCATTAACTACATTTCAACAGCTGGTGACCAATTAGTTTGTTCTCCAGATTGCAAAACCAATATAATGAGTACACCTTAACTTTTACATCTTTTGTCAAAGGGGAACAAACTTAATGTTGGAAAAATAGTGTTTGTGCAAAACTGCTGTAAACAGTCAGGAGCTTCCATGCATGTTTTGACACTGGATTGTGTCCAATTAATTCAGGTGTAGAGTAAGCAGAGCCTTGTTTTTCTAACCTGAACCTCAGCACCAGGCCTAAACATCCTTCCCTCAGTCCAATCCTCAATGCCTGCCAATAGTTGCTGTCAGCCTGGCCCCACAGAAGTGTCCATTAATGGGTCTTTAATGCCAGAGAAAGAGGAAAATGGAGAGGAAGGTCGTACGTGGTCTGCTGTAGAGGATCATCTGCTTGTAAACGTGCGAGTTAGAAAGGCTGCCTGTCTGTGAATTGATTATTATGAGGTGTCAGACTTGGCTTTTGGCCTTGGCAAAACCAGACAGACTCTGATGTGAGGAGTTTTCACATTAGGGTATGGGTGAAGAGATCCTGTGTCCAGTAATGGGAGACAGGTGGTGCCCAGGAGGAGATAAAGAGTGAGGCTCTCACCCCACAGGAGTCTGGCACAATCGCAGCAGAAACAGACGCCTTTGCCTCCCATCTGGGGGACACTCTCTTACCATCACTGCCAATTTACAGGGCACTCAATTACTGGTCATTACCTGAGCGAGGCCTTGCTGCCTGCAGCGTTCAAGTGCCAAATCATACAAGTGGTCGGACGGAAAAACTAAATAATGCCAGCAATGGAAACAGACAAATTCGATTCAGCTCTATTATTATCGCAATGTTTGCAACACAATCTGTAGGGAAGACTTTGGAAAACAAAACAGGCAAAGAGGTAAATAAAAAAGACGAGAGACAACAAATAGAACAGACAGAACCAAGCTTGCATTTGCATGTGTGTGTGTGTGTGTGTGTGTGTGTGTGTGTGTGTGTGTGTGCGTGTGCGTGTGTGTGTGTGTGAGAGAGCCCCTGCTGTGCATCAAGTGTTTTAATTGTGACATCAAAGACATTTAAAATAATTATTAATTAATGGAACAACTTAATACATACAAAAATAGATAGTAGTTTATTTTCACTATTTAATTCATTATAGAAGTGACTCCAGTGTGAGTAAGAGTCGTAAGAGTGACTATTCATAGGTTTCACTTCCTCCACAGTTACTCCTCAAATGTAGTTAATAACTATGGAATTATGTTATTTATCATCTCTACCAACCAAAATCTTTTCAGATGCAGATCCATGAACCAAAATCTCATGAAATGGGAGTCCATGACCTAAGTAAGGGATAATGTAGAGCGAGCCGGTCACTATAGAGAAATAAACCCCGACAGGGTGATGTAGGTCCTGCATCACCCTGTCGGGGTTTATTTCTCTATAGTGACCGGCTCGCTCTACATTATCGCGCTTATTACACGGCTACTCACTAAAGAAATCAAAAGTTTGACATCATGGAGCAACAGAAAACAACAGAAAATTAACGATTTCTTGCCGCAGGTATAAACGTCTTTCTGCGGATTGATATGACAGGACGTGATTCGCCCGAGTCGATCAGAAGCGTCCTTAACAACGGTCTGCTATTCATAGCAACGGTCTGCTATTCAGAAATAACAGACCGTAGAATGTTGTAATTGACCAATCAGGATCGAGCATTTGACAATGCCGTGTAATAATTTGTATTAATTTAGGGGTCTTCAACATAAACAAAGGTTAAGAACCACTGGTCTAAATGAGAAGTCTACAGCCATGCTACTTGCTCTGTGAGGCTGTCCTAAATGCTAATGTTAGCAACATGCTAACAATTACAATGCCAACATGCTGATGATTTTCAAGTATGATGTTTAAAGATCTGCTCTCTTGAGTGCTGTGGGGGCACACGCCCATAAACGACTTGAGGACAGAAAATAAGAGGATACAGACAGAGGACAGAGTCTCTGCAGAAAAAATACACTACAACACACTTCTAGTAGGTCATAAGTGATGATTGAGAGGGATTACTTCTGTATCAGTCCATAACTTATCTTTAGGAAAATCCTGCATAGTATCTCTTTAACATGTTAATCATCTGAGTTTAGCATGCTAAAGTTTGCCAATTAGCACCAAACATAAAGTAGAGGAGGCTGGGAACTAGGGGTGGGGGCAAAAATCGATACGGCGTATATGGTATCACAATATTTTGCAATATTGTATTGATACACAGACACCAAGTATCAATTTTTTTTTAAGTATAATGCTGAATATTTTAAATACAAATTAAACCTTCGTAGCCTACTGGAATGATAAAATCCAGTGCTTTTTCAGTCCACCAGACACATATTTCTGTAATAAAAACGACTGAAGAGAACAGACTGAAATGGATAATCTTTTAAAATCTCAACAATATAGTATAGTGACCAAAGTATCAATATAGTACTGTATCAGGGGGTCTCTGGTGATTCCCACCCCTACTATGAACGTAATCAGTTTTGCAGGTATGTGATCATAAACAAAGTATTTGACAAACTGAAAATTGAACTTGAGCTGTACCAATTCATCTTGAGGGAACATGAATGTCTGTAGCAAATGTCATGGTTATCCATTCATTAGTCGGTAAGACAGTTCACTCAAAACCACAAAGTTCAACATCAGGGTGTCCCTTGAGGAAAAGCCAGGGGATTGCCAATGACATTACAATATATCGTCTGAGATCCATGAATGTCTGACCAAAATTTCATGGCAATCCATCAAATTGTTGAGTTGTTTCAGTCTGGACTAAAGCAGTGGACTGCCTGTCTGATAGATCAACACCGCCATTCATAAAACCGCAATCCTGGCATAGATAAAAAATAATGTGAGTATCAAAAGTAGGTTACCCTTCATAGTTTTTCAAGTATTTCAAGGAGTATATCAGAAAATCTGCACACAAATTTTCACATGCACTCACACACACTGTGGTCACACAGACATAGTACTGTAGCTCGGAACAAATGAGGAGGCATCCCTGCTGAGGCTCAATTGAAAACAAATTACTTATTTTTACAGCAGAGAGCCCTGTAACTCCAGGGTAAATGAGGACTGCAAATCTCAAACTAATTTTGTTTCAGCCCGTGGCTCCCCAGAAGCCACAGTGAGGTAAATTCTGTAATCAGCAAGCCTTTGCTGGTAAACTAAATTTAGCAGGTATCGTGATCTCACAGATGCTCCAGACGAAATATCATGACAGGTGACATTTTTGTCAAATTGAATAGGAGTTAAGATTAATACGAAGCTGTGCACAAATAACAGCATAACAGAAAGTGAGTCAGGAGTGACAGAGTCCAGCATTAGCATATAAACAACAGCTTGGAGTAGATGGCTGCTGCTGCACAAGGCTTGATTGTCAATATGCTCGCTGGTCCTCATCCAGGGATCAGACAGGGCTGTCAGGACTTTGATTCCTGCACACAGAGGAGAGGATAAACAGCAGAAAAACAACACTCCAACCTGTCAATCATTGGACTCTCCATTTCTATCGCTATGGACTCCAATTTAAGTATTCAGCAGGACAAAAACCAACTCCAATTTAGCTTTTTGTTTTGGAAAAATTCACAAGGTTCCAAAACAGACCGGAGGATGGGAGACAGAGAGAGGCTAGACTAATGTCTTACTGCTGCAATAACAGTCGCGAAGGGCTTCTCTGTTTTCCCGGATCTAATTCATTGCACTCCACTGAATTTTTGTAAGCAGTGAGGTTAATTACAGAGGTTATGATTCCTTTCTGTATTCAACAAACAGCAGAAAAAAAACACATCTCAGGTCAGTTTAGATCAGTTTGAAAGGCCGACATAATTTCATGCTTCCTGCCACAAAAGGTGCAAACGTATACCTAGAGACCACCAGACAGAGTGGACCTGACTGAGCAGTGTTACAGTAAACATATATATGTGTGTGTGTGTATAAGTGTGTGGTTCTCAGAAAGGAAACTACTGTAGTGCCATTAATTTCTGCTGCCTCCACTCAGCAGGGGCTGGGTGATGCTGGTTTGGAAGGAACAGAGCCAACATTAGCACTGATTCAAGCACTTCATGCTCACTGGAACTCACTACAAATAACTTTAATAAGCCCTCATACAGTAACACTGCTGGTATGTTTTAAAAGTCTGAATACAACAAGCACGTCTAAGTTTACACAGATATTATGTCATCCTTTTGCACAGTTAGTAGAATACAGTGACAAAAAATACAACGTATACTGTTCGATGGTCATTTCTATCAAAGCACAGTTCAGTACAAGCAGTGGGTAAATACACATTGCAAAATAAGCCATATTCTTCCTTTTTGTATCACCCTCCAATAAGAACAATAAAAAGGACAGTTCACCCCCAAATCAAAAATGCATATTTTTCCTCTCACCTGTAGTGCTATTTATCAGTCTCATTTGTTTTGGTGTGACTTGCCAAGTGTTGGAGATATAAACCATAGAGATGTCTGCCTTCTCTAAAATACAATGGAACTAGATGGCACTCAGCTTGTGGTGCTCACACCACCAAAAAATACATTTGAAATACTCAACAGCAATGTCTCTTTCCAGAAATCATGACCCAGTTACTAAAGATAGTAGCTACTACGCTACACCCACCAACTGAATCACCATGCAGAAGGATACATGCATCTACTCATGGACGAGAGGCTCCTGCTTGTGACAGCCTGAGATATAAACATCAATGATGGCATCCTCCTCAGCTGAGCTGTAAAGTTAGCTAGCTCAGTGGTGTGAGGTGAGCTAGCAGTAGATGAACACTTCCGTCTGTGTGGTGATACAGTTGGCAGGTCCTGGTACAAAGAAAATATGTCCTACATGAGACTGCTCACAACAAGGTCTGTAGATGATCTTGAGTAACCAGAGGCCTGTACTATGAGGACAGTTTAACTTACCCAGGATATCTTGTCATTACCTGGTTTGATTAACCCTTACATTGGCCGTCTGGATAACCAGTACTACAAAGCTGTTATCAACCTGTTCAGTAAACTCTAGGTTTTCCTATCCAGCCACGAGCGCATTCATGTGAAAGAGGCAGGGGTGTTAATTATGAGCGACATCACAGGAACCATGAATGAAGTGGGCTGCTTCATACATGTGATGAAACGGTCGTGAAAATGTCTGTGACTATGAGACAGCAAAATGTCAGTGGTGTGGGATGTAAAACAGAAAATCTACAAACTCTGAAAATATTATCCAAAAATTCACCGTCATCCGAGACCTAAATTACATACAGGTGTCACTGAAGCTATGGGCCTATGTGACATTAGTATGGAGTATTTTTGCTGTTTAGTTGGATGATGATAATACTACTCTGAATATGTCACATAAAACACTTTAAAGTGATACCAGACTTTTTCTGCTACTGAAGTAAAGATTGGAAAAGTAGTTAGTGACTGATGAGGTCTATCTGACTAAAATGTGGCTTTTATAATAACATGAGCCAGTTAACAGTGTGTGGATTATTTTACTAATAAAATATCATCTGTTTTATCCTAGTTGTCATCATGCCAGTGTCTCGTGTTATTTTGAGCTGCAGTGATGGAATCAGAGTGTAAAAGTAGCAGCACTGTCACTGCAGACTAAAATAAACTTTGCATAATTTCAAATAGTGCTAAAATCATGTGCTTAGTGTATAAACAATCACCCTGTTAGAAGCTCCCTTTTAGTGGAAATAGAGCCCTGGAAATATTAAATGATTCTCCTGACCTATAACAACATATAGGCTGAAGCAAAGTTAACCTGCTCCGGAGCAGGTTAGCTGTTCAGCGTAAGTTGCCACAGTGATTTATCCTGGTAAAAGGGGAACCAGCTTCATAGTACTGAAAACCCAGCGTTAACCCCAAAGTTACCTTGCTATCTTCAAATCCTGCTATGTAGTACAGGGATCAGGTCATGAATTCTTGAAAAAGATGTTACTGTTGACATAGTGTTAAGCACCAGAAGTTGAGTGCCATCTAGTTCCATTATACTGGAAAGAAGGCAGACATGGGACAATAGCTCAGATGATATCTCCAACTCTCAACAACTCACACCAAAACAATCTGGTGTGATAAATAGTACTTCAAGTAAGAGGAAAAATACGTATTTTTGATTTTGGGGTGAACTGTACCTTTTATTGAATGTTGCACTGCTCTCAGCAGTTACCATGGCATTTGTGCTGGCAAAGCAAAAGTTTGGATTTGAGACTAAAGAGAAGCTGTTTTGTGAAAGGTTGTTACATCCACATACAAGTTGATGCAGAACTTAACTGTGCTGAGATTCTCATTTCCCCACATGGAATACAATGCCAAATCAAAAGTGTTTCTGTGCAGTCTTAACTGGCTCAGACTCCACTGCTGTCGATTGTTTTATCATACAGAATGTCTCCATGTTTTTCAAAGCATTTTTCCTGCTATGAAAATAAAGCGACAGAAGTGTGTGTGCGTGTGTGTGTGTGTGTGCGTGTGTGTGTGTGTGTGTGTGTGTGTGTGTGTGTTTGTATGTGTGAAAGAGAGCGTGAAAGGGTCGACATTACTTCTCTGATATCCCAGCTCATTCAATTAAAACTCTGAACTACTTCAAATATCTGTCTGAGGCTCATTTACCACATTAATAGAGTCTCAGCTAAATGTTGATGTCTGAGGTTCAGCTAGTGTGAGATGTCAAGGCAGACATACTCTCAGCACACTGAGAGGACTTGAATAGAACATAATGTGCTTTTAATTTGCAGAACATAATTTGCCTGTAATTTCTCTCTTCGAATTCCATGGTGATTATGATGTGTGTTGCTTAGGCTGCGGAAAATTACACAACACGGTTTAGTATTTACTACACTAACTAAACTGCAACTCTTACAGCTTACAAGAAAAGTTCAACATCTTGGGAAATACAAGTATTTGCTTTCTTGCCCACAGAGAAAATGAAAACCACTATCATATCTGTTCAGTAACTATGAAGCTACAATGTATTCATTAGTGAATATAGGTGGTGCTGGAACAGCAGTTGCAGTAGTTTTTATGCCTCTGCAATGGTGATAGCTGAGGCCGGAGGCATGTTTTCAGATTGTCCGTATGCACATTCACATAAACACGATATCTGAAGAATACCTTAAGGGAAATTTGTTCAAATTTGGCACAAATGTCTGCTTGGACTCAATGATGAATAGATTAGAATTTGGTGGTCAAAGGTCAAACAAAGGTCACAGCAACCTTGCATCTGTCTCACTCTTGTGAACACAATATCTCAAGAAGGTCTTGAGGGAATTCATCCACTTAGACTGAACTGATTAGAATTTGGTGGTCAAAGGGTAAAGGTCAAGGTCACTGTGACCTCACAAAGCATGTATTTAGCCATAACTCAAGACTTCATATGCTATTTATTTTAAAATGTCACACAAATGTCTAAAAGGATAAAATGATAAAGTGATGACATTTTATATCAAAAGGTCAAAGGTCAACGTCACTGTGACATCATAATGTTCGGCAAAAACATGTCTCTGGCCATGATTCAACATCATAACTCAGGAACATGAGGGGAGATAGATATTGAATTGATAACACTAATCTTGGGTGCCCATCTTGAAACTGTGATTGTACAGATATTCTGTACTGCAGGATCAAGATTTATGAAAAGCATCCATGTTTTAGACTTTGTTGCTTCTTTGCAGCATCAGCCATATTTGAAGGATTGTCAACTGTCATGGCTACAAATGGGCCTGGACAGACATGTGTGTAAACTATAACTGCAACTTGTCTGCTTAGTAGAGGCATATGACTGTGAATCAGTAATTATAGCTTTGTTTTGTTTATTTTCCCAAACTAAAACCATAACCAGTAGCCCATTAGCTTTGCTACGCATTTTAAACTGCTAGCTACAATGTTAACATGCTATTTTAACACTTTAACACTTTTTCTTTAAAGTGAGAATTCTTCATAATATGTACTTTTGACACAGTGTTCTAATGCTAATACTTTTCTGTTTTCTCTTTTGAATGCAGGACTTGTAATACTACTTGTAATGGAGTATATTCACATTGTTACTGCTCCTTTAACTGTTAAATACCTCCTCTACCACTGTGTTTGTTTTTGCAGTCTTCCCACAGTAAAATCTACACCAACTCACCAGTCCTACTCTGGTAAACATACATGTAAATGTACTTACAGTATGTGCATGGGGAACAAAAGTAGTGAGCTACTGAGAATACACTAATTCTTAGGGGGATTTTTACTTTAGGTCCGACTGAATCCTACCATTTCCAAGTATGATTGGCTATTTGCCTCCCGCCAGAGCTACAACCACAGATCGGCAGCAACAGCAAAGCCGGATCTGGGTCTGTCAATGACAGGCTGCGCTGCCGTCTGGTATAGAAGCGTCAGTATTAAATTGAGACTGTTTCATAACCGGTTAAAAAGTCCTTGTAGTCACATTAAATAGCAGTTCACTTCCGTGTTTTGGTACAGCTGGTGTTTACACCTGAAATATACTGTACCGGAGTACTCATGAACCATATTCAAGACCACCTTTTCAAGTGGACTCGGGCATGTATCGGCCTACTGCACCCAGGTACGGTACACAGTGTTCATATTAAATCAAATGAACTGCACACTGAGGACAAACATGAAAGACCCCTTTAAAAACAACTCCTCTGCTGACATGGCTAACAGGAAAATCATCACATGCAGACATACAATGAAACCTGCCTGACTAACAATGGATTTTAAGTTAAAGTATTTTTTTCATGAGAATATGATAATAATCCTCATGTTACACTTTGTCATTATCAGTAGATGGCATATAAGGAATCTAAGGAGCACTGTGAGTATTGCAGACTATGTCCATTCAGAGGTCCGACGCTTCTGAAAATACAACCCTCTATTTTGCATTAAGATGAGGCAGAGCGCACAGGAAGCCCACTGACAACAAAGGACAGATCATCCTCTCTTCTTCCGCTGGCCCCCACTGACCTGCCTTCACACTCCAGTACACCAAGAGAGAACCACACTGCATGCCAGCGGCAATACACAGCTTTTACCGTCTCCCAAAAACATAGACTGCTGTAATTTGGTATACAAACAAATCAGTGCACCATGCATTCTCCTTCACCTTAAAAACTTTGAACTAAGAAAGGAACAAAGTGGAGGAGGTCAGGGTAAAATGGACAGACAGAGAAAGAGATGAAAACAGGGGAGAAAGGGAAAATGAGAAGGAGAGTGATTGGTAGCTGGCTGCCATTCTGGCCCGGTGGCCCCACGGCTGATGCACAGGGTTGCGT
This sequence comes from Cephalopholis sonnerati, assembly GCA_019142605.1. NCBI lineage: Eukaryota > Metazoa > Chordata > Actinopteri > Perciformes > Serranidae > Cephalopholis > Cephalopholis sonnerati. Next base: position 13,198,259 of record JAGQAX010000007.1, on the reverse strand, counting down.
AATGGGTCTGCATGCAGTGTGAAGCGCAGCAAACAGGGCTTCAGCACATGTAGCTGAAGAGACCACTCAAGCCTTCTGGGGAAGGGAAGTTATTTCAGAGAGCACATACATACACAGGATGAGACAGCCGTGTTTTGACACAGTGCGCTTAAAATAGCACATTCTTAATAGAAAAAAACAGAGTGCCAGTCAAATCAGGACTGGCACGAGAGGGGAGGGATAAAACATTTCTTCCAAAGACAGTCCTGAGAGCTGAACTCAGGGGCATGGTAAATAAGAGGAGAGCGACCCGTTGCAGGGCAAACCACTCCGAATCTGAAACAGCTCACATCTCACTGAGACTGTGATCCCACCTGACACGCGTGCATCGTGCAAGGCCACGCAGCCACAACCACATACAATGAATGAACCAAAGCAATTAAGAATCAGCATGAGCAAGTTAGCGGATCTGTTATGCAATTCTCAGCCTGTGGGGCTGTGTGTTAGGAAATGGCGGCAGACAGGCCTGTTGTGTTTTCTGCTGCACATACATGGCCATTAATCACGCTCGGTCTCTTTGCTCTTTTTCTATTTCCAGAGAAGCAGAAGCCTCAGGGCAGCGGACCTACGGCACTGCAGCACGTGCAGGCTGGACTTCAGCATCACTGCAAATGTCACACAATGTTAGCTTGTTCACTGGAGGGCAGACTACGGTGAGAGGATCACGAGGACAATCTATAAATGGCACCTTTGCACCTAACTCTTTATAGATGTTATGTTGGCTAATGTTTTGATCTGACACTCAACTCTCTCTGCTAAAAATATGACCTCAGACTTGGGCCTTTTGCGATTTCTCCCTGTTTAAAAGGTATCAAATGTATCTGATGAATGTAAATGCACTCCTGAAGCGCCTTGGTTGCAGACAGGAGAATCGGTTGCCCAAATAAATGCAAAATACACTGAGGGTTTAGCAGTGCAAAAACACCAGCTGCATTTTCACCCTGTAGGGAACCACAGGGAATACTGATGAGTACAGGTATTTCTGTAAACAGACAGACAGAGCAGGTAGATCAGGACACATGAACAGGTATTGTGTGTGTTAGAGCCACATAAAAGAACACACCCCTCTCTTCTCTCTCTCTCTCTCTCTCTCTCTCGGGTGCATGAGAGGAGATTTCTGCAGGGTGTGTTGGAGTGTGAGTCATCATCAGCGCAGAGAGAGAAAGAGGGGAGAGGCATTCTTTAAGTCGAAGGCAGTGCTTATGGCAGCAATGCAGCAAGGAAATACCAAACTCCCTGCCTCTTTAATGAGGTTAAAATCCACCACAAATATCCAACAACAGCAGGGAAAGGACTCCCAGATGGTAAATGTATATGCTCTCACATTGTTATGCAACAACAGGTCAGCACAGCAGCTCCAGTGCAGCCTATTGAGTGATCAGAGCATCAGACACTGTTGGGTTCAGCCAAAGCCGAAGCTTAATGTTTGAATAATGAGTGACTTTCCATTGTGATCATGTTACTGTAATGAAGACAGGCCTGCACACACTACTGTAGAGTCACTGTAAAATATTCTCCAGAACAAGTTCAGTGAATTACATCTTTTAAGTGTTGATTTTTAGAGCTAAAACAATCCGTTGATTGATTGATTAGTTGATCAACAGAAAATAAATCATCATTAAATCATTTAGGGTTGGAGTGGAATACCGGTTTCAAGGTGCGCTGTGGTATTAAAATGACAGGTTATCATACCATGAATATTTGCTTATGTATGGTATTGAAACAAAAGCAACCAAACAGAGAATCTCACCTTTATTTTACTTATATTGAAAATGGAGACTTTTTAAACAGCCATTTTGAAACGGTATCACTTTTTTAATTACAATAATAAAGCCTAATAAAAGCGTCACCCAAAAAAAAACCCTTCTGTTTTCATTCCTTTTAAGGGTCATTGTAATTGATATTAGTAAAAATAGTACTGATATTAGCTGAGACGGTTACCACACCGTGAACATCTCATTCTGTTGCAACCCTAATGTCATTATAATGGCCAAAATACATGAGGTACGGACGCAAGCGACACGTCCGCTGCAGCATGCTCACAGCAGAGCATGTCCATTACGATCAACTGAAGCTGTTACACTGTTACACTACACACAAAAGCAGCACGTGCCCTTATGGAAATTGCACTGCTCTTCTCTATTTTTATGCAGCTAGTCTATTTTTTTGTCTTTATACATGGCTATGCATACAAAACTACAACAGTGTAAAAAACAAATACAATCTCTTTAAAAACAACTGAATAAACAGCTTGTTGTAGCAGAGACAATGTGATGCAGCAGAGCAACCTTGTGAGTGTTTTTACATTTCATATTAAAATAAATCAATTAAAACACTCCAGGTTAATCAATTCAGCAACAGTTAACATAGGCTATGCTTTAAATACTGCATAACTTACAGCATTATGCAAAAAATGAAGCTGGCAGCAACCAAACGCAACAAAGTCTGTATAGCAGGTAAAAAACCCCACTCTGCCTATGTGATGACTCTCATCTGTGCCGTATATAGGCTAACTGAAAATTTTTCGATATTGAACTGTTGGTCAGACAAAATAACATATTTGAAGACAGGAACTTGTTATGGTCATATTCAGTTTTATAGACGAAAAGATTAAACATTTAATTAAAAAAACAACAACATCTGATTAATTAGTCATGACAGTAATGTGTACTTGCACTTGCAGGCCAGCTCATTTGCAGAAAATTTGCACAAAATGCAAAAATCTTGATCCCTGGGTGTTAAGATCTGAATAAATCCAGTGTCCACTGGAAGAATTTGCCTCTTTGGACCTTGTTTCGTGAAGAAGTAATGGTGCTTGTTCCTAGAAATTTCCAGAGGTGCTCAGAAATTTCTAGAAGGACTGCACAAGAATGAGGTGGAGCTATCTCACACTGCAGGCAGAATTTCTCTAGGACTTCATGTAAAAATTAAGACTGAATATGAAACTCCATGACTTGTTAGAGTCAACATTTTCCACAGTGAACAATTCACATGAAAACGACCTAATTACCAAAACTGAATTTGAAAAGAGAAACTGGATAAATAATCATTTGTTGTCAATGAAACATTAAAGTCTACGAGGAACATTTTTTTTTCATGCAAAAGAGAGTCTTTTTAACTGTGACAGCAGTCGGTTCCAGCAGTTCCTTTTGTGTGAATATAATGAAAAAAAATCTGCTCAAAAAAAAAAAATAAAAAACAGGTCAGAAGAGTGTCTGACACTGACAGAGACTGGCTACTTGTCCCATTGTGAAAACATCAAACAGACACAATTCAATCCACTTGCCTGAACTTTCCCCATACCTTTCGGAATTTTCTCACCTACACTGTACAAAGGTTATGTTTCCCAGAGCGCTCTCACTGGCCTGGCCTTACCTTCTCCCACACAGAGACGGTGCAAGCCTTAAAGACAAGTTCCCTCATATCCAGACGAGCAGTAAGGTAACAAATGGTAGCTTTCTGTCCCCTTCGGTCTCAGAGCTTGTCCCAACTGTAGCGAAGATGGTGAAATACACGGACTACTCTTCACAGAATTCAGAAACCGCAGTATAAGTCTGCAACCTGATCCTGAAGTTCAGCTCAAGTCCATGCTGCAATCCAAGCCTCCTGATTAAATTACTGCATGCTGCAATAGCTCCAGTCACCCAATAATACACCATCACAGACTCTAAATGATACGCTACATGTCTGACCTAGTAAATTAATATGATCTTAAGGTCAGCATAACAACTACATGTGGTAAAGGACAGCCTCTTTATTCGGCAGTGGGAAAAAAGCTTCCATTGTCAGTGTAAACAGGTATTTTTTGACTTCCCAGCCATTTTCTGGTCTTTCTCTTACTTTCTAACAGAGTGCAAGTTAAATATTCAGTCCCTGGTAAGTGGCTCAGTGCCATATTTTGCTCTGTGAGACCTCTGTCAGACTACACTCCAAGTTTGCAGAGTACATTTAGATGCAGCTCTGGGAGTGGGAGACTGGCTCCTTGTCATCTTTTTGGGATTCCCATAAAATATACAAAATATGGTGGATGTTTGTTCACTCTAGTTTTTCTCTAATCGGCACATTTACAGGACTTTCCTGAGCTGGCTCGTGTCTCACTGGAAAGCTGTGTGATACCTAAAACATCAAGTGGAAAAAACACAACAGAAAAAAGGAGCAAAAAGAAGAGGGAGAGCGATGCAATCTAAGCAAATGACCCAGAAAACAACCTTTTTCTGGTGAACTCATTGGACAAAAGTCATGTCAGCAGTGTGAGTCAGCCCAAGTCGGCCTGTCAGGACCACTTGCCCCTCACACTCATCCCAAAGCACCTACTAAGAACAAAACCTCACAGAGGACAGCATCTCAAATGCAGCGAGAGGCAGGAGTCTGAACTTAACAGTCAACAACAAGCTCGCAGAAAAAAACGCCTAACCGCTGAACAAAACGCTCTGATGAACAAGCATTCCCAACTGAGACAAAGGAGCAATTCGAGGAAGCAAGAGAGGGTTATAGAGGGATACAATAACAACACTCCAGACACAGACACAGCTCATCGCAACTCTTCTGACACTGTGAGTGGCCGGCTTATCAGTCGGCTCCTCTGTCTGTATGAGAAACCCTGGCAGCCATCGTTGGCCTTTAATTCCACCCAGGCACCAATCTAATTAAGGGGCACTAGACTGAGCACAATCACCCACCTCCTGATGATGATTTACAATTACACAAAGATTTCAAAATAAAGTCGGTAATGTATTCTACAAATTTATGAATTAAGAGACAAATAAAAAAAAAACATCCAGTATTAAGAGCACTGACTGGCTCCTAGATTTGCTTCAATCACCGGCCAAAAAACAATGGTAATCTATTGAGTGGCAGATGGACAAAAATATAAATATCCAAAACTGATAAAAATATCTGGGCAAAGTGGACTCACAGCTCCTACAGCGAAGATGAGAACAGTGGGGCCATGTTTCTAGTGACATTGCTAAATAGCTGGGTTCAGTCTATGGACATACTGGATTTAAATCTTGGTAGTGCCCTGGACACCCAGGGCAGAGGATAAAACACCTGTGAGATCTTTTGAAGAGGCAAACGGCTGTAACATAAGTGAAAAAAGAGTTGTATTTGTATTTTTACCCCTAAGATTTGAAATGAGAGGTCTCGCCTATGTTACTGGGTCACAGAGCAACACACCCAAAGCTCAGATCACAAATAGGGCTATGTGAGGCTGTACTTAGGCACAGCAGTGCTTTAAACACAATGCTAACATCAACATGCCAACATGCTATTAATGACAATGCTAACATGTTGATGTTTAGTAGGTCGAATCTTGACCAAGTCACACTCCCTCTGTATCATAATCTGAGCTTCTCTGTCTGTTGTTGTAGTGGACAGTCCAGCCGCATGTGCATGTTAGTGCATGTGAGTCCCTGTGTGTGTGTATCCCACTGGCTAGGTAATTGCCACTGCTCTGCACTGCATGGTTACCACTGATAACGCTGTCCCAACCCACAGTGGCATAACGGCATTGTCGTGAGAGCCCTGTTCCCACTGTTAGCACCATTAGCTGATGATGTAAGACAATACCTAGATATCAGACCCCAAGATGATGCCTATTCAATCCAATGGCATAGCTTGCCTGGCATATACCCAAAATAAAGTTTCTAGCCCCCACCTTAACATCAAAGGTATGTGGCCTACTGAATATGTGCAATATTGTTTCTCCCACTGGCTTAAATTGTTGTGAAGACACAGATTTTTAAATCACCTTTATCGCCTTAAAAACCTCCATGTATGTGGGACACATAATGCATTGGGTAGCTGCAATACTGTGAGTGGCCACTGGAAAAAATCTGAAGCAAGGCTGAGTAGCATTTTTGGGGGCCTGGCTGCTAGATACCGACTCAACCACCTCCATGTTGAGAGCTGTGTTCAGACAATCCTGACTGCAGCTCCTTTAATTCACATTAAACATAGGGTACAGCTGAGGCTCACGGGAATGTCAGCCAAAATGCTCAACGCCAAAAAAAAAAAAAAAAAAAAAAACTCTAAATGAATAGATAAACAGCACTCTGGGTTAAAGGTTTAGGTGTGAATTGTGCCTTTAAACTGCTCTTTTACTTGACAGTGCAGCTTGGGGACTTCAATGACAGGCATTGTAATTAGCCACCACATAATGGGAATGACCTTATTAAGCTGCTGCTGGGTCACAAGCAGATTTAGGTTACCAAAACACATGAGCTACCAATTATTCTTTATTATCAGGTATTATCTGTTCATACTTTTATTTCTCTATCTCGAATGGCACATGACTGCACAAACACACATGGATGCACAAAGCCAGATCTTTCTTTAGGAGAGCGAGTATCAATATTTATGCACAGGCTGAGTCCATAAATACCATCGGCCAGTCCAAAAATCAATGCACGCCTGCTACATATTTTAATCTGCCTATGAAGGTCACATTACTTCAGCAACGCCTGAGAGAGCGAAGCACACACACACCCCACTAATTCAGCCAGCAGCTTTCGCATTCACGCCACCCTGACCCTGCCCCAGTTCAACTAATGTCACTGAAACACATACTGTATTGAAGAGTGTAAAAACAGAGAGAGCTCATCGGACATAAATGGATTATAAACGCCATCACACGGCAGATGCTCTAGCTGCGTCTGAGAAGGCTGTGTTTTCAAGGTTTAGCCCTGTGTAACTCATGTACATTATAGATGAGGCAGAGGAGAAGGGGAGTGTTCAGTGGAGCACTATCAGTTACCAGAAGGCCAATCTAAATCTCCCCCATCATGACTAAACTCTATTTCAGAGCCACGGGGGTGACACAGCAACAAGCTCAGCCTTCCCTGCAGGCAGCTGTAAACTTAGGCACAACTCTCCGGCCTCCATGGAGCTGCACTGAGAGATGAAAAAAAAAAAAAAAAAAAAATCGGTGTTCTCATTTCTAAAACTGAGGGACTGCCAAAGTGATTCCTGCCATCACATGAATTTGTCACTTTGCTAACAGGGCTTATGAAAGTTAGATGAACATTTTACGATCTTGTTAAAACCGGTTACATTATTAAAAGGGCACATTCATCCTGCGAGGCGAGAAAGAGAGCCTGTAGCAGATTGAAATTTTAATAAGCTCAATGCAGTGGCTAGAGATTGAGAAACTTGGCAGAGATTTAGCTTTGAAATCCTCAATATGGGCATGAGATGATTTAGCCTCATTGTATCATGCATGCACTCAAGCGGGTCAAAAGACAGGGGATTCTGCAAACCTGTGATAAACCCATTAACCAGCTTAACTTCACACACTTCCCCAGCATTTTAATCTGTGATATGAAGCAATGTTTCGACTGCTATTTTTAATGTAGTCCCTTTTAGCTCAGCGTGATAAGATACTATCAGGACTACATATATATATTTTACAGGTTTTATTTAACATTACTGTATCAGCGTGCCGTTATCTCACCCTGCATGTTGGTGATTTTTTTCCTACATGGGAGCACACCACTGCTGAATGAATCCAGAGAGAGCAGTGTGAGGCTGCAGCCCGTGGCCATCATGACAGGCCAGACTGTAGATGAAGGTGGCTGGTGTCAGCGGGCTCGGAAACACCTGACCCTGGAGGAGACCGGAAAGGACTCTCTCCCTCTCTCTGCTATCTCTGATAAGGCTGTGATACACGGTATCTCAGCATCATAAGTGTACCGTTATCTGGTAAGGTAAAGGCCCGACCACTGACTACATACAGAGCTGTGTGTACGTGCGTTTGTGTGTGTTTGCCCTTGTCCCCGTGCGCATGCTGGCACCAGACACCCTGTGTGTTAAATCCTGCCGTACATTCCTCCAGCTCCTTGCAGACCTGTTACAGCAGACAGGCAATGGGCCTCGTTCCAATAGCAACACAGTCTTACAGTTTACATTCATGGCTCGTATCTCAGTCAGGAAATAAGACAGGAGTGAGAATCATGTTTACAGCTAATGAATGATAACACATTTTCTCTGTGCACTGATTAGTGTAAATTATTGAAATTATTTTTAAGCCATTTCTAAGGTAAAAAAAAAAACACTGAACATTGACCATTTACAGCAAATCTATATAATTTTGCTAATAAATATCACTGCAAGCAGAACTGGGCATTTCCTTGGAGCGCTGGAACATAAAGGTATAATTTGTGCCTGTTTCAGATTCATACAGAAAGTGGACAGGGCCTACATCATAAATTAGAACTCATCTAGATTGCTTCAATTTTTGTGTTAAATTGTTTTTCCACTACCATTTGTACCCCTCATATGTATGTATCTTTTAAGTTAAGCTGAAAAAATATACAAATCAACATACAGAATTTTTACTATGTACATACCTAAATTAATCAAATGATAAAACATAATTCCTGTGTGAAACAGACAGGCTGTGCCAATATAAAGACTTTATTGAGGTTTTTGAATGAAGCTTTGAATGTCTATTATATTTTATGACACTATCAACCCCCCTCCAGAAAAAAAAGATCCTTAAACATCCTCCTAACCTGCTTACTAAAGGTTGATCCTTTGCAGCAGACCCAGTGTTTGCACCTGTCTGGATACTAGCATGTCATCCTGTGTGTAATGCTACAATTCTACTTTCCATTATTGTGGGTAAGTTTTGGCCTGATTTACCAGGTTTAAATAGAATGAATAGACATGCAAAAAAAGCTGCATTGCATGAATGCTGGTTTAGAATCCAAATGTCAGTGCTATGAATCGGTACAGCCATGGAAACCTAACCTCAAAAAAATAAACATCTAAATTGAAGAAAAGCTGTGTAACTATTAATATCCGGGGAAATGAATAGTGGAAACACAACAGGAGGGCTGAAAGTGGGAAAATACAAATCTGAATAGCACTGGGTCATTTTGCACACATTTTCCTTAAAAACTGCAGTTTAATCATGTAGGTAATGGAGAAGGGGGCTTGATTGAATATTAAAGTTGGTCTAAATTGCCCATGATAAAAAATGAGAAGGCCATAACAGCTCACTGGGTTGCAAATCTAAAAAAGAAGAGTGTGCATGCAATGGGACGAGATACAGATGGAAATAAAGTTAGTTTAAAGTATCTGTGGAAAATGACAGGTAAAAACTGTCGGCTCATCACACTCACTCTCGCTCCTCAGTCAACTCAAACTGGGTGGAGTGGGCGAATTCAAAGGTCTGGACCTAGTGAAGGTAAAAATAACACCTGCGCAACATCAGTCACGTTTCATCATGCATTGCCCAACAAATCTAGTGAAGACTGGCAGAAAGTTTGCAGAATGTCTGAATTTTGAACTTAAACTATGTACACCTCTGTTTTTATAAATAACCACGGCAGATGTAGCAAGAATAGACGTGACAGAAATATGGCAAAGTGGAAAAAAACACAAACATATGCAATCTTACTGTGGATTCTCACACATGCTGCACAACATAAACTATTTTCTCTTTAGAGGCATTTGCCGTCATTGTAGTTGAGGCTTGTGGCTGCTTCTACAGTCTTCAACAAACACACTGGTATCAAGGAGAAACCTGGGTGACCCCTATGCGTCAGTCAGACAATGACTGATAACTAGTCAGTCCACTGGCGAAGCAGGATGGGCTGCTGAGTGAATGTTGTGTAGCAAAAGCAGTGTGCAGTCCTGGGTCAGCCAGCAGCATCTGAGCGTTAATAAGGGGGGTAATTGAATTAGAGGATCAGTGAAGGCCTGTAGTGTGGGCGCCACACGGCTCTAATTTCATTACAAGTGATGTAAACATGAGGTTGGCCCCCAGCGCAGGGGCCTCCCACATCAATACATGCACAAACACACGCACAAGCACACAGCAATACAATGCAAACATATATTACACTACCACTAATCTACACCTGTTTGTCTCACGTAACATCCTTTCCCACCATGCAGAGATTTCAGCCTGTGTTATAATAAGAGTTGTGAGGTTCCACTAATGAAGTCATAAAGGTGGATCAGGGGAAAAAACAGCATTATGTGGTAGAAGAAAAACAGGAACACAGCATCAGTTATTCAGGTATTCATTAAATCTGGTGCACCACAGTGGCTCAGTGGTTCGCACTGTCATCTTGTAGCAGCAAGCAGATCGATTCTCAGCCCTTTCTGTGTCTTGTTTATGCTTTCTGACTATGAATAATTATGAATAATGATAAATCTGGCACTGACAGTTGTGTAGGAGAGAGTATTTGAGATATTAAGTTGACACCAGGGACTATTTTTAGCTCTGTTTGTTTAAAAGAACATGATGCATACCCACCATCTATGATATGATATGATCCATACTATGAAGTGACAGCGACTTTTCAATTTGCGTGATGCATATTTATGATCAGCACTGCCTTGGCTTGATGATTCACTTGACCATCAAATTGAGCGCAGCCCAAGTAAGCCCGTAGGCTTGACTCTAAGCCTTCTTCCGGTGATGAATAGTTATGAGGGCAGAAGTTAACCAAGGAGAAACTGTTCACATCCCCTAATAAGTCTTGCCCCTTTGCCATCTCAGCTACGACAATAAGGCACTCCCAGAGACAGATGTGTAATGGGTCACATCCTTATCTTTTCGACATGCATGTGGGCCAGTCAGAGCACAGGGAGAAAACCGAAAGATACAGAGACAGAAATAGTCTTTTGCAAAGGTACTGAGAGAATCGCATTGGCTAACTTTTTGCCAAAACATCACACATCCCATTAATTCATCGGGCAGTAAATCTTCTTCACTTTAAGCAGCACATCTGTTCACGCAACTCCCATCTATCAAATGCTCAATGCTGAAAAATGCTCAAACCTCGCTTCGACCGGTCTTTGACAGATGTGCCTGTTTTATTTTTTGACACCCTGAAGAGCCTGCCAATTTACCTCACAAGTTTACCCCTGCAGCAGAACAGGAAAACATGGACGAGGGCAGACTTATCAGGTAGAGAAACATCCCACCTCCACTGCAATTCCTGTTTTTCATAAGTACGTAACTCCTGAAAGATGAAATAAGACATTCTGCCTCTTGCAAATGAACGTTGAATTCCTGAGCAATAAAACCACCTTTGCGAAATCCATTACATTCAGGGGTTTTGCCAATGCTGCTGTATTAACGGCCGATACAGAGTAATTTTACTCATGTAATGACTCTTCTCTGTGTGTTCTCGTCCATACAGAGTTCCATACGGCTTAAGGAAAGTTAGATTTAACACTTTTTAAGACTTCTTTAATGCTTCTTGGAATGAAATTGAAGACCAATAGTACAACCCCCCTGTCTATTGTAACATAAAACGTTTTTTTTTCCCAGTGAAAAAGTTAGATGATCCATTTTAAATGTTGAAAAAAACATTAACACTTTCTAGGCATGGTGGAGACGATGGTCACAGTTGGGAAACTGGACATTTGTTGGCGGGTTTTCTTGGCAATTTTATGTTTCTCGCTTTGCATGTGGGATTCCACTGTCTTATTCACATTATGCTGTGTCTGGAAAAAAAAAAAAAATACACTAAGCCTCTTATGTACTGCCTTGTACCGGTTTCAGCCATGCTGCAAATTCTTGATTAAATAGCCAGTTTTCATTGAATTTGCACTTCCTCATGTCGTCCAGAAAACAGCGACATTCACCTAGCAGACAGCGCATGATCTACTCGGTGCATCCTGGCAAAAAACAAAATATGAGTGTTGCTAGTCCCTTTATCCTGATCTACATGATCTAAATGCCATTCGGTAAATTATTTGATTTAAATAGATGCCACCAATTATTTTGAGATTTTACAGTGCAACGTCCAAATAAAAACAACAGAATCCTTTTATCCATATCTTCACATTTCTTAGACTTCTGACAGATTGATTTAAGACATTTTAATACCAATTAAGGGTATACTTTCAGATTTATTAATTCAATGCCCTTTGAGGATTTTTAAGGGTTCACGGGAACCCTGTTATATCTGTGACTTTTGGCAATGTGATCTTGCGGTCTTGCAAATCTTTCTCCCTCACAAGGATTTGGGCAGACATGGAGGAGAAGAGTGAAGTCAGAAATCCAGAGACTTTTAAGACTAGAAATCATTTTTCTCGAGGACCTTACAGCTTCCAGTTTAAGAAAAAACAGCTTTACTGTTTTGAGTCTTTCGTTTTTAGCTCAATTGTGTCATGTAAGTTTAAAAAAAAAAAAAAAACATGTATGTGTCATGTATGAATGTTCCAAATAAAAAAGAAAATAATAAAAAATAATGGAGAATGTTATGGTTATTGTAAACCATTTCTGAATTAAATACTCATAATAATTACTGTATGGTGATATATACTATTACTGTGATATGCTTATGAGTGGATTGTGACTATATTGATATGGATTGTGGCTATATTGTCCATCCACAGTACAGAGGTAGTCGATTGGTTGAAATTTTCTGAGGCACTATTTTCTGTTGGTTTTGGACACACTGATTTGATCAGATCAGCACAACATCAGCAGGATAATAGTTCAAATATGAAGCACTGTATGTTATCTGAATGTGACTAAAAGGTAAGACTTTAATTATATTCCTGTGACTGCATTTTCCAAAACTGTAGGTGCATAATTTATAAGCAGGAGACTGACTGAAGACAGAGAACTGCTTCTTTCTTCTGCCACTTCCCTTGATCTTGAAAACTCCTACAGTCACACACTAAAAAGTCCTATAACAGAGGAAAACGTTATGTAAATGTCAACTTGTGCAGAATAACAACTATAACTCAGTATCTGTGAAATTCCCTCTTCAGCACAAATCTGCATGCCTAAAAGAGGACAAGCAACAAAGCTAAAACAAAAAAAGGGTACAAAATCTCTAGGGCAAAGAAAAAACGTCACTTTTATCGAGACTGCTCACAGGAAAACACCCACGCTGCTTTAGACAGGAAGATGCAACGGTTGCAGACAGCTGTGTACATGAGGAAGATACCTTTACCAGAGTGTGTCTGTGGTTTGTTGATTGCATCTCCATCATAAGATAACAGAGCTGCAGGCTAATGGAGCTTGCCAAAGAAGTGCCTCATGCTCTGTCAGTTTTTCATTACCACTTCACTCAGTCTTACGTAGGACCACTCGCTATTGATAATTACTGATGCTACGCCGATCTTTCAGGATCCATAATCGGCTGTTTTTCCACTTCAGGGAACTAAAAACACCACCTCCAACCCACCCACCAACCCCTCACCGATCCCCCTGTTCCTCCCAGTCCATTTCTCTGTTGACTGAGCGGTGCAAAACACCAGCTTAATGACACGATAGGATACACGTCGACTTCAAAAGCACTTGTTTCCCAGCAACCGCCACAGGTACGACGGAGGAGCTTTTGTGTGGTCAGACCTTGTTCAAGGATGTTATAATTATTACAAGATTTAGGATTGAGTAAAGACAAGAAGTCATACCATTAACTCCATAATTCACGTTAAGCATTTTGTCTGTTAAGTGTCAAAAGCGTATGAAGGTAAATGCACAATTAAATGTAGGCAGAATTGTTGCAGGATCTTTAGAGTTTGACAGATTAACAATCGTATTCACATTTCATTTTTTGAAAATCTGTTATTTAAATTTGATTGCTTTGAAAATGCCACTGCACATGACGGGAATGGCAGGCGATCCTTTAAGAAATGTTGACAAGCTAATTATCGAGTAGCCCTGTCACAGGCAGGCGGAGAGGTTAAAAATAAAGTTCACACCACCCTCATTATGTAAACAATCACAGTCAGTGGTGCTAACCTCACACCCCTATAGACTACAGCTGGCGGACTTTAATAAGAAGGCCACGCTGAGTGTGTGAGACGAGAAGGTTTAAGGGGTTGTGAAAGGCATGTGAGAATATTGCGTGTTCCTGTAGATCTGTATCTAAACCAAAGCCAGGGAATTTAAAAATAGAGACATGATACAGACAACACCTTTGTTACTGGCAGTAATGGTGACATGAGAAGCTAACATGTGTCTCTCTCAGATTACTTGGAAATATCACTTATATTAACTGTTCATTAACACGGAAGAAAAAGCTGCTAATAACAAAGCTTCAGTTTATGGCTCAGCCAAAAGATGTCACCCATAACGTCACCCCCTGTGAAAACAACAGTCTGGTAAGTGCCGAGGAGACACAGGAGAGAAAGCCAGCAACCACACACACACACACACACACACACACGACTCATCCCCTCTGCGCAAGCACCACACTGAGGTCTAATCGATGCAGCTCATTCATATTGAACCACAGACGTCAGGGGAAGCCGGGGGAATTACAAGCAGCCTCCACTGTGAGATCGCAGCCTAGAGGAAGCCTGACGAAGATGAAGCCAGCTTCGCTCCGGAAACCTGCCGTTTACTGTCCACGGCATTTTCAACAACATGGCTACTGGGTCTCCTCGCTCCACAGGCAATGACACTGAACAGGAACAACAGTACTTCAACCGCATATATGTAAATCATGTTTTGGATATTTAAACATTATCTCAGCTGTGAGAAGATTAACCATTTAACCCCAGCAGATGGGTTCCTTCAGTGCTCTGTAGTAGCATCAACATAAAATACAATGTGTTGACAGAGAACAAATGGACTGGATGGTAAATGGACTTGCATTTGTACAGCACCTTTCTAGTCTTCCAACCACTCAAAGTGCGTACACTACATGCCACCCATTCACACATACATTCATACAGCGGTGGCCGAGGCTAACATACAAGGTGCCACTTTCTCATCATTTAAATATTCTTCATTCAAACACACACCCAGTTCAGCATCTCACCCAGGGATACTTCGACATGCAGACTCTCGTGCATGTCTGCATGTTACACCTGACATGCAGACTGGAGGAGCCGGGGATCGAACCGCCAATCTTCCGATGAGTGTACAACCCACTGTACTTCAGCCGCCCCAGGAAACCATCATTGAAAATGACCAATCTTTCATTTGAAAATGTATTAGAGATTGCGTCCATATATTTTTGAAAAACAATTAAATATTAACTCAGAACAACTAACGTACTCTTCTGATGAGTCTGATGTCAAGATAACTGTACAGTGGGTTTAAATGTAGAAGCCACTTTTAGAACATTTATCATTTCAGTTTATAGTGTACATTAGTGGTGTATGTTAACAAATTAATGATTAATGAAATTACCAAAAATTGCTACAGAATAAACCAGGGGGGCATTTGGGCCAGCGGGGGTTGCCTATACTGTATTGATGGTGATCCAGCCTTGATGACCATCCATGTAGGCCTACTGATTAATATATATCTATATAGTTCATATCACCATCCTCACTCCTTCTAAAAAACAGTAAATATCTTTCACATTTTTAAATCTTAAGATAACTATTCATGAGGAAAATATGGATGATGTCATGTCTACATTTTAGTAACTTAAAAGTATGCTTAGTCAGCCAACAGGCCGGTCTGCCAACAACTTCCCGTGGGCTCGGCCTCCTCCTCAGACAGGAATAAGGTGAACACACAGGACTTACTTAAGAGGCATTGTTTGCCTGACTTTTTCCTGACACGGTCAGTGGTCATGAAACACAGAGAGAACTGCCACTTTCACCCCAATTAATCCCAATGATGACTCTAAATGAACGCAGGCAGAAGCAAGCACAGCTCATTTCAAAATTAAACCAACAACTGGAGGAGAGATAACTCATGGTTCACAAGTTCACAATCCAAAGCAGAAAGAGGAACATGAAAGCTAGACAACTGCTGAAAGCAAATGCCTCCACAGCAGTCTTCAGCTGCCCCTAATGGACCATGCCAAGCCCAGCATCAACAAGCCTTCATCTCCATTTCACACAGAGAACTCACCAGTAACTTCTGCTTTTGCCTTTGGTGGCTCAGGGTCTCCGGGTTGAGTCTCAGAGCTCCACTGTTGTCCTCTAGAAGACGAAAGCTGTCCAAACGCTGCACACCTGGGAGCTGGAGGGGCAAAACTTCATTTCTCAGCTGTGGGGAAAAAGAACATAAAAAAGCATTTCAGTCAAATTAATACAGTAATAATAATACTGTTCATTTTCTTAAAGAACTAAACCTTTCCCTAGTGGTTAGTCATCAGCAGAATAACAATGGCAGCTTTACAGTTTGATGGAGCAGCTTTTGTCTGTCTTATTCCAAATAACGCTTCACCACTGCTGGTCCCACTGGTGATGAAATCTGCTGGCACTCTATCTCTAAGTGTAGGTGAGTGGCCGCTCAGAGCCAGCAGGTGGTCTGAGTGGAAAAACAGCTAACAGCAACACTCATGCAGTGCAAACAGCGTGCTCTCCCTCCATTCATCTCCACAGTTTCAGTCTGACAATAAAAGCTATGAGTATCTACTGACTACCTGCCCACCTGCTGCTCTGTGCACACGTCAGACACAGCGTTCCACTAAACTTGAAAATAAAGTCACTGGTGTGCAATCTAATCTTTAAAAAAAAAAATCACGTGATAAAAATAAATAAATAAGTGGATGAGCTGTGAAATTAAAATTTTAAAAAGTCCTGATGGACTGTGCTTGTTAATCTGTGCATGTCACGAGACATGAACTGATTGGTGACTTGATGATACTATCCCTGTCATCCAGATGCTTCACACAGCTCTGTTTACTCACATCCCAAAATCTGCAAACAAACAAGCAACATGTTGACCAAGTGTATCAATGAAAAATAACACTTAAGCACTCATTCAACCAGATACTTACAAACCCACACAAGTATAAGATGCCAACGAGGTAAAATAACATCCTCTCTCCATGTTCAACCACTTAGCCAGCAATGCTGATAGCACTACCTAAACTGCTTGTTATTGCCAAGCTAGTGGAGCTGGCTGGAAATAATAATGCCCCCTATTAAATTATTCATGGCTCCAGTCAGGTGGAACCAGATGCTGCTTTTGTGTCATAGAGGGAGAGCTGTAACTCGACTCAAGCATGGAAGGCCGTCGCTGCATGGAGGTAAAGGCTTCATGGAACAAGCGTGGATGCTGCTGGGCTACAAACAAAACACAGGATGTCATGACACTCGCTTGGCTGTTTCCATGTGACATTTTCCTGCAACTGCTCAGACAGAGGACGATGGTTCAGTAGGTTGGTCCAAATGGGGGCGAAGCCTGAGGTGCTGCTCGCAGTTCACCCACCCTGTGTTGGTGTCGCTTTGTACCCCACCCTGACATTTGTGGCCGTGGCCAGGAGATGACCTTTTTTGTCCATGCCATGCTTTAGTGCTGAATACTAATGCTATGGTGCTCTGTGCCCGCCACTCATGGGAACAAGCAGCGCTATTTTTAGCCGCATGTCCCCAGCTGCACATCTCCAACCCGGGGCCAATGGGCAATTAGTGTTTGTTTCTAATGGCAGGAGGCAGTGCCGTAACCTCCCTAACGCAAACAGACATCTGCACTGTCTCTGTCCTGCCCCGTACCCCTGCTGCAGGCCACGATTCCTAAAGCCATGTAGTCCCTCCGTCCACCTGAACCTTCATAGGTGCTGAGAAGCTCCTCTCTCCAACATTAGCTGCCATTCACTGTGAGACCACGTGACTTATTTACCTACTCATACAATAATATGTGGTTTTGGCTGACAATGGCATCGTCCTGTGTCAGTGTTTAAAAGTACAAGTGACTCCAAACACCTACTTGTTTGTCAAAGAGGCCATGAATTTTAATCGTCCACAAACTGTATTCCAGAACGCTGCAATGAGTTATTCATAGAGCTGCAACTAACAATTATTTTCATTCATATGTCAATTAATCCACCAATTATTTAAAAAATGCCCAGCACAGTTTTTTTAAGCCTAATGCGGGCGTTACACCAAACAACTTTTCTTTTTTTTTTTATTCTTTTTATTTAGGCAAAGACTTTCCATCAGACAGACTGGAACTGAGTAAATTTCATAGGATGTGAGAGAACTGGATTGAGTTCATATCGCCAAGCAGATTGGACTTCATATGAGAGAATGGGTAAACTGTAAAATCCCTTTGTTCATCGCTAAAGATTTCTGAAATGTTCCATAACTTGTTTGCATATGATGTTTTGCTTTTCTTTCTTCCCTATTCTATCTGAAATTACTAATTGAAGAGGTGTAGACATACAGGGATATGTAAGTGTAGGTAGATATGTATATAATTACTAAATATATGTATATATATGTATGTGAGTGATGTAAGTACACAGAAGGACAAATAAGCAAGGATATGTCCATGTGGATGTAAGGGACTGAAGTACACCAAACGACTTCTCAAGCGATTTCACTCTCTCAGAAAATTTCCCAATGTCAGAATAAAATCATGAGTTTTACCTTGGTTGGTGCGCGCTCCTTTGATCTTGATTGTTTGGTGTAAGGTGATATAACTCAGCCCAAGCTGTCTAAAGTCAGACTTTTTCTCATCTTGCTGTTCCGACAAAATCAAACATGTGTATTATTATCATTAGTTTTTAGTCTTGGCTCATGCAAATAGCGAAATACAATGACATGAACATTGTCAGCAACCAAAAGCTGCACTCTCCCCACTAGCAAAAAGGAAGCAGCAAACTGGGCAGACAGTAAACATGGGGGGGATTCTGGGGAGGTGCAAGAATGTCAATAAGAATTGGTTCTCTTGTACTGAGGAAAAGGAGGAGAAACTGGTGCAGTTGTGGAGAGAACAAGGGTCTCCTCCCGCTTAAATCGTGAGCTAAGCAACTGAGGCTGGGGGTGAGCTGAGGCGACAAAATCCAAAATGGGCCAAAGGCCGTAAGCAAACACAGTTTATTTTCATAGACCATATTGATGCCAAATTGATGAGAGTTCTGTTGACATATGATGCCTGATGACACGTGAGGAATTGTTCATATGTCATATTTCATAAAGGGAGTTTGGTGTAATATTTTCCCCAGTCTTTGAAACATTTTATAGTGTGTGAGTACTTCAGATTCAAGATCAAGATTTACTTATTGTCATTTTCCACTGAGTACCTGCATACACAGAAATGAACGAAATATTGTTTCTCATCAGTGACAGACAGTGCATTAAAAAGTCAGTAGATGTGAAATAGTGTCAGATCTTAGTCTTTTCAAAGTCTTTTCAAAGTTGTCTCGTGTATGGTAGGCATTAGGTGACTGAACAAATTACTGAGAAGCCAGAGCTTGGTAAAGTTCAATAATTTGTCTTGATTCATTTCGCTTAAAGTTATTTATGACTAAAATGTTTGAGAAGCAACATTCACAAACATTTCATCACTGTGCAGCAGATTGGCCGGCTCAGACACGCACATAGGATTTGTTTGAATGACATTTCAGAGCAGTATGGGCTCATTATTTGTGATAATTGTCAGAGCCGAGGGTAAGCTTTCTGTTTGCATTTATACTAGGATGAATATTCCATGCAGGCATTTCTAATTAAGCAGAATTAGACGCTGTTTGTTCCTCCAGCATACAGGCATTTCCACAAACCCATGTTGGGTTGTAGTCCTAGACTGTCAGCAACTCTAAAATAATGGAGTATATTATGATATATCTGGCTGAGTGGGTATAATGAGTCAGTTTGAGTCTGTATGTCATGACGGCCTCTTTAATTCATTTTAGTCAGGGCAAAGCTAATTCAATCCACCTTATTATAGCTTCTTCATGCAATTACCCTGTGCCCCTGTTCATTGATGGGCCAGCATGGAGGCAGTGGATTGGACAGCGGGCTTACCAAGCCCACAGAGACCTATAACATAGAACAATGTAGCATGTCCCATCATACAGTTAACAAAGATGAATCACTGCAAAAATAGAAATCATTGTGCTGCAGCACCCACTGTACAGCCAGGCTCTCTTTTTTTCTGGTAATCTGCTGTGAAATTCCACTTGATCGCGACATTAGAATCAATTACATCCCCACATAAACACAAAGCATTAACTCTGGAGCACATTAGCATTCCATTAATCTTCCTCAACATTAAAAGTGGTGGAGACACAGCAAGTGTGCCTTGAACTGACAGGCACAGTGTGACTGTAGCACTGCCTGCCAATAACATGTTATCAAAGAGAGTGCAATTAACCTCCAACATGGTGGACAGAGTAAAGCATGTCCTGTATGAAGGACATGAACATTGGACATGGTGTTACACACATCAGATCATCCTGCTCTTGTTGCCTACTGTTGTCAACTGTAAAATGAATAAATCAGTTGAACCAGGGTTCACGTCACTGTCGCCTTTTTGAAAAAAAAGTAATTTAGCAAGTTAAATTAACCTATGCAACATGAAACCGAACATGGTGATGCTTTGTAAAGAAAATATCAGCACAGTTTGGACAAAGCAGACACACTGAGCAAAACCTGTAAGCAGAAAGGCAGAGACAGAGGTAGAGACCGAGATTGAACCTGTGGAGATAAGCTTTTTTATTACAAAGCAAATCCTGACAAATAATCAGCGCTGCCTGTGGATTTTGGCAAGATCCACATAATCATCCCCAGCCCCCGCCCTCAGGCGCGATCGTCCACCTTTCGGGATGGATCCAAACAGCCCTCCACCTCACTGAGCTGACCACGAACAAGACTAACTGACAGCGCAAAGAGAGAAATTTGTTTCATATTTCGTTTCAAATATGTTTCACATACCCATCCCATCCATTATCTGTAACCACTTGTCTTACACAGGGTCACAGAGGGGCTGAAGCCGATTGCAGCTGACACTGGGTGAAGGCGGGGTACACATTGGACAGGTCACCAGACTACCACAGGGCTGACACAAAGAGACAGACAATCACACAGAGACACACTGCCATTCACGCTTATATTCACACCTACATGCAATTTAAAGTCACCAATTAACCTGCATGTCTTTGGACAGTGGGGGGAAGCTGGACAACACAGAGAAGACACAGGAACACGCTGACACAGGAAGAACATGCAAACTCCACACAGTACTTTCTTTGAGGTGACAGTGCTAACCACTGCACTGCTGTGACACCTGTATGCTTTAGGTGTTATAAGCAGGGTTTCCACTGTCATGAAATTCCTTGAAAAGTTATGAAATTAGGAAAACTGTTTTCCAGGCCAATTAACAGAATGTTTTGGGAAAGTTTTGAATAAATATTCATTTGGCGATTGTTTAAAATATTTTCATAAAAATCTAAATTATCAAATGTTATGCTAAATGTGTTACTTGTATTACTACTTTAAAATTTACTGCTGCACTGTGTGACCACTGAAACATCATTAGTGTCACGTGATACATATAGACCAAATTGGCTCTGCATCATTGCCAAAGCTGCAGCCTCTTTTAAAGGGGAATATTTGTGCTGACCCTTAAGAAGAGAAACACTGGCAGTAAATGGTTAACTGATGACGCTGGTGACAGTTACTACTGGAGTAGACTGTTGGTTCTGACCAAATTGCAGCATTTGGATCAAACTGTTAACAGGTTGGTTAGTTACAGACAGCACTTTGCTAAATGTTATATGGTGATTCAATCAAATATATATGAATGTCTGGATAATCACTATCCGTCCGGTGTGTCTGGGTCATTGTTCCACTTGGACTAGGGAAGACTAGGGGGACATGACAGTGATCAACCTTAATATATAAAGGTGTCTCAATCATTCAGTTTCAGGCAAAGTCATAAAACAATCAGAAATGTCCATGAAACAAATGTTAACAAGAAATAAATGCATGCAACTTGTCAAATTATAATCCAAACACACCTCAATTTGCATTGACATCTATAAGATTTTCAGTTTTCTATCCTCAAAAAGGGGGTATGGCCTTGATGTTTTGCAAAGGAACTGTATGTGTCGGTTTGGCTATGAAGCTAGTTGGTGGCGGCAATGTTTAACGAGAAAGTAAAGTTAGCAAGTGCTAGCAGTCTGCTTATCCTCAAATGGCCTGGAAAGTGGATTTTCAGTAATGTATGGCTGTATTGCTACATAGGCCTACCCATTTAAACTACTTCATTTAAGTCATGGAAATGGAGTAAAACATCATTGAAAAGTTAAGGAAAGTTTTGAGAATTCACTGGTAAAAACAAGTGGAAACCCTGTATAACTGTGTTAGTCAAGCGCTTGCTGGTGCTAACTAAAATCTTGTTGTGTGAAAGAACGGTGCTTTGCCTTGAGGTCCCACCTCTTCTCCTGCACAGACTCCTGTGAGGTCAATTGATGCCCTGTGCATAACAATGTAACACTGATGAGGCTAAAGCATTAGCATGAGCTTTGTACTACCAGAGCAGGGCCTGCAGCTTTAAATGCAAACATTCATTGCTGTGAAAATGTCACAGCTGCCATTCACATCTGTAAACCTTAGTGGAAAAAAAATAGCCTCACCCTAACAATCAACCACTACAACTAACTTCTGGGGGCTCATCTAATCTCGTGCTGTTTACTCCAGATCAGCGTTGTCCATCTGAGTGAGTGGACAGCCCTGATCAACTCCAGGAACAATCAATTATGAATGCAGTCAGATCCCTGAGGTGATTACCAGCTACTCTCCTCTGACCTCCAGAGAAGTCAGCAGCCAGTCCCTCATGGCCGTCTGAGCCCGACTACAGCAGTCAGTCAAACCGCCGACATGACGACAGCTGGCACAACATATCTACTTACATTACAATTTTAGCTGCTGGAGCCATGGCGTAATACAAACATGTGCTGTAAACATGCACATGCTCATATATAAAGATGCAAACTGCAATGCTCACACGCTTGTAAAGACACACAAAAGTAACTACATGTTTATAGACCATGTACACACATACACTGAACATGTGCGTAGAGCGGATCTAGTCCAAGGGCTTATATAGTACAAAAGAGCTACATAAATCTGCCCTCACATGAAAATACCCTCCGGACACACAAGAGACACATGCTTGCTTTGTCATGCACGGGACAGTCCAACAATCCGAGCGAGTGATACGGATGCTGACAATGATAATGCACTTTCACTATGCTGTCACTGAGTCTCCCGGAGCCATCTTTACAGAGATTTCCCAGAGAAGATGGTGTTATGTAACAGCGGCCGTGGACCCTGCTGTTCATATCACTAATGCCTCACACTGTGGCGGGGTCACGTGCTTTATCCAGGCCACATCCAGGCGCCAGCAGCAGCAGTGTTCCAGCTGTTACTACAGCCTAGTCTCAGTCACTCAGGACCATGCTGAGCCATGCTCCTCTCACACTGCTACATCCTCCACTGAGCAGCCATGTTCAGCGCCTCAGCACTTCGCCTTTCACTTATGTCTGTCTAACACCAACACTGGAGACAATGATTCATACTACCAATACTATTCAGCTTATCCACCAAGCAGTGTACACATACAGGAGACGCTGATGCATTCTTACAGGATTTCAACTGGGCAAAACAGCCACATAGTGAAGGGGTATGTTAAGAAAACTTCAAACACACTTTTGTCCCCGTTTCCACATTTGCTGCCAACTGCTAGCTGTGTACACATCTACATTGCCCAAAAGAATGCTAATGGTGTCACCACCAGAGGTTGCAAACTCTAACAACACACGCTGCACGGTGCCCTCAAAGTCTTCAGCATCTTTAAATAGACTTAAACATACGAGCTTCAAAGGGAATTTGCTAATAACATAGCATCACTGCTATTTTAATCTGAACACACTCAGCATTTGCCTGTATGCTTCATGGCTTTAGAGCCAGCAGGCTGATACACCAGCATGGCAACATTTTATTTCAGCCCAGTCACCAGAAGCAAATGTTGCCACTGTGAACCACAGATTTGTTACATTTGTGTGTTTCATACATATCATATCAACGTTTCTTAAGTGATGTATATGTGCTGACTTTACCTTCGGGAGGTGGAAGCGATGGTGTATGGTATGACACTTAAGTGAGACAGCTGCCAAGCTGCAGACCTGCTGTTCAGAACTACTGTTCAAATCCAACAAACAAGAAATCTTGTGTTTTTTAGGGAGACATCATGACAACAATAAGCACACTATCCACAGCATTGTTAAAATGTCAAGAAACAAAGTTATAACATATCTGCTAACTACTTTGCTAACACTTCCTCTGTTACAAAAACTGTCTACTGGAGAGCACACTGGCAAATTTTTCAACTTAAAAGCTGCTCCTATTAATAATTTTATATAAACAATGGATCAAATTTCTACTTTCATCTAAAAGAAATCACAATGAATAATCACCCGAGGTCCTCTCACCTCTACTGAGCATTTTAATGTCTTCCGGCTTATTTTTTTTATCTTGCATGGCCCACAACTTTACTGTTTAGTTCACTCTCAGTGCTCTCATCAGCCTAATTTCCAAACGCAGCAGGCTGCCGTTTTCACAAACGAAAAAGACTCTGATAAATCTAGTGTGCACTACCTGCCCAGCACAACAGCAGACAGACAAAGTTAGTGACTTGCTGGGGAACACAGTGGAGCATTTAGCAGCTAAAGAGCTGGATATTTCCCTCAGGAGTTGCTCAAGACCAAAAACAGAGCTAAAGGGAGAGTGAATATTAGTCCTTAATTTGCCAGGAGGAAATATTTTTATATTTCACAAACCTTTATTTAAACAGGTAATCTCATTGAGTCACAGGGTCTCATTCCCAAGAGAGAACTCAGCAAAGCACACCAGCAATACAACACAAAGTTACAAACAAACAGGACATTCACATCAAGAAAAAATAGGACACAAATCATAAAATAATAAGGGAATAAGTGCTAAAGGGGTCATTTAAAAACTGACACATAAACACAAGTCCAAATGAATGCTAATGCTCTCCGTGTCTGGTGGGTGTGTAAATAAGAAACTGTTTGCTAACAGTTCATATCTTGTTTCTGCTGCACAAAGTAGAAATCAGTCACGCAAAATTACCTGTACCATTTAGTTAATATGGGTCATGATTATTTAATGGCACATTAAAGTATGTTTATCAACAATATTTGAGCTAAAAAGGCTAAAAACATACTGGCCAATATATCTATATCAGATTTCTTTTTTTTACTCTCAAATATCACACCTCAAAAATCCTGTGTCTTTGGGTCTTCTTTATTTACCATATGGGCAAATACTAGATGGCTTCAATATGGAGTAAAATCAGTGAGCAGACGCTTTTTAATTTAAATTCAGTGTAGTTTTCTGTGACTGAAAACAAAATGTCTGAACTCCCAATGCGGTAAACCCCACCCATTTGGTGCTACCAGAGGGAGGGAATAAACATTAAGAATTTTATGCAAATATTATTTGACCCAGGGCTGGAATTTAAAAATTCTCAACACTCCTCTTCCTCCCTCCTTGAACTCCTCCACCACCAACACTCCCACCCCCCACCTCCTCTCTCCAACTCACTGCAGAGACAACAAATTTAGGTTAGAAATATGAATACCCGTCTGCTGTGCATAGTGAAGATAAAAGTCACTTGCTCGCAGCTCAGGGATAGCCAGTGAAATGATGAATGGCCATGCCTGCTTGTCAAGGTGGACAGGGGGAGCTACAGTATGAATGGGAGCTGGTGAGTACTCTCTCATATTCAAGACTGACGGCCCTAATTATGGAAGCTCTTCAAATGAGTGACCTTGGGAGGCAGCAGACACATCCATACCTGTGTGCACGTGCACACACACACACACAGAGACAACATATTTTCTCACAGTGAAAATCACAGTTCAGCCTCCACTGTTTATTCCCACTGCCTCCCTCTGCTCTCATGACTGCCACCTATAGGATCTTGTCTCACTGCAAACTGAGCTCTGTGGCTGATGACACAACATACAGACACACTTACTGTATATCCTTTACATATCTATGATTGCCCTTTACAACCCAGTGTCAATCCATAATGCACACACAAACTCACACACAAACACACTCAAGGACACCTTTTTGGTATGTTTAAAAAAAAAAAAAAAAAAAGCACCAACCGTACAGTGTCAGCTGATAACCGTCTACACTGACGAATAATCTTCACAAATGTTTGACGAAATCCATGCACGCAAACTGATCAATATCAGATGACTGCTGTCTACCAATTAGCATCTGTGTCTCCAATCCATTCACACAACTGCATTTAGCCTATGGGTTCTTCTCAACTTAAAACTAACACATCTCATCTGCATGTAGACTGTACAGAAAGCGCCATCTGACAGGCATGGCAGTGACAACCGGAACCAACGTCAACCCCAAAAATCATGTTATATCACCCACAGACAATAAACACACTGTTCCTGCTGTACCGACTGAGGTACTCTTATAAACACACTGCAGCATGTTTTCAGTTAGGACGTGAAACTCAGTATAATAATATGTCAGTGAATCCTCAATGCATGCAAATGATGTGCAATGTCCTCTGGCTCTTCTCACTGCTGTCAGACCTGGATATTCTGCACTCCTGTGCAGAACAGCTCAAAACAGGTTCATCCATCTCTTAAGAGATACATATAAAGGTAGGGGGCTACATGTGCACGATAACCAGGAGAGTACATTCCAATTATTGTAGCCACTAACAGTCTAAGACACTGAGACATGTTATGATGATCCTTATCCCTCCAGCAGCAGCAGCAGCAGCAGCACAGGGATCCTGCAGCAGAGGCAGCACAACAATCCTTCGCTTAGAAAAACACACACAGCTTGACAGCAGACAGTAGATGGTACAGTACCTTAGCAGCCGCGTTTAAAGAGCCGATGCAATGGCAGGTGTTTCCTTCTGTGTTGGAAGGACAGAAAAGCAGCGGAACCAGGACGATGGCTATGGCAGCTCTGTAGCATAAAATGGTTCATCAATGCTCGGCAGAAAGAGGCACAGCCAGGCAGCGCAGGGAGAGAGAGAGAGAGACAGCCAGCGAGCATCACTCAGCTCACACTACCGTGGCTGTGCAGCAGAGCACACACACACCAACACGCCCCCTTTCTCTCTCTCTCACTCTCTCTCTCTCATACACACACACACACACACACACACACACACGCTTAGTCACACAGACACAGGCACGCAGGGGTGCAGAGGCAGTGCAGTGCGCAGCAGTACTGAGCAGTGCTCCCTCTCCAGGATGTCTTTCGTCTTCCTTAATCAGAATTGGTCATTCTCTGTCCTATTCTCAGCAGTCACAGACAATCCTGTCAATAAAGCCTTCCAGCCACGTGTTCCATCGTACCGCCTGCCCACCTAACCACCACTGATGAGCTGCCATGATTGAAGCTGGCAAGGTCATGTGAGGTTCTCTGGCGTCCCATTTGGTCTTTGCCCCCAGTTTTGTTGCAGTGTTTCTCGGCTATTTTTTTTTTTTTTTTTTGCCAGCTGATACAGGGACTCAGCCTCGCCTCGTCATGGGTCATTATGCCACAGAGGCTACCCGGAGGCTCAGCTTGACAAACCCTCACTCACTGAATGGTGGACCAAACCAATCAGCTATCACAAACAGCAGCTACACCATTACCATCCAATCACAGATCAGGAAATCAAGTGCAGAGGGGTATTAAAGAGGATTATTTGGGCCATCCTGGGTTTTTTTTTTTTCCACTATAGGGAGATGTGCAGGACAGCAGCACAGCGTGTGCAGTATGGCTGCCCTCTGTGGCTGACAGCAGTGCTGCACTCTGTTGTGGGAAAAAAGGAGAGAGGAGGAGCAGGGCCCAAAACAGATATGCTTTCCTCAGCGTGGATGCCTAGCAACCACAGCAGCTCCTTACCTCTGTTTAGAGCCTTCCCTCCCCCTCCAGCGGGACCCTCTCTGCAGTCCCAATTGAGAGCTTATATTGCACAGCGGCTGTTTAACACTCAAGGCACCGGGACATCACACACGGTTGATGTCAAATGTTCCCACCCATGTCCTCTACCTGGTTTGTAAACACTAAGGGGGAGGCGGCAGGGTCTGACAATGAGCAGGAAGCGCACCTGATGTTTACACTATAACATCAGCTGCTATGGGCAACTGCACTGTAGATTAGATCACCTCTAGGGCTTTTAGTAAATTAACTAAAACCATAACACAGCAGGATTAAAAGAACTGCAAGCATTACACTTCTTTGATCATGTTGACTAGGGAACTGTGTTTATGAATGTGTTTTTTTCTCTATTATTTATGAATGTAGAAGCAATGAATGACCTTCAAATGTCTTGTTTGTGTCTCCATGAAGGAGAATAGTTTAGTCCTTCATTTCTGGGTCTGCTGTATTTGATCAAAGTTGCTCAGGTCAGATACTTAAGGTAATGTTTGGGTCAAGAGGGAAAAAAGAGACTGACAGAACATTTTAATAAAATCATTAACCGTTAACATCAAGCTGCAAAAGTGGGACCAAGGCATTTCTGACTTTTCACTAAAGCTTTCTGAGGTGCATCAACTAGCTGATCCTCCTGCTGGTCCCGTGTTAGTTTATTTTATTTTTTAAATAATGATTCAGAGGACGCCTGCCTACCTTAGAATGTTAAAGGGAACCAAACCTGTTCAGACAGCTGTCAGAGGATGTCAGAAGGCAGACCAGGAGCTCCAGGCCTGCCTTAGCTCGGCTGGCTGACACACGTTTGGAGGTGTGAACAACTGTTTTGACATTCCCTTTTGTGAAGGGTTCTGCGGATTAACGAAAAACTGTGTGAGGTGCTGTAACAACAACAACAGGAGGAGCTAAGGTAGCTCATATATAGAGAGGCAGCAAATAAAAAGGAACAAAGAGCAGCAACACTGACGTTTTGCGGATAAATTAAGATGCAGTCAGACAACATTTATGCAAAGTATCCTGAGAAAAAAATTTGATGACCAAACATGTAGAGGCCTTTTACTGTTAAATTCACAATAGTCTGATCACCAAAATCTTAGATAATATAGTCTAATGATTTAATAATAAGTATTTCATATCAAAATAAAACCTCCTGCTCGGTTCATCACAGCCATCTTCTCCCCAATTCCAAAGCGTGGTGTAAGACAGACCAGTGGCACTGACTTCAGACATAATGAAGTTTCTTGTACAGCAGGTCCTGTCCTGCCTCCTGCTGTTTGCACTGCTCTGATGCTGTCCATAACAGCCTCCACTGAGCACTTGCACGCCTCTTGTTTCTACATCAGAGTCCTGTCTGAAGACTTTGGCTGTGCTTTCAAAACAAGAAATCGTGAGCAAGGCAAGTCTGCTGAGATGACGCACACGCATTTCTCAATGGATTGTGGATTCTCTTAATAGACAAAGGCTGTTATGTGAGAACAAACTCCTGCTACTCTTTTGCAGGTACCTGAAAGGGCTTCACACTCTCCTCTCCTATTGTCTCTATAAGCAAATGGCATTTGTGCAGTAGCAATATGGTCCACTGAGAGGACAGTGTGCCAGCAATAACACTTTTAAGACAATAGAGACTGACTTTCACAAGTACCCATAAGAGCTTTCTTCTTGGAAAATGCTTCTGTAAACATTGTGTCGCGACATAATTCTAGTCAATTATACAATTCTACCTTGCGTCCTCTAGCTATGAGGATAATCAGTTACATTCTATCAAATACCTGCCCAATACTAGAGCATGAAAACACAGAAACTATCCCAGTTTACATACTATACTCTGGAAAATGGTTCCAGTGCATCCCTAGCCACAACAGTTTCCTTCACACTGCACAGGCCAACAATTTCAGCCCTGGCCCGGCCCTGGCCCGACAAAGTCTGTAATTTTTCAGCCCAAGCCCAGGCCCTGACACCAACATCACTTTAAGCTCTCTCTGATGCGCACTCTCTCTGATACATACAAAAAAAACCACACAGTGTGAATAGGAGAACACAGAACATTAATTAACATCAGATCCTGACCAATCCTGTTGATGTGTCTGGAGATTTGAATAATAAATAAAGTTATGCTGCTGTGCCTCGTGCATAAATGTCATTCTTAATGGTGAGGCGCGCTTAACGTTTCTGTTGAGGTGGGGTTACTGCAGCAGATATACATCAACTATAATCTGCACATCACTAATATACAATATGACATACCTGGCTAGTTAGCTGGCTCTTCAGTCTGTTGTGTGCTCTGTGCATGCACGGGCACAATTAAAGAAGAGAAGAGTTCGACCTGAGGGGTCTATTAAAAAGAAAAAAATGGCCCCAGCCCAGCATGACTTGACTCAGCAGGTCAGGGTCCAGTGGGTCTAGCCTATACTTCTGTGTCCTCAACCTACACTGTAGAGCATCATACAGGGATTTAGTAAAATCAACTAATATTTTCTCATTAACTACATTAAACGTAATATTTTAGTTTTATTAATTCAAATGATTAGTCTTTAAATTGCTTGTTTAAAGTGAAATGATGAGTTGAATTAATATATAGCTGAGAGTTCACTCAACTTATTAAAATAAGTTTCAAAACAAACATAATCGGCAAGATAAAATGAGATTAAAATTGGTGTTTAGTGTATTAACAGACTTCCCAGCATGCCTTGTTTGAAAACTCTGCAGAGACTTTCTTTTTTGTAGTTTGGAGAAATCAGAAATAATCGAAACTTCCTGTGTGTCTTTAATAAATCTGAGGATAAGTCATGCTTGTTTATGTTAAAATAATGAAAACAATGCCAGCCACGATGATTGTAGTATCCTAGTTCACTCCCAACACCCCCTGCGGTTCCCCCCAGGTCGCCCAAATGAGTGTGAGCTGACCTGCATGAACACTTTTAGCTCTGTCAGCACTGTTGCCATTGTTAGCACTGCAGTGTTAGCCGATTCCATTTCAGCTCAGCCACCTCCATGTTTGCTGGTGACGTCAGAAGAAAGAGCCATGTGTATATATTGCAAGTTTAACAAAAGTGAAAAATAATTTGTGTACCGCGCCCTGATTCAAATATGCTCCAAAACTGAATGGGTTCCCTCCTGGCCAATGCTATACTTTTCCATGAAGTTTCATGAAAAGTGGGCCAGGTTTTCCGTAATCCTGCTGACAATCAGACAAACACACTGCACCGAAAACATGACCTCCTGAGGTAATAATGAAGTAGCCCTAATTTTAGTTCGTGTGACTGAGCAGTTACTTATTATTTTAAATTCTGTGAAATAACTCAGTTATTTTGACATATTTATGACACAACATTAAATCAATTCTTCAAATTAAGTTTAGTTAACTGATATTTTTAAGCAACAGAGGAAATAATGTTTTGAAATCAAACCAGCTTAAAATACTTTACAGCATACCCTTCTAAAATCCAACACCCATTTCCACATCCGCATCTCACATGGTCACACACACACACGCAATACAAAAACATACACCACTCTGTGATGACAGACTGACTGT
The DNA here is from genome assembly GCA_019142605.1 of Cephalopholis sonnerati. Lineage (NCBI taxonomy): Eukaryota > Metazoa > Chordata > Actinopteri > Perciformes > Serranidae > Cephalopholis > Cephalopholis sonnerati. The sequence goes on along the minus strand of JAGQAX010000007.1, from coordinate 13,167,079 downwards.
TAATCTGTACATGTACACTGATATAAGATACTCAGGCTACTTGCCAAACCAGCTGCATTTTGCACATCTGTATAAGAGCTGCATTTTCATTTGTATTGTCTAATTTCTGCACTATGAATGCTTGAACAACAATTGCAAATCAGCTCTGTTCTCTTAATTGGAGGTCATTAAATTGTGAGCGTATTGTGCACAGGAATGCACTACCACTAGTTTAATACCACATCAATTAAGTGTTAAAAAATGTCAGCATTTATACACTTGACTAACTCTTTAGCTTCTTGTCTCCACTTGTGGTTTACAATGTTTACTTTCTCACTGACATTCATATTATTTTAATCCAAGGCTCGTATGTCATATTATGGTTACAAACAAAGTTAGTAAATAAGTAAGCAAGTTACCACTGTGGGTATTTACTATTATAAAAGCAAATCACGTAGCAAACCTGCCCAAATTCAATTAATTTGTAGACACTGTATATTTTACGCTGTATTTAGTGAAATGCATATTACATAATGGCATGTTGGGTAATCTCTTTGTAAACAAGCAAATACCACTTACGATAAATAAAGCATTACAAAATCTTGTTTGTTTGGTCGCTAAATCATCTGAATGAAGAGAGATGAAAACACAATCACTGAGTGCCACATATGGTTGCATTTTTTAATGATGAGCCTTGGTGACAGTAAAGAGCCCTGGCTGAGGAGTGCAGCGTGAGGTCAGATTATGGCTGCAGGCATCAACAAGTGCTGATCCCGGCACTGTCCAGACACAGCTGAATCAAAGCTTATTCATCGAAAGCTTTACAACCAACGCACAGGAAAACAACACGCCACGCTCACCTTATCTGTGCCTCTCATCCGGCTGTTCTTCTTCGTCGTAACTAACCTTTGCTTCTGGCTCCACGCTACTTCCCACTGAGACTGTTTCAGGAGTTTCTCCACCTTGCAAGTCTTCTGACAACCCATTGTCCCCTGGTGTATAAAAAACAGATATCAAGTTAAGCCATGCATCAATCGCATTACATCTCAGTGATACATTCCCTGATTGTTACAAGCAATAACCTACCATGACAGACCGGTTTGCATGCTTCCCCAAACGCTTGTCATGGTCAGCAGTGCCGGATGATGTCATAACTCCAGCATGTTCAGATTATAAATATCTGTATTCAGCAGAGTTACATAATAATGGATGTTGGATTATTGTCAGTACACACACAGACAGAAAAGACTGCACAGCTGCCACAGGAAATACATGAAACTACAAAACCATCTAAAATTACATTTTGGTGATTAAAAAAACAGGCAAGAGCTGCATGTAAAAAAATTACTGTATGTTTAAAGGACATGTGTATTTCTTCTGAAAGCATCTTACTTTGTTTTTGTTTATGAAACTAAAAAGATTATTGTAGCACATGCATGTGAAAAGTAAACAGTTTTAAACAGTGTCACTAGTTATGATACAAAGTGACGTTTTTTTTCTTTATTAAATCTACAAGTTTTGCAAATGCATAGTTAGGTAAAAGCCATGACATTTAAAAGTAATAAGATATTTAGACTGTCTGCATAATTCGACTGGAGCTTACAATCCAAATTTTCATTGATGTTAAAATTGTGATTCACAGTAACTCTGCTGGCTATAATTCCATTACAGACTAATAACAGTACAAAATCCAGTAGATATGTTTGATATTTTACTATCACTGACCTCTGATGCAAGATAAGCCAGGCGCCAGCAGAAATGAGGCAGCAATTAAAACATCCAGTGATCCGGTCATCAGCAACAGTACAGTTTCCACCAGGTCATAAAGGCCAACGTTCTGCGAAACCACTGCAGAGGAGACTATTAGCTGCTGGAATTTCCTTCCCTGTCAGCTCCAATCCCAGTAAGACCAAGCACTCTCTTGCGCTATGCAATCCACTCCTATTTTAAGAGCAGAAATAGTATATCTCATATAGTGCACGCTCTAACGTAAAAATTGTTCTACAGCCATCAAAGACAATCAGAGTTGCTTCTCTGAAGGCCGAGCAATGCAATGCCTCCTGCATCGCTTTGAGAGACTGCAGTATGAGGTTCTCTGTTTTCTTCTCATTGGTTAGATAAATGTTTGGTGCCCGTTTAGTCATTCCAAACAGTCCTCTGCACTTCATTATGTAAGAGTCTCAGGCAGCTTTTAATATATTAAGGTCTAGAAGGTTATATCTGCACACACATGAGACGTTCGCAACTGTACACACAGCATCTAAACTGGGATCCAGTAAGAGTGTAACAGGGTTTGTACAAAGAAAGATTCCACCTGCCAAATATCCAGTAATGTAGGTTTAGTAGCTTGGATGCCCTGGTTGCCTCTGGTGGCTGTGAAACATTGCCACTCCATGAGAGATATGAACATGTTAATGTTGTGATTATCACAAACCTTGTGCAAACATTTTTGGAAGCACCAATAGTCAATCCTTTAATATTGCTGCAATATCAATATCAAGGTATTTAGTCAACAACACTGTGACACTTTATTTTCTCCACAACATCCAGTCCTAAAATCAGATATGCATGGATCATGTGTTTTGTCAAAAGTTAATAAAAAGAGCATCAACATGCCAGTGTCCTTACAGATGCACCAAGCCCCAGTTGTTATCACAAACTCCCACAGATCAGGTGTGAGCCCCCACATCCAGGTCTTTCCAAATGTAGGACATCAAAATCCTCATCATCACCTATAAAGCCCTGCACAACCTGGATCCCCCCCTACCTGTATGAGCTCGACACACTCCTTCCCACACTCTCAGGTCCCCCCACCCACCAGGACAGGACCTTCAGGAAATCCCTCTTAAAACTGCCTCTAAAAAAATGTGCTCTTCTCCCTTTCTGCATTGTTTGCCCTTTTATGGATTATTTCATCTTTGAATTGTATTTTTTTTCCCTTTGTTTTGCTGTTGTTGTCTTTGTAATGCCTCTTTTGTCATCCAGATAATGCTATATAAATCTAATTCTTACTATTATTATTACAATAAGATTGCAGAAGTGGTCATCAGTCTCTGATCTTACTGAAAATGTCTAAAAGGCCTATCACGTGACTCATTAAGGCTAATAAGGAGATAAGGATGCGACAGGTGTGTTCACCTCTTTATTTTTACCTGTGGAAAACCATCTGTGGCTGAAACATTTTATCAGTCATGCCACACATATTATAAAAGTAGTCTGTCTTGTTTTTATTCGTGCATAAGGTCATTTGTTCTACTATCTTCGTCAGGTTAAATAAATGACCATGACTAGACTGGTGCGCAGCAGTTAGCCTAGCTTAGCTTGGGTATTTACATTATGGCAGAATGCAGTGATAGTTTTGAAGCATAATACAGGTTACTGTGTGTATGTTGTATTGAATGTGTTAGGCATACTTACTACACGATTCTCTGATGTACTGACCTCAAACCTGCCTTCACCCCCAGAGCTTGCTGCCCTCTGTGCTGTGGTTTGGCAACCTGACTGACGGCCATGACGTGAGTCCGACAAAAATCATGCCTTCACCTCACCTGAATGTCCCGCTGTAAACACTACTGTGCTAACAGGGTCATGAGAAGTGTGGCTGAAAGTTAACAGAGCCTGACCTGAGGTCTGTAGTATGAAGCCAGACCAACTTACCCAGGATATCTTCTCGTTATCTGGTCCGACTAACACTAACATTGGCCGTCTGGATAACCAGTACTACAAAGCTGTTATCAACTAGTTCAGTCGACTGTTAGTTTTCCTATCCAGCTATGAGCGCGTTCATGTGAAGAGGCAGGAGTGACATCATCAGAGCCATGCATGAAATATGCTGCTTCATATATGTGATAGCAGAAAATGTTTGAGACTCTGAAACAGTAAAATGACAATCTGTAATCTAACAGAAAATTTAGAAACATTGACAACGTTATCCAAAAATTCACCGACCACCCGAGACCTAAACTACATACAGGTGTCACTGAGCTATGGGCCTATGTGACAGTAGTATTTTTGCTGTTTAGTTGGATGATGATAATACTACTCTGAATATGTCACATAAAACACTTTAAAGTGATACCAGACTTTTTCTGCGACTGAAGTACACGGTGCGGTGGAAGAGTCGTTAGTGACTGATGAGGTCTATCTGACTGAAATGTTGCATTTATAATAACAGGAGCCAGTTAACAGTGTGTGGATGAATTTACTAATAAAATATCATCTGTTTTATCCTAGCTGTCATCATGTAGGTGTCTCGTGTTATTTTGAGCTGCAGTGATGGAATCAGAGTGTAAAAGTAGCAGCACTGTCACTGCAGACTAAAATAAACTTTGCATAATTTCAAATAGTGCTAAAATCATGTGCTCAGTGTGGAAATGATCTCTCTGTTTGTTAGAAGCTCTGTTTTAAAACCAGTGGAAATAGAGCCCTGGAATTTTACTGACCTATAACAACATATAGGCTGCTCTTTTTTTACCTGAGACTCCTAATCCATGCCCATGGATACTTTTTCCTTCAGTGATCTGATTGGTCAGAGGTCAGGATGTTGACAGCCTGTCTTCTGATACCCTGCTCCGGAGCAGATTAACTGTTCAGCGTAAGTTACCACAGGGATTTATCCCAGCAAAAAGAGAACCAGCTTTGTAGTACTGAAAACCCAGAGCTAACCCCAAAGTTACCTAACTAACTTCCAATCCTGCTTCGTAGTACAGGCCTCAAGTTTAAAGGCAGAGACAGGCTACTCAGTTTGTTCTGTCCGGGTCCCCTTTCTGTATAATGACAGGAGGCCAGGGGCCAGCTAATGCCAAACATTGATCTTATTCATCAGTATATAGCATAAATGAATTGGCTGCTTTTTAATCTTTCAATGTTTGCCGCCCTCACTCATCTTTGTCCAAAGCTAAACATAGTCACAGCAGCTCCGCACAGGTCAGGTCAGGTGTATGCATTGGCGTTTCTAGGATTTGAGGACATTCAGGGTTTAACTGGGACCTCATCAAACAAGCTCTATTTTAATGCTTTTTATGCATTCTGGCATCTTATTTACATTCAAAGCACACACACACAAAAAAAATCCCAGCGTGCATCAGTTTATTTTCATTGTGACTTTGAAAATGATCAGCAGGCCACCCAGCACCCTGTTGCTGAGTATCACTGCTCTAAGTGATGTGCATGTAGTCAAATGTAGCAGAGTATTCTTGTGATTTTTCTCAGAAAAAAAAATCTGTAAGTACAATTAACTTCAGCACATGTAAGCATACCTAGAAAATACAATGTATTTAACAAGCTAAATTGGTCAAATAAGGGCATACCACAAAAAAAATTGTGCCCCGAAAATGTGTTCAGAACATGTGATGTGTCAAGACTGATTCCATGTGGGTATGTGTTTTCCTCTAAATCTGAACCAAACCTTATCTCTTACCCACGGAGGTGTGCACTACATCTTTTAACAGGAGGGAAACACTATTCAACAGGGGGAACAGACTCTGACAAAACCCCGGGTCCAAGACGACTGTGGCGAGTCAGCTGTACTAAAGATGAACCATCTCTGACTGTAAGACTACCAGTACCAGAGACGACTCAATTATAGAGCACTTTTGCCAATAGGCCTACTACTCAGTTTCTGTACAGACAATTAACAGTAAAACAGAAGCAGCAGCTGGCATCCCTCCTATAATTCCTCCTGAAGATTCAAGGAGTTACAGATGGGTAATGTTTGGAGTTTCTGACCAGTAGTAGGACGATGGAGCAATTTTCTTATGAGAGGGTCCCAGATTTGTATGTCTCATGCACAAGGGCAAACACAAGGGCGACACGATAAAAAGTCCTGCCAATATACATTATTCCACAGATTTACAGGTGAAAGACGTGCACCAATAAATGCAGCACTATGTTATTCACTAAAGAAATGTAATAACTGAGTATATATTAATCTGCCTAATATTTAATTCAGCGTACTGAAGACCACATTTACTTGGCATTGTTGGGGATCCTTGATTAGCAATTAGAGCTGTCCAGATTATATGGGATGGATTGATGCATAGCAGATCTGTCAGCTAAACATTAATTCTGTGAACATAGTATAACAAAAATAGGTTTCAAGATTAGTAATGCTGTTTATGCTAAATTCCAATTCTACTGGTGTAACTTAAAAAAATAGTAACATCAGACAATATTTGCCTGCTTTTAGGTGGCAGGAGTGAAAATGAGTCATCCTCAACATTTGTTGTGTTACGGTTTCAGAATAATGAAGACAGCTGGAGAACAGCTAAATACAAAATAATATGTTGGCTCTACAGGATGATTCTTCCTCCTCAGCAACTATCATATGATTGACAGATTTTCAGGCAATCTATTACCTCAAATGGATCATATAGCTGCTGTAAATGGGAAAAAATCTTCCAGGGGGAGCATGCCCCTGGACCCCACATTTGGGCTGAGCCCCAAATGTTCACAATGTCTGGCTCCACCTCTGGCGAGAGAGAGTAGATCCATGAAGAGGAGGGAAAAGGATGCAGCTAACTCAGGAGGTACAGAGAGGGTGACGAGAAGGACCCGAAGACAGGATTGCTTAATGTAGTGATAAGATTCGAGGGAGAGGGGGAGTAAAGAAAGTCGATTAGCTAAAGCAAATAAAATCATCGGAGGGCAAGTTGGAGATGTTAAATATGCCGGAGTTTTGGGAGATGGAAACTTGTTAATAGGATGTAATACTGAAGAGCAGATGGAGAAGGCAAAGAAAATGATAAGTGTCTGAAAAGTCAAAGTAGTGAGAAAAGTGGGCGACCAGAGGTTCGGCAATTGCAAGGGGGTAATTTCCGGAGTAGTCTTCCTCTCAATTAATATGTTAATATGAAGGAAGCAGCAGAGAACTTGAGAACTTGAGTGTGGAATATTTTAGTTAAAAAGACAAAGAGAGTCAGCAAAAGGAGATTGAGACTAAGTTTGAGACAAAAGTTTTCCCATAGGAGCTATATTTTTTTTTAGATTTTGTTAGATATGCAAAGGAAAGAGAAGAAGGTGGGTAACATGGCTTAACTACAGGTAAGTGTGGAGACAGAGTGAGAGTTAAGTGTTGTAACTGTTAAGGGGAGAGGTGGAGATGCACTACAAGATGGAAGTTTATAGCTTGTAGAAAAGAGGAACCAAACATTGTCAAGAGTCTTGGTTAAAGCCTAATTTCGATTTTGTTTTATATAGAGGATATGAGGCAGTTAGGCAAGATGGTGGAGGAAGAGGATGTGTCACTTTTGTGAAGCGGGGGATCCTACACAGATTTGTTGAGTGTTGAACTGCTTGTTGTGCTGATGCCAATAAAAGTGTCTGAACAGGTGCTCACAAGCATTAAGACAAGTAGGCAAGTAATCATCAGGATCTGCTTTATAAACTCCTGCTCACCAACTCAAGAAACTTAGTCAAGGAAAAAAATCACATTCATGTGGAGCCCATCACGTTCAAATATCCCTGGAAATGAAAACGCAGGCAAATTGGCAAAAGAGGCAACCAAAAACAGAAACAGTCAAAATGATTATTATTTCAAAATCAAGAGGGAAAAGCAGAGTTTGGAGAAAAATAAATCAACAGTGGCAACAGCATCGGGAAATTTACACTATCCAAAATAAAGTAGGTATGATAAGAAGTGGGGGACCAAAAGGAAAGAACAGGTAACAATAGGCAGACTGAGTATTAGACACGGAAACCAACAGTATACACCGATCAGCCAAAACATTCAAACCACTGGCGGGTGAAGTGAATAACACTGATCATTTTGTCACAATGCAATGTTCTGCTGGGAGACCTTTGATCACGGCATTCATGTGGATTTCACTTGATGCCCTCCACCCACCCAAACACCACTGTGGGCTAAGTAACTCCCTCTCATGGCAACAGTACTCCCTGATGGCAGCGGCCCCCCAGCAGGAGCATGCCCCATGCCACACTCCAGAAGCTGCTCAGGAATGGCCCAAGGAACATCACAAAAAGCTAAAGGCATCGACCTGGCCTCCAAATTCCCCAGATCCGAATCTGATTGAGCATCCATGGGGTGTGCTGGTAGTGGCATCAAGTGGCATCCTCATGAATGCCATGACCAAAGGTCTCCCAGTAGAACATACCATTGTAACAAAATTATCAATGTCACCCACCACTGGTTTTAATGTTTTGGCTGATAGGTCTACTTTTCAGCATGGGAAAACATCCAACAGGTCACTGTGATCAGTGTCATGACAAAGATACGCTGAAGCAGTATTTTCTGGCAACATGCAGAAAATATATAGAGGAAAGTTAAGTGATGATGACACATTTACAGAAAACAGAGAGAGTAGAGGCTGGTGTAAAAGTGTATTAGATTATGGAGCAGAAAATTGCTATTTGGCGCTATGAGAGCTACTGGACTAATTATATGACTTGAGAAAAAAATGGACATTGAGGAGGACTATATCCAGAGGGAGACAGTAATGCAACATTAAGGATACCAACTGTGCAAATGTGCTTCAAAGAACATTTTCAACACACAGAAAGTATAAATATCTCTGGGTTATTATAGTAAGCCAGCTTGCTCTACAAACATATTTTGATCATTCTCAATCCTGCTGGCTGTCACACAGTGTACTCTCACAGGCTACAGTATGGGATATGCTGTAAGCCTACACTACACTGATGAATTGTTTCATAGTATTTTTCAAAGCAAAAATATGCTAACCATCCCTATCTCTCAAAATATTATTTCTGCAGATTTGTTCTCATTTACCAAAGCTTCCAACACCTACAACTTGCCACAGAAATGACTCATCCAAATAAACTGCTGTGTCCAAGTTAAATCCCAGTTCATAATATCACTTGAGATGACATGTAGGATGTCTTGCTCAGTGACCTGAAAACACCCTCATGTACAGATTTTAAGGACATTCACTGGCATTTCACTCTAAGTGCACCTCTGAAGTTTCCTTTGATCTAATTCAAAGAGAGAAAAGAACTTGCCCTCCGGGGACCTACTTCCACTTTCTTCACTAATCTTGTTTGGTTGATTACACGGAAGTCAAGCGCTTTGTGCAAAGTGCTCATTAGTCCTGAAGTAAACAGCACCCTGTGCTTCTTTCTGTTTCCCTATAAACAAACTGAACCTCCAAATATCTGTCTGTTAAAACTGATAAAATGACTTTAATTCTTCTGACAAATTCAGACGTGTTTGCAATTTCAAAGTGATCCTGTATTTATGACTAATAAATTCAACTTCAATATGTAAAGAAACAAACAGACGATACACTGTGCAAAGACTTTTTACTCTTTATCTTTAATTACATGACTTAATTACTCTGTTTCAATATAAACACATAAAAAAGAATCAAACGTATCAAAATGAAAGTGTGCTCTTGAATAATATCCAAGAGTCCTACGTTGTAGTATGACTTTTGTCACAATTAATATTTCAGTCATAGCACATCGTAATAATGATAAATATAATGTATTCAATAAGTTAAGGTTTCATATTAAATGTCAACAAGGCACTTTTGTAAGGCTGCTGCTGATTCAGAGTTACTGAATGACAAGATGAATTCCGTTCGATTGATCTGAAAATATTTCTTCTGATTGAGACAGTTGACTAGAAATGCTTACAGAGAATATAATTTTTTTTTTTTACAGTTTTCTTTTTCTAAAGGACTCCTGAGCTGTTGCAGTTTTACATTCAATTCACATGAATTACAGTAAATATACAAAAGGTCAAGGGAACATAAGGAGCATATATGTAAACACAAATCATACAATCATTTATAAGAGAATTGTCACAATATCTTTTGATATTAGAGCATTAAAAAGCGACATTTTGGGGGGAAAAAAAACTTAATGACTTTCTTGTCATGAGCAAGATGAGAGGATGAATATCACTCTGTAGGCTAAATAAGAAGCTGCAGCCAGCAGCTGGTTAGTTTAGCATAGCACAAAGACTGGGAGCAAAGGGAAAAAGCTAGCCTGGCTCCATTCCATGGCAAAATCAGCCTACCAACATCTCTAAGGCTCACATACTACCACATTATATGTTGTTTGTTTATATCTGTACACAAACAGAAGTGTAAAAATGATATATTGTGGTTTTTACGAGGGGTTGTACCAGGCTAGCTGTTTTTTTGTTTCCAGTCCTAATGCTAAGCTAAGCTAAGCTAAGCTATCTGGCTGCTAGTGATAGCTTTATATTTACCATACAGGCATGAGTAGTATCAATCTTCTCATCTAAATCTCAGCAAGTAAGTGAAAAGGGTTATTTTCAAGAACATCCTTTACAGTCATAAGACCAAGAAATGTCTGAGAATGATACATAACATGAAAAAAATTGCAGCAATACAGAACGCACACCAGTGTATAAATCTGATGTGCTGTCAGTGTTCATCATATCACTGCTAAGGGATGTGTGCTGACAGGATGCTTTGTTCTAGCTGTACAGAAGCGCTCCAGAACAGTGTATCATGAGGTCTGAAGTTACTGGTGCAAAGTGGATCACACACACATTATACTTACACTTCAGTGTGGTCAAGAGGATCCTCTCTGTAATGCTGTTGGATCGTGAATGACTTGTTTTTGTTTAATTATAAAGCTGTTGAAGTTTCATCACTACAGGAGCTGACTAGCTGACTGCTGTGAGGGTGTGACTCAAAAAATCCATCACTCAAAGACTCCCAAATATTATGATGAGTAAAAGGAGTAAGCCTGCGACCCCACAGATGGCAAGGCAGAGAAGTTTCTGTCAAAAAGAGAAGGGAAGAGGAGTCAGAACTGTATTATATATCCTTTAAACCAGGGATACTCAACTTGCTTTGCCTGGGGGCCACTTTTGTAAAACGACAGGAGGCCAGGCGAGGGCTAATAAATAAACATTAATGATATTAATCATAAATAAATGAATTGCCTCTTTTCAACCTTTCAACATTTGCTGTACTCACTAATCTTTGCTAAGAGGCAAATCCGGTGACAGTAGCCCCGCACAGGTCAGGTGTATGCAGGGGCGTTTCTAGGATTTGAGAACATCAAATCAAATATCCAGGCTTAGCCCAGACCTCTGTCAGCATGGAGGAATCCTCCTCTGGTACTTTTCTGATAAACAAGCTCTATTTTGATGCTTTTTATGCACCCTGGCACCTTATTTACATTCAGAGTACTAGAAAATTCCCACTGTGGATCAATTTATTTTCACTGTGATTTTTAAAATAAGGGTTGGTGGACCACCCAGCACCTTTATGTGCATTAGTTTTGGCCCACAGGCCACAAGTTGAGTGTCACTGCTTTAAATCGCTCAACAGCTAAATTATTGAATGAGTTCATGAATATATGGACAGATGGATGATTGAATGTTGTGTTAATAGGGGAACACCACCTGAATTAAGAATTCTACTATGTTATTTCCATGGCCTAGGGAAGTTCAATTAATATTTGTGGACATGAGCTACTCTCTCTCTCAAAGCCAGAAACCAGAGCAGTAAGTCTCAAACTTGTGATGTCATAGGGTATAAAGTCTGGAGCTGCTCCATAAACAGTGAATGAGGGGCCTGATTTTGTGTCACAGAATGATTGTTTTCTTTTTTTAAAGCCAAATGAGCTTTATGTTGATGTTTTGTTTGTTTTATTTTTTGTTTTACTTGAAATAAAGTAATTTATTCATTCATTCTATTGTAGTGTTATCAGTTGTGCAACAGAAAATGTACCCATATACTCAGAGTAACATGTATGATTTTTTTAACGGGTGAAGTTCCCCTTTAAGGAATGTAAGTTGCTGGATGTACGTAGCGTTACCTCGTGCAGTAATCACAGCAGTTCTCATACAGGCGGTTTGGTTAGTCCAACAGACAGGCCAACAATTAGTGCAATGACAGCAAGCAGGATCAACAGAGCAAAGGCAAGAATAATGTATTTCTGCCAAGTGAAGAAGAGAGTATTATTTCAACTCCAATAAAAAGTAGAGTACCATTAAAAACATTTACACACAACATAAACACATTAATATGGTAGTTTTATGTGGTTACGTGTGACTTTGATATATTGTATAATTGACATTTACAAGTTGTTGTTTTTTTTTTTTGGTGGATATCTAGCGACACAGAATTAAAAGGAAATACATACCCTCCTGGATTTTTTCTGGTATCTCACTGCTTTTTTGGTCTCTTCTTTTGCACTACAAATGTATTCGGCTGCATTGGAGACGTTCTTCTCAATGTTGTTCACCATGTCCCCCTGTAAATCAAATAATCAGACTTTTGTCTCTGTAATATTGGTAAAAAAAACCCACAGAGGCAAGATTTTAGTAAGTATACTGTAATTAGACACTGGTTAATAATGACACCAAATTTCTAATTGATACAGAGTATTGTTTACTAATATAAACCCTTCCGATTACATGTAGCTGTTACCTGAGTTTCCACCAGCATTGCCATATCCATGAACATTGCATGGAGCTCTCTGATGCTCGACTCCAGGCGCATGATGTCCTGGTGTCGGGATTCTATCTCATTTAAGGCCTGACGTGTGATCTGGGAATCAGAAATGATCTGAGGGAGACAGATGGAGAGACAAGGTAAAATAATTCATCCAAAATCACCGAACAAATGTTCCCAGCTGTGTAAAAAAAAGAAAGCGCCTAGTAGCCCACTACCACACCCAAAATGATTTACTCCTCCTCCACCACTAGATGGCAGTAACAGCAATACAATAACAGTATACTACACGGTAAAGCATGAGCAAACTTACATCAGATGTGAAGATAGATGGATTTCCACTCTCTAACATGCCCTCTAGTTCTTCATTGGTGGTCACTCTTCCAGCTAGAACAACAAATAGCAGGCAATGATTATACATTTGTTTCATCACTTTACAATGCAAACCACCACTGGCAAGGAAAAACATGGGGCCTGGGCTCCTGACATGTTCGTTTCTTTAACTGTTTAACTGGTTGTCCTCAGCCAGCCTCTGGTTTTAGAATATTACAAGTATTATACTCACAACAGTTTTATTCTAATGGTGAAAAATGCAAAACAAGCCCTGTTGGTGTTACCAGCAGTGACAACATTGCGACAGCTGGTATTGTTTTCACCTTGTGAGTCTGTGTGCGTTTGTCATCAAGGCGATATGTGGTCCTGGTGACACCAGTTGTAGCAGGAACTACCACAGAAGCTGTTTTGAGTATTTTGCAAGGTGTTTATATGTCTGTCTGTGGACAGATTTTGTCAACGTCATAGTGTCACAACTGTGCAAGATGCAGTCACGAAACTCTAAAGGTGTGTAGTTGAGTTCATAATAAAGGTCAAATTTGATGGGTGTAGTCTGAGTAAGGGGACTGGAAGTAGGAGTGTAGCATGTAGGGAAAGGGCCATCAGCCCTCCACTTTACATCCCTAGCTTACGAATTTTGCAGGTGTGTAGTTTAGATCACAATCAAGACCAAGTTCAAGACTGATGTGGACTGATTAAGGGCAGCAGAAGTAAGGGAGTCAGAAGAAGGGAAAGGGCTTTTGCTCCTCCGCTTTATGCCCCTGGTGCAGATTTGTTTTAAATTGCAAATCGCTGTATGGCAGCTCAAGTGATTCCATTGCAAGACAGGCTCTAGTTTAACTTAATTGTAAAACGTAGGCATTGGTGACCATAGGCAGCATGACAGTGAACATAAAAACCCTAAATTCAGGTAGTACTTTAAGGAAGGTTTGTCACATATTCTAGTGTGTAATACATTTAAGTGAGTCTGGATCCTTGATCTAAAGATGCCCCACATTGCACACTGAGCTATTTTTTTAAATGAAAAAACTGTAGTTCCAAAACACCAGAAACTGGAGTAGACACATAATGTGGTTTCTGATATTTGAGAAAATAAGATATAATTTACAGATCTGTGACGATTTTATAATGAAAAGGCTGCAGCTGGCTTGTTAGGAGAAACTTGAGTCATGCGATGCCCTTTTATTCTTGCTCTGGACCTTAGATTCAGCATCTATCATTAAAATATGGAAGGCCAGTGGACTGAGCTCTCTTGATCCATTATTTATCAGTAGGCTAGTCATGCCTAGCAATTTGGTTATGTTTTATACAGCTGTCTGTGACTAAAAGATTGATTATCTGATGCACACTCTTGTAATTAGGGACTAACAGGTTTTATTTTAAAACATCTAGGAAACTGATTGCCTTGAAAAAGGTAAGTAAATATAACTGTTAGCATTAGGTTATGTTTACTTATGAAGTAAGTACAACTTGTCAGATTTTACATTAGCATGCTTTTAAAACAATAAGTACACAACTCTGACATTTTATAGATAAAACTCCCAGAGCAGTAAGTGTTGCACTAATGTCGAGCATGTAAACAACACATGTCTGTGCTCAGCCCTGGTACAATATATACTGTTGTGGGCTTGATCCCAGGGTAATTCATTTGTCTGACAGTGTTGTGAAGCTGCTGTGTGTAAAGCCTGCTGTGTGAGGAGAAGAAGCCTCATTGTAGCTCTATCGATTGAGCTGACAGAAAAATAATGTCTCTGTTATCCACCCAGGGGACGCTGTTACAAACACAATGCTGACTTTTCCCCCAAGTAGTGACAGATGTATTGTTTAATGAAACAACAAATTAAGACCTCATTCCAAATGTGAAAAAAACTGATAATGTGTTTGACAGTGTTAAAATAAGACACACTATTACTATTGAAGACTTTTGTTAGCATGTTTTCAAGAGCCAAATGATTATGGCTTTGTAATACTGGTGAGTACTAAACACTGATAGCAAAACATGTTGCGATTAAACTACAAATCTCAGTGCAACAGTTGCTAACAACGCATTTTTCAGTGGACTGCTAATTGAGATAATTCAGTGTTTAATTATAGTCAGCTCCTGCTGTTGTCTTCAGTTTATTCATGGATAAGGGTTGTATTTGTGACTAAGTTTAGAAGTGTCTGAGCAACAAAGGAAGCCGACAACCCTCATAGAGAAACAGCTGCTGAAACTCTATAAACAGAAAGCTTTCTTTTCCTGGAGCCATGCCTCCTCTTGTACAACGCCCTCCCTGGAGAGAGGGATCTCTGTGCAGGTGCTTACCGTATGTCACGCACCTTTTACATTGGCTATTCCTCAGAGAACCAGAGCTGAACACAATAAAACACACAACTATTACAACCCATCAATGCATATCAACTAAAAAGTATCACTTCTGAATGACGTAAGTTAACAGTGTGAGTACACGGCAGCTCAGACCGAGGCTCATGCAGCCGTGTCAAAGACAGGTGAACTACTGTTACACAGGCTGCTGAGCCCTCTGCCCGTTTCCCGGGCAACGCAAACACAACGAGGCGTCTCCAGTATCAGGCTCTTCCGTCTGCAGTGTTGAGAACTAGAGCCTCTCATTAATGCTGGCCGCAGGGACTCTGAGAGACAGTCCTATTTTTTTTGCCTTTCACTATTGTCTCGTGTTACTCATGTGCATAATACAATGCACCTGATACACACCGTCCTTGCATTTGTTTGTCACCGCAATTCTGAGCAGAGATGACTCAACATACTTCTCTGAAAAATGGTGGAAAATATCACTTGGTGTGGTTGCAAAAGCAAACACATTTAACACAAATTAAAACTATGAAGGTTGTATGAATGCTAAAAATGTGTGTAATGCACATTTTTCAATATGCTGAAACTCACATTGTCTAAAAGTAGTTTCTGTAGGTGCTGCTATTTTACACGTCTCATTAATGTTCATGCATTTTGGTTTGTCACTACCTAACTCTTAGTATTTATGGATTGTTATATTATTGGTGGGTTCTCTACTGTATATCCTATGCTTTGATAACTCCTCCTACTACAACCAATACTCATTGAAAGGGTTACTTTGGTATTTTTTACCCTACTTTGCCATGTTTTGGTGTCCAAGTGACTAATGGGAACAACCATTTTTGAAATTGGTCCAGTGGTGAGCAGGAGCACTGCAGGCAGCAGTGGCAAAACAGGCTGCAATGTGCCCACTCAGGGTATGTTCACACCGTCAATTTACATCTACTGAAAGTGTTTGTTTTTGCCATTGGCAGGCACAAATTGTTATTCTTAATGCCTGACAACATTATGGATAGGATTCCTACAAATATAGAACTTTTTGTTTAAGAGTAAGATCCTTTTTGTTAAACCAGAAACAGGCCCAAAATTGCTATAGCCAAAGCCACCAGACTCAATTTAAATAACCAGTAATTTTAGCATGTATAGAGCCTGCATTGTTTCACATCTAACGGGGTGAATTAAGAGTTTCTTTCAACCAAACCAGAGTTGATGACTGTTGGAACAGTGAGAAGATGAACTAGGGTAGTTTTGTTAGTTTTATTTTGTTTCTGTTGACTTTAAACGAAGTGCGTTTGACAATGGTAAAATTACTGTTTATTTAAATGGAGTCTGGTTGGTTTTGTGATGGTGAATGCAGGGCTGTTTCTGGTTGAACAAAAAGGATCTCACTCTTTCACAAAAAGGTCTATCTCTGTACGGATCCTTTCCATAATCTTGTCAGACACTTGAGACAACAATCAGAGCCTATCAGTGGCAAAACAAGCACTTTCAGTGGATGTAAATTGACAGTGCAAACATGCCCTGAGTGGTTACATTGCAGCCCTTTGTCTGACTACTGGACCAGTTTCAAAACATTTAGTTGCCATTGGTTACTTGGATATAAAAACATGGGGAAAGCAGTACTGTCACATAAGGTCCAAGTTGAAAAATACCATTACCATTTGGGTTCCATCCAAACTCACAAAACACTGAAAATCCAGTGTTTAGATATGATCAGTTGTGACTTTGGTTTGTGCAAAAAGAGAACCCACACTTTAAATAAGCCTGATAAAAACCCAGCCCTGCTGCTGGTGTCTGTTTATCAACAGTGAGTAGCAAAGAGGAAACCGGTGTGGTCTGTTTCCTGAATCCTGTCCTAACACAGCTTCAAGGTTTTAGTTGACACTCTTTTATCTCTTGATTTACAAATCTTGACCAAGCAACCAAATCCAATCCATTGAAGTGTTAAAAAAACAAGCGTACTTCCTGTTTGCAGAAGCAATTTACATTAATTATCATTGCTTCAAAGACTACTCTATAAATATGGCCCATAATTCCTGGCCTCATGAGAGTTCAAAGGGTCCGTTATTTTTCACGTACTTATCTCCAGCTGCCTCTGGATCCTTCCTTTGCTTCTTTCCCGAAAGGACACTTGAGTCTCGTTGTACTGGGTCATGACCTCCACAAACTTCCTGGACAGCACTGTGTGCTGAGGACAAGTGAAGACACAAGGACAGAGGATGAGAATGTGCAGTTTTGTAAAAGATCTGTACAGTGTTGGAATTAAAAGTACATTTATTTACACTCAAACAAAAGAAATGCAAAGACGCCAGTCTACAAACACTTCTTGTAAAAGAGAGTGTGTCAAGTGTGTCCCCATTTCCTTCCTGATGTTTGTGTACAACTGACAGATGGCTACTGACAATCTGTGTCCTCACCTGTGTTTTTTGGATCCTGAAGTCAACAGACGATCTATTA
Source organism: Cephalopholis sonnerati (assembly GCA_019142605.1). Lineage (NCBI taxonomy): Eukaryota > Metazoa > Chordata > Actinopteri > Perciformes > Serranidae > Cephalopholis > Cephalopholis sonnerati. The sequence goes on along the minus strand of JAGQAX010000007.1, from coordinate 13,149,583 downwards.
GCAACATCATCTTTGGGCATACTTTGCTCCATGGCTTCAGAGGGAGACAGTTATGATACAACATTACACAACAGCGAGCAACATCAGTTTTTGTATGGTGTAGTCAATAATGTGACAATCACGCCATGGTTTGACTCACATTTTAGTTTGGTTCGCACCACGTTGGCGTTGCCTTTGATATCGTTGGTCAGTGCATCCAGTTGGTCCTTTGTTCCTTCACACAGACACAAACAGGGAAACACGTCAGACTTGGTTTGCTGATGAGGAAAAATCATGTCATCCAGCTAATCACTGCGCCTCTCTCTCCAGTAAATATTGAATTTACTGTGATTTCATCTTGTAACTTGGCAACAACCCTGTGGCAATATTACAGAGGTCACACACAGCACAAAGCTCTTTGTTTCTTTCCCTGGTGACCATTTCCACGTCATGGATCTTAAAACACTGTACTGTGTTACATTAAACATAATCACTGATGATGCCATGGCACTGTAAACTGGCTCTTTGTCTTGCAGGGTCCTCAGGCTCACACACTGAACAAAAGCCAGGAACTGAGTACATCCAGAAGTAACACTGTTCTCGTTGTTATAGAGCTTTAAATCATTAGAAATACGTTAGAACTGTGTCTGATTAGAGGGAGACAATTTATGTTGGTTCCTGCAAACATCTGCAAATGACAGCATGTTTGAATCCCTGACTGTTACAAGGTCCCTGACTGACTCTTAATTACAATGGTTTGTGAGTTCTGGGGAAAAATGGAGCCATTTCCTTTACAGATTTCCGGCTGGGCAGCTATTCATTCACAATGAGGAGGAAAAAGTAACAAAGGAAGTGAGGCATTTTGACTCTGTGCCTCAACAGTTAAACTCCAGCCAAGCAGTTTGAAATACAACTGAAAGCACGAATGAAACATCAAGACAATCAAATGCTCTCTGTCTCCACACACTTACTGTCATCTGGGTTGGGTGCTGACAGGATCATGCTGTGCATCTTCCTCACCTCCTCCACTTGATAGGAGATCTTATCAATGAGCCCTCTGACTTCTTCCACCTAAACCAATCAATAACACATCAGGTATCTTGATCATCATCTGTCCCCCCCACATCCCCAAACCTGTGCACACCCTGGAAGTTGCAGTGATACCCACCCTTCTAAAGAAGCTCTCCATGAAGCCATCTCTGTCCACTGCGACTGCAACATCCTCCTCTGCTCGAGTCCTACCCTGAAAAAAAGGTGTGCGAGTGACTATTTGTTTTTCACCTGTCAATCTGTGTACAGCTAAAGCAAGGAAAGTCACTCACAGCACTGAGTTCAGCCAGTCGATCCTTCATCACACCGATCAGCTCGTGTCCAGCCGGGATAATTCTAGTAAAACACCCGCTAGGTCATTCTGTAAGTGTCCATGTGTAAAGTAACACTGAGCTACCTTACTGTGCGCTGAGGTGGAGACGGCTGAATGGAGATGAGGAAAACAGCATGCAATAGAAATAGGAAGAGAGCGCGTCAGGTCTAAAAAGTTTGAATACAAGTAAAACTGGGTCTTACACCTAGGAAAAGTTAAAGCCCTACAAAATAAAAGCATAAAGCGACTGTGTCTGGTGTACTCTGTGTCGATATTTCTCACCGCACAAGCGCAAAGGACCCGTAACAGATCCACGGTATCTCTTTACCCGGGATACGCCTCTCCTCCTCTCCCACCTCTCTGTCTTTCTCTTCCTCACCCTCCCTCCCTCATCCTCTGCCTCAGGGGGGCGAAAGCAGTCCACCCTCAATTCAATTTGATCAGACCATTATGATAAACAAACCAAATTAATGTAATCCTATTATATTTTTGGGAGGTTTGAAGGAAGAAGAAAAGGAAATATTATATTACCTCCATTAAAAACCGCGCCTAAGTATCAATGTCAGACTGTGCATGAGTCTTTTGTGGTTTATTATATGAAAACAGATTTTAATTTATTTATTTATTTACTTTTAGTTCGACAGCAAACACACCACTAGGCAGTTACGCGAGAGGGTTTGATAAACAATTGATGAGCCTGGCTGGATGGCCACCAAGCTCAGCCATCTGGCCACACGGTGGCGCTGTTTACCTTGATATGTATGCAAGTTGACCTTGGCAGCATGTGACGGGAGTAACAGCGCCTTTGATGTCTCCCCCACCTTTAAGGTATCCTCAACTATCAGTATTTTACCTTAAAAAGTAACACAAGACGAGCTGTGACCCACATCTCATTGACAGACAAGATTCTCATGATATTGACTTCTAGTGTGAGGTAGCCTAAGTTATCTTGTCAAATCTTTGAGTAGTTGTAAAAAAAAATTAAACAAACCCATTAGGTCACTCATAAAAAGTGTTATGCGGTGATGAAGATACTGTATCTGTGCTACTCCAGTGAGCTCTGGGTCAGCTTGTCCTTCTGTAAACTGTCACAGTAACCACCCACCCTCAGCAGCATCCCTGTTGTTCCAACAGAGTCCGGGGTGTTGTCCTGTAATTTAACCCAATATCGAAACTAGTCATGAGACCACGTATCTTTTACCTAAACAGCATTTGGATCGCGCAGTGCAGATCCTGATCTCATTCATTCCCCGCGCAATCTCCAATTACGCAGAAGTAATGCCATTTACGCACAGCTCCAACGCCCCTCCTCAGAAGATCCAAAAATGACATCACGTTTTGCAATTCCCACGTTCAGTCCAACAAGCCAGTACGGAGCTTCTCTGCTTCTTGCCATTTCCAGATGCAGCCACAGAAACTCAAAGAAACGAGTTCACTGTAGAAACAAAGACCACGGATTACAGTTTTCTGCGTGGAAGTGGAAGCTGGGATTCAGACTTTTATCATGAGAGGGAAACTTTTGAAGTTTTTCTCCCTCATGCCAGAACATTAAATTGATTCCTTTTTGTTCTAGAGCTGTTATTATTATTTATCTGCATTTCTAAGTTTGGACACATGGACTGATCAGAACTTGGAATAATGAGCAACTCCTCCTGGATTCATCTTTTGGGGATTTAACAATTGTTTTAGAGAAGACTGCTACATTTTCTAAAAGTGATGGAATTTTCTTTGCGGATTCACTTTTTTACAGCTTTTGTCTCGTGTATTAAGGTATGCTCATAAACACAATTACAGTCCCAGCCTCTGATATTATAGTCTGATCATCTTTTGCATAGATCTTCTACAAAAACATGTGATTTCTTCACAGGTTTATGCTCAAGTGGTACAACCTGTGAAGCATCCAGGTAGTAACACATTTTTTTATGGGTGCTGTGATTTCTTTTATCTTTCCAAACTGTTTTAAGTTACCAAATTTCAATATAATTACAGTATACATAAATATTTAGAGATATACACACTGTAAAAAAGTTTTTACCATCTGCTAACTGCAGAACCAGAGAGTGTTATTGATTTGTTTATTACACTATGCATTCATTAGAACAGTTTGTGTAACTTTTACAGCTGTTGGGTTCATTATGATCAAGCTTTTAATCCCCCCAAAATCCAAAATGGAGTGCCAGGAAAATCAATTTTGAGTAATGGGGCACAGCTTGATTGGGGAAAAAGCCCTCTCTGGATGCTTGTTTACCCGTGAACTCTCCGTCCAGGCCTGCAGGTGTTGGCCACGGCCTCACATTATTGGCCCCTTGATGATGTGGACGGAATCCATGAACTGTGGGACCAGATTGGAAACAGACCAGGTTATGTTAACGGAAGTAATATAAGTATGTGCACACCGTACATAAATAGACTTTCATGGGAATGCACGATCTTAATGTCTTTTTCTGATTGCTCTCTGCATGGTCTCAAGCTGTTTCTCATCACCCACCTTCCAGCCATAGCCATCATGCTTTTTAAATGTGCTGCTGTGTTCAGAGAGTGTACATTGTATGTTGGATTTATCACTGATGTTATAAAGCTAAATATCTAGTGTGTGAAGTAACTTATTTCTGCAATACTTTACATGTAGTATCCCATAATCTGGAGGTGGTAAAAGATCATTAATCTGCATTTTAGAGTTGATTTAATTGGTGACAGACTGACAGACAATAACTTCTTCCACATGCATTGAGTTAGCAGCCATGCTGTCACTACATAGAGCAAGACAAGTGTTCATAAAGATGTTTAAGTTAAAGAGGGATCAGGTATAGACTTGAGTATGATGTGTGGAGCCACTCTGAGTCAAGGTAAATCCTCAAACCAAGAGGAAAAAAGCTGAACCTCTTTGAGCGCTGCCACTGTGCACTAAGCTCAGCATCACTCCGTCTCATACCTGCGCACCACGTCCCTCCTGTTGTCTTCCTCTCACCGTTCTCTTGTGCCTTCTGTCATGTGTCTATATAGGTGTGAATCACTGTTTCTCTCCGTTGTCTTTGTCCAGCTCTCAGAATCCACAACCACACTGTGCTCCCTTCCTCCCATAACTCTTCCTATGTGTATACCAATGACTCTGCCTACACTAACATTTCTGCAACAGTAGGTGAGGATCAATCACTTTCCGCTCACTGAAATTCATTTGTGCGTCACCCACCACTCCCTGTTGTCCTCTGTGTCTGGACATGGTTGAGCTTTTTCTTGGTTCAGTCTTTTGTCCTTGCAGCACGAGATGAGGCGTTCTTGGCCTTTTAAATATCTGTTATTGTTCATTTAGTCAAACCAGCATTGTAACATATTGATACATTTGTGCCACTTGTTTAATGTTTTTGTATTCTTTTATGAGATACCAAGAAAGCTGTAAAACTCTCATGTTCATCAGCTGCAAAAACAATTTATGACTAGTTGACTGTTCTGGGACTTATGATTTGATTTGCTGGATGAACAGGGGACTGAAAATTCAGAATATTTTGGCACTTAAGTAGACCACCCCTGGCTAGCAGACACTGCTCATAATTTTCAAGTAAGATGATGCCTTTGATTTGTGCTTTGCTGCAGATATTGTTGAAGGAATGGTCAACAAAGGCATCTTTCTGAATGGAGATAACGGTGGTACCTTTCTCCACTTTGGAAACTACCAGAACTCTTGCATTAGTGACCCTACTTGGTGTGGGCCTGAGGGTGAGTGCGCTGTAGTTTCTGCATACCATAATTTGGCAAAACAGTCAGTCATTTTGTATTGAGCTGATTTTTCATCATTCTCCAGGGATTACCTTCTCCTTTTTTTGGAAGAACCATGAGGCAGAGTCTCGTTTTGCTGTAGCCTCTGGAGGCAAAGTTATCTCTAATGGCTTCTCCGTCTACACCAATCCCTATGGAGGATATGTGGAGTTTTACACTCGAGGCAACAACCACAGATGGAAGGCCAACATCAAAGTTCCAGGTACTGTGGATGAATTTACCTTTGTATTTAACACTGTTCTTTTAGTTACATTTCCCATAGGCACCCATGAGGAATGTATTTTCGTCTTGGAAATATATAGTTTTTTGTTTTCAACCATAAATTGTTAGTTATGTAATTGCATTCATGGTTTGGTTAACTGAAACCAGATGTATCCGCAGACAGTTGATTTGGCAAGTGGAGGGTAAATTTCATAAATCTTTTGCTCTTTTGCTTTTGCTCTTCTGCTGTTCACAAAACATACAATTATTGTGGACGTGTAACGAGATGCGGTCATTTCCCTCTTAAATACAATAACGTTTGGTGATTAGTAGACGTCAAGTCAGATGAAATTTGAACATAATAATGGTCAGAGTGTGACCAATACTTTGAATCCATTTATGAAAATAAAATTTGGATTCAAATGAGATGAAATGATTCGGTAAACTGTTTTGACAAAGTGGGGAAAAAAACATATGAGGCATAACATTATGTGGAACTTTTACAGGTCAGTATTTTGTTCTCAAATGACTTCTGTCATCTTTGTTTTTCCTGCAATTACTCAAAGTTGTGTTCATGGGGCGTCATCATAACTTAATTTAGATTTGAGTGTTCAGTTACAGAGGATCAAACGTCATCTGGTACTCATACAGTGTGACATGTCGAAGTCTTAGGACATCTGTCAGTTTTTTCTGAAGGAATAGCTTTGACGTTGATAGACTGAACCGTGAGGTTCCCTATGACTAATGTAATTATCATCGAAGGCTAAGAATATTTCATTATACATCTTTGTACATAAAGAAGTGAAAGAGAGAGTTAAAACATTTAAGTAGGGCTGGTCTTTGGCACATATGGTTTATATTCAAACCGCAAATGAGATGTGTTTTGGGTGCTTTGCTCTTCTGGTGGAAGTGTTTTCAGATGTGTTGTCTAATGGGACTCCCCTCATTGTCAGTTTACTTCACAGATACAAGGGGAAGTAAGTTCTTTGTAGTGTAAAACTGACTGGAGAGGAAAAAGCTAGCAGGACCAGAACAGACCTAAAGTTCTTGTGGGCATGCAGGATTTACTCTGTCATAAAATAATAAGGACAAATATTAAAGTGTTTAAAGCTGAAACTAAAAGTTGATTAATTCATGAAATCATCAGAACATTAATCAGCAACTATTTTGACTAGCAATTAACACAGGTTTCAGCAATTTTCAACTGAACTAGCTTTCTTCTTTATGAATTGTAATAGCTTTGGTGAACCTGGAAAAGTATTGACATTCCTATCAGGTTCTTCTTTGTGTTTAGTCTTAGTTATCAAGCATGCTAACAACAGAAATAGATTGCTATGGTGCTAACACCTCCAACTAAGATGAACATAGTTATAATACCTGTTAAAGGTTATCATTGGCAGTGACGAGCATGTTAGCATTTTCATTGTAGCATGCTGACACTGATACTGACATTAGCATTTAGCTCAAAGCAACACTGTGCCTCACAGAGCTGCTAGCGTGACTGTAGACTCCTCTAGCTCAACAAAAATGCAAATTTGTCTTGCCTCCAGCTTCTCAAGCAATTTGAATGTATCACCTTAAGACTTGTGAAACTACAACGTACATTTTTTACAGCGTTGCCAGATTGGAAATGTTAAACTATCGTGTCAGAGGCTTAAAATGATCATATTTAGGGGAAAATTATCATATATGACTCATAACCACAAAGACAAATAGGCCTAAATGTGTAATTTTACAAAACTCGTATTTGAATGGCTTTTTTTGACAAATCTAACCACACTGGGGCAAGATAATATAGGCAGTGGGAGAGGGAGCAACAGGCAACAGCCCTGCTTGTCAGTCACATTCATCATAGCCAACGCCAAGCATGACTGGTGGGAAAGAGGCCTTGTGAGAAGAGATGCGTACACATAGTTGTAGGATCTGTATTTTGCTTTTGGTCACATCGGGACATCAAATAAGACAGCTCAGTTTAAAACTACAAATTGGAAGCTTCACAAAATGGTCAGATTATGGCACTTTTGGCATTATTGATTGTACATCATGCAGAGGCCAAATTGTCACACAAAGAGCCCTATGATAATTATCATTTATTGTACAAATGTTGACATATTATAGAAAAATGGATTAATAAAGAAAAAAATCAGCAGATTGAAAACACTCATTAGTGCCAGCTCTGAAAAATATGAATAGAAATGTTCCACCATGTCACCATCAGCAACAACAAAAAAATATTTTGGATGGAAGGCCATACTAAAACCTGAAATCCTGTGTTCTGCTCAGTAAATGTCATTCTCTTCTTTTGCTTTAATCGCCCACGCTTGCGTTGCCTGAACATTTGCAGTGCTATTTATAATTGTACAAAAATCTTACATACTGCATATGTTTCCTATTTCAGGGCCTTACTGGACCCACATTCTCTTCACATGGACAAAAAAGGATGGTCTAAAAGTCTACATCAATGGGACCTTCACTGCTGGTGACACAATTGGCAGTGTCTCAGAGAACTACGGTGACCCCTACCCTGACCTTGTCATCGGAACTGGCAACGACAGGGCTTATGGTCACTACGTAACAGGGCGCTTTTGATGAGTTTGTCATCTGGGAAAGGGCCCTTTCACCTCACGACATCTTGCTCTACTACAGTGCAGCCACAGGTAGGACATGACGCTCTACTGGGAAGTGTTTTCCTGTCATTCTGGGACGTGGCCTGTCTATTACAATATGTCCTCCCTCTTGACTCCGCTGTGAGGAAACAGGGTTAAAAAGCAATTTCCGTCCTTGTCCCCACTACATTCCATCCACAGCATTTGTGCATAACAAGTGTTTAAACTGTATAAATATCCCTCGGCTCCCTGTCAAAAGGCTCTTCATGCAAAAAACATTGTCATGACCTTTCACCGTATAAGTGTCATGGCTCACATAGTTCTGCCTTATAAGTATTTAGAAGTGTGCAGTGGCATGTTGGGTCGCAGGGGGGCATATTATTATGATTTAATGTGACAGGTTATAACACGCTAGGACAAAAACCCAGAACTCTGGACTGTTTTTGTTCTCTCGTTGTTTACCTCCTTTTGTCAGTAGAGTGCCATAAATGGACAAAACATGTTGACTTTTCTGAGAACTTAGACCTAATATCATTCTGCTGTGTGATAAAACACATCACCAAATTTCGGTCTGACAAAAGGTCAAAGCCTGATGAAATAGCTAGCAGACTGACTTACCTTTTGTTCTATTTGAAACATACTGATAAGTAACAATGCATGCTGTCTCCATTGTGTGTGTGGTAAAACTATACTGCACTTTTAGAGCCTCATCTGCTCACAATGGACAAAGGATAAAGTGCACACTGCCTTGATTTCTTCTACGAAGTCGTTACCAAAAGCAATATATTCCACAGACCGTTACCAGACGCAAAGAGCCCAACTGTTATGGTTACAGAGAAATATTTTTACCTCTCCAGAGCACACATATAAAATGTTGCATTGAACCAAAGAAGAGCAGGAATGGTTCACACTGATACCTCTAAAGTATGTCCATATATGGCAATTTTTCTGGTAGCTAGTTAATGCCATTTCTATTAAATGATAACAAAGACATAAAATGTATCTTAGCCTTGTACAGAAGCTCATGGTGGAGTATTATGTGTTTGATTATCCCAGTTTTGTAGAGGTTGTAATCTGTCTCCTTTCATGACTGGGCATGATCCAGCCTCATAAACTGAAAGCTGTATGGTGATAGGATCCAGCTACACTACAGCGACTTAGCCTGCTCAGGTTCAACCAAGGATAACAGAAATGCTTCTCAAATGGGGATATCCAAGCTAGCAAACTGAACACAATGCATACACGTCACCAGTGTGGTTCTTACATGGATGGGTTACTTAACAGGCCTACCAGGCACAGACCCCAGGGCCCAAAGTGTCAGGGGCCAACATGACCTTCACCTGCAAAATATCACTAGAATAGACATGTACCCCCTGGAAGAGACTAAAAATGACCACAAAGAGATGCAAAACAGCTACAAAGAGACTTACAATGTCTACGAAAAGAGGCAAAACAACCACAAAGGGGCACAAAATGAGTACAAAGAGACATAAAAAACTATGAAGAGACACAAAATGACTACAAAGAGATGTGAAACAGCTTCAAAGTTACTCAAAGTGACTACCAAGACACGTAACCACCAAGAGTCAAGGTCAAATGGTCAAATGGCTTAAAATCTGTGTGTCTTGCTCCTATTTAGGAGAGGTGGTGGGGTCTTTTTTGTGATAATAACTAAGATAATAATAATACTAATAATAATAAGCATTTTTTATAAAGCACTTTTCAAAACAAAGTTACAAAGTGCTATACATGGTTGACATCATATTTAAAACAATGTGGGATTCAACCAAATAAAACTAGGCAATTTTAAGAAATACAAAGAGCAATAAAAATAGAATAAAGATAAAACACCATCACTGAAGCAGATAAGCAAAGTAGGCAACTAATAGCCCTGTAGATTGCACAAAATAAAAGAATACAATAACCGCTGACAATACAAGATAATAACAATAAAGATGAATAAATTAAACATCTATAAAATAAAGTGTGCTGAAATTAACAAAATGCTTTTTTGAACATGTACGTTTTTTAGAAGCAATTTAAAAGATGTCACTGATTCAGCAAGCCTCACACTCTCAGGCAGGGAGTTCCTGAGCTGAGGGGCCTTGCCTGCAATAGCCAGATCACCTTTAGTTTTGAGCTGGGACTGAGGAACAGCCAACAGAGCTCTGCCTGAGGATCTGAGGCTGCGCCCTGGCTCATCAGGGGAGCAGCAATGTAGCTGGCAGCTAAGACATGAGGTGCTTTAAAAGTGATCAGAAAATTCTTACAATTGATTCTAAAACTGACTGGTAAAACAGGGCTGATATGGTCATGTTTTTTAGTGTTTGTTAAAAGCAGAGAAGCTGCGTTTTGCACTGGCTGAAGCTGTGAGATGGCTTTTTTGGATCAACCCTATATACAATGAGTTGCAGTAACCTAACCGTGAAGAAATTAAGGCATGGATGACCTTCTCAAGATTGTGCCAAGAGAAAGGACCTGATTTTGGAGATGCTCCTTAATTGATAGAAAGAGGACTGGACAACACTTGTAATTTGTTTCTCAAAGGAGAGGTCACTGTCAAACATCATACCAAGGTTTTTGGCAGCAGGTTGTACATGCCCAGAAAGGAGGCCTAGATGGTTTTGTAGAATAGTGGTGGATTTTGGAGGACTGAAGAGGATTATTTCTGATTTATTGTCATTAAACTGGAGAAGGTTTTGGGACATCCAGCACTTTATGTCAGACAGACAGGATAAAAGATGATTAAAATTGCCTTCTTCACTGGTTTTTAACGGGAATATATATTTGTGTGTCATCTGCATAGCAATGGTACTGGATATTGTATTTGTTTATGATGTGACCAAGCAGGAGGCATGTATATGCAGAGCAACAAGGGGCCAAGGATGGAGCCTTGGGGAACACCACAGGTCAGAGGGGTCACAGAGTCTATACCCAGGGGCCTATTGTCTCATAATCCACCCATCGGTTTTTATTATATTCTAACACAGTCCTTTGTATTGTCTTTTGAAGGTCAGGCCGTGGTCCCTGTCACAACACCCACTGTCTCCAAAGAAGTCACTTCAACTACACCAACAGTTGTAAGTTTCGTCAACTCTGCTATAAAAACAAATGTAATTGTATGAAGTACATGTGTGAATTATCTTTTCATAAATACAGTTTCCATATAGAAATGGTCTAACCATTTGCATACAGTATTGAGACCAGAACACACACAGTGCAAACAGTAAATTTCTTATCGAGCTGCTGTTTCCTTTTAAAGACAGAGGAGCTGGAAAAAAGGATATCGAGACCACATGTAAATAGATTCCGTCCTGTTTATTAAAGGGGCTTTGGAGGTAGAAAACGGATAAAGAAATAGAAGAAAGTGGAGACAGCTGCTCAACACTACGCACAAAATGGCTCCCTGTAGGGCACTAGGCTGAAAAACAGCAACACTGAATCATTTGTCCAATGAGTATTTCTCGAACTTAGGCTTTCAGTCACTAAACATCCTGTGTATGTTGGAACTGAGCACTCCTTTGGAAACTGCCTCCTGATAGTAAACTTCATTTGATGCTTGATGTGTTGTCTCCCCAGAGAGCCACTGAAGTGAGTCCTCCTGTCGTCAGCAGTCAGCGTGAGGAGGTCCAAAGCTCCCAGGACCCAGAGTCATTGCCGTACTTCTTTAAGACGCTGCCCAATAGGACCATTCCTCACAACACCGCCAACAACCTCACACAGGTCTTGGAGCACAGTCCAACACACACACACACATGTTACAGTTGCTTAAACCAGTTCACACACAGACACAATGCCCACCCATGCGCATATGATGCAACAGTTCCGTGATGTCCGTTTTTCTTCCACCCAGGCTTTTCTCAAAAGTGTGGAAGAAGTGCTGTCCTCTCCAGGACTGCCAGAGGTAAATGAGTTCACACTGTTGTTGTGCAATGTCCAAACATGACATAATGTAACATATGCAATTTGGTGAATACTTTAATCCAAGGCACTTAAGGGATCCATGAGTTTGAGATTTTAACACCGCATGTTTTGGCACAAGTGGTGCCAGCAGCAATAACAGCACCTGGCAGTGTGCCCCCACACAGGATTACAGTAAAAAGTCAAATACAGTGGTGCAAATTGTATAAGATGGTAGTGATGACTATAAAGTGCTCTACAGCACAATGCTTTCAATGTTAATTTGCAGCCTCCTGTACTGTACACTCATCCTGACCAAATCTGCGGACACTTATACACAAACTCACTGTTTCTAGAAGAAAGGCTTTCCGAGCAAGTGTGTGGTTTCAGTACATTGAGTGCTCAGAACAAGCATGCTTGTTTTTGTAGGAGCAAGCTGAAACAGATGTTCACGTATGAGAATGCAAAACTTGGACAGTAGATACAGTGTTCGGTAAAGCCTCTTCTGATTACTGTCTCTGATCAGATTCATCTTGAGTGTTAGAAAATTCGCTCTTTGTCAAGCTTTTGTATAACTTTTATTCAGCGCTATATGGCCTGAGTAATGTTTTCAGTCATTTGATAGAATTACATCTAAATTAGTCAATTTGTTCTACAGTAACGATACTTAGCATTATAGCTAAATGCTAAAAAAAAGTTGTTTAGCATCAAACATTATCCCCTGATTGTCATTTGTAGTCAGAGTAGCAGCATTTGGCAAAAATTACAGTCTTACTTTAAACGGTTATTTGTTTAACCTACATTGGATATGATAAAACTTTTCCTTGCTGGTTTATTATTGTCAATTATAGGGATACACTCCCATAAAGCTGGCTGACTCACAAAAGACAGTTTATTGAGAATGGTCAAAATCAAAGCACAATAGGCAGAGATATCCTGACTCTTAGCTCTAAATACACCGGATTCTGCAATTCCCTCGAGTTTATGTGATTTCATTATGGTTCATTACGGTTATTTTCTTAGACTTTGGAAAGCTCTCTCCATAGCTACACAGAAGACATTATAAAACTGCTGCATCTACTAGTCCAGTACATGTTCTTCATAACCAAGTGTCATCCTCTGGGGTTGAAAAACAAAGTCAACAAAACTGCAATTCTTCTAGTGACCACTTGAGGCTGGCTCCAGAAGCTAGTCAGTCCCCATAAAGCCCCATGTTAAAATGTCCAACTTTACACCAGAAATTAACATGTTTACAACCTGGTGCAAAAAACATTTTTTTCAAATCTCTATAGTGTTGTTGAAAAAAATATCAATTTATTGAGATATATTGATTTTGAATACTTAAAAGTGGTTTCAATACTGAGCAGTATTGATGCACTGATACCAGCTGTGCTTTTGCGCTTTCTTATCATTATAATTTAAATTTTATGCCCCTAGTGTTAATTTTTTCCTCATGGTATCGAAAATGGTATTGAAAATTAATATTTTGAAAGGTATTGTGTCAATTTAGATATTCCAGTATTATGACAACACTAGTCTATAGCTAATTTCCCCTTTTGTGACAGCTGTATATAACTTCACTGTTTAAATTTTTATTAAGGCTTAATGTTACGCATAGGGTTAGTTTGTAGTGACAGGCTGTGTGTGAGGTGTCATCACAGTATGAGACAGGTTCGCTCCACGCACCTTCACAGCTCCACCGTCTCTTACAAATGGCTCCAAAAATCCAAGATGGCGACAGCAAAAATGCCAAACGCAAGGCTTTCTAAATAAGCGTCCACATACCATTGGGTGATGTCACAGTGGCTGCAACTGTTACTTTTAAAGTCTATGTTCAGGCAAAGTAAATTGACCATTGTGTGCCCCTTGAATTTGACCTTTACCATATTTGTAAATGGAACCTGTGAAGAGAAATCTAATGAAGAAAACTGTTCAAAAGACACCAGGTCAGCATGAAGCGATGATGGACATTGGAAGCAGGGCCTGTGAATTGATTGTGAACATTTTACTGTTGATTCATTGTTGAGCAGCAGTCCATCCCTGTGGTCAGCGGTCTGATTGAGACTGTGGACAGAGTGATGGAACACATGGTGACTAACCTGGAGCCCAGCCCGAACTCCCCCATCTCCCTAGGCGGAACGTCTTTTGTAGCAGGTCAGTATGCTGTCAGCGCTCCATAAGGTGACTCACTGTTTGTAGTTTGAAGGACATCGAGCGTCAAGCTGACATCATTAGTTTTCTTATTCAGAGGGCAAATGCAGGTCAGAGAAGCAGCGGTCGAACCACCTCCACTCTGCCTCTCGTGGATGTGGGTCTTTTTGCATAATATTTTGTTTGCCACTAAGCTTGCCTGTGTCTTTCTCCCAAGGGTGGCCTCACATCTTTTATCCACCCCTGATAGAACAGATGGGTCTTGTTTCTTCTCAGTCTGTTTTTCTCAACACTTCTTGCTTTTTCTAACCTCTCACCCCTACAGATTACTCTCTGATGAAATTCCCACAGAACTACAACCTGCCACATTACCGCTTCCCCACACAAGGCAAGAATTACATCTCCGTGCCTGGAGAGGCTTTCACCATGCAGTGTAAGTGCAAAGCACAGACGTTCAGTGACATGTCTTGAGTGATAAACAAAGCAGACCTGTCGTAGCTTTGAGAGTAGTAGTTTTTTTCTAGGTTGAGTGTGAATACTGCACACTGGTCTTGGTCTGATTCTGCCAAGAGAAAATTGTCCAGCTGGGAGGCTCTTGTTATTTGCCAGTAATTTATAATGCTAAGATTTAAGATCACTAACATAGCATAGAGTGTAGGACAGGAGTGCCATGAGAGCTTTTGTGCGACTTTACGGTGCACCGTAGAAATCCAGCTATGACTTTAATGTTGGCAGTTACCCTTTTATTCAAAACAGAAAGAATGACTTTTTCTCCACTTTCCTCTGTCATTAAAAAGAATGGACTCACATAGCGGAGTGAGGGAGAGCAGTAATTACGGTGGGCATTAAAACTCTGTTTGTTTGACTTTGTGTTCAGGTCAGATTCCCTTGGCTCCACCTGGCTGCTACGTGCACTGTGTTGCCATACAATGACTGGAATAAACTGTTTTTATAATTCATTAAAGGACTGTTATCACAAATGGAATATATGTTATTGCCTGACACATTAGAGCCAGGACCAAATTAACTCATAGCTGTGAATACCTGGCTGTATGAAATGCTCCAAGGGGAGGTTTTATATCCTAATTAAGTAAAGAGCATGCTACACATTGGTGTGTTTGGATTCTTTATTATATTTTTCCTTGCTCTCTCTCTTCCTTCGGTGAGTTGTACGAACAAGTTGGCCACCTTGAGGTCTCTTGTGGCTCTTGCTGGGGGGCTTTCTGTCGAAATCATTTTTTGGACGGTTAAAACTCTCCTGTAGCATATACGCCGCACATTTGTTTGACATCTGCGAGCTTTTTGTTGTCACAGTCAGGGGGGGCTCTGGGTAGAAGGCCTTTGAAAGGAGGAACAGGACCATTAAGGATTTCCTCCAATTTCATTGTTTATCTTGCAGTATTGAGGTGGGACTGAGCTGGTTGATAGGTCAGATTAGGGGAGGGGAACCAGACCTCCTGCTCTCCGGGTGAAGTCATGTAGAGGTTTCATAAGATTTCCCAACATCCACGTGGGTTGCGGCTGTCTTTCTTTCACCCTTGTGCGAGTATACGGCCGTCCTATTAGCCTGCCAGTGCCAGCGTGCAGCGACAAGGCAGCGTTAATTAATTTCCCTTCTTTGTGAGTATTTTAGCAGCACTGCATTACATTCCCAACGTGCAGCCCAGGCCGTATAACTACTCTATGTTGTCTTCTTTTCCTCAGCTCAGACCACCATCGTTGGCCTCTTTTACCACAACATGCACAACTACTACAAAGAGATCAGCCCCGTCAAGACCAGGTAAGAGGAGAGGACAACACCCAATGTGAAAAGTCACATAAACTGACCTTGCCCTTTCCACTCTGGTTTTGGCCAGGGTTTTATCTAGAAAAATATGCTTTAAAAGATTATTCCAGCCATTCAACAAAGAAATTAGGCTTCTCTTTTGTACTTCCTGTGTGGGAAATCAGGTCCACTAAGGCGCACTAAGGCGCCCCTACTTCCTGAACCACAGAACGGCTGATGCCTGGGGCCAGGGCCTTATCAGTCCTCTCACCTATCTCTCATCTCACCACTCAACCTCCACTGACTGATACACCCTGCTATTAGTGTTACATATCCATTCCTCCCCTCAGTTATTGTCTCATCACTGAACCAGCTCGTTCCGCTTGTGCTGCAGTGTTTATTTTTTACCAAACCAGAAATAACAACGATTAAGCAACCTGTTTTCCCACTTTATAGTACAAAATGTGAAATATGTGACGGTACATTTGGAAAAGTGTTTGTGACTGATTATTTTTAACATGGCTCTCCCACTGCACGGCTTCACTGTGGGTGAGAGTGTCCCCTGTGTATCACGATAGCGAGGTGATGCTTGTATGATCCCAATGTCACATATCAGATTGCCTTGAAAAACTGTTGATGCAGCGCTACTGCTTGTCAGTGTGATTAATAATATAGATAGATGATCAAAGTCCCACTTAAATGCTACTGCTCTGGGCCCATATGTATCACCTATGTGATGATGTACCAGATTAGTGTTTTTTTCTGATATACATGACTGTATATTAATGTCTCTCTTGACTACTTTTTTTATGTCGTCGCGCTGGCGACAGCCGAGGCCTGAGGCATTATGTTGGCAAGTTGTTTTGCGGTATGTACGTCCGTTCATACGTCTATCATCCCATTCGTGTGAAAGTGGTATCTCAATAACGCCTTGAGGGAATTTCCTCTGATTAGACACAAACATCTACTTGGCTCAATGATTAACTGATCACAGATTTTGGTGGTCAAAGGTCAAAGGTCACTGTGACCTCCTCTATCGAGTTCTTGTGAACGGGATGTCACAAGAAGATCCTGAGGGATTTCCTTGGGATTTGGCACAAACTTGGATTCAAGGATTAACTGGTCAGATACTGGTGGTCCAAGGTCAATGTGACCTCACAAAACACATTTTTGGCCATAACTCAAGAGTCCATACACTGATTATGACAAAATTAAACACAAATGTCCAACAGGATAAAATAATGAAGTGGTGACATTTCAAATCCAAAAGGTCAAAGGTCAACTTCACTGTGAGATCGTAACTGTTTGCAAAAACACTTTTCAGGCCATTATTTAGCATCATAACTCATGAACAGAAGGGGAGACATTTGATCAATTGGTGACATTAATCTTGGGTGTCCACCTTGAAAGTGTGCTGATTGTATAGAACTTCTCTGCTGCTGGTTTGAAGATGTGTGTGAAGCATCCATTTTTTAGAATATGTAGCTTCTTTGCAGCAACATATGCAGCATTGTCAACTGTCACGGCTACGTATGAGTCTGGACAGACATGGATATAAACTGTAATTGCAACTCTACTTCTATTACTTCCTGTCTTGCTGCCTTTCTTTTCTCACATCTCTTTCTCTGTTTTGTCTCCTAGGATTAATGAAGCATCTGATTTCAAAGATCACAAGATCCAGGTAGCGAGCTGTCTGATCTCTCTGAAAGTGGAGCCTTCCCCGGCCTTGTCAGTCAACCTCTCTGGAGCGCCACTCATCAAGATTGTTCTCACCCACATCCTGGTAAGAATTCACCCCATATAATGTCACACCTCCTTATCTGACTCATGTCTTTATCATCCATTTGCATTCTGTGTGAGTCAGTCATACTGGGAAAGTTGAGTGATTTTCCAGTTGTTGGGTGTGGGACACCCACCTTATCAGAGGGGAAAGAGAGCCATGGTTTGCCCGTGGCTACAGTAGCCGGATCCCCCTCTTATGAAATCTATCAGCTCTATTTTAGGCATTCTCTTATGTAAGAAGATGAGCGTTTATCACTGACTGAGGCTTGTGCAGCTGGGCACCTACCAGCACAAAGAACGAAGCCTATTTTGGTTTTCATTAGCCTGCCTAACTTTTCCCTCACGGAGCATGTGGCTTCCAGAAAGCAAACTGATTATGGACATTTGAACTGCAGGCTTAGGGCGCTTTGAAAGGAACAATAACTTTCTTTTATGAACAACATATTTTTTCTTTGCTGCTTTATGGCAGGAGCTGTGCCAGTTTTCCATGGGAAATGCAGTCGAAACTCATCAAGAAAATTAACTTAAAAATGTGTATCGCATTAACTTGCTTCCCTGTAAAGTCAGAAATGTGCCAGTGTTCTTCACAGCCATGTGTATTTTTTTAATTTGTTGCACATTAACAGGATTTTGAAGCCCGTTCTTTTCATCTCAATGAATTGTGTTAATAGCCTATTAGACTATCATACAATAGTATTAATGAGGCAGTTGACTAAACCCTCAACAATGTGGTTCTGTTTAATTTCCAAGTCCTACAAGAATTATTCACTTTTTATTGAAGTGAATACATTTTTTTTCTCTCCTTGCTCATAAGAGCGCAAATGAAAGCCATGCAGTTTCATGAAACCATGGTAATATTGCTTTGTTTGCCTTCATTTTCCCTGGTGAAATAAATGTTTATGCTGCAATCATCTGGCTTGGTTCCTGTGACAATGATTACTGTGTTTGTTTTAGCAGACACCATGGGAGAGGGCTTATAATCTCCTTTGTTATGGGAGTGCTGGAGATGCTCACCAGCTCTGCTCTCTGTTGAGTCAAGGTGTTTCTATTTTAGTTGGATCGCCGTTACCTCTGATGTAAGGATAAATCAGGTCTCCTACATTCTTTCCTCTCTACCCCATTACAAATAAGCTGTTATACTTATTACTAATGCGCACTGATTGGAACACACTATGCCAGCATATTTCAACTTAATTTAGGCTGCATAGCTTGGATGATGATTTTTATTTAGGAGCTGCATAGTAATTTGGCACACAGTGCTTTTGGCTGTGATCACGTCCAGAAAAGGGGTTGTTTTGCTGTAAGTGCTTTGCAGCACAGACCTGTTGTTGGATTTAGTCAAAAACCGACTATTTTTGGAGTTTTAATGTCTTTGGCAGCTGGTGGATACTTATCACCTCCCTCTTTTGGAGGCAGGGAGGGCGGCTCGCACAACATGAGGCCGACCTTTCCCGTCATTGTTTATGTTGCTCTTTACTGTGTGCACAAGTTAAACCTCAAAGATGTCCTCTCATGGCACCAGTTCAGTGGCTGAAAGTAAGTGATTTGCGGCTGACCTCTCTGTTTATCCCCAGAAAGCAGACAAACACCCAGTGACTTCATTAAAAGCTAGCGGGGGGACTGAGTGTGTCTGAAGCAGAAATGTGTCAGCTTCCTCATCTGTCTTCTCACGCTGTCATGGTAACAACATGTCCTGTGTGCCATCTCTTCCTCTGTACAAACAGTTGCCTACTGTCATGGCTCAGATCCAGATGTCATCCATTTTCTCTATCTGACACCTGCTATGATAAAACATATCGTACTGTGAATTGATGGAGTCACCAACTTGTAAAGAACCTTGCATAATGGCAGGTACCACTCACTGAAGGTCAAAGCCATGTGGTTGGTGTCAGAGTGACCTTGCAGTCTTGATTGATGCCCTCTGAGTACACCGAAACAGCCTGGTGAGGTCATGCCATTCCCAGCTGACTCAGTCAGAGCTGAGGTGCCGCCATTCTATGTTACGTGGCACGGAGCAGGTTTGATAACCAGACAAGGTGTTATCAAGGCCGCTGGAGGCCCACATGCTTTCTCACGCCATTCGGCGGTGGTGGTGATTGGACCCTGGCTCCATCAGTGATTTATCACTGCTGTCTGCCTGAGGTTCAGTTTTAGAGAGCCTACAGAGAGAAGAAGGAGGGAAAAGAGAAGGTGGGAGGCATCGGGGTCTGTAGTTAAACATTAATACATACATAAAAAGGCCGACACCTCCTCTCTGTCTTCTTCTGTCACTGCATCACGCTGATGGTATGAAGTGAATGAATGGAAAGATTGATTTCATGAGCAAAGTGGATTTATAGGGTCAAAACTGAGAGGATTTAAAAAACAGATTTTGACAAGCGGGCCTGACTTTACAGGCTTATAAAGCAGAGTGTTAGGTTGGCGGCTCCATAAGAAGGGCCGAGGCGTAGGGGTGTAACTGGGTGGCAGGACTGGAAGAGCACTGGTGGCCTCTCTTTGTCCCTCGATTCACTGGTATTACATTTCATTTGTGATGTAACGTAGAACTACTAATCATTAACTTGAAAGAAATGGTTTTACATTTTATTATTTGCTTTCTGGTTAATAGTTGGAAGATTGACACCACTCTCATATCTTTATATTACATTAGATTTATTTAGCTGAGGCTTTATACAGAATGACTTACAGTCGGTGCATTAGACCATGTTAATACAACCCCAAATGTGCAATAACTAAGCAAGTACATCAACCTCATCAAATATGTTGATCTCCTTTTATGTGCCACATTAAGGCATATCAAGAGACAGCGTAAGAATTTATTTGTAGTTATTTATTCATTTTTAAATTATTATTACTATTATTATTATTATTATTATTATTATTATTATTATTATCAACAATAATAATGATAATATTAATAATAATAATAATAAATTAATAAATAAATAATACAAATCAATTCATTCTCTGTCTCTTGATATGCCTAAATGTGATCAGGTAATAATAATAATAATAATGATAGTAATAAAATCATTTATGTTCAGTTATTATTATTATTATTATTATTATTATTATTATTATTATTATTATTATTATTATCACTCTATACTTTATACATGCAACTCAGAGAATTCACACACACAAAGGGTTTTTTATTTATGAATATTTCAAAATAAAAATTAAAAAAATAAAATCTGCCCACCAGCATCTCTAAAGCTCACTAACAACTTTATATTAATGACAATTTCTCAGCTAGCAGTTTTTCCCTGTTTACAGTCTTTGGTGCTAAGCTAAGCTAATGGGTTGCTAGCTGTAGCCTTGTATTTAACAAGCAGACATCAATTTTGTCTTTGCCAGAAAGTGAACAATATTATTTACCCAAATGTCAAACTTTTACTCAAACAACATCTTCTTTTCTACACCCATTAGAAATTAAGTAAATGTGATTTCTGATTTGATCGAACTGACTCTGGTTACTTCACCATTACTCTGTCAGTTCAAATATTCGCCAAGTGACTGGACTAGAAACAGCCAGTGACTAAGTCTTCCATTAGGCTTTATCCATCAGGCCCCCTCCCATAATTTAAAGAACATGAAAGAGAGTTTGGTGGGAAGTGAGTTAAGAGGTCAGGGGCAGAAGGGGAAACTGGGTGGCTTGTGTTTACAAAGACGTCTAGACTTGTTGGAGCTGGTGGATCAATTGTTCAGCACTTTTGAAAATAAACACGCAAAAGGTTATTGTACACTTTCTGATAGCCATGCTGGTAATCGTGTATGCCAGCGTTGGTATCAGTCATTTCTGCCACAATAATAACTGCTCTTTATTGCCAGTCTTTTTATAACTCCCAGCACACGCCCAGCTTAAACCTTGTGGGCAAAATCTCTCCTCCGTCTCTCTCTTCCTCTCTCTCTCTCTCCCAACCACCCACACCCATCCATACACCAACACACATACAAACACAGCTGTGTGAGCCAACATGCTGATCAATCACAGATGGAGGTCTGGCTATTGCTATTCCTCTCTTGCCAAGAGATTTAGAGACTTTCTTTACGGCCCCTCCCACTAGCACCCCCACTCAAACCTCACGACCATCACCTCTCGCCACGCACCGCACAGCGCAGAGCTTGAGCCCAGAGGAAAATAGAAAAGGTCCTGATTCTGTCTATATGATTCTTTCTATAGCGTCAGATTATGTTAAGACAGAATTTCACCCTTTGTAAACCTGTGACAGAACTCTGCAGGAGAAATTCAAGTTTGTGAATGTGTAGAGAGGATTTGTAGAAAAGATTTTAGAATGAACAATGGAAGTAAGTCTTGGACAAAGTGTCATATGCCTGTAATTTTACTACTGTATTTGATTTCTGTCAAACTAAACTAATCAAAAAAAGCAGTGATGTTAGGTTTCTTTTTTTAAGTCCTTAGAGGGTATTAAAAAGTCTTAGGCATGGGCAGTTATGTTATTAAATAAATGTTTTTGTCAGGAGACGTTACACCCTTATAAAGTAAAATTGGGGTTGTTGGGATAATGGATTGTGCATGCAGGAGGCTGTTCCATCTTTGTTTGTGGAGTTTCAGTCAGCAGAGAGGCTCGTTGTCTCATAATGGACAAGTGTTGGGCAAGCGACTTTTAGCAAAAGCTTACATGAGTGAATCCTTTCTCATTTTGTTAATTCTTTTGTTCTGCTGCTTCTCTGACTCCAGGCTGTGTTCATTTGATTAATTATATTAGCCATTATTGTTATATACTGCTTTGAAATACAAAAAGTTGATGAATTAATTAGTTGATCAACAGAAAATGAATCTTCAAATCTGCAGATTAATTTTTTAAGGTTAGGGGGAGAGAGAGAGGGGAACAACATGCAGGTAAGGGCCATGGGTTGGAGTTGAACCTGCAGCCGCGGCAGCGAGGACAAAGCCTTTGTACATGAGGCGTCCAAAATACTAGATGAGATAGTGGGTGCCCCTGCAAGTGAATTTCTGATAATCAATTTATTGTTTAAGTTATCTCTCAAGTAGAAATACAAAAAAATCACTGCTTCCTGCTCCTCAAATGTGGGGATCTACTTATTTTTCATCTTATGTGGTATTAAATTGAAAATCTTAACATTAGTATTTAAAAGTCTTATATTTAACTTGATGAACTCTGCAGGAGCCCTTTTGGTGACAATCTGAATACAGATTTGAAACCCAAAAAAAAAAAAATACAGGCAGCAATCTTTCTCAAAAACTAAATTTACAGTTCAAATGTTGGTCCTGTTTTCGACTGTAAAAGCAGTAACAGAATTCATACTTGTAATGTAAAGCATGTGAGCGACCTTAGTGTCACACACAGTGTGGGAACTCTGATTTTTCCGGTTTTCTGCTTTCAGTCTACATTCAGATGTTTACATACGCGGTTTATTGTGCTACCCTGCTGTTAATATAATTTGTGCGTACATTTCTTTTTTCAACTAAAATGTTCCTACACGTTCTCATGCTAAGTTTTTTCACGGTTTAGAAAGGGCGCAGTACACCACAGGATTGAAATTATCACCAAACATCATCAGCTAAGAATCGTATTTACCTTGTTTGAGCTTGTTTATTTTCTGTTTTTGTTCAAACTTCTCTGCAAAGGCTCAACATACAACTTATGAATGTAGAAACAGACCAGAAACCAGAGAAATGTGTCAGTGGCCTCAAAGACAGCCAGTGGGAATTGAACACATGAATTCATGCATGAGAACCTCTCCCATTATCATGGGAATTTACTTCTAATGGGAAAGACACAGCTTGTGATATTTGGTGTTTTCTAATAGCCACAGTACAGTATTATACAGTACAGTAGTGTATAGTAATTTCCGTGACTGTCCACTGCTCACCTTATCAAAAACATCTCCATCATTTCTGTGTTTTTAATTGTCCCTGCTTTTTCCTCACACCCTGCATACCTATCAACACGTCTCGTTGTTTTCGGTGTCTACCTCTGAGACTGAGCTGAGACCACAGCTGCATGTCTTATTACATTTCCCCTGACGGCATGATCTCACTCAAGGCCAGTTGTGTTTCGCTGCATGGCCTCAGATTGTTACTCCACATGCTGTACGTGCATCAGCTTCAGTCTGAGCTCTGATTGAAAAGCCCTGTGATAACAACACTGAGATCTGTACTCCATCAGAGCCGCAGGTTGTGTTGCTTTTATATTCTGACCTTAAGGTGGTTTAGTGGGCAGGTTTTTGTCAAACCCCAGGTCAAGTTGTGAGCTGTTGTTTGTCTTTTTGAGCCGGCTGGACCGAGTAATGTGACACCATACCTTGGTGTGCCTTTCCCAGACATACTGCAATAAAGTGTTTCCTTCCCTTACTAAATTTAAGAGCAGTCAATGTAGCTTTTGTGGGATATATGGCCTCTCTGTTGTGACGCAGAGCAATTCAGTCAGCCTTTCTGTTGACTCATATTTTAACTTTCACCTTAACCTCCACAAAAACAGAAGATGATGGAGGCTTTAAATAATGTTTTGTCATTGTGTTAAATGTGACTGATGAGTTTTAATGCTGTTACTGGCCCTGCTGACAGCTGCACTGTTAAAAATTGATATCGATACCAAATGCAGAGAGTGACGTCCAAATTACATCCCGGCTCTCAGTGCTCTCAAATACTTGGAACGTTTGAGGGAAAAGGAGATGATCTCTTACTTATTCACTCACACTGTTGTGTCATATGGCTTTTTAAATTTAGCACAAGCAAAGCCTGTATTTAGACTTCTTTGCTCCTTTGCTCTTGTGGCTGCATATTTTTGTACCAGTGCTGGAATGAATGAGTGGGTGTGCAGGACTTTTTTTTAATAAGTGATATTTCATATTTGTTCAAGGTCCACTCACTAGCCCTTTATGTAGCGTTCAACTACATCTCATGTTCTCAAGCTAATATTAAGCTTTGGAAAAAGTGAGTAAATTGACCAAAAACTACAGACTTTTTTTGTCAAGCTACTGTTTTCAACCTAAGATCAAGAATAAACCTTCATGCTTGTTATCCCATGTTCTTCTAAATAAAACCCGGATGAAAATGATTAATTTTATTGTCTGCTGTAACTTAAATTGGATTTTATATACATATATTCATTTGAGTTTGTTAATAGTAGCCTAGTGTTGAAAATGTTTCACTGCAGCACACTATACTGTCACAAAAATGGTCATCTTAAAAAGTAATGCATATGTTACGATTCTCTGAAAGGTAGAAATGCTGATGGCGTACACAAGCTGCATGCTAATCAGTTGTACATCAATAAACAATGCATTATTTTCGACAGAAATGTGTGTGTGTGTGTGTGTGTGTGTGTGTGTGTGTGTGTGTGTGTGTGTGTGTGTGTGTGTGTGTATGTGTGTGTACAGTCTTTGGGTTGTGTTTATAACAATAATGAAAATTATGTAATAAAAAAAAGAATAAAAATGGAATAAATAAATAAATGAAAGAAAAAAAAACCTTCTCTAGTATTGCTTACTGTCTCCAAATGTGGCACTAGAAGTACATCAGTATATTAGATGAAACTGATGTTGATTCTTGCAATTTTGGGTTCTTGCCCACATGGTTGACAGCACTCATTCTAAGTCGCTTTTGATAAAAGTATCAGCCAAGTAAATGTAATATATTTCTGCCAGCACTGCCGTGTTTGTTTGAAATCTGCTGTTAAAACAAGGATGCTGGGTGGTGTGTAGCTTTCTCCATCTTTTCTTTATTTGCGCCTTGCTTGAGAACCAGCTGTCAAAAGCTGAGATTTAAATTATCACAGAGTTGCCCGATGTCTCGGGATTTGCAGAGACATATGGTGTCGCCGTTTGCTGAAGCTAGCTCAACCACAGCGAGGCTCCGGCTTCCAGCTCTGCCAGTCATGGAGGTCTGAGAGACACCACAGAGGACAGAGAAGCTTGCATTTATACAAATTGCTGGGTTCTGCGTGTCATCTGCGACTTATATGCTCTTGTGATGCATGAGAGTGTTTATTTTCATCCCTCATCGTTTTATCCAGCGGGCTCAATGCAGTCATAAAGCAGCAAAAGGACGAGGCGTGCTTTGGGTTAGAGGGATAAACACATCAAACAGTGACTCTCATGCTGATGTTAAAGGCCATTTGCTCCCAATGACAACTGATTGGTGTGGTGAAGTATATGTCGGGTAGGGGTGTGTTGCCATTAACAATGCACCATTAAATATCTTTTGTTTAAAACACTATCATGTTACACATATGTTATGATGACAACATTACAGCTAAGAGTGTTTTTCCCTCCAAAGGAGTTGCATTATGATTTACAGTTCCTTTGCCCCCCCCCCTGCAGCTGTTTCAAATGAAATCCTAGTTAATAACACCAGACTCACTCCATGTGATAAAGCTGCCAGGGGCGGAAAGCAATCAAGTGCATTTACTTTTGTGTCATACTTAAGTACAATTTGGAAATACTTGTACTTTACTTAAGTATTTTACATTACATTTTGCTTCTACTTCAGCTCCACCCTTTAAACGTATTATTACATTTGAAAACTGTCCGAATCCCCCAAATTACCCAATATTTCACAAAATAGAACTTTATTATTTCTTCTTTCTTTCCACATTAATTATCAACGAGCTTCTGGAGGAGGCATGACCCCTGGCCACTGGACTGAACTCCCTGTAACTGTAACTGTATACACTATAAAATAGTGAGGCCAGAATGATGATTTGCTTTGGTACTTTAAATACAATTTCATAATAATGCTTATGCACTTTTTCTTAAAGGAACTGTTTGCTACATTCAGAACAGTAATTTAGCAGCAAACCACTATTTGCCATGTAAAAATATAGTGGAGTAATGGCGTCCTGAGCAGGGAAAGAAGTCACGCTACCTCTGTGTGTTGTAATCAAGCTTCTCTGTCCATTGTTGTGGTAGACAGTCTGGCTGCATGTGCATTTTAGTGCATGTGAGTTGATGGTGGTTAGATGGTAACCTTAGATTTGCGAAACTCTTGTGAGCCGCTGCAAAATATTCTTGGCTCGCTGTTTTATGGGTTGACAATGCAGTGGTTAAGGTTTGGTTAGGTTTAGGCACAGAAAGCACTTAGTTAGAGTAAGGGAAAGATAATGGTTCAACTTAAAATCATAATTTGAGACATGGAACATAAAATCTCACAGGAGTTCTTGCATATCTGAGGTTAACACCAGACACAACCATGTGAGTCCCTGTGTGTGTATCCCACTGGCTAGCTATTTAACACCACTGCTTGTGCTTGTAGGAGCAATTGCTGCTGATATTGGGACAGCATTGTCAGGAAACCATAATTGTTTCCCCCCACAATAACAATGTTGCTTTTGTTAGCACTGTTAATGGAGTTAGCACTGTTAGCTGTTAGCCACCTGCTTACCCTGTTGAGAAGCATGTGCAGACAATCTCGTCCCTCTGAATCATAGATATACTCAATATAGGTCCTTTCAGTGGGATTTCATGTGCAGGACCTTTACATGTAATGCAGTATTTTTACGTTGTTGTGCTAAAGGAACAGCGTGTAAGATTTAGGAGTATTTAACAGCATCTCGTGGTGAGGATTGGCTTATTCTAAGGTAACAAAAAAAAGATTCTTATTTAAAGGTGATTATAAACAAGAAAACATACTTAAACATACATATTATATTCCATTTCTGCCAGTATATCCCCCTAAGTCAGACACAGTAACATAGAAGCACCAGAAACACCTCGACTATCTATGATTTATCAGCCCCCTCTCTCTGTCCCTTCTCCTCTTTCTCTTCTATCAGCCTGTCGCTCTGTATCACTCTGCTGTCACTAGCTTTCACCCTCTTCTTCCTCTCTTCCTCTCTACGTCTGTTCTCCTTACGAGACTCAAAGTGATTTCCAAGGCGGTGTTTGCTGGCCTTCTGTTGTTAATAAAGAGTTGGAGCTCCAGCTCCAGTCTTGGCTGGTGGCTGAGGCCTCGGGGCAGTGAGGGAACGACGGTGTGCGCGCAAAGCCCGGCCAGATCTCCGAGTGCATTTTAACACTCACCAGTGACTTTTAGATTCCTGCACCTCTCCTCAGATATCAACTGGAAAAGATATGCTGGATGCACCAACAGACAGTTGCTAGAGAGGAAGCATGGCCAAACAGCACTCTTTAAATGTTTGATGGTCTGTTAGTCAATGTATATTTTAAATTGTGTCTGGTACGTGTCATGGTTTGGTAATGATGGATTGTTTCCCAAGAGCTGGGGTTTACATTTTGTGCTTAATGTGGATAATTAGTCTTCCTTCATCGCACAAGAACATTAAAGGTTCAGCGATGGTCGAAGGCATGTAAAGCAAGGCTTACAGTGTGCCAATTACAGTTTGTCTTTCTTCCATCTGCTTTCATTTACACCCAACAAGCAATGTGAGTTATTAAAGCCCACAGGGGAGCAGTAAATTCACCCACGGGGTTGCTTGCAGCTCCTCAGAGCTGGCCGCCGGCGCGCAGTGACGGGGTGCATTTATGGCACTCTCATGGCTCTTGGACCCATCATGCTGTCTGTTCCAATGGGCCACATGAATATAACATCCATCGCATTCAACTCGAGGGTCACAATACATGATGACTAAAGAGCTGCATGCCTGAAACAGACAGAATGAGAGCAACGATTTGGTTACACAATGAAGTGAACGTATTGTGCTATGCTTTGTAATATGAATCACTGAGCCTATGGGCCAGGAAACAGACAGCCTGAGTGTCAGTTTCACTCTCTCTCTCAGTTTTTCCAGAAGGAAATAGTGCAGACACAGTCCATCTAATCATACACTTATTCAGTCTGAGAGTCAAAGCTCGGGGAGCAAGAAGAGGTGTGCAGTCTCTGCGTATACACCCAACCAGCCAACGAAAGTGTTGTTTTCTTCAGATGACAGATTGAGCAGGGTAGTGGTTTGACCTGAAACCAGGGCCAAGCCCCAATTACTGCATTCTTGCACTGTAGCCATTAGCTCACTGTCTCCAGGGACTCCAAATCTCATATTAAGGAATGACACGGAAAAAGTGAGTTATAATCAAATAAGATTCTTGAAGACAGTAGGGATTTTCACTCAGTGTAATAATCACCTTTGCTGAGTGTCGATCTGCGTCTTGTCTTTCCTTTAGTATGATCTCAGAATGATTTAGTTGAAGTCTTCTTCTATTTGCATTAAGCACCAGCAAAGCATTTTTATTTTGTATCAGAAGCAGAACTGATAAAGTGGGTTACTCCTTTATAGATACAAAAGCAAAATATGTGTTATTTTTTTAGCCTTAAAGGGACAGTTCACACCAATATAAAATATATATTTTTCCTCTTAGCTGTAGTGCTATTTATCACGCTATATAGTTTTGGTGAAAGCCACCATTAATGTCTCCATCTTACGCTATCTCG
The DNA here is from genome assembly GCA_019142605.1 of Cephalopholis sonnerati. Taxonomy (NCBI): domain Eukaryota; kingdom Metazoa; phylum Chordata; class Actinopteri; order Perciformes; family Serranidae; genus Cephalopholis; species Cephalopholis sonnerati. The sequence goes on along the minus strand of JAGQAX010000007.1, from coordinate 13,120,688 downwards.
AACACAATTCTCTCGTCCATGAGTAGATGCACGCTCCCTTTTGCGTCATGGTACAATTAGCGGGTGGTAGAAAGAAAATAGTTCCCACATGAAACTGCTCACAAGGTCTGTGGATTAAGTAACTGGGTCATGATAATGTATTTTTCTTTGAGCGCCACAAGCTGAGAACCATCTAGTTACATTATACTGAACAGAAGGCAGATATCTCTACAGCTAATATCTCCAACAGTCTGCAACTCACACCAAAACAATCCAGACTGGTAAACAGCATTACAGGTACGAGGAAAATATGTATATTTTATTTTGGGTTGAACTGTCCCTTTAATGAATCTAATAATCAAAATCTGTTGCCTCTGTTGAGCATATGGATGGAAAAAAGGCCAAAGAGCATGAAGGAAAGAATGCTGCTGATTTGGGTCTAAAATATTCCACATTGTCTTCTTGATCAAAGCACATTTTCCGAACAGGTTGCTCTGAGTTTTGCTCGTAATTTAATGAGCCAACAAAATCCAAAAGCAAATCTTTTCCTATATTAAATACTGGTCTCTTACAATTAAAGATCTCAGTTTTATTTGACTTTCCTTTTTCAGACTAAAGAGCAGCAAGAGCAAGTCCTAAATCAGAGCAATAAAGTCTTCCTCTACTGTGGCTTCTTGGACTACAGGTGGGTCTGTGTTTGTGATTTACGATGCAGCATGTCTCAATTATTCATTCAGATGTAGAGCCAAAGAGATTTTAATCTTGATTGTTGACTACTTTCATAGTCCTTGCCTAAGTCTTAAAGGCTTTAAATCATAAGACATGACCAATGATTTGGAAAAGGTGTATTTCCCATGTCTTAGTCAAATCAAAAACAGGCAGTGTTACATGTGTTGCTGTTTCGGTTTAGAGTATCTTGAGCAACAGCCCTATGTAAAAAAAAAAAAAAAAATACAGTGATCTGATCTGATAAATGGAGCCAAAACACTATTTAGAAAACATAAATCATTTTAAAAGGGAGTGTGTTTTAGTTGGAATTTAAAGGCTTCCTCTCCTTACTCCCCTTTGCCCTGAAGCTCAAGAAAAATGTGAATTATTGGATTGCTCTGTCACATTGCCCTGGTAAATTCAGCACACTCTGTATGCCTCCCACAATGGATCATGTTGAGTGATCCTTGCCAGCCGTGTTCTATAAAAACATTTCTTCATGTTAGCGTCCTTATATAATTATATCTCTCAGTGTGTTCTCTTTAAATAATATCTGATTTTTGTCCTTTTCAGTTCAAATGAAGGAGTATGGTCCAATGAAGGTTGTGTACGCTCAGATGGAAACATGACATACTCTGTGTGTTTGTGCAACCACCTTACCAACTTTGCCATACTAATGCAAGTGGTGCCCATAAAGGTATGACATTTTAGCTGCTCTTTAAAGCTGCTCATTTTTTTAAATTAATTATAAATTATTTCAACAGGCGGGTGTTTTCAGTGAAAAAGCTCTGATAAACCGACTGCATGCTGCTTGCCCAGCACCAAAGGGCAGAGTTAGTAATAAAGTGGAGCACTAAGCAGCTAAAGAGACCAATGTTTCCTCAGGAGTTGGTGGAGAGTGAAGAATGTTGTAATGACATTTATTTGTAGCCCAGTCCAGAAGTTTACGTCGCCCTGGTTCCCTTGACAAAAAAAAACTGTAATTTTCTGATTGGATTTTTGATTACTGCAGAAAATAAGCTCTGTGGCAAACAAACATTTGTGATTCTTACACACTTTGTTCAGCAAGATAATCTTCACAAATGAACACTTTCACGATTTTTGAAGCAAAATGCAATCGCCAGAAGTTTAAAGCTAATGCTAGGCTTTGCACCACAGTTGCATGACTTTAACGTTGCAACCACAGCAAGGCTGTAAAGCAGTGTTCAGCGTGATGAAATCCTGTAGTCGCATTTAACCACTTGTGAGGAACCACTTTTTTAAGACACATAAGGGCTTCAAAATTCACAATAAGGGTATTTACTGATGTTTTCATGTTGTAGAACCAAACAAGAATGTCTGTTTTGTTAACCACAGACCTTATTTTAGGCATCTAACCAAAGACCCATTCTAGAAACCCATTGACTTTGAGACAAGGGAACCGAAAGTGCAAAAATGCCAACTCATCTCTACATTTTAGGACTCATTTCTCCACCCCTCTATGAAGCTACTATTAGTTTCAGTGTCCTGGTGATGGATGCATTATGAAAGCTGGATATGGTGCCACCTCTGAGCCTTGCTGTGTCCCAGTGGCCCAAAAAGCATTTTCCCATAGACCATTATAAAAGAGATGTCTGTGAAAGCTATTGGCAGGACACCACGAAACAAGGTCAATTATTGTTCTGTTTATTATGAATTTTTATATTTGTAAAACTTTTCCACACCCTTGAGAGGCGTGATTTACATGCATGATGTCATCCCAATATAAAATCTATGGGCTGAGCAGGAACATGCAGGTGGGGCCGGTGGGAGAAACACTCATGAGCATGTGCAGTGGGGCTGCACAATGCAGAGGCAAACCTGGAAGCCAGGAAACTTTCTTGTCTTATGCACTGAGCAAGGAATTTTCATTTAAGTGAATTTGCCATCTTTGAGTATGTCAACCAGTTCTTACAATGCATCCATGGGCCTGGTATTTCACCTGCTAACTCAGTCTCAAACTGTCATTATTAAAGCTGTAGTTCACACAGCATTAAATGAGACAGATAATCTGTGAAAAAAAAATCATACTCCTCTGCCTACTTCGTTGCCTTGTAGCACTTCTGATGGCAAACAACCAGTCAGAGCCAAGGAGTCTCCTAAGCAGCTGTCAATCATGGCTCGTGAACTTTTTTATGTGCGCTATCGATTCTAGTGAATGCCATTAGAGGCAGTCGTAAGAGGAGGAGGGACATGATTTTTTTTTCACACACAAAATATGACAGTTACCAACTGTAGCTTTAATGTTTCTAGTGACACCTGTGCTTTTCCTGCTACTACAAGTCCAAGTGTCTGCTGTGAAAAAGACTTGTTGGTGATGATCACCACAGTGCTGTTTTATTTAATCTGTTGTAGGGAAATAGTGAACCTTCCATTACTATTTAGAGGAAGGTTTATCCCTGTAGCCCAGCCATATTCAAAACTGTGTCCCTCCCTCTGTGTCTTTGTCACAAAATAAGTACATTTGTAGGAGCATAATTGGACAGGAAGTGGCGGTTAACCACAAAGTAAACCTCCAACCAGAAACCCCTAGTTCAGCCTTTGGACAGTTTATCGTTCTTCCCTGTAGGTCAATTGTAAGCAGACCTACACAATCACAATGTCGGTTTCACTGGTGGTTTCATACAGAAGTACTTAGACAACCATGATGAAGTGTGGTATTTTTGGGTCCCTGCACAGGTCAGGGGTCCATTCCTCATGAACCACACTCTCTCAAGAGACTAAAAACTGTCCCTTTGAACCATTCTCCAAAATCTGTCCCTATAAAACATCTGGGATGAGTGCCCTCTCTCCTCTGAACACTGTCCTGCACATTATTCTACATATGCAATATCTACATGTAGTGCACTTTGGAATGCCTGTGTACATTGTCACCACAGTCTAACTCTTTGTTATCCAAGAATATGTGCCATGGGAGTATGGTCAACATCCACGATGGCTTCTTTAAATAGAAAAGAGGACTTCTTACAGCTAAGTGGGCCAGCGGTGTATTTAAGGAGCAGCAGTCTATTTGATGCTATACTTTCCCTCGGCCAGTCTCTAATTAGTGGGCTGCCTCATCCCTCAGCTGCGAGGGAACATCCCACATATCCCTTTTCTGGAAGGCTGCGACTCCTCTGCTCTCGTAATGACAAGGCACTTGTGAAGACAGTTAATGGAGAATCAAACCCAAACCCTCAAAATAGCCTGAACTCCAAAACAACACCAATGCAATATATGCTATGGATATATGCAGAGGGAGAAACACAGTTATCTCTGTCACTGTTAAGCTGCTTCGACAATGTGCAATCTGCTCATCCCAAAATCATAATAAATAGGTATTTGACTTTAACGGTGACTTCATACGGAAAAAAAACCTCAAAAACTGTTAAAACATGTTAACAAAAATAAACATAATGTGTAAATAACTTTCATCTAGAAAGGTTTTGATTCCAGTGTTTGTGTTTTCTCTTTTACACAGGAGGATTTAAACCATTTTTCTGAAGCTTTATGACAGTATGCCCAGTCTTGGAGAGTAGCCTGCCTGATAAAACACTAATGAGAGTCATTATTGTGTTCATCATCATAAACTCCATGGGGTCCCTTTGAATTTCCTGGCTAATGATACAGGCTAATGAAACTGGCTAAACTAGCTTTGCCTGTGCATACGTGGCACAATGTACCACCGTGTAGACAAAATAATGATGTTTTACATGTTGTCTTGTCTGTTGTTGATGGTGATGTGTCTCTGCACACAGCTCACAACTGGCCACAGGGTGGCACTATCAACCATTGGTTATGTTGGCTGCTCAATTTCCATCTTCTGCCTTGCCATCACTCTGGTCACTTTTGCAGTTCTGTCGTAAGTATCATCTCTTCAACAACCTGTGCTGTACAGCTGTGTTCAAAACATTCAGCTTTTAAGCTTTATATACTAAGTGTTCTTATTAGCAAAGTACTAAACAGTAGCAGGTTAATGTGATGTTGTCCTGCTGCTCTGCAGGTCAGTGAGTACCATCCGTAACCAGCGCTACCACATCCATGCCAACCTGTCGTTTGCCATCCTGGTGGCTGAGATCCTACTGCTCATCAGTGCTCGCTTCGAGCCTGGCACGGTGGGTACACACTACAGATTATGTTGTTGATGATTATAATGATGATGATGGAAACAATGAAGAAAAGTTATGATGATAATAAGTGTGATTAAATTTATGATGATTATTTAAATCATGAAGATGATAACGATAAGAATAGTGCCTTTTGTTTAAGATTCTAATAATCTTTAAGTTATTAAAATAAATAATAAGAAAGCCGTTTGTAAAATGATGTATGAACCAGGGGTGTGGACTGAGGTCATATTACTTAGACTTGGGTCAAACTCAAGTCACAAATTTGATCACTTTAGTCTCGACTTGACAAAATGAAAAAAGACTTGCAGCTTGACTTGGACTGAACACCAGTGACTTGTGAGTTCACTTCGACTTTAGCTTTTTGACTTGACAACTTGTGATACCTTCCCCCAAGTCCAAAGATTAAAAACCATGTTATTCAAAAAAAGAGCCATCTATCATTTCCCTTGATTTCCTAAGTCAACTAACATTAAAACTATTAATTCCCAGCAAGTCGACACATAATTACCCAGATCTACTGTCTTCAGACCAATCTGACAGCGTCCAGTCAAAACTTGCCTGTGTTGACTCGGAACTTGACTTGGGACCTGCAACACAATGACTTGGTCCCACCTTTGGTATGAAGTGAACCACAGTATAAAACTGTTAAATGAGGTCAAATTTAATTACTACAAAATGATTAAAATGAGGGATTAAAGAAAAAAAAAACACAAAGGTTTTAAAACTGCAAAATGCCTTTTAATAATGATGCATACATAACCAATAATGAAAAAGAGAATGTTTAGATGGTAAAAGCCTGCTTTTGTCTCCTGTCTCAGCTGCCTTGTAAAATCATGGCTGTCCTGCTTCACTTCTTCTTCCTGAGTGCCTTCGCCTGGATGCTGGTGGAGGGACTCCATCTTTACAGTATGGTGGTCAAAGTGTTTGGCTCTGAGGGCAGCAAACACTTTTACTACTATGGCATTGGCTGGGGTAGGTCTGCTCAGCACTCTCTAATTACTACACTTACTGTAAATGGAAAAACTAAATGATATGTCTGGCATATTCGCTTCAAAATATAACAAAGATACTTGCCTTACCCCTTGTGTGTCATTTTCTCGTTTGTGTGTTCAACAATACACTATGTCCATTTGTTTTATTGTCCCCAATTTCACCCAGCGTCTTGCCTCTACCTCATGCCAGGCCTTTACTCTAAATATGATTTGACCATTTTTAAGTGACCTTACTGGTCAAATATTGTTTATGAAAGTAAGTAACTGTGACCCTGTTGAATAAATCTGCTTTGAGTTACATTCCAGCATAACAATTGCCTCTCCTGATCTGAGTGAACTGGAGTTTGATGGACAGATAAAAAGAATCTGGGACATACGTATACCGTCTTTGGCTGCTGGGGAACGCATAGTCTCTCCTTCACATGCTGAACCCATTAGTGGAAAAACGATCTCTTTTTTATTACTTCCTTTCTTCAGGCCAGAGTGATTTTTCATTTTGTGTGGCCAACTGCAAATTATGTGCAGGGGATTTGTCTGACAGTTAGAAGTATAGCTGTTATACATAAAAAGTAAATACTCGTTTTGTTATTAATTGCTGCTGCTATTAGCTGTGATACAGGCTGCTGACTACTTTATCTTTCATTTCCTCCTTTAAAGTAAATGTTTTCTTGTAGTATAGCGTGCTGGAAATCTTTGGGCTTGGCAAGGCAAAAAGATAAAAAAAAAAATACTAAGAGTTATTTTCAGGGAAATTAGCAATAAGTAGTACAGCAGATAAATAAAACCACCACTGGGTGTAAAAGTATATGTAAATACAGGTGTTACAATGAGAGGAGTTTTCCATGTTGGATAAAATAACAAGTGCCATGGTGTTAAACAGGAGGGGGGGGCCACGAGGCTATTTGCTAAAATTAACTGAGGCATTCTTTTGGATGACAGTGTCGTGGTTAAAATACCATTTGAATTATGCTGTAATCACTGTTTGGCCTAGATCTGAGGTTACTGGGTTGTTTGGAGATGATTCCTGAATTTTGCGGCAGATTCCAGTCATGTTGATCTAAAAATATGTGAGTACTGGTAACTTGTGTTGATGCTGGGATCACAAAGGTTGCATTGCTAGCCCTGTGATCTCAGACCTAGGTCCACAGAAGCCTAAAGGCCTCAGGTTTAGTGTATGTCAGTTTTTGTTTGTTTAAAGTCCTTTTCCTACTGGACAACAAAAAAAACATTGACACCCACTAACATCTGGTTTTTGTCTTTAGTGGGAAAGGTTACAATCTGAAGTAAGTCCCAGGACAAATGACTCTACAGTAGTCACGGGTATATATCGGCTCCAGATCAAAGTGGAAGTGATGTAAATACCTGTGTGGAGGCGTTAATTTTCGCCCCTTTCCCGGCATAACGCAACGATCCACCACAACAAATTCTGTCTGTCTCTGTAAAAGCAGCACTCGAATAACGTTCCAAACTAGTCGACACCAAGTTTGAAGCGGAGACTGAAAAAGTACCTGAAGTAACCACCGTAACGGGGGGGGGGGTGTCGTCACTGGCCTGCTTTCTACTGTTTACTAACCTGTTTTCCAGTGAGTTTGTGACATTAAATGTGACACACCAGTGATGGTAAAAGAGGCTGTCACCTATTTCTAGTTTTTCCGCATTTAAAAACCTGCGTACACATGCTCATTTTGGTGGACAAAGGCTATAATTGATGGAGTTTTTGACCACAAGTAGCACTATGGAGTAATGCTTTTTAAGAGTGGGTCTCAATTTCATTTGTATTGTGTATGCTGATGATGGCACACAGGTGCAAGCATATACGAATGATGTAATACACATTCCTGCAGCTGATTGTACACAATTCTACTGATTGAAAGTAAGTGCCATTAATGCACCAAAACATGTAGCAAGGTGCCAACAAAGGCATGGAGGTGAAAGACGTATATATTTATTCTGATATGCTGTAATTACCTGAAACCAATTGATACAGCAAATGTAATGAAGCTGCCACATGTTATGTGGGCACTGTACTTGATTGGCACTTGAGCACAGCAGGGTGCATGCACAATCCTCCCACAAGAGACATCACATCACCTTTTTGCCCCAGGGCCCTAAAGCTTGTTAATCCAGTCACAGATACTATGGGACGTCTTCAGTAAATGTGCAACATGTGTGCTTGTTTCTTTGTTTATTATCAGGCTCTCCATTGGTCATATGTGTGGTGTCCATGACATCAGCTCTGGACAGTTATGGCAAGGTTGACAAGTAAGTACGACCTGCACTTAAAATATATATAAATATGGAATTCATTATATCCCACCAAAGCTTTGTGGCATTGCGTAAGACTGACATCACCTGCTGAAGAAATTGGAACCATGAACTGTGTTCTGTTATTCGAAAGCTCTCAGGTTAACAGTAACTACACATGTCATTCCATATTTACATTACATGATTATATTATTTTTACTTGGAAGGGCACACAGAGTGATTTCTTTTCTGTCTTACCCTTACCCCTGTCCTTGCTTTCTCAGCTGTTGGCTGTCACTGACGAACGGGGCCATCTGGGCGTTTGTGGCACCGGCTCTGTTTGTCATTGTGGTGAGAAATTTGCAACAATTAGCATTTGTCATTTTTTACAGTACTCAATTTGTTGCATAATCTGATCCACAATCTAATCTGTATTCATTATAAACTTGCAGTCTATTTGAACAAAACAACATTTTACCTTCTGTGCCATTGTGTTTAATGTATTTAACCTCCTCTCTGATTTCCAGGTGAACATTGGCATTCTAATATCTGTGACCAGGATCATATCTCGAATCAGCGGAGAGAGTTACAAGGTTCATGGAGATGCCAATGCAGTCAAGTGAGTTTATGTGTTGTCATGATCAGAGCAGTGTTTTTTTTTTTATTTGCTCTCTTGTTAAAAAAGGTAATAATATAAACACAACTGTCTCTTGCTTTGTTTTAAGGCTGACTGCAAAAGCAGTGGCTGTGCTCCTGCCTATACTCGGCATTTCCTGGATCTTCGGTGTTCTCGCTGTCAACACGCACTCTTTGCCATTCCTTTATATTTTTGCTGTATTCAACTCATTACAAGTAAGTTTTCAGTATGGGATCTTTTCTTTTCCCAGATGTTTGCTGCCATTTGTGAAAACTGACGTATTTTCCCCTTTTTTTCAGGGGTTCTTTGTCTTCTTGTTTCACTGTCTTCTCAACTCTGAGGTATGGTGCTAAATATGTTAAAGGAGCTGTATGCGACATTCAGAACATTAATGTAGCAGCAAACCCCTGATTGTTATGCAAAGATATAGTGGAGTAATGGCATCATGAGCAGAGAATGATGTTATACTTGCTCTGTATGTGTTGTAATCAGGCCCCCATGAAGAGCAGGACTTTGAGGCCAATGTGATATAGTGGTCAAACCGTGTAACTACAACCTCTGGGTCCGTCACATGGTGCCATTGGTCCAAAAAAGACTTTTGTCCATAGACTTACATTGGGAAAGAGATGTTTGTAAATCAGTAGATACATTTTTTGAGTGACTTGTTTCACCATCAGGATTTGATTCATTTCATTCTCATTCAGCTTAGTAGAGGTCTAAACTGTAAGTACCTGGTGCGGCTGGCGAGGAAATAAACCACTAGGCCGACAAAGTCTCTCGTGATCCGGGAAATTTTACACCTGGGGATTCAAACTTTTTTGGCTTTATGCGCAACTTTTGTAGGAATGAACGGGGCCCCGTTCTGAGCTTTTCTGTTCTTTGTTGTGGTAGCCAGTTTGGGTGTATGTGAGTCCCTGGGGAATTAAACGCCGCCACTCTGCACTGCGTTCATATGGTAGTTACCACTGATAGCGCTGTCCTGACCCACAGTGGCAAAGCAGCATCATTACAGAAGCGTAACACTCCCCCCACCCCCAGTTCAACCCCACTTTAACACCATTAGCTCTGTCAACACTGTTGCCACTGCTGGCTCAGACTCTGAATGTCGAATACAGCTTCCTTAAATATGTGTTTTCATTTGTTCCGTCTTGTGCAAGGAAATTGTCCACACACTTAACGACCGGCATTTAATTTGGCTGTAGGATCTCAATTACAGGAGATAACCCATTTATTCTAATGAGTAGGGATGGTATGATGTTCGTTGTTGAACTCCACTGTCTGATTTAGGTTGATAAGATGTATTTTGTCTGACATTTGTCACCATTATCTGTTAAAGCTTTGATTCTTTCCGTAGGTCAGAGCTGCGTTCAAACACAAAACCAAGGTGTGGTCTCTTACCAGCAGCTCCATCCGAAACATCAATGTGAAGCCATTCAACTCCGACATTGTGAGTGCTGGTGTAAAAGATATTTGCTCAAACGAAAATGAGCTGTTCCACTCCTAACTGTCTGAGTCTAACATACTCCTTCCCATTATCTAGATGAATGGAAACAAGGAGGGCGTGACTCCCACCAAGATGAACACATGGGACAAAAGCACCAACTCAGCCAATCGCATCGACCTCTCTGCTGTGTAGAACCATTCCTGTCTGTGGCCGGAGAGCAACCTGAAGCTAACTAGTGTAAAATGACAAACACTGGCCACTGCCCACTATGTTATGTAACGAATTGGACACTCATCTGCTCATGTGAAAGTGATACCAAAGGAGGTGTTGTGTAGCTGAATAAGAGCTTCACCTTACGGACAAACAGACTCTACGGACTGTGCCTTATTATTATCTAATCAAAAACATATTGTGTTCCCAAAAACAAGAGTAGGGATTTCTGATGAGGCCAGTGAGAGTCTAAACACCCAGGAGTGCGGTTTAAGGTCTGGCAACAATGTTCTGTACAGTAGAGCTTCTAGATTTGGCTGTTGCATGGTCCAGCTATATATTGCAGTTGATTTACTAATCGACAATGAAATAATTCAATATTTTGGGAAATACACTTATTTGTTTTCTTGCTGAGAGTTAGATCAAAAGGTTGATACCACCTTTATTCCTGTTCAGTTAATATGAAGTCACCACCAGCAGCTGTTTTGGTTAGCTTAGCACAAAGACTGGAAACAGGGGGAAACAGCTAGCCTGTCTCTGTCTTTAGGTGACAAAATCTGTCTGCCAGGACCTCTTATTAAGCTAATTAATCAGCACACTATATCTCATTAATCTGTACCAAAACAGAAGTGTAAAAATGACACATTGTTGTTTTACAGTAATGTGTCACCCAAACTAGCTTTCGAATATTTGTGCTGTGCTGAGCCAAAGTAATCTGCTGCTGGCAGCATATTTAGCGTACAGATATGAGAGTAGAAGAGTTCTTTTCATCAAACTCTTGGCAAGAAACCAAAACAACTTATCTCCAAAAATGTCAAAATATTCCTTTAAAGGTTCAGTACATAGGATTTAGGGGAATATATTGGCAGACATGCATCATGATATAATATTTCTTTGGCGTATAATTACAGAAAAATAAGAATCATTGTGTTTTGGTTACCTTAGAATGAGCCGTTTATTTCTACACAGGGAGAGAGTTCTCATCCACAGAGTCTGTCATGTTTCTACAGTAGCCCACAACAGACAAACCGAACACTGGCTCTAGATAGGGTCATTTGGTTTTTGCATTTTCTCATTCATAACTACGGTGCGTCAGCCACTGTAATTAGCAGCTCCTCTGCGATAAGCTGAACAGTGTTAGAAAAACACTGATTTTAAACATGAAACTGCTTTTTTCAGTGTTTTTACCAGTTTAAATTGCCATGTCTGTTTGTTTTGGAGATGAAGAGACCTCTGTGGATAATTTGGCTCCTGGTAAAAACCTCCTGATCATCTGAATCTTAGGTTATCTGAGAAAAAAGGAGAACACACATTGGCAGGTGCTGGGCCCGTCTGCGATGAGCCTAGCAGCATCAGAGAAACACTGACTTGTAACGTGAAATTGCTTTATTTAGTGTTTTTACCAGTGTAAATTACCTGATCCATTTGTTTCAGAGAGAAAGAGACCTCTGCCGATAAGTCAGCTCACAATAAAAATCTCTTGAGCAATGAACACTGAAGGGATTTTAACCAGAAGTTCAAGCTTGGCACACGGAAGAAGTCTCAGCTGGTTGCAGTCCGCAATCCTCACCGCTAGATGCCACTAAGTCTTTCACACTGCTCCTTCAAATTACAGTGATGTGTTTTGACATATAATTTGTCTTACACAATGATATAGTGCAAATACATCAGCTGTAATTTACTTGCAGAAAATGTAACGTCTGAGACGATAAATATTTTCAGGGTGTGGTTGGGTACAAATGCATGAACTTGGATAGAAAAAGACCAAGGAAAGCAGTATATTTTCCTTAAATATAGTGTTAGCCTCATGCTTTGAAACAATGATGTTTTCACCATCTGTTAATAGTATTCACCACCACAAAGGAAAAATAGCTTTTTTACCTGGACGAACTTCTCCAAGTTTCACATGATTTATACAACTTTAAAACAATGTTGGGGACAGCGCAACACAACAACTGCATAATAACAATGGGTGATGTAGCAGTGAATTAGACCCTATGTAATTCTGATATAATGTATTTATTTATTGAGTTCTGTATCATGTCTTCCACAAAGTGTCACAGCTCAACAATCAATATGTTTTCATGTTAAATACTGTGTCTGTTTGTGTGTCTTCTCTCTTGAAATGGACTGGTATATTTGCAGAAACTCTCTCTGAGGAACAGTGAATACTGGTTGTGTTTTGGACACAATTCTGTGAAGCTTTATAGTGTCTTTAGCTGTTTCTGTTGCCAATTTCTTTTACATTTTCATACATTTTTTGTACAGTACAAGAAAATATGTTCTACAGCAGAGAGACTTGATGAGGTTGTTGCTTTTTTTTTTCTTAACATACTGTGAGAAAGGAGGGAGATGACATCATTTAAAATGTCATTGATCTTACACTGTACCAACATTAAGTTCCCTAAAACAGGATTTACTGTAAGTCACTCTGTGCTCACTTATAATGTCAGATTTAAAGTTAAATATTTCAACATTTCTATCCTTGTATTGCCTTTAGTGATTGTTGTCTTACGGTACTATGGTTTGTGCTTCCAATTATCTTTATTATAAAATGTTTATGACAAGAAATCAGCGTCATCTTTAGTACATGATTTTCACCATCATATTCACATCGGTGTTAATTGTAGGCTGGTGTGACTTATGCTATCTGTGTGTGTGTGTGTGTGTGTGTGTGTGTGTGTGTTACATTACCATGAATCCATTTTTGGTAAGGATGGTTTTATAGAATATCAAAACCTAAAAATTGCAACTAATATTGAGCCATCCTGCATTATGCAAAGTGTTAAAGTGTTACAGGATAGGTTCATATTTTTTCACATCTGTCTTAATCACTGTCTTGATCATTCCTCCTATTACTGTAACAAAAAAAGGAGCCTTCAGGAGTCTAAAGTAGACAAACCTAGTGGGTGTTATCCAAAGTTACAGTCTTTTTAGAGGTGATTCTTTATTTGTGTCACTATCCCCCCATTTAAACACAAAGTAAATATACTAAAAAGACTAACTTCTGAAGAGACACACTTGATTTGATTATCTCTGACTGCTGAAGATTAACTTTGGAATATTTTTTTTCACGTGAGGGCTGTGGATTTTGTCCCTCACACACACTTACATTGGAAGCACATGGGATCTTCTGTAGTGTAAATAGTAGGAATGATTACAGCCGGGAAAACTTGTTTCATTGTACATATCGGTACATGACACTTGTTTAAAGACAGACTTAAAAAATGATGAACCCATCCTTTAAACACACAACAAATGATGCTGTTTCTGTGACGGTTGGTACTGATGGTTTATGAGACAGTAGACCCCAGCCCATAAATTCCTAAATACGCATTGTGCTGTTATCTTCAGACTGACTTAAGGCGATTCCTTCTGTTCTTTCACAAGGAACTTAAAATTGAGCCCTTAAACCCTGTAATGAGAACCATCACTGATCCCCTTGACCTTGGGCACAGACTGTATGGCCTTGAGGCTGGTCATACTGTCATGAACATGTTAAGATGCTGGAGGACAGATGGTAAACGTGATGGATGTCACTCTATGTGCAATACTGTTTAGTGTTTATGGTTATTTTTTGAATATTTCTGTCATTTTTTTTTTTAATTCAAGCGTTTGTAGCCCATGCATACATTTTTGATCAGTAACCAAAATGTCATAAGGTTCATGCATACAAGAGAAAAAAAAATGCGTTGAGCTGTCAGACATCGAAAATAAAAACACCAGCCAGCATGTCACTTATTTTGGAAAATGGCTCCTTCTTCGTATAGCGTTTAAAAATAAGTCGTAGCCAAATTAAGACATTGAATTGAGAGTTTACGAGGTGTCCCTGAAAGCACCATCATCATACCTCTGCTGGTCTGTTTGCGCATGCTCGCCGTGAGATATGAATAACTACCAGCGTATGGGCAGAAAGGTGAGTAAGACAATAATATCTGAGCTCAGTGTCTGAAAACAAACAGCGTTTGACAACACTGTCGTTAGTTTTTTAACTTCTGCCGGCTCTAGAAAAGTGACAGGAATTATTTTGAATCGTTAAATAAGGACAGCGTGTCGCTAATATTGTGTTTGCAAATAGTTATTTATTCCTGCGCACGTTGTTTTTAACTTTTTGTGTTGACAGAGACTTCGTAATGCTGTCATCTGTATTTTCTTCCGAGTATGAAGCTCGTCACGTGTGAGGACAGTATTTTCCATCAATGAAATGGGATTTACCGGCGCGAGGGAACCATCGTGGGACTGTATGTCTGTTTCATTTGGAAAATCAACCTCTTGATACTTGAGCGCGTTTATTTTCATCATCCATGGAGTCTGTTGGGAAGTTTGAGTTCAACAGGAAAGACCTGATCGGTCACGGTGCCTTTGCAGTTGTGTTCAAGGGCAGACATAAAGAGGTAACCTTATATCTGAGACAAATGTGTCTTGTCACTGTTGATCAATGTAAAGCTGGTGTATTTATATCCTGCCTTTATTCTTATTTTTCAAGAAACGTGACTGGGTAGTTGCTGTGAAATGTATCAACAAGAAAAACTTGGCCAAGTCTCAGTCTCTGCTTGGTAAAGAAATCAAAATATTGAAGGTAATAAGTTGACTTTTATTGTTGCCACACATTCTGTGTCAGTGTCTCTGTGTACCTTCTGACTAAAATGTTTTTCTCCTCGCCCTTTAGGAGCTCAAACATGAGAATATTGTCAGACTACTTGACTATCAGGTGAAGATCTCTCCTCTCACACACACACACACTCAGCACAGCCATAAGCTTAGTAACAACACAGCAGTACACACATGTGCACTACTGGGAACTTTGCTGCCACATGTTGCGAATGTTGACATGTTGCCGCAACACTGAACGTCACATGCTCATGTGATACATATTTGGCATTGCGGATGTTGTAGTTTTTCCTTGGACAAGCGACCTCAGTGACCTGAGCTGGATCTGTAGTTTATCTATATCTATGTACTCTGTCTTCAGACAACTTAATCTATAAGAGTGGGTTTATGACAGATTTATTAGGGTGATATTGATATCTCACTTGTATGCCATTGACTAAATGAATATCCTTAAACTTTTAAAGAGGTCCCACACAACACAGGCAAATATCCATTTGCTTGGATGTGAGTTTGCGTGAGTGTGTGCTTTCCTCTTCTCACCTTACTGACACCTGCCAGACAGCCAGACAAGGTTGAGCTGATCCCTTACTGTTTCTGACAGATGGCAGGGCGCAGCCGGTTAAACAATGGCTTATTTAACACGGAGTGGGTAGAGTCTCTCGGCAGACACAGACCAGCATGCAAGGCTAATGACTTCAAATGATGCCTTCTAGGTCAGGCTGCAGGAGCCTTTTGTTGACAGCAATGTGTCATTTACCTGGCATCAGCACAGCCTGTTATCTTCCTTATCTGTTAGAGTGATACTTACCACATCAGAGCAGCCATAAGGTGACACCCAAAACTTTGCACCCTTTAACCCCAACTTATGCCACCTCACCACTCTGTGACTTTTTTATTTGGTAATAAAGTGGGATGCCAAATTAGGGAGGGCTCCTACATGATTCAGGGGGCCCAGAGCTGGATAGGGGCCATGATGGGGTACCGTTTCAGGCCCTGAGTTAACTTCTGTCAGGGGGCCCAGAATTTGTAGAAGTGGTGAGAGTCCAAAAAATGAATCAACCCAGTCCAAGATATGAGCTGGTGTCACTTGTTATGTAACCTGGGGAGCAGCTGCTAAGACACTGATGGATTGTTGGTGTAAGTCCCAATCCCTGTCTCTCCATATGAGATACATGATTCATTTTATTTCATTTTTTACACTTTCAATCAGATTCTTAGCGTGATAACAGAGCGGCACCGCAGCTTCTATTTCGAATGAAGCTTTGAATGTCTGTCTTTGTCTTTTGTGATGTCATCACCCTTAAAAAAATCCTTGAACAATATTCTTTATTTGAGTAAAGTGGTTCATCAGGTTAAAGTAATTCGTCTTTTTTTTTTTATCTGCAATAGCGGGTTTACTTAGAATGAGTAGACACATACAAAAAAGCAGAGTTTGAATGTCAATGTTATGAATGAAGCTTCAAACTATTTTCTATTATAGAGCCCTAAATGATGATTAGCATTTAATCTGGTTTTAGCAACAGGAAATGGGTGCTCGGCTTTTCAGTGGTAATGAAGCAGGGCGCCAAAGTGGGGAAGGGTCCTTAGATGATTCAGGGGGCCCAGAGCTGGACAGGGGTCATGATGGGGTACAGTTTCCTGCCCTCCACCTCCCAAGTTAGCTGTTCTCAGAATTTCTTGAAGTGCCACTGGTTATGGGCCAACAAGAGTCATCTCAGTCCAAGAAATGGTGTCACCTGTTGTATAACCTGGGGCACAGCTGCTGAGACACTTACAGATTGTTGGCATAAGTCCTATCTTCCTGTCTTAGCAGAATTGTACTCCAGTCACTGTACCTTTTGAAATGATAATAAGCATTTCATCTGTTTTCATCAACAGGAAATGGGAGGATGTGTGTATCTCGTCATGGAGGTGAGTTGTGTCAGTAATAGTAATGCCTGATCTATGTAAGTGTAAATTCAAATCACACTGACTAACAAAGCAGTGTTGTCAAAGCTTCTATAAAGACTTGTCTGTCTCATGTTTTCAGTACTGCAATGGAGGCGACCTGGCAGAGTATCTTCACTGTAAGTTTGCTACATCCTGCAGCGCCTTACACAGCTCAAATCTCACTGCTGTAAAGATTTCTGTTTCCCTGGGGTCAAAGCAAAAAATGGGACATTTCATACCACTTCTAAGTGTTACATTAGAGGATCAAACTTACAGTTTGTTACTTGTAAACACGTTTGGAGCAGCTTACTGTTGCACTGGCAGGTCAGTTTAGATTTTAAGAGGCTTGGCTAAGCTTTTCCAGTGTTTTGAGGGAATAATAGGATTTTGAGGAGGCAGAGCAGAACAACCACAGAATTCAGGTTTAAGGTTTCAGCAGGTCAGTGGGTAAATTATCACTAATACTCCCAAGTGCTTAACCCAGATAAAATTAAACCCCCTATAATTGGCCTGTGATGAGCTTTTTTTCCAAGGTTTTGCCAACAAGTTATGTAAAAAACAGTACAAAAAGAGCAGCCAAAATAACTCCCAACTCTTATTTTGTTGGCCTTCAACATCCTTGTGATTTCACCACCTTTCAATTCTCAGTACGATAAAAAAAACTTCTCACTAGACTCTCACACTGAAAATGTCTCCCGCCTCAAGTTTCAAACCCTGCTCAGAAATAGGATGATGCAGCTGAGGGCGTAGCGCTGATTTTTCTCAGGCTGAATTTACCTCGTCTGTGTCTATTCAGATGCTGATGTGGATCAGTGGTCTAATTCTGCCACCTTGCCAGCGTCTCTTATTTTGTAGACTTGCCCATTCTGCGTCCCTGCCAAGGAGGGCCATCCAGCTATCAACAGCGCAACACTCAGTCACACTTGGCAAGGTTCACGGAGCACTCACATGACCTCACCCATCTGCCACTCACTTATCCTCTGTGCTCCGGTGGAAAAACACTGCGGCTACAAATACTAAACGGGGGGAGGAAGTGCTAGCATGTCAGATGGCCTTGACTTTAATATCCAAATGAGCGCCGTTCGTAAACAAAATTCTCTTCCACGAAGTGTGACAGCGGTGACGCTGATGTGATGTAAGTTGTGCGTCTTCACCTTGCATCATATTGTTTCTGGTGAAAGTGAAAGAACAAAGTCAATCAAATTTATTCAGTTAGATCAATCCTAGAAATCTGTTATAAAAATAATAGTTAATAAATGGACTTGCACTTGTACAGCACCTTTCTAGTCTTCCAACCACTCAAAGCTCTTTTACACCACATGTCACATTAACCCATTCATTCATACATTCATACACTGGTGGCCAGGGTGGCACCTGCTACTCAGTTAACCATTCACACACACTCACACACCGATGGCACAGCCATTTGGAGCAATTGAGGTTCTTGCCCAAGGATACTTTGACATGCGAACTGGAGGAGCCAGGATTGAACTGCTCATCCTCTTATTAGTAGAGCCACAGCCACCAGACTTATTGCTCTTTAGTTATTTAGTTGCATCACTACAGTTCTAAGAATGGCGCATGAGCAGGGCCAGCAAGCTGTGAATAATTGTGTTTTTCACACCTTGCTTCACCTCTTCATGTGTATCTACATAACATGTGGCATGCTAAACCTTCTGTTTACTGTCATGCTAATTTCCTCCCAGATTATCTCATGGCTTTCATCCCTCTGACTCTCAGCTAAAGGCACGTTAAGTGAGGATACCATCCGAGTATTCCTACAGCAGATTGGTCAGGCCATGAAGGTCCTGCAGAGCAAAGGCATCCTCCATCAGAGACCTCAAACCCCAGAACATCTTGCTCTGCCACCCAGAGGGCCGCAGGTCCAGCCCCAACAATACCTGCATTAAGATAGGTAATGATTTCTCTCAGGAGAGAATTAGAAGAGCTGAACGAATTTCTGATTGTACACACCCACACACACACTTCTGTATGTCCCTCACCATGTTTCTCTCATCTACCAGCTGACTTTGGGTTTGCACGTCATCTCCAGACAAACACCATGGCAGCCACACTGTGTGGCTCTCCCATGTACATGGTGAGTATTAAGGTCTCTTACTCTGGTTTCATGTGGCGTAATAAGGTGTAATGTCAGCAGTGTCTCTAAGCTGTGTTTGTGTGGACACAGGCACCTGAGGTCATCATGTCCCAGAACTATGATGCCAAGGCTGATCTGTGGAGCATAGGTACTATTGTGTACCAGTGTCTGACTGGGAAGGCACCATTTCATGTGAGTTGCACTCAAAAGCACACACACACAGATACTAAAACTGTAGCATCACTCGTCTTAGGTGTTTAGGTGGATGGATTTAGCAATTTGCCAAAATGCTCAGTAAGCTCCTGCATATGATCAGAAATGGTTGTGAAATAGTTTTGCCTTAGTACCAAGAAAAGACAGACTCATTATTCTCAACACACAACATTGAACATGATGCATCCCTTTCACAACACACAGACACATGATCCACAACGCAACCAGTGAAAGCCACCTGTCTGCTTGGTGACGCTCTCCCTGATCTCCGGTGTTATTAGTTGGAAAATGCTGGAACAGCTTGACAACTTGTTATGAAAGCACCTTGTTTACAGATGGGGGGTTTGCGGAAATGGCCGCGAGCCATTTCTCCCAACCCAAAGCAAATATTGTTTCACAACCCACGGTATTACTCTCTACTGTTCACGTGGCCGCTCAGTTGATACCGTTGAACTGTTAGTTGCAGATTGCTTCAGTTATGATTGATGTAAAGACACACTGTGATGTTTTGTCTCTTCTTTGGTCCCTTCTTCATCTGAAGTCCATTTTTATTCCCATATATAAGCAGTTAAAGAAGAAGAAACACCCTGTTGTTTTGACACTTTGTACCTATTGAGGTTATTTACAGTATGTTGCCGTTTCCTTGAATGCATTTTTCCTGGGAATGAGAGGGAAGAGTGACATCTATTTTTGCCAGGCACGTCCGTGAGCTGAGATAAGTCCAAGGGTCAGTTGGAGGTTAGCTGTTGTTGCTGCTGATGTTTACTTAGCTGGCTCAGCTGGCATCTTCAAGCAATCTACTTTGCCCTCAGTGGGATCATCAAACACTCACATATTGTTTATGTTACGATTAAAAGCACTGTGACATAACTAGTCTTTTTTATAAATCCTTGTAATGGCTCAGGCCATGAATACTAAAACTTTCCACTGCCATCTATTCAAATGCTTGTTTGTAAGGATGCAGGTGCATTTATTTGCATATGTTTATGTGTGTGTGCATGTGAATGGTCATTTTTAAATTGAACTCATGTCTGTTGTGTGTGTGTGTGTGTGTGTGTGTGTGTGTGTGTGTGTGTGTGTACAGGCGAGCACACCACAGGAGCTTCGTCTTTTTTATGAAAGCAACAGGACCCTCCTACCCAGGTTAGTGCACCCCTGGACGACCCCACGCCTACACACATACACACATGTACACACAGGAGGAGGGGGTAAACAGGCATTACAGGGAGATGACCTGTCTACTCTGCACTCAGATGCTGATGAATGACAGTGTGTATGTGAATAATGTCCGGTGTGCACACGGAAAGTTTACAAACACACACATATGGGTTATTACCACTCAATAAATCCCATATCACCACTAAAAATAGCCCTTGTTTGGAAGAAACAAGATAGGGACACCTGACAGGGCTGAACATCTAGAACTAGTTTATATTTGAAAATCTAATTTAGTATGATGCTTGATATAGTCTCGTGCCTATGCTATATTTCTCTATATGAGGTGTTTTCCATGTGTAATGTGAAACAATATCTCTGCCTTGATATCAGTTGACAAATGCCTGTACAATCAGTTCTCTTGGCTATTTATAAAGTCGTTTTGAGCACTGAATCCCTCATACTCAGAATTGGACCTGGAAAGTGTTCAAAGGGATTTATGGATTGTTTTTCCGCTGTTTCCGTGGTGTACTTTGCCAGCCTGTGTATTATGGCTCGTGGTCATGCTTATCTTTTGCGGTGATAAAACGAAACGATAAGATGAGGCATGGTTTGTTATTTTCTTGTCATTCTATATATAACCTGCTCCGAGCTGCCAGCTAGTGACCTGCACGGCTATCGCTTTCCACATGACCCACATAGCTCCACACAGACGTAAACAAACACACACACACACACACACACACACACACACACACACACACACACACACACACACACACACACAGAGTCTGCACTGACTCTGAGTGTTATGATGCCCTGAGGTTTTGCGCTGGAGATTAGATTAAAAATTCACACACTTTACAGCTCGCTCTGGGCTTATGAAACACAAGTGACCTAAATAATATTTCTTTTAACACCACCTATATCATGCAAACACAGTGAGACACAGTTCAAAATATTAGCATGTTTTAACGACATGCAGGCTACACATACTGTATGACACTCTGTATAAAGCTGCATACACCCAGTGGATTTCCCCTCGCTCTAGATACTGTGTACATTTTTGGGATGAGCCAATAATCTGAAGTCATGGTTCCTCTATACATCTTGTATAAATTTGTTCATTAGCATTTTGTTTTTTTTCCTCCTGAGTTATGTTCGCAGTGTTCTAACTAATACCACAATTTTAAACTTTGATAAAATACTAGTATAAAAGATGATATTGGATACCTTTTTCAGTACAACAGCAAAAAGAAAAAAAATCGCAGGCACACAAAATACAATAATTTTAATTGCAAAATGTATTAATACATCATCCAAAAGAAAATTGGGGAACTTTGTGCTGATTTTCTTGTATGAAAGGTGCTATATAAATAAACAGGGTTTATTATTATTTATCATTACTTTTGACAATCTTACCAGCTAATAAGTTGATTACAGAAAACCTTTGTATTTTCCTAGCATCCCAAAGGAGACATCTAGCAACCTGAGAAAGCCTCCTGTTGGGGCTGCTGCAGAGAAACCACAAAGAACGGATCAGTTTTGGTGAGTCTCTGCCTTTTAACATTAATAACCTCTTTTCATAATAACTTTTTTAAAAGCATCTCTTACTTTAACATCTTTACATTTGCAGATGAGTTTTTCCACCACCCTTTCTTGGAGACGAGTTCATCCACAAAGAAAAGTATGGACTATATCTTGTGTCTGTATATATTTGGATCAATTAAGGTGCTATAGATGGGAAACAGAGGCAAATATATGTTTGTTTGTTTTTTGTTCTTTTGACAGGCTCTCCAGCTCCTATGCTCTCCTACCCCAGCTCAGGCTCGGGCAGCTCCTCTAGCAGCTCCTCTACATCCCATCTGGCCTCCCCTCAAGTGCGTACACCTCTCTGTAGTGGATTTATAAAACAAATATCTCAGTCAAAGATGTGAAATGTAAAAGTCTTTTCAATGTAAAACAGTAAGCTCATTTGTGTACTCGCAGTTGATCATAGTTACATTTGATTGAAAAACAACTTTATTTTACACTCTCTTAGCATTCCGATGGAGAAATGCACCGGCTTCAGCCCAAAGCACTGTATTCCCCTACACAGGACACCCCCGGCTTTCTGCTGAAAGAAATAGCCAATCAAGACAGTAGGAGCACTTCATCATACACAGAGGACTATGTCATGGTGCCTGCCCAGTTTCCAAGTAAGACATCTAGACCTCACTCTTTAGATATCTGGACTTTCTTTTTTTTTTGTGCGAGTTTTTCTTCACATCAGCAAGAAGAGTCTGACTGTTTCTAATTTACTGCTTCTTAGATGAGTGCACATGTGAAGTGGAAGTAGGGTCACCCATTGAGAGTTGCCTGATATACAGTGGGTGAGTAGTCACTCTGAGAGGTGCACATATCTTATTATGTAATTGGTCAGGCAACAATTACTAAGAATGTGACTGAATATGAATATGATGCCTTTTGATATGTACAGAAACACAGTGACAGTCATCATCTAACAGGAAAGCTTCCAAGTGTCCATTTACTGTAGACAAAAAATGCTGAATAGATTTGTTTAAACATGTAATGCATGATTAATGTTAGCAAATTTCAGTAATTTGTGCAGACAGAGCTAACAAATATTTTTCTTCAGGAGCTCTCTACTGGCTGAGAGAGGTCCCAG
The DNA here is from genome assembly GCA_019142605.1 of Cephalopholis sonnerati. Taxonomy (NCBI): domain Eukaryota; kingdom Metazoa; phylum Chordata; class Actinopteri; order Perciformes; family Serranidae; genus Cephalopholis; species Cephalopholis sonnerati. Next base: position 13,097,673 of record JAGQAX010000007.1, on the reverse strand, counting down.
AAATGCAGGAAAGACACCTCCACCCTCTCCACTGCCACACTCTCCCCCCAAGCCTGTTAGGTGAGAGACAGCCTGACAGGTTCAAAAAGCTTGGTGTTTTTCAACCTGGACTCTGTCTTCATATGTTTTTGTGTTTGTCAGTCGGGGCTTATGACACCATCAGCTTAAGTCCACAAAAATGCTTTTTGTCACTGACAGGCTGCAATTATTATTCTTAGTGTCTGACAAAATTATGGAAAGCATCCCTACGGAGATAGACCCTTTTGTTAAACCAGAAACAGCTCTGAAATTGCAGTTGCCAAACCCACCAGACTCTTTGAATGAACATTAATTTTATCATGGTAAAACACACTTAACTCAAAGTCGACATTAACAAAATAAAACTCAGAAGAACCAACTTGGTTAATCTTTCCATTGTTTCAACTATCACCAACTCTGGTTGAAATAAATCTTAAATTCGCCCAGTTAGGTGTGAAAATGTGTTGTTATTTAAATGTGGTCTGGTAGGTTTGGCGATGGCGGTTTCAAGGCTGTCTCTGGTGAAACAAAAATGATGTATCTCTCTAACATAAAGGCCTGTCTCTGAAGGGTCCCATCCATAATGTTTTCAGACACTTATAATAATAATTCAATAAAAATAATTATGAACTCGTCACTGGACGTAAACTGATGGTGTGAACATACCTCGAGTGGTTACATTGGAGCCAGTTTGCTGCGGCTGGGTGCGGCCCTCTCTAATACTGCACCAATTTAAATAAAATGTTGTTCCCATTGGTTAGATAGACAAAACATGGCAATATAGTGCCCAGGATGAAAAACATCCTTACACTTACCTTTACCTACTTACCTAATTACACTTTAACGATAAAGGTTTTCTGAAATAGATAAGTAACTTGAGTGTGAGCTTAAACCCAACAGTATTTATATCCATTTTATGTCCAATATGAGACGCTACAGGTTTACAACATGCGCATTTAGTTTTTCTATATTTCACTGTTATTTTTGAGTTATAAAATCAACAAATGCATATTCTTATGTCTAATTAATTTCCTTCCTCTTTCATCCATACAGCAATCCTGTTGAATTCATCAGCCATAACTGCAGTCCCTCAGTGCCCATTCCTGTCCCAACTCAAATCCATAACTACCAGCGTATGGAACAGAACCTGCAACCTGTCGGCCTGCACGGCTCTTCCAGGCATGCACAGTTTCTTAGCTATCTTGTCTCTGCACCCACCCTACCTCATTGTCTTGTCATTATTCATTCTCTTCTGTCTTTGTCTGACTTTGTCTCATGTCAATCAGGGCCACACTCTGCTGTGCTGGCAGCAGCTCCCCACAGTGTGGAGGCTGTAGAGCTCCAAGTCCGATGTTTGCTCTCAACTCCTCACGGCTGGCAGCTGGAGGGGCCCTACCACAACAGTCCTCCCCACTAGGTAGACATCTCAATCGGCTGTTTTTTTTCCACCTATCTGGGTAGTATTTAAGCAGAGCTCTTTTACAGCAGCTCTCTAGGTCACACTCCTTACAGCTTAACACGCTACATGGGAATTTGTCTGTGCGATGTCACTTGGTGTTGGCCACCAGAGCCACCAGAGCCAACTGGGTGTTTACAAAAATTCCCTGAAATATGTCATGCTCCACTACATTCCTGGGCTTGTTTTGTGGTGACGTGTTTCTATCTGATTTTCTCTGCACTCGCTTTCCCTCTGCCTGACTCATTTGATGGTTTAATCTTTATAATACTCTGGATTTTAGTGGGAATGACCCCAAAGACCTCAGAGCAGACTCTGCCGCTCAGCACAAGAACTGGACTGCTCGCTGGCTCTCCTGACATGCAGGACACCTCCAGTCCCAAGGTCAGTTTCTAAAAAAACAATGTATTGCTACACTCCATCGTGTGCATTTTTCTCACAACGCACACAACACTTCATAGATTTCATTTACTTTTTAATAGCAGGTTCAATCGAGGATGCCAATCCGAAGCAGGACAGTCCAAGACCTGCAATCCCTTGACACACCCCCTGCTTCCCAGACCAACCTCAGTGGGAAATCAGCGAATAAAAAAGGCCCTTTTAAAAGGTCAGGACATTATGATAACAATATATATTGTCATTAATATATAACAACATCCTGCAAAGTCATATGAGAGTAGATTAAAATGTGAATTGAGACCTTGTCATTCATATGAGCACCTGCTATCTGGCACGTATAGATGTCACACAGTATAAAAGATATGCCATCTGATAAATTATTAAACGCTCTCAATGGTGTTTCTGTGGCTGTATTGAATGTCCAGATCACTGAGCGCAGGCAGGCTGTCCGACAAGCTACTGAAGGCGGCCGTTGGGGCTCACCTGTTTGACGAGGGAAGTGACGAGAGCCTCAACTGTGAGAAAAGCATGGATATAACAGGTACCACTGGAACAAATAAGACCAGTCAAATTATTTCTACTGGTACTTTTTGTCTCTGTTCACCAGCATTAAGACTACATAGCTGTTGTTGTAGATTAGAAAAAAATAGGTACATATTTCATAGCCAAATATAGTTAAATGATCCCTTAAAGTCAGTATGACAATGTTCACAACATGCAAACGTTAGAAAACACATATTTTGAGGTATCGTGACCATGGCCATGTCATTTACTGGGCTGCAGTTCAGCTGTGCTACACTGTCCAGGGACATCTTAGCCATTTGACTTAAACTCTTCTTATTTGCTCCAACAGCTCCTCCTACTGGTTGTCATAGAGGCTTTCAGTTCTCAGACAGTCCACCTCCTGCTGTCTTCACTATGGGTTCTCCTACCAAAGGGAACACTCCACCTGATTACCCAATATCAAGGATGCTCTCAGGTAGGTGTTCTAACTACCTTGAATATTGATTTTCTACAGGGGTGTTCATTTTAAACATTTTCTTAGTTTGTGTTATAGGAGGTTTCTGAGAAATCCCTCAATTTAATACATTTGTGAATGATCCAGTGAGGCTGTACTGATATTACATACTGCTTTCTCCAGTTCATTTAGACCAGTGGTTCCCAACTGGTGCAGCTACAGGGTCCAGATTTCTCTGTAGTCATTAGTTCAAGGACCACACAGTTTGTTATATTCAGTGTCATAACTGCACTGGGCCATGTAGTTGAGCTGTCTATGTTAAGTAGCTGTCCATTATTCACTCACTCAGCAGGAAATTGGACTTCAAAATAAAGGCTTTGTGCCAAAAATTCACTGTATTTTAAAATAAAGTGTGTTTTTTACAAACTTGACACATTTGCGAATCACTTGCAGTCCATTCAGAATGGACCCGTGACCCACTTTTGGACCACAACCCAATAGTTGGGAACGACTGATTTAGACCACTTGTGCAAAGTAAATTGTAATTTTCATGAATTTAATTGTCATTAAAAACATCTGAAGCAAAACACCAGCACTGGAAGCCCTTGTCAACCAGGTAAAATTAGATGTAAACCATTTAAAAATTGGGCAAGAAAAGAACAAACGAATGAAAGTATTGAATTAAAATATTAATGAGACATCACACAATAAGAGCCACCTGGTTATTATAAACCTAAAACATGTCATCAGTTATTTCCATGCTCTCTTCATTACTCATACATCAGCTGTTCAATGTTAAGCTGTATTTGTCTTTGTCCTAAATGCAGGCTCCCCCACCTACATTAACTCAGCCTGGCTACTGAACAGTCGCCTTGTTCATGGAGGAAGCCGTAGAAACAGTGAGACTGAAGCCATGGACGCGACTCCACACAGCAGTCTGGTCTTTCACCCTCCAGAGCTCCCTGAAGACACACTGATGGAGGTACAGACCAGTGCTGTGACAATACTGGGAGGTGAATCCTCCAGGTTGTTTTAGAGCAACAGACATAATGTACATTTGCAGATGACCATAAAATAGACAATGTCAGATTCTTGAACAGTTTCAGTATTCACAGTGTTTGTTATTTTCACAGCAGGCTCATACAGATGCTCTGAGTGAACTGCGATTCACCTTGGCGTTTGTCCACTGTGTCATGGAGTTGGCTTCTTCCAAGGACTCGGGGCTGGATGCCATCAGCAGTCCTGATGTTTCCTTTCTAGAGCAGAGCTTGGTGACTGATCAGATCAGCCTTCTGAGTAGAGAATGGAGGTGAGAGGCATGGAGATTTTTACATTTTCTCAATGTGTTCCTTCACAGATCTTCTTGGAAATGACCTTCTGTTTCTGATGTGCATATTATTCCAGCTATGCAGAACAGTTAGTGTTGTACATGAAGGCTGAAGAGTTCTTGTCATCAGCACTGCACACGGCTAAAGAGAATATCAAACAAGGCCAGCTCCTTCCCTCGGCTACAGTCAAACAAGGTGAGAGCAGTGACTTTTTGTTTCGAGTATCAAGCACTCTCCTTTTATCGACTTGACAGATGTGTGTTAAATGTGTGTACTTAGTTTTTCCTTCAGGGAGAACGAGCTTTTTATACAATTTAAAGCATTGATATTGCAAAGAGAGCAATTTGATTCATCCAGGTAGTCTAACTGAGTCAGAATTGGCATTCCATGTTGACACATGATGACAATGGTTAGGATATATTTGTAATAATAATCATAATAAAATGTCTTTGCATACTGTGTTTCCTTTGTGCAGTGATCAAGAAGCTAAATGAATTGTACAAGAGCTGTGTAACGTACTGTCGCACCCTCAACCATCGCCTGCAGACCTTCTTACTTGACAAGCAAAAGCTTATAGACCGCTTCAATGGACTCACAGCAGAGAAGCTCATTTACAGCCACACTGTGCACATGGTGAGTTCACTTCACTGATCAGGGGATGTGATATTCACTTTAGATCAGATTCTATTTAATATATGTCCAGTTTGCGTCTTTACCTTAGCTGTAATGTGTGTGCTCTCACTGCATTCAGGTACAAAGTGCTGCTTTAGACGAGATGTTCCACTATGGCACAGCATCAATCCAGCGCTACCACAAAGCCCTTTTGCTGATGGAGGGTCTGTCCCGGATCATCACACAGAAAAAGGACATTGACAGCATAGATAAATGTATGTGGCAGCACTATGACACACAAACCACAAGATGCTAGAATCAGACTTGATTCCACGTGTGTTTTTGCCAGACGCCGTGACTGGATTTTACTCTAATCCAAATGTTTCAATCTCTGTTCCCAGGTAAACAATGCATTGAGCGACGCCTTTCTGCTCTGTAGACTTAACAGCAGCCAGGAGCTCTACAACTGTGTCCACAGCAACTGCATTATCTTGCCTCATTCATCTGCCCTCAATACAGATGGATCCTCCCACACACACACAAGCACTTTGATCTGTCTTAAGGGAAATGACCAGTGGAGCATCAGCTCTTATCCCACCAGTCAGTCTCTAATCTTCACATGAATGCACAGAAAAGACTGGAAGAAAAATTCTTGAAGACAGATTGTGATATGATTGTTGGAATACTTTGATCAGGTAAATTGTTGTTGTCAGTATTTGTTTTGTGTTGTTACAGACTGCGTGTTGTTTTGCACATATAATAATCTGATAGCTGATTTTAAATGTGTTGTACTTGAAACAAAGATTATTGAGTTGTTTTCTGTATTTGAAGTCTTGGTGTTAATGTGTACAGTAAAAGTTCACCAGCCAACAGGAGTCAGAATACTTTGGATGAGATGACCAAATGTGTAGCAGTAATAGAAAAACTGTGCCTGCTTTTGTACATTTTTCATCACAGCAGAGAAGTGGATGTAATGAAAGTATGTTTTGACCTCAAACAGCGTAAGTGTCTTACAGTCATATAGACTAACATCATAGACAGCAATACATATATTTTAGTTTTACAGCAGCTAATCCAATATTGCCCTTCTTCAGGTGGTGATGTACTCAGTTAGAAGGTACTTTAACTGCATGCCACACTGCTTCTGTTTATCTGCTGTTTGTGTGTATGTGTGCACAGTATCATTTTTTATCAGCTGTTTTTTCAATGTAAAAAGATTGCGTTAGTGTGTGGATGAATTTGTACATGATTTTTGCCTGATAGTACACTCTTATATATTAAATATTTTTTGAAAATGTTAGCGTTACAAATGAAAGTTAGAATTTATGAAATTGCCTTTTCTACTTGTATTTTGTGACTGCAAGTCAAATTTGCCAAGATGAATTGTTACACCTTGTGTGATGAAATAAATAATGTTTATTGTTAAAACTCTGGCTTCAATTCAGATCTGTTTTACCTAAAAGCTAAATCAATAGCCTATGCCATTAGTTCATCAGAAAAACCTGACTTTAATTACAATGTTGACCTTTGTTACCATTACACCTTCTCCTGAATACCAAACATAGTGTATTTACTCAGTTATTTAATTGGCACTTTAATCCATGTCTAAGAGGTAAATACAAAAATAGGCCTTCTGACTGAAAAAAAATGCTCTGTTGCTAACATTCACTTGGTACTACCCATTGAATTTTTTTCTCTCACTTTCTTTATTGAGCACAACATAATTTACAGAAACATAGATACATAGACAACAAAAAATAAAGCACAAAATAAGAAGACAAAAAAATAACCAAAAGAACAATACATTCACATTTTATAATGCCAGAGTTTTAGTTATATGCAACATATTATACTCATTTAATAACGTGAGGGTCCTAACAGCTTTTTGTTCTCAATACAGATGACATGGTGCTATATTGTTGGAATTCATTAATAAAGTGCATGAAAATCAGTTTGGTCTGTTTTCTCTTCTAAATATTAAATTTTCAAAAAATTACAAGAGTTATATAATATACATGTTATCTCCAGTCTTATCTTAACTAAAATATAGCATTACAAACATATTTATTTCAACATTTGTCTAAGTTTCTAATTTAGAAAGTCCAAATAAATCCAAAACTTTCTGGTGTATGTACATGAAAATATGAGAGAATATGAAATACTTTCTTACTCCAGTCAACAGAAAATACACTTATAATCCATATTCAGCCTGAATCTTTTTAATACAGGCTTTTCTGGGTATATACAATATCCAATTTATTGAAAGATACTTCCTTAAGCTTGTTATTTATACAGTATTCATCACAAATTGTCCATGCTTTCTCCCACTGTGTATCATTAAATAAGAAAGACCAAAAACACATATAAGAGGCGACAGCGATTATGTTTCTAATATTTTTGTTAGAGCACTTCTTTTTCAATATATTAGTTCCACCATTATAAATATTTTCCATACGCAAAGAAAAATCCTTTATTTCTGTTTTTACCACTTCCTGGAGACAGAAAGACATCCGGGTTACACTAAAGGTTGCCGCGGTCGCCATGTTGCTGAATGAAATTAGCTTCAAAACATTGAATATCCGCTAGCTATATCGATATTTTATTTTTTCGCGGAATAATCTTTGTTACAGCATGTGACTTATTGTAAATATGACTTAGGATTTATGAAACTACCACAGAAGCCCCATTCCCTGTAAGTAACCCCGTTGAGGTGGTAAAATGTATTTATTCATTGAAAGCTGGCCTGCTAGCAATAACAAGCTAACGTCGTTAGCATTGGCTAGCACGCGTCCCGTAGCAAGGGTATTAGAATTGCTGAAATGGCATAGACAGCATACTTGCAGATACTGCAGCTTAATATTTGTAATCTACGTTGAGTATATTTACAAGCCACCCCTCAGTCCGTGCCTAATTATTTTGAAAATTGCAGGTGTTTATGTCTCATTGTAGTGCTGCTAACTAGCTAGCGCTAGCTTACGTTACGCCCCGGAGCGAAACTGTAAGTGGGAGCTAACGTAAACGTCGTGACAAACAATGAGCATTTAAGTCAGTACATAAGAAATACTGTTTCATGTAGGCAATCTTGGTTGTAAATGTAGTGTCGTTATTGTGGTCGTAAAACGAGTAGTCTGCAACATACTCAGAAATTCTCAGCGCTGCATTATATTGTAATAGGCCGACAGTAACAGTACAAATAACCATCACCGCTATCAGTAACGTTATGTCACGTATGTTTAAAACGCAAGTTGGCTTTTGCTGATTCACATCGGTAAACAATACCAACCCCAACAGTTGCATTACAGGACGATCTAACGTTATATCTGGCAATTTAATGTTAAGCTGGATATTTAATTTGGCTGTCGCTAAGTGTACACAGGTGTAAAGATGTAGCTATGTTACCTTAAAGATGCAATGATAACGCTTCTTAATATATAACGTTAATTGCTTGCAAGGGGTATGTTCTGGTCTGAAAGGTAACAGCCCTTCCCTACATAACGTTTGTTAATAGCAATATGCACATAACTGTATCCAACAATTGTATTTCAGTATGTGTGATGATGCTGTTAAGCTGCCATCTGCCCTCTGTATCTATCTTTACATTACTTAATGTAAATATATGTAAATCTATGTGTATGTGTGTCTTTAAAATTCGTCATGTGTGCAAGTTTGATACATAAAACGGTCTCATCAGGCTACTGATTATATACAAGATTAAGAAATTTTAATTATAATAATAATTATAAAAAAATCCACTGGACAGTAATGTTGGTTTTAAGTTAATCCGGTAAATCGTATACCTGTAAAATTAAGGAACAACACCATCATTAAGAACAAGAACAATGATGTAAAATAAAATCATGAAGTTGCAATATTAACCATAATGATCTAATACATAGAGAGATATGAGGCATAAATACGTAAGTATAAACGGTACTGCATAATCTCTGACAGTTGACAAATGCACATTGTCTGCATGCTGTTTTTATAGAAAATCCTTTTTAAATCACAATTATTTTGATGATGGCAATCTTGTGTTACTCTTACATGCGATATTTGGAATACCCAGCAGTCACAGCTCTCTGACCGTCTTCTTTTTGGGACTCATTTCAATAGTTCAATCACTTATTGTTATGCTTTGTTGTGCCCTTTCCACAGATTATTGTGCTTAGACATAGTAACAGTGTCACGCAATGCACCATGGAAGTGGATCACAGAATATGCAACGACAGCTTCAGAGATCCAAGTCTGTCAGTGGGGCGGAAGCAGAGGAGCAGCAGCCCACCATGGCAGTCACACAACAGCAAGCTACAGTTAACCACCCTCAATCTCCTGTGACCACATTTTCCTCTGCTGCCAGCCCTTCAGCCCCCCAGTCACCTAATTATCAGATAATCATGAGTCGTAGCCCAGTCACTGGCCCGAACATGAACATCACATTACAAAATGTGGGACAGATGGTGACTGGTAACCAGCAGATCACCCTAACCCCACTTCCCATCCAGAACCCAGCATCCCCTGGTTTCCAGCATACTACACCTCAGTGGAGGTTTGAGCATGCTCCATCCTCCTATATCCAGGTCACCTCACCTGTCCCCAGCCCATGCAACCCCAGAGCCCCACCCAGCACAGCCCAGTCCCTCTGCAAGGTGTGACAAGGCCTGGAGCACCTGCAGCAGCATTGGGTGTGTGTGGACAGAGTCCCACAAGATTTGTTGAAGCTGGTATGTTAGTCCGGCAAATCAGTTTAGGCAGCCCATCGGGAAGTGGCCACTTTGTTTACCAGGAAGGAACAGGACTGGCCCAGATTGCCCCCGCTACACCTGGCCAGGTACAGCTGGCCTCTCCAGGAGCACCAGGTTCTGTGAGGGAACGCCGGCTCTCTCAGCCTCACTCACAGACCGGAGGCACCATCCACCACCTCGGACCTCAAAGTCCTGTGGCCACCGGTGCTGCCCTACCAACTCTGGGCAGTCCTGGTCACATCACCACTTCGAACCTACCTCCACAGATCAGCAGTATCATTCAAGGACAGCTGGCACGCCCTATGATATTTGAGAAGACATCGCAGGGTGTGGTTACTGGAGTAGGAACCACAGCTACACCGACATTCAGCATACCCTCCTCCATTCCACCCTCAAGCCCATCCCTCACCAGTCCACCCCAAGGGATCCCCAACAATCCCCTTGCACCCACCAGCATGGCTGTGGCCACTATGAAGAAGCAGGCTCCCAAGAAGTTAGAGGAAATTGCTCCTTCTACTCCTGAGATTGCCCAGCTGAGAAAACAGTGCTTAGAGCACCACACCAAGAAGATGGAGAGCCTGAAAGAAGTGTTCAAAGAATACCTGATTGAGCTTTTCTTTCTTCAGCATCTACAAGGGAACATGATGGACTATGTAGCTTTTAAGAAGAAGCCCTGTGTTCCCTTGTATACTTACTTGAGACAGAACGACTTGGACCTTGAAGATGAAGATGAAGAAGAAGAACAGTCTGAGGTCATTAATGATGAGGTATTACATTGGCTGATTCTTAATGCGAGAACAAGTAGGAATTTTACAAATAAATAACTATGTTCATTTCATCCAATGAATATTGTTCGTCTTTCAAATCTGTGTCTTTTTTCAGGTAAAGGTTGTTACTGGAAAGGATGGCCAAGCAGTGACACCAGTTGCCATAGCAACACAGCTTCCGCCTAATGTTTCTGCAGCTTTCTCTGTTCAGCAGCAGTTTCAGGTGATAGAGGCAACACTTGTTAAAGCACTCATTACAGTGAAATTATGTATCGTTTGTTTTTTAAATTCTGTTGAAAATTTTTATTGCTTATCCTTGACTAATTCCTTCAGAGGTTGTTTTTGCAGGGACACCAAGGAACTCCTGCTGGCACCATTACAAACCCTGGAGACATGGATGCCTTTAAGAGGCAACAGGCCATGGTGCAAGCAGGTAGGGCAAGGATCGTAGACTCCTGTGTCTCTTATGTTGCTTTGTTTCCTCCCCGTTTGCTTTCTTTTCTGTTTGTTTTCTTTTCTCCCTCTAATTGCTTCTGCTTTTAGATATTTGGCATCCTCTACTAGCGCTCTGTGTTGAAGTCTTAACCCGAGGAAGGAGAGGTGACCTGTAAGGTCTTACGAAGGTCATTGCTCTGTGCCGAGTGCTTTTTTTTGCGTTATGAGGGTATTGTGTGTTTTAAATCCCAGATCAGGCTAAGAGGTCCCGGATTGACGTTGGTCGCCATGGGCTAATTTTCCAGCATCCTGGTGTACCTCCTTTAGGATCACCTGGCGTTCCACTCCAGCAGCTTATGCCAACTGCGCAAGGTAGGAGTGCTACTACCAGGCCGTTCTGTGTTCTGTTCGATGCTGCTGGACGTAGCCCCTTCCTTAAACTAAGGAGATTTTAAAAAGTGAATCACAACATTCATCTTCTACAAACAAACTTCAAGCAGCATCAACAAACAGATCTTCATCCATTTGCTGGATTTCTCAGCAGTCCACAGGAAGTTCAGGCTTAGCTGTACCAACACCAGCTCTCTCTGTCAGGATAAATGGGGAAGAAGACAATCCAAGTCTGAAGAAGAGTAGCCACTCGATGGGAAGATGCCATGTCTTATGATTTTCCTTTTTTGTTTTAACTATTGATCACCCGTCGTTATCCATCTCTTCTTTTCTGAAGTTTGTTCCTGTTAGTCATCTTTATTTGGACAGACCTTCCCGTGCTGATGGATTTTCATCTTGTTTGGAGGTGGATCACAGAAAGTGGGAACCCTGTGGGAATAAATTTACTTTCCAATGGGTTTTGCCTGTTTTCCCATTTTATGAATCCACGTGTCATGCTTCCTTTTGGTTTCCCATTGTCATTACTTCACAAGTCTATTTCTCTCCGTCCGTCCTTGTATCATCAACAGGAATTCAAAATCACCAATCTTACATTCATACGTTGCATCTTCAAGAGTGTCTTTTTTTAATCTCATGTTCACATTTCGTTGATTTCCTTCCATGTTATTCATGGCATTTTGTTCTGACTTGGCTTCTTTCCCTCAGTCTAAGTAGGAGGGGAATCATGTGGAGGAGTTGCGTTCACGGCGCAGGTTTTTGCGATTGTGGTGGTGTGGGTGTGTCAGGGCCAGGTGTTGATGGCGTCTAGGCAAGGTGGTGTGACGTGCAGGGAGGTAAGGCAGGCGCTGCTTTAGTGTGCACAGCTCCGCTCAGGCCTGCTGTCTGCAAGACCCCATGTGTGTCCTTTTGCTCACCTCTGTGCTTTGTCGCTATGTGCGGCATCCATATGCCTTGGTTACCGCTAGAATGACATCGCTTCATGCATGCCAACATATGGTGTTTTTGTGAGTGTCTGCTCTTTTTCTTTATTTCCCCTCTCTTCTCCCTGTCTCTTTATTATCAGAAGTTGTTTTTTTTTTGTTTTCCTTTGTAACATTTCAATTTTCCTCTCTAAAAACCTCTTTTATTGCATGTATAATTTCTGATGTTTTTAACCATATCTCTCAACATTTGAAATGCAATATTTTGGTTTTGCATTAATCAAAGTAGTATTATTATTTGAGAGACATGTAGATTCTCACATTGATTTCATTTCTTCTGTAATCATTTTGCTGTATGACTCTCATTAGTTTCCACTCTGATCATCAAATAGTAGTACACTACTGTTGAATCATAAAGTACATCTAGTTCAAGGTTTTGAGGAGCTCTAATAGCTAAAGCTCAAACTGTCATTTAAAATTTAAAACTACTCTTTCAGTATCTATTCATTAGCTTCAAAAGATGTAACTAGTTTAAAGGGGTCTCTCAAATATATATTAAGGGAAAGCTACCAGTTAATGGCATTTAGAACCTTACTAATCACTCAAGAGCACAAAAAGACTTTTAAAAAACCCGTAAGATTGACAACTTGATTTTTACCGTCCTTCTCTGTGTTGCTTTCTATGCCACCCCTTTGTTTGTCCTATAATTTGGTCACTATGTGTACAGGCGGGATGCCGCCTACTCCTCAAGCGGTCCAGATTGCAGGACAGAAGCAGAACCAGCAACAATACGACCCATCCAAAGGCCCTCCAGTGCAGAATGCAGCCAGCCTGCACACCCCTCCACCCCAGCTGCCTGGCAGACTGGCCCAAGGTGCCCTCCCTATGGCAGGCCTGTCCATGACACTCTCTCAGCAGGCTCAGTTAGTGGAAAACACAGCTCAGCCTGGTGGTCAGCTCCAGGCACAGGTGAAGGTGCAGGCAGGTGGGCCTGTCCTGGCCGCAGTAAATCCCCACACACAGCTCCAGGCCCAGCTACAGCAGCAGATGCAGCCAGGTCTTCATCTCCAGTTGCAGCCCCAGCAGCAACAATCCCAGGCCATACTACAGTCAGGACAAGCGGTCAGTCTATTTGAAACAATATAAATACAGTTTTCATGTATTTTTTTGTGACTAAACGGTGATACTGCAGATGATCCTATTAAGAATGTTTTTTTTTTTTTGCTTTTCATTATAGACGGTGGCACTTGCTCGCCCTGGTACAGAATCAAACCAAACCGTTCAGAGGATTATGACCAACTCAATATCCATGACCTCCATGTCTCCTGCACCCCTTTCTGCTCCCAATTCTGTTCCAACTCCCCATACTGCAAGTCCGCTCCGCCCTCTTGGCTCCAACATCAACCCAAGCACCCAGTCCAAACTGACTGGAACCAATGGCATATCTGCAGTCAAAATTGGTGGCTTTGGTCAAAGTGCCACCATGCAGTCCTCACAGGAAGGTTCTCAAGATAAGCAAGTTGAGCAGGCCAAACTGGTGAGTTCTTTAATCACACTTAGTTTGCAAACACTCTCTGCAAATGACAGTTGCTTGAATAGATGCAGTTTTTTAATGTCTTGAATAAACTTTTGCTTCATTGCCACTGCATGGTTCTGCTTAGTTGACTTTAGTTGACTCACTTTTGGTACCAGGTGCTTTTCCCAATTTAATGTCCTACTGCAGATAGTACCCTGCCATTGTAGGTATGATTCTTAGCTAATAGTTATAGAGCTGCTCCATGAAACTACACAAGACATAATCTTCATTGTGACACAGTGAGAGGTGCCCCATCCAGCTCTCATTGGCAACCAAGCAAAGGAATGTCTGTACCTCGTAAATTGACCACACCATATTTTTGCAGGTTGCTTTTTTTTTTCTTTTTAAAACTGGGTCGAGTGAATAAAATAATTGTGGTCACTATTGATGGTAGCTTGGCTATTTAAAAAATGGAGGGTTTGTGCAGGATGTCCTGTGTTGCACTAGTGATGATTTTCTCTGATAAATCAGTGTTTTATGTCCACCTTCTAGTATCAGCTCAGCTAGCCTGGAACCTTTTTGGCATTGGAAATCCACAAAGAATGGTTCCAAGCAAGTTGAGTTGAGACATACCATACCATGCATTGGAAATGAGGCTTTAGAAAATTCAATACTACATTTTAAGAGTTTGTCTTATGAAGATAAGGTATACACTTTTAATTTCCTTATAGTCATTTACAATGACATTTGCTAAACAATTGGCAATGCTCAATGATGTTGGTTGTTTGTATTCTGTTCTGGCTTTGTACATTGTGTTGTTCTTGAGAATGCTTTTTGAGGTTTTGATCAGGGGGTTCAACACCCTATCTTTTATTGAAACAAGGATGAGTACTCTTGATTTCTATTCTGATGCCCCTTGCTGTGTCTCGTTCCCAGGAGAATCAAGTGCACCAGCGCATCTCTGAGCTAAGAAAGGAGGGCCAGTGGTCAGCCAGTAGGCTCCCCAAGCTTGTTGAAGCCTCACGTCCAAAGTCCCACTGGGACTACCTCCTGGAGGAGATGCAGTGGATGGCAGCTGACTTTGCCCAGGAGAGGAGATGGAAAGAGGCTGCTGCTAAGAAGGTATGGCAGAGATGAAACAATTCACAGAGAGAAATGTAAAATTACACATCAGCACAATTAAAAGAGGACTCAGTGCAGAAATGAATGGGTTTTCTTTGTAAGCTGAACTGCTTTATGTCTCCACTACAGCTTGTTCGCACATGTGCTCGTTACCATCAAGAGCAGAAGAAAAGTGAAGAGAGGTCAAAGAAAGAAAGGGAAATTCATCTTCGTCATATTGCAAGCACAATTGCCCGAGAGGTGGAATTCTTCTGGTCAAACATTGAGCAGGTATGTTGATGTATTTATTTATCTGTATTATAAAAGGCTGCCATGAATTTAAATAATTGTTTTTACCAGTTTTAATTAAGAATATTTTTTTCTGCCAGGTTGTGGAAATTAAACTCCAGTGTGAAATTTATGAGAAGAGGCTCAAAGCACTCAGCTTACAAAAAGCCTCAGCCAAAGGTACGTCCCACCAAGCAAATATCTAAAAACAAAGCACAATATATTTGCTCTATATGGAGGGCCTTTACTTTCCTAGCCAGTGGTTCCAGTTCAAAACTAATCTGAGCTGATCTATCTCACCAGTAACTACTTATTGAATAACCAGATTTTGTATTGAACATAAATAACTTGTGTTACAGCACCTGGTCAGTCAACGGGAGTGAAAGCTGATAAAGAGGTATGTGTTGCACTGATAGTCCAATGATTTACTTTGCAAATGCACCTATTGTATCTTATGTATATATTTTTTCTTCTTATAGGAGGTGGCGACTTCAACTAGAAAAAGGAAAACAAGTTCGTCCTTGGCTGATGAACATGGTATATATCAAACTATTTAAGTTCCAGTGGCAAAAAAAGCTAATAATAACATGGATAATTAATAGATCTGTACAGTTGCTATTATACTGAAAAATTATTTGCAACTGCTCACTGCCTGTCTTCTCTTTTGTCCCAGATGAAGAGAGCACCATAGAGGAACAGGAGGCCATGGAAGGGGAGGCAGACCACAAAGCAGAGTTGGTTGACCTGGCCAAAGATGGTACTTATTTACTTAACGTCTCTGTCTACATATATGGAGAGGCAGGATTTAGCAGGAGAGACAGGTTTATTCCCGAACCCCATTTGTATGATATTGTCTTGTGCACAACATGCAGCATATTCAGATGTAGACAGAGGTAACATTAATTAATGTTACATATTGATTATGTGAACACATTATGTTACGCACAATTGTAAGTGAATCTGCTTTATGCTACTGTTGCCCATTATGGTGAGTTAAACATATTGATATTCATAGTGTACAAATGTTCTTGGGCAATATATCATTCTCTTTTCTCAACAAATTACGATTATATACAAGTTAGTACACCATTTTTTTCAGTTGTTGCTGCTTAATTAAATCATACAAAGACCCAACATTACTTGTCTTTGTGTCTGTATTGCTTGCTCAAACACTTTTGCATTTGACTTTTAGCTGAGATGCCTCTTGATGCTTTGAAGAAGCAGTATGCTGGTGCCTACGTCGAAGGCTTTGAGTGGCCCCAGCCTAGTCCCCATAGTGATGAGGATGACATGGAAGAGACTGGAGGTGCCTTTTTAATTAAAAAAAATGAAATTGTCATGTTCATCCTCATACCCGTTTTAGCCAATGGTTGTGAATGATGGGATGTGAGAAGTAGTTTCGTATTCTTTATTATTCCAGAAATTGAGTGTCCTGCAGGCAGTCCACCCGAGGCTGTGATGATTGATTCCCTGCTCAGTGTGGACCAGTACCGAGGTGCTGATAAAGCCACTTCCTCTGACTCTGATGGGAAGCCTGCCAGAGACATAGCTGAAGTGGCTGCTGCCACAGAGCTCATCCTGCCCAAGGGCAGCTTCAGGACCACTTCCTCAGTAAGACATACACACACACACACACACACACACACACACACACAAACACACAAAAGTAAAAGATGCCTTTATCATTTTTTCAACTGATCTTTTATTTTACCAGACCCGCAGCCCAGCTCCTTTTCTACTGCATGGGTCACTGCGAGAATATCAGCAAATTGGTGTGGACTGGCTGGTAAACCTTCACAAGAAACATCTCAATGGCATCCTTGCTGATGAGACGGGCCTCGGCAAGACCGTACAGACGGTGGCTTACATGGCCCAATTAGCAGGCCAAGAGGGTATGCCTTTGTTCAAAGATACACATGGTTGTTTTTAATTGTCAATTTTTTCATTATTCTTAATTTTTAATAGTGAATGTCAAAAAGATATCTGTTTTTGTCCACAGGCATTTGGGGACCCCACCTTATTGTAGTAAGGACGTGCAAGTTGCTAAATTGGGAGGTTGAGTTCAAACGATGGTGTCCTGGCCTTAAGATCCTCCTGTACCTTGGCAACAGAAGGGAACGCAGATCAAAGAGAATGGTAGTTGTGCTGTATTTATACAACACACATTTGCAACATTACTTATGGCCTTTTTTTCAGTACACAGGCTGTAAATGTGCTAACACATAATCTGGTCACTGATATCTACAGTGGTGGGGGGAAGCCAACAGCTTCCATGTATGTGTGACATCCTACAAGCTGCTGATGAAAGACCAGAGCCATTTTCTGAGGAGAAGGTGGAGACACCTGGTCCTGGACGAGGTGCAGCTCATCAAAAACATGACTGAGAAACACTGGGAAACAATCTTTGCTCTCAAAAGGTGAGCACAGTGATCAACATGATATTCAAAATTTTTAGGCTTGTTAATTCATCTGTAATCTGTAATTTGGACCGTGGTTGAGCTTTTTTGTTTTCTTGTTAATCACAGCACTAAGAGCTGTTAGGGAATGATGGATATCTATGTGCATATGTACAAGTAGTTTTGGGCAAACAGTTTCACTATTGAGACTATTTCCATGCCAGCAATTTTTGTCTTTGTGAAAATCACTATTAATATTCTACCAGGTGCCTATAACAAGGCTCAGTTGACAGACTAAGTAAGATATCTCTTTGTATCTTGCAGTGAGCAGAGGATCCTCCTCATCAACACTCCCCTACAGAATACTCTAAAGGAGTTGTGGACCATGATCCACTTCCTCTTGCCAGGAATCACCAGGTCCTACTCTGACTTCCCTGTTAAGGCAGGCACAGATCAGAACCAGGACTACTGCCACAAACTGGTCATCCGCCTGCACAGGGTAGGTATAGTGCCTGCAAATTCCTCTGTCCATTAAACTGAGCCACATTAAAATTCAGAAACATGATTGATTTTGCCTCATCTGCAATCATTGCACATATTAACATCTTCTTACTTCTAATGGTAGATGATCCAGCCTTTCATCCTGAGACGCTCTAAAAGGGATGTTGAGAAACAACTGCCCAAGAAGTATGAGCATATCCTAAAGTGTCGTCTGTCCACCAGACAGAAGAGCCTTTACGAGGATATCCTCACTCGACCAGGGTAAGATATTTTCTCCGCATGGATTGTTATATTGTAATGTCAAAGGAAGGTTTTCCCCGGCAGTGAGAGTAATATTTGATAATCTCACCATGGATGAATTGGGCTTTACACAGATACTGGGAGATTGAAGACATGCTAAAAATAGAATTCACACAGTATATCGTAAATCAGGGACTTGGGGGTAATCTACAACCAAATCACTGTTAAAGTTTGTTTTTTATGTACCTAATAGTTTTCTTGCCACTAGTACCAAAACGTGATTCAAGATTAGCTTACACATTAGTTGTACTGGGAAGGACCTTTTTATATTATCTGTTCTTTTGTAACGATGAAAAATACTGTATAATGTGACAATATGTACATTGTTTTGTAGTATTGATTGGTTCTTTCTTTTGTTTGGGACTGGTCTTAATCATGTCTTCTGTCTGGATGTGCTCCCCTAGAGCTCAGGAGGCTCTCAAGACAGGTCATTTTGTCAGCGTGCTTCAGGTCTTGATGCAGTTACAGCGAGTGTGTAACCACCCTGAGCTGGTGGCGCCCAGGGAGAGCAGCCGCTCCTACTTCTGCTCTTCTCTGCAATATAATGTGCCATCACTGGTGCTGGGAGCTCTCCAGAATGATTCGAGCAAGGTATACACTTGTTATTTGCATCCTTGATTTGCTGTCAGCCCTCATGTTTGCTAGCGCTGTTTTACTATCACGCATTAATTATTCATTTACAACCTAATTGGCAAGAGTGTTTAAGTAATTTGTCAGCATACGGATATAAAGGATTTGGGTATTTTCGAAATGAAAAGATTTTTTTGCCTTTCCATGTTTTAAAGATACCTTGCCTTGTTTTATTAGTATTATTTGGAAAGTC
The DNA here is from genome assembly GCA_019142605.1 of Cephalopholis sonnerati. Taxonomy (NCBI): domain Eukaryota; kingdom Metazoa; phylum Chordata; class Actinopteri; order Perciformes; family Serranidae; genus Cephalopholis; species Cephalopholis sonnerati. The sequence continues at coordinate 13,078,723 of JAGQAX010000007.1, read as the reverse complement.
AAAATGAGCTGCATTAAGTCTTTGGGCTCAGGCAACTTGTCAACGGCATTTGTCATTATTATTTTACTTTTTAAAGTTTAAACAGTTGGATAAAAAAAGTTGATCTAATAATCGATTATAAAAGTAAGTATGGCTTCTTTCTTGTTGAATACATCAGTCTCTCTTATAATACTTTGTATTCATTTATTTGTTTGCATGTCTGCTTCTTTCTTTAAAACCCTGCCTGTCTATCATTTAATCTTTTTAATATCACATAATTCCTTGTTCTTATTTTGAACCGTGTGCATGTGTTGAATCTTTTCAAAAGATTTAATAATCAATCTGCATTGATCTGCCTCTGCTTTTGTCTTTTATTTCATCATCCTCCTAGATTGCAGACATGTCCATATTTGATCTGATCAATAACGAGAACAGACTGACTCGGTATCAGACTGAGGAGACAATACCCAAACTAAAGATCACTCAGCAGCTCATAGAGGAGATCCACGCTGGCCCAGATCCACCCGCACGACCCAAGCCATGTCCAATAAAACCCATGAGGTCAGCAATTAAATCTCTAAGTAACTTGACATGGTTAACGTGATTGATGGATATTTTCAAATTGCTCTGAAATGTAAAACTGGTATTGTAATTATGATATGATACAATACTGGTCTTTTTTTCTGATTAGATTGTTCCAGCCAGTGCAGTATGGGACAAAGCCAGAAGGTCGCCTGGCTGCCATCACAAGTGCAGCAGGCCAGCGTCCTCCAACAAGCTCTCCCACTACTAGCACCTCTGCCTCCACCACCACCCAGTCAGCACAGGCCAGGGGAAAGTCCCCTGTCACCACAGCAACTACTACAGCCACTTCTCATGGTAAGACCATTTTAGGAGTAGTACTCAGTAAAGGTCAGAACATTTTGTTTTCACAGTGGGTAAAGGATTTCGGATGGTGGCATCTAACATCAAACTTTAAAAGATAACCTAACCACTCATAGATGTTTGTTGGCACCTTAATCTAATGTGCTTGTACTAGTTTCAACCTTGTGTTATATACTGTTATGCCGCATGATTCCGACACTGTTTTGGATTTAGATGAAACTGCTTTACTTTGTCATGTTTAAAAAACAATCAGGTGGTGCCCATAGTATTTTCAGCACACGTGTGTACATAATTTTGCACAGTGCGGCACATTTTAAAGGTCAGTTTCTCCTCCGTCAACTTAATGGAGAGGTTTGGAACACTGTCACTGGCAAGTTTAACAGGTCACAGAGGTTTCATTTGTTTAGATTCATGCTTTAATGCAGCAGTGGTGGGCTGGCCTTGTTGTTTTGACCTCATAGCAGCACAGCGAGGATATAATAACAAGAAGCAACAGTCATAGTAAACCCTTCAGATGAAGAGCTGCAGGCAAAAGACACTTTCTGCCATTTAAGTGACATTTGGCTGTCACTGAATACACCCACACAGATGGAACTGATGTTCCAGGGATACACAATTACAGTGGCACCAACTTTGTTCATTGACAGGTTAAAACTTTTCATCAATGAGATTGTTAGTGGTGATTAGGGATGCACCGATTGTCAAATTCTGGGCCGATACCAATGTTCAAAATGACAGTTTGGCCAGTACCCAATACTTATACCAATGTTTTTTATGCTGTTGTTGTTTATTTTGTTTCTGTTATAATTTTTTCCCAGTTTTGTGCAAGGGAAACAAAGAAATTATTTAAAAATAAAAATAACGGAACTGTTTCGATGTCATTCAGCCCTTTAAATGAATACAAATTCAATCATACAACTTTATGAAATAACCTTTGATATAACCTTACACATGAAAAACATGTTTTTTGATACCTGCTTCAAAAGCCTTTTTACTATGTATATTATAGTGCCTTCTCTAATATCTTTTTTATATTACTATAAAAACGCCAAAAAAGTTCACCTTCACACAGCTGTATTTATTGACGTTTCTCCCCCCCAAACTACATTTTACAAGATAACAGTTGAACACATCATGATAACATTATAATTTACCTTTGCTCAATATTCATTTTTACTGAATAGAGCTTGAACATATCATAATATAAGTCAAGGCCTCCTCCGTGAGCTGAAACATCTGCTAACAGCTAACAATAACTAGCTGTCTTCTTCATAGTGTAGCATTATCTGGTAAAAAATAGGGTGCGTCCCACGATGTGTCAATAGTGAGTTTACTGTGTCCTTTTATCCCAAAGGTGTACCAGGGAAGATCTCTGTTCATCCCAAATGCATTTTCTGTTGTCCCCAGGACGCTAGGACACTTCTCCCCCAGAAACAGTGTGTCTTGAGAGACTCAAGTCACGTCTCTTTGTGCAAGAGACCAGAGACGAAGATTATTTTAAAAGTCTCTGTGTGTTCAGCTGTCAATACTATTGTAGCTTCTAACTGAATCTCTGTAGTTTGGAGTTTAGTGTCTCTCCTGAGTCACTGTTTGCACTTTTGATATGTGCTTTATTTTACATTTCATGTTCGCTTTCAGCTGAGGAGTCATTAAGTTATTGCTGATGAAAACCCAACATTTCCTTATTTTGCTGCTTCACAGTAAAATCGTTTACATAACAAAATAATGAGGGTCATTTATTTTGAAGAAGCTATAGGAATTTAAATGTGTTTCTCACTGAATTAGCAGAACTTTGTTAGCTGCCTCTCTTCAATAAGAACAAATCTATTAATACCGCAGGGAGGAAGAGAACAAGCAGAAACAGTGAGATGTTAGATGAAGAGCTGCAGACAACAGGCTCTCACTGCACCTCTGCAAACAGCTCATCTTCAACAGATAAACTTCTTTTACCTGCCCTGCTGTGTGATGGAAAAACACAGCAAAATAACGGGAGACCTTTAGCCATGGATCAGTCTGCTGCTTTTAAAGGTTGTCACTCAAGACAAACCGTCATCACTTACAGACACACCTTCAAGCAGGTAGCCATGTTGTAATGGAGACGCAAACCCTGCTGCCCTGAGGGCCAGAACCAAGCCAAGCCAAACCAGTGCATGAGTGTGGAAAAATGGTACTGCTTTGTTGCCTGAGCCAAATTATGTGACACAACAAAAAACATTGTTCACGGCCATCTTTGAATGTCATTGTGTTTGGTGGTAGGCCTATCGCTGTCAACAAGGTGAATATCAGCCAATACCAATGTTAGGCCGAAAAATCGGTGCATCCCTAACAGTGATCAGTCTGTCTGTAATTATTAATAACATCTCTAATCATGCTTGCTGTGTTGGCCCACTACTGCTGAGTGATTTATATGGAGGAAACTGTTTGATCGTTCTGATAATCTGACTGAATATTGGGTTACCCCTAACATGTAGTCCCATACCCCATTGCCTTGTACTTCACAGTGGTTGGAACAGCTACTCAGAGAGCCCAGACTACCCCTCCTGTCAGCAGCAGCAGCAACACTGCCGCCTCCACTGTAGCCTCCTCTGGGAACAGTGGCATTGGGCAGCATGTGTTGGGGGCTGCCTCTGTGGCCTTGGGCCAGACCTTGGCTGGCACAGTTGTGGGATCCATTGCTCCCATCGGCCAGCCTGCATTAGCACAGGTCCCCTAGGCCAGCTCTAGCCCCCAGCCATGCCATCCAGCCCAGCTTACTGTCCCAGAGGCTGGTTCTTACATCTCAGGCCCAGGCACGGTTGCCTAGTAAGTGGCCTCCCCTCCCTCTCAGCGTTTCCCCTCCACCTCTGGCACAACAGTATGGGCTGCTCTACACTGAGGCCTTTACTTGGGGCACTGCTGATATGTGTTCAGTCTTCACTCTTCCAGAGAAACAGCTTTGTGCATAGACTCAAACTTGCAATGGTAGCAGCACTGGTGGTGCAGCAATTCTGCTCATGGCAGAGATGCTATGTATTAATAGTTATACAACTTGTGATGAAAAAGCTTTCGCTTTATGATCAGATCTGTAGCCATATCAGCAGCATCTCCACAGCCTCAGCATTCTCCAATTTCTTTCTCCAAACCTGCATGTACACTATGAACGACCCACTTATGTTATACCGCACATCACAACACTATTTAACTTAATTATTATGTCCTCCCCCTTCTTTTAATAATTTTGTTTCTCCCAGTTTACTAATATTCTTTTGTCTCTTGCATCAGCCCAGCTGCAGGAAGCCCAAAGCTTTGGTTGTTTTTTTTTCTTTGCTAATGTTATGATTTCACTCTGATGTTGAGCATCACTGTAAAGCATGTTGAAATGGTCCCACAAATTTCCAACCCTTCCTGCCTTAAATGTGAACAGAGAAACCTTTTCAATAACAACACACAGAATCAGAATACAGACAAAGGGAAACATTTTTTTAATTATATCATTGGCTTCTGTTGTTTCTAAATTTTCAACTTTGGTTGCTGAAACCCCTTGAATATTATTCTTCAAGCAGAAAATAACCGTGTTAACAACCAAAGCTCAAAGTACCACCCCAATTCCAAAAAAGTTAGTACACTGTGTAAAATGTAAATTAACAACAGAATGCAGTGATTTTCAGAACTTTTCAGTCTATAATCAGTTGAATACAGTACAAAGACGAAGATATTTAATGTTCAAACTGATAAACTTTATTGATTTTTGTAAATGTTCATTCATTCTGAATTTGATACCTGCAACACATTCCAATTAGTCAGGACAGGAGCAACAGAGGACTGGGAAAGTTTTGGGATTCTCAAAAACCACCTGTTTGGAACATTCCCTAGGTAAACAGGTGAATTTGTAACAGGTGACAGTATCATGATTGGGTATAAAAAGACATCCTCTAAAGGCTCAGCTGTTCTCAAACAAGAAGGGCACAAGGTTCACCACTTTGTGAAAAATGCGTGGGCAAATAGTCCAAGAAAAAGTGCAAGAAATTTGTGGTTTTCACTGTCTATAATTCATAATATCATCAAAAGATTCAGAGTCTGGTGAAATCTGTGCACATCAGGGGCAAGGCACAAAAAAACAACATGGAACGCCCATGACCTTCGACCCCTCGGGTGGCCCTGGATTAAAACTGAATATGATTGTATAAAGGATATTAGTGCTTGGGCTCAGAAACACTTTGGAAAACCATTATTGGTAAACACAGTTTGTCACTGCATCTACAAATGCCAGTCAAGACTCTACCATGCAAAGTGAAAGCCATATATCAACAACATCCAGAGAGGCAGGGCTTCTCTGGGCCCAAGCTCATCTAGGATGGAGTGACACAAAGAAATGTCTGCCGTAGTCTGACGAGTTCACATTTCACATTGTTTTTGAAAATAATGAACATCGCGTTCTCCAGGCCAAAGAGGAAAAGGACCATCCAGATTGTTACCACCACAAAGTTCAAAAGCCAGCATCTGTGATGGTATGAGGGTGTGTTCTAACTCTAGCTCTAGCCCATGGCATCATGGGTAACTTGGCTCATCTGTGAAGGCACTATGAATGCTGAAATGCACATACAGGTTGTGGAGCAACGTATGCTGCCACCCAGACAACGTCTTTTTCAGGGACATCACTGCTTGTTCTTTCAAGACAATGAGCTACATTGTGCTCATGTTCCAGCATGGCTTCGTAGTAAAAGGCTGCAGATACTAGATTGACCTGCCTGCGGTCCAGACCTGTCTCCCTTTGACAATATGTGGCCCATTATGAAGCACAAAGTACAATGGAGGGGACTGTAAAGCAGCTGAAGTAGTATATCATGCAAGAATTAGAAAGAATTTCACTTTCAAAACTTTAACAATTATTGTCCTTAACTGCCAAATGCCAACTGAGTGTTGTTGAAAGAAATGGAGACAAATCACAGTGGTAAACATGCCCCTGTCCTAACTTTTTTGGAACATGTCGCAGGCATCAAATTTAGAATGGGTGTATATTTACAAAAAAAGAGTTTATCAGTTTGAACTTTAAATATCTTGTCGTTGTACTGTATTAATTTCCAAAAATGCATTACCTGAGAAGGTTTATAAACTCTAAATTTCTCTTTTGCACCTCTTTTCTCACTTACATTTTCTAATTTAAGGGCCTACCAGAATGAGCACATTGCTTCATCTAAAATGGCTTAAAAGGGTAAACCAGTGTTTAAACATGTTCATAAAGAAAAAAACAATAATAATTGTTTTAAAAGATGATTAATAATCATAATAATACTGACTGATTAATAGGGGGTGTTCAAAGACTTTTAATTGACAGTGTATCACCATCCCTAAGTCTACCTCCATGAAAAGGCATCAAGTTCAATGCTCTATGTATGTGTATGTTTCAGGCTCTCTGTCTCACCTGAGGACTGCCCTTACAGCCATTTTCTTTTCCCTTCAGGGTTTGTTAAAGTAGGAGCTGCTATGGTTCTGTTGTGGAGGGCGGCTGTGCTCGTTCCTCCGATTAATCCACCCTGGTTCTGCATGTCTTGTCTCTTTTTCACCCTTTAACTAACTGATGCAGAGCATATGGTTTTGTACCTGTCTAACTGTCTGACATTTCAGCTGACTTTTTAATGCTGTCTTAGATGAAGTGTCTGTTCTTTCCGTTGAAGGTGGAGACGTGGTGAAGATTGCCCAGCTGGCCAACATAGCAGGCAGTCAGAATCGTATCTCCCAGCCAGAGACTCCTGTCACTCTGCAGTTTCAGGGCAACAAGTTCACTTTGTCCCCCAGCCAGCTCCGCCAGCTCACCACTGGACAGCCCTTGCAGCTCCAAGGTACACTCGGTAAAGTACACCTCATTGTCACACTTTTATCTCAACATAGGTATCTGCTCTCTGACCTTTTGACATTTTAGCTTTGTATGAAATTATGGATGCTTATTCTGCTTGTCTGTAAAAACTCAAGGCATTGAAAGTGCCCAATGGCCTAAGGTTAAGGCATGTACTTTTTGACTGCCCTGGTCTGATTATGGCAGGGGACCTTTGTTGCATGTCATCCCCCTCTCTCTCCATCTTTCCTGTCTTTCTGCTATCTGCTGTCATTAAAGGCAAAGTGGCCACAAAAAAGTCCTTATGGAATTAAATATGTCTTGAATACAATTAAAGATAAACATTTTGTCTTAAAGTCCAATTGGATTTTTCAAATGTATTATAATGGCCATCTGGATCATAACTGCCACTCTATCTAGTCTTAGAATTTTAGAGTGACCTCTTATAATTTGTGTCATGGATTTAGGCAACATCCTGCAGATTGTGTCAGCTCCAGGGCAGCAGATCATCAGGCCCCAGGGATCCATGGTAATGCAAACAATGCCGCAGGCTGTCCCGGCCTCCAATGCCTCAGCTACACCTGGCACACCTCATCCTGCTTTGTCAACAGCTCAACAAGGTGACTGATTCACAGTGAAAATATTGCATTATTATCTCTATTTAACTGTTAACTGTTTAACTGTTAACATCATCTAGTACCAGTGTGTAATTATAATGGTGAAAGTTAATATGTTTCGTGGGACATAAAATGCTACCTCATCCCCACACTGGCACTTGCAATAGCACTGCTTTAATGAATTGATTGAATTTCTATTCTTCTACTTACGTTCTATATTTCTTTTTAAGCACTGGGTGTAACAACAAATGCCACATCATCTCCCACCAAGCTCAGTGCTGCAGCTCATGCAGGCTCTCAGGTCAGTACAACACTGAGCAAAGTCATGTTTATGATGTCTGAAGCATCTTACAGCATACAGACTTTTTTTTTTTTTTTTAATGAAAATGAATAATTGTTGTGTGTACCACCTCACAATGTAATGTTCAGGAGTCATCAGAAGAAAAGACTCAGCATCTGAAGGAACGTTTGAGCCGTCTGTTTGAGGCAAATGAGCGACGCTGTAGCCGCAGAGTGCTGTACGGTTCAGACCTGCTGCAGGCGTGCACTTTGAGCACAGAGCCTGGTCACTCTGCTCTGACTGCTGGAGGCTGGAGGTGGGTGGGCAGAGAGAGCTGCCTCAGGGCTCAGAGAACCTGCGTGGCTACCACCTCTACACTGCAGTCCACTCTGCTCTCTGTGGAGGACCGCCTGGAGGCTGCCAACAGCCTTATCAAGAGGTACTTCAGCTCAGTATTGAAGCCTCCTGAAATCGTTACTGCATATGTTTGGGGCCATCATAAAGTGGTGGTTATGTGTGGTTTACTGGCCACATTGTTAAAACTGCATTGGTTGGGTGAAAACTACAGTGATCTCTACCATTTTCTTGTACAAGAAATTAACAGCTTATCTTTTATTACAATTCAATTCAATATTTTTAATTTCTAAATCCAACTAATGTTTGACTGTGTCATGTTTTAGGCTGGTATGTGTGGTGCCTCCAGCTGTAGCCCCATCTCCTCACCTGTATGCAGCCAATCCCCCAGTTCCCTACAGCCTTGAGCAGAAGTCCCTTCACCGTCGGCTACAGGAGGCCTCTGCCCCCCACAGTGCTGACATCCACCACTTGGCATCCAGGCGTCTCCTCTGTTTTTCTGACCTGCAGCTAATGCAGATGGACTCAGGTTAGTCCAGCATCTTTTATGCTGATTTTTTTAATGCATTAAGCTGGGGCTGCAAAATGAATGGCTTAAAAACATGTATGAATATTTACAATGTTACTAACAAATCTACTATTTATATACAAACATCACTGTAATCCTCCTGCCTACACAGGGTGAATGACTCATTCTGTGTTTGGCTTAGTATGGCTTTCTTCAAGCAGAGAAGAATACGCTGGCCATACACCCCGTCTCTTGTACACAGGAAATGCCTGACCTGTGAACACAATTTTTAAATAGAATTTAAAAGAAACAGTGCTGATGTCATTTGTGTGCTTGTCAGAACAGTTTTAAAGAAAAATACAATTTAACAGATAAAAATTGGGATAAATACGTCTTTTTTTCTATGTTCGGATCCAGTATTCCCAACCAGTGTAAATATTGTAAAAACTGCTGTGATTACGGACAATAATGCACCTGTTAATTAGCACACATTGGCCCTCATTTATGAAGCGAATGTACGACAGAAGACGGGATGTAGGGTTATGAATAATGTGCACATCTTGTCATTAGATGATTTCTGTGCTGGGTTGTGCGTTATATTTATAAATGAGGGCCGCTATACTCTTTGTAGCCACTGTCACTATACAACTAAAGTAAACCTTTCTGTGATGTTCCAGCAAGGTGCACCTCAGCTGTAAAGTGAAGCATCTGACCTTGCCAAGTATAATAACTTGTGATATTTTTCTTTTCCAAAGGTAAACTGGAAGCTCTTGCCATTCTGCTGCAGAAGCTTAGGTCTGAAAACCGCCGCGTCCTCATCTTTACTCAGATGGTGAAGATGCTAGATATCCTTGAGACCTTCCTAGATTACAGGCAGCTCACTTATGTGCGGGTCGATGAAAGCTTCACTCCTGACGAACGAGAGGTAAAGTCACCGCCGCTACATTGGTTCTGACAAACCAAACTCAACAGGCTTCTTAGCTGAAACTAAGTCAGCGTTACCTTCATCAAAAATCTTCCATTATATCACTGGAAATGAAACATATAAATTTAGGATTAACTGTGTATATAGAGAGCTATGGGACCAGGTGTAACAGTTGACTGGTAGTGGGCAAGCATGTGCCTTGAAGGGCATAAGTGTATGTAGATTCTCTGTCTTTCCTCCTTGTGATCCAATGAAGTTCTTAATTCTGTTGATGTCCAGGTCAAGTTTTATATCATCATATGACAGCAAAGTTATGTGAGACCCAAGAATGGGTCTCATGTTACATAGATCGGTTAACAACTCAGTTGTTTAAAGCGCCCTGTCATCCTTAAGGGTGCTTCTGTCTTCAGTCACCATTAAACTTTAAACCGCAAAAGTATGAATTACCACTGTTACTAAACATGGACAGATACATTTACCTGGTGACTTTATATTGTACTTTATATAGACATCTTTATCTTTGTGTAGTAGCAGAGAACAGCAGAATGACTGTAGTAAACATGAACAAGAGAGAGTGAGAAAGCGCAGCAGGTACAGGTATATCAGTGTTGTGGAAAAAGGGCACTGAAACGATTTCAAATATTATGTAATCCCTCTTATTTCTGGGTCAGTTAATTAGACCTTAAGGTATGTGCTACAAACCACTGAGATAAGCAAAGAAAATTAAAAATAAGTGAAATTCTGAAAATGTATTGTCAACAGCTTCTTTTTTACCCTCTTTTTCCAGTCTGTTAATGTGCTTGGTGTTGTGTCCCCTCAGGAGAATATGAAGAAGTTTAACAGGAACAGGAAGGTGTTCTGCAGCATCCTGACCAACCGCTGCTGCTCTGCTGTTGGGACTTTGTTTGATGCAGACACCATTATCTTCTACGACACAGACCTCAATCCCAGCATGGACGCCCGCACCCAGGAGTGGTGTGACAAAATAGGACGTTCCAAGGATATACACATATACAGGTAATATTATTACTGCAGGGAAATGTGTTTTAGGTTTTCACACACATCACTGGCAAAACTGTAGATGTAACCTCCTTCTCCTAAACATTAAGGGTGCTCCGACTGGTCAGCCACTGATTGTTATTTGGTGATATTCGTTCTAAATAGTTTGATTGACGGTCACTATAAAGGCCGGTCAAATGACGCGAGACAATTTCTTTAAGCGCCGCTAAAATGGTTTCACTGGTCTGGTGGTTCTGTCAAACTGTAGCTTACACTGAACATTAACTGTTACATTCATGGTTTACTGCTAACCTGACATCCAGCTCACCTGCAAGAGTGCTGACACACATCTCTCTGTCTTTGCTTACCATACACACACCGCACTAAACGCTGCAAAACACTTTACATTTAGCTTTGTTTTGTCGTGCTTGTGCCTACAATACCAACATGGCATCTTCTTTATGTACCAACTCTTTCTCATCTGCATTTCTTCAGGATTTGAACCGTTTGTCTCTTTGACTGAAAATGCAGGGCTGATTAGATTGCTTCTAACTTCTTGATGGAACAGTGTCGACTTATGAAATTAGACCACACACAAATCTGTGACTCGTTGTGTATTTTAACCTGTGTGATTGGATTCAATGTTGTACTTAACGGACATAATTGCCCAGACCTACTCTATACATTAAATCTTTTGGTTGTAGTGGCATGGTAGTAGGATAGAATTGAACTAATTGGTGGTTGAGAATGTCAGAATTTAAGGTATATGATGCAGGATTGTTGGGTATAGTTTGTAAACATGCTTGCCAGCAAAAGTGAAAGTAAAAGCCGACCCCAGATTCACTTTTGTTTGGCTTTTTGCCTCACTATATTTCCATGCACTTTGTCTCTTGGATGCCTGCTGCATATGGTCTGACACCTGGTCGCAACCTTTTTATAAAGTCCAGATCTCACTTGAGTGTTAGTGGGGTACACGGCCATAAATGTTCCTAGCACAGAAAGTAAGAAAGTACAGGCAGAGGACAAAAAATAAATAAAGCTGCCCAATAAATAGAAAGCTTCCGATAGACTCTGTGATCAGTCATCTGTATTCACCGATACTGCCTCCAGTGATTGTTGATCAGGCCCAAAAATCCTGTTGAGAAATCCCTTACTAATCACTGATATTTAAGGACTTTGGTGCTACTCTTTGTCATTTTTTGTGTGTTGCCCAGATTGGAGAGTGGGAACTCTATTGAAGAGAAGCTACTGAAGAACGGCACGAAGGACCTGATCAGAGAGGTTGCTGCCCAGGGAACTGACTACACCTTGGCTTTCCTCACACAAGTAAGATGAACTCACTGTGGTCTTGTCCTGGAGTTTCCGAAAAAGTATACATCTCTATCCCTTTTTTTTAATCCATTTTCTCCACCCATGGAACCAAGACCCATTACTATATTTTAATTAAACTTTGGACATTTAGTAACTGATCTGATACTTTTTGTTTTCAGCGGACGATCCAAGATCTGTTTGAAGTGGAGGCAGGCTCAGGAGAGAAGGTGGAGGAGTTTGTGGTTCTTCACCAGGAGCCATCAGCCTCTGAGGCCATCTCTCCCAGAGTTGCTAGACCGTATATCCAGGCTCTCCACAGTATTAATCTGGATGCCCTGCCAGAGGAGGAAGAGCAAGAGCAGCAGGAGGAGGAGTTGGTAGGGAAGGAGTCAGCAGAGGACAACCAGGAGTCAGAGAGCCAAGCTAAAGAAGAGCCTGCACAGAAAGAAGAGCTGAACGCAGTCATGGAACAGGTAGCTTTACTTTTTTATATACTATGGAAAATAGTGAAAATGGAAAGGTACAAATACAAGAAATACACTGGAATAAAATAAGTTTTCTTTTGTCTTGCTCAGTTTATATTTGCATTTGCTTTCCTCCGTGTAAACAGCTCACACCAATTGAAAGGTATGCCCTGCATTACCTGGAGTACCTCCACATCAGTGACGATGAAACTGCTCTCAAGGTAACTTAAACTGTAATGTAACCAAAGATTTTTTAAAGTTATATAGATACATATTTACAGATTTACAGTAGTATAGATATGGAAATCAGTCCATTACTCAACTACTCATTTCTACTCTACTATATTGCCATAAGTGTATGATTTGTCCTTTTATAAATCTGACTGATTAATTCATGTTTATGCTCCTCAGGAGCGGTTGGAGTGCTCTAAGAGAGGCTGGGAGCTGCAGCAGCTGCAGAAGCTGAAGGAGGAGGAGGAGGAGCGGCAGATTATGGAGGGAGATGAAGATCTCTTCACCTACACCAGAGAGGATGCCTACAACATGGTGGGTGGCCATTGTGATCTCTGCTAATCATACATGAAGTGGTGTGTGAATTTTGCTGCACAGTTGTTGACATTAACCTTTTCTGTGCGTTTCAACAGGAGTATGTATTTGATGCCGAGGACGGTCACACAGAAATCATGCCGGTAATATGATATAATAATACTTAAAGCGATGTCTAATAAATTGATTTGATCAATTGAAAATTTGATCTTATGTAAACATTTTTATTAATAATAATAATAATAATAATAGAATTTGGATCTTTACTTTTCTCTTCTTATTTGTATTGAGACATATCATGAAGTCCCGCTCTGTCTTCTGGCTATATTCTGACTTGTGACTTTCCAACACAGCTTTGGACTCCGCCCACACCACCACAGGATGACAATGACATTTACATCGACTCTGTGATGATGCTGATGTATGACACCACACCTATGCCAGAGTCCAAGCTGCCTCCAATCTACATCCGCAAGGAGCACAAGAGACTCAAGATGGACCCCTCAGGTAAAACAAGATTTGTTGTCCAGGTCTTTATTTACTCCTTTGTACAACAATATGTCAGTCCCGCACTACATATTTAGTTCTGTATATCTATCTACCGAGAATATTTTGTTTTGCTCTTAACAGTAGTTTTTACTGGTTTCAGACAAGGAATTGTTTCAAAAGCTGGAGTAAATGTGTGTTTTAATGGAAAGAATTTTTAAGAATAGGTACATGAAGTGTCATTTCAGGTTAGTCTGGGTTTTCTGTCCTTACTGGAATGTGTTTGTCCAGCAGCAGCCAGAAAGAAGAAGAAGGGCCACGGGGAGACAGTCATTCCTCCACGCTCACTTTTCGAAAAGGCCAGCATGTTGAAAGTTCGCAGAGAGGGCAAGGACCAGAAAAAGAACTTCTCCCTCAAGCAGCAGGCGCCCTTTGCCAAGCCCCTACCCTCGCTGGTTAAACCTGCCATGGAGGCCGGCCAGGACAACCCCGAGTGGCTCATCAGTGAGGACTGGGCTCTGCTTCAGGTACTGGCTCCACTATCAGCTTCCATGTTGATCTTTCTTTCTTTCCCAGCTGTGCTAATGGAAATGAATACATCTTGAATTGCACTTTACTTAATAAAACAAGTTATAGTACGTGTGTATTAAATGTCCAAATATCATTGTGTCTGACAGGCTGTAAAGCAGCTGCTGGAGTTGCCTCTGAACCTGGCAATCGTGTCACCTGCCCACACTCCTAACTGGGATCTGGTGAGCGATGTGGTGAACTCATGCAGCCGCATCTACCGCTCGCCCAAACAGTGTCGCAACCGCTATGAAAATGTCATCATCCCCAGAGAAGAGGGCAAGGTAATAGAGGGGAAGAGAGAGAAGGCAGAGTCACACTACTTGGCTTACTCACTTGTACTTCTGTGTCTAAACCATGTCTAACTTTTTTGTAGCTGGTGTATGAGGCAAACCCCAAGAAGAAAACCAAGAGCATATACAAGGTACGCTATCTTGGCCATGAATTTGGTAAATATTTCTTTTCTCTTGAATTCCCAGCCTAACTATTATTTTTTGTTTTCCTTTGTACCATGTCTGTGTACACACTCAGTCTAAGAACAGCCGCCCTCTAAGGACCTGTCAGATCTACACACAGGATGACAACGCCACTCACATTCAGCTCTACAACAGCCGCTTTGAACTCATGAAGATCATTGCTAGCAAGAGAAGTCCACCAATCAAACCACTGTAAGTGCTGATGAATCTCTGTTTACAATGAATGCATGTGTCTCATCAAGGAGCTAACACCAAAGCAGGAGGTTTACAAAACTGAAAACAAGCTTAGCAGTTATTTTCTATCTCAAGAAAATAGGGGAATCAGATTCAGATGGTACATTCCCTTAATAAATGTATTAATTGAATTTTTACTACTTACAGGCTTGGCATGAATCCATTCCAGAAGAATCCCAAACATGCCTCAGTTTTGGCAGAAAGGTGTGTTTAGTTTCCATTTTTAAACTTTTCATATCTAAATCTCAAATCTAAAAATAAAAAAAGTATAATAATCTTTTCTCTTCTTCAGTGGGATCAGCTATGATAAGCCCCTGCCTCCCATTCAGGTGGCATCTCAACGTGCTGAAAGGATTGCCAAGGAGAAAAAGGTGATTGTTGGCAATGTAATTGTTGACATTTAGCATGAATCACGAGTGCCCGCCCACTTATTTTCATTTTTACTGACACATTCACATTTTTGTTGTCGCAATGTTGGAATTTCTAGCTTCGAAAAAGCTCCTTGAAAGATATTGATATTCAGTACCATTTTCGATACCACAGGAAAAATTGACACTGGGGGCATGCAATTTTGATTCCATAAAAACATTAAATATAACAAGGCTATAACATGAAAAAACTTTCGTTCTCTTGGTTAGTAGCAGTGAACAGTAGAATGACTGTAGAAAACATTAACAATAACAGAGCAAGAAAGCATAGCTGGTACTGGTGTATTGGTACTGCAGAAAATAAATATTTAAACCCTTTCAAATATTCAGAATGAATATGTTTTTGTAAATCGATATTTCTGACAACACTAGTTTTCATTTGTAATTGATTTTGTGCATTGTGTGTGTTTTCAGGCCCTTGCAGAGCAGCAGAAGGCTCAGCAGTTGGCCCAGCAGCAGGCTGGTGCTCCCCAGGCCCAGGCTGCACCCGGCCAGGCTCAGACTCCCGCTGCTGGCCAAGCCCAGGCTCAGGTCCCTCAGGCTGCCACAGTGGCTGGAGCTGCTGCTGTGCCTAATGCAGCTGTTCTGGTGAGAATAAAAACATCCAGTATTCTTCTATGTACAGTGAGATCCAAAACAAGCCACTTTACCCAGTGAAGGCTCTTACTCATTCGTTTCATGTTTTTCAGGCTGGAGCCATAAAAAATGCCACTGTGGGCACAACCATCCAGGCTGGTACGCTGACACACATATGGTTCACATTACAGAGCTGTTGGTGTTCCAATAGTTAATTCATTTCTGTTTGTTTCTTCCAGCCACTGTGGGGGGGAATGTGATTGTGAACACAGTAGCTGGAGTTCCTCCAAGTCCCTTCCAGGCCAACAAACGCCTGGCATCTCCAGTCATACCAGGCACCCTGTCTGTGAGTCATGTTCATTTATCACTGCTGCTCTGGCTTAATGCAGCCACCTACTTATTTACAGGAATTCATGACGCAAATAGCCTTTGGATTGGCATTAAGCAGAATGCACACCCACCCTGTAGACAAAATGACCACTTAAAGTGTTGGAGCCTTTGCTCATTGTGTTGCTGTTTTTGTTGTTGTTGGTCCAGCCTGCTAATGCAGCTGGAGCCCAGGTGGTCCACGCACAACAGAGAGCTGTCACGGCTGCTGCTGCTCCTGCCGAGGTGGTCGCCATAGCTACGGGTCAGAGTGTACGAGCCGTTACCTCAGTGACGGCATCTGCAGTAGTTTCTACCACTCTGAGCCCAGTGCAGTCGCAGACTCGCCCACTGGTCTCTCAAGTCACACCAGGTACTCCACTGCCCACAGGCTTTTCTCTGACAAGACATCCCTCAAGTACCTGTTACTGTCTCACAGATCTGACCTATCTGTCCTCCATCCAGCCACAGGTATGCAGCTGCCACAAGGAAAGGCTCTCTCCCCAGCCCACCTGCAGATGCTCCGACAGCAACAGCTACAACAGCACCAACAGCAGCAGCAACAACAGCAACAACAGGCTGCGTCCCCACAGATCAAAGCTGTAGGCAAACCCCAGGTACACCACCAGCATCTTTACACTTTTAGGAATGTGAATCATTGTCTCTGTTGGATAAATCTGACAGATTGACAGCTGTAACTGAGATTTTCTTTATAAGTATCACAACAGTGATGACAGTACTTTAGCTGTACCCAGTACACAGTATAGTGAAGGGGTTATAAAAACAAAAAGTGTATAGTTAATCAGGGTATAAATCACTAGAGTCATCATGATATGATATTATATTGATCCCAATATGATATTTGCTGAAAGTCTGCCACGATACCATTTCAATTTGATTCAATGCAGTGGCCTGTGATTAATACAAGACTGTATCATATGCCCATTTAACACAGTTGGTTACAGAAAAAGCTGCCATCCCTTTTTTTTGCTATTGGCCACAAAACAATAACAAATAATTATTACCAGTTGAGTTTGATAGGGTTTACTTTAAACTGACTCCACAAACACCCATAAAACTTGACTGAACTACAAGAGCATTTAACAAAAGTACATCATTAATAAAAGCAACTAATAACTGTCAAGGTTCATAGACAAAACAGTTGTTTTCTGCTAGTCACCATTATTAGCTTAAGCCAATTTACGTAACATTAATTTGCCCAGCAACTCGTGAGTTTTCCTCCCTCTCATAACTTAACAAAGTACATCTATTATTTATACTTTTTCTCACTCTGCATTGGTTTCAGTCACCATGTCTCCCAACAGAACAGCACGACTGAATTTCAGCCTACATGCACGTTTTTAAAGCCAAACATTTTTGAAACAGAGCAGCTAATATTGCTGTAGCAAGAGCAACAAGTTAGCGGAGTGAGATGCCCAGCCAGGTGTTCGTGTTTCCTGAGTATGTTATCTCGTAACTCGATTGTTTGCATATGCTTGTTCTGTTGACCCATCTTTTCTCTGAAATCTAAAGTATGTCCACTCTGCTGATTTATTCCTGAGAGGGAAGTGAATGTCCTCGTAGTCTTTGTCTTGGCTTCTTACCATTATCTGACTACCGTTGTTTGATGGTGTGTAATGGGGATTTCAAAATAAGCATATCTTGAGATAATGACAAGGATTGATGTTTCCACTTTGCATCGGTGATATTGGATTGTTGATCATTGAATTGATAAATCCACCCAGATCCATGGATCATCACACCCGTAATAGTTAGCTCATCTTTAACTTGCAATCTGTGTGTTTACAGGAGTTGTTAAAGATGCACAAGCATAAGTTGCAGCTGCAGCAGCAGCAACAGCAGCAGCAGCAGGTAGCTGCAGCAGTGGCAGCAGCAGCAGCCCAGGGCCAACAGGCAGCAGGGGCCCAGCAGGCCGCCCAGGTCCAGCCTGCACAGGCTGCCCAGGCCAATCCCCAGCTAACAGCTGTGGCAGCACCCAGACCTGGAGCCGTGCTGACCGGCACCACTGTTACCAACCTGCAGGTGACCAGACTGGTAAGACTGTGAAAAGGAATTCACATAAATACAAAATTTACAACATGTAGAAGAACTTGATAAGCTATTTGAGAAATGTGCTATACTGCTATAGGTCCCCGCCATGAATCAATAGACAAATTAGGTTTTAAATTTTAAGTTGTTAATGTCTAAGAACATCAGAGGAAATGAGAAAGTGGTGTGTGTGTATTTATGTCCACCGTCCTCAGTGGTCCAGCAAAAGCATGGTCCTTTGTCACTGCTTTTGGCAGCATTAATACTGGTTGTGCTTCCTTCCACAGGCTCGAGTGTCTACCCAAGGCCAGATTCAGGCGCAGCCAGGACAAACAGCCCAGGTGACCCTCACCAAGCCTCCTGTGGTCTCTGTGCCAGCTGTTGTCTCATCAGCTGGGGTCACTACACTGCCAGTCACTGTAGCAGGCATTAGTGTGGCTATTGGTCAGGCCCAGAAAACAGGTGTGTTGGAAGTCTTGTTGGATCTCTTTGACAGTGGACACTTTCCCTATTACTTTGACTTGACTGTTGCTCCTCATGTCCACATGGGCTTTACAAGCTAGTTAATGTTCACAGTTATGAGGCAGTTTTTTATTATATTTCACTGTTATTTCAATCATATGCTTGCTCAATATAATACACCACCGTTTTGAATCCAACTCAAAACAGTTAACAGTATTTGTTGTTTATTGGGTCTGCACTGTTTGTGATGGACATCCTTTTATGTGACATTCTGTTGTGCTATTGTTATCATTGTCGCAAACTTCTGCAATGTCCTACAGTTTCAATATGTTTTCCTCTCTCTTCTCTGTCAGGTGGGCCTGTGCTGACGCCGTCCTTCCCCCAAATGCAGGTCCAGCAGCTGCTTCAGATGAAAAAGCAGCAGCAGCAGGCGGCAGCAGCTGCAGCTCAGCAGAAGGCAGGGCAGCCACAGCAAGGACAGGCCACTGTACAGCAGAAGGTAAACACACGTGGACATTCACATTTGTTTGTCTCTTACCACAACAAAAGCTTCAAATACAGCATATAAACAGATTCTTATGTATTTATATTCAGAGTTGTTTAGTTGGGGATGCTTTTACCACTCTGGTATACTTTTTGTTAAGTATAGTGGTATGTATCTGTTATAAAGATGAAATTGGAGTTAACTGTAATATTGTGATTTCTCCTAGCTCGGTACCCAGCAGGTTACAGTGCAGGCAGCCCAGGCAGCCCAGCAGCCGCAGCAGAAGGTGACCTATGCTACCACCACCCAACTCCAACCAGGAATTAAGACCCAGTTCTTTACAACGTCTATCGCCCAGGCTCAGAAACCCACTGGAGCCCAACAAATCCAGGTACATCATCAGTGGCAGTCACTACCGCACAATAAATATTTGCAGATAAACCGTGGGTTTGTGTGTTGATATGAGATTTTCTTGTTTACTTTTCTTATCAGGTGGCTAAGCTCCCGCAAATAGTGCAGCAGCAACCCACTGTGGCTAATATTCAACAAATCGTGTCTTCTCCTCAGCAGGTAAGGGTTTCAGGCTGAGCATTGCTCCTCAAGGTAACCTCTGTATGGTGGATCACCTTAACACGTGCTCAGACTTTTTACCTCCCATTAAGCCTCACATCCTTACCTACCTGCCTGTGGAAAATGGGCAAAGAATTAAAATAGTTTAATTAATCATTTTGACTACATGCTGCCTTTATGTCACATGTTACATGCGTGTATGTTATTATAGTTAGTTTTAAAGGCTAAAACTTAAGCCTCACTTCTGCTGCAGGGTTCGGCTCAACTTGACTCTGCTTGACTCACTTTTGGTACCAGGTATTTTCTCAGTGTAATTTTTTCACTGCAGATAGAACCCGGTCAGTGTAGGCGGGACTTTCAGCTGACTGTCAGAGCAGTGCCGCATGAAACTGACACAATATCACTTTTAATACAACACTAATACTCATTGCGTGTTGCTTCATCCAGCTCTTGCTGGATCCTTTAATCACTGGGCTAGAGGCGGTAAGACTATCACAGGGCTGACAGATGGAAACATTTTCACCTACGGCTATAAATGCTATGGTGTGTGGCATTTTTGTATGCTACATAGTTGTCCCTATACAAATAAACATGAAATAACTAAATATGTTCTGAGATGATGTTTAAAAGGGGCAATGTGAAGCGCTACTACAAGATAAAGCACAGCGCATCCTTTCAGCAAACATATACCCTCAAATCTTATAAAATCTTTTATAAGGCTCTGAATAATAATACAAGTTAGACATTAGACAGGGGAGGGGGGTATTGGCTCAGTTTACTTGGAACCTCAACCTCAGTTGGTACCAAAAAAAGCACCGGTTATTGTCCACAACTTTTGCCATGAAAAACCAAAAAATACAGTTCTAAGCAAGTTGAGTTGAGCAGTGCCAGTACCATGTAATGGAAATAAGGCATATAACGGATACTTCTCTAAAATTTTAGTTTTCAAGTTTTTTTTTTTACAAGTTTTTTGTTAGCTCTTTGTAACAGCACCATAAAGCTTTTGAACACGGTGGAATGGACCACATCAAACCTCTGAAACAAGACGGATAAATGTTTTGTTTACACTGTTTTTCCTCAGATCCAGGCCCAGACTGTGACTCTGACCCAGGCAGCCACGTCCGCTCCTGCTCAGGTGCAGATGATTCCAGCTGGGACGGCGACGGCCCAGGTAGTCCAGCAGAAGATCATCCAGCAGCAGGTGGTGACTGCAGCCACGTCACCCCAGATCCAGACGCCTCCTCCACACAGCCCCGCCCAGCAGCCTGCGGCGCCCTCCTCTGCTGAGTCCCCAGTGCAACAGCCTGCTCAGCCCCAACAGCCCACAAAGGGTCAAGCTCGCCAGGGTGGCATCAGGGCCAAAACTCCTGCCAAGCCCAGCGGAGGAAGCAGCTAGGAGACACACACTAATAAAACTGAATTTACCAGGTGTTTTCCTGCAGTACAGATGTGACAGTACTGAAGCGTTGTTATGGATCCCACAGCAGCTAATGCCACACCAAGCCTTTACCTCACCCCAACCATCTCTAACCTTAAACTGAAAATAACTGTGTTCAAAATGATCATTTCAGAGCTCATACCTTAATATTTTGGCACAGCACTGCGGCCCATAATTCTGGTGGGATCCATAATTTAGCTGTACTGAGTCAATATTGTTACTTCTATTCATAATTTTGTGTCATGAAATGTGGAATGTTACTTGACATTACCACAACTAAAAGTTTCCCCCACAACTACTGCCCAGTAAATCAAACAACAGAGACAACAGTCATGCCTTCAAACGATGATTATATTACTGGAGATAGCTGAGGCTTGTGGGTGATTCTGCATCGAGAATTGAGCTGTCCATTAGAATAAGTGTATTCATAAATAGTCCCTTTTATGTCTAATTCCCTTGTTGTCTATAGATACTGAATGGAGAAGAATGCACGTTCCTTTAGTCATTTGTTTTTTATTGCAGCAAATACACTGTAAACATGTACTTTAGTATTTTGTGTTTTCTCATAAATTGTCTTTTTTTATTGATGTCAAAGAAAAAAAAAACTGTAAATATCAATGAAAAACATTTGTACTTGTAAAGTAGTCGTGTTTTCATTGGGTTTTTTCAGCCTAATTGTAATAAAGTGTTTTGTTTTTATACACAAATTCATCTTTTTTCCTTTCATTTTTTTTCATTAAATCCGTTGTAAGTACTTGGAAATCTGGTGAATTCTTATAACACACTTCCTGTTTTGTTACAGCACCTAGCCTTAACAGTGAGTCAGGACTTCATTGGTTCTAACAGAATCTAGAGGTTGTAATCTTTTGTTGAGTGGTGCTGTATTGATGGCTATTCCCTTTTTTTAATCACACATTCATTAAAGAATGTCCTGGAGGCGAGCAGGATCTGGACCAGCAGGTTCCAGTTGTACAAAAAAACGCCTGACAAAACAAAAATTATAATCAAAGGCTGCTGTAAAGTAAAGTTTTGGTTCGGCATGTAGCTGATCTTGCATCTTAAGCGTCTTGCCTCTACACAGTCTACGGGAGGCATTGGAAACAAGAAAGCCCTCCTCAGCACTGTCTGCTCGGCCTGGCCAGCTGCTGACTCTGGCAGATATGTCAGCTGAGTAAGTCAGATACAAGGGCAAAGAGCCGAGGATTAACCCAGCCAACTAACACTTACTGTTGTCTTCTAGTCATGCCCTTTGTAAACTCACTTTCTAAATCAGAAAAAAAAGAACATCTCTGATAAAATAGACATATAAAAAAATATATACTTGCATGCTACAGGAAGAGGATGCATGTTTGTGTCATTCCACACGGGGGCACTGTTGCTTCAGGATCACCCTGCACCCTCTCTCAAGACGGCCCTCTACTACACTGGATTTTCCAGCTCATTGAAATTTCCCATCTGCTCCTTAGTTCATACCCTGCGTCTCTTCTCTTCACTGGCACTCGGTGGCCAGTCCACATTCACCACTAAATGAGTGAGACAAGGGAGGTGAGGTGGAAGAGAGGGCCGAGAGATGAACAGATGGGCAGAGCTGGTTCCTTTGGCCTGGACATCACTCCATCCCTGTGCCCAACGTCTCTTATTTATATTTAGAAAAACTGTACATTGTAAACCTAGCTTTTTTTGTTTTTGTTTTTTTACTGTGTGACATGAAGGTCAGAAACGAGGAGCTATAACGGTCCTGTATATTTATTAAAGCTGGAGGAAGGAACAGCTGGCAGACTTCAGAGCATATGAGCTGTCATGATGCGGTTAAGGAGAGTAGATGAATCACACCACTTCAATTATACTCTTCACTAGCTTCACACCTCCACTCGGTGAATGTGTGCATTTGATGGAAAGAGCCGCAGCGAAAAAGGAAATGTAAACACTTGTGTAACCATTCTCCACTTCTCCCTCCACCCACCTTTTATTCAAATGTCAGTTTATAGCTGATAGGGATGAGTGTAAGTGCACCTTTCGCACACAAGTGTAAACATGCAAACGCTCAGTGTTTCTACTTTGATTTCAGACCAGAGGAGCAACACAAGCTCTGTGATCCAGGAACTGAGAGAGACATTTACAGCTGGAAGTTCAGTGTGTAGAAAACCCCCATGGCTGCACTTTGGAGTGCAGGCTTGTATTTTGATATCTTTATTTCCATTGAAAAAGTCACGCATTAGGAGGGGGGTGCAGGGTAAGCAGAGCAGGGTGAGGGCTGCTGAGGCTGTCAGAGTCGATCTCATTTGTCTGCTCAGACACCAGCCTTCCCACCATGAGAGTGTTTACCTCAGGAGGCTCTTTAAAGCCTCTGAAGGGTGTCAAATGTGTGAGCCGGGGATGAGGGCTGCTGTTTCACTGTTGTGTGTTTTCCTCCATTTGCACAGAGCCGTGAACAAGAGCCCCCCTAAGCATGTCGGAAAGCGGAGGAGCCATGTGAATGACAGCCCCTGGAAGCAGGGATGATACAATCATTACGTGTGTTGACACGACAACAGTGAAGAGATCAACATGGCGAGGGCTTTGTTGTTGCCTAAGAGACAAGCAGGGCTGAAGGCAACAGATGCAGAGGCAAGCTCAGCACGCCGTGGGGGAAAAAAAAGCATCCAGGTACAAAGGAGCCCAGGGAGGTTTGTCTTGTCAGGGCTCAGCCCTGCTGCACCCTGCAGATGATAAAGGCCAAATCCTCTGTCTATCACTCTCTCTCCACACTCTCCAGTGTCCTGGCCAGGCACTGATCACGCTGCCCCGGGGGCTCCCTGCTAATGATGCTCCTCCAATGATGCTGATGATCACCGCTATTGGAAAAGAAACAGGCCATCTATACTGAAAGGTTGCCATGGCAACCCGCTGCGACCCCTTTAGTGCAAATCACAGGGCTGGTGGAACAATGGTTTATGTAGCACACACTGGCAATACAGCTCCTCAGTCATGCCTCGGTTCTGTTGCTCTTTAAATAAAGAAACCACTCTAAATAAACAGTTATTTAGCATCAAGAGCAAAAAGTGAATTACAAACTTTACTGTACAAAGGCTGCCGGTGTGCTCTTAAAGACCCAGTGTGTAGGATTTAGGGAGAAATATTGTCAGCAATGGAATATAATAGAATAAGTGTATTTTCTTTAGTAAACTCAGAATGAGCTGTTTGTATCTACATAGGCAGCAGGTCCTTGTCTACAGAGATCGCCATGTTGCACTGCCATGTTTCTACTGTAATACAGAATGGACAATCCAAGTGCTGGTTCTAAATAGGGCCAGTCACATTTCGGTGTTTTTGTGTCAGCCACTGAAGCTAGCAGCCCCTCTGCAATGAACAGTGTCATTAAAACAAAAAATTTTTAACGTTAAAACGGCTTTACTCAGTGTTTTTACTGGTTTAAATCACAGGTATATTTGTTTTGGAGAGGAGGAGACCTCTGCAGATAAATTTGGCTCCTGGTAAAAACCTCCTAAACATCTGGATCAGAAAAAAAGTGAGCTGATATTAGCAGGTGTTGGGCTGGCAGCACAAGAGAAACACTGATTTGGAACGTGAAACTTTTTTATTTAGTATTTTTTTTATCAATTTTAATCACCTGCTCTGTTTGTTTTGGAGAGGAGGAGACCTCTGCTAGTAATTCAGCTCCTGGTAAAAATCACCTAAACAATGAATACTGAATGAATTCTAACCAGGAGAAGTTTCATCTTGTTGCAATCTGCAGTCCTCACCACTAGATGCCATTAAATCCCCCCAAATCATACACACTGTTCCTTTAAATACATAAATCACATTGAATAAAAGGTTAGTTGGCATTAGGAGCAAAAAGTGAATTTCATACTTCGCTGTCCAAACGCTGCTGATGTGCCCTTGAGCTCGGTGTTTGACAGGGTAATGCTAGTTGCAACTGACATCTTCCAGGTTAGAAAATGGCTCAAGCAGCTTTTGAATGATGTTAAGAGGCTGCCTCTCTGATCCATATTAATAAGGATAAAAGGTGAGATGATTTCTGTGATGTCCTCCTCCCTGTAATGAGCCGACTTTGCTCTGTTTAGTCATCTCCCCTGTGCTCCTTAAGCCTCCTACAAGCGTTGAGACTCCTGAGGCCAATACAGGACAGGCCTATTACTCTAAATGATGAGTCACGGGTCTGCTGGCTGATTTCACTGAATTGCAGGGGGATGATGGTGGTGAGGGGGGGGTATGTGCCAGTGGTAATTGCTCCGCATGCAAGATGGGGTGAGAGAGCACCGGAGCTGACACGCTCCACTTCCCTCAACATAGTGATAGGAAGTGTCACTCTGCACTTTGAAAACGCACCACAGAGATCTACAGTATAAGTCTGCCACTTTCTGCTCCCACCTCCCACTCATTTTCTCTGAATCGCTCTGTCTCTATCTGTCTCCCTGGGCTTCTCTTTCTTCCCTGCTAGCCTCTTCCTCTCCCTTCCTCTCTGCCTGCTCCTGTCAGCTCACTATGCTCGGCTGCTCTCATCTTCCACGCACACGTCTTGTGGTATGACAGTCATGTAAGCGAGTGGCTGTGAACCACAAAGGGAATCTCTGTCTTCTCTCTGAGTCTTGGCGATAACCTTGGCTGAGGTGCGGTGCGGCCCTGCTCTGCCTGCCAGCAATGGCCTCAACACACACGCCTGACTGCCTGGCACCTGCCAGTCTTACATCTCCTGTATGCGCTTTGTTGAATATTTAAATACTCTTTACTGAAGCAAGGGAAGATAGCCAAGTCTCCCAACCTGAATTGCACTCCTCAGTTATAGTTTCTTCCAGGTGCATGCCAAATTCAGTCAGCCACTGTAATTAAATGTATCCACTATCCTTGCTTGGAGCATAAATCATAATCTCCTCTTCAGCACTCATGACGTGTTGCAGTCTTAGGCTGTCGGTTCTTGTATACCGGGATGAAGTTTTAGATTTTTATTAACAATAACCTGAATTTGGCAGCCATTGATACTGAGGAAATAATGTCATATTCCCCAGTTTGTTTGTTTTTTAAACAACATACATATTAGAGGCTCTGCAGCAATTTAGTATTGCGGTTTCATTAAGTTGGGGGACTAATTAGATCTGTCTGTTAAATAAAGGGCGGTCAAAATAGAAGCCACAGAGGCCATGATAGCTTCAAATTCAGTCCCTAGTGTGAGTCAAAAACAAGCAGCGACCTCAGGGGCTGAAAAATGAAGCAGTTCTTTGACCACTTGAGGCTGGCCCCAGAAGCCAGTCAGTCCCCACAGACCCCCATGTTAAAATGGCCCAACTTTACAACAGAAATAAACATGTTTACAGCCTGGTGCAAAAAAAGAACAAACGTGTTTGGTCTCTATAGTTCGATACTTCTCTAGAGGAGAAGTGAAGGGATGAACAGAGTCAGTAGGATTCATCCTCTGAGGACCACGAATGTCTGTGCAATATTCCATTTCATATCAGACCAAGGTAGTGGACAGACTGACTACCGTAGCATATCTCATGCCATACCCAAGATAACCCTGATGACACCATTAGGGTTATGGTCGCAGACTTTATAAAGAAGAAGACATTATAGAGCACTCTGTACAGGCTGTGTAGTAGAACTGAAACTGGCGTAAAGGTTTCAGGCACAACTGTTGCTGCAGCATGGCAGCCAGACTGAAGAGAAGATAAGCACTTTTTCCTCCTCTTGGCTGCTGTGCAGCAAAAACCAAAGAGTGGCTAATGTTTAAACCCCCTGACTCACTCAGTGAAACCACAGCGCAGAGCCTAGTGGTCTGGGATGGGGGGCAAGATAGAAAATAGAATGATGTTTAGGGGGATGGGTGTGTGTTAGAGGGGAGAAGATGTAAAAAACATGGAAGACCCCCACTCCACCACCACACACACACATACACCCCGACCCCCTTCCATCTTTCCACTAAGCCCCCACCCCCTAAACAAACTCACACACATGCTGAAAGATGAATGTCCAACAAATGGAGGCAAGAGGCGAGTGAGGGCCCCGTATGAGAGGTGTATTGTGCAGCCGGGGCCTCCATCCCCCCCTCAGAGGCCAGTAATCAAGGGGGCCCAGTCGGTGGGGCCAGGGGGGTCGGGGGTGGAAAGGGGCAGTGGTGGCTGAGGAGGAGGCAGTTGCTGTCTCACTAGGATGTTATTTATTGGCCTACTTTGAATCTCCTGCTGCCTCCTGCACTCCCTGTCACTCCCATTGATCTTGTCCTGATCCGCCCCCACGGATGGCTCTGCAGACCTTTCCCTCCACCTCCTCCTCCTCCTCTCCTCCTCTCATGGTGTACATTGTGTAAAAAGCTCTTTGCTCCTGGCATGATGTCCAGAGGGAACTGAGAAAGTGCTTCGGCATCACTTTATCCCATTTGACTAAGGGCAATGTATATGTTTAGGGTCATTAAAGGTAAGTCAATGTTTACATATCATGCACTGCCTCGCTTTGTCATGGGATAACTCATAAGTGAAGTTATAAGTTTGCTCAGGGTGTGTTAAAAAAATCTGGGTGTGGGATCAGAAGTCATAATCATAAGATGTTGCAATAATGGTGTCTAACACTGTGGCAAAAAAGTGAAAATAATGGGTGACCTAGGAGTTAAGGTGCTAAGCGTGAGCCCAACATTTCCACTTTAAGTCCATCTGGGTCCATCTTGCTGCATCCCTTTCTAAACATTATGTAAATAAGCAACGTACCACTTTCTCCAACAAGTCACGCGACTGTACAAAACAGTGATTCGTTTTGGTATGTATGTTATCTGTAATCTTAAGACCAGTGACACACCAATCTGAAGGTCAGCCATCGGTCAGTGCTGAGACACTGGGGAGTGTCTGCCGCAGTGTATCCCACACCAATGCCCCTCATCTGCCTCTGTCGGCTTTTTTTGGCCGATTCAGCATGATGAGTCAGCAACAGCAACAGCAGAGCCCATCAATGAATGAAATCCCTCTGACTGGCTGTTCAGCTTAGTGCACAAGAAGAGACGTGGAAGTGAGGAAAGTAAACAGAGAGTTAAAGTGAAGAGGGAGTGAGACCAAAACAAACTTGTAACATAGGGTGAGATTATTTTTTTGTGTGAAGGTTTGCCTTATTGTTCATCAGCGCATGGTAAATACGTGTTCTAGTTGGCCATCAGTTTCAGTCTTTGCTGTGTTTTCATGTGCAACTTTTCTGGCCAAGACACGGCAACGTCAGGCGACGCAGCAGGGGGCCTTCGCTGTCACTAGGTCTCTGAAGTCCGTTTGGTGTGTCTGGGCCTTTAGAGGCTAGGGAACATACAAAGAGGGATCCCAGAAGCTACAATAGCATAGTGATAAGACATGTTCCCACAGCTGGTTAAAAGCTGATGTTAGCTTGCACGTGTTGTTGACACCAGGCCCCAAGGGAATGCATCAGACTTTGAAGACAATTTGTAGGGACCAAACAGTGAAACTGCATCGGCCCAAAAATACTTTCTCATTGACTTACATGGTAAAAGAGATGTCTGGAAATCAGTGGATACATTTTTTTGAGCTCACAACTCCTGAAATGATTCATTTCACTATCAGGATTTGATCCATTCTGTCCAATAACATTTGGAGAGTCTAGAAGAGCCGTCTGACTGAATCATTTTATCCCCATTCAAGTTAGCGGAGCGCTAAACCACAAATAGCTGGCTCGATAGGCTGGAAGTCTCAAGTGCACTTGCTCTATGGGCCACACAGTCAAATAATCTGGGAAATTTTATATGAGGTTTATGCACCACTGAGCAACTTTCATAATAGGTAATGAACATGGACTCACCTTCAATGCTGTATCCAGTTCTCTTCATACATCAGTTGTTGACACAGCCAAAGCAACAAGCAAGAAGTGGTTGAGGCAATGTCGAGCAATTTGCTTGCTTCTCTTGGGCCTTCATCGTGTGGCTGTAGTGGCACTTCGAGTTAAATCTAACACTGGCATGCAAACATGCTCTTAACAGTGCTATCATAATGATATTTAGCAAATAATATTTACTATGTTTACTATTGTAGATTAGCATGTTAGCATACGAACATTGTAGGAACAGTCAGAGTCTGTAGGATATATGCTATTATCTTATGAACGTCCATGATATCTTACAGCTTAAACCTGCTGACCTGCTGGGGGTGCTTGATGAAAAGTCGGGGAATAACCAAAGGCTGTATTCATCTAGGGGACACTGAAAAAAAAGAGAGAGAATAGAAAGCATTTTTTTTTCTATTCAATTTTAACAACTGATTGAACATGTGTCGATGCATATACATTATACAGGCTACTGTATATACAAGGTTAAATGTGGAGAGTATTAGTATCTTGAAATTATTCCCTTTTGTTTATTTTTATATTTGTCATTATTCGTGTTTTTGCTGTCTTTCATGTTTTTTTAAAGAAAAAAAGAGATGACAAAATATACATATGTGATGACGAATCTCAATAAAAAAGAAAGTTAAATAAATAAAGACACAGTCAGCACAAACTCTCAGTATAGTCTGAGTACAACCAACATATCATGGTGGATCTTTACACTTCTCCATCCTACTATGTTCTTTTTGTCCATTTATTTTATGTGCATCTTGTTAGGAAACAATAAGATGCAGCTGGGCTCTTCCAGGAACTTTCCCACCTTCAGTGTGACTGTCTGAAAGGTTCAAATTGGCTTCCATGGGAATTAGGTGTTCAGTACAGATTTGCTAACAAGTGCACTTAATGCCATCTCCTTCATCAGACTATATCCTGCACACAAACACAGAAATCCAAGTGGGTTTCCTCACTGTGGTTTATCTTTGCTCTATCTGAACGTGCATGGCACATGATAGATCTTTTTTGTGGAATGCTGGGTAACGCCTGGAATGTCCCGACCGTGATAGGAAACATGTGTGTTAGATGAGGAGGTTGGTTGGTGGGAGATAATGGAATTCACTGTCACATGTATGCCTGGGGGAGGGCTCCAGTCAGACATCTCAGGTGCAACACATGGATCATACAAGTCAGTTACCTTTTGCTCCATAAACCACCCAAACCCCCTACGCAGTGTGCACTCCTCTGTGTGAATGTTACAGGGTGTGTGAGGGGCCTCACTTACACACCTACGCCTACATACGGTACACACAGGCACCAAATACACACATTCCAGCCACTCGTGAAATAACAACATTGAGTCTGAGCAATGCAGAAGAACAGGGCTCATTAATCTGAGTGTTGTTATTCTGGTCTAACCGCATGAGATCCCACCTCACCCCCCTGGACAGCTACCGGCCTAAGGAAGCAGATTATGAACCAGCTATTTTCCTCTCTTTTAGCCGTGCTAGTGCCAGAGCTCTAGGAACGACAGCTTCAGTCAGTCAGTCCACCACTTTGGTCCAGACTGAAACATCTCAACAACTGTTGGATGGATGACCACCGACATTTTCAAGCACATCTGTTCCCCTGAGGATGAATCCTGACTTTGGTGATCCCCTGACTTTTTCCCAAGTATCACTGTGAGATCACACACAACTGGATCGTAAGTTATCAGAGGAAATAGGTGAGCACACATTAGCAGGTGCTGGGCTAGTAGCCTGTTTGAGACTAGCCGAACAGCGTGAGGGAAACACTGATTTGTGACGTAAAACTGCTTTATTCAGTGTTTTACAAAATGTAATCACCAGGTCCGTTTGTTTTGGAGAGGAAGAGACCTCTGCAGATAATTTGGCTCCTGGTAAAAACCTCCTGGACAACAGAACATTGAAGGAATCCTAACCAGGAGTTCATGCTCATGGGAGAAGTTTCACCTGTTTGTGATCTGCAGTCCTCACTGCTAGATGCTACTTAATCCTACACATTTCACCTTTACACCCAAATACGAGGTGGGTGTCCCTACTAATTAGACGTGTAGGTTACGGAGGAGGAAGTGGGTATACTTTCCAATATATTCTTGGCTGATAGGTGGAGTCAGAAAAAGAGGTGGGTATACCCTCTATACCTGTGTATACCCCCCACTACACCACTGTTTACCTGTAAAAACATGAGCATATTAGCGTTATCATTGTGAGCATATTAGCGTACTGATGCTTGCATTTTGCACTTGTGTGATGAAGTGCAGTCTCACAGAGCTGCTAGGCAAGCAGCTAGCAGAGCTGTTGTTTAATGACTGTGCTGCATTAAGCATACATTATAAGCAATTATGACCACTATATCCTCACGTCTGCAGCTCATACTCATGTAATTACTACTGTAAATCCCTGTGTGCTTATTCAGATCAATACACATTCATTTCACTGCAGAGGCCCTTTTGGTTTGACCATGTCTCTGTGCGTAGTATTATAGCTGATCCATAATGTACTCGATCACCCATGGCTGTTATGTGGCAGAGGCAGAGGCAGAGGCTGCATTGCTATGTGCTAGGAGCTGCTGCGGTGCCCACAACTTGCAGCCTGCGAGCACGTCGATAACGAGCAGCAGCCTCTCTGACAGAATCGTTTACTGCCTGGAGGGCTTGGAGACGAAAGTGGAGTGTGCATGCCTGCCTCTAACCTACTTAAACCTCACGCTGCACAAATGGAAGCGTTGATATGCAACATGAGATGTCCTGGTGGATTCCTGCCTGCCAGTAGACTGACCAGAATAAATGTGTGAGATTAATGCCAGAGGAAGTACTGATGGTGTAACAGTGTGTGTGATTGTGTGTGTGTGTGTGTGTGTGTTTGCTTTATTCATTTTTTATGTCAGAATGTGACATTAGAGGCGTAATGATTGCAAATTATACATTCTCGGGGTGTTTAGTCTAGAACAGTGGTCAAAATGAGGATTCAAACGGAGTCTTCTCTGTTTATACAGCAGTGCAGTGTAAAAATGTGCAGGTATGAGAAAGAAAAACACGCAGGTTTCTGTGAGAGGGATTACTCTCTGGCTTGGGTGTGTGCTCCTGCTGTCAGCTGAGGAGCTATAGCATAGTTTCAGTGACTCGAGTTGGCTCCTTAATTCTATTTGCCTCTCAGGGGAACCTCCCCCAAACCTCTCACACACATTTTTAGAGAGCTTTGTTGAGCTGGTGGGGGAGGATGGGGGGTCTGTACTCCCAGCTCCCACTGAGTCTGGACAAGACACATAAATCACACAGATGCAGACACACACACAAGTACTGCTATGTCATGAGGAGATGGGGTCCAGTGTCTGGGCCGGGGGCCTCTTCTCTCTCCTTAAATGTTGGAAGGGGCTGAAAGTATAGGAGGAGGAGGAGGAGGTGGGGAGACAGGAGAAGAACGAAGGGAGACGGGAAAAGAAGGGAAAGGGGAGGGGTGACTTATTAGTGTGCTCATTTTCTGCAATGCACGCTTTTAGCTTCTCTATATCTTTATTATTTTTGGGGCCTTTCTATGCAGACTTTGCATGTTCTCTCTGTGTATGTGTGGGTTTCCTCCTGGTGCTCGGTTTCCTCTCACAGGGGTTATAGACTGTTGGTTGGACAAAGTTAGAACAGAAGAACACTTTGCACATCTATTTTATGAGGCAGGTGTGTCGGAGAGGGACGAGAGGTAGAAGCAGAAGTTGCAAACAAACACCTGCACACCGTCTAACTTGCATAAAAACATTTATTTGTTTATGTTCCTGGCTAGACCTTCATCAGGAAAATGGAAAGAAATCTGAAAACCTCACCTTGGGCTTTTGGAAAACTCTGTTTTTCACAACAAAACAGTCTGCATTAATGGGTTTTTGGCCGCATAGAAATCACAATACATACAAAATACATACTATAGGCTCTACCACGCTCCTGGCTTATACTGTTATTGATGCAACCATTACACATTCAGCAATATCATCGCATTTGAACAGCTTTTGTGTGAAGAGGACAATCGATGTTGCTCCACCGTTATAGGGGATGTTAATGTAAATACACTAATCAAGCTAATGCACATTTGACAGCATCACCCAGATGTGCCGATCACAGGGACGAGGACAAAACCCACCAGAGTTCAACTCGTTATCCCTGCTGCTTTCAAGGAGCCTTCAGATGCAAAAGCAGAACAGGATGTATTGTAGACATTGTAGGTATGCTAATTTAAACATGTTGAAGGTGCTGATGCACTGTACAGCATCACCCAGATGTGCCGATAACCAGCACCCTCCCATAACCTAGACGATAATGACATGACAAGACACAAAAAGCTTTGGGGGATATTTTTTCTGGTGGCGCACTGGTGGACGTGGTACAGAGTGGATAGATGACAAAATGGAAAACAATGAACACTTAATTTCGAGTGTGAACGTGCTACCTGTCATTGTAAATGTAATCCTGTTGGTAACATGTTATATTACTTCATTACTGCTAAAACGTAATTACTGTAGAGTGTTAACTTTTTCAACACCTCCAACACTGGTCATAAACTGGCCAGTAGTTTACAAGATTAACTACGGACAGACAGATACACACACTCACACATATACGCACACACCTAACCAAACGCATGATTTAAAAAACAACAATAAAACATAAGCTATGTAGTTTCCCCCACTAATTTCCCCAACTCGTTATCTGAGACAGCATTAAATTCGCCAAACACATTTTTAGCTTGCATCCTAAAAGGCCTTTTCTTACACCATTAATAGTGAAACATACAATTTGAAAATATGAACAAGCATCATCTAACGTCTTGCTTAGGTATTTAGGCTAAACAGCCAAACAGTGTTACATGTTTCATTAAAATATGAATGTCTATGTTTATATATAGTTATAATATACCTGTGTGTCCAGGCAGCCTCTTCAGGCTGTCCCTGCTCCACTGCTGCTGATGGCTGCCGGCCTCAGCCTCAGACCCAGACACCAGCTGGGGACCAGGCCTGGGCTCAGAGGAGAGCTGCTCCCTGGCCAGAGCGTTAGAGAGGGAGGCCCAGGCCGACAGAGCCACCAGCCAATAGACCGGCTCCTCCAAAACCACTGAGTGGAAAGACTGGAGGGAGAAGTGGAGCCACTGTGGGGGAGGTGAAGCGAGGAGGATCTGAAGGAGGAGTGAAACATGTTTTGTCTTAGCTGCAGTAGTCAGTCTCATACCTGGATGTGTACAAATCCTGAGCAGAAACATCAGTGAACTGATAATGTGACTTTCATATGTGAAATGTTTACACCATTCCTAAATTAAATCCTTAATTATTCTAAGTTCTTACATGAGGGATTTTTTCTGATTGAGCTGCTATGCTGTTTTTAAAAATGCTCTTTGTAAAAACAGCCTGTCTGTGTGTCTGACCTGGTTTCTGCTGCTATTGTTATTGTGTATCCAGCAATAGTGATCTCATGTCATCTGTTTCCCTTACATGACTAATCACGGCCTGTGGGAAGACGCAAGATGTTAGTTAGTTATTCAGCTGGCTACTTCACTGACATAAATATCACACTACAAACAAACAAAATAACTTCACATGATCAAATAAAACACAAGGTTAAGGCACTGACAGGCACAGCTGCCATCCTTTTCACCTGAAAGTGCAATGTGAATGCTGACAGCTTAAATGCATTAAAAACATTAGTGGAAATGCGGAAATGTTAAATGAATTGCTAGAAAACTCTTAAAGCCAAAATGCACTGCACTGCAGAAGTCAGGAACCACAAAGTGTTTGGACATGTGCTCTATGCTCTAACCACTGCACAGTACAGCAGGCTTAAAATGAATCACAGTTAAAAAGGACAGAGAGGTCCTAACTGTTAAATAGATTATAAGCGTAATAGAAACTGCTGCAGGTGTAATGAATCATCCAATCAACATTAGCTGAGGGTTTGAAAGTATAATGTTTTGGCCAGATGAGTCAGGATTGAACAATCAATGCCATGCACTGTAATCACCACACAACTGAACACACTGGCAATATGTACCAGTAGTGAAGGCTGTCGTTGTAGTAATAGCGGAGCCTACTAAGAGGCACATTTTTTATGAGACCATCAGTCCTATAGGTTTTATGGACAACTGCTTCTGCTAATGATAGTTTGAAGAGAGAACGATCCTAATTTAAAAAGAACAATGACAAACAGAGGCACAAACAGCTGCAGGTGCAGACAGTCAAATGACAATCAATGAATCTCAACAGATTACATCCCATTTTGGCACCATCAAAGATGCTTCAGAGAGGTGGATGTTTTTTGACATTTCTGTGTTGTTAAGCCTTTCCTTAAATACAAAAATGTGGTCATAAAAATGTACTGTGTTTAGGGTAAGCAGCATAAAGGATAGAAACAAAGAGGACTATAGGCACGCAGCCAGCGAAAGGCATATACACAGCCAATATTGTTCTTTGAATGTCATCTTAATGAGATTTATAGCTTACCTCCTCTAAGTTACAACTGTCAGGGGCACCTCTTCTCTCCCCACCTGAACTCTTTTGGACAGCTGTGCAACAAGGATAATGTATTCGTATTATGCACACATTTTATACTCACATACAAAACCACAATATGAACATTTACATGTCTGAAATCTTTTTGAAATGAATTTACTGACTTCACCACCTCCCTCCACGGTAAGCAATCCCTCCGTCTCTTTGACAGCGATTAAGGAGCTTAGCTTTGAAATTGGACATAGGAGCTTCTGTGCCTCATGTTGCAGCTCCACAGACATGTGCACCAGCACAGATTTAAAGAATTTTGTATCCCTTGCAACATTGATCATTAATGGTGGGGACTGTCCTCAAAGATTATAGCTGCTATCACACATGGCTCAGTCATGTTGGCTAAGCCCTGTTGTCTCTTCTTCAGAAATAACAGGAATTAAATTGTTAGGAAATCGTCAACCTCAGCAAAGCCAAGGATGTTTTTGATGGCCATTGTTTTGGTAGGAGAATTGGTTGGTTGTGTCAGTTGTTGGGTTTTTGGGTAAGAGAGCTTTTGTCAGTCGTGTGCTCAGTTGGGTAAGTGAAAGCGAAAGTAGGTGGAACGACATGCTCCGGTTCATGTCTGTGGGTTTCTGGGATTGGCAGCATTGCAGGTGCTTTCCAGTCCCACTGGTTTTTGTTATGAAAAACTTCTTGCTGGTTGCTGTTTACAGACTAGGGTTGAGTTTAGATAGGTAGTTTATGTCTAGTTTTAGCTAGTGTGGGGTCTTGACTCTATTGTTGTTCCCCTTATTTGGTGTTACAGTGTATTCTGTAGGATATTAGCACAAAAATATGGCTTTGTGAGGATTTTAGGAGACATAGTCTGGTGGCTTATGTGGTATTTAAACATTTGAAGAACTGTGCAATTTGATGGTACTGGGACAAATCGAAAATTGCATGCCTTGTCAGGTTTTTACTTTCAAAGAAAGTTAAAACCCCTCATAAAGCAGCCGTTTTGGCAGATGAATATGTTTTGACACACAAACGTTCCTTTGCTGACATGTTACCAGGTGACGGTGGTCAGCAGCCCTATCTTCCCACATACTCAATAAAATCTAATAAGGCAGGTTCAGCGTCATCTCCCAGGGTTGATGGTTGTACTTGGAACAAACCTGATCCTAACAGTGTCTGTAACTACTGCCAACACCAAGGTCACTGGAAGAAAGATTGCCTTGCACTCAAAGAAAAACCCAGGTCTAGTGGTGGGCGAGTAAAGTTTAGTGCATTGGCTGCTCCTCTACAATGTGGGTTTGTGGGGCTGAGCTGTAGTCCAATACTGTGAGCAAATAATTTGACAATTCAGTATTCATATCTGAGGAGTTTGTTACTTCCACGGTAAGACCAAAAAAAAATTGCAGTGACAATTTTGCGTGACGCTGAGTCTTCAGGCTCTTGTGCATTGCTCACTTTAGCCTTTTTTGCAACTGATCCTGGTGGCACTGTTGTCCAAGGGATGGGTTTGGTTTCCCTCTTTGTTCTGCTTCACGGAATAAAGCTGGTTTCAGGTTTGGCGTCTGAAGTGGCAGTTGGTGTTCGCCCTGAGCTTCCATTTAAAGGGGTAGACATGATTCTCGGAAATGATTTAGCAGCATGTGGCCTGATGACCATGTGTGTAACACAGCTAAACATACTCCACCCAAGTCACCCTCAAAGCCATCTGAGAGCGTGCCAGAGTCTGTTTCCAGCCTGTGCAGTAATCTGTGCCATGGACTGTGCATGTGCAGAATCTGACGTTGCTTAGAAAAAAAGACAAAAGCTAAGTCACCTGTTTTTATTCATACCAGTCCATTTCTCACAGATATGCAAAGGAAGCTGCTCAAGTTGCAAATGAAATGGTACAACAGGCCCAGAAGATGAACGTTATGCTAAGCAGTGTCACTTCAGTTTAAGAGATCAGGTTCTGTATTTTTGCCAGTAGTGGGTTTCAAGCTCAGGTTTGTGTTACATTTAGTGTGTTTAAGCAAAACAATCTGATCTCTGTGCAAAAGCACTACTCAAAACTTTTGTGCTCTTTGTGTCAAAGTTGAAGCTAAAAACTGCCTTTCTTTTCCCGTGAATTTCAGGACCATCTAAAAAAGTTCTGAGGCATTTAAAACCATGTCGGTAAATGCATTGAAACTGATCAAGGGCAGTTTCGTTTCAGCATTGGTGAATTTTTTTGCAGCAATTTGTGCCTTTCCTGCATCAGTTTATTATGTAAATGTCTTTAATTTTGTCAAAATAAAAGTCCTCTGCTACCTTCATGTTTCTATTGGAAGGAACAAATGCACATGTTCTAAATATTGAAATCTACACCTACGGAGGTGATGCATTTTGGAGTTGTACAGACCTTATCTGAATGTTTTGCCTTGTTCTCAAAAGTTTTTTGTCTCACCATCCTCAAAAAAAAGCTCCTAGGTTCCAGGTTGCAGAAGGGTGTGAAGGAAGGCATAATTTGGTGAGTCAAAGTCTGGGATATATATATGTTTTTCTTTCACCTGATATTGCAGTTGCTGTTTCCAGTATATTATTATTGGTTGTGTTTTCTCCTCCACTTGTAGGTATTGGGTTGGCAGTGCAGGTTATTACTGAGCTCTTTTATGCAACATTTTCATACACTATTTCCCACGCTCACATACATCACTGATGTTACTGTCACATCTCATTCATTTGTTTTGTAAAATACTTTAATAACTTGTTTTATTTTTTACCTCCACCCTGCTGTGTGTTTTCCCTCCTTTGTCTGAACAATGAGCCAATTCATGACATAGTGAACAAGCAAATGTAAATATTTGATTAAATATGACCATGAGAGTCCTTTGGGTGGATCGTGCATGTGTGTTTGTGAATGCATTTGCTTTATCAGAAAGATATGAGGAGACGGGAAGAGAGAATGGTTTGACATTTTGCCTGCGAAAACGTGCATTCACGGCAATGCTGGTATGCAGAAGATAACATAAATCTCGCTCCTCAATATAGAATTTAACAATGGAACATTTAATCACTGACTGCCACTGAAAAACACATTAGCAACCAGCTCCTGGGAAGAAATCTTTACTGTCATTTGGCTGTCACATTTTTGAGTCTACAAGTCTGCATTTGATATTCTGGAGGTGACTCGCATGCTGGAGAACATGTGCGAAGTGTTAACCAGCTCTCGGAGCTTCCAGTGCCGGCTGACGCCACCTCAAAAGAGCGTCATTAATTAACATGCCATTATCAGAGCTGAATGCTAGCTGGGGGAGATTAATGCTGCGAGGAGCTGCTAGTGGATTAAAGGTCACATCCTGTGTGTTAATCACCCAGCACCCCTGACCTCTGGAAGGAAACACAGTAGAATGGGCACATTATTGCCACCTGGCTGGGCACCAATCATTACCGGGATCAAAATGCAGACACAGACAGTGAATGGGTGGGATAGAGAGGAAGTTTTTAGCAAAATAATGACAAGGAAGAGATAAAGCTGCGAGAGGGAGATAGAGATGAACATGATAATTAACATAAGGCACTTGAAATTGTGATGTTGCTACATTTAATAGTTTAAAATGATTGCAAAGGTCACTGAGTGCAAAGCTGCCCCAGGGCTGCAGCTATAGCCATTGTTGTCAAGTTACACACAGCACACAGGCAGGAGTATAAGCAAAGGATATCATTATCACCAAGATATTACAAACAAAACAGTCAACGTACATTAAGGCATATACAGTGTATTGTTCGCCTCCTTCACAGTCTCCTCTCCGTCTCCTCTCCGTCTCTTACGTACATAAACACACAAAGACCCTATACAAGTCTGTTACTAACACTCTACATTCTTAGTGTGAAAAGCCTTGAGGACTTTCCAAGGTGGATGGATTAATTTCTGGGCGTTCAAGAGAAAACGCTCGCAGGCTGGATCGGAGCTTCTATATCATATTTCTGCAGCCCACACACACCTCCCACTCTCCCACATCTGACAAGAATCTCTCAGATCGGATGTGACTCACCAGCTTTGGCAGTCGAAGGCTAAATTCTTCTTCTGTTACTCTCTTACGATGACCACTCAGCTCTTTCCAGTTATTTTTTTTTTCTTGTAGTCAACCACAATGGACTCCAGTCTCTGATGTGTGTTGTCATACTGAAGAACACACTGTTTTACAGGAATTTACATACTGTCAAATATGGTTTTGATTAAACTCACATGAACGGAGTCTGACAGCTGTGGTGGTTTATTTCACAGAAGTCTGTGGCATGTGATCTATTGATAGCCTTTTTTTTTCTGAGCACGACAAAAGTCACTTCTGAAAACACACCTCTGGTGTTGTTGCCTCTGTGCTAGAGGACAGAAGGCCAGGTCAGGTGGAAAAAGGAACATAAACTGTGATTGCTCAGGGAGCGTTGTAGATGCTTACAGCGCGGCCTCTATTCTCAGAGGACCCTGTATTCCTGCATCAACGCTTTCCAGGATGCAGGCGCTTGGTTCGCTGCTCGTTTGATGGACTATTTTCCCTCCTTCCTAGGCAGGGCTGTGTACATTTTGACCTTGGTGTCAGCAGAGCCAGACAGAGGCTGCTGAATAGGATATCTCCCTCTTCCTCAAGGACGTATACAGCAACATGGTCCTTTGTATTGTTTTTTTAGATGATTTTGGAACAGGATACTGAAATTAATGTCCTATAAAGTGCCTAATGTGTTTATTTAGAATTAAATGTGTTATTTATTTTGTCCAAATTGTATACTGTCCAATTGCAGAGGTGGGGCCAAGTCATTGCTTTGCAAGTCACAAGAAGCCTAAGTCTCAGGTCTTTGCACTCAAGTCTTAAGTGAAGACTATCAAATACCAAGTCAAGTATCAAGTCCTAAACTTTAGGTTTCGAGTCCCAAACGAGTCATAATGCGCTTTTGCTGAATGTAATGCCATTTTAATGACAGAGTAATAATATTAGCTGAGCATTAGCTTCCTATGTTAATATTCATCTTGACTTACTGTTCTTTATCAAGCTTCAAATGTCTATATGAAATTGGACGTTGTTGCGTCTCCGTCTGTCATTTTCAACCCGCACATTTTTCATACTGCAATTTGTTTAGTGCAGACAACCACATAGTTTTCATATGTAAAACAAAATATCTTTGGTATCATTTTTTTAACCTGCTGCTCTGTACCAGTGTCGATTTGCTGGAAATGAATAGCTTTAACGCTAGTTAAATCAGGACATGAAGGTAAATGAATTTATTAGTGGCACACTTTCTGAGTAATATATTTTTTCATCTTGAAGTCATGAGTCACTGGTGTTAAAGTCCAAGTCAAGTTGCAAATCTTTTTTGATTTTGTCAAGGCTCATCAAATTTGTGACTCGAGTCTGCCTCAAGTCCAAGTCATGTGACTTGAGTCCAGACCTCTGTCCTTGTCATGCATATGATATATTTTATTCTGAGGATGAATCCTACTGACTTGGTCTGGGTCCTCTGACATTTCATTTAATGCCATCGTGAAGCTGACACTTTTGTTTATTAGTGAAATGTCTCAGCTATTGGATAGATTGCAAAATAGTGAACACAGGACACATTATACCTGCCAAACATCAACACAATAGCTTTGTCGCTGTGAGCATGTTAGCATGCTAATGTTAGCATTTAGCTCAAAGCACCGCTGTGCCTGAGTATAACATCACAGAGCCACTACCATGACTATAGACTCTTGCCATTAAAATGTAACTATCTGTAGTGAATTGTAAACCAACTGTTCAGTTCCCCTCAGCTCTGTGGAGCCTTATAGCAACTTTCAGAACTTCTAATGAACATAGTGGAGCATTTAGAAGCTTAAGAGTCTGCTATTTTCCTCAGGAGCTGGTGGAAAACAAAAATAGAGCTAAAAGGAGAGTGAATACTGGACTTACACCCACTTGGTGGCCAGAAACACAGCTCCATATGAATGTTTATGTTACTCTGTATCTGTTGAATGTGTGATTTGGCAACTATGCGGTAACAAGTCCACCATATCAACTCACAGCACACGGTTACAAGATATCAATGTTATGTTCACAGCTTGTTTCTGTTGCCCCAAAGAGACTAAAACCTCATTTATTGTAGGCTTTCCTATTAAGACACATGTCTGTGTCTTCACAGGACCATTTCCCTTACTGTGACTGTGATTCATGGCCTGATAAATGATAAAACCTCAAAGAAAACAATAGAATATTTGACATTTTATTTCTATTCTGACAGCCTAGTAATATTTAAG
Organism: Cephalopholis sonnerati; assembly: GCA_019142605.1. Taxonomy (NCBI): domain Eukaryota; kingdom Metazoa; phylum Chordata; class Actinopteri; order Perciformes; family Serranidae; genus Cephalopholis; species Cephalopholis sonnerati. Next base: position 13,037,371 of record JAGQAX010000007.1, on the reverse strand, counting down.
AGTCACCTGTATTATGGGTTCTTTGCCTCTTGTGTGCTATGTGGCCAAAACAGATTATTAATGACTAATCTACAGAGGGCAACAATACTGTAGAGGCTCCCACAGCTGGGAGTGTAACTATTAAATCTGTGTAGCGGCAGAGCCGTTTAAAAATAGCCCGGTCCTCCATTGTCCTGTCAGGGTCTGAGTTTTAGGGTACTGTAATTCACAGGAGGCTTCCATCTGCATGTGCCTGGAGACTCCTTCTGCTTTTTAGACAACGAGATGCAATCAGATTGTCTGTTTGTTGAAAGGCACAGCTGACTACTGAGTGCAGTGAGTGGGGAGCTAAACTCTGAATGCCCCCACTAAGGCTCTCTATGACGTAGCACAGTGTAGAGGCTTAGCTTTGAGGAGAGAAATTCAGTCAACTTCATTTCACTCTCTATAAAGCTAAAATTACTGCGCTTTCTCAGTCCAAACACCAGAATTTCTCCAAGGGCAAATCTGGATTCTTGATTTGACACAAGCAGTGAAATCCTCAATTGCGTGATCAGAGTTTAACATTTGCTTAGCTGACAGCAGAGCAGTTGGGGGGGAAAATGGGGAGTCAGAGATGGGGAGTGATTGACAAGGATTTTACTCTGTCTTTCTGTGGCGTGTTAGAGTGTCGAGCTTCCTCCTTTCAGCCGTGCTAGCTGAAAAGCCCTTCCCTCAGGGTGTCTTACTCAGCCCTGACACAGACACTGCCACTACCTTGTGATCTCACTGCAAAAAGCACATGAAAGATCATACTCACACACACATGCACAGAGAGAGGGAGTGTGTGACAGAGATTACTTCAATCACAGTATCTGCTATCGCACTCTATTCTTATCTCTGTACTGTTATCAACTCCCTGTAGACCATAAGCTCTGTTGACATTTCACCTCATTTCTGGTGTAAAATACTTCCAAGGCCCCATTATCCTCCTCACATGCCTTGTTTTAATTCCACTACTCTCGGTTACATTAAAGAACAATTTCCTGCACTTTCATATTTCCAGTCTGCCCTCCGGGATCATTTAAAATCACTGCTCTGTTTATAGTACATCACAATCTCAGGCATGCGTACACCTGTACTGTTCCAGTTTATCAGCAGCATTACTTATGAATTAGGTGACGCTTATCAACCATTTACGAGCCTGTGTGTTGACACTCTCTTTGATGATAGCTCCCTGCCTCAACTGACTCAGAGAATGTACGCTTTATCTTTTCACCATCCACCCACAGAACAAGAATAAAGACACTGTGTCCTTATGGGAGATGACAAATACATCAATTTCCATGGCTTGTGAGATGCATATGCATGCGCATGTGAGTTGCTGCAATGTGCTGAGTGTGTTATGCGCTGTACGTTGAGCTACCCCCTGCACGGCTCCCCTAAAGCAACCCATCCCCCAACAGAGACATTTTTGCTCTCTATGTGTGACTACATTACGCCGGCTTCCTCTCCCCCACTGAGTGAGCCTTCTGAGCTGGTCCCTGGGGTGGGTGTCGGTGTGGAAAGCAGGCCTTTTTCCCTGTCCATAGGATGTTATTGATGAGGTGAGGTAATGGATCTCCCCGCTGTGCTCACAGGGACACTGAGGATAAATCAGACAGTGGGTAAGACCCAACCAGCCATTCCACCTCTCTCCAGACTCAACTGCCATTTCATTAGCTTTATTTATGGGGGTTCTGCACTCTTCTGAACCCCTCCCCTTTGCGTCCTCCCACTGAAAACGCCGCTATTCTTCTTTTTCCTCCCTTATATAGTGCTATGGCAACCCATATACACCCCTGTCCTTCTTTCCTCCCTTTTTTCTTGGAAATCCTAGTATCCTCCCTCCCACACATCTTCCTGGGAATTATTCCTCTAGTTTGTGTGGAAGTGAAGATGTGAGCAGCCTGGGAACCTACAGCCCGTTATCACGCGATGGACAAAGGGCTGGAGAGATTGTGTCGTGCTCTGAAGTGGTGAGGGACTCAGCACTAGTCTGGGCTTTTAACATTAGACACAGCAGTGCAAGTCCATCCAGCTCAGCACTTCCTGCAGAGTCGTATTTGAGTTGGCTGAGCAGCAGCAATTCACCTCTGGGCTTATGGCTCAGCCACTTAGCGAGAAAAATGCAGCCAAAACCGGCTTTGTCCTTGAGGGGAGAGAAAGGAATTCCTTATGTGTCCTTGCTGGAAAGAACTAATTGAACTGTTATCTTCACCATGGGATCAAATGTCAATTTTTTTTCTGCCAGAGATGGGTGTCCATTATTGGTGGGCAGACCCTCTGCTTGAAAAAGGTGAACAAGCTATCACGTCACTACCATATCCATGCCAACAGCAGTGGTGGCCCCAAGGGCAATACAATAGCTGGCCTCCCCCCTGGTGAAAAATTGGATCCGACATTACTGTCTTTAAGAGGCTGTGGCTAGCTTTTTATAAGCTAGCACAAATATAGTGGTATATTGTGAAACTAGACAACATAACAAATCAATTGGTACCAACTATGCCAGCATAGCTTGTTGCAAAGGGGGCTAAATAACGCTTCAAATTTAGGCTAAACAGCTGGCATGATCAAGAGAGTTTGTTCCATACAATCAATGTACTCCTTCAAATTAAAGCTCTATATTTGTCTTTCTAAGGAAAAGGACAACTGGCCTATCTGAAAAACAATAAATTGCCTATCATGTATACATTACACATTAAAACAGGATTGTTGTGGAACTCAAAATATTAACTGTGCTGCTATAAGTCACACATCAGATGATTAGTGATATTAACTGTAAAATAAGAAACTAAATTAATTTGCAATTCCTTAACTCTCCATATTGACATAGTTTTTTTTAACTAGCCTGAATATATCAACAGCATAATCAAATTCCTAGATTCAGTTGTGGCTTTTAGGTTTGGTTTGCCACCCCAAGATTTTCAGTGGACCCCATCTGGTCCCCCTATAAAAAAAATTCAGGGGGCATCACTGGCCAACAGAATACCACTTTGATTCCCTTTAGCTCTTTCATCACTCTCTGCTTCTCAACTGCCAAGGTTTATCACACAACTCAGAAAAACACACTGAAGTACGTCCACAACACTACGACTTTCATCTGTAAAAGGCATCCGTGTTATCACTGCTGTTGCTGTCTGTAGATATTGTGGCACACTATCAGAGAGCAAATATCTAGGTTGACTTGCTATTTAATATCACTGGAAAGCCTCACCAATGCCAAAATTTGTTCCATGTGTGAATGTGGATGTACATGCATAATATATGCTGTACGATGTCTCTGTATCTAATTTATTTAATGTACTGAAACCTGGATTAGACATGAAAGGCAGTGATTCATACTCTCCTCGCATGCTTTTTCCATTAGAAAGAGACAGGAATGGCTTTTTTTTTTTTTTTTTTCGTTTCATGGTGAACATTGATGTCATGACAGTCATGCTAGAACATGTCCATACAAGGTCCACTCCAGTTTACTCCGCATGAATCCATGCAACCTAACAGATGGTTGACTGAGCTAAGCTCCAGCGATGCTGCGCCACTGCCAGTTTCATTACAGGGGTTCACTTGGACATGGGACAAGTGTGAATATGTCTGTCACACCCACGGGCAGCCAGTAATACCGAAGAAATTCAGCCACAATTCGCTACTTGAAAACAGAGAACACATGACATCATGGGACACCTCATTTTACAAAACACTGACGCACATAGAGGAGGGTGTGATAAATATTTTGAAATGATTTTACAAAAATGATTCAGTAGCACTTACCGTATCCATTCTTGCAGGTGTTACAAATGTCAGGGTTAGAAATACTGCAAATATACACAGATATAAGATGTAAAAAAGACACACAACCTAATCCAACTTCTCATTACACGTGGGTGAGGTTGGAAAAGACTCATATTATGTCTCAACAGTAAAATTTAGTCTACATATGATCTCGATAAAGGGAAGGAAAGGAAAAAATGAGAGAAAAGCGTGTGCTGGCGGTCGGCCAGGTGTGGACAGACTCAGGAAGTTAAGCCGGAATTCCAACAATGCAGGCAGTCGTTAGAGTCTTCAGTGAGATGCTGCCATTTCTGCTCTCACTGCCGTCTTTGTTGTGGCGAGGAGGAGGCTGTTAGGTGAAGTCTTGTGGCTGTGAATAAATTTCAGCCCTGACTTTGCATTGTAAACCTAGACTGATTTGTGAATGATACAAGGAAAATAGTGTCTCAGTTAAGCAGATAAAAAACAGGCTCCTCTCTGGCTTTCTGTCTCTCTCTCTCTCTCTGCCTCTGATATCTACAGAGAAATATAATTTTCACAATTTTTGCTGTTTGACTCGAGCCCAGTCGTGACAATAATGAATGCCAGCGATGGCAGAATGAATTATGTCTCAGCTAAAAATGTACATCATAGCCAAAGGAAGAGCTTGGCATGTAATTATACCAGTGTTATAAATAGCAACACGTGCCAAAAAGTATCCACCACCATCATCTAAAAAAATCACATTACAAATGAAACACATGATTTCAATTGGAGATATGTCATGTTTGTGATTATGTGTTTCTGATTTAATTGTGCTTGAATCTAATTAGTAAAAGTCTAAGTGAACACGCCTTTCCTACTACCCCTGAAGACAATGGAAAACTAAGAATGGCAGAGTGTAATAATGTGTTTCTAATCAGCCACAGTTTGGGGAAGATGGCACCCAGCAAAAGAGTATTTGAATTTGTAATCAAAGCCGATCATTCACAAAGGGGAGCTCCATTAATCTGGTAGACTGCGGATGGCAGCTCGTCTTTTAAGAGTGCTGTTTTGATGAGGATTTTCCCTCCAGCCTCTTCTCTGTTTCTAAAGGATTTTCTGTTGTTCATCTTTTATTTCGGAGCCGTAATGACTGTCTGCAGTGCATCTATCAACTGACAGCCTTTGAAATATCCAAAGTCTGCTTAGCTGATGCAGTCACTCTCAGCGGTGCCTTTCATGTGGGCTCTGGATCTACTGAAACAATCCTCTCCAGTTCTTTTTAATATCTCGAAGAAGAGATACCTTAGGTATTTCCCCCTGAAGTGAGCTACAAATGTATTTTTGCAATCATGAAAAGTGTCCCTTGCTCAGATATCATGTATTTTAGGATCTCAAGAAAGTTCACCTGGCCATTTGGGCTTTGTCTGATGCTCCGTTTAACTCTACAGGGGATCTGGCTGCAGATGAAACACAGCTGTTGACATCAAAACTGGCAAGTGAGAAACATTTGTGCTTTATCAGTGAGCTGACAAATTGGGCATTGCGGAGATGGGGGATAGATTATTCCGACATGCGCCTGGGTCCAGAAAGCCCAGCTGAAATAAACAGATCTCTTTCCTGCTCTGTGATGGCTGGATGAAGAGATGGTGGTTATACTGATGGTTAGAGGGGGTCTCCCAAACCACAGAGCAGAAAGAAAAACACGGGGAAGAAAAACAATCCCATCTGACATCATAGGAAAGGCTGCCGCTGAAATTTAGGTCAAGATATAGCCTGCCTGAAGTGTGCCAGATAGTTTTATGGCAAAGTCAGGTTGCCAATGCCTTGTCCAAGTGGAGTGACATAATGCAAAATCAAAAGTATACAATATAAAACTAAGTGAAACTAATTACCGTAGCCTGTCAAAACCAGGTTTACATAGCAGCAGGTTTTAATTCCTTTAATGAGCCCCAGTGACTGACTTAAATACCTTTAAACAAAGTCTTTTCTGTGGCTGAAATAGCTGCAGTGTGGGTGGCGGTTTTAGAAGCTAGTGTAGCTGTGAAGCGGACGAAAGGTTTCAGACCATTTAGAGGGCACTGGCTTCAGCAGAGTCATCAACTATGTACACAGCATGGGATGTTGTGATCTCCCAAATACTATCCTTCAATGTTAAGTCACTGTATTCACAGCTTGTACTTCTCCACGGGCATCAAGCAGCACAGATGTAGACTTCCTGGAGTGTCAACGCTTGAAGTGACCCCTGTTGGAACCTCTGAGTTCAGACTGGAGCAGGGAGGGAGAGGGAATACAGAAGGTTTTGTCCTCATGGATGTAGTGTGTGAGGGACAACATGAAATTTGTTGAGGACGAAGTCTGCCAACAATATGCTTGAACAACACGGATGTAGTTTTTCAGAGGATAGATAGATAGATAGATTTTTTAAAAATGTTTCTTACAGCTATCTATCTTATTTATTTCCAAGTGTTTTGAGGTATATTGATGCGTGAATACGGTAGGCCTATACATACAGTATTTGTAGGGACATACAATGTGTGTAGATAAGCAGTTGGTTAGTGTAAGCTTTTTGCATTATCTGATCATAAACAAAGGATGATAAAAAGCAATTAAAAAAACTATACAAAAAAGATATTTTGGCAGATATATAGATGAGGAACAGTTGTGTCAGGGGAGTGCGTATTTATTTTGTAACACTGGGTGGTTCTTGGACTGTAAATAAACTGGGTTTATTACTTCTTTATTTAATTGGGTGGTAAATAGACTGGCGATAGTTGTATATTAGTTGTAAATAATTTTGGGAAATTGCTGAAAGAATATATGAGTCAGAAGAAAATGTAGGTAAGGGGTAGGAATATATAAGTTCTCCTTCTACCTGCTCCTTTTCAGACACTGTTATCTTTGTCTCGATTGTTTTTTATTATTTTTTTTTTTCTTTTGGCTCAAAATAAAGTCATTAATTCAGTCATGCAGAAATGTATGGAGAAACATGAGCATGTTTATGACATGATACTGTAGGTACGGGTCATGTGCAGACACGCATGTCAGACATGCTAAGTGATGTGTAGGAAGTAGTGCAGAGCCTAACAGAAAGAGGCACGGTGGATAAACGCAACTACCTGCTTATATAAATATATGTATATTTTTTTGTTTTGTTTTTGTGCCTTGTGATGATCACTGACTTTAACACTACAGCGCTATATCAGTGAATTTGTTGTGGGCATGGGAAAAGTGCAGTGCCTGAGTAAAGAGGAGGGGCGAGAGAGCATGTGGACCTATTGAGAAAGGGAGGCGGTTCAGCCCCGCTGTGGTCTCAGCAGCAGCGGCTTAGAGACTAGTGCTAGACCACTGTGTTGTGCAGGAACAGGCACGACATAGCTGAAAACCGCCAGCGGAACAAATGAAAACGAAAACTACTCTTTCATGTGGATTAATTCAGGGGCGAGACACTCTGTCGAAGCGAGAAGCTCTTTAAGCGAATTGGGACCGACTGACGAGGATTGGGACATTAGCTACTGTACGATAACACCGCCGAATGGTTCCTCTTGCCCCGCCGCTAAGGTTAGTTAGCTTCCATTGCTGGCTGTCCGTTGGTTTGGGGTGGAGGGGGGTTGGGGGGGTCTGTCTGTTCTGTTGTTGGACGACGGGGTCCGGCTATTCTTTGGAGGAGACACATACATAGCATTATTGACCTTTTCGAGGCTATACGTTACGTTATAGCCCCATGGTTCGGCGAACCTCTGGGAAATGTAGTTAATTTTAAAGAACAGTTTAACTAGCGGGTTGCTCACCTCAACACAGTACTCCTAGTTGCCTGGCTTTCGTCAGCTAGTTAATTATTTTATAAATCATGAACACGTGCTACATGGCTAGGCTAAGCTAGCTAATAGCTAACGGTGCTAGCTACCTGAGCTAGCTGTCAGAACTGCGGACCAGCTAACGCCAGTTTTATTGAACTGAATTGACACTGGTGTCCTCTGTGTAACGCTAAACTCACTATTCCTCACACAATGCTACCAATAGCAGCAATGAATAAATAATGTCAGCTTTATACTAAGTGTATAAGGTATGTTATATTGTAGTATCTGGCTAACTGGCTTAGCCTGCTAACTTGGCTATGCACAGAAGCGCCCGGTTTGCGTTTGTAAACATTGGTTTTACACGAAGTTGACTTAGTGCGCTCCAGTGATAACGCTAGATAATTTAACGTGAGACAGAAACACATTGTTTTGTTGTCAGATGGGTGATAAGCTGTGATGGCAAGTCACAGACACTAGTTTAAAGGAACGTAAGCTGAGTTAGCGTTAATGGTCGGTCGTCTCAGATTGCTAAATTGCTTTTGTGACAGCAACGCTATGCCTGCTCTTGAGGTGGACCGTTGTTTTCAACCAAGTTTACCAGTTACATTTCACCTTCATTATCAGGGGCGCTGCTTTTAGAGTCAATCATTTTAGCTAATGATAGTTATCCACCTGTAAGCAAGCGTTGTTGCAGTCTAATTTGCCAATTGAGCATATTGTCGTCTAACTAAGAGAGGGCACATCTCCAGTCACAGTTAGTTGTTGACAACTTTATAGTACAACTAAACCCTCTTGTGAAATGCCGAGGGGTAGAACCGCACCTCAAGTGAGGTGATCATTAACAAAAACATAGTAACCCATGTTTTGTTGTGGGGAGAAGCGGATGTCTGTTTTTGTCAGCTGCTAAATCTCCACAACCACTTCCATGATAAGCAATCAGATGCATGCTACTTGGTGTTGCAGAACATTTCTTTGCTTCATTATTGATGCCTCTGGAAATCAGGTTGAGTTGATTTAAATTGTGACACAGCCAAATGTGGTTTTAATTACCCCTTAGTACACTTGCATTGCATTGAACCTAATCTAATATTGCACCAACATCCACAGATTTGATGATTATGAAAACACTGCCCTCCAAAATACGATTTCCTCGCTGTTTGAATCTGCTATTGAGGAACAGCACTGTCTTATAATAGTTTGAATAGGCATAACATAAGGGGAGTTTTAGGTTTGTATAGCTTTGACTTAGGCCTGTAAAACCTCTTAGTAAATTATATATATATATGTATATATGTATGTATATACATGTATATAGGAAGGCCCATTGTTCAGGCAGTGTTTATTTCACTTAGGTGTGTATTTAATGCATGTCCTGTTTGTTGAGTTTTTTGTAAAGGATTTTTTTAATTGAAGATATTGTCAATTTATGTATGGCTGGGACATCTAAGGTATCATGCACTATGGGGTTAAGCTCATTTTCTTCTTCATCTTTACCAAGCACTCATTGATCTCTGTTAGCATTAAAATGAAGCAGCATGGCATACGCATGCACCTGCTTGGAACTAAAGTCAAATTTGTTTTTGAATGGTTTGTTAACCCAAAACACAAAAAGCATTTCTAATCATCCCAGGTTGTATATATGCATGCAAACAGTTTCAGATTTATGTGCCTGGGCTTTGCGATATCTGTCCCTGAAACCTCTGTTGCCACTTCGAAATAGTGGAGGTAAATAGACTTGTGTTGGATGGCAGCAACACATCTTAAAATCTTGAAACGTTAAAACAAAATTGTCTGCATAGCTATGCCATTAAGTGGTAAGTGATATGTTTTTTGTGTCTTTAGTAAACTGTCCTTTTTGATTATGTAACTCAGGGTTACCCCAGGAAAAAGTTTATCTCAGGTGGTAAACCATGATCTTGTTGCATTTCACTCAGTGATCCACTTAGTGGTTGATGACCTATAAACAGTAGCCACACTCACAGCCACACTCACTTGCATTTGTTATTTGAAATGACACTTGTATTTGTTTCCCCTGAAGTGTAATGTTTTATTTCACTAATGTGTACTAAATTTTATGATGTCAGCGAGGGTGGTCTTTGTTTAAGGCAATGTGGATGGCTTCTTATATAAAAGAAAACACTGTGAGAAATCTTGCACCCATAACATTTCCTGTTGCTGCTTCACAACTAAAGTCTTCCTCTGGCCAGCTATTAGGGTTCTTATTGTGAAAGAGTCACACATTCCTGAGGTCTTACTCAAAAACATTTGCAACTGCCACTTGCTTGGTGTGTGAAAATTCATAAATATGGACCTTATTTTTTCCCCTTGGCTAATTAGTTTTAAATAATGTAAGGAGGAATTGGCAGAAGAAGAAATTACCACTGCCACAAGTAGTTGTATTGTGCCTGCATCACAAGTTTAAATTTCTATTGCTTGTGGTTGGCTACTGCGAGTGTTGGGTCGATCGCTGGTTTTGCTGGTCTGGTTTACAAGCCTAAACCAGTTTGATTTTTATGCTAACCAGCTAAACCGGCATTTGTCATATAAAGACATTCTGGCAAATTAAAAAGTAGCATCCATCAGCAACCTGTGCTGGCAGTGTCATGCTGCATGAAGAAGAGTTGATAGAAAGCAATAATGATTCTTTCTGTTCCTACCATTGTAGTCCCTATAGCACTGTTTGAATGAAGCGCTTTTGTTACTGAATGGTGCACCATCTTGCCTCTGGTTGCCATTCTAACAGACCAGCTGTCTGCGTAGTGCTAAAATCAAACTTTTATTGCATTAATAATAAGCATGATGACAACAAGATTACAATTTCATGTTTGTTTATTAGAGGAGTATCTGCAATTTTTTTTACCGTCCACAGAACAGGGTTGCACGTTGATATTTTCAGAACAAAAACGAACAGGCTAAAGTGAGAGTCTCTGGATGGGATTTTTAAAAATTGCGGGTTTGTGTATTAAGTCCTTGTTGAGCAAGAGCAGGGGTGTCATGCTGCTGGAGCTCACTGGAACGATGCTCCTCCCACATTTTTCCTCCAAGTCAGGAAATAGATTTCGCAGTTCACATAATATGGTTGAAATTCATAAACATTTTTTAAACGCTTAAAGATCCAATCATCACGAAAGTCTATATCATCTTAGAAAGACAACACAAATGGATTGGTCAGAGTTGTCAAATTGACATTTAAGGTGTGTTGATTGATTCATGTTGTCAGTAAATGCACTGAGGAATATGCAAGAAATAATTCCACTTTAAAAATTGCTGGTAGCTGCTGGCAGAACAGCAGGGTGAATTAAATAACTAAACCTCAGTCTATAGCTGCTGTCAGAGGCAGCGAGACATGTCTTCATTTTACAGCTATAGGTTATTAATGGATTAAAAACTAGTTGCCTCAGAATGAGCAGTTTTAAATAAGCTTCAAAACCAGCCACAACCCATCTCTGAGCAAGAGTGACGATTCTGTATTGACCAATCATCAGACTGCTGTGTTTGTAGCCCCTCCTTTTTGAATTGGGTCACAGTGCTAGGTACCCCAACGGAGGGGTGAGGGGAAAAATGTGGATGGTTCTCTTGGTACCATTCACAACTATTCACAATAGAAACGGAGAAATAACCATTTCAATGTGAACTGAACTGAAGTGAACTGAGCTGGACTGCTCAGTGGCAATGAGGCAACAAAGGCCAAAGAAAGACTCGCATTTCAGTAATAATTCAGTAAACATCCTATATTCAGTAAGTCTAGTGAGATATGTGACATCACCAACAAGGTCCTAGTATAATAAATATCCTTTCCTATGACCTTATAAAGTTTGAAGTACTTTAACTGCACATTACATCACATAGAAAATCAGCTCAAATGATATTTACCACATTAAAAATGTCCTAATCTCAATGTCTTATAAATTAAATGAATTAATGTTTTCTATGAGAGGTTTGCTGATTTTTTTTTTTAAGTAATCCTGACCAGGATGACCCTGACTATGTCCATGTAAAATTTGAAGTTATCACACTTTACCATTTTGAGGAAATTAAAGGAAAGTCAGCTCAAATAATATAACACATTGATGATTTCCTTGTATTGTAACTGTCACAAATTAGAAAATGTCATAGTGGACAGTGTTGAAATTCTTTCAGTGGGATACGGCAAACTGGTTGAAGCACCAAGAAAGGAGGACATATACACCAAATGGTGCAGGTAGTTTTTTTGGTTCAAGCAGTTTTAAAAGTTAAATGCACCATTACATGAACACTGAAAAAAGAATTTGGGCCCTGCTCAGTCATAGTGCCTGGAGGCAGTTGGTGTGTCTGACAAGGCAGCCTAGAGAGCACAAAGTCTGCCAATAATTCATAATGGTGTGACATTGCTGACTTAAGGTCTGTGCACTCATAGCACAGTGTCAGCTTAGCAGTTTGGACTGTGAAGAGTTAAACGAGAGTGAGGAGATATCTCTCCCTTATCCAAAAGGGTAATGGGGGCAAAGATAATCCCGTGCTCAGTGTGGTGCCTCAGGGAGACCATTTCAATGCTAGTTCAATTTCTGCTCGTATTATGAAACACAACACAGTTACGAAACTGGAAAGGGGAGAGTTCTTGCTCATTTTATTGTCTGTGAAAGATGAATCCTCAGTGAATTCTTGTGGGAAGAAAAAAACGTGTTGCATCATCATAAATCACAAAGGGTTTCCGTCACAGTTCACAAAGGCTGTTCTTCAAAGGCATAAATGTCATAATTTATTATTGATGATTTATAATTATCTGTCAGTAGGGCTGGGCAATACACGATACAATATCTACAATATTTTCACGATATCGATATTGAGGTATTTGGTCAAAAATATTCTGATATTTGATTTTCTCCATATTTCTCAGCCCTACATCTCTTTACATTGATCTAATACGCTGAATCAGCTGAATGCATACGGCCCAACTCAACCTGTCAGCTTGGTGTGTCTGCAGAACACAACATTTTGTTTCTGATATAGCCTTTGTTGAAATTGAATTTTGGATGTTGATTTGTAGGTTAGGCTTGGCATTAAATCATAAGTCACCATCCTCTTTAGCCTTGTAATTTCCACAGACAGTAATAATCTGCATTTGAGTGTTCAAAGGTGAACTTCTTTAATTAAGGCAAATCCAGTCATGGATCTATTCACACGCATATTCAAGCAAAATTTATATTTACTGAAATCACAGCACATGAAATAATGATTATAGGGAAATGACACAACTTCGGTATGCTGCGGTGCACTTTATGAACCCTTAAGTTAACACGCAGAAACCAAAGAGGGAAATATGAGGCAGTCACCATGAAACTGCCTCCCAGGCGCATTCCCTCCTCCCACCCAGTTTCCCTCTCACTGAATGAGTAACAGCAGCTGTCTAGCACTTCTTGCTCACTAGTGGACTGCACCTGGTAGGTTTCGTGTGTGGAGAATGTTATGCTTGACTCAGTGTGGTAGAATATTATGATCAGGCACAGCCGGTATGTTGCAGTGCCTCAAATTACTCACAATCAAAGTGCCACTGAACTGGACACAGTGCTACCTCAGTCCCAGTGGCCGCACCAGGGCTGAGGTTTAACAGTTGTACCATTTTCTGGAATTGCTAAATGGAAAAACCCTGGTTGTGACATGTTATTTGAGGAAGTTGCTTTTCTTATATGGGCCCATGCAGATCCTGCAAGTAGCCATCAGCCTCATGATTTTTTTCTCACCTTTTATGCTCTCCCACTTTTATATTTAGGATGCAGTCATCCAGGGGGGCGGTTTGCTGAGGCTGCTAGCCTTAGGGGATAATGGGGTCTAAAGGTCAGACAGATTCTGCATCTGTCACTCTGTAGAGTTCAAAAGGGCCACAAGATTTATATGTCCATCCAGGAATTTGTGATGCTGCTTGCAATAATCAAATTCAGTGAATCCCTGCAATTTTTGTAAGAGGTAGCAATTTTGACACTGCATTTTTTTCTACATAACAAAGTCATGTCAGACTCAGGCTTCTCAGTTGACCTATTTTCCACACTTTCCTGCATAAATTCCAGTTTAAAACCACTGTTACTAACTTGCATGAAAAAAAGGTTCCTTGACCTCAACAAAAAACCAACATGATTTAGCATGATTTACCCCCCCCCCCCCTTCAGTTTCCTTGCACATCTGTAAGAGAGTGTATCACTCTAAACAAGCACCACCAAATCAAATCTCAGCAAACTAATACAACTCTACAGTAATAACAGTGTTGGGTGCATGCTAGTTTGATTCTGACCCTCACATGTTAACTGTGATGTTCACACCACTGCAGACTGAAAATTGATTGCTTTAAATGTCTTATCACAAGGATATATTTTTACACACTTTAATGAAAGACTGATGGAAACAAGTTTAGATCTTACTGAAACAGTAGAGAACATGTGGATGGTCTTCATGAGTTTTAAGCTCCAATTTAATTTTAGTGCTGAGTCAGTGCGAGTAAAGAAATAAAATACAGCATTCCTCATGATTATCTGAAGCAAACCATTTGCTCTAAAACATACAGAAATGTATGTTATAGTTATCTGTGAGTTCTGTAAACATCACATTTTTGTCTTATGGCCTTGCATTTGCCTTCGGTGTGAATTACTTGCCAGTTGTCAAGCTGCAGTTGCAGTATAATTCAGTGATGGATAGACCACACTGATATGTCACACTGTACAGCTCTGTTGTAAACCCTGAAGATGCTGGATCAGGATTAAGTGTCTTACTGGGGGCGGTTGAATCTCCTTAACGATTCCTACAGTTTATTATAGTGTATTGTATGATTAAACAGAATTGTCTATTTATTTCATCACATAGCCGGCCTGGACCTATACGCTCACTACGCAAGGGCCCCATCAATTGCGCAAAGGCTCCACTTCCCCCTCCCCCTCATGTCAAAGTAGGTTTCAGTGTTTCGAACTTCAATGCGAGGATGAAGCAGAATTATGGTTCCGGTCACGAGAAGTGAAAAAAGTGAACTATGGGAACAGCAATCAGATTAACTGTGTTCTCTCCTCTCCAAGTTAGTCCTCTAATAACAGTAACGTTAAGTTGATGTGCTAGTGTGCAGTGCATTTCTCTACAGTCTGTCTCTCCTGCTAACCTAGCTCGGCAGTGCATCCCTTGGTCTGTCTGTATCTTGCTTGTTTGCCAGTCACTTCCAGGACTGTTCTGTGACTTTGTGCCTGACAAAAGTGTGAGTGAAATACAGCTATTTATTACGTTTCATAAATGCCAGCAGGCAACAGTGTTTATATGCTGCAGCTTGGAAAAGATAACCATGTCACACGTAAACATATGTTCATATGTGTCGGCACGAAATGAAATTTCCCAGCAGCAACCTCTGTGCGGACCATTCCTGACAATATAGTGTTGTGATGGCATTCCTCATAGACACACATCGTTTTAAACACAAGACGATGATTGTCTGGTCTCCCAGTCAGAGTTTAGTTACAGCTCTGGGCTAATGCAGGATAGAAAGCAATGGACTGACATGGACTATTGATTATATATTATGTTTAAAATGTTGATTAGCTGGGCATTCTGGACAGTCAGCCAGGTCACAATATATATATGGTATAAAATAAAGGAAATATTTTATTTGACAAATATTGTTTGTTAATACCTCATTCTATTCTGTATATGTTTACTTATTTATGACCGACATTTGGAGCAAACTGTTTTGAAGGAGGGAGGATTGTAGTGGGAGCACTGGGGTGTTAGGTGTGACTGTGGCAATGGCATAGTGCTGTCATTACTCTAGGCTCAGGTAGGAACACCCTGAAGAAGAATTTTTCTCAGGGCCCTAAGGAGGTCCAGACCAGCTCCGCTTCATCACATAATTATATATTACACTGTCACTTTTTTTTTTACTTTGGGTAGCTCTCTCTTTTTTCACCATACATGTGTTTGAATCCCTAATTTTGGACATATTGACTTTAGTTTTATGAATCAGTGTGTGTGTGTCGATTGATGTAGTAGCCATTCATTCTAGATTTTGGAATGTCCCTTTTTGTTGGTGGGATGTGCCCTCTCATTAGCTAAATGCATACAGCCTGTGGGACTGATTGCCTGAGAGTTTCATGGTCCCTGATTGGCCTCAACTGAGGAGATGGTGCCTGTTATCTGTCTGGAATAGTCTTTGTCCCTCAGTTTTACCATATGAAGGTCTAAGACCAAGACGTATCTCCAGACGTATCTTATTTTAAGTATAAAGGCAATGTGCAGGACTGCTCTTTTCTTCAGCTAGTGAATATTTTCTCCCACACTCCTGTCTAAAAGAAACTTTGGTATACATGAGCCTTTACAGTTGCCATTTGCAATAACTAAAAGTAGCACCAGTAAAACCCTGTGACCTTTCTGTGTGTAGAAATGACATAACATTTTTTTTAAGCTGTTGATTACGTTGTTTCGTCAAGTGCTCATCTTAACTAAAACTGTTCTGTGGTAATGTTAGATGTTTCCGATGCTTTAAAATGTGTCGTAACCTGTTATTGAAGCCTTAAGTCTTGTCTCTTTCATTGTTTACGTCTATTGATATGGAAATTACCCAAACAACTATCAATTACTCCGCCAACTTTAATTACTTGTGTTATAAAGTGCTGCAGGCATCACATTATTTTCATAAACCGTAAAAATAATGGACGTATCTGTAATGTCTCCGAGTGGTGTGTGGACTCCCGTTTTGGGGCCTCGGGTTTGGCACAGAAGTGACCATATTTGTGTTAGAGGCTGGTGCTGTGGAGGAGCGAGGGGTGGATATGGCTGAGAAATCAAGGACATTATCAGCAGACATCCTGTCACTTAAAGCAGGCTGCCCTTAATTATTTGTAACTTTGAGTTGGAATAAAATGTTATAGGGTGAATTATGTAAAAATTCACCCCCTGCACAGTTGTCATGAACGGTGAAATTAGCTATAGACAAAAAACTTTTTTTTGTACCAGGCTGTAAACATATAGACATCAGTGTTGGTGTCGGCTGTCAGCCACATTGTTGTTTTAAACATCAGTATTGGCCCAGAATTTTAAAATCTGTGCATCCCTAATTCCTTTAGAATTCTACATCTGTGTACAGAAGGAATTATGTAATACTGTAGGTGATGTTTTTCCTGATGTCTTTTTAAGTGGAGATCATCTTTAAATGCACCTTTAAGACACAAGAACACAGCCCAGACTTTCAATCTGCCCAGTTCACTTTTGTTTCACTGGACAAATTGACCACAAAAATAGTTACTTGCATCCCTTGTTTGTGTTGACTTGGAAGACCAAAACACCATTATTTAAAAGCCTTATGTAACATCCCTTTGATTGCTTGTTGTTGTTTTGTGTGTTATTAGAAATTAATTAAAAGTTAGTCATTTATTATTCATAAGGCTTTCTATTTTGATTTCCATGGCTATGAAATGGAGTTGCTATTAAAACCAGTCACCCATATTTAAACATACTAAAAGAGAGGCAGACAGCGGATTAGCAGAGATTAGAAATGGCTCTGTGGTAAGTGATTCACTTGACTCTGTTACGCAACACAGATGACAGCATGTTACAGGACGTGACTCTTGTTTATGTGTAGGCTACAGCTGTGGGTAGCATTATATTCATCTCTCTGATTGGCCTAACTTTTCTACTAGGAATGTGTTACAGCATAGTTTGTTTTTCACATTCTGGAAAGCGTGTTAGTAAGGCCAGCCAAGGGCACACACCTCAGGGTTGATGATCTTACAGTGGAAATACGAGTGAGGCGTAACAGTGAAAGGTATGACGGCCCAAGTGGAGTGTAATTACAGGTTATGGTGTGCTTGTGTGAGGGAATTGACTTGACATGTCAAGCCTCCTGTCATGACATGTGTGCTGGATCCATGACAGTGCAGTTTGGAACAAATTAGGCCTCTGAGTGCATCAAAACATCAAGCTGCCGGTGTGACGTCTGGTCTGTGTTTTGTAATGTCTGGGTATTTTCCCCACTAAATCTTTCTCTGACCATAATTCACACCCTTGTGTATCAAATCTAGGTGGGATGTTTTGTTTGGTATGTTGTCTGTGTAAATAACACCAGTATGAATAGCCATTAGTGCTTGGCACCACACACACACACACACACACGCACACACATGCTCACTCTCGCACTGTACACACACACACTTGAGCCCTCTCATGCATAAATAGAGGCTCTGTGAGGCTGCTGTCATGAGGGGCAAACAGAGGCACTCGGGTTGCATGCTGCCATACAGAAGAACATTTCAAAGCTCTTGAATAATTAAGTAGCAGTGAGGAGGAAGTAGGTCAGCCCAGCAGACAAGTGCACTCCTCAGTTTTATTTCCTGCTCCTCAGCATGGAGAGCTGAATGTCAGGTGGGCTTTAAGAACAGCTCCAACAAAGAATAAAGAGGGATTTGTGAGTGGAGACCTCATACATCACATTGATGCTGTCACAGTGTGTCCTGCTGAGCTGAGGAGTGTTAGGTGTAGTGCCATCCAAGAGGATCTGTAGAGAGTAATTTCAGGCATCAATTATTAACAAATAATCAATCACAGCAATCATTTGATGTCAATTAGTGTTTGATTGTTTGTCATTCTTGTCAGTTTGGGCATACTATTTTGGAGGGGGTAATCAGTTTAGGATAATTTAATATTAAACCACTTTTACAAGAGGTGCTTTGATTCAAATTAGTTAATTGGGTGGGGCTATCCAGGTGCTGGCGCTGGACTTAACATTGTTTGAGAATGTTGGATTCAGTGCCAGCATGATATATAGTATTGGCTTTTCAATGCTTTGAGTATGAAAACTCCTCTAATGCATCAGTGTGTTATGTTTGATAGTAACAGCCATGAAATAACTTTAGTGTAACTGTAAAATTGCAACAGATTCAATGCCTTACTTAGTGAATCATGTTCAACTCACCAGGCAAGATAAAAAGACAGAGTCTAAATATTTGAATTACTAGTACCTGTAATTTGGTACTGGTACCCATTGGAACCTTTTCTTGGTATTTTACGTGCTCTGCAATAATAAAACTGTAATTTTTGAACTTGTGGCAGGCCTGACTAATGGGTAGACTAAACTGTGATTCTGCTCCCCTGCTTTTCTGATTACACAGAGATCCTCCTCCCACTCGCTCTGTCATTTCTGCTTGTGTATGTCTGTTTGTTTAGCAGTGATACTGTTACTACTACTAATAATAATGATAATATAGAAAAGAAAATAGACCAGACGCTGAAACTGTTCTGACAGATTGGTGCTGCAATGATAGTTTCCGCTTGCTGAAAGCTGACAGAGCAGCTGGAGAGCTCTGTGGCTGGCTACCTGATTTCAGGACGTTTCCGCCTACTGTCTGAAGTTGAGCCTGGCGGCTCCACGGAGCTCTGCTGCCAGGCTCTGGGTGCTCTGCCGCACTTCGCCTATCCGTCTAAACTCGATGTTCTCACTTAGATGTCGTCCCTGGCACCAAAATTTGGCATAGATTGCTTTAACGTAAATTCCTACTTGGTAATATTGACAAAATTAGGTCCTTAATAACCTTAAAAGTGCTGAATTCAGTACCCAGCCCTAATTCTAGTTCAGTTTCTGACGTTCTTGGCCAGACTGAAGAATGTTATCTCACAAACTGATTTTTCAAGATGTGAAAGTTTTGAAAATATCTACTTGAGGTTTGACTCTGGTCAAATAAGCAAAAAATGGTGAATGTTTAATAGAGCATATTGAGTTGGTTGTAGAGGCATTTAGTGTGAGAGAGCCCCCTGACATTCGCTCTCGCTATTCAGCATAATGAAGAAGTGATTGTCCTTGTATGACGCGCTTTTACCTAGAGATGCACTGATCCAGCTTTTTCAGTTTCGATACCGATCCCGATGCTGTGGCTTTGAATATCGGCCGATACCCGATACCTGATCTGATACCATGGTTGACCTAAAAAGCTATATACCTTAGAGTGTTCAGTGTGAAATACTGCCGCACAGCAGATTCTCTCCCTCGCTCCATGTTGTTTGCGCTTGCCTAGGTAGGCTAAACAACTCTCGCGACACGTGCTGCTGCAGACGTATGACATAGCTCATGTCGCAATAGATTTAAAGTGAAAGGATCGGCTCAGGTATCAGTTGCATTTTCCGATACCCAATCCATCTATTTTGATATCGGGGCAGATATTCGATCCAGATATCGGATGGGCGCGTCCATACTTTCACCTTATTTTTTCCTCTTGGAAGGACGATTTCTGGGTTACGAATATACATACACACATACAGACATATACATACAGCTGACAGTTTGTTTCTGTCACACATGCATAGAACATATACATCTCAGCAGTCACCTGGCCATTGAAGATAATCTTGGCTGTGCACTCAGTTGCAAATAATAATAGAAGACTAAAGGCCTCACAAAGCATTTGAGCAGTTAGCCTATGTCAGTGTGGTGTTACAGGGCCATAGGACAGGTTCAGGTACCAAAGGGAATTGTAAATTTTGTCTGTCATTTATCACAATACACACAGATGACGATCTATATGGTGAGCTGCATATGTTTTAATAGACAATTCAAATCAGCAGTCACAAAATACTTGTGTTTTTGAAAGACGCAGAGAGAAGATATCTAATTCTTTAGGCTATATCGGGTACAACTTTTCATCAAATATTTACTTCATCCAAACAAATACAAAAATACTCTACTGTTCTGTGGTCTCGCATTGTGGGAGAGTCCCAGAGGAATCATTTATTGGTAGAAGTCTGTTTTTGAAGTTGGGAGTCAAGAACAAGTAGTGTGTGATTTGCAGTGTGTGAAGGCCTCCGTTCTACGCTGGCCAACAGGGAGGGGGAGGGGAGAGCCTTATGTAATTTCACACAGTGTCGCCGAGGCGGCTGGCAGCAGGGGAACAGGCAGGAAATCCAATAGCTGCTTTGCTGTCCAGCCTGGATACAGCTGGACGATCACATCTGGAGGTGCAGGCCAGCCAATCGCTGGCCCTGTTCATCTCTCTCCTCCTGTTTCCTCTCCTCCATGTCAGACACACACTTTCACAGTTGGTGTGTTGAGACAGTGCTAATCATCGATATCATCTGTTGCATATCGATAATGAATATTTGAAACAGTTTTAATAATCTGGTTGTGCAGTTTTGATACACCTATACCAGCTGCGCTTTCTGCTGCTAACCAAGACAAGAAAAGTCATTGATGTCATGTTTTAGCCTTGTTATATTTATCTTTAAATAAATAATTTAAATACTATGCCATTTTTTCCATGTGTTAACCAAAATTTTATAAATATTGATATTTTTTATGTTATTGTTTCAAAGTTGTGATAACACTAGTGCAAATTTAAAAAATGGCATGCGTTCTTTTTTCCTGCCCAACATTTTATTTGTTTTTGACACAAGCACATCAATTGATCATTTATCGCCTGTAATGTTTTTCATTTGGTCATCTTTAAGGTTATACTGACAGAAAAAATTCTTACTTCCTTTAATACCTCATTTCAGTGGCATGGTTTGGCTTGACTCAAGTCACTTTTGGTACCAGGTTCTTTTCTCTATTTCGTTTTCCACCGTGAATAGCATCCCCTCAGTGTAGTTGGGATTCTCAGCAAATTGCCTTAGGGATGTCGCGTTAAACTGCTGTGACATCATTGGCAACATGACACTTGGTGGATCCTTTCATCAGCAATGATGGAGGCATTTTGTCAGTTGTACTGTGTAGTGTACGTAGTGTACAGTGTAGTTTTGTGGGCTGCTATTTAAAAAAAAATCTGGGATAAGTGAATAAAAACATTATGGTCTCTACTAATGGTAGTTTGGCTATTTAGAAAATTGTGGTTTGTCCAGGGTGTCTCGTTTCTGTTAGAGGTCCTCTCTGACCAGTCAGCGGTCTGCAGTGTTTTAACTCCATTTTTTAGTACGTTTTGGTGTCTTTGTCCATCATCTGTGATGCGAAAATGACATTTTCACACCAAGAAATGAAAAAAGTCAGTATGTGTCCTGGTCATAGCTCAGTTATTAAATCCAAGTTATAGAAACAGTAGCATTTAGCACCAGAGCAGAGAGCAGCGAAAACCATTCGTACATACTCTGTGTTGAGCTGCTCTCTGTTTCAGTCACCCATCCCTATTTCAGATACAGTTAGTTTTGTAGTCAGGCAAATTTTAGACAAACCTTGGTTTGTAAAACTGTATAGCCTGCCAAGATGATTAGAATCATCAATGTTTAAGGCGGCAGCAGTTCAGCACTAGGAAAGGGCTGGCTGAAAACAGAAAACCTCACAAAAGTGATAAATACTAAACAGAGTTTCAAATGGGATCTGTAATTGCTTTCTCTTGGCGAAGGAAGAAGCACCACAGTTTTGACTGTTAGCCTAATTGATGCGTACATTTTTAATCTACAACCTAAAAATGATATCTTTGTATCATAAACATTGTATGTACTGTCTATCTGTCACATTTCAGACAAATTTGGTAGCCCACTTTTGACACCTCACTCTTTGCTTATTTGAATTTTACTAATGGAATCTTTCTAGTGTATGATAGCAAGGCTGGAAATAAGCACCAACCACCAGCCAAAGTCTGTAAAATTTGCAAGTGGCTGCTCGATTTCCTTCGCTCACCAGCCAAAAAACAATTTTAATCTTTTGAGTGGCTGCTTGATTTTGGAATCCACCAGCCACAGTGGCAGATGGACAAAAAAGTTAATATCCAACCCTGTATGGTTGGTAGTAGATATAAGCTCAAACAATTATTTTATGTTTTGTTTCATGTGTAATTTTAAAATCTTTCAGAACAGTGTTTCAGTGTCTGATTGTGAACCAGATTCTTTGAAATACATACTAGAAATGCACTTTTGAGGCAAAATAAGTGGCCAGTGATTATGTGATTTTATGCAGCCCATTTGATCCACACCTATACTGGCTGATTGATTCAATGCAGTTCTGTTTGAAATAATGTTGAATACATGTCTATTCTACTGATGTCAGACATGACAATGTAACTGTTGACGTTAAAGCTAAAAAAAAATCCAAATGAAGGCTATTTGTGCCGCATTTTACCATTGTTTATGTCTCAGTAGTACTTTCATTTTCGGTTTCACAATCACCTCTATTATTTTTCTCGCCTCGCTTGTAGCTGTAGGTGTGGTTTTTTTTTTTTTTTTGTTCTAATCATACTGTTGTTAGCGTGATGAGAAGTGTGCCGTTCAGTCAGATTCAGAATGAAAGGTGTGACAGGCCGTGGTTTAGGGAGATGATTGTACCTCTTTCTGTCAGACAAATTACAGCCGTGTCAAAGTTGACTGTGGGTGTTCACACTTTTCTCACAGTGTCTTCAGTTGCTGACTGTGTGTTGTGACCGCTGATTTCCTGTCTGAAAGTTGAACAGAGGTAAGGCAAGATCAGCTTGGGGTGTCGGGATGTTCTTTCTCTGTTTGGTACTAATAGCATTGCGCTAGCCACCTGCCTGCCAGGAACTGCACTATATATCAAGCTGACACCCCGGCAATAATTATATCACCTGCTGCCTTTTATAGCCTCTCTCTGTCACCTAACATTTGATTTTACTTCCCTGTTAGTAACTCATTCTCTCGCTTCCCTGTTTTCCCAGTAATGGTTAGGGGACCTTATTAGTTTGGATTTAAAGTTTTTTGAGATTCTGTTGACAGTATAAAACGACTTTTGACTGGCAGAGCTAAATAAAATGAGGATTGTTAGATTGCAACATGTTTTTAGTGTACAAATATAAGCCTGTGTTCATCTGGTCTGTTATGTTTGAGGTTAACCGTGTACCCGCAGTGAACTGTTTTACATTATGGCCTCTGCACTACATTAATCTTGTGTTGTTTTCCCCTTTTTAATGTCAGTGTGACACCATCTACCAGTAATAGGGGATTCCGCCATGTCAGCATTGTCTTGGATGTTACTGCTTAGCAAAGTAAAGGGCGTTGTACTAGGCTTTGGCAGATCTATGAGTGTTTTTCCTGCTGTTGTCCAACCGTTAATTTAAAGGTGTTTGCAATCACCTTCCCATTTTTTTTGCTGGCTGTTGCACTGCGACTTCCCCCTCTTTACTTCACTGTCTTTCGATTAGTTTTTCTCTTGCAGTGCTGTTGTCGACACATAGGCCAAGAGGAATGGACCATTTAAGTTTCAAGTGTTAAAAGTGTGAGGTTTTATTGCACAGAAAGCAGTCTGAAAAAATATGATTGCGATAGAAAAATGCTAATGAGTTTCCTGGTTGAATCTGCAGCCCCCCAGCATAATGCACTGGAGAGACAGGTTAAATAAGGTTTTTTATCACAGAGAGAATCATAGCAAGATTACAGTTTTGAACAGAGGGGTTTGTTGAAAGATGATCACCGTTAATACAAGCAATGGCAGAACTGTAGTCACCTCTCTTTTCTTCTTATTATTTCTCTTTATTCCGTTGTATTTATTTTTATTCTTATTTATATTCCTATTACATTTGTTTGTCTTTGTGTTCTCTCAGTTTAACCACAAAATATGTTTGATTATAATACTTCAGTTATTGTAATGTCAATTCAAGAGTGGTATGAAAGGTGAGGTAGTTGATGTGTGCTGCACTTGTGTATGTGTTCTGATAATTATTAACATTGAAGTGTTTTATATGTGTTCAGAATGGACATGAAAAGACTTAAACAAGTTTAAACAAGTGCACGCCTTCTGTATCGCATGTTTTATGTTTGAAGAAGAAAAAAATAAGTTCAAAAAGAAAATGAAAAATGCAAATCAGTAACAGGCTTTGCGTGTTACCCTTGGATGATCACAGTGTCATAGAGAACTCCATCGACAGTTTTGATGAAATAAAAAATGGGTGAGGTCAGTTGGTTAAGTGTTAAATCTGTCTTTCTTGAGAATCTGTGCTTATCACACAGATTGACCGTGTTTTTGCATCCTAACCTTAAAAAAACCCTCTTGGGGCCTCAGTACTGAAGCTTCAGTGGATTCATTGCAGGGGCTTTGTTTCCATGTTAAATTAGGATTGATAGGGAGGGAAGTGAAGGGTGGGATGCTTTACTCCCACCCTTCTGCAGATGTGAATGGAAGCCAACGCAGAAGTTCCTCAAGATTTAGTTGTAATGGCTGCTAGGCGCTGACTGACTGTATGAGTGTTGGTAGAAAAGACCACCAGTTTCTCTTTAGGAATGCAAAGTCAGTACATTATTTCCACAAAATGGTAGGGTCCCACTACCCAGTGTCACTTTGACACAGCATGAACTGGACCACCCATGCTGTAAGTTAAGATTAGGGTCATTTGAAAATCTTTCAGAAAGCGAGTGTTTGCATACATGTATAGTGTTTGTGAGCAGTTTAGTATTGAGGAATGAGGGTGAGTGAGTGAAAGGGTAAGCGAGCGAGAGCCTCCTTGTCCTGGGCCTTTCGGTAATGAGGCTCCAGGGAGATAAATCCTTATGAGACCTGACAGGGTGCCACATTCCTAGGCTGAGAGTCCTAGCAGCCCCCCTCCTCTAAGCTCAGCTCTCTAGAGCACTTCTTTATAGACTTCTGATGTTGTTCTCAGACCAAACTTGATGCCCATTACAGTTCACTCATCTGCCTTTTTACAGTAGCTCTATGCATTTGACTGGAGGGAGCTTTGATATTACTTCTAAAAAGTTTGATCGTTGAGCTTTATAAATGCTGATCAGAAAGATTTCAGATGATGCAAAACATGCTTTTCGCCTAGTGTCCACTCTATTTTGGCATATGAACTCGTAAAACAGAGACTTTTGAAGAAGTAGCTGACCGCTTTTTAGTTTAAAACCTCTGGGATTGCGTTTTAGTCTGGACGTGGAAAAGGAGACTTCTAAAAACAACGATGCAGATACCTATGTTTGCTTCTCGATTGGGTCTTATCAGTCGTACTGTGTTTGCTTTGCTTTTTGCTTTGTTTACTGCTGCCTTGACCACCTTATACTCATACATTCTGCTTCCTGTTTACACTGGCATGCGCATGCTTGGTGTACGTGAATGGTCACGTCATTTGTGTTTTCAGGCGTTAGTATGGATGGAGATGATCTGTTTTTTCAACACTCATACTACCATTATATTTAGTATGTCAGAAAAGGTTTAGTATATCCCAGTACATAGTATGTCAACTGCAGTATGCCAAAAATACCAGGATGTTCTACTACATTCAGTTGTATTTTGCAGTATGCAAGCCAGCATGCGTTTTGGCTATTCTGATCCACAGTCCTCTGTACAGTGGAAGATAGGGGTGTTGGGTTGTCACAATACGATATTATGTAGGTTCTTGTTGATAACGATACGGTATTTGCTGATATTACAAGGTCTGCCATTATACGATTTTCATTCCATGAGATTTAGGGGCCTGTAATTGATATGAGATGACACTGTATGTCCAGTTAACACAATATGTTACAAAAGAAGACGCCACACTTTTCTTTTTACTTTTGGCCATAAAAGATAAAAATGACACACAAAGAACGTAAACAATTGTAACCCGTTAAGTGCAATAGAGTGTAGTTATAACTGACTCCACTAATACACACTTTCTGCCAGAAAGCCCTTTCCAAAAAAAAAAAAATCTTCATTTAACCAAAACCATCATCTTTTTCCCTAAAACTTAAGTACTATCTGACCTAAAGCCCTGAAGGAAAACTTCTCCCAACAGCTATAATACATGGATAAACAACAAGATTTTTTTAACTAAAGTAATTTGGCTCATAGACATGTCAATTATTTTTTGCTAGTCAGCCATTATTAGCTTAAGCACTGTTACTTTTTACTTTTACACTTTAACTTTAACTTTTAGCCCAGCGGTTAGCAGAGTTTTCCTGCACTCAAAGCTTAACAAATGATATGTAATATATATACTTTTTCTAACTCACCATTGATTAAAGTCACTGCATTTGCCAACAGAACAACACAGTTGCATTTTAGCCAACGTGCACAGCAGAGCTCTTTGGTGAATGGTGTTTTGTTCTATGTACAAGGTAACACATATATGAGAAAGAGGGTCAAAGTTCAGGGCGTAATGTTCAGAGAAAGTAGTATGTCAGGATTGTGTACATAGCGCATGCAACAAAAGGGCAGCTGCAGTGCCTACTAAAAGTAAAAAGAAAAGTATGCAATTCGAAATGCACCCTATTTCTGAAGTGGTGCTGAAACGCTTGTGTGTATGGAGATTGTTTTTATTTCAAAATGCTGTTTTAAAATGGAAATGTATCAACCTGGTTTTGTGTCTCTAAGAGAGAGTGTAGACTATGTTGCATATATTACCTGCCAGTTAATAAGCAGTTGTTATTATGATACTGTCCCATCCCTTGATTTTAATACTTAATGTACAATGCTATTAAAGGGAGTTACATAAATCTAATTATGCTACATGATAAATGAAAGGCTTCTAGTGGACATTGTGATTGGTATCACCCAATGCTACTCCTAGCAATTGGTAATGTGCCCCAGAAATCCTGATCGGAGCACCGTTAGAGCCATCATCTCATTTGGCTGTCATAATAATTGCAGAAGTCCGTGTTGAAACCTCAGTATCCTAATGTGTTTTTTCTAACATGGTATTTTTATGAGCATATGATTAACAGTGCAGTGCTGTTACAGTGATTGGCTGATCACATCATTAGTTCTATCAGGGTCCAAGCCATGCTATCAAGGCTCTTATCAAAAATATGTTACAAGCTGTTGAATCCCTTGTACTCTGTTTTAGAGCTTGACTGTCAAGCTACTAAGTCAGACTAGACAGAGATTTGATTAACTGTTTATGTCGGTAGAATTAAACTGTTGTTTGAAGTCAGCCTCCTGCTCTGCTTGGCAGGCTGGAAGCCGTCTGTGTACTCTGTGCTAGTATTTCCACAGCCATTCCTAAAATGAAGAGGGAGGGTGGGGGGTAAGAGGATGAAATATTGGCTTGCACCGCTGAAGTCTGAGGCCCACTCTACTCTGTGCAGAAGACGAAAGCAAGAGAGAGGGGAGAAGGAAAGCACGCTAGAGTGAGAGAGTGAGGTGACTGAGTTCATTCGCAGTGTTGGCAGTGAGCCATCGACTTGCCTGTGGGTGTCTGTAGCAGTGCCAGTGCATGTGTTTAGCCTCTCATCTGGAAAGGCCCCATTCGCCTCAGAGTTTATGTCAAAGCTCTCTCATTGTGTTCGCCCTCTCATCTTGATTCAGGTTTTTTGTCCTCTGCAGATCTTGTGACTGCCTTCAGACTTGTTTTCGTCCTTCTCAGGGGAATCTCTCTGGACTGGACGGTCATCAAAGAGAGGCTTCCCAGGAGGATGGCTTATCTCACCCTCTCTTTGTCTCGCTGGCCTCTTTTTCTGCCCTTTGTTGAGCACATTTGCATGCTTTGTCAATATCATGAGTATTCCACATCTAGTATTTCACCACCAGTGAGGTCTACTCAAGGACTTGAGCATTTTCCTTTGTGTGGTCTGTTTATCCAGGTCTGTCTCGCGAAAAGACGAGTGTACACCCGTTGCCTGAAAATATTTGAAGCCACAGTTTAGACTACTTGACACAAAGGCAAAGTCTAGCTGGTGTGAGAATTTCAGCAGTGTTTTCCTATCTCGTGGCCTCTCTGAGCCCATGTTTACAGAGCTCCTCTGTTCCTTAAAGCCTGAGCCATGTTCGGCCTCTCGTAATAGAGCCCTTTGCATAACTGAAATCAAATGACACTTTGTGTTTGTAACAGTGGGGCAGGAAGGAAGGGTAGATAGTGCCCCTCTTTGTGCTGAAATAAAGAGTCAGACAACAGAGACTGGCACACTGGCACTCTACTATAGGTTATACTATGCCAACGATGAAGGAACCTTGTGATGCTGTCTGGCCTCAGGTTCATAGTGCTATAAAAAGTGCTTGTTTACTACTGGTTGCAGAGGTCATTACTCAAACTCCTGTACAGGTTGGGACTTAAAGGGGCCACTATGAGGAACTATGGCCACCAGCGGAGGTAGCTGACCTGGCATTAGTACTAGTGAGATAGTATTACAGTTTTTAGACCACCATTGGGTGTGAGTTCGTCCAAGTGTTATTTTTTTAGTTTTCAATTAAAATACTTACATTTAGGTGTACAATTGTTATTGAAAACTTTGTTTTTTTGTTTTGTGTATTTTCCCGCCAATAACACTATTCATTGTGTCTCAAAATATTTTGCCAGTCGTTACTCTTGGACAAGGTTCATGTGCTTGTGGCAGCACTACCATTATGTTGACACAACCACAGTTTGTAGTGATAACGTATTTTACTAAACAAAAGTACTACCTGATGCCAATGAACTTCACTGTTGTGCAATAACAAGCAGCTATCTGCACTGTGTTCAGGTCCAAGTTGTCAACAACTCATACTAAGGTTTATTGAGAAAGGGTTTCAACAATCCAAAAACCACTATACGTGATCTTTTAATTTAGCACAATATATTACTAATTCCTACAAAGCATCTACCGTAAAACTTCAATTAAAAACCCAATCCAAATTGAATTTCTAAGTCCCATTTACTAGCTGGGTGTGGTAACACATTTTGACAAATAAACACAGATCTCATATAGACACCAGATCTGGTTGCAATTGACACTGTAAAGCAGTTAATTTTTATAGAAGTTCATTGGGTGTATAAGACCTCTTAAAGCCCGATGAGTTGTCGGCTACCTGCTTGAGCTAATGCAAGTTAGCTGCTTCAATCGCGCATTCATATATAAAAGTTTAAACTTTTGTCAATGTGGACATGCTACACACATTGTCAGCTTGGTTAGATCCTTCACAAAGTAGTTGTTAAGTTCATTTTACAAAAACCATAAGCACTACAGAAGACCGTAAATCATTGAGATTTACTGGCCTGGTAGACAAGAGAGCTGAAAAAAAGGTGGCGACGCCCTTCCTTTGAAGTGGTTATAAAGTCACTATATGTGTCCATTCCTATTTATATTCCTTTAGTCTGTAAGTGTCCAGTGATCAAAATAATCAAAAGGGCTTTTCATAAAAATAAATCCAAATTTTGGATATTGTTTTAAGAGGATAAAGAGTGGTGTTGTGTTGATGTGCTTGGTGCTGTAAAATAACTGTAGTAACTATCTCTTTTTTTCTCTGCCTCTGTCTCGCTCCAATGCGCTGTCTGTGTAATTGATATGTCATTTGATAGCCAAAATTTTATACAAGAAATATTATGAATATACTAGTGCTGGGCGATTATGACAAAAATCTAAATCCCGATTTTTCTCTCAGAAAAGTCGATTTTCGATTTAATTTCGATTTTTGGGTAAAACTAAAAAAAAATACATTATTTATTTCAAATATGTTTTTTATTTGAAAAATCAACATATAAAATGGTTCATGAACAACAATTTGTAAACTTCAGTTCAGAAAGGGCTTTGTATACACTGTTCTCTTTCTCTTGTGCAGCTGCAGCGCGTGAAGCAGTACACTCTTCCCACTGCGGTCTGTGTTTTTTTTCCAGGTGCTGGAACAAGTTCGTTGTGTTGCTGTCTTTCGTAGCCACCGACGTTTTACAAATTTTGCACCGGGGAGTAGTTTGCGCCTCGTCTGAAACGTCGAAGCCGAACCAGTTCCATACAGTTGATTTTGTTTTGCCTTTTCTTGCAACTAAAACTAACTCGCTTCCAGGAGCCGAGTTGCTGCTGGCGGCGGACATGTTGGCATTCCTTGTTTATTAAACTTTCTCTGTGCGGGAGGGGGGAGGAGGAAGTAAACAGCACGCACGCAGCGTAGCGCATGCAGCGCGCTGACGTAGTACCGTAATCACCAGAGTAAAGGAGAACATCGTTTTCCCGATTTCATTTTTTTCCACATCGTCCAAATTAAAAATCCCGATTTCGATTAGAATACGATTAATCGACCAGCACTAGAATATACTGGATATTACTAATATTCATACTGAATATTACTTCATCTTTGCTGAGACTGAGAGTATAGAGAGCAAGAGAATACATAAGCATAGTGAACATTTTGACAGCAAGCATGGTAGAGTGTGCAGTTATTGGATGTAAACCAGACCAAAGTGAGCGCACTGTAAAGTCCTAGTAGATACTACTGTATGTTTCACAACCATTATCACAGTGTCAACTGCTGCCAGTTAGCAAGCTAACAAGCTTACAAACAACGTAAACAAATAAAAGATGCTAACTACATATACCATTCTGATACATCTGCTAGTCACTGACTTTGTGTACAACAGACTCCTCATCTGAGTCTGGGTCTGACTGAGACTCAGACATGTATGGCTGAATTTCTAATGCTAATGCTAGCCATCTTGATGTGCACAGCTTTTTTACCAGTCAACCTAGCTGTACTCTCGCATATCCAGGCTTGTCTTCACACTCCAGTAGCAATGTGGCAGCGCTGGACAGAGTAGAAAAAAAAGTGAAATCTGGCACATGTAGCGGTGGTGGGCAGAGTTTTTGGTCAGATCCAGATTTTCTCAATGGGGAAGAAGGGGCAGATGTACTTTTAGTCTTTTTTCAGAGGCTTTTTTTTAATGTACGAAACCATGTTAAACAAAATATTAATTATACCAGAGTATTTTTTACATATTTTAAATGTCTGGAGGGGAACTTTAAATAACATTAATAATGTTAAAGATACAGGTTGAATATCTTTTTACATTTCAAATTTTCTCAACCTTCCTTGTTATGTTTTTGAATTTATTATTTATATTTATTAATTATTTCGTAGACTATATTTATTTTAAAAAAACACATACGTGAACAATTACATTTAGTGTCAAATCTCATTTATTGTTATCTACAAAGTAAAATGCATGTGAACTGTTCTGGAGGAGGTTGTCTCAGTGGTGGTGGATTTTCCTTTCAGTTAACAAAATTGCAGGGCACCTAGAGCACTTTGCTATCTTGTCAAGATTTTGATCAGTGCCATGTTAAGAGACCATATTTCTGCCACTGAGCCTCTTGTGTGGCTCTCACAGTGCTGAAACATGAGCTATGAGAGAGAGGCGTCATCACTCAGAGGCTCATAGAAATGGCAGGAGTCCTAATTTCTTTGTCGGCAGGAATCACAGGGACACATGTCACAAGTACTAGTCCACCTACTACTACTACTATTACTGCTACTATCACAGGTTTTTATAAGTGTCTGAGAACGGTGCTGTAACAAGCTGACCTGAGCTGAATGCTCAACATTGAATTTTTGTAGAACAAGACCTTGAATTTCTTAAAATTTCATTCCCATTGAGGATTTGAAGCCATTTTCACAGGTCCACCTTTTTCTTCCTCAGCATTGTCTCCGATTTCAACAATCTGGCTATACTTTGTTGGTGTGTGCTGCAGTCTGCATGGTCACTGTAATAGGATTATGGCCCTTTCTTCTTGCCTCTTTATTTTCACTCCTACCTACTTTCCTATTTTACTACCTATGTGCAGAATAAACATCTCTTCCCTCAGCTTTTACAGTGAGCGCATGGGAGGTTGTGCTTCAGCTTAGTGTCTGCCTGTTTTTACTTTATCATCACTCTTCGTCAATATATGACACACTCCTTGTAGATGAGGCCGATCTAGTGTGCATAACGTCATCTTGAGTTAAAATCCAGTGCCCAACTCTCAAGGCCTACATCTCTATCTGTCATTGAGTTATTTATGTTGCCTGTAAAGCCCCATTAAACTCGGAGTATTTTTGGTTTACGGGCTGGTTGCTTGACTTGGCTGGTCTCTGTCTGTGAGTCCTCAGTGTTAGGACAGTGGGCCATTCAGTAAGCAGTGAAGGAGGGGTTCAGTCTAGCAGGTGCAGGGACTTTCACTTCTTTGCTAGGAGCAATGGAGGGGGGAGCAGCTGTGGTAGGGAGGTGATGACATTCTGATATCCGGAGCAGACAGAGACACACACTTTCATCTCTAGCTACTCTGGAGGTGCTAGCCAGAAAACATCAAATTGTTTAAGAGCTGCAGTCGTACATTATTGCATAATGTCTTATGTGTTGCAGGTATGAAGGTGGCCAAAGCAATTCCACTGGAGTTGCTCAACTACAAAAAATTTCTAATGTGCTATGTTTTTTTTTCTCTGCAGGTTGCTGGCTAAGAGAAACAGCCAATAATGCACGGCATCTGCTCTGCAGCCACACCCACTTCCTGCCTGTAGAGGAAGCGGCTGTGCCAGCATGTCCTCTCATCCCCAGTCTGTGCCGCCGGGTCGGAGGGCTGTGGATACACGGCACCTGCCAAACCCTGCCAGTTTACCACTGCAGCTGCAACGGGCACACACGGTAAGGGGCCTGGCACACTGTGTTTTTAATGGTACCACCTGTAGTGCCTTTTTTTTCTTTTTTTTTTTTAAGGTAAAACCCTTTGAGAGATTTTACTGGAGTTGTAGCTCTGGCTCTGCCTGCTTGAATATTTAGTAAACAGGGCATTTCTCTGAACCACTGGAAAGGGCCTGACCCCAGGGGCCCCCACTGGTATTTTTCCAACAGAAACATTCCCAGGTTGCAGTGTTGTGCACACAGAGCTGTTCCCTCATTAGATGTTTGAGTTGACAGTTCATGTTGTCATCATGGAGTCACATTAAGGCCTTCCCCATTATTTCCACCAAACTCTCCTAATTATCAAGATTATGTTCCTCTGTGTATCAGGGCCGGAGCTGTCTGTGCTTCAAAGAAGAGGCCTCTAGCTGATGTAAAAGTTCATTCTTTGACCTCCACTGCTGGGAAGGCCTTTTTTGTTCTCTCATGGCGGGAGAATCCAAGGCTCACCCCCCAAGATCTCCACAGCTGCACCTGTAGTTAATCCTACCACTCCCTCTTGTCATCACATTCAGGATGAGATGAGGGTTGACGGGCTGTGTCCCACAGTCCCTGACTGGCAGAGGGGCTGGTTTACAGTAGCTGCGTGGGTTGTCCCACTTGGGTGAGAAACACTTGGTAGGAAAGGGAGAAATGAGAGCTGGAGAAAAAAGGAATGGACATAACAGAAGAAACACGGCAGGGAATGGGAAAAAATGTCCAAATGTTTTTATTCTTTTATTCTTTATTTGCATCATTCTCAAGGAGAAGGGATAAATACAGGATATCTGGCATCATGCTGACAACTTTGTTTTGTTTGTCTTCCAGGAAGTGGGACTGGTTGACTACCACTCTCACCATGCCAGGGACTACAGCTCCCACCTGGCCCAGCCCCATCGCCGTCGGCCCTCCTTACTTTCAGAGTTTCAGCCTGGGAATGAGAGGTAGGTGCACTACCATGGTCATAAGGTCTACTTTCTCACAAGCAGCAGATTGCCATTTTTTAGACAGTTTTAGATTTCTTGTACTTTTAATTACACTGTTGTTTTTACATTACCCTCTCTACTGGGTGCTTTTTGTTACATCATTTATTTGTGCAGTAATATATAGTACAAATATAGCATCAGGGCAGTAACATAAAATCATACATAACTACGTGAAAATATTCCTGCCTAATATAATTGCAAGAATTTTTAACTAAAGAAATGCACCGTGATATTGGCAATCTTTTTCAACATCCTCTGGTGAGGATTATAGATGACAAGACATTTTTAGTTTGACGCATTTTGTTCAGATGCTAGATGCAGTTTGTGGTATTCACGGTCAATCACTGGAAGAACTGTATACCATTCACATGAAAATGGTAGCAATGCCCCTTTAATGTATTTGTCCTTGTTGAGCCTTGACGACTGAGCGACAAAGCATGCTCAATGGAAGCGTCATGCAGGCTGCATTTTTATGCAGTGTTATTCTACTAAAGCCTCTGCCTGTTAACCCTCCCCCAGTGTAATCCTCATGTAATTGGCATCCGCAAGCCGTTCCTCTGTAATGTTGTGTTAAATGGCTCTGCGGGGCAATGGAGCTTGCAGAGTTTTGCCATCTTCAATAGACCAACAGTAAGTCAGGCAAATCATTGTATGTATAGTACCTTTCCTCTGGAGACTCAGGTCTTGTACCTACCAAAGTTGTTTATTATTTATATAGCCATGCTTTTTTGAGGATGAGTCTTGATGAGTACTTGTGAATAATTTATGTGCATGCAATGAATTTTACATGATGCACAGAGGATAAGTCACAAGAATTTTTTTCTCCTCAGGTGATTGTCATGGCAGATTGTCTTGTACAAGTTAAAACATCAGAAAGTGAAAAAATAATTTTCAAGGCATTTCATTTCCTAGAAATCAGCTGGCAGATATTTGTTACATGCACAGTATGTCGGATGTGTAATGGGGGTTGTCTTTCTAAATATGTCAAATAATTTGTGTAGCCCCAGCTTCTGGAACGAAATGGAGTTATAGCAGCAGACAGCAGATGGTAGAGTGACTCTATCGCAGTGTGTGGCCGTTGCGTGTTGTGTCGGCCTCTTTAACTATCAATCAGATGGGATTATGGTCTTCAATGTAAAGGCCAGAGCTGTGTGGTGTTCCTGTTTAACGGTTAGCATAGCCTAGCCCACTATGTGGGAACACTAGGTCATGGGTTGATACAGAAATAAACACCACACTGTTCAACTGCTACCCACCAGTGCCTGATTTGCTGACACCCTTCATTCAATCACTGGTGCTTTGGCAGTCACTCTCTGCATACATGATGCCTGTTCCCGCAAGACAGATGCCTTGTGTAACCTCTACAGTGGAGAAGTGAGGTTGTTTTCCAGTTGATAAAAAATAACCATCATATCAAAAGGAAGGACAAGCAGTTAGCCCGTGTTTCTTTGTTAAGACTGTGAAATAAACCGCTGGTCTTACTGGCAGGCATTTGTGGGTGGGGAGTCTTTCAGTTGAATATATCAGGCCTTCAGCATTCCTTTAGAGGGCTTAGAATCCAGTCTGAAGCCCTCATTCTCCGCTCTCATTCAGAGTTTGAATAGTGTAATTCTGGCCTTGGCAATCCTTCAGTCTATTCTCTTCTCAGATGTGTGCTTGTCTTTTTATAAGTCTCCGTAATTCTGCACACCATGTCTCCATTTGTAGCAA
Source organism: Cephalopholis sonnerati (assembly GCA_019142605.1). Classification (NCBI taxonomy): domain Eukaryota; kingdom Metazoa; phylum Chordata; class Actinopteri; order Perciformes; family Serranidae; genus Cephalopholis; species Cephalopholis sonnerati. Next base: position 13,001,929 of record JAGQAX010000007.1, on the reverse strand, counting down.
GCTGAGGGTTGTCCACACTCTGACAGAGAACATAAGCACTAATATGGCCTTAGAAGCTGCACTTTACTTTAAGGATGACATAAGCTGTTTCTTAGTATGACAGATCTGTGTGTCCTTCATCTCCTCTTTAATCATCTTGGACTGAAAACAAGGTGAAAATGTGCTATTTAGTTAATGCTCCAAATTTACCCTAATTACAGGTCAGAAAACCACAACAGTATAATCATTGGTGAGCCACTGTGCTAGTTGTTTGTTTCATCCTCCTCTTTACTCCAGGCAATATCTCAGTCACTCCGCCTCTTCCCATCTGTCTGAGATCACCCAGGCTACTTGAGAAAGGGAATGAATACATTTTACAGCAAGCATAACAAGACAGAGAAACCACTTAACAGGGTTTCTTTTCTGGCCAGAACAGAGAGTAGAGTGCAAACAAATCTGGTGCAATAATGTAAAATGAGTTTGTGCAGTAGCTGTGATTATTGTTGTCATTTATCTGTGAACTTTAATTGATGTAGTAAATGAGTATTAAAGTAGTAATATGAGGGTTCTGTTCAGACCTCAGCGTGTGGGTGTGTGCATAGTTTTGCCAGTGTTTTCAGATATGTGCACAAATTGTCCTAAATAGGTGTCCTTTATACTTAATTGTTATTTCGTGTTACTAAGACTGTTAGGGGATTTTAGTAACCCGTTGCATGTTTGCTGACATAGCTATAGACATTTTTTTTGTTGATTATAGACTTTACACCTATTCAATTGTAATAATTATTTCAAAAGGAAGCCCTTTGAATTCTGATGCGGAGTGTAGAGTATCAATGCTGAATTACTCAAAAGCGAATTATGTTCCATCTAGGAATCTTTTTCCACCCCTACCCATTTTTAGAAAACAGCTTTCATTTATTCCAGTATCCAGCATTTAGCGGTTGTAAATATCTCAGTCTCCCGCTGTTTTGGCCATTGGGTAATGCTGTTTTTGTTCAGCAATATGAAGAGAAAAGTTGAGGGCTTAAGTTTTTGGACTCCACCCATTGTTCCTCCTCTTCTGTACGCTTACTCAGTTTCATTCATCCCAGCTGTGGTGCAGTTAGCCTGGCCTCTCTCTCTGTTAGCCATCCCTGCGCCGCGCACAGCTGTGGAGCTGCTCCTCTGGGGAGCAACGAAGAGATTGGCAGCCGCACAAACGCCATAGTGCTTTCACAATAACAGGCTGCTATCAGCACACACGATCTCTGTTCTTGTTGTAATGGGGCCTAAAACAGTAAAAAAGTAATGGAGCCATTCTGGGGTGTTGTGTTGTGTTGCCCCTGTCCCTCTCCTCCCCACACACTCCGCCCCCCACCTCTACACACATCTCTTTCTCTCTCATCCTCCAGACAAATCCTCCCCAGGGATCAGATTATTCTGCACGCTCACAAGAGGGAGAGGGAGAAAGAAAGAGGGGGAGGGAGGGGAAGGGAAGGGGCGTGGGCTAGAGCTTGATGATGTGATTATGTAAGTGCCAACCCTCTATGGAGATGAGGAAGTGTGCGACTGAATGAGTGAGAAAAATGTGTACGGGGGGAGTAGTCACACACCATCTGGGTATTAATTTTGTCCCCCTATTTTTCGAGGTACTATTTAGGCAATCAGTCAGATAAACATCCACAATACATTTCTCTCCTCAGCACCCCATGACACCTTTTATCATGCAGATTCAGCCCTGGTTATTACATAAGTGACATGACATAGTATCTCTCATAAAGTCTACTCCTAGGATGGTCTTGATCGTTACACCAACCCACCAGCACCCCACTGGGCAGAGACAGGCTCCATGCTCTTTGGCACATAAAGAAACCACACACTAGGCCATTGTGGGCCTGGACCAGCAATTATGGTTGTGTTTTCCCTCTTCTCTTCAAAAGCCACTTCCATTTTGACACTGGCAGCAAAGTCACTGACATTCTGGCATCTGCCTCCAGGACAGACTTGAGAAAACCGTTCCCTCAGACTGAACAGAGAGCCATTTACAAGTGGGCTAATAAAATTTCCTAAATCTTGGTAGCCAGTGCAGTTAACATTCAGAAACTGTCATTTGACGACACACCAAGGGTCCATTTTACTGGTGCACTTAACTTTGTTTTTATCCACTCCCCCCCAATGATGAACACATGCAGAATGTGGTTTATACTTGCACCACACATGGAGCAGATCATGACCAGATCACATTACAGTATAGTGCTTCCCCCTCCTCCGGTGGCTGTTAGCGTAATTGTTAGCATTCCCGGCCATCCAGATCATCTCTAGTTTTGGGGTACAGTATAGGGAGTGCCATAGCTCCCACTGCAAGTCTAAACAAAGCACTTTTTTTGGTGTGTGTAGCCATTGACTGCCTAGCAATGACTGCAAAACCTCACACAAGAGCAGCTCTACCATATGCTGCTAAATTTAAAACCATTAGATGGTAGTGTTACAGTGAGTCACCATTTCCAATTTCCCTTTCTTTCCACTTTCCACTACTGAGTGACCCATTACATGTTCCCATTTTGCAGAAAAAATGGTCTTCGGTGATTACTTTATGATGATTCTGTTTGAACCAAATCAAGCCAGCTGGCGTATGTGTGTGTGCCTTGAACACAACAGTAAAGATTTAGGTCAGCCTGATCTCTGGCTGTAACTGTCATCTTGTGCTTTTGTACAAATGTGTCTTTGTGTGGTTAAATGGAGCCTGTATAAAAGGGATTTGATTAGGCCATCATGATTAAACAAAACCTGCACCAAGCCTCGTCTCTCATTCAGAAGATCAATATTGTCTCATTATTATTGATGTCTCCACATCACAGATTATTTAACCTGGGTATCAATTTGATGTGACACATTTAATTATTTTTTGTTTGTTTGTTTCGTCTTTTGTCCATTGATTTGATTAGTCATGTCTCATTCTGTTTGCTCCAGCTGTTATCTGAATATGCTTTGGAAGTTTGTCTTCTAATAACAAGGTCTGGATTTGTATTGTATTTTTTTCTGTTGCAGAGGACAAGAGCAGCATATCCGCTATGATCACATCTACCTGCAAGAGCCTAGCAGCCAATCGGAGGTGGAATATGCAGAGATCAAAAGGCCTCGTTTAGAAATGGGACCAGAGTCTCTGATGAGGCCTTCATCCCACCGGCCTCAACTGCCTCTGGGAGGGGCTGAGGATATGGCAAAGGTCAGTAGTCACAATGAAGTGCAGCAGGGCAATATGCCTATTTCCCAATTGAATATTATCGTGATACTTGGGTGCCGATTTGATGTATTGCGATTGTGAAGTATTGTGATTTGATCTTGCAATTTATGGTGATTCTATTTACTTTTTTAACACTAGATCATGTGAAAAAGTTATACACTTCTAGAGACTGTGTGTCATGAGACGTGATTCCAAAAACAATGCACGTCACATGTCTGTCAGTCTTTCTTTTATTTTAGCAGCACTGATAAGTGGTAAATAATATTCTTATTTTACAAATTTAATCCAGTGAAGTACTTTGTGAACTTACTCTGTTGTATTGAATTAACTTTACTTACTTTCTTACTAAAATGTACATTAATAGAATGAATAAAAAAGATAGACTTTTTGTAGTAAAGTTAAACTGCAACATTTAGCTGTCCCTGATCATCAAGCTCTCAGTGTTTCCCATTAATAGATGTATTTATGGTGACTGCTACAATATTGACATTGATTGCCACTTATTGATTTTCTAGTTATTATAATTTTTTTTTTAGAATTTAAATAGGTAAAATCTTATTTTATTGTAGAGCTGGATGCACCTCATTGATTTGCTCAGCCCCTCGCTTTACTCACTCTCTCTCTATCAAAATGCAAATGAAACAAGAATTTCCTAGCTAGCTAGCCACCCCGCAGTCCCTCCACCTCCTCCCGTTGCTAGGAGACTATTTGCGGGAGGAGTGCAGGTGGAATTCATTTAGCACAAACCCAAGAGCTGAGGTTCACAGTGAGCTGGGTCTAATCTGTGTAAAGGCAGATCAGAAAGTTTGCTAATCCGGCAGGTGGTTTACTCTGGCTGAATTTGGGTTTCTATTCTAGTAGCTGAAGGTCTGTGTCCTCAGACCTTCTGTCAGTTTTTGCTTTCTTGCTCTCAGCTTTGTTTTTGTTTTTTTGTTTTTTTAAACAGATACGATGTCACATTACTCGTAGATTACCACAGTAAGAGCAGCAACTTCTTTCCACCTTCATATTTGACTTAAATTCAGGCATTAAAAAATTGATTAAAAAAACTTTAAAATAAAAGTTGTGATACTTAAGTGAATAGATTTTTTTTCCTCACCCCTAAAATATAGTAAATAATATTGACAGTTCGGAATATATTACAGGTAGATGGTCAACAATAAATTACCTATAGTCAGTCAACAGCCAATCAAGTATAAATTTTATACAATGTGACAATAGAGGGCTGGGTGTATCACAGTGTTTTTGAATTAATACTTTAATGTCAGTAATGCGCCAATATTTTGGAAAATCACCATTGGTGCCTTTAGAGTCGGACCTTTAACAGAAGATTTAAAAAAATTAGGATTACTTTTTCTTAAAAATGTTATGACTTTATTCTTAAAATCTTTTATTTTTCGATTAATCCTGCCAGCCTCCCTAAGAGCTTCAAAGGTTATTATTAGACATACCACACCAGAAGTCGCAGAAGGAGATTCTGCATTGTAGGAGCTGGAGCTCTGTGAGCAGCAGTGGGAAGACTGAGGGAGTTGTGAAACAGCAATTAATAAATAATAGAGCTGACCTAGATTTCAAAAGACTGAGGATGAAACTGTGTGAACTGCACATCAAAACGACTTGCTCACAGTGCAGAGCTGCTGATGGGGAGGTGTTCCTGACATTACACAGAGTGCTTCAAACTGCCAGGGGAGGCAGACAGCCAAGGAATGGTAAATAGATACACCAATAATGAAGGGTACAGGAAAAAATAACACTGACTGTTAAGCTAGGAGGGAGATATTCAGGAATTCCAGTAATTCCCCTCAGACCGCACAAGGCCGTAAACCCATTATATAAGTCATGTCAGATGCAATCACTGCATGAAGCAAGTGCACCAAATGATAGTGGGGAAGGAGGGTAAGATGCAGCTGAAAATAAGGCGAAGGGCAAGTCTAGAGAGGCACAGATAGAGGTGAAAAGGGAGGAGTAACAGACAAAGACCAACAAGACAAGAGGGAGTAGGCTAGTAGTATCAGACAATGCTGACGCTTGCATCATGACTCACATGGACGATGAATCAGAGGACAAAAGCAACATTTTATTACTGTACGTCATTCTGAAGGTATCTGGATTTTTTTTGGTTAAAAAAGGGAGTAAGATCAGATTCCTTAACATGGCTCAAAGAGTAAGAAGTGCTACTGGTTATTATTTATACTGTTTGGAAATCTGCATGTGACAAAGGTGACTAGTACCCCATTCAGACCAAAACAGTGATACTATTCAAATAATAAACAGGCTGGCCTGAAATAGTTAGTATAACCTTATTGCAGATAAATCAGTATACGGTGCCGCCTCTAAAGGTTTATGAATGAGGTCAGTGGCTGAGAAGACCCTGAGTCAACTCGCAGTTTGGCATTTGAATCACTGCACTTTTTTATTCCTAGCTGCGGCGTTGTGCACAGAGCAGTGCAGGAGCAACAGCAGGGCAGGCTGTAAACTTTACAAACTGATTCAACCACAAAACTAACTGTGATGGAAGTGGATAAGGGTAATGGAAAACCGAGGACAGCATGTGGCTATGCAGCACAAGGCCAGGCAGTGCAACTTTGCAGTGCTGACTGTCAATATGGCTGGCTAAACTACTTTTGAGCTAGATGCAGGTACCACTTCTTCTACTGCCGTCAGTGTGACTGAGTGTTTTGCTGACAGCTCCGTCAGCAGCCCAGCAGGAGGGACGCTCTGAAGTGCAGAATTTTATAACTCTACTATGACCAGGACACGCATCACTTTCTGTGTGTCTGTGTGGAAATGTTTTCACACCACAGATGATGAACAGAAGCATTAAATTGTGAGTCTTACAGGTAAAACACCAGACTAATATAGGCAGTGTTCAGAGTTTAGTGATGAGTTGCTGCTCTGAGTGAATAATACATTTCTCATATTTGTAGACAAGGGCTATTGAAGAAAAGACATGAGCAATGTTGTGTTTTTAAATTGTGTATAAAAACAAAAAATATCTATGGTTAAGAAAAAGTATAAACCACAAACACATAACAAATTAATATACCAAAGACAGTTATTTTTTCAGTGGTGATATGCCCTGCTCTTGTGGAGCTACACTGCAGACTGAAGTATCTGCTAACATTGACAACCAGAGATTACCCTGTGACAGCTGGCTTCAATGAATTGGTTGCATTTTGTATTTTGTAAATATTTTGACTGCTGTAGATAGAGTGTCTTGCAGAATGTCACATTCAGCCCTATACAAGCCTATACACAGTGTCCTGAACACCTCCCACCACACAAACCAATGTATGTTCTGTATTTCTAGTCATAATACCAGCAGCTCTGTGTCTGGTCTGATGGCCTTATTGGCACAAGATGTTTAGTAATCAGGGACAATGCCTGCCAGCAGTTAACACACATTGGCTTGAACAAGACTGCCTATATCAGAAAGTGATAGTAAGGAATCTGCAGTGTTTTGTTGTTGAGCCTATGTTCATCAGAACATAGATCAGCAGAGACATGTCACATGCCACTCAAATACTGAGTATTGCAGCCATTTCAGAGGACTCGATCCACATTTGTGTGACATTTAAATCACGCTTGTTGCCGTTGTTAATTCCATAAAAATTATATGTACTCAATTTTGTTGTACAAGGAAACAGGTCATTATTCAAAAGACATTTTGAAAGAATTGAATGACCACTTGGTTTCCCTCATTTTCCCTGTCTATCAGATTTAATTGAGATGTTGTCACAGTAGCTGCAAATTCATGAAAATAATCAAAAGATGCAGCCCAGCATTGAGCAGCAGTAATCCCCATTTAGTAACTTGGCATAGAGTTGACATGTATGTTCACAACCAGTCTTTGGCTCCAGAAACTAAACATAAAAAAGAAAGCAGCAAGCACAGACTGCAAAAGTTGTTGGTGACATTTCAAGTTCACAGCACAGCCGCCCACACAACTTAAGCAGTTTCTTGCATTTAAAAGATTTTCATTTTACTTTAAATCTTAACCTTGTGTAAACCATAGAGCCCTACTGAGACCACTTTGACTCCATATTTGGGACTCAATGATTTCGGCAGCGCAGAAAACATGGACAGAATTGTGGAATTTGATATAAAATTGACTCTTCTTTAAGACGCGGAATAGAGTGGAATTTGCCAAAATGTGAATGCAATTTATAAAAATCATGCTGCTATATTTTGGTATTATTACAGGCACGCCACTTCTGTCTTCTGCTATGTGTCTTTCTCTGAAAGCTACGCCTAGCTTATTCACACATCTCAGCAGGGCCGACAACACCGGGCATGAAGGCAGTAGTCTTCTCGGTCAGCCAAGCTGGGTCAAATCCTTTCCTCTTGTGCTCCTTGAGTCGCCCAGAAGCAGCGTCTTATGTTTCTGCATCAAGCCAGCCGCCCTTGCATTGCCGTGGTCAAACCAAACCAGCTGCTGCTAAAGTTGAAGTAGACCTGTATTCTGACCTGTAAATGCATTGAAACAGCCCAGGATATAAATATGACCACGTGTGCTTTTCAGAATAAGGTGTAAATACATATATATTCACAGGAAGCATAGAACATGTTACCTGCGTCTCTTAGAAATGAAGAAATCCCACTAAATTGTGAGTTAAATTGCTAATTAAATTATTGAAAATAGTGCAGTGTTGTTTTACGTCAATATTCATTAAATTTTGAATAGTTTCAAATTGAATTGTTGAAATATTATTCCTTCAGCTACATTAGTCGACATTCTTTCTGATGGCAAATGACATTCAGAAAAATTAAAAAGGAAAACACAGAATGTGGAAAACAAAGGGATTTCACAAGGCCCTACATATTGTAGTCTTATTTTCTCTAGTTTGAATTATTTCCCTTTTTGATGAGATTCAGCTTTGAAACCTCAGTCACCTCAATTTTGGTAGCGTTGTGCACCTGCTGTGGCGTACTCTGCATAAGAATGGGATTGATTCCCAAGTGGAACAACTATTGTGAACTACGATGCACATTCTAGCATGAAAACAGGATGTCCAGGGCTTTATTCAAGTGTTGTCTGGAATGCATACGCTTAAGACTACGTGACTCAGTCACACAGGCTGGTGCTTACTAAACAGAACACATTTACACAGACACGCTACAACACCCAGAGGTATTTAAAAAAACCTGATGCATGCACAGTCCGAGGCATCATGCAGTGGAATGTTCTAAATGTGACCGGGGTCGCTGAGGGCATATAAGATGTAAGCTGTGCTGGGCAAACGGCTTAGCTATTGGCCTGTGACCTTTTCACACTATGTCACAGGTGTAGTAGCTGTTGATGTGCTGCTGTACTGTTGACAAGTACAGAGGACAGTGTAGGGCACAAGACCAGAGGGAAACTTAACAGTCTTAACGCAGACTACTTTTGACTTCATAGCTCTGTCATACCATCAAGTCCCTCATGGTTAAACCCACTCTCTAAACATTTGCACACACTTAACTATCCTTGAGTTCATAGCAGAACAAAGTGGCGCCAGTAAAAATAAAATTTTGAATGCCATTACCAATAGACAACTGCAGCATCAAAGGCAAGAATTAAAGGAATTTAAGTTTCTTACAAAAGCACTTCTCTACTGTTGAGCACACGATGATGGCATTTTTCTTTTTCAAAGATAACATTCTGAATCTCCTCTGAAATCCTTTGGGATTGTGATGACCATGAACACAGGTTGTGTAATGATATCTGTTTTTTACATCACCATGATTTTGTCCCCTGAGAGATATTTCTGGCACGCGGAGCTGTAACACACATCTCAGGAGGGTAGTGGTGTTATTTGCACTCAAGGACGTTGTTTTAGACAAAGTCGAGCCATCCTAGGAGCTGTTTTTCTTCTTCGTGTTGATGTATCGTGAGTTTTTGTGACTAACTGGATTTGGCAAACTTGGGCTTCTTGATCTAGGACAGCCCCTCAACATCCTCTGGCACTGACATTTTCAATCACAGCCGGTCTGCGGGGCTATAATGCAGCCTGCCTAGTCCAGATTAGCTCACTTACATAACCTTCATTTCAGACGTTTAAAAATAACGCAGAACAAAACCCAAGCTGGATCACACACGCAATCATTTATGGAGGCTATAACTCAAGAATGCTCACATACATGCAGAATGTAGGAACATGCATTATACACACTGGTCAGGAGTGTCTGTGGTAAACCACTGAAGGTACTATCAGTTAAGAAACAACTGGAATGGTGATGACTAGAAAAAGGTTGTCTTGCCTGATAAATTCCAGTTAAAAATGAAACACTAAAATGGTTGACTGTGATCTAAATAGCACAAAGTGATAGATGCACATTTTAGCTCAGAGTGCTTTTTTACTATATTGCAAGAGTGTTGCTGTCACCCTGAACTTCCCACAGAACCCTGTTCAAAAATCTTGCAGCTCAGTGAAGTGTTGCTTGATAGTTTAAATGAAAAAAGGACAAGAAGTCCATTATTGATATTGAACAGCCAAATCCAATTCAACTGACATAGTTCTGAGTCATGTACAGCCCTAAGCTTCTGCTCCACTGAAGATACAAAAAACTGTGGCAGACAAAAACATGAGTACTGTGTGGAGTGGTGAGGCCACTGTAATAAGTGAATTCAACAAACAGTAGTGTCATATTGACATCACATTTTTCCCACCATTTTCATTGGATTGAGGTTACACTGGCGCTCTTTTAGTTGCACCATCTTGTTGCACCCTCTTCTTCTGTATTGATTTAATAGTAGCGGACTGTAGACTTTGCCCACCAGCTGCTTCATCTTTAATTACTTATATTTTCATAACGGTTGTGGATTAAAACATGCTCTAATTCTCATTCTCTCTTTTTTTTTTTCTTTGTTTTTTGGACTGTTGTCTGGACAACATAAACAATTTGTATTTGTGAACTTGGAACTCTGGAAAATTGTGATGTAATTATTTAACTATTTTATTGACCAAAATAAATAAAAGATAATTATTAGGGGGCCCTCCCCCAGCAAATTTTGAGCGTCAAACACTTTTTATAGTGTTTGACAGTTTATAGTGGAAACATCTTTGTTTATGTAAAATAAAACTAAAAAATTCAGGCGCCATGTTGACAATTGAAAATATAATAGAATATAATGCAGTGAGGCTCTCAGGCGATATGTATTGCTATCAAATATTTATTCTCCTGTAGAGCAGCTTTTAACATTCAGTGGTATTCCTGCTGAGTCAACACACATGTAGGCATAGTTTACCTTTCCATCCTCCTTTGTGTCTTTTGTTTGGGGAAGTTACCTCTTTAAATGAGTGTGTGGCACCTATTAACTTCAGTGATAAATTAATTTATTGTAATTAATCCATATACCCCATGATTTAATAGCTCATATGTGTTCCAGATTTTGTTCATGTTTAAAACTTCTTGCAAATTTAAATTAATCAGTCAATTTGTGGTTTATCACATGGAATTATACAAGGTACAACTCCAGTGAAATGTGATCCCATCAGCCTCTTTAACTCGTGCACTGTCATTTTGTCCTTTTTTGTGTCTTTTCACATTGTCTGCTGCTGCAGTAGAATTGTCTATGTTTGCTGATGGGTCTGGTAATCCATGGTTTATGTAGCAGTGACCCACAGTCAGAAAGGAACAGCACCTCACAATCCCACCATTACACCAGTCCTTATTCACTGTAAAGCACATGCCTCCTCTCCTCTTGCCAGAGTCCTCTGGCCTGCTGTCAAATCGCCAGGTCTGTGATCCTTGAGAAGTCTAAAATAAAAACATTTTGTGGAAACAAAGTTACATGTTTGTTAAAAAAAAACTACCTGCTCTATAGTCTGCTGTGCATTACATTATTGCTCTGCTGATATGGTAGTGTCCACTTCAGACCGTCTGACAGACACAGAACGCTGTTAGGGTCTCTGTCTGAATGAGCCACAGTTTAAGTGGCTGTGCGCTGCTCTTCATCAGAGTTTAAACACTGAAACTAACTAAAAAACACCTCCAATCGGCCAAAATACAGGATGGTCCCGTGCTGAAAATACAATGCACTATCCCTTACTTAATCAATACAAGATGCAATTTGTCCCGTATTTTTGTGCACAACTGTTAGAATGAGGATATTGCAAACACGTTAATGAAATATTAGTAGGAACAGTTATGTCCCCTAGAAATATATTTTTGGGACATGTCCCTACTAGAGTTTTTTTTTTTTATGGTAAAATAACTGTATCAGAAAATATCATGGTTTCACTGTATTTCACAATCACTAATATCATCATCAGTAAATGAAAACAGAAGGGTTTTTTTTAGTAGAGCAAACACTTTCCATACAACAGTATACCCTAAAACCGATATATTGCTGCAACCCTGGTCCCTACCATCCACATGGAAACCTACACCCTTGTATCGGGCAGCTTTTGAGATGAACTAAAGCATAGCATCGATTAAAACAAAGCATATTATCCCACCAACCTTGGAAAGTTGTGTGAATTATTCTGTTAATCAGAGAGGATGGTCCAACACTGTACTGAGGAGGGATTTATATTATGAGTGTATACTCACAGAACGTATACGCTGGTTTCTGAGTACTGTAGTGTACTTGGAAGATCAGAGGTTTGACGAATCGCTTCTCTCTACTCTGTCATCAGTACAGCTGCTCAGTTGATGAGCCGCACTGTGTATTGTGTGACTGACAGCCACACACCATTTCCATTTTTCTGCCGGAAGACATGGCTAATAAGTACCTCCTGAATTTGATCTGCACACATGTTGTACTACCCTTCAGATTTCCCTCCTACACCCTCAAAAAGAGAGTATTTCACATTTCAAACAAAGTCTCTTAAACAGAGCCAGCTGCCAGCGCTCTTGTGCATAATCCTGGCAAGGGAGGCTGTGACCTCATATTCATTAGTGTCGTCTAGTGACACTGAGACACTACACTGGCTTTCATTACCCAGAGGACTTAATTACTGGCGTGTGTTACCTTCCCAAAGGATACACAGACTTTGTTTGGATGATTTCTTGTGGAGTAACCTCCAGGCCTTGCAATCAGAGGAAGGCAGGGTTGCTTTCAACAGGAGATAGAAATGCAATGTGCAAGTTCAATCCTCTGAGATGGTCAAGTCGTACCAAGAGGGTCTTTATGCTCCTTTGTATGTCAGATATCTTACACTGACCTGCTGTCTGTAATCGGTTTTATCCAGACATCAGACTTCTCTCGCCGAATGAAACTCCTTAATTTTCCTCTTTTTCCTTATTCTTCCTTCTTCCTTTAGATTTTAAGCTTATGAACTTATTGCGTGTTTTTTTTTTTTTCATGAGTGTAAAATTGATCATAATATAGACATCTTTTACATCTAATCATTTCACCTTTAACTCTGTGGTGCTTCTGTAGGAGCGTGGAAGTGCCATGGGGAAGCTGGAGCCAATCTCCCCTGTGAGCCCGGTTCATATGGACCCTGACTTGGATCTGGTGCCAGCTCGTTTCTCTAAGGAGGAGCTGATCCAGAACATGGACCGCGTGGACAGGGAGATCACCATGGTGGAGCAGCAGATCTGCAAGCTTCGCAAGAAACAGGTCTGCACAGCTATGGATTCAGTCATAAATTTTAGATTGTATCGGCTGGCATTGTGTTTATAGATTGTAGACTGATGCTATTTGAAGTTTTCCTGCTTAGTTCTCTGATTTTCAGATAGATTTATGCTGTAGATGCCTTCGGGTTTGGAAGTGATTTACATTTCTGCCTAAGATTAAAGTTGTTGATTGTTGTGGCTGGATGAATGTGTTGGTGGGAGCATATGCACCAGAAAGGCTTTGCATACTAGGTTACAGATTACATGTTTGCCAAGTTACTGATTGTGTTTACATTCTTTTGTTCACTTTGCTATAGAAAGTGGCAGTGTTAAGAATAGATTTTGCAGTCGACGTGGGCTTCCTAGATTGCAAAATGTATATTAAAGACTGCTTTGCATGCAGTTTAATATGACCCACCATTTTAATATTTGCAGTTAGAATTTATGTACTTCAAAGCTCTTTTTCATGAAGTGCAATTTTGTTAACAACCTGTAAGGTGAGATGATGTGTGACAGAGGTGAAAGTGATGTCATTCATCTGCATTCTGCACATATTTTGACCAGGCAGGCATGCCTAACAGAATGATGAGGTACCTTTATCCGTCATGCTTGTAGATGTCGAAGTCTTTGCCAGAGCTGGCATCCTTGTCGAATTTTCTTAGTGGCAGTGTTTGGCTTGTTTGAAATGTTCATGTGTGGTTTTCCAGTGTGACTCTCCCTGCCAGGCTCCAGTTGGCATCAGTGCAATAAAGTCTTAAACAGACTTTGCTGTGTTGTAATCGCTGTATTCAAGTTCTGTAGCTGTTTCTTGCTCAATGTGCCACGATTCTGTACACGCACTCCTCCAGGCAGCTGCATTCCCCTTTTTCTCTGCTCTTCTCTCTTTGGCTTTTTATTTAGGAGAAAAGTAGGTTAAAAATATATAAGGCTATAAATAACAGCTTCCCTGGGGGAGGAGAAGGATTATGGTGGAGGTTTTGTGACTGCTAAACCACTCATATCCCTGCCACACTGTCTCTGTTTTGGCCGTCTGCCATGTTTAGTAGAGAAACTGTATGGGCGAGCTCGCTCTTTTCCACCCGAATCCCTCCCCCACCATCCATGCCGTTATGTTGAAATGGGTGTCCAAACATTTTTGAAGGGGGACCAGATTAGATAATGTGAAAAGACCTGGGTGCCAGCTCCTTGTGGCATCATGTGGGTTTTAATAAAAAAAAAAAAAAAAGAAGTCACATACCAATGAGACAAATGCAGCTGTTTTTAAGCGCCACTGTCTTTCAGTTAAAAACTATCTAACTTTCCATTGCTACTGAAAGCGGTGGCCCTCGCTGTCAACTTTAAAACACATTGGCTCCACCTGCATAGACGTGGTGTATTTCTACAAACTCTTATGATACTCCTGCCATTGTGAGATTAACAGAAAAAAAGTGAAGTGAACTTGCCTGATTATCCAATATTTTGTGAAGGGCATTATGTAGTATATTTGGAGAGACTGTGGGCCTGTTTAAAAACGGTCTGCGGGCCACGACCTTCTGAATGCATAGTTATTTAAAAAAAAATCATTCAAAAGTAGCGTAAATTAATGTACTGATGGCGGCTATGTGTGGTGTTCTCTGTCTCAGCTGACAGTAATAAAGTGACATTAAATTTTTCCATCTCTTCACATCATAGAATCCAAAGTAGAGCTATTGATTTGATAAGCTTAAAATTGTGATTATGATAAGCTTGATAGTGTTGTACTTGAGAAAGACACATTCCAGGGGATATGTTTATTTCAAGTCCTGAGCTATTTGGTTATACTAATGAGACAAATGCCAACCTGTTTTTTGTTTGTTTGTTTTTCCCTATTTTTGGTCCAAATTTATGGTTTGCCCACTACAACACTTCACCTGATGAAATGGGTGGTTGCCAGATGAAAATGAGAAGTCTGTTGTTTGGGTGTTTTGTAAGTTGCTCTTTGTTAACAGAAAAGACTTAATAAATCTGGGTATTTTACCTAATTGCAATAGGAACCAAAATAAAGCTGGTTATTGGATTCCAACCTCAGGGTTGAAACTTTTGAATGATTAAGAGGCTAAGCCCTGCTGCTTACAAGCATAAATCAAGACCACTCCACTCAGCCTCTCTCAATACACACACAGTGTTTTTATGGATATTCTTTTTACAGTCCGGCTCTTTTCAAGCATTAAAACATCTGGACTAATTAAGTGGCACGGTAAAACTTTATTTAAAGAGTTGTGGCAGAGTTAGTGGATGGGCGGAGGTTAGGGCTTAGGTTACCGCCAGCCTGTGTCATGTCAGCCAAGCTCAGGGTGGTTGGTTTATTTTATTTTACTCTGTGGTGGGTTTGGAAAGGGAAGGGGAGAGGGGGGGGGTCGTCTCTATTGGAATGTGTGTGTTTCCCTAACTAGATGCTTATCCCGGCCTTTCATGGCACATGATGATCCATCTTGCTCTGCTCTCATGTGGATCCTCTGGAGGCCGCCTTTCCCCCTTCTGAAGCCCCTGACAGGAGATGAGAAGGAGGGGGCAGACTTAACTGTAGATCAGCTATATGCACGCCACTCAGCGACACTTGCCCTCAGCCTCCAGGCAGCTAGTTACAGCTGAATACACTCAGCTTCTGTCTCCAGCTTATAGCCTGCACAAATAGAGACTGTGTCCAAACATTTTCAGGCAAATTAAGATGTCAAAGATATAAGTTTTATTTATTTATTTTTTTAGCATCACAAGGCTTGCATGCTCACATGAACGTAAATAAATTTTTGCTGATAGTTTTGGGGTCATCAGCAAAGTTATGGTGTACATAGTGTTTGAAATGCATTTGGGAAAATAGACAAAGATGTAGACCATCTCTTTAGTATCTTTGAATGGGGGTATGGAATTTAATTTTTTTTATAGGAGTATTAAATTAAAGTAGATTCAGTTCAGGTACTTTTGAGTAGGGATGCATCAATTAGATACTAATATTTAATATCTGGCCCATATTGAGTCAAATAGCAGGATCTGGGGTTGGAGATGTATTCAAATCAATTTCCTGTTTACATTTTCAGTTGCTTTATTACGTTATATTGGAATTTAAATTCCTATTTGCACTAAATGCTTACAAAGAAATTTAGTTCCTGATTATTTTGAATGTTTATATTTGTTTACACTGGTTTGTGACTGAGTTGTGATTTAATGTTTACATGTTCTCATTACCTGCAGTTGTATTGTTTTTGACTGTAACTGTTCAAGTTTTGACCAATTTGTTGCTTCACTAACAAGGTTTACTCTTTGTTTTTACCAAGCTAGTGGTTCGGGATTTATTCTTTTAACAATAAATAACAATTCAATAAATGTATATGTATGTATTTGTTACATTTAGTTTTACAAAGTTAGGAAAGCAATGTTTAAGTCAATCCTGATTGTTGTTTTACATATTAACGAATAATCCTAGTCACTTCGACACACTGAGGCATACAGCTTAATAATTAATCACTAGTATCTGATTGGTACTCTGTATCAAACGATACCCAAGGCCCAGGTGTCAGTATCAGGACTGAAAAAGTTGGTTCGTTGCATCCCTACTTTTGACACTTTTGATGTCCTAGCGAAGTTGAGTTAATTGTTAAATATAGATACTGGCAGCCAAACTCAAAAGTCTGACCTTTTGTCTTGCTCTGTATAAAATAATTTACAAAAGGCAGGAAAAGAAACTGAATGATTCTTCGAATAAAGAGTCAAATTTAGATACCAAGGCCCCATTTTACTTTCATGTGTCGTATTTTCAGATATGATTTCAAACAGTGTTAGTTATTTCTGTACCAGAAGCTGGGCAGGCCCTAACATACTGTAGTTTGAAAGATTGAGAAAGACCAAAGTTTATCTGTATACACGTGCTAAAACAGTTTAGAATATTCAATGTATAAATAACTTTAATGTTTACATTATTTTTGTCTCATTATCACCTGCAATCACCACAGGCAGGCAGGAAGGAAGTGGCCACTTCCACATGCTACTTATTGAGGTACTTAAGTGTGGGAGGATTAATGCTCCTGACTGGTCCATTAACACCTTCTCAACATCTGGATAGAATGTGCAGTTGGATAGCAGCGCCTCTCTAATGCTGCTTGGTTGCTTTTACACTTTGCCGTTTCAATGTCAGATAGCTATCCAGTCTGCCAAAGATGCAAGAAGTGTCTAAATGTAAATGGGCTATGAGAAGCAAGCACTTTTCTTTCCATATGCTGAATGTCAGAACAGGCCCCTCCTTGTTTTCATCTGTGTACCCTCCAGGGAAGATTGATGGACAAAGAAGCACTGACTGAACTCTATGTGACTGGCAGTGAAACATAAAGGTTGATACACCTCAGCCCTGCCAGATTCTCTCTTTTAGTTCCTCGCAGCTTTTTCTGCCAACCCCCAAATTCTTACTTGCTGTCGTTCTCTGTGTTTTGTTCACAGTAGACAGAAGTTTTTGAAATTCACTCTGTCTTGAGTACAATCTCCAAATACTGTTCAGTTACATGCCAGGGTGACTAGTAAATAGGAGAACTCTGCTGTTTTCCAGTATTTGTGTGGTGTGAATTTACCGCATTTCCCTCTCTTACTTTTTCTTTTGTCTGTCTCTCTCTTAATTCTCTCTCTCTCTCTCTCACTGGATGTTCCAGCTGCACAGCAGGCATTGGCTTTGTTTACAGGCTGTTGTAGTAACTCTTTGATTAACTAGGCCCTGGGGAGTTAATAGCTATTACAGCTAATAGGACAGTTAGTCTCGTCCCTGCTGGAGTGCTGGGGGAGGGACGGTTGATCTAACACACACTCTTTAACCTCACAACAGGAACTGGTGAGCCACAGGTCTTCCTGGAAGATCGGGGCCATTTTGGATTTGTTAAGTGTTAACTGTCATCTTTGTGTATGTCTGTTACAGCAACAGCTGGAGGAGGAGGCTGCGAAGCCACATGAGCCAGAGCGGCCCATCTCACCACCACCCAGCGAGGCCAAGCATCGCAGCCTGGTGCAAATCATCTATGATGAGAACAGGGTCAGTACAATGTACACACACGCACATAGGTCTTTCACATCTGGTACTAACATGCGTCTTGGGCGATACAATCATAAGCGGACAGCTTTAAGTCTGCACGTTCACACCCTTGTGTTAGAATGCGTCTCCACCTGCATCTCAATTAACCACTTGTGATCAGATCTCATTTCCCTGCTTGATATGCAGAGAAACATGCACATAATTTCTGTTTGCAAAGAACAAATGCGTTGTTGTGATTTGCTGCGGGGAGGCAGCAATGCACTTCCCATGCCTATTCTGTCAGAAATTAAAAGAAGAAGTGCAGTTCCTGCGAAGATGAAGGCAAAATCATCATCACCAAAGATGCATGTCAAAACCAGGTGTAAACAAGGCTACTTACACCCACACCAGATGCTCAATTTGTGGCCCACCGCTGCAGCCCAAATTAGTTTGCATTTGAATGTGGTTGTGCTTGATCACATGTGCAGTGTATTACCACAAGTGAATGTCAGAGTGAGAGAACTGCTTGCTTTTCCTCTATAGTTCAGTGTTGTTTCACTGGTGCAGACTAAAGTAAGCCAGGCTGTTACAGCTGCCGAATATTCTTTGTTGTCTGGTTAATTGGTTCTGATGTCAGGGATAGGGCAGCTAGTCAGCACTGAAGATGGAGACAGGTAAAGTAGATTACCCAGCAGGTGCAGCTTTCAACAAACCAAGGAGAGTACCCAATTTTACCCCGAGTAAAGCCCCACGGTGTGTACCTCTTTCATTATGTTTGTCATTGCATTTCATAGACTACATTTGACAGAGTGTGGATTAGTCTTGTAGTGTGTATAACACTGAGCAAAATACTGCGGCTCTAGAGAGATTGATGTCTGTCTGCAGAGGACATTTTTTCTTGGAGATCTGTCATTTTCATTTACCTTGTTTGATGTAATCCTCAAAAACCCTTGTCAACAAAAGCAGAGTGTGCCACAAAGTATTCATCTCCTACCTGAGCCTCCCACTCTTTACTGTCAGGCAAGGCAGAACTCTAGCCTAACAGAATAATCTTCTAAAGGTCAACACAGCAGGCATGATGAATCACACGCATACACACACAAGCACACCCTATACGGCTGACAAAGACGCACACTGAAACAAATCTTTCTTTTATCACCTATGCAAGTATAGCAACTTAATCATTCTTTCAGGAAAAGAAAAACAGAGCAGCTGGGAGGTCATATAAAGCTATTTTTAAGTGTTAAGTTAGTCCTAGTCACAGCAGTCATTATATGCAGCAGTGCTCTGTGCAGATTATCTTTTATAATGGAGTGATTCTCAGTGCTCTCAGTCCCCCTAGTGGTGAAATGCAAATGTTTCCTTTCTGTTGGAATTGGCATTTAAAGCAGGGAACTCCTCTCACACTGTATCACACCCCAGATTTAACATTTTTTAACAAGCCCCCTATGGGAAACTCAGAGTAATGTTAAAACCTCACAGTTCAAAGGAAAAAAACTCTTGGATCTTTTGAACAGCTTCTTTGACACATTCAAGGCAAATCATTTTTATATGATGGCAAAGCTATGTGGTGTATAGAGTGAATGGAGAACCTAGTTTTAAACCCTATGTGTTGGCAGGCAAGCATTCACCCTGCTTAAGTGTCATTGAGCAGGAGACTAAATCCTTAACAGCTGCGCAGATGTCCCCAGATAACCACCAAAATATCCTAAAAGGACCGTTTTAAAGGGAATACCACAGCACAGGGAGTGTCTTTCATGACTTTTGCCCTTACTGTCATCAAAATCAGCGAAACCACAGCACTGCTATGCAACAGCAGGGTACTGCAGATTGCTCAAGACTCATTGAAAGGCTGGAAGTTAAGGAATGACTCATGGCTTACTCCACAATGTAGCTTGACCTCTGTAACGCTTTCCACTTCCCTCTGACTTGCAGGATGTACTCTGGCCTACTGCCCCCCCCTAACCTCTCTATCTCTCTCTCTCTAGACCTAACCAGTTTCTTCAGCTGTTTTTGTAGTTTGGCTCATGCAAAGCGTAATGCTGTGGTGACGCCATAACATTTATTCATATTCATTCTTTAAGTCAATATAACATCTGATGTTCTTTATTCATTCATAATTAATTTACATGATATAGGTTCTGTTTACATTTGGCTTTTAAGCCTCTTATATCCTGAAAAAATCAAAATGAGAGATAAAATGCTTTCATTTACACTCAGCTAGGGCTGGGTATCGGTACTCAATACTTTTAAGCTATTGATCAAAATAACCCAGCGCCAAATAGTATAGAAACTTTGCCAGTCAAATCTTACTTAGATTCAATTCGTTGTGCACCTAAATCTAGAAAAAAAAATACAATTTGTATGGTTTCGCTTGTAGCCATCACCACAAGTGTTCTTCAACTTAATTAGCCGTGTGACTGGCCCATTACCCCAGTGGCTACAACCCATACAGTCCGTGGTGTGGTGACGTCAAGTGTGGTGCTTTTGATGGAATTGACAGTTAAGCGTCCCGAGACACCACCATAAGTTTGAAAGTATGAATATACTCCATGCCTATGGCGTCTGGTGGCATTTTACACAACTGAATGCTTCCATTCACATGATGGGTATCAAATTAAGTACTCAAGTGGTATCTATATCACTTCAAGGGTACTGCTATTGCTACTGGTATCATAATTTTTAAACGACACCCAGCCCTACACTCAGCCACAAACATGTGTCTCCATTAGCCAAATCAAAAATCTGATTGCATCCGCTTTGGTTTTCCCCACACTCAGGGCTAGCCTTAGCACTGATAGCCATGGCTCCAGCTTAGAGATTGGTAGTAATGCACCTTAAGTTCATTGCTAACCCTTTAAAACACCAGAAGGAAAATAATTTGTGCACTTTAGCAGTGCCATTATGACAACAGTTCAGGTAGCTAGATAACTAACAACCGTTTGTAATTCAAAACAAACACGTAGATGACTTACATGGATGGTTTCCAAGTGAGACTGATTTTACTCATCTTTTAAAGCTCTCATACTCTGAGGTCCTTCACCCATACAGATCTCTGTTCTCTCACCCACACAGGTAATTCAGTGGTTGTACTTTGGCTTTCATGGATTTGATAAAAGCTTTAATGGCCTGTTACCCGTCTGTTTGACTGCAGTTCTTTAAATTGCAGGATTAGTGTTTTTTTGTCACTTCTATATGTGACAGGAAGAACAATGGCTAATGTCAGTGTCACTTAAACTGCTATGATCACAGGGAACAGACCCCTGTATATGGCTTCTTTGTTCACTTTCTTACATCGTTGCACTTGGGAAAAGTAAAGAATACATGTGTCCTGGAGAGAGATGCATTTACACCTTTTTAACATCTGGCACCTAACCAATCTGCCCGAGGCACATGAGGTGGCAAGTATAAATGGTGTAATAATGTTTTTACATTAACGCTTAAAGGAGCTGTCTACAACACTCAGAACATTAATATAGCAGGAAACCTCTATTTGCTATGTAAGATACGGTGGAGTAATGGCATCCTGAGAAGAGAATGAAGCCGTGCTCCCTGTGTGCGTCGTTCTCCATGCTTCTCTGTCTGATATTGTGGTTGCAGTCTGGTGATTTGTACATGTAAGTTCTTGTGAGCGTGTCCCACTGGCTAGCTAATTGCAGCCACTTTGCGCTTTGCTCAAACGGCGGTTACTGCTCATATCCATATAGTGTTAAGTGCCCACACTCCTGTTTCCCCCCAGGTTAACGCTGTTGGCTCATATATGTACATTACATATGTATATTGGTGTATGTGTCTTAAAGCACCTGGCTATAATTACTTCAGCCTCAGCATGCCTTTTTGAGCCGGTGTCACCACGGTGTCATCTGTCCCCTCTGGGCTCAGTGTCACCAGCTCTCCCAGACAGGGTTACAGCCGCATTTCTACCGACAGCCTATTGTCAAACCCCGGGGATGGCTCAACTCAAGTTCACTCCTCTCATATTTGGGACATAGCTGTCACGGACATGAGCACAAGAGAAGACAGCCCCTCTGAGACTGCATTATCATAATTCTGTTGAGCTATGCTAAATCTTTGTGTCTGTGCTGTATTAAGATGGCCCTGCAGTTCTTTCTCTCTTTTTGTTTTTGTTTGCTTTTCTCTGTTTTCCTCTCCTACATTCTCTTCATGAGAGGTAAAAAAAAGTTTTGTAATGCTCTGATATTAGTTGCATAAGCACCCACAGTGTTATTTTCATAGGCTTGTGCTGAGTTTTCTCCTATTTAACGTGTTCAGGGATCATTCGATCCGCTGGGGAGAGTTTCTTGTTGACTGCAGGCAGCATGTACAACAGTACAGTTGCTAAGGTTTACATCTGATAATGCCACTGCCAGAGTAGCAGTCCTGTGTGCTACCACGGGGGGGCATAATTGAAGTAACTGAACTGGCCTCCCTGTGCCTGGGTCTTGTGATGTGGTTGTGTGTGTAAGGTGGAGATGGATCGAGAGGGCAGTTACAAGACCAGCAGCTGTCAGTGTGTAATTAATCCACAAATGTTAATTTTCTGTACAGCTTCCCCTGCATCTCATATATCCCCCTCTCTTCATTGCCTTGTTTGTCATTTCTAGTATTTAATGTGAAGCCATATTCAAATAGTCTGGAGGTCAGTATCATGCGGTGTTGTTTTCAAATTTGCTTAAGAAGTTACGGCCAAGAAGTAAAGAAAAATCCTTGAGCCTCCCTACTCCCCGAGGATGAAAGGCTGGTCTTAATAATTGCCGTTCATTAACTGCTCCTGTAGTGAGCAAGCTCTCTGAGGCAATACTCTGCAGCCTGTTACACCTACTCACTACTGAGGAAGCAACAGGAATGAGGGAATCAATGCAAAACCAGTTGAGGAAGAATAATAACATCATGTTCTTGTATTTGCGTTTGTATGTGCAAATGTAAATTATCAGTGCTGCCCCTTACCTTGTGTCTTATAAGAATATGCACAGGACACCTTTAAAACTGTAGCCATGTCATTTGGCTCCACTCAAAGGTGACCCAGTTGGAAGCCTGTGTTGAGTCAAGTTAAGCTGTGTGCGTGACCTCCTCTGGGGTCTTACATCCAAGTCTGTTAGCGTGAGTCTTGCATAAACTCAGGAGTAGATCCCAAACACCTCCTGTGCTTCCTCTACAGTGAAGATATAGTGAAAGGGACAAGGAAGCAGCATGACACTGTGGGAGGTGAAGAATAAAGGTTGACGTGTACACACACACCGGCAGGTTCTGTCTCTGTTATCACCTCCGAAATCTTCCTCCCCATCCAACCCCTCCCTCACTGTACTTCCATCCTGTCTGTGAATGTGTCAGTCCTGCCAGTCTGACTGCGCGGTCACTGAAGGAAACAGAGTGAGATGGGAAGCAACGGAGCATGTGGTGTGTCACCAAGGAGGGTCTGTTTGATCGATGAAGCGGAGAGAGTGCACAGAGAGGAATGAGGAAAAGAGTGGAGCGAACATTGTGAGGGGTAGTCTGGGACACTGCTCACACATTTGTCTGCTAGCGCTCAATATAAATGTATGGAGGAGCAGAGCTGCAGAGAGGTCATCCAGAGACACAGATGGGAGTATTCTTGCTGCCCAGCTTCATGGCCCAACACCTCTCCTCTCTTGCTTTATGGTCCCTGCCAGGAGTTTTTGTTTTAAGAGGCTCATTGTTGTAGGTAGTGAGCTGGAGGTGAGATCTTTCCGTCTTTCATCAGATGTCTCTTATGAGATAAGCACCAAAGCCCTTTAGCCCCCCACCCCCCTCCCTTTTTTTTTTTTTTTTTTTACTCTTTCTCTCCCACTCACTTTCTATTCCACTCCCACTTGCTTTCCTGCCTGCCTGCTCTTTCTCCCCTCCTCTCTCTGCTCAGGGGAGGTGAGTAATCTTTTTTTTTTCTGGGAGAGGAAAGAGGGAGCTGAGGCAAGGAGCTGTGGCCCAGCTTGAGTTAAAAGCTCTAATAATAGTTGGTGCATCCATCTCTCCATCCATCCATACATCCAGCCACCCGTCCATCCAGTGAGCAGCAGTGTAGCCTCAGTGATCAAGTGAGCGTGCTCACTGCGTTGCCGTGGTGATGGCAGAGGTGCAGGCAGCCAGCTGATGTACTACTTCTGTTTGTGTTCCCTTACCAGAAAAAGGCAGAGGAGGCTCACAGGATACTGGAGGGACTGGGACCCAGGGTAGAGCTGGTGAGTGGAGACTTTGATTTTATGTCATATGTATTTTTCTTTCTCTTGCTCTCATGTTTTTGCACTATTGACTGTGGGAACATTTCATTGAAGGCCAGGTTAGAGGGATATGGGATGTTTGGGAGAGAAAACAAGTTCTTAGGTAGAGGGCTCTTGAGCAGGTGTGTAAAGTAATAAAGTAAACATATTTCGATTCCTGTACTCCAAGCTCTATTTAGCAATATTGAACACATAGTATTTTATGAATCACACTAGGGTGCAGTGTGAAAGGGTTGCTTGTACCCAAACCCACTGAGAACAGAAACCAAACTCTGCAGATCACTTTTGACTTTGCTGTATATGCAAAATTGGAATTTTTCCTTTTTCAAATTCCCAGGCTAGCTTTGTTTGCAATGATATATTTTCCACTTGATTTATTGCTTACACCTACTTTATCTGTCCACGGCATCTTGCTATCTATCTTACTCTCACACTCACCCAGTGAATTTGATCACTTGGTTCTATTGAGCCAATTACCTTTTGAGCTCATGCAAGACGCTACACGGAACAGGTGTCCCCCCTGTCCTGGAGGACATTTATTTTAAATGAGTCTTTTTGATTAAATGTGATTGGGTTACTGGACTTCAGTCAGTCTTCTGCAAACACTGAATCCTACATTTCTTTGGGGGCAAGGTCAGAATCATACTGAGGAGATGTTGGAGTAAACTCTGTCATTTTGTAAACTGTTCATGTACAATCTGTTGCACTTACAGTACGGCTGATTGTTTGATTTGTCTCTTCCTTCTTATGTTGCAGCCTCTGTACAATCAGCCCTCTGATACCAAGCAGTACCATGAGAACATCAAAATGTAAGTCTGTCACTACATATGTCCACACATGTCCACATTAAGAAGAGCTCATTTAGAATTGTTTGATATTGTGTCACCATAGATGGATATTGGTTTTTATGTATTTTAAATACAATTTGTAAAGAAATAATTTCAAGATGTCCTGATGCTCTTGAAAATTGAATACCAGAGTATATCAAACTCAAATTCACATAACTCTTATTGCTAGGTTAATGAAACTGTTAGAACTTATCTAAGGATAAGACATCAGAAAAGCTGGAGAAGCCCTGTACTTCAGGGAGAAACCTGACCTGTCATTATTTGTATTTATAGGGGATATTTGTTTTTGTACAGATTCAGTAACTCTGAACCAATCAGAAGTTACGTTCAATAATACAGTATACTGGTGCACATGCATTCCAGGTGTTCTCTGTTGTGTTTTTTAATTCTCTGTAAACTAAAGACTACTACCAGTAGAACTCGAAACTTAGCAGCTGTTAATTCCCGTAGTGGTTGTTTATTGCCTCTGCAAGAGAGTCGCCGCTTGTCTCCACCCCCACACCTCAACTCCACCTTCCCCCTGGGCAGACTGCAAAGAATGGCATTTCAGGGGGGGATGTGAAATTTTCGTTATGTAAACTTAGTAATGAAGCTTCCTGGAATAAACGTGTGTAACAAGGGCAGCTACAGAGAGAAAAAAGATGATGCAAAGACCTTATGAAAAAGCATCTGCACTGTTAGTAAAACAGTGTTCAGTCTGAGTATGATGCTGCAAAAATGGTGGCTATGAATTAAGCTGGCACATTAGTCTGCAGGCTCAATAAAATGCCAAAATGTTACCCAGAGTCAAGATCTGTCAGTTCAGTTTGAATCCATTCCTACAATTTCTATTATCATGTCATATCAGTGTCATGTTCATTGTTTCCCCTCATGGTTTGAATTTGAGTTGATTACACCTGTTTTTGCCTTTTTAAATTATATATATGAAGAATATAGGGTGAATTTTAAACTTTCAAAATGGTATGATAGTTCACTGTTCAAGATCCTCACAACAAAATGTGATTTAAGTTTACAGTAACTTAACAGAGGTCGTCTTGTATGCTTCAGAATGTGGATAAACAGTACACAGGAGTCACAGTTTGGTACAAATTTGGTACAGCGGAAAAAAGTTGAACACATAGGGATACGTTTGTTTTCATTTATTTTGAGCAGACAGTAGTGCAAGTGTCAAAGACAGACACGATCCTCTTGCTGGGACTGAGGGAGCATTTTGCGGACTGGCAACTTTGGTGAACTATTGTTATTGTAAAAATAAGGAACATTTCAAACACTTCTTTATTACACTGTACGAACATGGAACAAACACCCTCCCAAAAGGCAACGAGTCACAATAGCTATAAAACTGAAAAGCATCTGTTATAGTATGAAATTAAAAAGAAATACATGGAACAATAAAAAGAAAAATTGTGTATCAGGAGAATTGTTACAATTAGTTCCTCCTTGGCTTTATTTAAGCATTCAAAGCACTTAAACATTCATCATCCAAGTTATTGGCACATCTGTCAGCTGTGGGCTAGCGTGTTGGATGTGTTTCCATTTACTTCCACTACAAAGGTGGAGCAATGCCGACACACTGCCCTCGTCTACACACAACTCTCTCTGTTGCTGTTGGAGCTGATCAGGAACCTGCAGGCAGGTGTTATAGCTCTGGCGTTTTATTTGCGCTTGTCGCTGATGTGACAACTCACATGCCAATCGGCTTGTTGTGCTAACCTCAGCATATGTTGCTTACAGTGTTTGGCTAAAAGTTTGCCGGTGAAACTCTGTGAGTTGGTTCCACAGTACATGCATCAATCTACATACGTCTGCGTGCGGTTGCTCACACCAGACCATGACAATTTGGTACGAGTACTTGAATCATTACGGCTGTACTTCAGAATATGACTACCAACTGCTGTCTGTTATCTTCCACCACTTCTAAGCTAACAAGATGGCAGAAGTTTTTTATGTTATATTTGCTGTATATTATTGCCATTAAATAGGCTTTAGGTAAAAAAAAATCAGCAATGCTTTAATTCTGAAGTACCTACAAGTAATATTTGAATTCTACCTTTTTATGCCACTGACAGCACTTCATATCATCTGTGCTCTAACAAAAGGTGCATTTGTCAAATTAAAAATAAAAATAAAAAACAAAACAAAACAGTGATTGCCTCTGAAAAAGGATTAAATGACCACTGATTTCATTTTTTTGCCTGTGATATTATGACGTGAGTATGAACAACCGAATTCCTCTCTCAGCATCCATGATTGTGTTAGGTAAATGTTTAAGAGATCATGTGAGTTTTATATGTCATTAGATATCTTGGTTAGGGGAGCTGAGCGTACACAACTTTGCCCTGCCATGTCTATCAATGAGGCTCTGTAATCTTTTAAAAACCATAATTCACTGAGGCACATCAAAGGACTGCACGAGGGTTATAATAGCTCGTCTCCACAGTTGGCACCGTGGTATGGGCACAGTGGCATACCACAAGATGTGTCTGACCCCTTAGCCACACACTGCTCTGTCTTCACTCCTTTTGATCCCTGCACCGTTTGATCAGTATTATTGCCTCAAAGCAATTAACTGAAAACTCTC
Organism: Cephalopholis sonnerati; assembly: GCA_019142605.1. Taxonomy (NCBI): domain Eukaryota; kingdom Metazoa; phylum Chordata; class Actinopteri; order Perciformes; family Serranidae; genus Cephalopholis; species Cephalopholis sonnerati. The sequence goes on along the minus strand of JAGQAX010000007.1, from coordinate 12,974,511 downwards.
CTCTCTCCCCTCCGTGTGTGTGTTATTAAATACCACTGTGTTGCTTTGAGCCAGCACAATTGACTTCTTTGTTTTGCTAACCGGTTTGATAACCTTGGCACTCATCCCTGCTGGGATAGATGAGTACCAATATCTCTGTGGAGTGCTCAGCATCTGAGTCCCCATCCCAGTTCATCTCCTGCACACAGTGCTTCCACCACTCAGCTGGTGATACATTTGCTAGTATCCTTTGTTAATTCAGACTATTTTGAAAACAAAATCAAACTATAAAGTTGAATACATTTTGCCCAGTGTGCTTTTACTGGAGAACATCTGGCACCAGTGTGTGTATAGTGAATCTTTCAGCCGTCATGTTTTGGAGGTATTATGCCAAATTACAGTGTTCTCTGATATCTCAGAAGTGGCACAGGCTTAGAGCAGGACAAAGGAAACCTTTCGTAGGGGTTCAACTGTACTAATCTTCCCCTTTGCCATCTGGTGTCCAGAGGACAATGCCATCTTTGTCTTAACAGGGCTTAATCTATCAGTCCTGTTTTTGCCATACCAAGTTAGTTCTCACCCATTACATGCCAGATTAAGTGTGGATATCGACAGTATCTAGCTGGACTTGGCAGTATTTCCCTTCTCTGCTGCAATGGCTTGGCTCAATATGTGACTGTTTGTTTGTGTGGGAGTGTTTATGTAGGTTGGGGGTTAAGGCTGTTTAGATTTAACTTGGCTTTGTTATTGCAGATAACATGTTTGGGAAATGGAGAATAGGTCACCCTGTGTGTTTATCCCTTTAGACCCCTAAATGTTATCATGCTATCTCCTCGTTTTCACAAAACTCATAAACCACCAGTAGCCCACTTCCATGTCTTCCGTCCTTGCCTGTGACCCGAAGGACCCCGCGGCTCAGTTGAAGTGACTAATGTAGAATAAGATTACATTAATCAGTAGGGAACGTGACCTTACAACTGACAGATTAAGTGTCAGGAATAAAATTCTGTCTTGCAGCAAAGAAAGAGACAAACTGAGTGGCTGCCTAAGGAGATTACTGGCCCTGACCTTTATTTGAAGCACTGTGGCTGGCTGTTCCAGCCCAGACAAGTTTTATAAGTTTGGCTCACCTCGCTGTCCTTTCCACCCAGAAGCTAGTTTGAGTTTATCGAGCGGTGGCATACAAGGACAGGCATTGTTTGTGTGCCTGTGTGTGTGTGTGGTTTTTGTTTGTTTATTGGGTAAAGAAGTGAGGCGGAGAAAGTGCAGAGGGTAGAAAATGTGTACCCGAGGATCTGGAGAATATGATATACTTAGATTTATTATGTGACAAACGTGATGAAAGCCCAAGCACTGTCTGAAATGAGTGTTTTCTTGTATGTCCTTACCTTATCCTTGTGTTTCTGTCCCTCTTTTTTCTCCATGCCTCTCTTTCTTTAACCCTCATAGAAACCAGGCGATGAGGAAGAAGCTCATCTTGTACTTCAAGAGGAGAAATCATGCTCGTAAGCAGTGGGTAAGTAGAGAACTCCACATTTTTGACTCTCTGCTGGGACTCAGCCCATGACGGATGACTAGTGTGAAACTGGGCCAGCTGCTCCTCGAAGTGAGTGGCCATTTTAGGCATACCAAAGAGGAATAGAGCTCTGGGTATGATCTGCTGTCTGTACTGTTACGGTGCCCTGGGGAAGTGATTGCTTTTGAAAAACAAAAAAAAAATTCTCTCACACGGTCATCTGAAAGAAAAACCCTAGATCTGTTGAATTCACTGTCAGCCAAGCTCTTATAATGAGCATTGTACAGGGTTAGACTGTGCTCTTGCCTGCCAGTGATTGAGGGAGACTGAGCCAAAGAGCATGACTATAAATAAAGCAGAGATCAATGGGGTGAGCTCTCATGCTAGAGCCAAGCGGACATCTTAAAATCTACTGGCTTGACAGAAAATCGTTATTGCAAATCAAGTCCACAGTTTTACTATGAAATTTGCATCTATCCACAAGTAGGAAATATGAATCGAAAATAGTTTTTTTAAACTGCTTCCAACCTCAGAGATAGTGCCAGCAATAACTGTTCACAGCTCTGCTTTTTTGTGTATTGCAAGTTTATGTGAGGCCAGAAAGAACAGTTCAAATGAAATACCTGTATCAAAGTCTGAGTCGTGGGCGAGTGTCCAGTCATCTCTTGTGTTGTGTCAAAGCGGGGGAGGTAGCTCCTCGTGGGCAGAGTGTGGGGAGACATCACCTTGTGGTTTATGAGCCTACTGAGGGTCGTGTCTCCACCAGGTTTAATGGTCTGCTTTACAGCCTGCCTGTGAGGAAGCTGGGAAAGCGGTGAGCTGTCGTCTGCCACAGTCATGGCTCAAGGCCAGACTCCCCATAGAATACCAACATGTCACTCTGCCCCCCTCTGAACATGTAGAGGTTCATGGTGGGACACGACAGACAGACAGAGAGTTTAGGAGGATTACCAAATACATTTATTGAAAACAATAAATCTTTCAATATCAAGGCAGCCTAAAATATCTCTGCGCTTTGGGGGATGTCTTGCTTTATCAGTAACTGTTAAGTGTTCTGTACTTGCACTTCCTCAGATGTAATGGTCCATTAGTTTTGTGTCTTGAGATCAAAGGAAAGGCAGAAAGAGATAGTTTTGATATTTAAGTGGATCTGCTGTGAAATGAGATTTTCATCTTTCTATGGTGCTTTAGGAACAGAAGTTTTGTCAGCGCTATGACCAGCTGATGGAAGCCTGGGAGAAAAAGGTGGAGCGCATTGAAAACAACCCACGGCGTCGAGCCAAGGAGAGCAAGGTGCGGGAGTACTACGAGAAACAGTTCCCAGAGATCCGCAAGCAGAGAGAGCTGCAGGAGCGCATGCAGAGGTGAGAGCACGGAACCCCCACCCCCCTTCCCAACAGGCAATCTACGATTGTTCAACAGAGTAAAAGGCACTTAATTTCTGGAACTGAGCTAATCACTTTGATTTGTTGCCTAGTTACTGCTCTCATTGTAAAGGATTTCTGTAGATTTGTTTCATAGTGCGGTGTAGGTGGCTCAGTTACAGTAATATATGGGTATTTTTGAGTGACAGGTCTTTTGTATTTTTCCTTTTGTAGCCGTGTCGGGCAGAGAGGAGGTGGGCTGACCTCGTCTGCAGCTCGCAGTGAACATGAGGTCTCCGAGATCATTGATGGAATATCAGAGCACGAGGTAAGCTCCTTTGTTAAAAATGGTTTGCCCCTCCGATTCCTTTTCAGCAACATTTGGGGTGTATTCACACTGTCACACTCTTGAAGTTTGACTTGCTGTGGTGGTCAGACATCTGGTTGTCTGATTCGTTGAGTGTCATAGGTAACTATCATGGAATGGGTTCCATTCTTGTCCCTATACTTAATTTTAAACTGTTCAGAGCATATGGACCAAAAATAAATGCTTTCAGAACCCAAAAAGTTGGTTCTTTGTTGGAACCCAAAAAAGCAGGTTTTTCCTAACCTATAGTGCGACATGTGGTGACATTAGTGGGCATGTCATATTCTGTAGGTTTGACCGAAACGATGGAGAAAGCAATAATGGGGCAGTCAAGTGGGAAATTGTCGGGGAAAAGAAGAGCATGCAGTGATCCCATTAAAAGTTGGTCCATGCTTGTTTTATGGATAAAAAGAAATATCTGTTATCAAAGCTTGTAGGTTATCAATTCAATCTGCCATTTTGCTACTATTGTTTACTTCCATTGTGCATTGTGCAGCGCACTCTGTTGATGACACATCCTTGATTACAATAGTTCTGCTCAAAACTGGTTGAAACACAGGCTGGTTCACTAGATAGCACCAAGGTTATAAACATCCTAACCGAAGAAGAACCAGACCTAATATGGTGGAAAAGAGCTATTAGTTTGAAGATGAAAAAAACAAAACAAAAGAAGCTCACTCAATTTATTTGTATGACCTGCAAATATAAATGTGCCTATATTTTAGTAATTAGGACAAAAATAATAAAATACTTGAGCATTTTATTGATTTTTTTTTAATCAGCTAATTGTGTAAGAGTACTATGAAGCATGTAAATAGGTAATTAAGTAAAATGAAGTAGGCCAATTAAGTTTTTGGTTTCCTTGTACAAAAACATATGTGTATGTATATGTATGTATATTTACAATAATTTGTATGCATTTCAAATCATGTCACTTGCAGTACATATATATGATAATTGTAATAACAGGAACATAATAGAAACAACATCATAACATAGCCTGCAGGAATGTGACTCAAGCCTTCTTAAATACCTGTGACATAGTTTTGTTTCAGAGGCATATGCCACTCAATATTGGCATATAATACAGCTGTTATACAGATGCTATGGTATGCCACTGGAATATTTGTGGTAGCTAAGCTAGCAGGGCTAGCCAAAGCTAAATACTAGACCTTTAAGGCCACCACAGCCCAGCGGCAAGCACAGCAGCACAGCTGCTTTCAATTGAAATGCTCCCAAAAACTTTGATAGTTTCTTGCGGTTTTTATTGCCTGTCTCTTTTTTAACAGTCTTCCCTCGTTTCTCTCTCCTTCAGTTGCAATATGTGCAGTCGACACATAGCGTCAGCTGTTGGTGCCACAGTGATAATTGTCCGTGTACTCACTGTGCACTGTGTTATAGTTCTATGATAAAGCCAAACTTTGAGGCAGAGAATGATAAACGTCAGCACGGGATACAAAATCAAACCATGTAATAGCCTGCAGATCAGCAGTTTTTCAAGCCCACTGAGGCAAATGATATAAATAAAATTGGCTTGACTTGACTTTAAACATACCAGTCAAATTCACACTATTTAGGCTGGCAATATTAGCATATATTTACATTTCAAAAATTCAAAAACTCATAGGACACACGTTTTGCATCCAGTTCAAACCAAATATGGCGACTTGGTTCCACATACATAGTTGAGATATTTTTTAAAAATACAGTATATATTCAATTGCAAAGACGCTGACTGACAGCACCAAATAAATGTCTTGCTTATCATAGATGTTAAGTCTATGCATGAGATTTGCTAGGTGTCAGTGTTATAGGTAAGTGGTGGAGATACTGCTGTAATACCCACTAGTCACACATTAGATCTGTTCCTCTCATGTCAGCCTGCTCCCATTAAGCTGAGCAGTGTGTCCAATTGTGTTGTTCTGTCAGATCTCAAGAAATGCTTTTCTACCGTCCTACCTTCTCACAATAGCACAGTGCCTTTCGTCACTACCCTCCATTTCAAACCTTAGACTTTATCTCACCTTCAACATTTTTTCTAGATTGTACGTTGAAGAGTGACAGGAAGGTGACAGGTTTTTAGGAGAGTTTACATGTGAGATGGAATATGCCTTAGCCTTCTGAGCCAAGTCTCCTGAACACTTGAACACAGGACAGATTTCATACAGTGCATGTCAATATAAGCAATATGCTGTCAGATAGTTTCCCTTTCGAGGCCAACCCACTCACTCCAGGATGTTGGTTTCTGTGTGTGTCTCGTCTGTGGCATTTGTGTACGTCAGAACACAGAGAAGCAAATGCGGCAGCTGGCGGTCATCCCTCCCATGCTGTTTGACGCTGAGCAGCAACGTATCAAGTTCATCAACATGAATGGATTGATGGATGACCCCATGAAGGTGTACAAGGACCGGCAGGTTATGAACATGTGGAGCGAGCAGGAGAAGGACACTTTCAGAGAGAAGTGAGTATAACACTTCAGTAAGTTCATGGTGACAGACAACATTTTCTGGCAGCTAGATCAGGTCACATATGCACCTAAAAACTGTAACATTTTGGCTGTGGCATTTTGAAGCCAGAATACAAAATATGGCTTCCCACACTCAGCTCTGTACAAGTCAGATTTTTAGCAAATCCCATGTTATCTTCCTGCCCCATTCTGATTTTGTAGCCAAAGTGCTTAGGAGCTTCATTTTAAGCAACATGATGAAGTATGTCTTCTTTTCCCTGTGAAATATGTGTGACCGATAAAGGGTCAGCAAGTTGTTGGTAAGGAAGTGAATCTTCCCCTTTCGTGAGAAATGAGAGGAGGCGTTTCAAGCTGCCGAATCCGATCATACCCACACAGAGAAATCAGTGACTTAAAAGTCTGCCCACATGCAAAAGGAAGAGCTCCAGTTTCTGTTTCTAGTAACTTTGATCGAAGACATAGAGTGAGGTGTTTGATTATTAATCATTATCAGTCTGGTGTAATTTTTATTTTATTTTATTTTTTTTATGCCAAGATTTTTGATTTGGGATTAATGCAATAGCATCCCTAGATTTTTTTTTTTAATGTAAACTAAATCTCAATTTAGATTTTTCTTTCTCTGCGTCAGCTCTGACGCCACCTTCTCAGTCACTTATCTACTGATCTGCTTTGTTTGGATTTCCTCAACAACTGTGAGTTGATATTGAGTCATTCTGTTAGCAGGTTGCTTGAGTTTCTCTGTTCTGCTCCCACAGGTTCATCCAGCACCCCAAAAACTTCGGTCTGATCGCATCTTTTCTGGAGAGAAAGGTATTGAATCATTTTCTTATTTGGGGTGTCTTTCTGAGTGATACACTCTCTCAGTAAATAACTGTTAAAAAAACATTACTTTCATTTTTCAGACGGTGGCGGAGTGTGTGCTGTTTTACTACCTGACCAAAAAGAATGAAAATTACAAGAACATAGTGCGGAGGAACTACAGACGCAGAGGAAGAAGCCAGGTATTTTCACCCCTCAAGCTAATAGTTTAAAAAGATACACAGCAAGCTTTGTCAGCCTGGAAATCTGAGGGGCATCACTGCATCTTTTTTAAGAAGTCTCCCTTAGCTATTGCTAGGCAACCAGGATGTCAGCTGCAGTCACTTAGCTAACTAATACCATTTGCTAGTTGGCACAAAACTTGTTTACCATTTCAGTCATTACACTCCAGGCCTGATGCCATTCTCTGTTGTCAAACAAGTTTGGCACCACTACTAACTTTTCCCCTATTAATCTCATGTACAGTGGATGTAACTTAAAAGAGACTTGCCTTTGATTTTATCCGGTTAGACAGCAGAGACATTTTTTTCTATGTGGAGCTGAATGTGTTTTGAATTTGGGTGCACAGGGCGCTTTGCAAAGCATACGACAGAGATAAACGTGGGGTATCTGGCGCGCAAAAACAGCATGCAAACGAATTTAAACTCTTTGAAAACTACTGAAAATGGGGCATTGTATTGGTTAAAATGAGTGTGTGCAGGAGCCATAGTGACGTCTTTACCCAACACTGAGGTAGTCTAAGCCACAGAACTCCCGTGATGAAGAGTTTCGAAAAACGCCGAAGGTCACACAGTTGTGCTGATCAAGTGCCACAATTTTCTCAACCCCATCATGTCAGCACTATTTCCATGCTGACAGTTTTTTTTAAACACAGGTCATTTCTATTGCTAATGAGCTCCCAGTTATTAGCCTCAGATCAGGTGCTAGCTGTTAAACTTCATGGTGGCAGGCGCTAAGGAAATGGCACATTAATTTACTGGCGACCTTTTCCTGTGGGCATGAGGACGGTGTCTCCTCATCTTTCCTGAAGAAACCTCTGCTCATTACGTGGCGGTTTGCTCCACATCTCTTGAGTAGCAGCTAGCACTAATAGCTTGCAGTCACAGAGGGAGGTAGCTACAGAGGAGGAACAGAAAGTGCAGTGCTATATGTCAGGATGACTGCAAATGCTAATAGAGATTATGTTTGGGTAGAGGAGAGATGGAGGGGATAAGTAATAGCTTAATGCAAATGTTAATGTGTTTCCAGCCTTACTGAGCCTTTTTCCCTCACAGCGCTGTAGTGGAGGAGCTGCTCTGTTGTCTTCTTTAACTACACTTTCTGCAGGGCTGCCCTTGGATCAGTTTAGGGCAGATTTAGACGCAGCGCTAACAGATCTCTATAGTTAGGGTAGATGGAAATTAGTAGGCCGTTGATGTGTCTGGGGAAATGAAAAACTGTCTGAGCAGAACATGAGGCTGGCTGACCATCACATCCGATTGAGTTATGGCTTTTATTTGTTTTCTGTCTGAACTAATTTCAAAGGGAGGGAGAGGGCATTAGTGATATTTTGCAAATGGAGATGAAGGCAGCTTATGTGAATCAAAGGTGCATTTTGATCTTGCTCCTCTCCCTGCCATCTTGCTCTACTCTCCTCTTTTTCATGGTTTCTCTCCCCCCTTTCATTCTCTGGCTCTTGCTCCTTTTTATGTTCCCTTGCCAGGAGCCACATGTAATGTGTCTTTTTTTAGTGCAGATACGTAGTAAAGAGATCAACAAAAGTTTATTTTATTTGGATGAGCATTAGCCCAAAGGCAGCAACTGCAAATACATCAAATGGAGTAGAAATTCTGACCAGTTTAAGTATGTCTGCTTGGTCAATATTAAGCAGTGTTTAAGGTTTCTTTGGTCAGACTACATGTCTGTTCTAATCTGAACTCTAACCTTAAAAGCCCAGACAGACAGGAAATTGGTAAGGAAGTGGTTCTGGGTGCTTAAAGAGCATATTTCGGAACTTTCGTATCCTGTTTTGTTTTGTCTATGCAGAAAATGAATAGGACTTTTTTAGGTTAGTAACTATAAGTGAAACAAAGTCTCTGAAATGTCAAAGATAAGAATTGTTTCATGTTTTTGCAAACGCCATGCTGTGGTTTGCTGTGTTATCTCATCGAGAAAAAAAAAAAAACTGCCAGACATCATGCTGCCTGCAGCTGTGTGCCAAAAGTGCATTTGTCTGAATAATGCCTTAGATGTCAGATCTGCCACAGGAAGTGCCGCCTCGCTCACTGTTTGCAAACAGGCAGAAAATGTTTGCGGTTGAAAGTCCGATATTGTAGCTTGTAATTATACAGATATATTGGAGGAATTTGCTCAAGTGAAAGTGTCATTTTCTACAGTGAACAAAACTTAAATACTATACAAAATGTTTCAGGTGATCGTTCCATTTTTCACGTTTGTGCATCCACACCAGTGACTGAATATAAAGATGGATGTGTGCCTCCATTTCCTTCCACTGCACAAAAATGGGGCCAAAATATCCCGAAAATGGCCCCTACAATCTTGTGCAGGTGACATCATTTGGAGCTCAGTCTGCGCAGTAGCGATCCTCATGATCTAAAGTCCCCATCCTTACACCTGTCTGACCACTTGCAAGCAGAGCCATTGATCATGCGTACACTGATTGGCCCACACAGCTGTCAATCATAACGTCAACCCTTATACAGTAGCTTGTCCTTTCAGCTAACATAGAGAGGGCGGGGTTTATGACCTACACTGCAGCCAGCCACCAGGGGATGATTGAGATATTTTGGCTTCACTTTTTCAAGAGTCGTCATGTCATCTGTCTTTATTAAATAGTCTGCGATGGATGGGATATAGGAGAGGTCAGGGTGTTTGTTGGTGAGCCTGTCTGTCCAGTTACCTTGAGTCATCTTTTCTGTCTCTCTTGTTGCAGCACGGCCAGCAGCAGCAACAACAGCAGCAACAAGTGCAGCGGGGCAGCCAGGAAGACAAGGAAAAGGAGGAGAAAGAGAAGGAGGGAGAGAGGGATGAAGAAAAAAATGAAGCCGAAGACAAGGAAGATGGAATGAAGTGAGTCACTCTTTAATACTGACTAAACCCTCCGTGTCCGAGTCATCTCATTTGCACCAAACACTTTTTGAATTTGTAAGTCTAAACAATGTGCGCTGCAAAGCTGATTTAACTTACTGATTCATTAGAAAAGCACGCTGACAGAGTGAGAGGGAAAGATTCAGCCGAGTGAAAACATTTCCACCACATTGCATGAGCCTGAACCTGTACAGCTGCAGCAATCTTCTCACTTTCCCAAATTCTCCATCACACAATTTTAGAATTGTTCCAGGTCAGGCTTCAGCAAATGGAGTAGGAGTAAGTTTTGGCTAGGGGGAGTGAATCTGGAAATCAAATCATTCTGTAACCCTTGAGCTCTCACTCCCTCACCTCCAGCCAGACTTTCCACCTACGGCAAATTCAAGCATCCATTCGTTCTCCCTATTAAAACAGCTGTTTTCCTGTTTATGCTTCTCCCCTTCCCAATAGCATGCCAAGTGTCATTTTTAAAATTCTGTGCTTATTTTGTTAGTCTGGGATTTTTTTCGGTGGGGGAAATAAGTGGTATGATTAACCTAGCTGTAAATTTGAAATGTCAGTGTGTATGGAGGAGTGTGTGTTTATGAATGTGGGTGGCCGGGTGGGTGCAGCGGTGAAGGAGGGGTTGTTTTCAGGCACAGTGCCAGTAAAGGATGCAAAAACAACAGATGGAATATCACTGCTTTCGTGTGCCTGAAAATTAATCGATGACTATGACGGTCTATGTCTGTCTTCATGCACTATATAATGATGTCAGCTGACGCTACAGTAGGTTCAAGTAATAGCAGTTCATATTTATTAGCAGTTGTGTCGGACTAGAAGATGATGATGAAGCATTGCCTGCTGCCTCCCTTCTCAGAGGCGAGGCCAGGGGACTCCGTGACTCCCAGCACACCCTGCTGCCTGCCTGTCCCTGGCACAGCTGGCTCGCCTATATTTAGAGTGCCACCGGCTCCCCTCAGCAAGATTAATGGTGCAGGGGGAAGATGAATGGAGGTGCAGTGGGTTCAAACTCAGTGGCTGTCTCCTGGCATGCCATTGTGCTGACACTCGATAAATTATCTTGGAAAAAAAAGAAAGAAAAAGCAGTGTCTGTATACATGTTCACATTTGGTCTTTCAAGTTTGTGTTTCAGTCTGAAGCAGTTTCTACTCACCTGTCCTCATGCAGACAAACATATCTGTGCCCAGGTTTGTGGCACTAAAGTCAGTGCAATGCAGCATGACTGTCAGGGCCTGGTGGGTGGGGGGTGCTTAAACACTCATTCTACCACCTACTGACACACCAAATTCTGTTCTTTAAAGTTTTGTTTAAATATCCATTAGTTACTTTTCAAAATCCACATGAACTGCTCTTTACATTGGCATAAATAAGATCCACCACAGCACTTATTTAAAAAGAAAATATGTCACTTTTAATGCTGGTTTGCTTGTTACTCCCGTTATTTCGTTCTTCCCAAACAGTGGTGAAGAACAGGAGTTGAGTGTTCATTAAGACAAAATGATGACTGGTGTGTTTACTGCATATAAATCAGAACATACAGAGCACAAGAATCAGCATTTTCCTGTGGTGTGAGCTGCAGAGAGAGTGTTTTTTACATCCCCTAATCTGGTCAGACCATCATCCCGGCTGAATCGATCTCAAATCGCAAATGTTGAGCATGTTCATTATTTATGTACTGTTTACGATTTGATGATCCTGTTGTGAGGAAGGGAACCCTTAGAGAGAGGAACCCAGGTCTCAGAAGGTTTTAATGAAATATTAAATGGAATTCAACTCAGAATTTACTCACCTCTAGCTCGTAATGAACAGTCCATGTTCAGTATGTTTAATATGACTTTATCTGTATTTCTTTTTTTTTTCCCTTTGTTAATCTTCTGTGAAATATAGCGCAAAAACTATCAGATAGTGCTTCCTGCCCTTCGTTTGCCATGGTGGTTTACTCTAAACTCACGTTTAGTGAGAGATTTACAAGAGTCACGACTCTGGTTGTTCGTGAATGGAATCGGTTACTGTGTGTTGCGCTGTTTTGGCCAAATCACTGTCTCCACAAACTATGGAAACAAAAGTGTTACATTTATCATTACTTGTTGTATATTGCAGCCTGCAAGTACTATTGCAGAGTCACATTTTATGTTGCTAGCTTTGTACCTCAGCACATTGGGTTTGAAATGAAAATGAAACACACAAGTGTTCACTTTGCAGTTTAATTTGATGGTGTGTGCGTTTATACCAGTTCAGGAATTATGGCCATTTTCAAATGTTAAAATACTTTCCATAAGTAATATTTGGTTTTTGCAGTCAGTGACCTGTAGTCATGATCAGACACTTGGCATCTTCCGTGGTTATGCTGTACATCATCTGTACTACAACACATCGTTAATTTTTGCTTGGTTAGGGGCTCATTGCCTTTAGTCTGATTTTAAGCTGTGAAACACATGCTCATTTGGAGTGAGAACATTCAGTTCTTTGGCATTGAAATCACTGCTTTCTTGTCTAAATTATTTTTACCAGTGTCCTGCAATGCTTCCCAAAAATTGGGGGCTGTGTGTAGGGCCCTCACTCCTCTATCAGTGACCCATCGCACTTACACCTTCAAACACCCTGTGTTTCTCTTGCTGACCGTGTTGACATTTCTTAAACACAGGGACGACACCTCTGGAGAAGATGCAGAGGACAAAGAGCCTGCTGTGGCTTTCAAGGGTCGACGCACAGCCAACAGCCAGGGGCGCCGCAAGGGCCGCATCACCCGCTCAATGACCAGTGAAGTGGAGGAGACCACCACGCCGCCACTCAACAATGAGCTTGGTTAGTTTCAACTGCACCGCAAATTAGTGCCAATTTGCCTGACTGTCTAGTGTTATTTTAACATTCAAATAAATTAAGCATGCAGCTAAAGACACATTGCACACTGTAAGTGGAGAGGGTTTAGTATATTGACATATGAAATTACTTATGGGTCAAATCTCAATAAACTGTTGTAATATACCTGATAAATACGCAGACATGACAAAAAACTTCATATTATCTATATTTCATATTTAATATAAGGAAACTCATGTGATTTCTAACTTGGTGTAAAAGATCAAAATATTAAATAGCTGTTGCTTAATTGCTTCTGACAGGTGTAAAATAATTACGTCCTATATTATTGTATTTAGCTAAGTTATTTACGCATGTTTGACTTTGTCACCTTTGATCTAGTTGTGGCCTCCTGTCCCACACCACAAGAGTGCACTGTCGTTCCTTTTGTTTTCCCTTATTCACATTCAGTCTTGCACTCTACTTTTTGCCTAAGTGGCACTCACAAATGGCATAATAAGAAATCAAAACAGTGAAAAAATGTGCCTGCATGAGATGTGTAGTTTAAATCCCATCTGTTTGCCAAAGACAAAAGTATTATTTAAGTGCAAAATATTCAGTGTGTCAGCAGCGTCCCCCCCGCTTAGCTCTTTGTTTCCTCACAGATGGTAAGTCAGCCGTGCACACACTAACACTCTTGCTGCAGGCTATCAGGGATTTTTGATGTTTCAGCAGTTGTGTGTATATGCTGCAGTCGCTCCTGCAGCACAGGTTTAGTCACAGGGAATCCCCAGGTGACTCGGGCTGTAGGGGCTTTCATCAGCAGCCCCCCTCCACCACTGTTTGTTCCCCTGCTGGCAGCAGTGCTCGCTGGCCCACTGTGCCCTTCACAGGTCCATATAGAGGACACAGAGGCACAAGCTCCCGCTCCGCTGTCTGCCAGGCAGGGCCAGGGTCGGCCCTGGCTTATGGGCTGTGCAGGGAAAGAAGCCAGTTGTTATGTCTATAATCATTAACTGACTTCTCTCCTTGGATTTCCTGCTTCCTCCATCTAAAACAAACAGTCCCTAGCGACCCACGCTGCAGTGCCTCACTGGCAAGCAGCACAAGCCACCCTGCCCCCCACCCTCTTATTCTTTTTTCTTCTCTAATTTCTCTCTCTCCTTCCTTTCCTCTTGTCAGTCACTCCCTAACTGACTTTGTGACAACTGCCCACTCCCCCCCCTCCTCCCGCCTTCTCTAACTTGGTGGTTCTCTATTTTTTTTAACAGCCAATCTGGAGATGAATGAGAGCTCTCGCTGGACTGAAGAAGAGATGGAAACTGCCAAAAAAGGTAATACAGAGTAAACCTTTTCCTCTCCATGCGAAGTATAACTTAATTCCAGTTGCTATGCATTATAATAGAGTTGCCAAAGGAGAGAACACTAGCTGCAGCTCAAGCACTTTTTTTAAAAGCATAGACAAGTGATGCGGCTGTGACTTCCTGTTAGTGAGACAGCAACCGCCACGTGCTGCGAGGTTGTGTCTATGCGTGTATGTCAGTCTGCCTGGACTTGGTCTGTTGCTCTTTGGAGCTGTTTCCCCGTCTCTGTGGGTCAAGGCAGCCTGTCTTTTTTATCAAGCAGGCTGTAAAGTCTGCCTCTTATCAGCCAGCCCCTGCAAATGCAGCAGTCATTAACTCAACCTGTTTATTGTCTCTGACTGAAGATTACCCAGAGGCCTATGGCTGATTCACAGAGGTCGCTGACATTCTGCCCATTTTCCTAGCACCAGCGCTCTGTGTGAGTGCTCAGACAGTGTCTGTTACGTGCAGTCTGTGAGTCTCAGTTACTGATATAATGAGCTCCTCACCTCAACAGTGGCTTCGTACGCTCACTACTCTTTAGATAGGGATTCCCCACTGATCTGTCTCGCCAGACTGATGGTCCAATCTGGTTCTTATCTGTTTGGGTATTTAAACAAGACAGATTTACGTGTTCCCAGAAAAGGTGATGGTGTTACAGGCAGTAATGCTAATATTTATAAATACCTCACATTGCCAAAAGGCAACCTCAGCTGTGTATTTAAATGCATCTTTTGATAAATTATTTTTTAGATCTTGGTCTTACATGACTAAGTACCATCTTTGTAATGTCAGTCCCGCTCTCCGCACTTGACTCAACACATTTTCATTGCAAGGCGCCTGCTTTGTGGCCATTTGTAGATGATGTGTCATCTCGCTTTGTGTGACTCTCAGTTCTGCTTCTGACTAACTTAACCTGTTCTCTCTTGCAATCAACAGTAGATAAAGTGCCTCTTGCAAGCAGCTATGAGCAGCTTGAGTGTGATATTGAAACCACATTTGGTCATCATTTATCGCATCTGCCTCATGCAGTGTGTCTGTGTGTAGCGTCTCCACCAATTTGGGGTTTGTGTTTGCGTGGGGGTTTGTGTGTTAAGGGGTTATTTTGCGATAACTGGCGCTGGCCTGGCTTGAACACGGTCCTGTGTAGTAATCCTGGTTAATGTCTTCAGTTCCATTCTCCTGCAGCGGGATTAGTGGGGCTCTCCATCCCAGAGGATTAGCCTGGCAGCTTGGTGGGAGCAGGGCTTCTATGAAGGGCTTATGTAACCACAACCACAGAGCCCCAGCTACAGTCCTGAGGGCCGAAGAGGAGGAGCTGCTCTTGCCGTTTTTCATCAGTTCTAACAACCACCCCCACACCTGCCAAAAGGGATTCCCCTTCCAAGAACTGAGACACTCCAAGATCATAACCCCCTCCCCCCATTTCCTCGTAGTATTGAATAAGCTTGTCAAGGTGCTCTCCCTTGCAGGTGCTTGACATGTATATGTTTTAAAGAGGCTTAGGTGTCCTGATGCTAATGTGTTTATCCCCTTGAGCTAAACAGATCTGAATAATGGCATTTATACTGCCTGGCAGGGCATCGGCATTCCAGCATGGCAGCGCCAGCCAGTGCTGCCTTCGAGGATGGCATGGCCACACTCGGAGAGAGATCACTCTTGTCTTCACTGCTCATAAAGACTGGTACTTCATACAAGGGACTGCCAGTCTTTGTAAAGCCTCTCTCTTAAACCCACCAGCTCTGCCTGCCTGTGTGTGTGTGCAAGATATGTGTAGCAAAGGTTGTGTCTGTGTGCACTTGGTCCAAACTGTGTCTGTGTGTGTGTGTTTGCATGTGCACCCTTCTTGGCTGGCGTTTATGTAAGTGCACTAATCTGGCAGGCTTTGCTTGGGTGCAGGCAGCTGGATAATGGCCCCTGCTCTGCTTGCTGGAAGAACCCATTTAAAGGAGCAGCAGGTAGAGAATGGCATATTATTTTTTTTCTGTCTTTCTCCTCCACTGTTGCTCTATCTCCGTCTCTCGTTCTGTCCGTCTCTCTCGGATGAGAGATGGCAACGGCCCAGATTGGCAAGAGCTGTGGAAGATTTGGCAAGCGCCTCTTTCCCCCACTCACTTTGTCTCTCCCCTCACTCTGTGTTGTTATAGACTGGAGAGAGGTCACATTCAAGATGAAAAGCAGGTCAGTCAGGAAAAATGTGAAAGCCTTTATGCTTTCTCATGGTATCAACATCAACTCCCTCCCTCCCTCCTCTCCTCTCCCCTCTTTGCTTACTCTCCACTTCTGTATCCTTTCCCTTTCTCCATTGTCTCTTTGGCTCAGTGGCTCTGCTCTCTCTCTCTCTCTATATCTTTCCTCTCTCTCTGGGCTGCTCTCTCTCTGCTCTCTGTTTACTCTTGGACTGCCTGAGTGTGTGTTTGCGTCTGTGTGCTAGAGTATTAACAAGAGAGACAGAGAGAGAGAGGGTTCGAGTGAGTGTGTACTCACTCATGCGTTTGCGAGTGTGTGTGTGCGTGCGTGCGTGCCGCGGTGCCTGCTGGCAGACTGAGGTAGGGGGAGGGACGGACCGACGGAGAGAGGGAGGGAGGAGAAAAAAAGAGAGATAGAGGAGAGATCAGATGAGGGGAGAGAGAGGCTGAGCACATAGCACCGCCCCACAGTCCCACTTTCCTGTGGAAGTCTTCCCAGACGACCGCCATTGGGGAGAGACGCGGCAGAGAAGAACAGACCAGCACTCACCGAAGCACAGGGAGGACAGAGTGAGAGGAAAAGGAGGGGAGAGGCCAGGAGCATGTGCTGTTTTGGAGCATGTCAACCTGACACCGGCTCAAGTATCAAGCCAGCTGGCAGGAAGAGCGCCAAGTCTGAGCTGTTTTCATCTCCTCTGCTCTGGATCGGAAGGCCCAGCCCTGAAGAGCTTCCCGGCTGGCCCTCTGGAGATCAGACCGTCTGATACTGTTATCCACTGCAGGGCCACGAGACGGCGGCTGGAGTGACAGGCATGTGACAGACAGGAACAACCACTTTCTGGCTGCACCAGGTGTTGATTGGACTCTCTCTGGGAGGAGCTAATGGGAATACAGTGTCCTGATTGGCTGTGAGGCTACCACCTGCTTCAGTATTGCTGCTTCTGATTGGATGTTTGTTCCATGTGTGTTGCTTCAGCAACTAAGGCCCTGAGTTAACCAGAGCTGCTTAGGATTGCGCTTTGTGTGCTTGCATATAATGGAATAAGGTCATAACAAGGAGGTCATAACAAAGTGACCTTTGACTTTCAGTTAATGAATTGCGTAGTTATTGCTTCAAGTTCAGCGGGTGCAAAGTGCTCGTCTTACTTGCCAGTATGTGCGTTTGTGTGTGTGTGACATTATGCCACTGCTTGTGTCTTTGTTTGTCTGAGCACGTGTCTGTTTGTGTGTACTCTGGAAGGTGTCTGACTTGTAGGGCAGTCTATCCCCTCCGCCTCTCTCATGAGACGGCTGTAAAAGGTTAATAGGTGTCGGTCATGTGTCTTAGTCCTCTTGCAGCGAGTCAGGCCTGCCGGTCTTTTTTCGTTCTTGGAGAAGCTTTCCTAGCAATGCCTTTTAGAGGCAGCAATGAATATTTCAGCTGAAAAACCTCCTCCACTTTAACACTTGACAGGTTGTAGGTGCGTAGCAGCTTTTAGACACCAGCAGCTCAGACTTTAAGATCACCTTTGCTTGTTATGGTAGTTTTTTCATACTGCCATTAATAAATTCTCAGCATGACAGTGAATATTGTACGCCTTCTCACATCTTCTGGATGATGCACAGCTCTTTCAGCTCTTTTAGCAAGTGTTTTTTTTTTTTTTTAATATCAGTAGATATGTGTGACAGAGGTACCGTTTGACTTTTCTGGATACTTTATCATATTTTGGGCGACTTGTTTATGTCTATCTTCATATCTTGCTCAAGGTCTGGACACATAAATAAATAGAGTCTTGTACATAGTACCCTAGAAGTTGAACTTGTAAACAACAGATAGCCCAGCTTTTATTGCAGCTATCACTTATTGATAGCATTATTTATTAAAGCGCTGCTATCAGTCTTTCTGATTAATATGAGAGTTGAAATGACAGGGCTGTAAACAGCTGTCCTTTCCTCTCCTTTGGCTCAGACTTGTGCTTGTTGTCCCACTGCCTCCATTAAGCGATGAGATGCAGAGACCTCTTAACCCATGTCCAAGGTTATACCAGGAGGTGTTGGCTCTGTGCCTGTTAATAACACCCCCTCCCACCCCTCCCCACAACCCTCTGAGAGGCTGTCCTGTTGCCAGGACCTGTCAGGCTGGCACAGGAAACAAGTGGGTGGTGTAAGCTAAGCCTCTTACAACACACACTGTTAATGAGCTGCCTTTAGCTAACAGCAGACTCTGGGGGGGAAACACCGGAGCAAATTCTACGCTATCTGTCTTTCTCACTCACTTGCACTTACCCACCAACTGCTCCCTACATCTCTTCTTTTAGCACGCATACACTGAACGGTTTTGTATGTGTGTGTTTCATGACAGGTTGATCTATCACAGTTCTTGCCCAGCGGGTGCCTGTAGACTCTTGTGTAAGACACAATCATGTGGTTGACTGAGTAGAGGACCAGGGTTTCTTGGAAGTGGGTCACATCAAAGTCAGTCAGAATATGACACAGAGTGACCCCAGTTGGGAGAGTTGGTGATGTCATTGGTGTGACTGACGATTCAGCCACCATACCACCACTCCCCTCTCTCTAACTCTGTACCTCTCTCTCTGTCTCTACTTAGGAAGCATATGGCATTAAGCCCTGCTGCTGCTGGGAGAGTGGGACTGTGTCTGTGTTGCAGTGTGAACTAAACTCCCAGGCTGTGCTACAGTTATGACAGCTGTATAGAGACAGATGTTTATGGCTATTGACTTACCATAGAGAGACTTCCATACTGTGCACTTGTAGAGGTTGGGGTCGGTGATATTGATTGTGGTACATAAACCAAAATAACCATTAAATGTGCAATCTTTACAACAGGTGCACTTTGCACATCTTGCATCATTTTTTTACTGCAGAAAGAACATCATTTGATATGAAGCTGAAACGTAATTGTGCAAGGCCACATGTCAGCCGTGTCTGGCTGTCTTTGTTCCTGTCCCATCCTAATCCCCCTGCTTGTCCATCTGTTAATTCCAGGCCTTCTCCAGTATGGTAGGAATTGGTCCGCCATCGCCAAGATGGTGGGATCGAAAACCGTGTCACAGTGCAAGAACTTCTACTTCAACTACAAAAAGAGGCAGAAACTGGATGAGATTCTGCAGCAGCATAAAATGAAATCGGTAAGTACAGGGACAGATTTTGTGAGTCACATTTGCCCCATGTGATACTGACAAACTGTAGTCATTCATGCGTCTATGTGCACAACAAAGCTATAGGATTGCTTCTGGTTTTCCTCTGGATCTGCACAGTTATGTTCTCCGGGCTGTTTTTATTTAGTGTGTGTTTGTTTTGACCCAGGAGAAGGAGCGAAAGGCCCGTCGAAGGGGCAAAGCCCTGCAGAATGAAGAGGCCAGTGCCCCGTATACAGCAGAGGAGGAGGAAATGGAGGGTTCAGGAGCCAGTGGCAATGAAGAGGAGGCCCCTGAAGATGGAGAAGGTACACTACTCCAAAGAGCTATGCTAATTTCCAAAAGAAAACACTCTGTAAATCAAAGGTTTTATTTCACCTCCATTTATCAGTTAAGGAGTTTATCATATATTACTGTTCATTATCATCATCATCTATTACTGTTTAAAATAGATAGTTTAGTTTCAGTTCGGGCTGAATGATTTTAAAGGAAATATCTAATTGCGATTATTTGGAGTGATTTTTCAATTGTGATTGAAATATTGGAGAGAATGATCATTTTTAGATCATTACTCATTAAAAAGATATTTAAATGATTATAGTGTAATTTTAGTAGGGATCTGTGCCACACAAAGACGTATACTTAAGTTTGTAGAATATGATGTGTAATTTAATCTAACATGGTATTTTGACACACCCTCAGCCTTTAACAAGTATTTTGCCTCTTGCGATTTGAAAGTTACAGCAGGCCATATTGGGATTACAATAAAATTTCAATGAATTGCTCAGCCTTAATTTCAGTGTATAATAGTTTTACAGTAATAAAGTTTTAACTTAGTGTTGCGTCAGCATTTTATTATGTAAGATGATTAAAAATGTCAAATGCACCAAGTAAAGCAAAATGGATGCTTTTAATTTGTATAGGCCCCGGACACATAATGAGGTTCACCTGTACAGTTTAATGCAGTCCAACTACCACAAATTCTTCCTTTTATGATCATGAAGCCTGTAATTACCAGTCACTGTTAAAACTTGGGTGTGAATTCAACATTGTGTTTTACTATTGATGTAGTTTTTGCATTATACTGAGGGTTTCCAATATTTTTAACCTCCCATGTTTGTAAATGGGTGGGAAAAGCATTAAAAGCAACACTGAAAATAATTTCGTGGAGTTCAACACCACTGCAAGCTACAGCCTTAATAATACACGGCAAGCTGAATTAACACCTTTCTGATGGTGTCACTCATTACTAAACATTACTCTCTTTGTAGTGGCACAATCTATGGCCGAGCTGTTGTATTGGATTGCATTAGATTGTGCAGGTATACCTAATTGAATGGCTACTTATTGTATCTTTATACAATGTAATGTAACAATGAAACTCTTTGAGTAGTTCTTTAACTTGAAGAATCATGTTCTGCAATGACAAACGTAAAAGCATCCTGAAAATCCCACTGTAGTTTGTTGATAGTCTGTGTAGACTGCACTTCCCCAATAGAGTGCTGAAGCCCCAGGGGATTTCGTCCATCATCCCAATTGGTTTTGTGGTCCTCCTTATTGTACAGTGAAACATGATTAGGTAGAAGACTGGCACTGTGAAGAATCTGGTTTAGCAGAAAGAGATGGGAAAAAAGATGAAAGAAACAAGGACAAGAAGATATAACATGATTTACAGTATGAGCCCACTCGCGTCTTCTGATCTGCGTTTCCTTTTGTCCTCTGTCCCTGCCAGGTGGAGCCAACAACAGCTCTGACACGGAGAGCCTGCCCTCGCCACACTCATCAGAGGACAGCAAGGCTAAGGAGGAAGGCTCGAGCAGGTCAAAGGCCAGCTCCACCGCAGGGGACAAGGAGGCAGCCGGGTCAGACATGGGCCAGGCAGGGGATGAGAAACCTCCAGTTAAGGAAGATGCAGAATCGACCATAAAACAGGAGATAAAGACTGAGACAGGGGAGCCCAGCAAAGAGCAGCAGACACCACCCAGTGATGCCACAGATAAAAAACCTCCCACAGCAGAGATGGAGGAAGTCAAAAGCTCCGCTAAGAGCTCCAAGAAGGACCACGGGCCCAAAACAGGTTCCCATGGGGACAGTGACTCTAGTGCCACTTGCAGTGCTGATGAAGTGGAAGAGACAGACAACACAGACAAGAACCGGTAAGAGCCTTTAGCAAGAGTTATAGTGGAAATAGGCTTTTTTTCTCAGGTTTTGTAAAATGCAAAAAACATGTATCCTCCATCTTTTTAGGTTAAAATATAATTTCTTACTTTCCTGTTTTGATTTATCAATGACATCATTGGGCCTGCTTGAGATTATTAGTGTCAGAGGGCTTCTGGTTTTTGAGCAGTGGTTTACCAGGTGTCCTACTTCTCTGGTCTACCACAGCAGACATCAGAAAATGAAGCAGCGAGGGTTTTGAAGTGTTATTAGTTGCCTAGCTACACTGTACAGCAGGGAAGCCATATTTGGCAAGCCACTTGTGTGTACACCACTGGTTGCTCTATCAGCCAGAGATTTTATTTGTACTTTGTATGAATGAGAATATATATTTACCATATATCTATGTGTGTGTATTTATATATACATATATACATATATAATGTGTGTGTGTGTGTGTGTGTGTCTGTGAATGAGGCCACAAGAAATGGGTGTCAAAGTGCGTGGGAGGAGTGATTAGTCTTGTTTGCACGGTATTTGTTCAATTTTTTCCATGACAGCAGACTGCATGTACTGGCAGAGCCGGGGGAAAAGCTGCCCTCTCTGCCAAAGCAAACAAAGGGAGTGAGTGAGTGAGTGCGTGAGTGTGTGTGCGTGCGTGCATTCGTGCACACACTTTTGTGTTGTTGTGCATCAAAGCGTGTGTCTGTCTGTGATTCAGAGTATATTGTGTGCTTTCGACAGATGTGCGAGACATGGATATGGATTTTTACTTGCAATTCAGTTTCCACAGTCTCAGGCTCTGTCAACACACATCCTACATATAACCCCTCATCCACTCCTCACACACACAAACACACACATACACACGCACCTGTCCCATGTATCCCTGCTTTTTGCAATCATTTGAATACTTTAATACCTCGCTTAGTGAGTGAGGATTTGTAGCTGTGCCTGCGTCTCCTGCAGGAGTGGGTAGGCAGGCATGTGGGATGGAAACACAATCAGAACCTTTGCCCTCTTTTTTGTGTTTTGGCTCAAGTGGGCAAACCCAGTAAGAGAAGGGACTAACTTTTTCTGTCTGTGTGTGTGCGTAGAATGACTTCTCCACGGCCAAGTCTACTGAACTACGCTCACGATGGCGTGATATCCTCCCCACTGCAGAAGCCCATGGACCTGAAACAGCTCAAGCAGAGGGCTGCTGCCATACCACCTATTGTGAGTCACTGGTTAAACTTTGTGTGTGTGTTCACTTTTTCCCCCCTCATACATCATACAACAGTTAGGTGAAGAACATCTCAGCTTTTCCAGCCTTGGAAAGTGTCTTTGATCCAGGTAGTGTTTTGTAACAGAAAACTGATTTGCCCAGCTCGCATGGGGAGACACACAAACACACACACATCCGTTGCATTGGTATCAATGCCATCCTTGTCTCTCTGCTTACATAGATAACAGTATAGCAGGTGGAATTGTTAAGTCATATTTGTATAAAATAAGCCAGCCAGATGGAGGATGATGGGAGAGATTGCTTTGTGGAGAAGAAATTAGATCCCAGGCATTCGAGAAACTTTAGCTTACCAAGAAATAAGAGATGTTTATTTGCTATCATGTTTATCAGATACTGTATGTGGCTAACCATATGTCAAATGCCAGGTAGGCGTGGGCTTGTGTTATGTGTGTAGTGTGATTATAACCCTTTTTTCTTTTCCTCTCATCCCTTGTGTAGATGCCAGAAGCCTCCATGCAGGGCGGTCAGCGAAGTGTAGGTGGCAAGGCAGTGCTGCCCCCCCATGCCCTGGCATTGTACCAGCAACAGATCACCATGGCTCATGGAGAGTCCTCTCAGGAGGTCAAAATGCAGCAGCAGCAGCAACAACAGCAGCAGCTTTCAGGCCAGCCAGGCAAACAGCAGCCTTACACGTCGCAGGCAGACAGAGACAGGGAGGCTCTTCACAGCAGCAGTCCTCGTATTCGTCCGCGCAGCCCCTCCACCAGCGACAAGGATGGTACGCACACCTTTATCAAGACAGACAGAAAGCTACCGTTTGTTGCTGATATACTCAAGTATCTAATAAATCTGTGAAGTCACCAGTCACATCAATTCATCACCACTCAAGTAGCATGTAGGGCTAGTTTATAAGTAGGATGTTTCATAAGCTGCTGAAGTTACAAATGTAGTGACCCCTTTCACAATTTCCTGCCGTTTTCATTTTGAATGATCTCTAGCATTACTCCTCAGCAGGCTGTATGTATGCACAGTACTGCTTAAGTTGTCCATTTTAAAATGAAGGATAAATGGAAAACACGATTAGCACTGCAAATGAGGAATTGTGAAATTTTAAAAAGAAAACTGAGGTTATTGAAACTGCTGCATGTTATGTGGCTTCAGTAGCATTTGATCTAGTTTTACTTAGTTGGTCCTTGCTACATGCTCTAACCTTGAGTCTGAGTTCTCTAGTGTTTAGGGTATTCAAGTGTTTCTGGGACACTCGTGGAGAAGGGAACTGATAAATGATCTGGTATTGCTATTGACCCAGAAGGGAATATAGTCTAGTTCAGTGCACTTACTGTGAGCTTGTGGAATGTGAATCTCTGAGAGCACAGTGTAAGACTTTTAGCAACAGTCCAGACAAAGACAGGTCTTTTATAACCAACTGGGTACAGCAGCTGTGAACTCTAAAGTACAGCAACCACTTATTCATGCATTTTAGTGAAGAAAAAGGCTTAAAAAGCTCATTATACACAGAGACAGGTGTAGATATATTTACAAGCTACAGTGTAGCTACTTTTCACTAACATTTGGCTGTTGGTGAAAATCAATGTCCCACCATGTGATAATGGAAGTAATGTGTTTATGTATTAAGTGCATGCTTTTGTGTGAGAGAGAAAAATCTGTGAGGATGCGATGATCTGTGGTGTGTTTGTGTCCCTTCAGAGCTGGAAGGCAACGAGAGGTGGTTACTGACCCTCCTGCAGGGATTAAGTAGGTTCACCCCTTGCCACACCATTCCCTTTTTTAATTACACCTTAACCACACTGCAGGGTGATCACCTTCTCTGCTGGATTTTACTTTGTGTACTTTATGATAAATATTAGCAGGAGCTTTTTGTGTATATTGGCTGGCTGGGAAGTGGTGTGCCCATTGTCGACAATGGCATTGGTGTTGTTGTTGACTACAGTGAGCAGGCTGAAGGACAGTCTTTTGGGTTAGTGGAGATCTAGCTAAGTGCTGTGCTTTGGTTCTGAGTGGGGATGTCATGAGAAGGGATACTTCGGTACCAAGTCAAGGCCAAAATTCGGAAAATGTGACAGTTCTTGTTTTTCTCTAGTACTTTATGTACCAGGGATGCAATTCTTGCCCACCTGATGGGGCAGCATATAAGCCTACAACTGTTCTAGTCTGCTGTTAAATGCCCAAGGAAGAAGAAGACCGCCTACCAGCACAGGAGAACAAGTACAACACGTGGAAGATGGCGAGAAGTGCAGCTGCAGTGACTGCGCCTCCTTGAATTGGCGAAAAGAAAAGCGTAACTTGATTGAGGCCAGCGTATTTTTTTTTTTAATGCTCTGCAGTGGGAGCAGCATGTATTCACTCTGTGCTACAAACACCAGCAGTGTTTCGAGGCACTGAGTGTCTATTCTGCGCCAAGCGCTGCACATTTAGCATTTTTTTCCTGGTTGCTGAGCGCTGCAAAATGTTCAACGCTGTGCTCATCATTGTTACTTTTAACCCAGCCATCCAATCACAGTGAAGGAGGGGCAGGACAAATACCACAAAGACCCACCTGTTATATCTTACATGTACAAGTGCTGAAGAGCAACAACAATGGAGGAGAAATATGTTAATATGCTGTACACTATATGTTATTATGTGTTCCCTCACCCACAAATAATCCCATATGGAAGAGCACTGTTTGTTCAAGGCCGATCATCATAATCAAATTTCATTTAAACTAGAGACCACCTTGCAATGGTCACTCCAGCCGCAATATAGCGATCTGCGACTTAAAGTGAGTGTCGGACAGGGGCTCAAGTGGGGTGGCCAGTGCCCCCTTCCCTGCTTCCTACCCCCTACTTCTGACTCCTTTTGCTTGGACCATACCTGTCTTCAAACCCTGATCTGAACTACACACCGGGAAAGTTTTGTGACTGCATCGTGCACAGTTGCTAAGTTATCGCATTGACAAAATGTGTCCACAAACAGATAGACGGACAGTCATATAAACACCTGGCAAAAATCTCAAAACGGCCTCTGTTGTTGTTCCCACTACAATTGATGTCATCAGGACCGCATTTTACCATGATGACACACACGCAGACTCACAAGGTGAAAACAATACCAGCTGCTGCGACATTGTCGTGGCTGGTAATTAAATTTAAATGTTCCTAATGAAGGAGTGTATGTTCAAGTACATGGGATTTATTGATTTGTTTTATTTTTTACTGTGGCATTGAAGTAGGTATCAAGAATCGTGGAATATCACTGCTATTGGTATCGACTACTACATTTCTGGTATCCTGAGATGCCTTGCTCTGACTCTGTGTTGTTGTTTTTGCAGAAAAGTCGCGGGCTTTCTCTCCGCACAGCGAAGCCAAGAAGCAGGCACTGGGCCCCGACGACCTGAGGACCTCCAACTTGGGTCGACCAGCTCTCTCACCCTACCCCATGTCCCCACGAGACATGTCCAAGATCAGTCACGACCAGCACGTGCTCCACTTCAACTGTGAGTCCTCCCCTCTGCCCTGCTCCATTTTATATTCTTAATAAGCCTCAGTTGTAATATAGATTGTATATTTTATCAGGGGAACTTTGAACATAACCTGCACTCCCTCTGCCAATACTCAAATAGTCAAATCTCAATTTCATAATCTCTCCTGCCTTCCAGCGTTCCAGCAAACAGGCCATCCGTCACTCTCTAGTCTGCCACAGGACAGTGGAAGGCTAGCAGCAGTGAGGCCCCTCACGATGCCAGAGCCCCCACCACTTATTTCCTCCAGCAAGCCAGGAGGCTCCATCACACAGGTATAATATTCTAGTCATAGTTGGCCCGTGGAAACCATGGAATTGATACTATTATTTTTTTCAGATAATCTTGGTAGCCCACGTATATATTTGCTACATAAAATATGAAGGTATTGATAAAAGAAAAAAATTAGAATTCAACAAACTCATTTTTATGCTAGAGCAATGACAGTGTTTATCACCATTATGACCAAATACTTGTTTCTTCAGGGCACCCCGGTGCAGTTGCACAGCCCAGCTCATGGGTTGGACCACGGGAAGATGACCCCCACACAGATGGGGTTGTCTTGGATGGAACCGAGGAAAGTGGGTGAGTAAAATTGTGCGAAGGGACTATGCACTAAGTTACCATCCACTTCTATCATGCCTATCGCAACTGATATTGAGATCTGATGCATCACCATAGACTTGTCTTTCTCATTACTGTCCCTTACTTTTCCAAATTCTTGTGCTTTATACAGCAGGTCCATTCCCTGTGGTAAAGCAGGAACAGTTGTCCCCTCGCAGCTCGTCCTCTCAAGCTGACAACCTGTCAACCCAGGGGTCGCCTCATGAGAGCGTTTCTGGACGTGGTGGGTGGCTCATCTCGTCCTCTCTTTTATTTGCTTTCCATACGCAATAAATTGATATTAGTGCTTTGCATCTAAGTTACATTTGTGTAGTAGGTAAAGAATATTGACTCATTTTTCCAAGTTTTGTTGCACCACAGAATTATTTGAAAATAATTAAATTTTTGCCGTCAATCAAGATGCCATACACCCTCAAATAACAAAGTCAAATCATGAGTTTTCCCACATGTTTTGCTCAGCACTGTCATGCTGAAAAGATTAACCTCTTGAGCATGACAGTGACCTGAGGCACACAGCAAGGACCACACTGGAGTGACTCTGGGACAAGTCTCTGAATGTACTCGAGTGGCCCAGGCTAAACTTAAATCTCAAATCCAAAATCGGTGGGGAGTTGGGTTCACTGAAGCTCATCTAATCTGACAGAGCTTGAGAGGATGTGAAGAATGGGAGAAACTGCCCCGATCCATGTGTGCAAAGCTAGTAGATGCAAACTCAAGAAGATTCAAAGCTGTAATTACTGCCAGTGGGGCCTCAACACAGTTTTTCTTTTTTAAAATGAAATTTAAAAACTTAGTTAAGTCATACTCTCACCCTTACATCAGTAGATACACTGTTGAAATTCTGTAAAGGCACCAAATGGTGATTGAAATAGCCTGCAGTATTTGCTCAAATACCAACTGTGCTCACAGGCCTTTTGGCCAACCTTGCAAAACTTGTAGAAAACCTTTATTCCAATTTATTGATTGCATTTTGTTCCACTGTAACTACTCTTTATGCTGCTTTTTTGTTTCTGACTGTCTTCACATCCTGTCTTCACAGGTTCTATTCCAGCCGTTCAGGGGGGTAGCATCACGAAGGGCATCCCAGGGACCAGAATGCATCCAGATTCGGCAATCTCTTACAGAGGGGGCTCCATTACTCAGGTGAGTCTCGATCCTAGGTCCTTCTCAAGCCTCTCTCTCCCTCACACAATCCCAGTAGATATTGGCTGTGGTGGTTACATGTCTTTTAATCTAACTAAGTTGCACAGATGATTTAAAGTAGACTCATATTAAAATTGGTTAAGCCAATCCATTTTTGGTATTTTTGAAAGCCAAGTAACATATATGTATGCAGGGGATGCGCCGATTTTGAAATCCTGGCCTGATTACGTATTCTAATGTATTTATATTGTTGTATATTTTGTTTTTGGTGTTATCTATCCCCCCTTTTGTGCCAGGAGATCACAAACTCAGTCATACAAATTTGTGAAACAGCCTTTAATATAACCTTTCACATGAAAAACATCTTTAAAAAAAATTAATGCTTCAAAAGTCTATTTACTATATAACATATCATAATTCCCTCTCTAATATCTATTTTATATTGCTGTGAAAACACATCTACTTCAAACAACTGTATTTATAAAGTTTTAGCCAAAACCTAGATTTTACAAGATTACATTGAACCTATCATGAGAACTTTTTAATTTACCTTGCCCTAATACTTATTTTTACTGAACAGAGCTTGAATGCAACATAATGTAACTCAGAGCAACCACCGTGAGCTGTTAGTTGTGGCCACCGGCTGCTAAGAGCTAACGTTAACTAGCGCTCCTCCTGCCGATGTCAAAACAGGTTTGTTGTTCACAAAGCAGTATTATCAGGGAAACAATAGGGTGCGTCCTTTGATGCGACGATAGTGAGTCCCCTGTGTCCTTGCATCCCAAAGGCATCCTGGGGAATATCTCTGTCCCACACACGTTTTCTGTTTTACCAGGGACGTCACACACCAATGATATTAAAGAGCCCATTAGCCCATTAAATTATTCGGAGAAGATGAAGGTACGTTAATGAATTGTCACATATATGTGATAGATAATCTTTTAAATGTCTACAGAAGAAAGAAAAACGTTTGAATTGTTTAATCTCAACTAAAAAACTGCTGAAATGTTACAAATACTCTATGAACTATGTGTAGGTAAACTATCCAAATAAAGTGTTCCCAAAAATTCTTGGACTTGTAGTTTGAAGATGGAAAGCTGGTATAATCTAAAGATAATCCCCTACCACTATGTTTTTACTCTCACTGTAATAGAATCTCCCATATGTGCAGTTTGTTATCGCAGTGTTAGGTGTGGCAACCCTAATGAGTGCGTTACGAATATTCTGCTGACAGTGTTCAAATTTGAGTAGTGCCTTACGACAGACAACTGGCAAACACTTCTCTTCCTCTTTATTTGAAGAACCTCTGAACAACCTCTGAAAGTGATTTAAATAAGTCAGTTTAAAAATGAACCACTGAACATAAGCCATCCTGCAGGTCCAGAGGACACTTATTACCTACAGTATAAGATGATATTTTGCCCAGTGTTTCCTCTAAGACCACTGTGCAGTGGCACACTCGGGTTAATGTGATTTGCTTTAGATGCTGATGGATGGATGTAAATGGTGAACTGAAACTGACTCTGTTAAACTGTGTTAAGGTTCATGACAGCAGCAGCTTATATGGCTGGTACACAGACAACCCACATATGTAATTTTTCATTCCGTCCATCTTTTCTGAAGGTTAACTCTAGGTTTGCCCAAATTGATGTTGTTATTTGCGCGCACTGTTTAAAGCCAAAGCTGTCAAACTAGCACTCTTTGTGTTATTGAGTTGTGATTTGTGTACTTATGATGAAAGAGCGAGCAGCAGATCTGTTTAGACGTCATGAGGCAGGCCAAGTGCTGTGGCTGCTGGATTTCCCTGCTGCTGTGACATAACCACAGCTCTGTCACCCTAGCAACAGGTACACACTGTACCACGTCTGTTCCCTCTTTTATTTATCTATTTACCCTAGACTCTGGCTAAACCCAGTCATTGATATGCTCACTGTAATATCACATCCAACTGGCATACAAGAGGAAATGAGTGTTGAGGGGGCTGTTATCCACCATGATGGATTAGTAAGGAGAAGGTGAAAGCGATAAAGAATAATCAGCACCGTTGCAGAGGGACAGCTCATTTGTTTGTTTAGCTTGCTGCTAGATTAGCACCCAGATATGGCAATGTTGCACCTTCTTAGGGAGTAGATGAGGACTGCTTTAGTCAGTGCCATCTGATCTTGCAATCATAGCCCCCATTACACAGAGCTCTACTACTCAGGCCTCCAACCTTCAGCAGTGTCTTCTTAGAAAAGCTGCAACCAATAGACTAGAAATGTGATCTCAGGCACTACTGTGTCTCCTACTCAAACGCCCACCCCCGCTCTCAAGCAGTGTAGAAATATGACTCATACTCAGGGTACGAGTGATGTGACTCAAGGTTTTAACAAAGCCTGTTGTCATCTGTTGTTGCACCTCCGCTTCTTCAGAGTGTACTACTTTGTATTTCACAGCTGTGTTTGTTTATTTCTTATTTATTTATTTATTTGGATCACTTTTATCTGACACCATTGTAACAAACGCTTTTTCTGGGGCATGAACAATTCAAGAAACAGAATACACATTTTGTAGGTAGCATTACAGTCAGCTCCAGTTACATCGATTGAACAATCCTGAAAAGAGAGAAAGAGAGAGAGAAAGTCACTTACACTATCTGTACCATACTAGTTTCACTCAGGAATGTTTTTGACCTGCACTGTGACTCATGAAAAGTAGGGCTGCACGATAAGTGAAAATATGTGATAACGTTGTTGAATAATAGAAATTATCTGTGATAAATAAACAGATATTAAAGTGTACTCAGTTCTGCCTTTCTGCTTTCAGTATACTGCTAAAATACAACAAATTGCTTTTTGAATAGAAAAAAAAATGAAAGGAAATTATTTCCAGCATTGTTGTATTGAACAAATTGAGCATTTAACCGAACAAAAAAGGCACCAATAAAAAAAAGATGGTAAACTTTTAAAGTTTTCCTTTAATACTAGTACAGTGTCACAGTCTTTTGTGACTCTGAAAATTTTTTCTATATTAATTTTAGCAGGGGCCTTTATAATAGACATAAGTTATTATTCTGTTAAGTAATAACTGTATAACAACTTTGTTTTTACTACATTGATTGTGGGCTTTGGAATGTATTTCATCCAATGTAAAATTTCATGATAGTGTTTGAGCTAATAGATGTCCTTCTACAGTGCTACATAGCCTTGTGCTGCCTGAGAAGACAAGTTCGATTTGGTTTGGTGAGAACGAGGTTTGATTTCATGTGCAGCATCGAGAGGTGGTTCTGAAAACTAGCTCGTCAGAAATGAAGCCTGTAAATGGCAGCTACAGATAGTCACGGCCGTTTCTCGTGGGTGCTTGCTACAATTTGTCACTTCTGCACAATGAGAAGATAAAGTGCAGGTGCATCTCCTCTCTTCGCCACAGGGGACACCGGCTGATGTGCTGTATAAGGGAACTATAACCCGTCTGATCACAGAGGACAGCGCCAGCCGAGCTGAGAGGGAACGGGATGAGGCACTGTCTAAAGGCCATGTGCTCTATGAGGGCATCAGCGGGCACATTCTCACATATGACCGTGAGTACCACAGCTTGGCTGCAGTATTTGTTATATCATGGCCAGCATTCATTTCATTCTGAACTAAGAGGTATTGTTTACCTAATTATAGACCTTTTTATTGCTACTCTGTTACTAGGGCAACAGCTTTGGTTCCTGTTAACTTCCTGTCAGCTACTGCATTAACAATTATTCCAACAGGAAATACAAAGGACCCATTCAGATTGTTCATGTTCTGAAGTTTGAGACAGGATACAATAACATCTCTGTCATTTGTAGGCCCAGCTTCTCAGAACCCTAAAGATGAAGGTCGAGGCCCCGGGCAGTCTGGGGAAATTCTAGGCCTAAAGCGGCCTTATGACATTATGGAGGGAGGCATCTCTAGAGGACTGCCTATGAGGGATTCACTGTCTGCTGCCAACTGTGAAGGTAAGAGGCGACCCCTTTAATCTTCTGTCACTGCCACAAAGAGCTGCTGAAAAATGTCCAGTTTCCCCCTGGTTACATCACATTAAAGTCTCATTCTTAATGAAATCATTTACTATATCTTACATCTCACTACTCCTCTCCTCCACCTCAGGTCTGATTGGTCGAGCCATGCCCCACGATAGGGACAGTCCGCACCACACACCTTATAAGGATGCTCATCACATCCGTGGCTCTATTTCTCAAGGTAGGATGATGCCTTAATATACAACACGACTGTATGATTTAATGTTCTTTCTGAAAATGTATAAATTTGAACTCCTTCTGTGGGGAGACTTTTTTTTTTTTGATGGGTATAAGCATAGCAGATTAAAGAGACACAATAAGACTGAGAAAAGTCTTAAAGCAGATTAAATCTTTGAACTGAATGTTCATGTAACTGCTTGCAAGATAATGCTGTTTAATATAGTCTCTCGTCTCTGTTTGCATTCTGTGTGTTTTTCCTGAAGGTACTCACTCATTGTGCTCTCACAGACTGTACTCTCAGTGCTCACTCAGCAGAGCTGCAGTGAAAGATAGCTTTTTCTCTTTCTTTTTTCTTTTCAAGAAACAGATTGTGCCAGCTTACCAGAACTCACCCGCTGGCAGAAGTACTTTCATGTTGATATTCATATTTATCTATCTGATAGCAGTAAAGTCAGACAACCATCTTGTCTCATCTTGCCCAGAGATAGCAGTGGATGAAGCTGCTTGAAGAACCTTTGCCGGTTCAGCTGAGCTGATATAACCCCGTCAGAACCTTTCTTCATGTCTCTCCTGTCCGTTTCTCCATTTCTCATTTCCCTTCTGGCTAAATCATGAGGCTTTTTTGATATATGCTGCCCACTCTTGTTTGAAGAGAAAGAAGATTGACACGATTTCAATATGATTTCAGGTATACCTCGTCATCTGGACCCTCAGGATGGCTACTTGAGGAGAGAGGCTAAGCAGATGAAGAGAGAGGGTTCTCCACCCCGTGGGCCCAGTTCACTTTCCGACCCAATGAAGGGCAGAGAGGCCATGGTGCCAACGGTGAAGGAGGCTGGGCGCTCCATCCACCTCATTCCCAGGGAGGAGCTCAGACAGCCTGGCAAGGAGGGCATCATAGCACAGGTATACACACACTAGCAACACATACAGAGGCTTTGCGAGCCATTGGCCACATCCACACTAATGTTTTCATTTTAAAACTCTTGTAAAACTAGAACATTGTACATATACCCGAGCGTTTTACCACCATTTTTAGAAATAATCTTTGTCTATACTAACATACCTGAAAATTTCATGTCACATGAACATTCATGAATACTTAAACTGTAAACAGTAGACAGATAGTCTATTCTGCAGTTGGTTGCTTAGGTACTGAAAATACTACAGAGATAGCTAGAAGTAAGACCAGAGATTTCTTTAGTTCATTCGGCAGTGAGGTGGAACTTTTACGGAAATTTGCTCATGAGTATATGTTAAAGCGGTCAAAGCAGCGGAAAACAGATAGAGAGTCATAGCAAAAGTAAATACGGCAGCACATCAGCATGGTACCTGGAGCATTATCCATCGCTAAAGGAAGCAGTGGCAATAAATAAGGACTACCCACTCAAGAAGGATAAAATGATGAAAGGTATGTAGATCTAGCTGTAATGTTTTTGCTTGGCACATTGCGACTGATAAATCCCAACTGGGAAGTGAACATGGGTGTCTGCGTCATCAATTAAAAAGACTCTTTTTACCCGTTCAGATTAAACACAACCTTGAAGTTTTCAAACTGAAACGGAGTCAACGGCATTTTAGGCTTCCAAAATGCTGGAGTAGTGTGGGTGCTTTGCATAAATGTAGCAATAGTGAAGCGTTTTAAAACAAAAATGTGTTAGTTTAGATGTTACTGTAATGTTCTCCACATTTAAATAATAAATTGCTGTTGTGCTCTTCAGGGAACACCCATGAAGCAGGAGGCAGCTGGTTCAGGGAAACGTCATGATGTCCGCTCCATCATAGCCAGTTCACCACGTTCCTACCACAATCCACCCTCCCACCTGGAGATGCGTGCTGAGAGGGGACGCTATGAAGAGACACCAAAAGGGCGGCCCAGTGCAGTGGTCAGCACAGCTAGCCCTATGGCCCGCTCCTCCCCCCTTACACTGGGGTCAGAGCAGGGAGGCAAGGCCCATCATAGTCCAGTAGGCTACGAGGACAAAGGCGCCTTAAGGAACCCTTACCCTGGGCCTTCGCATCGTGGCTCCCCTCTATCCAGAGAGGCAAGCCAAAGGCAGCATGATGGTGGGTATATCCCATAAGTCAACAGAGAAAGTATTGTAAAACAAGATGATTCACCCTTCACAACACAAAGAGTGTTTGTGACATTCTTTTGCTTCCTTGTTTTTACTCCAGGTTCCAGTAAGAATCCGCCTCAGGAGCGTAAAGCCACACCAACCCCCAGGGAAATGAGTGCCACCAAATCACCACTCCCAGGTGTTCCAGATCAGACCTATGAGCGTCTGCTGCAGGGTATTGGGGCTGCAGACGTGTATCGTCAAATCCCCTTAGCCTTCGACCCTGCGGCATTGCCCCGTGGCATCCCCATTGAACCAGGTACAGCCACAGTAAAGTTAGATTAAAGAAAAATTACCAGACCATGCTACCTCTCAGGTGTTTGCACCTGTTACGACCTGATCAGACCCCCGCTAAATAGTGGTTTGGGTTGAGATTTGCTGGGATAATAATTCTGAGTTGTTACTTAGTCCAATGTAAATGACGGTTCCTGACAGATGTTACCCACTCTTCATACACAGCGGCCTACTACTTGCCTCGCCACCTAGCGCCCAACCCTGCATACCCTCATCCCTACCCCTACCTCATCCGCGGCTTTCCTGACACCGGGGCCCTGGATAACCGCCAGACGCTGCTCAATGACTACATCACGTCCCAGCAGATGCACCAGTGGCCTGCTGCCATGGCCGCCCAGCGCTCCGACCTGCTGAGGGGCCTTACTCCACGAGACCAGCCCCTTCCTATGCCCTACTCTGCAGCTCCACGTGGTAAGGCTAACTGACTTGACAACACTCATTTAACTAATATTCGTTCTTAGGTTGTGTCACATCAAGATGTTTGGCAAACTGAAAGTCTGTTTTCAGCAGAGCAACTGTAAACTCAAGTGTGCTGTACCCACAGATGAAGCATGATGAGAGCTCTTACTGTTACTAAACAACAGCAGTGTTCATTTTTCCTGAATTTTATTCAATAATAGCATCACTGGAACAGAAACATGAAGAAGTGCAGTGCTGTTAGTGGCCTACTTAACCTTGTATCTCACACTGCAACTCAGGGATAATACTTTCACAAGGATTTCTATATTGCATCATCATTTTTTCTTATAAGTTTGTCCTTTCTTCCTCGGCAAGGGGCTTCTCTCTAAAGTAAATGAGGCCTTCATTCCTCACTTGGCTGTTTAGATCCTCAGCTTCTTGCTCTTTTCTCCTCTTCACTGTTGGTTTCTGAATCGAGGAGTGAATCTAGTAAAGAAACAGAAGATGTAGGATCAGCAGCTGTAGTAATGGTGGAGGTGGTGCTGGTTTGTCACAGGGACTGCCATGCCCCTTCTCATCCAAAACCTTCTCAGTCCAAGTGCCATTTTTTGCACATCGGTTTGCACATTCAGGACTTCGTCAAGGGTTAAAAACTTAAGAGTTTTTTAACCTCAGGTCCAGGGCAGTGGAGAGGATCACTGCATTTGGTGTCATTCCTGAGAGAGAATTTTCTCTCTTCCATTTCTGTTGCAGCTGCTCTGTAGCACTGAGTTTAGAAGCCCGCACAAGAGCTGTCTGGAAGGCAGCGCTCTGGGTGCACTTCAATACCCCATTCACAAGTAGAGGCACTGCTGAGATTGTTATGTATTTCTCTCCACTCATAAAGATAGTGGCACATTCAGAAGCCTTAAGGGCTGTGGGGAGCTCTCTCAGCAGGCTCCACAGGTCTGGTTTAAAATCCAAGAATCTTTTGCCCCTCTTAGTGACAGAGGGGTCGGACAGTGGTGCTGTCACAGGCCACCTTTGCTCGAGCACTTGGTTGGAGAACACGTCATTCCACCTTGTGCCTATGTCCTGAACAAGCCTGTGCTCAGGTGGGTCATTTGTTGCTGTTTCTCTCACAGCTTGTTGAAGGCCAGCTTGCTTTTCATGCCTCCGTGGTGGTGATAGCTGTGGCCTGCGGCATTTTTTTCAGTCTGTTCCATCCTTGCGAAAGCGATTATCTCAAGAATGCCTTGAGGGAAATTTCTTCAAATTTGGCACAAAGATTGACTTGGACTCGAGGATGAACTGATAAGATTTTGGTGATCAAATGTCAAGGTCGCTGTAACCTTGCATCTGTCTGATTCTCGTGATAACAATATCTCAAGAACACCTAAAGGGAATTTTTCAAAATTTGACACAGATGTCCACTTGGACTGAAGAACAAACTGATTAGAATTTTGTGGTCAAAGGTCAGTGTGACCTCAAAAAATGTGTTTTTGGCCGTAACTTAAGAATTCATAGGCTAGTTATGACAAAACTTCACACAAATATCTAGTAGGATAAAATGATGACATTTTATATCCAAAAGGTCAAAGGTCGGCTTCACTGTACATCGTGATGTTGTATAAGCTGCATCAAACACTTTTCTGGACATTATTCAGTGTCATATCTCAGGAACAGAAGGGGGAAATATTTGGTCAGATACTTAATTGGTGACACTCATCTTGGGTGCCCATCTTGAAACTGTGCTGATTGTATAGATCGTCTGTGCTGTTGAGGGGATATTGGGTACGAAGAATCCATGTTTTCACAGACATGGATGTAAACTGTATGAGAATCTTGACTGTTGTGTTGAGGCATACAACCACAGAATGGTATTTCTAGTTTAAAAACGTTCCTCAAGATGTTTTGCAGCCCCAAAAGGTTTTCCAGTGTTGGGTGCTTCAGTGCAGAATTGATCAGGAGTTGCAGGGTATGGTGAGTGCAGTGCACAGAGGAATACCCCATGCTTCTGCTACAGCGTGTTTGCTGCAGCCAAAAAATTATCACCATTGTCATGCAAAATGGTGATAATTTTCCTAGGAAGTATTTCAAACCTAGCTCCTACCTCCTCTAACCACTCTGTGATATTGGATGCCGCAAGTCTGTCCTGCAGTGGCATGGTGCTAAAGGATACTAACACCCTGTCCTAATCATCTTTGATGTAATGGTGTGTGATGCCAAGGCCAGCTCCAGTGGCTACACTTGTCCATACATCAGTGGTAAGAGCAACTCTGCTGTTGTTGGCTTTTATTGCAGTCTACACTTTCTGGAATGTCTCTTGATATTTCCTCCCCGTCAGCTGAGTAAAATTGGTCCTTGAGGAAAGAGTGAAACCAGAGTGGAGATTGTTGGCCATTGCTCTGAAGCCATCATCTTCAACCAGTGAGAGTGGCCTCATGCTGCTTGTTATTGTATGCATCGTGAGGTTTGTTTTGTTTTGTTTTGTTTTTTCGTAAATGAGAAAGACAGTATGAGTAAGCGTAATAGCTTGCTAGGCTAATATTGGCTAATGTTCCCACCTCTGCTCTGCTCTACCACCACCACTGACGTGAGACGTCATGCAATATTGAAGTAAATTTGACTTATTAGAAGATTCATGCTGCATTGTGAGCAAACACTGGCTGTATATAGCCACACCACGTGTCTAAACTTGTTTCATTAATTAAGATTTTGTAGTAACTTCCTGCTGTTGAGTCCTTTTCATCCACAGCTCCAACATGTTACCATGGTGCTCCTGTGCCATACAAGATTGGTTTTACATAGTTTGCAGCAAAGGCACCTTTTACTCAAATTTAATTTGAAGTGCTCCCGTACTATAGATGATTTTGGTCAAACTGTTTTCTCTGCCTCCACCATGTGTCAAGTGTTTCAAATGTTTGTT
The DNA here is from genome assembly GCA_019142605.1 of Cephalopholis sonnerati. Taxonomy (NCBI): domain Eukaryota; kingdom Metazoa; phylum Chordata; class Actinopteri; order Perciformes; family Serranidae; genus Cephalopholis; species Cephalopholis sonnerati. The sequence goes on along the minus strand of JAGQAX010000007.1, from coordinate 12,936,838 downwards.
TGTCTTTTTTCCTGAAGTGGCATAGCCAGCTCCACAACACAGCGTGCAACGACATAGACCTAATCAACTATTTTTATAATCAAATTGTATCAATTTCATAGACTCGTCGTTGTAGCCCTAATATATGTTTTTGTATCTTTAGTTTGGTCAGATTTTTTTTTTATTATTTTACATGTCCAGCTGTGGTCGTATGTGTCTGGCTCATGCAAGTTGTGGGCAATTAGTAAAATTAGTTAGGGTTAAGGTAAGAAGAAGCTGCTGGAGACAGAAACATTTTGAAATATCTGGCGGTTGGTAGTCGTCACTGTCTGGAGTCATTTTCATTTATACTAGCAAAACATCAGATAAATCTAACTCGCAATTATCATCAATTTGTCCTTAGAAAATGTAATTCAAAAAGTTGAATTGCATTTACGTTGCTGAAATGTTAATATCATTTAGAGTCAGTGAGGGAACAGTGAGTGAGTTTTGTTTTCGGTATAATTTAATGAAGGAGCAAAGAAGTGCACATTTTTACAGGAACACGTCTTAGCTCATTCTTATTAACTTTGTCTTGAAACACTCATTAAGCACAGTCTAATTAAATCCAACACTGTTCTCTCATTTTATTGCTCCGTAATCATTTACTTGTGCAAAGACTTGCCTATTAGTCAGTCCATTTTTTATCTTTACCTGAAGCTCATTTTGTTAGTATTTATTAAAAAGACATGTTTTTGTTTTCCTTGCATTATAATATAACCTTTAAAACCCTCAAACCAAGCTGAACGATAAGTTGTGATGTGGACCAACATGAGAACACTGTGTCGGGCTTAATTTATTTCTTATCCTCCCGACCAAAACATTTCTGGAGCAGCTATCAGGGTTTTCTTTACCCTTCTCTTCTTTCTGTCCCCTAGGGATCATCGATCTTTCTCAGGTGCCACACTTACCTGTCCTGGTCCCTCCCTCTGCAGGGGCAGCCGGCTCCACAATGGATCGCATCACCTACATCCCCGGGGGAAGCACCACCTTCCCTGGCAGGCCTTACACCACCTCCCCCATCTCACCTGGTACAGTTCATTTTACAGAAGCAAATTCACCTACAGATTAAATATGTTGCACTCTTATTGTTTTTAACAAGCTCTTATTTTCTCTTTCCCTTTTTCTCTGCAGTTGGGTCCTCGCACATAAACAAGATGCAAGGTGCATCTTCAGAGCGCGAGCGCGAAAGAGACCGTGAACGCGACAGAGAGAGGGAGAGGGACCGGGAGAGAGACAGGGAGCGGGAGAGAGAGAGGGAGCGTGAACGCGACCGAGAGAGAGACCGGGAAAGAGAACGGGAGAGAGACCGTGAAAGAGAAAGGGACCGGGACAGAGAGAGAGACAGAGACAGAGAGCGTGACAGAGAGAAGGGCGGGTCTCTTGGAAATGTGGAGCATGCCCCCATCTGGCGACCAGGTATGGAGCAGATTGTTTTTTTCATTGTTATGTACAAGTTTAAAGTAACATACTGGCTGCGTAAATATAGTGTCAGGAAAGAGTGAGCCATTTTTCAAATAAAAATGAGTCTGTTTGTTCCTCTCAGGTACAGAGCACAGCTTGGCAAGCAGTAGTAGCACTAGTGTGAGACCTTCCTCCCAGCCGTATAGCCACCAGCACTCCCCAGTGTCCCCTCGCACCCAGGAGAACGTGCAGCAGAGGCCAAGTGTCTTGCACAATACTGGGGGCAAGAGCCTTTCTGTCAGCGAACACTCCAGCTCATCCGTGTTTCGGTAAACTGCATTTTAGTACTAGGACAAAACAAATATTTTCCTGGGCTAATTTCTCACAAGCTTTCACATTAATGAAAACATTTTCATGGTCTTGTTTACTAAGCATGTTTTGTTTCGCTTGCCAGGTCCATGTCCTCAGGGCAGGCCCGCTACCAAGGTTACCCTGGCCACCTCCAAAGGACAGGTGTGCCCCCTGAGGCCTACCCACCTGCCATGGACTCAAGTGTAGCCAAAGAGCAGAGTCGCGAAGGAGGCAAAAACAGGGGCGGTCTACCCAAGCACGTGCAGGACCACGGGCCTTCCAGTAAATCTGACCCCAAGCTGTCCTGCCCCAGCCCAGGAGGAATGTACCCTGGTTCCTACCCCTCGGTTTCAGGTCGGCCCCCGCACCTGATGCCTCCCCAGTCGGATAACCCTCCTGGCCGTGGAGAAAGCGGTACACCTAGTAGGGAAAAGACTCAAAACAAACCGATGTCCATTCAGGAACAAGAGCTCCGAGCACTCGGTAAGACCACCATGACTGCGGCCAACTTCATAAACGCAATTATTATGCGTCAAATTTCTTGTGAAACGGGGATGGCAGAGACGGGCTCGCTTGTTGCCAGCAGCGCCACTGATGGTAAGACGCTCTGGATCCCAGGGTCCCCCTCATCACCCAGACCCTTCCCCGTCAGTCTGTGGCCTATTGCACGCTGTGGTGGTTGGCATTATCAAATCAGCCCAATTCATTTACATTTTTTTCCTTCAATGCTATACTTTTTTGCTTTTTTCCAGTTTTATTATTAGTTTTTCTTCACAGACTTAAAGACCACCAAGGCTGCCCTCTGGAAAACTAAACACCTAGCCTGTCCAAATTGGGCCTGACTGGCTGAGATAAAATGAAAAGAGGCAGTTACTCTGATAGAGCATTGATAAAATATTAATGTCTAATTTTCCATGAAGAAGATCCTAGGTGTCCTTTAAGGTGTCATTTAAGGATAGCTAAAGATGGTGGGACATGATGGCAGAACATCCTTTGCTGCTTATTTTCATTTTCTTTTCGTAGAGGATGTGACTTGAATTTAAGATGTGGCACCCCTCCTCCCTCCCATTCGGCTGCTTACTTTAAACAGAATATTTCACCACATGCAAGTGGGCATGACAAGAATATTTTAGACACTTGAAAAGGCATTTCACTGCAGGAGACTTTTATACCCTATGTTAAATGAGACATGCAGTGGCTCTACTTCACTACTGCATGTCTCTCCTGTAGATACTCATAGAGCTATTTGACAATGACCACATGTAACCCAGATGACTAAAGGGGAATAGAGAATTGGTGTGACGGTCCCTTTCATTACACATTATTGAAAGCCCTACCAACCACCAAACAGACTCCTGGGGTCCCAAAGAGCACCGGTGTTGCACAGAAGGAGGGTGAGGAAGGGAGGGACGTGGAAAAGACTTCAGCCATCCAGGGGGAGGGGGGTACTGCAGCTTCTGCCCCCCAAAATCTCTGCATGTTCCTTTTTTATGGCTCACTGTAATTTACGCTGATTTTTTTTTTCCCTTTGTTAATTTTTTTCCACACATGCCAAAGCTCAACACATCTTTCTCAATCAAGCCTCTGGGAGTTTGTTCGTCATTTGGAATGTGATTTTGTTTTGTTGTTTTCTGCCGTAGAGCAATGTGTCACATGTGCATATATTACAAGCCTGTGGGGCAAGTGACAACTGCATGCTGAGTTCAAATGAGTGTTGTGGGTTAAAAAAAACACTTGTATGTACAGAAGTCAACAGGAAGCATGCTGCTCTAAACAGACAGACAGACTAATGCTGCATTCACATGAAATCAGGCAGACTGTAGACAGCAAACCGGTTGTCGTTTTAGTGGACATGAGCAGGTGAGGCAGGTGGAGAATAAAAGCAACAGTAACTGTAGACAGCAATGCTGCTCAAAGTTAAAATATTTTAGCTGTTCCATCCTCCACAACCAGGATGTTACATAGCTCCCTCACACAAGGAGATAACATGGGCAATCTGGACAATTACTGGACGTGACTAGAATAAGTACATGAAATACTAAACATGAAAGATCTTAGGTAAAATATTTTATTCCATTGTTTGTAAACAATACAGTGTCACTGTTGCAACATATCATCTTGCATGTTTTGTTTTACCTTCCTGCCATTCTGTCAGACTGTTTGTTTGTTTGTCCTGTGCTGTCCGAAAGGTGTATTCAGTCTGCTGTCTACTGTCTGCCTGATTCCGTGTGAACGCAGCATTATTGATATCATCACATTGATGTTGGCATGCATTCACAAACTAGTAGACAGGACCACAAGGGAAATGCAGGCTATTGTAAGCCTTTGCTGAAATGAATCCAGTCGTTGCTAGCTAACAACAAAAACCACAGCATCCTGTCCCTTTTGGGGACTCGTCCTCTCTGGGGGTCCATACAGTCAGTCCTGCCTCCTGTGCTCAACTTACATCATCCTCTCCTGAGATAAATACTGTAGTGCAAGAGTTGTGTAAGAAAACATAGTGGGACATGATGCACAAGGGGAAATGCCTTGAAATAGGCTCATAAGCTTCCACTGTGTTTCAACAATAATTTCTTATATTCATGGCTAAACATTAATGGATCTATCTTGAGTTAAGTGTTGTGTTCTTAATATTCATAGAATACAGTAAATGCATTTCTATTCTTCTTGTCTCTAAGACATTACTAAAAAAAATCTGTTCATTGCAGAAACATGGTCTGGAGTAAATCATCTATAAAGTGACTTTCTCTGACTTCTTCATTTTTGAGTCATTGATGCAAAACCAGTCAATTTTAGCATCATTTCTGGTCAAAGCTCAGCCTGCTTGGTCTGTATGCAAAGAGCTCATTATAAATAATTAAGAGATCTGAAGTAGCTTGTCACACACACTGTCATATAGTATTTTCGTAGGAAATCTTGTCCTTTGAGCTTTCATGTGCAGATGCTACATGAAATGTTTAAATTGCACATCAACCATAAGTCCTGATGGATGGTCAGACATTTCTGAATTATGCATGTTCTCATTAGCACATTTTTGAGGGCTTACATTGTGTCTCCAAGGACTAAAAATGAGACTAACTTTTACCCATGTGTGGATGTGACTTTTGCCTGTGTGTGTGTGTGCGCGTGTGTGTGCATGGGTGTACATGTGTGCCTGTCCAACAGCTCAACAGAAGATGGAGCCACACGTCCTGTACCGTCCTCCGTCTGAGGAGAGACTGTCTCCAGGCCAACAGCCCCCGTCCCCCTGCGTTAAAGGCAGCCAGAGGGTGGTCACCCTGGCACAGCACATCAGTGTAAGTTGCAACTGCATCACAAGTGGCAAAAAAGGCACAATAACATAACTATATTCATATCTTAATATTTATGTTGCATGTTTCCTTATCATTTTTAAAGTGCTGAACATTATAGGTATGCTTAGTGTATGCCAGACAGTGTTTCTTACATGTATATGTCTTTACATAAACAGGAGGTGATAACTAAAGACTACACCAGGCAGAGCCAGCAGCAGCAGCAAAGCTATCACGGCTCTCCTGTCCTGGACTTGACCCGTCCACCCAGTGCCTCCCAGCCCCCACCCACCTCACAGGAGTCTGTGCAAGGGTCCCGATATCCAGAGGGCCTCGGTGGGGAACGCAACAGAGACCGGTAGGAATCACTGTCAAACATGATCACTCTGGAAAAACTGAAATACTGTTGAATGTATTGGGCACTGTCTACCACATATGCCTCAACCCTTTGTTGTTTTTGTTCATGACAATTGTCAACAATTCACCAAGGAGTCACTGATTTGGATCAATCCATGCTGTAACTCAATGTCTCTGAATTCTTTGCAGGTCTCCTCCTCAGGCCAAGACATCACCTGTCAGTGTGTCAAATGACGGCATTGAACCAGTGTCTCCTGCAGGGGCCAGCTCTGAACCTGAGGGCCAGGGAGGGGCCTCCTACTCCAGCGAGCAGGGAGAGCAAGGGTAACAGCTCACATTGATCTCAACAGAAACGGCTTGTTGCAAATGTTTTGTTGCTTGTATTAACGTAATTGGGTGAAGTACATGAAAGCCAACTCAAGCTTGCTACATATAACCAAACTTTGTTGTATATGTTCAGTCAGATAGTTATAGCTTGTATAATATTTAGTTTAGCAGGGCTGCAACTAATGATTTTTTTCCATAGTCACATGTTAAATGATACAAGACAGGCAAACATCTATTAACAACAAAAAGATTATTTACACATAAATAACAGCTCCACCTTTAGATGAGATTCACCCTCACATAATGACAGGTTGAGACATCTCCTTTATGTTGCATGGAGGTTGGAGATAAAGTAATGGGCTTTCGGAGAATGTTGGTAGTTCCCATTTTTAAAAGTGGGGCCTTACAGGTGGGCTGTAGTTCTCAGGTAGGCAAGTTGTCCCTCTGGGTTTACTGTTGGAATGATGGTGTCCAGGCGGGCTGCACAATTAATCAAAATATTATCAAAATTGCTATTTAGCTGAGTGCAAATATAAGCAGCATCAATTAGATGGTGTTATCTGCAATCGCATTTGTCGTGGTTTACCCTGAGTGACAGGATGAGGCACTCAAATACATAATAATACTTTACTGATTATAACAAATGTTTGGTAGCTGTTGTAGCTATACAAATAATTTAAACAGGATTGTTGCTTGCAAAATGCTGCTCAGACATGCCAGTTACCACATTTATATGCATAGAAAAGCAAGCTTTATCTCTAAAGAAAGACATTGTCTATAGATATTTACATAACAGCAGTTTGCATCTAAACATCCAAACTACACTAGGTATATTATGGCAACATCACAGGGCTTGGTTAGTGTGTGTGCTAACCTGCCTCTTCTTCCCCTTCCTGCAGAATGGGCTCCCGCTCCCCTCCCAATGCCTCTCAGCCTCCAGCTTTCTTCAGCAAGTTGACTGAGAGCACCTCTGATATTGTGAAGTCAAAGAAACAAGAGATGATCAAGAAGATGACGGTGGTGGGAAATGAGGGTGGTTTCAGTAAGTGCGATCTCATCACAGGCCCGAGTGCACGATTGGAAATTGTCCTTAGAAGAAAACCCTGCATGTCTTTTAATAAAGAGAATGTAGTTTTAAAAATAACCCCTGTTCCCACTTTCAGATGCTGGTCAGCCAGGAACAGAGATTTTCAATATGCCGGCATCTACAACTGCAGGTAATCTTTGTAAATCTCATCAATTATTAAATTGATAAAAGTGAGAAGACAGCCTCTCATCACATGATATTGGATCTATGTTGAGGGTCAACACGCGCATGCATACTGTTGTTATGGAGCAGCATTGTGATAGTGGCTTTATGGAAGGATTGTTAGGCCTTCAAATCATTTTCCAAACAAAAATAACTTTGGCAAGCTTCCAGTGTTGGTCCAACCTCTGAAATACAGCAAAATGAGTCACTGCTAGTGTACATGCTGCAGCTGTCTGTTTATTTAATGACAAGGATGACATAACTACACTGAAAAACATCATTCACATGACAAAATATCCGTAATATCATGTTGACCAACTGCAGGGAGCGGCGTTTTGAGTGAGAGCGAAATGACAGTGAAAAAGTTTTAAATTGGTGTCAATTCAGTTTTGTTTGGGTGGCAAACCTGCTGTTGTACCTTTGTGAACAGGAACATTTTGACTTACATTCAAATACACCGTTGTCCAAAGTCCAGCATGAAAAACCTGGACTTAACGAAGAATTGTTAAATAGTAGAGCAGTGCATTGTACTACCTAAGGACGTCTTGCAAATGGCAAATTGCGGCATTTTCAAATACCCAGGCAAGGTAGCAGTTTTCCACATCCCCACCCAGATCCCAAACATTGCTTTCTCTCAGCAAACTAACCTTTTGTCTTCTCTACCCGACTGCTTGTTATCACAGTAGAGCTGTTGTGAAACATGTAATCGTACAAGGTCCTGTGGTGGTGTGAAAGGTGGCGTTTACACAGGAAATTAACTTGACCTGTGTCCGCACATGACACAGACAAGCAAATTGTTGGGGCACTTATGACATAGGATTCTTGGGAGAAGCCATAAGAGAAATGTGTCCCCTTCTCTACCCTATCATCCTCTGGGCAGCCTCTAGGAACCACTAACCTGCAGTATACAGTGCCCACAGATAGACTAAAAAATGACTGAAGATGTGTCACAGCTGTTTTTTTTCTACTCTTTCTGTCTCTGTTTTGTCTCTTCATTGCTTATCTTCCTCCTGATATAATTTAATGCTGTGGTTGTGTGGCTGTCATTATTCTTCCCCCCTCTTTGTACTCATCTTGTTGCTGTATCATTAGTTTTATTCCCTCTCTTCTTGCATATGATTACACTCTCTCTAACTTGTTTAACACTCCTTCCTTTCACAGGACCTGTGAGTGTCCGCTGCCACCCAGCTCCAGAGACACCTGGTAACTCAATAGGCCTGGAGGCCATCATAAGGAAGGCCTTAATGGGCAAATACGACGAGTCTGAGGAACGCTCTCCATCCAACGCTGCTAACCCGATAGCTGCTGCTGTTTCTGCTGGTATGCCTGTAGCTGACGGACGTGTTGAAGACTTTTTCTCACAAGGTGCGACATACTCAGACACTTCTATTTTTTCTTCACCCCAGTATAGTCCGTAATGTGCAGTGTCCAAAGGTGCAATTTACAGGCTTTCACTTTAAACTTCAACTCACTCCCCGGGTTTGCACCAAGCTTTGTATTAAATCTTTTATTTTCCTACAACTGACCTTAGATCACCAGGCAGGGATCTCTTGGCAGTTAAAGATCAAAACATATCTTTGCCCTTTCTCTTTCAGCACCATTATCTGCCTGAGGAAATCTTTTTTCTACTTTAATCCACTATATTCAGTGAGAGCCTCTTTTATAATTAGGCTTGTATGCTTGTTACCTCCGCCAACGAGGTTACGTTTTTGGTTTGGTTTGTTTGTTTATCAGCAGGATTACAGAAAAGCTACTGGCACAATATTCATGAAACTTGGTGAAAGGGTGTAACATGGGTTAAGAGAGCACCCATTAAAATTTTCAGCACTTTGGAAACACAGATACACAAATTATTTTTCATTTTTGTTGACATATTGAGATAGGGCATTTGGCCTCAGCAGAATAAATGTCATACATTTTAAAATCTAGTGGATGTTAGTAAAGTTCAATAGTAACAAAACATAGCCAAGAAGGAAGAAGTGCAATGACTCATCTGGGATACACATGTAGTTGCTCAAACTTCATACAGAAAGCAGTCATTGTGGAGCACTCAGGGACAGTGGTTTCATGGGAGAACCAGTACAATAGTAATAACAACTTTTTTCTCAAACTAAAGGGTGGCTATGGAAACTTTAATAAACACAAACACATATCATGCAACTAATTATACTCTGACTCACACATTTCTCACACAGTTCTGCTAGTTTTGGAAATATATCTGCACATTGCATATTAGCACACTCCATATTATAGAAAACTGGACTAGCGGTGGTCTGATGGTCTTGAGTGCCCTTCAAGTAACTGTTGTATTCAGTCTTTTTCTTCCTCTTTTAAATGTTACAAGTTAATTCTTTATTCAAGACTTCTATGAAGTCTTTTGTAAAAGCATACAGCAGGTTAACGCTGTGCTTCGTATGTTTGCAGGTGGGGGAAAGTCCTCAAAGGGCAGTGGGCGCTCTAATGGGCGGAAGGCCAAATCTCCAGGACCAGGTCTGTCAGGGGGTGAGAGACCATCCTCTGTATCCTCAGTCCACTCTGAGGGAGACTGCAACAGACGGACTCCTCTTACCAACCGTGTCTGGGAGGATCGGCCTTCATCCACAGGTATAAACCCCTGTGTTAGAGTCTGATGGATTTCCTGTTAACTGATTTGATACAGTATCTGTTGAAGTGGTTGCCTGGAAGGAGGAAATGTCTCGAACTCATCATAACAATTCTGTCACTCTACTTTTTGCAGGTTCAACTCCAACTCCCTTCCCTTGTAACCCGCTGATAATGCGGTTCCCCAGTGGGACGGTGTCCGCTCCCTCCCCCTCCTCTGGCCAGCTGGGAGGCCAGGGCTCAGGGCCAGGACCTGGGCAGGGCCGGTCCTGGGAGGAGGAGCCCAAGCCTCTACTCATGTCTCAGTACGAGACCCTGTCTGACAGCGAGTGACCCAGAAACCTGTCGTACCACAAGACCCGTTAACAGTCAACCAACTCTGTGCTGCTGCAGCCACACACACACACATACAGACACCTGCTGAGGCATCTGCAAACCTACCCACACCATTCCACTCTGCATTTCCTCCGTCAGTTATCAAGCAAGGATTGTGTCCTTCTCCTTTCACACACCTGAGACGCCAAGCAGCGACGAGCTGAGACACTGCTGCTCCGTGTGTGCGTGTGTGTATGTTTGCACTTACGTGTTATGCATTCACTCCAGGACTACTCTAAAGGACGAATCACTTTTTTTCAGTTTTTTCTTTTTTGTTTTTGTTTTTTTTTTTTTACTTTACTACTTTTCCTCACTGGCCTTATCAATATAGACACATTGACCTGCACCTTTTGGGTGTACTGCTCTAATGTGCTGACACTTACGTAGAAGGGACTCTGAGGTCGTGTTGTTGGTCCGGTCAGGAGCCTGAGGACGGCTGCTTGAATGACAGATTTTGACCGCAGATCTGACCTGAGAGCAGCAGCCCTGCACAGCGAGGACCTTCTCACGTTTCTACACGGTGAACTCCAGGTGCAGACGGCCTGAGCACTGCTACCACTACAAGAACACGTGCGAAGCAACGGGAGGAGAGTCAACATCTGTTTTTATTTCTTGTTTTGGTTCTTTCTTTTGCTCCTTTAAATTCAGTCAGTCCAGTCCTGTGTTTGGAACGTGAGCTGAGACCTTTAGTACATTTTGATGGTGAACTTTTGATGGTGTCATTTGTTGTCTATTATCTGCAATGATGTATCTTTTTTGGGGTGGGGGCAGGGGCCAGAGATTGTTATGCGGGAGGGTCATATCATTGGTTTACAGGGTAAACATGCTGTTCATTGCTGATGTCGTCATATATTGGGGGGGTTGGGGTGGGGGTTCCTGAGGAAAGGCAAAGGCCTGTTGACTTCAGGCATCCACGTGGGGAGAGAGATGATTTGCCAGATGGATGGCACTGAAACAAGTGACACTTTCTCACTGTTTTTATATTAACCATGTCTGTGTTTGTTGAAACAGTTTTTGGATATTAAGCACTTAGTTGTCAGTCTGTTCACAATGGCATTTTTAAGAATCTGTGTTTCCTGGGGCAGGTTGAAAAATGGACTCAAGAATAGCATAGAAACCCCACTGTGGAGGTATCCTTTAACACCTATCTGTTTATTTTGGTCTTGCCACCGATATTCTTTATGGCTCCCACACTCAAAGCGACAATCACATTTTAGTGAACGACGACTAAGCCGCTTCGAGCAGGTGCAGACCAAACTTAAAGCTGCTTAAAGGCAAACTCCTCAGCATTACATGGAGTTTGCTCGCATTGAAGAGGTGACAAAAAAGCCATCTTTCTATGACCCTTGGTCCATGGCGGTGTCAGCTTCAGCTGGCCCGCTAAAATCCCGTCTAGGAGCTGTTGTGACGGTCTGACCTCTGACCTTTCACTGCCTAGAGGAGGAGCTGAGACCCAACTCCTCATCCAGGCAGATTTTGTACAGTTATGAGATATTCCTAGTGTTAAGTGCCATTTATTTTACATATACAGTACTGAAGTTACCAAGTGACGCACAACTTTTCTTTTAGCCCCCCATGACAGGGTTTATACTGTCCACGCAGGGAAATCTGAAAACAAAACAGCAAATGAAACGTCCTCTTTTTTTAAGAAAAAAAAATTGTGTGCATTTTTTCTTTTTTTTTTCCAAATCCATCACAGCCTTAGCTTTTAACCTTTTCACTCATTAGATTTATCTTCAAACCAAGCAGTGTCACAGGGCAGCTTAGCTGGGCCTGCATCAAACGTTTCTCCACTTTGACATACTTCAAGTGTACTTCATTACACCCCCTGTGTTTGTGCTGGTCGGAGGAAGTCGAGGGGAAGGCATCAGAAAGCATTCTGGTAGTTTTATGTAACATTAGTTGACATGTTCTCACAGTTTACTGCAGTATTTTAAAGGTCACCCTCTCTGTAAATGATGTGAAATGTGTCCGGCTTTTGACTCTGTGCAACCAGGGACGAATTCTGTCCTCTGACTGAACACTCTGAAGCGATGGCAGTGAGATTGTTTAATGGTTTAGAAAGAATTACCTCTCTATCTTTACTTCATTTAGTCACAGTGGATTCTCACAAACATGACTGTTATAGGACTACCTCCTCTCCCTCCTTCATCCTACCTGTCAGTGCAGAAGCATCCAGCATGCCACACCTGCAGAAAACTCAGCCATGTTTAAGGTCTGATTTTTTTTTTTTTTTAATCATGGCTGATGGAGGGTTTGTAATTTCATCAGGAAACGGCAAAAATACAGCCAGGCTTTGTACATTGGTCTCTCTGCGTGTATATCATTTATCCACTGATGATATTTAAGAATGTGACGGTAAACAGACTAAGCCATATCCAGCTGTTCCCTAAACCGATGACGGACTAATGTGTTGTTTTTAAAAGTATACTGAAATGAATTTTAACATGCATCCATTTTTTGTTCTTAAGAGTTTGTTTTGATTTCAATCGTGTCACAAATCTCAAAATAATCATTCACAAACATGAAAAGATAAAGTTGATTTCTGATGTGTTCCCTGGACTGTCAAAGGGGGGGGGGGGGGATTGACATAAACAGTACATTGTTCAACCATTTTGTGCATAATGATTTTTTTTTTTTATTATAACCCACTGTATAATAGCAAGGATTGTATATAAAACTGAAGAGATGTAAATATTTATGTGGCTTGCTTCAAGGTTGGTATTACAAAAAAAAAAGAAAAGAAAAGAAATATTCACATGGTTAAAATTCTACATGCCCACCAGCAAGCTTTGTGGATAGCAGTGTAAAAATGAAAAACAAAAAAGACACTGCCTTAATGTTTAAATAAAAAGCTTATTGCCATTCATGGTCTCAGAGTCTATTTTATTGGTGTGTGTTTGTGTTGGATTTCTGTGTTCTCACACTTTGTTTTATTCATTTTGCCCCGCAGTGACGTCTGACAGGCCCAAAGTAATGAAGGTCAAGTACCACCAGGGGGCAGTAAAAGCATATTTTAATCAGTTATACATTGACTATGACTGACAGAATTCTGAAGAAGACAATTTATCACTAATAATTTTGCATAAAGTGAACATGATTAAATAAAATACAGTCCTGACCCTTGTTAATGCTGCAGTTACTCTCGTGTTGAAGTACAGAACTCACTAAGCATTAAAACCACTGCCAAGTGAAGAGAGTACCGCTGATCATCTCATGACAATGCAGTTATTTGTGCTGGGAAATCTTGGGTCCTGGCATTCATGTGGATGACGCTTGACAAGCATCACCCACCCAAACACCTTGGCAGACCAAGTACACGCCTTCATGGCAACAGCTCTCCCTGATGGCAGAGGTTCACTGAGCAGGACAGTGTGCCAAACCACACCACAAAAATTGCTCAGGAATGGCCCAAGGAAAGTGACAAACAGCTCAAGACATCGACCTAGCTCCCCGGTACCCCAGATCCCAATCCAAACAAGCATCTGTGGGACATGCCAGTACCCCACATCTCAGCCCAAGGGACTTGAAGGATCCACCGCCAACCACCTGGTGCCAGACACCTCAGGATACCCCCAGAGATTCTGTGTTCATGCTGCTCAACAGGCCTCCCCATCTATTGGACTTATCTCTGAGGTACTGGCACATCCCACAGATGCTCAGTTGGATTGGGATCTTGGGAATTTTGAGGCTAGGTCCAGGCCTTGAGCTGTTTGTCAAGTTCCTTGGGCCATTCCTGAGCAGTTTTTGTGGTGTGGCATGGTGCATTGTCCTGCTGCCATGAGGGAGTGTTCTTGGTTTGCAGTGGTGTTTAGGTGGGTGGTGTGTGCCAACTGGCATCTACTTGTACATGAATTCCAGGACCAAAGGTTTCCCAGCAGAGGATTACATTGTAATGAGATGATCAAGATTATTCGCTTCATCTGTTAGCGGTTTTAATGTTTTGGCCGATCGTTGTGTTTGTTGTACTAATGTGCTTCTCGGCAGCCTCTCGTATGGTCAGACTGCATGCCTGTAATGACCCCCTCCCCATCCTTATAAAGTCATATACTTATTAAAGTGTAGTATACTGCTTCTAACCCATGAAAGTATTTTATTTTGTAGCCTCCACAAATGTCTTTCTTTGTGGTCTTTTGACAGAGTCAATGGTTTCTCTGACTTAAACTGAGCTTGCCGATCAGATCTTAATTGAGATAAAGAGCAAATTTGGATGAGTAAACCATCTCAAAGGACATCAGAGAAAATATTTATGTTGTTGGTACTTCTCTGTGCTGCTTTAATTGGAGGAGAATCTTCATGAATGAATAATTTATTGCTAAGAAACTTACTGAGAGTCAATATTCAGGTTTCCTTTGCATTTGAAAGAACAATTTGGGCACTGATTTCCACAGCCAAGACTGCATCAAATCAAAGTGTGTGACCCGTCCCTCCGTGTCTGGAGAACGTCATCTTTCTTTCAGACGGCTAAGCAATGCTCTGTGATCAAAATGAAGCAAGATATGTACTCAACACAACAGAATTAGGGTTTGGGAATTCTTTTTATTCATTTAGGATATACATCTTTTTAAATTATTTTCTTTGATCAGAACAAGAACGATGATTGACGTACAAAAATATAAAGAGAATTATGAAGTGCCTCGATGCCACATATACAACAGGAAAATATTTTACAGTAACAAAATCAAGTGTTAGGAAACACAAAAGCATCTCACATAAAACCACCAACGTATTTAACTTGACACCCACCAACTTTCTCTCATCATTCTCTGACATTTCACAGACCACCTACACATAGCAAAACTCTCCATCATCTTGCCAAGAACTTTACTGTTCAGTATAAAAAGCCATCTTCAAAACAATTTCCTCATCTTATCAATGTTTCTTTTACAAGAGCAGATCTGACATTTCTCCTCTTGTTTTGCTACTTACTGTTCCCTCATTAAAACCCAGTACCCATCTTACAGTACTGTTGCACCACCCTTTGTGCCCTCCACGTACCTCCTACCCTTACACTAACCTGGAGGGTATTCCAAACTATAAAAATATCAAGACCGCAAGTTCAACACCTCAACTGAAAATTGGGAATACACATTTCCAATGAAGGTAAAACTGATACCCATGAAGATCTGAGGTAAAGTCTGAAGTTTCAATATTTGCCATGTTCAGTAATCTAAATATATATATATTTATATATACTGGATACAACAGACACAGAAAGAAGTCATAAAAACGCTCAATAAAAATCTATTTTACATCTTCAACGGGGAAATCTGTTGTGGTTTCACCGCTCCACTTTTTACATGTCATTAATTACAGAGGGGCGACAATTTGTTGATGTCTGAAAACAACATGAAACACTCAGCTGCACCAGCTATTCGTAAATCCAGGCCTTGTCAAAATGTAAGTGTTTATAGAAGACAAACACATCACTAAATTTAAAGTTAATATATCACACCAAGTAGTTGTTATAGAGAAATTAGTTAGTATGTGTAACTTCCGGGTGTAACTGTTAGCTACTGTACGTAACGTTAGATAACACATCCAGCTGACGTTAGCTTGCTAATAGGCTATATGAGCCATTTAGAATAGGGCTGTCAGCGTTAACATGTTAATTGCAATGCGATTAAGGTCCTAACATATGTTTTTTTTTCTTGGTGTGCTGCTATTTTGTCCCTTTGATGCACCCTAGTCAAGCCACCGCAGCAGCTTCCTACCAAGTAATGGAAAATAACGACACCGCTGCACTTTTGAATAGCTCATTTCACTTCAAAAAAACTAAAAAAAGTCAAAGGTAATATGCACCTTGTGTCAGACAGCATTAAAATATCACCAAAGTACTTTAAATTTGAGCTACCACCTATGAACTAAGCATTTAGTCTAGTCTTAGCTCTACCTTTAAGTCATACAGGACAACACTGCTGTAGCACTGATTTAATAGAAATAAATCTAAAAGTCAAATAAAGTAAATTTCTTTGCATTCATTTGATTCCCAATCAAGACACTCAGGTGAGAACTGCTTTTTCTTGTTAATATGGACTTTAAAACTGTTCTGAAATGCAAGTCAATGGAATTTTAAACATGCGATTAGAAATTTGATTAATTACAATTAACTATTGAAATTCAGTGATTAATTGTGATTTTTAGAAAATTTTAGAAAACTGATTCATAGAATGAAGAGAAAAGAGGTAATAATATGATGGAAACATCTGACCTGGCATTTGGGACAATCCAGAAGTTTCAATAGAGTAACATGATTTAGTAAATTTCTAGTCTGAAACTATCGAATAGTTAGCCTACCTCATGCACAAACTTGGTTATAGATTTACGAATAGCTGGTGCCTGATCCAAAACAGTGTTAGCCTTATTTTAAGAGGCATTTGAAACATTAATTCCTTGTAGCACGAAACCATCCAGACATATGCAGTTGGAAATAGTTCTTGTTTTTATGTTTGACTCTCACAGATAAGCAGATGAGTGAACGCCACAGTTTCAGTCCACTTTGTGCAGTGCCAAGAGTGACAGAGAAGTGTTTTACATTGTCACTTCCCCCTGATTGTCTCATTTTTCTCTGCCCTTGTGTGACAAGCTGCACCATCTGACACCAAAGCAGGTTAAAAACAGTTACACTGATTATAAAAAGCAAACCAATACCCACCATGCTCAAAGGCCCTGAAAACATGGATGTTCTCAATCATCTTTTAACAATGGATAATGTGGTCCAGATGAAGCAGATTGACTGAGTTTTTAAGTGTTCAGCTCTTAATAAATAATGGATGTCCCCCCCTCCCAACTTCATTGATTGTTGCTCTGCAGCCAAACAAGCTAAAAACCTGTTTAACAAAACACCATTGACTTATAAACTCAACCAAATTACTCAGATTAAGTCTTAACAGACATTAGGTTTAATATAAAGTAAAAACCATATCTTTGAATATTCAATGTTACAAACAATTTAAGATTTGAAACCCAAGCTTTCAGAGGCTTTAAATATCTTCCTTTTAAAATGATTCTCCAGGCAATCTGTTGTTATTGTGCTGTGATCCTTCTTTTCATTAGTCTTAATTCTACAGAGCACTCAGCTGAATAAACAGGACACCTTGCAGAGTGTGGAGGGTTTAATTAAATGCTTGATCAAACTAGACAGGCTGCTGTTTGTGTGTTAATTAAAACTGTAAAACAAAATCAAGTGCTCTGTCTCAAAGTGTGGGGTTACTACAAAGAGATGAGTTGTTCAAAGTATCTTTGGTCCAATTTTTTTTTTATATGCAGTACTGACACCCCCCCACCTGCAATGCCAAGTCCACTGGGAGGACTGCGATATATAGAAAACAAGTGCAATAAAGCCATATTAGAAAGCTTTGCATTGGTGTGACTGGGTTTGCGCAGGCTCGGCTGAAATCCACCACACGTGTTATCTCGACTTTTCTCTACATACACAGACGTTTACAGTCTGTACCTTCACTGAGGTTACAATCCAACCTGAAAAGTGAGCAAAGGCCACCAATTTGTCAGCTCTTGTATTAAATAAGACATTAACCATTGAAGTGCAGCTTTAGACTGCCGGAGGACAGACTCCCTTTTTAAAGACTGCATCAGTAGAAAGTCTAAAAAAACTCAGGTGAAATGTCACTAAAGGGTTCCCAGAATTTCCTCCGTGGCGAGAATAGATGAACAGAGTAGGGTTTTTAGGGGCTCCGGGTACTACTTGAAGTATTTCCCTTTTGATACAGGGCCTTCCCAAGTTCCTCGTCCTCCTAAACAAACATGATGATCACCAGGTAGCCCTCTCCCAGTGCGGTCTGGGCCCTACAGGTCCTCTGTGTAGATGATACAGGGACTAGTGTCCTCGCTCGACTCCAGCTGCACTGTGGAGACAAACCAGCGGCGGGAGCCCGTGGCGTTGTAGTTGAGCGTGGTGCGGTAAGTGTTCTTGGCGTGTTTCGGGTAGATGATGGTGGTGCTCTGGTAGCTGATTGGCTTCTGCCGTGGCTCCAGGTACACCTGGGACTTGTAGCTCCTCCAAGTGCAGTTCCGCACCGCCACTACTGTCTCGCTGAAGGAGGTGGCTGTAGGGACGGGGGCGCAGTACACCCGGTCTCTGTAATGCTTGTCGGAGTCGTACTTGACCTCGGAGTTGCACCTGAACAGGAGAAGGTGAGAACTCTTTAGAAACACATCTGAAAAGGATCACTAGGTGGCAGCGTTGACAAGACAATACTGATGAAAATCAGTGATCTGGGCTTCATATTAAAACAAATCTTTATGTGTCAAAGTTCTCTTACTTGATTTCCTGCTCTGGTTTGGGGTTGACCTCGATGCTTTCCCCAAAGAACACAGGGTACATGCGAGTCTTTGGGTCTGTGCCCGTGGAGTTAAGCAGCAGGTAGGGCAGCTGTGCAGAGGAAACACAATCAGGAGTCAGTAAAAAAATCTCACAAAAAACATCCATGAACTGCTGAACTGTTTGTAACCAGCCTGCCAACGTGTCCATTCAAAGAATTCCAGTAAAAAATCCCAGCATGGTTGGGGGTTTCAGCAGAGCCAGCAACCCAAATTAAAAACACTGCAGTCCCCACCCTCTCCAGGAAAACACGCGCCTTGATCCGCCCTCATGTGTCCGTGGCACGACTATTACTACAACAACTATTAGACAAGAAGCACAGCAGTCGGGGCAACACTTCCATTTTAATTCAGATAATTACACAGTGTGGGTCCAGCCAAATTAAGTGTTGGTGGTAAATCTCTTTCTGGCTGGCTGGAGATGTGTGACCCTGACACAACCTGTGTCTGTGCGTGTCTGTGTGTGTAGACTGAAAACAGGCTTACAGATGTTGGCCCTGCAGTAGTTACAGAAACGCTAAATGCGCTTACTGATATGAGTCTCTAGAGCAGCTGGTAGCCAGACTGAGTGGAGATGATGCTGTTAGAAAACGATAATGAGGTGATGTTGAAAGATTCTCTTACTGCCTGCCAGCCTGCACAGGGAGGTCAGAGGTCTCATGGGAACAGGGTTATCAAACTGAAAGACAGTCTGTTAAAGGTCTACAACTAATGATTATTATCATTATCAATTAATCTGCCCATTATTTTCTCAATTAGTCATTTCGTCAATAACATGACTGAAAATAGTGACACATGCTCATGTTTCATTCAGCCAGCAGCTCAAAAATACAAAGCTATTCAGTCTATTATCATGTATGACAAAGAAAAGCATCAAAGTCTGACATTTTAGAAGCATTAAAACCTTAAAAAATTTCTAAAATGATTATTCAATGATCACAATAGTTGCCAATTTTCTGTCGATTGACTACAAATCGAAACTAATTCGACTACGGTCGAAACAATTAATCGAATTGCAGCTTTAGTCTGTAATGACACACACATGCTGTGCCTTCGTCATACTTCTTAAATCTTTTGTAAATTATGATTTTTATGGGTTCAGATTATCAAATGCACATGTAAGGGGGTGTCTCTTCTCCACAGGTTTATCTTAACCTGTGGCCTTTGTCACCACTGCACCTGCTTCACCCATTAGAGCTGACGTGGAGGCACAGTCTGATGATTTCTGAGGCGGAAAAGTACTCTTGAAACCACAATATTAGCTTCAACTGCTGCAACTAATCCTTATTTCACAATCCATTAATCTGACGATTATTTTCTTGATCAATCGATTAACTGTTTGGTGTATAGAGTACGAAAAAAAAAATCATTTTTTCTTTTCTTTACTTTTTTTTTTTTTTTTACCAAAAGTCGCCATAAAAAGAAACATATTTCAGTCAACTATCGCATGACACCACTTTTTGTTTATTTCTGACAAGTTCAAACTAGGTAATGTTTTGCATTTTGCTTAAAAATCCCTTAAACAGTATCAAAACTTTTGAAAATTGACTGACTGAATTTTTGTTTAACCTCTAATAACCTCCTGAATGCATAGCCATAGCTTTCAGGGGGGGGGGGGGGGTGCAAGGGACATAGCCCCCTTAATATTTAGAATATGTACATTTGCACTCCCCCTTACAAAACATGAAAATATAAAAGGACAAAATTAAAGTTACTTACACCATATATTCATGCAGAAAAGTGACAAGTTGTTGCATAAAAATCACCAGAATGCAGGAAAGTTAAGTGTTTGACACTCAAAATTTCAAACCCTGTTTGATATGTGCTCTCCTCCAATATTGAAACGAAACCTACACCCCTGCCTATATGAATAATCTAATGAACAATATATTAAGGTCCAGTTAACCAACGCTGAATTCCACAAAGACATACTTAAGTTCCTGTAGAAATCATACAAATGTTACTGCATCAGTTTTCATGGGATTAATTCAGTTCATCTGTGTTAAACAGTGAACGACACCAGATGAGATACAGATACACTGTATTCAACTAAATGTAGGGAACAGGTCTGTTTTAGTGCTGACCCTTGACCTCTGAGTGTTCCCTGTAAAGCCGTAAGGGGACAAACAGATCTGCACCAATCAGAAACACAGATACTGCCACACACACTGTGAAGGAAGGTTGTAATGGACCGTTTTCTTTGCATGTGTGTCTCTGACCGATCTGAATCAAATGGCACCCCAACCACTACTCCGGCACCTCTCACATTACAGAGGGGAGGCTGTCACATGCTGTGCTTTGGCCACAGTTAAGCGCACATGCCACTACAGGGGACGAGCAAGTACAGGCCAAGGGCATAGCAGATCGCCGTGTGAAGCTCGTCTTACCTACAGCCTACAATCATCACCACACACTATCTGAGCGGTGGAGCTGAACTTGCACAGCTGCTAGTTTTGCCACGCCAGACTGGAAAAAAAAAAAAAAAATCTGCAGGCCGTTTATTCTCTGCTGCTGGTACTTGGTGAATTGAAAAACTGCACGACTATGTCTTTACCCATGCTGCACCGGCATGGAGAGCATCCCAGGTATTTCTCCACGGTGAATTCTGGCAACTTCTGCAAAGCAAACACTCGTGAATGGAGGGTAGGTCACCTCCAGGGAGGCAGTGGATCCCCCAGTATGCACACAAAGCATAACTCCCCCCACTGGAAGCACATTTCTGCCCAGGAAAAATAGTCTGCAGCTGAGCAACCCACACAATGTACAATGCACAATGCAGAGCTGCTGAAACGCCAACTCAAACACACTTTTCCAACTGCTGGCTGTTTGGTGAAGTGAACTGACTTTACATCCTGTGTTTGCAAGGACGTTAATGTAAGAGCATCAGTATCACACGGTGAGGCAGATTTAGAAAAAGACATTAGATCTGTCTCCTATCTGTCCTCCTGTCTAATCCACCGACACTTGACCGGTACCCTTGAACAGGACATGCACACAACTCACACAGCTCAGAAACACCCAAGACTACATGACCACACTCGTGTTTGTCATGCATCTGTCCCCCTTCTTAATTCGTTCATACATGCAAATATAAGAATAATTATCCCACATCTGCATAAATTTGACCCAGGTTTGAAAACAGACAGGCTGTCTGAGGGTTACTCCACGTTTTATTTAGAAGTGAGAGGTCATCAAACACTTATGCAACGCCCTGCAGCCACTCTAACAAGCCCCTGCACCCCAAAATAGAACTTCAGGATTGTTCTTAGGTGGCATACAAAAACAACACATAAATAGATTTGGAAAGAAAAAAATCAAGCACGTGTGCCTCCTCTCGTCCTGCTAACAGACATGTAACTTAAAAATCTCTATCTGATGGAGGGGTTTGATTCATTCCAAACACACAGGCCCACAGACGGCAGTCGAAACACAAGCAGGAGCAGCTCCCTATCAGGACTGATCTTTAAAAGGAAAACCACATAGCAGAGCAGTCCTACTAATCTGAACCTCCAGAGGATTAGAGGATCTCTCTCTTTCTCTGTTTCAGGCTTCAGCAAACCAATGTCACGCAACTCCCAGGATGCAGCGCTGCATTTCTGAGGCCTCCCTCAGACACTTTAAAAGCCACCTCGACGTGTGCAGACATGTTTGTAAGACTGTTGAAACTGGGAGTGACTTGGAAATGATTTTCAATCAAATCAGCCTCGTCATGAGTGACACAAATCGCTGCCGTGTGTGTGTCACTGAAATGCATTTGGCACAACATCAATTATCATTAGTTTCCATGGAGTATAGTCTACTATGTGTAGTATCACGTCTGTCCTCAGCTGAATAAGTGCTAAAATGGGTGTACTGACAGTTTGCATGGCCCATTTAAGGAACAGTTGTTGCACATGTTGCTGGAAATATCATGTAGTTTCACATTTTAGATTTAATTATCAGAAAAGTCGTAGATTCCTAATGCCTATAGGCTATTTTGATTTTTCAGGAAATAATTCAAGGAATTTAAAAAAGTGCACAACTTGTGAACGTTAATAAAAGTTAAGGACTTACTGTTTTGTTTTTCTAAATATTTCAGTTTTATATACGGACTTGCCAGTGTCCGTGTTGGTGGTGGATATGAGCTGAGACAGAGACAGATATGTAATCGTGTTCTTATGAATAGGCACACTTTTCATTGGTGATAGCTGTCATCACACAGGTCCTGTTTCTACTTTGTCTCTACTGCGGCCACATCCACAGACATGGTGAGTTGAACATTAATAAATCCAGCGGGACCCTGGCTTCCAGATGCTGGTGTATTTTTAGCTTTAATCAATCATTTATTTTTCATTCATATGGAGACTAAGATCTATCAACTTTATGGTATTCTCTGCAGCTTTATTTCGGCTTTTCTCTATTGTCAGCCTTTCATTTGGTGATTTTGGAGTCGATGCTCGCAGATTGAGTGAGACACATGGGGGGCGTCAGGTATCAGTGCACAAACTACTAAGAAACAGTAACACAAGCTAGACACAATGTGACTTTCAAACCTCAATGCTCAGGTTAATATTAATGTGATGTAATCTGACACAGATGTTCCCAAGTTGGGGGTTGGAACAAGTTGTCGATTACACACAGATACGTCACAAGTACGGGGGAAAAATGATCATGAGTACCAATGAAAGCCTTTAACAACTGTTAAATGAAACAATCTGAGAATGAGCTATCTCTCTGTGGTTAAACAGCTCGCCAGTCAAACACATATGCAACCTGTGAACAAGTGTTGCAAGTGGTCATTGCTTCACTTTAAAGGGGTCACATGCCAAATGGGTTGGGAAAATCTAATAAACAACTAATTTGCCTCTCTGTTTATTTAAAGTGGTTCCAACAGAGGACACAGACCTGCTGCTGGTGGCTTATTTTAAGGTTTTATTGAGCCAAAAGTCTGGCTTACATACTGCCTGTGTCTCATTAAGATTCTTCAGCCTTCTAATGGGCGTAAATGACATGAGAGACCTTGAAAAAGAAGTCTGACCCAAACCTTTCATGACAGCCCCCTCATGTAAATCCATCACAGAGCATTCCCATGATTTTTACTGTCTATCTTGTGAGACAGAAACCTGATCACACTAGTCATGGTGTACACACCTTCACTCAAATGCTACTGAGTGAAGTGTTATAAAGCTCTCTGTCATCCTGCTGGGAGCCCCTGGAATCCTGGCAAGGACCCCTGGGAGTCCCTGGACCCCAGTTTGGAAACCCAAGCGGGCTTAATCAACTCACTGACCCTTAGGACACCATGTAGTTAGAGTCCAGCTGATGCACCAGAGTGAAAAAAGAAAACATTTTAATGGCTTATTGAGGGCTGGTGACATCTTCAGCACAAGTGCAACATCAGAAGTTTGCAACTAAGGAATTTCTGACAGAGAGAGGGAGAGAGAGCTTCCAGATGTTGTGTGAGTGGGACTGAAGTGAAATCTGTTTCTGGCCAAACACTAAAATGCTCTCAGATTTTCAGTTTCTCTCACAGCAGCGTCATTATTTAGCCATTAGGTCTTTTTATCCTTTAATTCAGTGTGTCAATGAAGTGACTGACTGCAAAATTACTCTGGACACAAAACAGACCCGAGTCCCTGCTTTCAGATTACAAAATTGTTTCAAATCATAAAGTAAATAAAGCGATATGTTTCTTACCAGTTTGCCTTCTCTGCTTTCCTTTTTATAATATCCATGATGGCTTTCGACGGGCGTCGTGCAGCTGCCGGAGCGCGACTCGATCAGACCCGGAGAGAGTGAGCAGAAGGGCGGACTGGGGCTGGGGGGCAACCCCGAATCCGGACTGTCGAGCAGCCCTTCCCGGTTCTTTCCTTTCAGGCTATCATCCATCGCTTGTAAATGTAGGTGCCCCACCATTTCTGGGACCACTCAAGTCAAAAAAACACCCCAAAATCTCACCGACAAGTTGTAACGCTCCGAGCTGCTGCGCGCTCCTGCGTCAAGAAACAATCCTGGACCAACTTTTTCAAGATGACTTCTGCAAACAGAGAAGAAGAAAGAGAGAAAAAAATCAGGAAATATGCGTTTAACCATTGCCCATACACTGTGGACAAAACACAGAGTGATATAAATTCTGTTTTTATTTCTTTCAAAACTTTACTGTACCTGTGCGTCGCGAAGTATCCACCTTATATATATAAATATATTCCAAAATAGCCGTGAAAATCAGCCACAACTTTAAAACAAATCAAATCTGACACCAAACTGAATTATGAGATATCCTTAATTCAAAAACACTGCACAAATATGTAGTTAAACTCGCGCAAAAACAAAAAAGTCGACCGTGCGTCTGGCACCGATCAGGATGAGAGCTCCTCTGCTCTGCTCTGACTCTCTGTGTTGGTGTGTGTCCGTGTGTGTGTGCGCTCTCCAGTGGAGAGCTCCTTCTTAATGATCCTGCCAGGCTTTTTTTTTCTGCACCTGGATCCAGTCCAACCCTCATGATCTGGATCACTTCCATATACAACCGACAGGGGCGAGCACGTCCTCCTCGCTCCTGCTGTACAGTCTGCCTCAGTGTTCATGAGCAGCATCACTGCTGAAGTGCCACCCAGCAAGTTATCCAAATTGGTTTGCTAATATTAATATTTATAACTAGCAGTTAGTTATTACTTGGTGAGAAATTGACGATTAAATATTTACCTATATTAATAACAGCAAGTTATTACATAATAATAATAGTGATAAAACTATTGATAATTAGTAAGTTATTAATTAGTCATTCAATTTGGCACCGTTCATAATTAGTGGTTATTAATTACCTATAAAATAGTAACCAGCAGTTAGTAGTAATAAAACTATTCATAATTAGCTATTACTTATCAGTTAATTATTTAAAGTTGATAATATGTCACTTCATCAGAGCAATCAGTTAATTAGCAATTTGTAGTCACTGTTCTTCTGAATTAGTAAATATCAGTTAATAATGTATCAATATTTATTATTTAATTACAAATTACTTAGTTAACATGCTGAAGTTAAAACTGTTTTCTTATCATCTAATTTGTTTACCATGACATTTTGTGAGAATGCTCCAAGGATGATTAACTGTATTGATATTAATAACCCCATGACCTTTTCTCTATTGGCACCCACAGGGTTAACTTTAGGGACTTAGAGGTGGCAGAAGTGGCCAAGACGACAAAACAATAAAAAGTCAGCCAAAGGACGAACCAATACTATAAACTAATAATAATACTAAAGACAGATTCAATTAAAATATGGCTAAACATAAGCAAAACAAAAACAGACAATTAACAAAGGAGTCATTTACCAAATAATTGACTATTTTGCCGACTTTTGCCAAAAATAACAGATTCATCAATTGAGATTTCTTTTGCAGACGATTCTGAAGAAGATGTGAAATAATGATTGCATGAATAACTCTTATTACGAGTGAACTCTGATAGAGGTTTGCCCAGGATGGCTTCATAAGAAGGGTAATACCAATATCCCAGTTGATGTATGGACACAAATGGTCAGCCAGCTCTGTAATGCAAACCACGATGATGAGTCAGTGTTTTTAATTTGGTAATAATTCTCACAACACTGAAATAAACACAGTCCAACATTTGGAGGCACTGTGCAGATGCAGTCGTGTACATCAAATCCCCACAGTCATAAAGTGGTTAAAGGTGACAGAAATCATCTAATCCTGGCTTCAAAGAGAAAAAAGTATTGTGTCTAAAATAAAAACCTAATCTCAGTCTCAGTTTTTTTTTTTCAGAATAACATTCATCAAGCCAAATATCAGCTTGTCTTCCCTATATGTAAAAAGTCTGACACAAGCCTGAGTGAGCTGAGACTGCAGGCAGACTGTTCATGAAGTGCATCTGAGAGAGAAGCTCCAAAGATATACAAAACTGTATCATCTGCATAACAACGGATATTAGCTCTACATGCATTAACATGTTAATTATTTATGTTGACACATTTTATTCAGTCCTGAAGCTCATCTCATGACGACAAAAGGATTACACATTAGCTGGATGACTGCACTGAGTAAAACCCAGAACTTCTTCCTGGAATACTGTCCACATACAGTTATTCAGAAATCATCCAGAAATTACCCAATGTTATTCCAATGTAATCCTGCTGTGTGAGAAAAACTCCCTGATGTCAATCCTTGTTTAGTTTCAGTCATTTAAGAAATCACCAGTGGGCTGCCTCTGTGGAGCAGTTTTGTTTTGTTCAGAAAGTATCTAGTCACTGAGAGGATTATTAAAGGATTACTTCAGTTATTTTTTCACAGGGCCTGTGTGTGTATGTGTCTCTGTGTGTCTGTAACCATCCTGCCTGGTGTATTTCAGGACTGGGTGGAGATGGGTGGGAACGCTGTGCATCCACCAGTTACTAAATGAGTGTATGGTGGTGCACACACACACAGACACACACATACTTACACACAGAGCAGACAAAGCAGACCTGAGTGAACAAATGAGCAGACAGCAGTCATCACAGCAGGCAGAGGAGAAAGAATTGAATCCTTGTTGATGGCTCCCTCCACAAAACGTCTGTTCTCTCTGTTCATACAGTTACTCTTACCAACAGCAGCTCTGCCAAAAGGGAAATCAGAGCATAAATAAGAGCCAGTGCAGTGCTGCACAGAGCTGACTGTGTGTCTTAAGTGGTTGATTGTATCTTTGATGGTCCACCAGCTCTCCATGGTGATTACCACAGATTGCCAGGAAATCATGCGTGATGTTTTTTGTTTTTTCAGTTCTCATAAAAACTAAGATAACTCTTTGTTTGCCTTTGTTGTCTGAAAGATATACTTAATTGCATGCCTGTTAAGCTTGTGCAGCTGTAATCTTGTTTGCTGAGAACTGTTTTCCCCTCCTCTGTGTTATTGTTTTTAAGCCGCAGCAGGAAGCTGTGGAGCGGTGCTGGGAGTTTTACTGGCGTTCCCCTGCGTCAGGTGTGTTTTTGTGTCATCATGTCCATCTTAAAGATCCCATCATGTTGATCCTCAGGCATTCGAGGGATTAGTGTTGAGATCTGGTACAGATTAGCTATAAAACACTGGGACACAGATGATGAGCATGTTTGTGGGTTTAGGCATGTCTGTGAGCACGCCGGCGGGAAGCATTGCACAGTTGCAGCCTCACTGAGGGGAAAGACAGAGAGCTCTAAAAATGACCAGAGTGACCATGCTGGAATATTTTGGTATTTTATACATATAGGCTTGGTTTGGTTACACATCTGCTCAGCTGTACGTGCACACATTAAAGGGTCTGTTCATCTAAATGGCAAATAAACAAAGCACATTTACCTAATGCTTTGTAGCATTATATATAGTTTGGTTTTATTTCTTTAAGTTTTCATGTATCCATTTTTTATATTTCAGCCTCCACCCCAATACAGTGAAGGCATCTAGAATTTGTGCTTCTTACAGCATTAAGGAATTACATGAAAAACTCAAGTTTAAAATCTCTTCTCTGTATCAGTGACTATATTAAACTGTCAAAAGTTTCCATTGCAAACTGTGACATTGTTTCTATAAAGAAACGTAGCATTTTAATTTTTAGCTGCGGCCAGCAGCTCTATAGATCATTCTGTTGGTTGGTTGGTTGGTCCATCCACAAAAATTTCCCCACCCTTTGGCAGTCTCACTTTTTGCCCTAGGAGGCTAATAGTTGGTCTGAAGGTCAAGCGTGTGTGTGTTTGTGTGTGTGAAGCTGTGTGTTTGTGTTCATGCCAATTGGCGAAACTGGTGTGGGGGTGGCAATGGGCAATTCACAGACTCAGTGTTGCCAACTTGTCCACTTTCTCGCTAGATTTACTGACTTTTCAGACCCTCTTAACAACTTTATTATTCAAGAAGTGACTAGCAACAAATTTAGTGACTTATTCAGACCAGCAGGAAAAAAACAGGAAAAATGTTATATGTTGTAATTCATTCCTGTGCATGTTGTTTGGAGTAATCACAGTCTACAACTCTCTGCCACCAGTGTGGGTACGTCTTCCCCCTTCTCTCCACTCTCCTTCATGCTGTAGGTGTGAGACAGGCAGGAGGAGAGGTGATGACATTTGACCTGGGAGTTCAGTTGTCGTGAGTTTCTATGGTTACACTGAGGCTCTTGCTCTATGGACTGGAAATGTGAGAAAGTGGTGCACTATTTTTGCATTGAATCACTGTCATAATTTTTGTTTTATTTCATCCTACACTTTAGTTTAGGGCCAAAGAACTTGCAAAACCTTCAGTTTGTTTTCCTGTCAGGCTTATAAGCAAATATTAGCATGCTAACATGCTAAACTAAGATGGCGAATATTCTAGGTACCTGCTACACATCTGCATGTTAGTACTGTCATTGTGAGCGTATTAGCATGCTGATATCAGCATTAAGCTGCACTGTTCATAAGTAGCCTACAGCCTCACAGAGCTGCTAGCATGGCTGGAGACTCTTAAAGGCCACGTAGACCAAGAACGATAACTGTGAGGTGTTTTCAGACCGAACAGATGTGGGAACTCCCTGACAAGAAACGCCCACTGGGGAGCTCCACCAAGAACGACACACCTTCAGGGACTTTTTTTCTGTTTGCGTTCGCATCGCTGATGGGAGCGCTAAAGTGATACAGTGTAAGTCAGCCAGTGGTTGGTATAGCAACGTCACTTTTGCTTTGACGAGTCAACCTGGCCTCACTGTCAGTCTATCTGTCCATTTGTTCATTTTTTTCCCTTTTGAGCTGTTGTTTGTGTTTTGTGTTGTCTGTTTTTTTTTTTTTAGATTATTTTTTGGGCATTTTTGTCTTTAATTGATAGGACAGTCAAGTGTTAGGGGGGGGATGACATGCAGCAAAGGGCCACAGGCTGGATTCGAACCCGGACCGCTGTGGCAATAGCCTTTGTACATGGGGCACCTGCTCTATCCACTAAGCCACCGGCGCCACAGTTCACAGAATGTTATCATTCAATGTCATTCATCAGTCTGGGTGCTCACATTGTTTTAGTTGTTATTCTTGGTGTGGACGGCCTTGTAGTGTTGTTTAATATTGTGAGAGAAATCTCAAAACATGGCCAAACAAAACCAAAACTGAGTACATGGCTTGAAACCTCAAAACAAAGTACAAGAAATAGTCTTTTTGTTATCTGGAGGAACTGGCCACAAGAATAGCAACGAGACAGTGTTACATTGACAAAGACAGACAGGCTATTGTGTCATTCGTATCACAACACTGGTGTTTATCACTTGATGAAAACTGCTTATCTTTGCAAAAAAAAAGTCACATTATTAGCTCTATGTTTATTCAGAGCATGTGTTGGACACATGTCACTTTTACTGTAACACGCAGTATCTTTCACATGTTCATATCTCCGTGTCTCATGTGACAACATTCACACATAGAAAGACAGCTTTATTTCATTCACCCCAGACACTTTTATGTTGTTTTTTTATTGTGCATGTGTCAGCATGCATCACCTTGGGTTTCACTCTATTAGCAATACCTGTTTCGTATCACGAGGGAGTGAGTTTATCACCAAACTGCTCACATTTTTTACAAACAAACATTAAGTCATATTTTGACCAGGCTCAGTTGATGTTTTCTCCATGTGCTCTCATCCATCACAGGTCAGGGAGATTAATTACTCTTTCAAAATCATTAATTTTTGAGATAGCTGCCTGCATACCTGTTTTATCCTCCTCAGTCATTCAGTAAAGTTGCTTTGACACTGTGTATTAAACCTATGACCTCTCCATTATAGATGGTTGGTCTGGGACATTATGAAACAGACACCTTTACCATTTGGCCAAGCGGATGCGTCCCCATTATGTGGGAGTTGATTGAAGAGTTCTGCAATCAGGATTCTGTTCCTGAGAGCTTTGAGATCCCAGGAGGCTTTGAGGCAGACACAGAGGGAGGAGGACAGCCAAGCCGTCTGCTGATGATTCATTTTTTAGTGCTCCATCATCCTTCCCCCTCATAGGGCAATCACTCACATCCTGCCACACACACACACACACACACACACACACACACACACACACACACACACGCACACACAAAAACATGAGAACACAAACATGTTTTTGTGCACAGACGCAGAAATTCACACACACACACACACACACGCACACACACATTCCTGATCTGCAGAACTCTCTGGCTTGGTCTCACTGCATTCACATAACGTTGCCAAGCCAGCTGTGCGAACTGGGTCTGGAAAAGAAGGGGGGTAATACAGGTGTGTGCGTGTGTGTGTGTGTGTGTGTGACTGTATGTGTGTGTGTTTGTTTGCATGCAAGAAATCGAGTGAGACAAACAGACAGACAGAAAGAGTACACTCATTTCGCCCCCATGACCGATTTTTCAAGTCTGTGTTTTCAGTCTGAGGTACACATATTTTCTTGAGGTGTGCAGTGTGCCGTGCACGTTGGCGTGTGCACGGGCCGTCTGGAATAGCTCTCAATGTAAACAAACCACAGAGAGGCCAGCCTTGGCAGGGAGGTTGTTTTGAGCCGACGGGGACGTCACTGTGGTTTCCACACACAACGCTCTTCTTCAGACTTCAAGCCATGAATCGTCTCCATCTCGCAGATAGGTGACCATTCTCCAGTTTGCTTTTCACACAATGTACACATAAACACTAGACACTTGTTCAGCCTTCTCACGTGACCCTCACACCCCTGCTCTGTTCTTCTTGGCCTGTTTTAAAAAGAGTTATGAGCATGCTTTGACTTGATGATGGATGAGCCTGACAGACTCTAAATATGCCATCCAGACCTTCCAGTTCAATCCATAATGCACCTCACTTCTCTGGAGCCTGGCTGCATCTGGTTTTAATGTGTGGAGACCCCTGCCTGGATGGAGAAGACAGTCTGCAACTCCCTTTCTATCACCACCAAAACGTTTTTCCTCCCTCTCTTCCCAATCTCTTTTTATACAGAGATAGATGATCCAGTGCTGCCACCAATTTCAACATCACCAGACCACGTCAGACCTGAAAACAGCTCTAAATGATTGCCTATAAAATTACTCACTGGGTTATAATGTCTGTAATGTTACTCTTGTCATGTATTCAAAGTATATTGGTACACTTGTGACCATGCACATTAGGAAATTTTACTTACTTGCCTCCTGACTTCAAGCCTAACACTGCTTTGAAAGTAACGTGCCAGAGTTTGGAATAATAATTTAAGCACTTTGTTAAAAAAAAAGTCACTTTGCTGAACTGATACTGTACAGTAGGCCTACTTTAAACTGATATAATTAAGTATTATTTCCATCTAGTTATTTTTGTTACTCAAGTGTCTAGGGTGTCTGCTCTCACATACAAACAGTTAGCAGTTTAATGGAAAACGCTTCAAGTAACAAAGCTCAAGGACCAAATGTGAAGAAACAAATTAAGCTACACTTGCTAACTAACTAGAATAATCATCTTCATTTCACCAAAACATTTCTAAAAATACTCCCCAGCCTCAGCTGTACTTTATATTTAATGCTCATTAGCAAATGTTAGTATGCCACTGCACTAGACTAAAAGAGAAACATGGTTAACATTATGCTGCGTTCCATTTGCAACAGGACGTCAGTGAGTTCCCAGTTGGAAATTTCAGCTGGAACACCTCTGAAAGTCAGACTTCCAACTGGGAAAGTAGAGGAACCTCACCAATCCCAACCACAAAATCCAATATGGCTGCTCCACACATCAACAGCACTGAAAGCTGTAGTAACATACTGTTTATTTGCAATTCTATTTATTTGTGTCTCATTAAAACAGTCCTGTCCAACTTTTATCTAGGACATGCTACTACAGTGTTTGTATGTGAAAAATACAGAACAATTCATTGTTATCAACTGGTATTGCTAACAACCTCTTGGTTTTCTGACTTATACTGCAGCAGGATCAACTCGGATGCAACCTCATTCCCAGCTCAGACCTCTAATTTCCGAAGTAAATGGAATGCAGCTCTATACCTTCAGCATGTTAGCATTAGTTGACATTGTGAGCATGTTAGTGTGTGGACGCCTACATAGAGTCCCACAGAGCTGCTACTACGACTGTAGTCTCTCTGTAGTAAGCAATGCTATATTTCATGGAGTAAACTTAAGAAGAAGTTCTTTTTTTTGTTGTTGTTAGGATTAACAACAAAAGTGGCTTCAAACTTCAAACCAGGGAAGAGTCATATTTTCTCCTCTGTCTGTTTGTTAGTATTAAAGCCTATTTCACAACATTCACGGTTTAGTTTGTATTAGTTTAAATCTTATGGGTTTCTATCAACTGCAAGTGAGCGTCTTGGGTGAAAAAGTTGTTGCCTGCATGCTTTCCACAGTTTCAACAGCTACAAATCATTGCCACTGATCCGGCGGTGTGTTGCTCGGTGCAGCCTGCACACTCTGTGACCTCCTTACTGAGACCTCCCCGAGGCTCCACAGCTGTTGGTCTTGCATGCTAGCAGCTCATCCACTCTCAGCTGTAATCAGTGATTCACCTGCACGCAGCTTCCTCTGACATTTTCACTTCCTCACAGCTTTGTGTGAACAGTCAATAGGTAAACACGACAATGGGTTTGTTTAGCAGCCAGGAATGAGACTGACTGTATTTACTGACATGCTCAGACCACGTGTGTGTGTATATCTCTATATCTCTATATATATATGTGTGTGTATGTGTATCTATATTCTGCTTGGGTAAATATGCAGAGGTCATTAAAACACATGAAACGTCACTAAAAATCGACTTTGTGCGCAGACAGTCAATAGTCAGTCGCTGGTTTAGGTTCGGTTGGTGCACTTGAGTCACAGATCTGTCAGACAAATACCAGGGAGCGGGAGTGTCAACAGTATCTGCCCTGAGAAAAATGAAATGTGGACAGAGATACAATCTGTGCTTTGTGTCAGTTTGTCGATTCTCATCGTTATTTATTGACTAAACAAGGTGTACAGTGGTCACAGGGAGAGCCAGGCTCAGCAGGACAGCAAACACAGCCATGTGAGCCGAGTCGAAGAAGACAAGAAAGGTCACGGCAGGGGTAGAGGACGATGAGATAAGAGCTGTTTATGTTACTTGTCCCATTCATCTCCATTGAGACGCATTCATCTGTACACTTAGAGAGAAAAGGCCCTGCCCTTTGCCCTGCTCTCTGTGCCTGTAGAGCATAAACAAGTCCGACTCTCAGGTCCTGACAACAGCCCTGCCTGTTTGCTCAGAGTGTTTACTCAGGACTGTGGTTTGGGTTTGAGTGTTAGCCGTGCACAGGTAGTTCAAGACACACAATCAAATGCAACAGTTTGAGATCAATGTCAACGTGACAGCAGCTCACCACAGTAACATAATATTTATTACCCTGCAATTAGACCAAAGTGATTCAGTTCACGGTGTAGGAAGAACAAACAAGCTGCGACTTCCTCTCCAGTGTCAGAGGGATTTATTCTCGGCAATATTTTTTCACCATGGAGCTTCCTCTCTGCTAAGTCTCCTCTGCCCTGGGGGATAGTTTGATCTCTGGCTGGTTGATACACCAAACTTCTATCTCCCAGTGATTTGTGCTTCACTCAGAGTTCATGACTTGTCTTCTGCCAGACTGAAAGCAGCTCTAGTGCTCTGCCATCAGGGAAGCTTGTGTTTCCCATGGTGCTTTGTGTTTGCCTTCTTGCCTGCAGGGATATAATGACAAGCGTGGACCACCCATGTCTGCTTTGACCTGAATGTTATTTAAGGAATTCCCCCAGCTTCAGTGTGTGTGTGTGTGTGTGTGTGTATATGTGTGAAAAACCATAAGCTTTAGTTTATGTTTGCACACTAAGCCGATGTGATGAGCCTTTATTTTGAAAGGTTGACATAAAGACTTAAAGCGATCACACTGTAATAACTGATGATTGATCATTTTCTTTCTCATTACACAAAACAAACATTTATTTAAAAAGTTAATGTGAATATTATTGTTATTATTATTGGTTCTGTATCCAGTGACTGGGAGATTTGGTGGCAAACAGTCTTTATGGCTTTTTAAGATTACTTTAAATCTTCTCAAACTGTTTAATGAAGTGAGTCAGCAATGCTTTCTAATGGGTCCTTAATTGTGTTTACAGTTACGATATAGTGGGTTGGAAATAATTTGAATGCTAATGCATTACTTACTCAGGCCGCATTAGAAGTTTGGCCTGTTTATTAATGTGGATAGCTTAATGGATTTTAGTGAGTATATTAATGTATTAAGCAACATGCATATGAATGCACATGAATAATTTGTGGGTAGGTGTGAACTTGTTTGTAGTGCCCTGTTTTAAGGTTAAACCTTTTCTGTTTTAGTGCAGTGTTTTGATTGATTTTTGCCATTACATCTGAAATGTAATAACACAGTGCTCTTTACATTCTCAGATATAGCAAATTAAATAATAAATAAAATGAATACACTATCTATAGTAAAACAACCAATTGTTTTATAATACCTTGCAACAACATACAGTGTATTATAAAGAATTTCGTAAGAGTTTATACCATGTACAGTTACTGAGAGGCTGGTTAAACTGTTATACATATATTTAAAACTACTCATATTGTCTATGACTGTTAGCTTATGGTGGCTAATGTTAATAAGTGTCAGGTAATTGCTGACTTTATCCACAAGTCTCGACTCATGCATTTACAACAGCTTAGCAGTTTAGCTAAAGGCTAGATTTGATCTCATAATAGTCACTTGTAGCTGCAGAGGAAGCTGTTTATCAAAATTTACATAGTCTTGCTTTAACCGTTTGTATACTGATGAATACTTAAGCAGGATTTTCCTAAAAAACAAAGTAAATTCTGGTACAAAACTAAACCCTCTCAATTGTTATGAGCCATTAGAAGTTTTTGACGATGTTTTTTTGCTGCAGAGACTCTGCCCTATGCCTGTATTTTCTTATTGCCTTCTTATTTTCTGTATTCAGGATGCATATAGGTGTGTACTCCCACAGCACTCAGGTGAAGTTGTTGGCAGCAGCAGGCATCCAAGAGACATGGCATCAAAAAAATGCAAATATATCGAGGTGAAACAGAATGAGAGTGAATCTTGGGCTGGCTTTTACTTTCACTCTCGCATAATTCATTACTGAGTTCCCGGACACTTTGTGGAGGGAGAGTCAAACGCACATCCATTACGGTTCTAATAACACAAGGCACTGTTTAATTTACTCAAAGGAGAGGTTACACAGAATATAGACTGAAATATCTCCCACTTGTGACAGATGCCTTTTAACAAGCGACACACTATTCCACAGTTTTGCTCTGTGTCCCACAGTTAAGACCTACCACATCCATCCATCCATTTTCTAACAGCTTATCCTCTTGAGGGTCGCGGGGGGGCCGGAGCCTATCCCAGCTCATTGAGCAAGAGGCGGGGTGCACCCTGGACAGGTTGCCAGACTGTCGCAGGGCTGACATACACTCACATTCACACCTACGGCTAATTTAGAGTCACCAATTAACCTTGTTTCTGGACTGTGGGAGGAAGCCGGAGTACCTGGAGAAAACCCACGCTGACATGGGGAGAACAGTGCTACCACCACACCACCGTGCTGCCCAACCTACCGCATCACTTTTTTCAAACTCTATATCGAGAACCAGAGCCACTCATTATTATTCTAGGAATGTCCGATGATGTCAAAAAATTAAGCAACACCCAGTAATGTTTCCTATCCTATAGTCTCATTGTTACAAAACCCCACTGCAAAGATGTGGCATAGCGACCTAAGGAACACATGTCACAGAGAAAGAATTACGTGCACTCTTTACATGCACTCTATGGACAAACTTATCTTACTTCTGTGACCTAAAATCAGCATTGTGGCGGAGGGGTACGGCTGGTCGGGGTCATCCTTTAGTTTTTTATTATCAATATTATCTTTTTTTTTTTGTATTTTTATTGTCTTCTTATTGTATGTGTATATGTATGCAGGTATATACTGAGCGTATGCATGTACTGTATATGTATATATGTGCTCTCAGTTATTATTGTTCAGTATACTTATGATCAGAAAAAAGGAAAAAGAGCATATTATGATCCAACTGCATGTATGTGTATTGAGATACAGTGCTCATTAATTTGGTTATATGTCAACATGCTTGTATACACATTTGAAACCGCATAGCGTAATTCACAAGAGGAGTTAAATGTATACAAATGCATTAAAGACAATTAAACTGCCCTATTATCTGCTTACTAATACATTATAGTGTTTTATAAGCCATTTGTTGATTGTTTATATATTAGTTATAAATGTCAAATAAAGGGGGTTACAATAAAATCATACCTGTTTGGATGTTTTCCTTTGTTTTAAGAAAGCCACTACTGACTTGGAGAGGAATAACTAAAACAGTATGATCTGAGTCTTGCCAAATTCTTCTCACTCACTGGGTACAATGTTACATGCAGTATCGTAGATCTATAATCACTCTCAGTGCCTCTGTCAAAAGCAATCAGCATTATCATGCCCCCCCTTTACCATTACTCTGTCTCTGCAGAGTCCTGAAAGACAAAACTGAGCACCAGTTACAGAGGTGCAGGGGTGAACAAGGGGCAGTTTCCAGGAGCTTCTATACTCCCCAGAGGTCAGAGGATCTGCTGTGGAGGACCGTCTGCACCCTGGCGACGAAGCACTTCCTGGCTCGGCTGGTTTCCAGGGGTACAAACTGCTGTCCATGTGTTCTTTCTGCAGTGTCAACGGCGTACATGTGTTTCCAACTTGTTGAGCATCCTGGGTGAGACGTTCAGGAAGTCTTTTGTGTGGGGAGGCTCATTCTTGATCTTGCAAAGAAACTCTGGAAGCTGGATTTATAGGAAATGTGGTCTAAATTTAGGAAAACACTGGCTTGCACTGACATTGCAACCAGAGAAAAACATGCTATAGGATGTTTGTGTATTTCCTACCACAAAAAGTGAGAAGTCATGTTTCATTTCATCGTTATGTTGAGTAGTAGTCACACCACGCTGTGTCCTACTTTTTCCCTCCTCCATCTCAGATTCTTTCATCATCATTCAAGTCATTCAGTTTCACTCAGTCATTCACTTACTCACTCACCTACTCACACACTTTCTCTCTGTCTCTGTCCACACCCCCGCAGCTTCTTTTTCCATCTTCAGTCTGACATTACCTCTTCAGTGAAGTGCTGACCTCTGAACTCGTGGAGATGGACCTCTTTCCACTGATTGGCGCTTCCTTCCTCGCTCTCTGTCTTCCTGGCCCAGTCATGTCATGTGAAGTGGGTGGCCATATAAGGAGGCGGGCTTGCTAGTGAAGATGTGTGTCCATCTGTGGTCTCCAGTACATGTCAAACTCCTCTTGTTTGTCGTCTGACAGTGGAAGGGTGCAGAGGCAGTTTCAGAGCCCTGCTGTACAGTTGCACAAAGGACTGATGGTGTCTTTAAAAGCCAAATAACAACGTGAAAGGAAAGTAAATTCCTCACATTTTTCCCCATTGCATTTTCAGCTCAGAGATCCAAAGTGAAAACCTTTTCACTCTCATGGAGAGGTAAAAGGTAATTTTACCATCACATCCAGAATCACTTAATGTCAGTGATGGGAATCTTTTGAAAAGTCAGAGACAGACTGTAAATGATTAGAGAACTGATCAACGCTGAAAGTGCCTGAAGGCTCTTGTTGATGGTAGACTTGTGAATCAGGCTTGTCTGTCGTGACACACACTGACAGAGATTCTTGTTCTCTGCAGCCGTTGTCTGGCCTCGGGACACACTCCGCAACATACTCATTCATGCACGCACACACATACACACATCTCTGAGCTGTTGCTCAACACCGCTGTGGGTAAACAGCCTGTGTTTAGATGCTCGTGTCTCAACTTGTACACACACATACACACACACACTAGAGCACATAGAAAGGCAACAGACATACAGAGTGGGCGTATTCACAGTGCCACACCAAATGCTCTTGCCACAACTTGTTAGACTGAATAAAATTGCACTCTTGCACACATATACAACATAATAACATCCACCTCTTTTCCACTGAGCCCACAGATGTACAGTAGTGTATATATATATATGGTAAATAATTGGTGCATTTGCTTTTACTTTGCATAAATAAAATCAGATTTTTTAATTCTACAATAATCACAATCTCACTTGCTCACAGCTGAGAGATTATTTGCTTAATTTTTAATTGGTTATAGTGCAGAGTGTTTCACAGTCAGCGCCCCTAAAAATAACAGCACTTCTCTCATTACTCATATCAGTCTCTCACATCGTGTTCTTTGAAGACGGAGCTATAAGCAATTATTAAATACTTACTGAACACATCACGATAAAAACAAACATGAGGAAATTTGATGAAACAGCTGACTTCATCATCCTGCAGCTGCCTGTGTGTAACTTTCATCTGTTTTAACCCTATTCTACTTGGCTTATTGTGATTAATAGCAAGATTTGTTTTACACAGGAGAGCAGGCTAAGGTTTAGAATTACTATTCTGCAAAGAGGTACATATAAACGTAACTGCTAGCTCACCTAGCATCAATGAGCTAGTTAACTTTGCAGCTCAGCCTAAGAGAATGCCATTAACATTTTAACATCTTCAAGCCTCTGTCCTTGAGTAGATGCATGCTTCCCTTTGCATGGTGATATAGTTGATGGTAGTAGTTTGGTAGAAAGAAAATAGTACCTGCATGAAACTGTGCACAACAAGGTCTGAAGTCATGATTTCTGAAAAGAGACATTGCAGTTGAGTTTTTCAAAAGTATATTTGGCTCTTTGAGCACCACAAGCCAAGTGCCATCTGCTGTAGTTCCATTACACTGGAGAGAAGGCAGACATCTCTACGGCAGATCTCTCAAACACTTGGCAACTCACACCAAAACAGTCTAGACTGAGTGTATCCCTTTAAGACGGATCAACAATAAGATAATCTTTTTTTCTTTGATGTCAGTGAAGTCTGAGGAAAGTTGAGAGAAAGAGGAGTGGAAAATAAAAACACAAAGAAGGAAACAGAAGTGTTTAGAGTTTAGAGTTTACATAATGGATGTGAGAATCCATAAGTCACAATACTATCGTAACATGTTGCATGAAATCAACAGGACGACAATACGCAGTGACAAACGCATACAATATATGACAAGTACAGATGAAATACTAATAGATGCCTACAAAACCAGTAAAATCAGTATTCAAAAAGCTAGATCAGGTGTCAAATTAATTTACTGCAGTACGTTTTACAAAACAGTACAGTACATAGTCAAAATATCGAGGAGTAAACAACTGTGTCTCATATTGGTGCTTCTGTATCGATAATATTACAGTATAATAATATGTTGATTGTTTTTCCCAGTCGGTCACAGCTGCTGAACATGGAGGTGTGCTGTATGTGAAGGATATCTTGGTGGTTAAAAGGGGCTGAACTTTGTTGGGAGGAAGGACTGTGATCCAGTGAGACGTATACAGTGGTTTGTGGCTGCTACATTTCAGGAGGTTATTTCCTAAAAGCAGGTCTGTCATGTATACTGCCAGTCTGACTTAGACTTAGCAGCCCACATAGTCTGACTCACAGGGGAAACAACATATTTGTTATCTTTAATCTGCTGGCGATACCAGATAGGTGGAGTTCCCTCAACAAGTGCCAGCTACAGAAACATATGAGTCACTGACAAGAGTGCTATTGGCCCCTTTCTGGCACATATTCCAATATACACACACAGTAGCAAAACATCTGGTACACCAACTTAAAAAAAGCCAAGAATATTCTGGAAATATTTTTCAACCTGGTTGGAACTCGATCCTCTGGTGTCCCGTCTAGACAAACCGCTGCAATTTAGTTTCCTAGAATTTATCCTGCAGTGATGAAGGGAGTAGGAGATGCTACTGTGGCCCATTTTTACACAGGATATGAGGGTTCAAACTTGAGCTTCAGCCTGGTTTTGGCAGCGAGTGTGTTCAGCTGTGTGTGGCTGGACTGAGGTCACGTCCTAACCACTGTCCCAACAGTCCACGCTGACCCTAACTGACCTGTTGGCCAGCCAGCAGCAGCAGATATACAGCTGCTGCCTCCTTCGGCCTCTTTACACCATCCAGCAAGACCGGGTACAGCAGATCAGACAAAAGTGAGAAAGCTGTTTCCTAGTCAGCCCTTCACGGGTCATTTTCCTCCACAATGGTAATATTTTCACTTTGGCTGTATCCATTAGCCCCTGAGCATCCAGAAAGGGAAGTCATAATGAGATTTGTGCATATGTAAGCCATAAAGATCCTTGAATGCTGTGGCAAGTGCAACTCTGCCGTTAAAACGGGGGCCCTATTTGAGCTGAAGAGGAGGGATTTGGAACGATGTGTTTCTATTCGCTGCTCTGCACTGTGAGCCAACTGGTCCATTTCCCCCCGATCCATTTTCACAGGCCGCTTTTGTCCCTCACAAAGCCCAAAATACCGCAAAGAAAATGGGACGGGGTGGAGTTCAAACGCCAGCTCAAGTTTTATGTTCAATGGAATTAGAAATGACTTTTTAAATGCCACTCTTTATGCGCTGCCCTACTGTAAGAACTCGGTTAATGAATTTAATGTGCAGTTGTTGGCATGGGATGTTCATTTTTCTTCTTTGTCTGATTAAAAAGTGATTTATAGCCACAGTGGGAGTCTGGGTTGTTTTGTTATGTGGGCGTCTTATTATGATTTTAGTTCCCCTCATCTGTGTCATCGCTGTATCAATCTGCGTTTACCATCTTGTTGAATGCATTGTGCTGCTTGTGAAATATTGCATTTCAGTTGTAACTTGAAGACACTTAAACTCCAGGGCTCCAGGCTGCTGACTGACAGATTGAGAGTTATCATGGCACTTGAGGTTTGAGATGAGAGGTTTATGGAGTCAGCACATTCCCTCCTTCGTTTTCATGTGACTATCCAGCATTTTTCTTCCAGAGAAGTATTCTTTTTGTTAGAAAAATGATCTTGAAGGCATTTCTGTGCACTATGGGGAGTTACATGATGACAGAAAAGAGATCAAGTTCACCAGATTCAGGCCAGATTCAGACTCACAGTGTGTTAACGTGGTGGGTCTGCGCTTTGCTTCTTGTTCCTGTAAATCAACTCTCAAATCCTCAACCTACCTGCTGCATGTAATCGCACTTAATCAGTAGTTTTCAGTAGTTAACAGGCAACTGTGTAATATGCCTTGACAGCTATATTAGAGCATATTGCACAGTATTTAGGCTGCCTGGTGTTGCACATAAGACTTTTGGAGCACTTCATTTGCATCCTCTGTGTAATTTAAAGTCCTTATGAACATTTTTGTGGACAGGAGTAAGGGAAGTGGTGGCACTTATCTCCAGCGGTGGTCTCACCTCAGCCCTACAACCTCATGTGCTGTAAAGTCTAAAACACTGAATGTGCTTCTCACTCACACTCTTATTTAAGCAACTCACTCATATACTGCAATTATCATAATAAAAACGAAAAATAAAATCACAAATAATAATAAAGAATCATAGTCATGGAAATCAGTCAATACAGCAGTGTATGAAACTCTGACATAATATTTTTCAGTGTTTTTGTTACTGAAATGTTTTTGTAGTACAGAAAATTAAGTGTAAAATGGAAAGTTGTGGTTTTATGGGGTGTTATGTGCCGGGCTATTTCTTGGTAAGGAGCAGTGATTTTCTGGAGTCTCCTCTGGACAGAGCCAGGCTAGCTGTTTCCCCCTGTTTCCAGTATTTATGCTAAGCTAAGCTAACTGTTTCCTGGCTCCAGCTTCACATTTAACAGCCAGATGAAAGAGTGCTATCAATCTTCTCATCTATGTCTTGGCAAGAAAGTAAAGTGTTGTTTTCCAAAATGATGCTCCATCCTTTAACAAGTAGTTTTCTAACCAAGCTGCAGAGACCGGCAAGATTGTGTTTCCGTAGAAATTAATTCACTTTGTGGTGAGAAGTGAACAGAAAACCATCATTGAGCCAAGTTTACATGGGTATTTTTCCCTGCATTTTTTTTACATTGTTCTACTCAAAGATATTTCACAGTAGACTGGATTCACAAGACCAATTCACAAATGCAAATGAGTTTGGGACATCTCAGTTTATTTTTGATTTTCAGACCAAAATGTGTCATGCAACTGGATAGACCTACTGCTGAGCGACAGAAAAATGTAGACAGACAACAGTGCACAGAGATGAGCTTTGAGGATGTAGCATTAATATGTCTGTGAATAAGAGTTCCTGTTTATACCATCAGAATTTGAAAATAGTATTTTAACACTTAAGTTCCATGTCAGCGGCAGCCATCTTGGTACCTCAACGCTGTTCCCCTTAACTAGGTTTATGCTCAGTAGTGTCCCCTGCACAAAAATGACACCATCATGTATATCGCTTAAAGTGTGAAGGCTTTGCAAGGTGTCAGTCATCCTATATCAAACACACCCCATATCAGATAAATGTGATTGGTTGAGCTCAGGCCAGGCAGGCGGGAAATCTGTCTGGACAGGAGGGGGAGCAGACTCTTGTGCCAGAGCAAATAAAACATGAACCTTCAGATTCGTCTGGTTCCCAGGCTACGTTCAGTTGTTTGCATTTAAATTTGTTAGTGTTTGCATTCACAGGACGACTGAGGGAGAGTTTTGCATTTTAGGCCACACCCCCACACTAAAAGAGCCATAGCAGGAAACTGGTGAGACAAGGGATTTTTGAAGGATACATTCTTGCCCCTCTGCTCCTTCAGCACTGGGAGGCCATAAACACGATAAAGATTTACTACTGATGCTGCTGATGGATATATTTAAAACCATCCCTCCTCCACTGCCAAGTCACTGAAATCTCCTCCTGAGGGTGCGGTTGAGGGAGGTGATAGCTGTATCTTGTCCACAGTGATTTATGTGAACTGAGTTGACAATGTGCTAATTGATAAGAAGCCCAGCAGAGAGCAAAGAGATTGTCCTGCTCCTTCAGACTTTTCTTTTTGTATCACACTCTGCGTTCACATCTGGCGCTCGAGTCAACTTTATTTCTAAAGAAGGGAGAAGCTATTGTTTTATTTATGGGGGTCCACTTTATTTTTAAGG
Organism: Cephalopholis sonnerati; assembly: GCA_019142605.1. Classification (NCBI taxonomy): domain Eukaryota; kingdom Metazoa; phylum Chordata; class Actinopteri; order Perciformes; family Serranidae; genus Cephalopholis; species Cephalopholis sonnerati. Next base: position 12,893,512 of record JAGQAX010000007.1, on the reverse strand, counting down.
GTCCGTATACATGCACCCTCAAATGCATCAGTTTTCAGTGTAGACGTGCAAAGGCACACTCAAAAGCGAGAGCGATGTTGTCGTGGCATGCTTTCCCAAGCGCACAAAGGCTGCACCTTGAGATAAATGAAGTTCAACTTTTAGAACCCATGTGCCATGTGATGAGGAATAGCCAATCACAGCCAGGACATATCTTCCCTTTCTCCTGTAAATCTATATAGTCTTAAGTAAATATGGAGAGGAAGTTGATCATCTTAGTGTAGGGTTACCCTGAGCTTTATGTTCTGTAACACGGACAATATTTTAGGCTTAATAAACACTTAAAAAAATGGCTCCAAACTCTGGATTTCTGGTAAGTAGGCTGTTATACAGTGACGGTTATGGTGACTTAGCAACTTCAGACCAAATCTGCCTCCATGTCCTCAAAAGTTGTCACAGAGTAGGCACATGAGTAGCACCCAGTGCCCGACCTCATGTTTTCCAACCAGTTAAAGACGCGGTCCTGGCTATTTTCTCCTTGTTCCAGTTTTTGACCTCAGCTTGGACACAAATGTCCCACCTGTCTCTTCCCTGGCTCTAATTAATTGCACAGGCGAACAATTGATGTTAAGAGTAACTTATTTGCTGTCTTACTGAGAAAGTGCTCCTTCAGTACAGTGTGACGCTGGAGCCACAAGATAGTGAACGTAGCTTAGCTTAGCAAAACAACTGGCCAAGCTTTGCCCTTAATCCTTGACTGGGAGCAGTGACTTTCTGGAGTCCTTTTGCCACTGTAAGGTTGCCAAGCAACCAGCAGAAACTCTAAGAAGCCACTGCTCCGCACATTTACCTCCGTAAATTCACAACTTCTTATTTTTAACACTTTAGTTAATGTACGCATTGAACAAATGAGGTCAAATGTGTTCATTATGAAGCTTTTGAAATGCTAGCTGATTTTGTTACATTTGAATGGAGCCAGGCTAACTGTTTAGAGTCTATATTTAGCATACAGCTATGAGAGTGTTATTTATCTTCTCATCTAACTCTTGTCATAAAAGCAAAAAAGTGTCTTTCTCAAAATGTCAAATTATTCTTTAGAGACAGCAAACAAGATTTTTCCCAAAATGTTTTACTCTAACCTTATTGTTTGTGGTTAGTCGTAGTATCACAGATAAGTTCAAAGTCAAAGTTCTGCTCAGATGGAAAACAATTACTGTTAAACACACACCTGCCAATTTTCCTGTTAATTTGCGAGTGTCATGTAATTTTTTTTGCACTGACAAGAATGTTGCGTCTTACAGGGCAAGTCATCATCATGCTGCTCATTGCTACGCACAATTTGACAGCATGTGTGTGACTATGCACGTAAAACATGCTAGCACAGGCATGTAGGGAGTGTGGTGGCTCAGCAGGTCTAATTTTTTTCAGTGGGTGCTTGACACACACCCCTGAGCTGCTGGGTTAGGGTGGCTGCATGGATAAGCATGCAGACTGTGACTCACACAACAAACGTGACACCTGCGCCGTCCAGGCCGTCACATGTCACTGAACCACACCCCGGCTTGCGCAAAAACTCTGCTTCTGACGTAAATACTGCAAATGAGTCCTGCCTGTCGGCCCCTCGAGGCACAGAAAGACCTTTTAGGCTCAGCAAGTTTTTAGGAGCATTTAATGGCTGCAGCGGTGATGCCTACACTTCCATTGATTCATTTATTGATTTCCCCAGTCGTGTTGTCGAACTAAATGGGCCCAACGTTTTCAAGGCCGAATATTTCCTCAACATGTGTAGAAGTCCATTGATAGCATGTGGTTCCATTTAATGTAGACACATAAAACAACAAGCAGGAAGCATTAAAACCATGTGAGGCTGGCTGTGCAGCTCTGCAAGGGACCCACTTCTCAATTCAGCCTGTGTACTCACAGTCCAAGAAAGAGACACAAATACACCACACACACACACACACACACACACACACACACACACACACACACACACACACACACACATACATATACCTGTTGAAGCAATTAGACACGCCTGTTCTCCATATTGGAATAATAAATACAGACTGAGCGGTACTGCAGTACTATACCCAGTTAATGCTTCTCTTTCAGCCCTCTGTGCCTCATTAGAATAAACAGAAGTGGTTTGCAGGTTTGGGAAAGTTGACGAGTGGCAAACAGACCAGTGAGTTCAAGCAGCTTTCATATATATTTCTTCTGGTTTATTTAAACTTCCCACAGCTCCAGTTTATATAAGTTTGTCATACAGAGCAGTGCAATCAGCGTGAGAAAGTTTAACTGAGATGTACATTTTAAACTGATGTGTTGTGCGCTCTCATTGACCAGACTCTATTTTAAAGAAACAGTGTGTAAAATTTAGGGGGATTTCATGGCATCTAGCAGTGAGGACTGATTTCAACCAGCTGAAATTTCTCCCAGTTAGAATTCCTTCAGGGTTCATTGTTCAGAACATTTTAACCGGGAGCTGAAGGTATCTGCAAAAGTCTCTTCTCTTCAAAACAAACAGACCAGGGGATTTAAACCAGTAAAAATACCGAATAAAGCAATTTCAAATTCCAAATCAATGTTTCTCCTACGCTGTTTGGCTCGTCGCAGCGCCTGCTTATGTGTGCTCATATATTTTCTCTGATAACTTCATGTGTGCTCACCTTATTTCTGATCCAGACATTCAGGAGTGTTTTTACCATGAGTGAAATTATCCACAGAGGTTTCCTTCTCTCCAAAACAAACATACTCTGTGATTAAAACTGGTAAAACCACTGAATAAAGCATTTTCACGTTCAGTATTTTGATGTGATGATGTTTGGCTTGTTGCAAAGGGGCTTCTTACTATGGTGGCTGATGCGAAAACACGGATGGCTCCATCTAGAGCCAGTGTTTGTTTTGTCCATTCTGGGTTACTGTAGAAACATGGTGGTGCAACATGGTGGAATCCATGGATGAGGACCCGCTCTCTATGTAGATATAAATGGCTCACTCTACGATAATGAAAACACTAATATTCTTATTTTCAGGTGATTTAACACTAAAGAAAACATACTTGTTATATTGTATTCCATTTCTGACAATATATCTCCATAAATCCTACACACTAGACCTTTAAATCAATGTGGTGTGCTCTCCTATGACTCTATTTTAAATGTGCTGATATAATAAGCCCTGCTCATGTGGCTCTCTGAGGAGGGGGAAAACAAATGCTTTTTTGAACTACTGTTTGACCCAGCTCTGCCAGTGGATATCATTTATTTGTGACATCCAATAGTGCGGCGGGCGCTTAGCGAGATTCCCTCCATGGTAAACAGTCATAAAAAGCCCAGGATTCAGTTGCACAAACACAAATAGCTGACTATTCATAGCACTAATGAGAGCTGCCAGGGACGCCAGCAGGCCTTGAAATGCACTGTCGCCACTTGTAGAGTTATTGCACAGCTTGGGGTAGAAATCATGGCTGCGTGAAGGGTTGGAGGTGTAAAGGAATTCCTGTATAACTCCCCCTTTCCCTTGTATTTTCTTTTTTTGTAGGTCTCTTGCTTTCATTCAGCTTTGCTCTTCTACAAAGACTCTTCTTTCTCTCCCTTCACTCTCTGTCCACTGCTATCTTCCCTTAAACAAACTTCTGCTCTGTCCATCTGTGCTGCAATGGAGACATTTTCATTTCAACAAAGATGCTTTCCAGCTGCATATTTGTATATCACATTAATTATTCTTGTGCTTGTTTGTACATACAGTACAGTTATATGTCCTCACATAACCTTGTCACGTGAACCACACTGCAGATTGAATTATGAAAGTGTCAAGTCTCTCCCTCACGGTCAAAAGATATTTTCTAAGTAAGACATTAACTTGCCATTACCCCCCACAAACCACATCGGAGGGGTGTGTAATGTAGCAGCATACTGATTGATTGGTCTGTTTATTTTTTCGTTTGGCCTGACAGGAATTTCAGACTTCAACTTTCAAAATTCCTTGCAGATGGCCGGCCGGCTCTTTGAAGCCCCACTGTAATTAACCTTTGGAGGAGAATAACAAACCAGTACACAGGGGCACTGTGGCCTGGCTCAGCTGCTCTGATGTGGTTCCTGTGTTTGCTCTGCCATGCACTGGACGGGAGGTGAACTCAGCTGACATGTTCGGGGTTGCTGAGGGGCACGTCACACCCTGGGGGCCTGCCTCCACCCGTCGCAGCAACAGCAGCATGGAAAGAACTGTTATCGCCTTTCTGATACATTGGCTACATTTGCTTACACAAAGGAGCTTGGCCATCAGCCATAGTCCTAGCAGTACATAGCATACTCTGCAGCCGACTCTCCCTGTTGCCTCAACTGAACCAGTGACCATAATATTCCTGCTGAGCTTACATGACCTGACTACTGATTGAGTGAAAAAATACGAACAGCTGCCAGTTTCTCCCTGCTCCCTTTACCTGTAATAAGCAGTGGATGGTATATTCATATCTGTTCCTCAAGCAAACACTAGCAGTACCACAATGTAAAAAGTGAGAAATACACTTGAGTAGGAAACAGGTATTACCAAAGTGTCCCTGAAGTTGCATTTTTTTTTATCACTTGGGAGCAGCAGAACAAACTGCAAACACAACACTGACATATCATCACTTTATAAAGCTGATACAGCATGTTAGCAATTGTTGCTTATTTACACATCCAGCATACACATAGCAACATTAGCATTCATTTGGAGTTGTGTTGTCTGGTACCCTGATAAATTAAACTTGTTGCTAAATACTCCACTACGCTCACCAGCTACTTGTTAACTTTGTAACAAAATTTGTAACAATGAGCCCAAAGACGCTGTAAAGCTCCAGGTGACTATTTTCTGTAGGTTCAACCAAGAGGTAACCTCTGGGGCTGAAAGTTGAAGCCATCGCAGAAGTGCCAAAAACTGCAGTTCCTTAAATGGCCACTTGAGGCTGGCTCCAGAAGCAAGAAAATCCCCATAGATCCCCATGCTAAATGCACAACTTTACAGCAGAAATAATCATGTTTACAGCCTGGTACAAAAACACTGTTTTGGTCTCTGTAGCTGATTTCCCTCCCTTCATGACAAACGTAAGGGGGGATGAATTTTTACACAACTCACCTGTTTACATTTGATTAAGGCTAAAAGTTACGCATATTGAAGGGTGGGTCCTCTTGAGTGAAAGGCTGTCTGTGAGGCGTCACTACAGTCCAAATTTAGTCACTTCTGGCTCCATCGTTTTGTACCTTCTTACAGAACATCGTTTTAAAAAAGACCTTCTTGCAAGGGGTTCACACCTGCCGCTGTACAGCTGTACAGCTATCGGCTAACTTAAAACGAATATGGGCCAGAACAGTCTGAATGAAGGAGAAGTATCTGGAGTATCTGGATTTCTTAAGTGTGAGACACAAGCTTACCATCAACTCCAAAACACATTTTGGCTTTGGACTGTCTAATGGCTTTGAGGCAGATGGTTAAAATAATTAACCGTTGGATAAAATAGTTATGAATGATGGTGTGTGACATTAATGTACAGTGAAGGCAGCCTGTTCTCTCTCCTAACTCATCAAATACCGCTGCAAATACTGACGCTTTGTATGACATCAGTAAACCTTGGCGTCAGACACCAACACACAGAGGCACCCTTTGCAGCGTTACAACTGTTTCTGACACAGTGGGCAGCAACTGTAGTATAAAGCATGAGAAAGTCTTTATAAGCTGGGCAAAAGGGAAGGTGGATGGGTCAAAAACTCTGTGTTTCCCATGTGAAACTGAAAGATAGTGGAATTATTTTAATAACAACGCAGTGTGCTAGTATGTGTAGCATACTACGGTAGTGAAGTACTTTCGCTTGACGTTACGTTACGTTAAAAACAACTGTACATATTTTAAGCTAAACCATGATGTTTTTTCTAACCCTAATCACGAGCTTTTGTTTAAACTTAAGGAAATAAACCTAAACCCATGTTGTAAGTTTATTTTGAAAAACGCTGTATGCATGTAACGAGCAGAAACTGTACATTTCCTGTGAAAATGTGAAAAAAAAAATGAGTGCTTTGGTATGCATATTAAAATCGGACCTATTGTTATTATGATTTCGTCCCCGCCCATTTCTGTTGTCTTTTTTTCCCTGTACTGTCCCAGTCATGTGATAAATGTGAAATTGACTACCATCCTGCAAGAATCCCACACAGGATTCTCGGGAAAAAAAATCAGCCTCTTGTATGCAGTACATTAGTATGTGATTTCAAGCACAGCCAATGTCTCGCCATACTTGACTGAAAACCCCAGAAGGCAGCCATGTTTGACTCCATCAAGCAGTTGGGTCTGGAGGCTATTTTGGCTCTATCCTGCAACACTGTGGTGACTTTTAATTAGCTGGGGCTTTGGTGGGAGCTCAATCATCAACAGAGTGTATCGAACACATCGCTGTTTCTCTGCTCATTAGACCTGCAGCGCGGCTTTGCACTTGGCAGGACTGACAGTGTTGCATTGCAGACACTTTATATGACATCTTCATCATTCATATGGAGTGCCATTTATCGGCTGCCGTGGAATGAGACCAGTCAGTCATCTCTGTTTCCCATGAAAATATGTTACAAATTCTTGGGAGTTAATGCTAAACAGACCATTGATATCTGGTTTTGCATTCTTTCCCCTGTGCTGTTTTGCTTCTTGCACAACTCTATGTGAAGTTGAGTAATATGTCAATGCCTCTGAGCTGCTCACATTGTGCTCTTGAATTATCCTGTATTTTGGTTTCCTGTGAAATTGCCTCCTACTGCTTTGGTTCTTTTCATCATCTAACTTCTGTTTTAACTTCATTTCATTTCCTTTATTTATACAGGAAGGAATTAAAAGTAGCATTAAGTGTGTTACAGTTAAAACTGGCCTGACTCATGTTAAGAACTGAGGTCTGTTCCAATACCCATACTTTTTGTACTTATTGTACCTAGTTTGGGTGCATAGGGCGTTCACATTACGATTGCGGTGAAAAATAAGTGTGTACTCATAACGGCCAAAATTGAGAGTGTGGAACATTGTACACTTTTCGCACTCAACGGCCACCATCTTAGCTACGTAGCGGAAGAGGCGGGACCACTTACAGGTCAGTGGGCGGAACCACTGACCTGCCGTCTGTTCCAGTTTTTTGGCGGGTGACGTCACTGACGCATTGCAGCTGTAGTCGTGATCGTAACATCCGGTAAGTGCGCCATAGAGTAATGAATCGGAACAGCACTTACTTGCTGAAATATGTGCACTTTGTAAGTGCGGACAGTGTACTGTGTGTAAGTGTACTCATGGCAGTATAGATTTTGGAACAGACTGCTGGTTTTTAGCAGGTTCCTGTTTTGCAACACAAAACACTGTAATGTAAGAACAATGTGATCCAAATGTTTAAATTGCTTATTTTTCCCAAAAAACAATGCCACTGTGGTATATATTTAGCACCAATACACCTCATAAATAACAGGGGCAACTTTTGTTCACCCACTTCTAAAGATCTTATCTGCCAGCAGCCTGAATTCTTACCCACAGTGCTACAGTAGGGTTTTTTCCTTCGACAACGTCTCCATGTGCATTTTAACAGGCCTGAGGAACAATGTTGGCCTTGTGAAGGCTTTCCATGCGTTTTCTGTTAAGCACGTGGCATTTCAGAGAAACAGATTCCTTTGAATGCTTCACAATGGCAATGGATTTTGTGTGTCAAAGTGTGGGCAAAGTGGAATCGGGTTCATTTTCAGGCAAAAAAACCCTACTGACTCAGATTAGAATTTACTTGCAGACTGACATGTACACACTTGGCTGCTTCCTTCTCTTTGCAGAAGTGTTAAAGCATGTGTATGCATTGTGTGTGTGTGTGCAGTGGGGAGGTTTCCACTGGCCCTGAAGTGTCGTGGTGGTGGGTGGGAGGCAGTGGAGAGCAGTGCAGCGGCTGTAAGCTGTGGACAGATTGGTGCTCCATCCTATCTGCTGTGTATAGCTGACATTCTGGCTCAATGGGCCATTTCAACACCTCGACACTCTATCCTCATGGGACGGCAGACAGAGCGGCAGACCTCTCTCTCTCCTCTCTGTCATCCCATCTCTCTCTACCTCATTTTCTCTGTCTAGACTAACAACTGTGCTTTTTGTTTCTTTTTATACACACTCTTTTAGACAGTGTTTTGAAGCACAGCCAGTTTATTGTTAACCCTATGTGCTTAAGGCTCAGTCAGGGAACTTTTCTTGGCTCAACAGATGTCGTGTCAAGCCGACTATGTACATTTAATATCAATATCAACCATTTAAATCTGTGTGGACCACTGAGACACAGAGTGTATGAATGGATGTTACTAATTTGTTTTTTAAGGAAACCTGGTATCAAGATAAATAAAAACTACAAGCAAGATAATGTATTTTTATTATATAAATTCAGACTATAGTCCATGTACATAGGGTAAGTCTGACACAAGCTCTTATTAGCAGTTTAAAATGACAACAATCAGCAGACAGAGCAACAACATTTACACTTGTATAACCGTTTTTTACATTAACAGTGAATCAAATGACTATGTGTCATGTGAAGGGGTTTACCCATAGTGACAAACCCACACATAATTACCACCTGACTGCAGTTTCCCTCAGCTTTACAGAGCATTTTAGTGTCAGCTTGGTTTTATGGCCCACAACTTTACTTTTTTTCCACCCTCAGCACTCTCGTCAGTGTAATGTCCAGGTGCAGCAGGAAGCTGTTTTGAACTAACGAGATCTGATGAACCCATTGTACTCTGCCTGCCCAGCACCAGACTACAGACAGACAGAATTAGCATCTAGCTGGTGAACAGAGTGGAGCATTTAGCAGCTAAAGAACCAGATGTTTTCAGAGTTGGTGGAGACCAAAACAGAGCTAAAAGAAGTGTAAAGGTGATCAGAAAGTGGACCAAATGCTGATGTCTCTTTGAACCTGCTCTGTTTGCCATATAGTTTAGTTTAGAATTTTGTATTATAAGATGATAATATGTTAGTGTTGGGTGTACAGATTGATGCACTGCTTCAAAGTGGCCAAAAAAAAATATCAGACAAAACTCAGATTTGCCTAATTTGGGTCTGACCTCATTAACAGAGGTAACAAAACAATTTGTGAGATCATAAGCAGCATATTCAACCATGTTCATGAAAAATTCAGAAGGAACAAAAACAACTGGGAATGCTATTATAGAGTATATGTACAGTATATACAGTATATCAGTCAAACCGTCTCCAGGAATACAGGGCAGCTGGTCTATCATTTTTCTTTCTATATTAATAAAAAAAAAACCTCACTGCCATTTTCATTTTTTAATTTCTCAGCTATGCGCTGAATACATAGCCTAAAGGAAAGGCAGCCACAGCCATCAGTCAAACTTCCTCAGTACTGCTTGTTTTTCACTGGATGAATGCTGCACTGTAGGGGTTTTCCATAATGTAAGAAAAGACAATAGGACAATGCAACAAGTAGGCATTATACAGTTTTCATCACTAGCCTATAGGCCCCTCGCATGACGTGGCCTGATTCAGTCCAGCCAACTTACACACACATCACAATATAATAAAGCACATATCAAGTATACATCAGTTATTTCTATGAGCCCTGAAAGATGCACATGAGGCCAGGAGAGAGACAGGGGCAAAGAAACAGAGAGGGGGTGCCCTTTTGCTTGCTCTCCACTCTTTTTATAACTCCCCACGGGTTCACGGAGGCTGGCTCCTGCGTGGCTGCCCATGGCGTTCGGTTACCAAGAAGAATTTAATGTGTGCAAGCTTACATCAGTGGCCACTGGCTGCAACTATATGACTGAGTGCAACCTGATGTAGTGACAGCGTGTCTCACCTTTCCTGGCAGCAGGGTCCCAGAGGGTGCAGTTTGGGGGAGCATACATAAAAGCAGTTATGCAGGCTACTGAAATGAGGATTGAATTACTGTCAGTTCTGTATGTATTTAATGATGATTTTCACTCTTTTAATGCAGTACAGTTAGTTGCAGACACAATAAATGTATGTATAGAAAGATGATATAGCAAAGGTGTTCGCAAACAGCTACAGATTTACACATCTAGCAGACACAGAGCAACACTATGGAGTTGTGTTTCTTGATGAATGTAGGTATAATATTCATTCTTCTTTTAGCACTATTTTGGTCTCCACCAAGCATCTAAGCACTCCCCTTAAACACCAGCTAGTCTCTGACATTTGTCCATCTGCTGTTTGGAATAGGCACTTCACAGGCACCATTATTTTTATTATTTAGGTTTCTTTATATGATTCAGTAGATTACCAGTACCGTTCCTCATTCATTCAAATCCAAAAATTCAAATTTTAGTCAAAGTATGTATGTTTTAGCTTCAAAATGCTATTTTCCTAGCTCCTCTACAAACTGTTTTCCGATGTGACCTCACGTAGGTTCCTGCATAATAACGTTGCTACATATAATCACATGTTATTGATATTATGCTCCAAATTTGAAGAAGCAGATGAGGGTACCAGCAGGGAAGTTAAGCAATGTACTGCTAGTTTGGTTCTGAAAGTCACACAATATTACAAACAAATTGAACGATTGAGGCAGTGGTAGACCAACTCCCGTGTGCTGTGAGGTAGAATTACTGTTTCTGTCAGTGGGGTTTAGTTGCTACGAAGAGGGCCATATAATGGCTTAAAGGGGGTTAAAATATGCTTTGCTGCTGCCCACGTGCACAGCCACCAGAATCCTTTGACAGAAACAGTAATTTTATCTTATAAAACATGAAGAGTTGCTGGTCTACCACTGTATCAGTTTGTATCAGCAGCACATTGTTAAGCTTCTATGGGAGTATTCCCTCCTGCTTTTCCACACTGGGAGTGTGCCGATCACCATCTACCTGCAGACTATGTATCTACAACAGTGTTAAAATACAAGAATAGTATAAATAGATATTAGTTTAAAATTATAGTACAAATGCAGTATTATGTAATATTACATTGAATCTCAGTGTGTCTCTGCTCAGCTAGATAGAGGTTTTATTATAATAAATCCCTCAAGCAAACACTTTCACTCTCACTCAGCAAACAGCGTATGTGGGGGTCGAGAGAGGGGAGGGCATCAGTGCTGTAACCTAGGTCACTGCTTTTTGCTACCTGTTGGGTTGGAGTTTTCATTCAAAAATAATGCAGATGTATCCAACCTTTAAAGTTGTGAGGTGTAAAACCAAAACAATGAACTGAGAGACTCTAAATTGCTGCATAGAGCTGAGGTGAACTGCAGAATGCAGTGATATTTATCTGGGTTTTGTCATTATAAGTCACACCTTTCACATCACACATAATAATCACACTTATTGTTAATGTGAAAATATCGATTTGTGCAGCGTTAGGCACATGTGGTCAAGAATTGCAGTTTAAAGCAATGATCCAAATAACAATAACAAAATTAAAATTCCAGTTTTATACAACTTTTATATTATTTCCATACTGTTTTGCCATTTACTTATAATAGTAGTAGTAACTAGTAGCAACCTTATTAGGTAAAGAAAACAAGGGTAAACTGCTAAACTATAACCCAAACTGTCCATTGGTTGTCCATTGAATGTAAACATCTAATATAATTTACAGAAGGATTTACTGGTACAACTGACCTGTAGTTACTGTAGGCCCACAGGGATTCTGAGATTATTGCATTTCAAATGCACAAAAATGGTTTTGATAATCTGGTGGCTGTTTGCTTGTTAGCAGCTTGTCTGATTATCTGACTGCTTGTGTTTCTTACCAGATCAGACTTGGTTGAATACAATGGCATCATAAACAATAGAAACGAGAGGGGTACTCAGAGAGCGAAGTCCTCCACCAAGGCCCAATGCCCTATCTCGCAATGTTGACATACGCAAAAAATAATTACTGTATCTGCTCTATGATTCCTATGTGCTCCAAAATTTATTGGGTTTTTCCTTGTCCCATGCTACACCCTTCCACTAAGTTTTGCACTGAAAAAATAACCTCCTTGGTGGAGATAATAATGCCCAAAACTCTGACAATAATACCCAAGTTGTAGTAAAGAGTTTTAAGGAAGAACTGCATGGATGGAGGAGCAGGTCGGAGCTGTCCTGTGTGACTATCTGTGTCGGTATGACTCTTTTAAGGACCACAATTTTGACAGGCTGAAGGCAGTGTAGGTGGTCTGAGCAGGGCTCAGGTTCTGTATTGCTAATGTCCTCTTGCAAAATCAGCAAACACCCTCTGTCCACACTCACACACCCACATAAACAGCACTTTACCTACACACACCCACAGTGACCATCAATCTCCCCATCTGAAGCACCGACAAACAGGAAAAAAGCACCAACCAATCCTGTCGTGTGCTGCCTTCACTGCCACCTCATCCCTCTATTTACGCCTTTTCACCTCTTCTTTTCCAGACTCACTCACTCACTTCATTGCAACCATTCCTTTTCTCTCACTCACTGCTTCTCTAATTTGCCCCTGTGTGTATAACGGGAATCCGCTGCATGGCTCCACTGAAACTGAATCCTCAGAATGGGAGTGGGAGAGAGAGCAGAGTACTCGGGGGAGGTCAACCAGGTTTATGGAGGCTCACTGCGGAGCCCACCTAGCAGTTCGGCCCCAACACTGATCAAACAGATGGCGATGTGATTTGATCATGTGCCCTGAGGCACTGCCCCATGCAGTGTCCTCCAACAAGTTCTTACGGTGCATAAGCATCACAACAGGGGGGTCCACCTCATCGCCTGGTGCAACAGCTCCGCCTTCGATCTTGACCTCCAGTCCCACCTCAGTCTTGTGACTACAGGACACGGGGATGGTGGTGGGCATTTGAGCCATGCATGGAAGGTGACTCCTGGTGCCAGTGTTGGGTTTCAAACTCAACCTACAAAGTGAGAAGCAGAGGCCATGAACCTCCGCTGTCAGGGCAGTGAGTGAGATATAGGGGGGAAAGGAGAGAGAGAGACAGTAAATGAGAGTGACAGAGAGAGATTGGAAAGAGAAGAGGGAGAGACTGAGAAACGCCAGCTTCAAAAACACCCCCTCCATTTGCTATGCATGCTGGGCATGAATGTGTTTTACCAGAGAGCTTGAGTCTTCACCACTACTGACAGCCCACAAACCCAAACACATTCATTTTTGGGACCATGATGGTTTCTGGCACTAAAACTTGAGATTTTATTTATTTCAATTTGGTACATAACTTGTTATTAAATATTGGCTCTGAGCAAACATTTTCACCACATAAGCTTGGGTTAGGCTGCTGTAGGGGTAAAATCTTAATGGTTTGCACTTGGTTGAACAACTGGCACCTTTATCACCAGCAATTACACCGCGCTACTGACGTGGAATGAAGTTATTTCGTGCTTTTGTTACAAATCTCTTGATTGAGGACAGACTATGGGTCAAAAGTATTGTAGCCTATATCACCATATCTGTATCTGTGAAAACATTTCATAAGAATATTATCATACGTGTGGATGTGTAAAAAGTTTTGATCAAATAAATTCAATCGTTTAAATGTGTAAAAATATAAAAAAAAGAGAGATTTGATAGTTGTAAACATGGGATTCACAAATGCAATTCTGTTCCATGTGAACAGTTTTCACCTACAAACAGATGTGTAACTGCAAACCTTTGTCCAAATCTTTTTTATGCCCTTAAACATTTGAAATTATTTGTTCAAATCTTTTTCATTTATCAAAAAATGTCATCTCCATACATATTTATGTTATATATATATATATATATATATATATATATGTTATATTTATGTTTTAGAAATTATTCAGGTTAATTTGATCTTTTTGTTCAGATATTTTCTACAGATGTGAGATGTTCAGAGGGAATGTAGGTGTCAATCTTATGTTTTGATGCTTGAAGGAGGAGATAAGAGCAGCCTCTTACAATACGAAAGAGGCCCTCATTTTTCTTAAAATCTGATTGGCTCAGCCGCAGTCATCAGTCATTACTCATGGCAGTCCAGGCTAGTTTGACCGTTGGTGCTAGCTACTGAGAAAGGAGAAAGACAGAAAACATGGATAAAAAAAATAAAAAGAAAGGGTGGCACGTAAAAAACTTGAATAAAAAACTTAAATCTTTACAAGAAGAGGCAGCAAAATGCTCCAAAATAACCAACCTGTTTGATTCGCAGTGATTGACTGGTTTGCAGAGACAAGTGACCAGCTGAGATGCCTGCTGGTGATGTAAGGTAGGGCACCCTCTATTTGTTTTGGGTTTCTGAGAAGGTATAAGCCTGTATGCCTTGAAGTTGGTTGTTTCAATCTCTGAATATTAGCACTGATTTTACTGAGGTCTTTGTATAATAATTAGTCAGTGCATTTGTGTAGTGTGTACAAGCATATAGAGGAATATAGGTAGAAAGGTGTGGGCCAGTGTGTGGGCTGGTGCGCCTGAATATCCGGGCTGAATTTGTGTCCCAGTCCGCCCCTGGCTAACATACAAGGTACCACCTGCTACTCAGCTTTGATGCATTCACACTCTGATGGAACAGCCATCACGAGCAGTGTAGGGTTCAGTATGTTGCCCAAGGACACTTCGTCATGCAGTCTGAAGGAGCTGGGGATCAATCTGCTGATCTTTCATGGACGACCTGCTCTACCTCCTGAGCTACAGTCTCTCCATTTAAATGCATCTGATGAGAACATTTTTATACATTAGGATATTGTGAAACACACTTACAAAACGTTGACTTTGTTTTCATAATGAACTTTGTTGTAATCAGTGGAACACTTGATGAAATCTTATATTTTTCCGTTGTTCTAAATGTATTGTATACTGTACTGCAAAGCAGCCAGATTTGCTCTGATACTTAAGATAATAGATCTGAGTCCCAACAGGTTGATTCAAACACTTGAGGTGAATCCACTCCCAGCCTTTAAGCAGGAATGATAGGAATGAACTTCTCACCCACATTCTCCATTGTTGTCTTGGAAAAGCTGGCAGGGGAGTGATATGTTTAAGAGAAAGGAAAACTTGTAGTGACTATCTTAAGCAAATAAGTCTATCTGTATAAAAACGTGTGTTATTGTGTGAAGTATGCTGAAATTAGAGTGTTTTGTTGGGTATTATCTGTTTATTTTAGTAGGTAAGGGTGTTATACTTCTTTATCTCTGGGTTCAGTTGAGTACGAAGTGGAAAAACTAATCAGAAATCAGAGAAGGAAAATGCTGTGCAGGATTTAGTGGTGGTAAATACAAGACTGAATGTGTGTCAAATTAATGGCAATTCATCCATTTCACTCAAAACTACAAATGCAAACTTCATGGGGATTGTTATTAGGTTTTATTGACTGGGAATCAAAAATATCTGAATTTTGCCAATATATATAATGTAGATGTTGAGATATAGCTCTGACCTTTTTGAGCCTAAAGACGGAAAGTCAGGGGATCACCAAAGTCTTTAGGATTCATTATCTGGGCATCATGCATATCAGGACCAAATGTCATAACAATTCATCCAACTGTTGTCAAGACATTTAACTAAAACCCAAAAATATCAACCTCATGCTGGCACTAGAAGAAAAGTTAGAGTACTGCCAAAGTCAGTGCAATTCATCCTCTGAGGACTGTGAGTGTCTCTACAAGATCTCATGTCAATCCATAAATCAATATTTGATATTTCAATCTGAACCAAAGTGGTGGACTGACAATCACTCCGTCAGAGTGACAGACAGACCGGCATTGACACCCATGTAGCTATGCCACAAGCCTGGCTAATAAATTACAGATGCTGGACACTCACACAGCTACTACTGCTAGAATGATGTCCATGCATGTAGGAACTAATATACAGTATGTACTGTATGTGCTGATGTACGTGTGTCGCAGCAAAACCATCATTCATATGCCACACACTGCTGCACAGAATATGTATGCCATTTGAATTGTGTTTGCACCGAACAGAAATTAACCACAGCTTCGGTGTCCACTTTCAGACGCAGAACATTCTGCTCTAATGTGTCTAGACAGTGGAAAGAAGTAGATGTATTAGTCACATGTACCATTTATAAACAGCGAAGAGAAAGAGACAGAGACATGATAGCGTGATACAGCGCTGTTGGGCTGTTGATGACAGATAATATGGCAAGCCTATGTCTCTGTGTCTCACACAGGGGCATCTGTGGCTCGCCCTATCACACTCCTCCCTTCATTCCCCTCTATATGTTTGTTGCTGGGCCTCCCCAGTAGTTGCCAGCTCAAGTGGGCTAAACTTAACTCCCAGCCTACCATGAATTTTGGACATTTATTACCACACCCTTCCTTGTCAGTGCCGCCGCCTTCTTCTCAAACACATGTGTTTCTGTGCCTGCCGCCAAACCAAAGCAACAGTCAGCAGAGAGGCTGCTGGAAGGCATGAGAAGTACAGAAAGTAGGAGTGGAACAAGTCTGTTAAATATACAACACAAACATAATGCTGAGAGGGAGCCCACCTAAAAATATCCTGGAGCTGCACCAACTATAGGACCAGTGGCACCGTCCAAAAATACGTGGTATTGTTACGAGAGGAGACAGCAGCCTGCTGTGCGTGGGTGGGTGCGAGTGTGGATACAGTACATGGTTTCTTCTAATCTAAGAAAACAAGTTCAGTAGAGCCACCTGACTACCAAACTGTTTGCCCTGAGAAAACAGGGAAACCTGCAGCGTGTAGAGAAGATAAATCACACTGGATGAAATTTCCACAGCTTCTTGAAATATGAAACAGTGTGATTATCCATCCCTGTCTTTCCCTGTGTGTGTGTGTGTGTGTGTGTGTGTGTGTGTGTGTGTAGGTGGGGTTAGAAAGACAAAGGCAAGAGTGGGAGTAAAAGTGTGTTTACACATCCCAGAGTTCTTATCAACAGTGTCGACTGAGAGCAAAACCTTATCTTACCTTGACCTTGAACCTGCATGGGACAGCCCTGTTAAAACACACACACGCACACACACACACACACACACCTACACACACACACACACACACACACACACACACACACACACACACAAAACCCGCCCTCAAAGCAAATTTGGCACATTGAATAGAAACATGTCTTATCTTTATCTTTTTTTTTTTTGAGAGGAGGACGATCCAAAGTCTGTATTTTTTCCAACTGTATCAAATCATTCCTGATAGGTCCAGATGACTCCCACTGATCTACAGTTTTTTTTTTCGATAACACTATAGCATTTCACCTGCACTCTTGAGCACTGTGTCTGATGCACAGATGGATAGCCTCCTTTCAGTGGGTCTGAACCACCTCAACATTAAGATTTTTGACATGATTTCAATGCACTTTGCTTTAAAAAGATTGCTGTCGTCTAAATAGGTAGGATGTCTATAGTTATATGACTTGATTAGAGGGAGTTTACTTTGAGTTTACTTGAAGTTTATATGATAGATCCTCTTTCATGCAGGAACTGGCGTGCTTACATTTCTGGCAGCAGCAACAGCAGTATGTTTGCAATAAGTAGAACAATAGGAAGACAAAAGAAAAAGTGCCACACACAGAAACTCTAACTTCATAAAGAGAACAAGAGTAACAGTCTACAGCCATGCTAGCAGCTGTAGGCTGTCCTTGGGCATAGCAGTGCTTTTGGTTAAATGCAAAAATCAGCATGCTAATATACTGTAGTTACAATGCTTTTATGCAGATGTTAAGCAGGAATAATGTTTACTATGTTCACCATCTTAGTCTATCATGTTAGCATGCTAATATATATAATAAACACCAAACACACATTGCAGCTGAGGCTGATGGGAATGTCTTCAGTTTTGGAGATATTTTGTCCTAAATTTGTATCAGACAAAGTGAAATTTTAGCCTGATGATGGCACTTGATCCTTAAGTTATCCTGTGAGGTACAAGAATATGTTTACCAATTTTCATGACAATCCAATAGTTGTCGAGATACAGTATTTCACTTAAACTCACTAATGGTGTGGCTTTAAAAGAATAAATCAAAGGCTCACTAAAGCTCGCAAAATTTATCGTCTGGGAGGTATGAGGGTCTGTACCAAATTTTTTGCCAGTCTATAAAGCAATGATAGAGACATTTCACCAGATAAGTGATACCCCTTACCTGCTGGTGGCACTAAAAGAAACCAAAATCATTACCCTTCATCTCCTGGGGGACCTTGAATATCTGTAGGAAATTTAATGACAATTCATGTAACAGGTTTAGATATTTAACTTATGCTAGATTTATAAAGAGAACTGGATACAGTTTTGGAGGCAGGGCCCCTGGTCAGTCCTATGAAAGTTGTTCAGTGGTGCATAAAGTCAAAAAAGTTTGACTTCTCAGGTATAAAATTAACTGCTTCTGCCACATTGTTGGACCCATAGAGCAAGCACACAAGAGACTTTCTCCAGCCAAGCTGGCTAACTTCCACTTTAGCCCTTCACTGAGTTGAATGGGAATAAAATCATTTAACTATGCAGCTCTTCTAGACTGGCAAAATGTTATCAGACTGAATGGATTGAATTCTGATCATGAAACAAGTGATTTTGTTGGGGTTGAGATGCTCCAAAAAGCACTGATTTACAAATGTCTCGTTCACCATGTAAGTCTATAGCAAAAAGTCTTTTTGGGCCCCATGGCATCACGTGACAGACCCAGAAATTTAAATTCCACGGTATGGCCAGTATGTCAAATTGGCCACAAGGCCCGGCGCTGTTCCTGGGGACTTGGTATGACCACCCACTACTTCCCTAGAATTGTAGGTGTGGCTAAAAATGAGATGCCCGATGCCCACACTGAGTGACTGAGCAGTGATCTCTGGGAAGTGCAGGACAAAACCCTCACATTAACTATTGCTTAGCACCAAATTAAATGAAACTTTCAGAGAACCATTTTAAATAATGCCTTACCATTATTGCCAGGTCTTGTATAATAGTTCCTACTCAGTCCACAATGGAAGCTCAGGCTAAGAAATATTTTTGGGGGGGACACCATAACAGTCTCCTCCTCCTTATGCAGTAGCACAGGCTAGTCTGAATGGAAAAGGTTGTTATACGCCTGGGCCACACTGCCTGTGTAGGCAGCGTGTGTGCGTTGCAGAACCTCTTGTATTTATTCTTTTTTTTTTTTTTTCTTTGGCACCCTGTGTTAACAGGTTAGAGCAGCCACACTGCCCTGCATGAACAGCACTGCTCAGGCAAGGCTTGGCTGCTGCTCAGCTGTGGAACATCTAGAGAGTAGGAGTCTTGCCTATTTTTTCCATGTGATGTGCACAGTTTCAGCAAAAATAGACACTGAAAATGGTCTTTTGATAATCATTTTGACACTTTATTAACTTTCAATAAAAAAAATGAAAAATTCGAAATATTTATTTTTAACTCAATACTTCTGTTGCTGTGGACAGAATCCCTTTATTTGATAACGCAAGTGTTTTTATAGGTAAATTTCTGTAGGACCACGCTGTTGAAAATGCAGTGGCTTGCAGAGCTCCATAAATTAGAGGACTATTGAGTTTTAACTGTGAAAATAAAGTACTTATAGCAGCAGGCAGCTCTGCAGCAGGCACCGCAACAGCAATGCTGTCCTGTGTGAACACTGTATGCATGCGAGCCACAGCAGTTCAGGGAAGTAGCCGTCATGTGCTGTTCACACGAGTAGTGCGGCCTGGGTGTTAGACTTAATCTTTCCCTGAATTATATTTTATTTTTCTAACAAAAAACAACATTGTTCCTCACATTAACCACCCTACATTGAGGTGCATGAAAGCAGCTACATTACCGTCAGAAGTGGGCAACAGTCTGTCAGCAGAGTTTTACTTAGACTGATGTTAAGATATATTGCCTGAGCTGGTGGGCGGTAAGAAATCAAGTGCTGATGACAGTCACGTAGTCAACCAAGACTTAGTGCTTTTCTGGGAATCTGAGCCCTTTATTAGATTGGGGAGAAAAAGCGACTGTGCTTCCAGTGAAGACGTCCTCATATTTCTCTGTCAACACCAGCTTGTCCGGTCCAGCCGTGAGAGCGGACGTCCGGTGGGCCGGTCAGACCGTGGTCATCCAGGGGCTCGATTACTTGTCTTCCACTGCTGAGCAGAAGCTGCGGTACCTGGGGGCTTCTGTAATGTTATTCTCTTGTAGTGGGAGAGTAAGAAATGGTTTTGCACTAACGGAGAAAGATTGAGAAAGCAGCAGCTGTGCAAACATGGATTCCAGCTTGTCTGCAGCAGATGGGGTGTGAGTGTTGGAGGGTCTGTGGACCAGGGAAACAGGCTTTGCTACCTGACGCTCTCTGGTTTGCTGATGTGTTGCTTCAGCATATCCTGATTTAATCAAGACTCCACTGTACGGGGGAAAGTAGACTTCCTCCTGCCATGGTCTGAGAACTGGTTGATGGTTGTCTGAATGGGAAATTTCCAGGTATTGCACGTTTTTCCATGTAGTTGCAGTTTCCTGTGTAAGACTGTCTCATTTCACAAGTCAAAGATTGGTCATATTCACTGACCATGTCAGACCTGATTATTGAAATATGAAGTAAAGGTAAGGAGACAGGAAAAGTGCACATTCTGATTTATGAAAATGATCTCTAATGTTTCTGTATTGATCAGGATGAGTCCAGGTGCAGGAAGAATGTCAAGAACCTCGAGGCTTTCTCCGGCATCTTTTTCCTCCCACTGATTGCCATTATAACTGTGACCACCACAGTGCACATTTTTCCTTTAATAATTTCCATGCGTCTCACAGGGATTGAGAAAATTGCTGTCATAAGTGGTACACAGACATATGCAGTTTCCTCCATGCTAAAGTAAACACAGAGGAAACTCACCCTCGCTTTTGTTTACCCTGCTTTTCCAGTCGCCAAACAAATACAGCAAATTGGTCTTAATCAAAACATTGTGAAAGTGCAAATGATTTTTCAACGCAGCCTTCTTGTCTAACTTGAGCAGCGATTCCATTTGAAACATGTGACAGTAAGTAATGTATAGCATCTCCATGTCCTATAATTCCCCAACCCACAAAAACTTTTCTCTTTCTCTGCTTCCCTCTTTCTCTCTCTGCCTCTCATCTGCACAGCCTCTCATTTCCCCCCCGGCCATGGCCATTAATTAGCACTCGCTTATAGGAAACAGATGACTTTTAATAAATTAGGGTCATGTTTTGAATTGCTTTAATACTTCCATTCCAGTTCCTAAGCAGCAACATGAAAGCATTCCTCTGCCAGTTCAACCCAACGGCCAGAATTCACAGAGATTTGAGAGTGGCGGGACAGCTGGGGTAAGAGCTGTGGACGCACACACAAACACACACACACACACATAGGTCCTGAGTTATCCTTTGGGCCACTGCAGTTCACTATCTTTTTCTTCCCAGGAACAGTCTGTTGTTTTAATAGTCAGGCAGCCCGATTCATCAGACACTACAGCCTACATTCACAATAATCAGTGCATCTATCTAGGGCAGTTCCTCATAACCGTTTCGGCACTCAAGATTAAGCCCAGGCCCACTTGCCATATCTTACCTTACCCCAGCTTTCCCCTGGAGTCAACTCCTTCCAGACATTTTGTGGTTTCATCTCAAGTTCTCCACTTCAGGGAGATTTTCCTGATTAGTGTCACAGAGCTCAGTGGATGAAATGGCAACGCGTTCCCCCCTCCTTCTTCAGAGTGCCAGGCCTTCAGCCTCTGTACAGCTAAATCCCTATGGTCTTCCATCATTTACATCTATAGGATTTGTCATGCATGGCTTGCCCAGCTCTGGTCCTAACCAGGAGCTAAACAACTGCAGCTCTAATCCTCCTTAAACAAGTCTCTGCCAATGTCACACTGTGTGTCCGCTCACTTTCTTAAACGTTCATTAAACTGGAGTTGTGTGGCCTCCTGTGATTTTTTTTCTCTCTCTCCCGCTTGGCAAATTCAGAGGCACAAGCGTGAAACTCTGTGTAACATCTGAGTTTGACGACGGCCCAAACGCCACTGAAGGATTTATGTGCATAGATGTTTCTTTTAATGCTAAACAAAGGCAAACAAACACAAATTAGTTCTCGAAAGAGGCTGACCTCCAAACCACTGTTGTGTATTTTTAATGCACCTCATAAATCCATGTATTCACATCTCCATTCCCACCTTATTCTGGACATTAGTGACAAATCTATTACTGCAACGACTGAGTCATTACCCTATTTATTTTAATTTGTAATCCACTTGATTTTAGCAGGTAAAATTGCCATAATAATGTTCAACTTTTTTTTGGCTGCTCACAGCGTAACTAATCTGGGTGGTGTTCTGCTTCTGCACTCTGTCGCTTTCTCTCCTTTTCCATTTTTTCAAGAAGAAAAATGGCTTTCACTTCAGAAGAGAGAAACAGAGCACCAGGGGAGCCCAGTCCTCTGAGTTTTTCTCTGCAACTTGGTCACTAATAACACCAACTGCAACGGTTTTCTTCTCCTAATGAGACAGATAATTTCTTGGCTCACGCTGAATGTGGGCACTCTTTCTTACTGGCCACCTTTGGCTTCATGCTTTTGGCATTTTATAATACCGCAAACCGTAGGGATTAGCTTTAACTGCATAAGCCATTGACATTTGACTTGGTTTACAAAGCATTATAGACGTTTCTCTGTTTCTCTACTTCTCTGTTCTGTGTGAATTGAAAGTCTCTCCACAAAATGGAGCCTCCACATGTTCCTGATTGAAGTAATTGAAGGGAAAGTAGTGTATTTAACACTAATTAAAGGTTTATATTAATTATCGTACCTCCTCTTCAGTGCAATTACACCATCCAGAGGATATAGTTGTTGCTTATGGCTTTAGTGTTGATTTTGTTGGTGGTTACCATTGTCATGGCCAGTGCTTGGTTGAGCTTCCACTGACAGAATGACCCTGTGGTTGCAGAAAACTCATTGGTTGGATCTAACCAGGAAACAGTCTGATTTTAAAATTAATCTTTATGCAGACGATGCTGTTTTATACCATGTTGCTGATTCTGTTCAATAAGTCACAAAGCAGCTATAATTCTTCTCAAATACACTTCAAGATGCACAAATTAATCTTAAATTAGTACTTAATGAACATAAAACAACATCCATGCCATTTTCCAGATCCAGAAAACAATATTATGTATCTTACTCTGACTGAGGCTGGGTATCGTTTAAAAAATTATGATACCAGTACCAATACCCTTAAAATGATCCTGTTACCAATTGAGTTCTTCACTTGATACCTTTTTTTCTAATTCATTTGATGCCCATCATGTGAATGAAAGCATTCAGTTACTCCTCGCCATCCAAACGGTTTATACACAAATAAATCTGGTAAGTGTTCAAATTCTTAAAATAATTATTGAATAACTGTACAAGCAACTCTGTTAAATACCTGCTTAATCTCACCACACCACAGGTTGTATGGGATGTCACCATTGTGGTTGTGGGCATTAAAACAAAGAATGCTTGCAATGATTGACTTTGAGAAAAAACATACATCATTGTTTTCTAGATCTCGGTACAAAAAGGATTGAATCGGGTATAGTTTGTCTGTAGAAGTTTTGGTACTGTTTGGTACTTGGTTATTTCAGTTGAAACCTCAAAGGGATCGAGTACCAATACCCAGCCCTAACTGTGACTGGGTTCATGAGAGTCAAAATAAACCCTATTTGTAAGGTGGGACAGCTTCCACTCCAAGGTTCCTAGACTGCATTTACCATTCTGCCCTCAGATCTATTAGTAGTAATAATTATGACATTTACCACTGCATTCTATATGATAAAGTTGGCTGGCAGTCCCCATCTCATATGTTATCTTTACTGCTATAGATTGCTGGTCCATAAACCCTCCTCAGTGATTGTAACTGATCTAGGAAAAACCCAATGGGTCTAACTTCTGACTTGTCAAATATAGATGCCTGGTCAGTGGCCTGTCAATGTCAGATACTGATGCGCAGAGGCATCCTTTTGTGGTGATATAAGACCACCCGAGCGGTAGCATTTGTTAAAATTCTGGGCAACTACCGTTATAAAAAGAGCAAGAAAGTCAGCATTTTAGGTAAAAAGGGTCAAACAAACTCTGGACTTTCACTCGGAAGCCAGCTGTTTGTGTCCAGGGTGAAACCAAAAGACAATCCAATTGTTTTACTAATGACGTAGTGTGCTAGTCTGGTATGCAAGTGATGTAGGTCATGTGCCATTATATTACATCAGCAACAAGCGTACTAATTTTAAGCCAAACCATGATGTGTTTTTTCCAAACAAAGGTTTTACCTGTGTTGTAAGTTTATTTTGAAAAAGACTGTATGAATTTAATTAGCAGAAACAGGAGTTTTCTTGTGAAAACAGAAGTTTATTTTGAAAAGACATGATACATGTGACAAGCATAAATTGACACACTGTTGCTGAATGTCCAAAAGTGATGCAGGAGGGGTACCTAGCACATCATATATTGACACGACAGGCCACTTGACAAAGTGCATTGTCACAAAGCATTTGATGATTTGGGAGAGAGAATGTGTTGGGAAAACCACCTTTCCTGTAAGTGCAGCAGTCTCAGGTAATAACCTGCAATGTCACCTAAAAATTACCTTTCTTTAACAGAACCTGTACTTTATTTTTGTCTGTTTTCTGTTTTATAAATTGATAGCACATCTCAATCAAAGTGTCTTTGACAAAAGCCACTGGACACAGATATGCGGGTACTATGTTGTGTTACATCATCTTTTTGAGACATTAAGTCCTTTTGATTAAAAGTCTGTATTTTTTGTGAAATGTAACAATGGCATGTATCAGAAAACAATGTCAGTGGGTGTAAAATATTCATAGATCAATATTAGATGTAAATCATATATGTTTAACCTGTGAGAAGAATGCAGCTTTGCCTTAGTTGAGGCTGTACAAAACACAAAATGCACATTTGATCTTAAAGATGAATAAACTATTTTGCTAATAAGACAGCATGTAAACTGAGCTTAGGTATGTTTACTTTACCCTTTATGCCGATGGTAGCTGGCAGCTCCTCACTGCTTTCTCTTTAGCTGTTAGAAGTATTTCTTGCTTCTCCCTGTGTGGACGGAGCACATTCCTGCAGCCTCCTGTTCCCTGCTGCTGCGGAGGAGAGCAACTTTAACTGCTCTGCATGGCATTTTACAAAGGAGGAACACACACTTTCAGTCGTTAACTTCCCTTTTTATTGCCCTAAAGTAGCCAGGAGAGAAAGGTGCCATATGCAGGCTTTTTCATTGTCCGTGTCCACTGACTATTTTACACATATGGTAAAGTGGTTTAGAGAATTCAGGGCTACCCTGTATGACTAAGAATTTGAGCCTTTTTTATCATGAGAAATGGATATGGAAGAATGCTTACACAGACACCTACACCTATCTGATCAGATAATTTCTACATTCTTGAGGAAATAAGTGATGGGAGAAACATGACGAGGTGCACAGGGCACAATTGGAGGAATGGGTGTAGCTCTGCACCAATCCCACAACCCCAACCAAACCTCTCCTCATCCTCCTCATCATCAAATTGCCTGTTGGCAGCCCCGCACCCCACACTAAACAAATATACAACCCAGTCTGGTCCTGTTTTGCTTCCTCTCCCTCCTCTGCAACCTCCACCGGCTCGCATGCCCTTGACTTTGTTCCCAATGTCTTCAGTGCTAATTCTCTGAGGTTAGGACAATAAACACCGCACGGATGGGCCCAAACGCAGAAGAGGCCACGCTTCCTGTCTGCACGAGTTGGTCTCTGGGAGAAAGACCAGAGAATTGACAGGAAAGAAGGTCAGGGGGACATAAAGAGAAGGTAGATGAGGCAGAAAAAATGTGGACAGAGAATTTGTATGAGTGAAAAAGCAAAAAATCGGCTGCAGAGGAGAGGAATGTAATGCATGGCTGTGTACGTCTGTCTCGGTGATAACCTTTGTAAGGCTTTCTTATTTGCACCCGAACAGTCTAGTGAAGTTGCTATAAACAAACTTGCTCTTTTCATCTTTTTCAGTCTGCTGGACTTCCTAGAAGCAACAACTGTTTCCATCCCTTTGCCTTGAACAGAGCCCAAGTCATTTTCAGCGGCTATTATTGATCACACTGGAGCAGATTTGGCTGCTGATGAATTTGTTGATGGTCTTTCAGAGCACAAAGCTAAATCCAATTTCTGCCTGGAATTCATACATGAATTCCAATGCCTGACACTTCTTTTATGCTTCATCGGTATCTTTTAATATTTTAGATTAACATGTGTAGATGGGTTAATTTTTGGAAGGACGCAGATAACTTTGCTTTTTGGGAGCTTAAAGAGAGCTCAGGCATGTTGCAGGCTGCAAGCTGCCTCCTTCTCTCTCTCTGTCTTTGAGACATCTGGCTGCAAGCATCTTTAGGATTCCATCAATGCCACAGCAAGGGGGGAAACCCCACAGCTGAAAAAAGCAGCCTCAGCAGTCTGAGCCCGGGCCAGCTCATATCAACTCCAACAACCTCTCAGTCATCTTGCAGAGCTCTCTCAGCTATAGATCTGGCCCTGCCAAGAGTAGGGGAGCCAGAGGAATGAGGGGTGAGGTGCAAAGAGGGAGCTCATTTCTGTCCTAGTAAAAAACCAGGGGGTCGTTGGTGTGTGGGAGTGTGTGTGTTGGTGTGTGTTCGGTGTCTTTGAATGGCAGCTAGGCAGTTCCAGCTGTTGTGCTTCATCTAGGCAATTAGCTGTAATCAACTCTCTGAGCTCTCTGGGTGTTCTAAGACACTTTCACACGCTGGCACTCCACCGGATATCCCTCATCACCACATCCCAATCACAACCACATACACCCAAGCACACACACTGAGTTCTACCTGGAAACCAAAGTAATACTGTGAAGCCTCAACCCCCTGTAAAAGTGGAGAATATACAAGAACATGGGTATTTGTGCACATGTGTGTGTGTGTGTGAGTGATGTGTGGTGGTTGTTTGTAGCCAGGTCTCCATGGGCCTCTCCAGCCCGTGGCTCTCACTCTGTTCAAGCCCCGCCATGTGTTGCGCACATGTTCCCATCAGCCCTGTGAATCAGTCTTTGTGCAGAGCAGCATCCTTCACAGCAGTTACTGTATTTCCCCTTGTTATAAACACTGACCCAGTCCGCCTTTCCACCTGAGTGAAAGCACCTTCACCCCAATATGCCGGACAAAGTGGGTGCGTATACCCATGGGGGCCATATGTACATACAAACTGAGGAGAAATTCCAACATGCATACATGAGGCACAGAGAACAGAGGTCATCCTCTACCTTTTCCCAATCCACTGTGACTGATCCCTGTTACCAACAGGGATTATGGGACAGTCCAGTGAGCTCGTTGTGCCACTTCTCATCCCCACAGTGTGTGGGCTGAGTTGGCCTGCAAAGGCACCGCAGGCAGGCAGGGACGACTGCTGCTCTGAGCAACAGCTGCTGAATAAAATGGAGCTGAAAAATTCCTCTCCCAGTTCCCTTAAACAGGACTGAGATATGATGTACATATTGGAAGAAGAGAAAAATTATGCACCTTGCTGCAGAGTATCACACATATGTGTAAATATTTGCAGAAGGCCATTAACTTCATGATTTAACTAAAGTTAACCCATAATTCATGCCTCAAAAACTCATGGGGGTGCATGTTGGAATTAAATAGTAGATACAAATATTTTGAAACTGGTGCTACATGACCACAGAAAACTGAGGGAAAGGGCTTTAGCATTTCCTTTTGCTCAAGAGGGAAAACCTACAACTACCAGAATGCACTGTGCCGCACAGGACTGATAAAGGGTACCACTGGTTGGTGACTTAATGTGAGCTTGGCCGTTTTTCGACAGGAAACAATATGGCAGCCTGATGGTTACAAATGATCTCAAATTACAGTTAAACAGTAAGCTAAAATGTGTTTCTGAAGGCTTTTTTGGCAAGAAATAGGGAACGCAGTAATAAAATATTGGTTTTATATTTGATCAGCACTGCATAGCTATACCATTTAATTTCAGTTTCTTTACACTCTGTTGTGCCAGCTTCTTGTTCACAGATTCTTGTATTACAGCCAAACAGTGCACTTAAATATGTTTGTGAAGACATTTTAGGTGAGAAAAGGCACTACAGTAACAGAATCTTGGAGTTCATTTGATCTGAGAGAGAGGTGGGTCTCTCTTTTGATCTGCTTCTATATCTTTGTGTCAGTGGTGGTGGGCATATAAAAGTGCAGAAGTACAATCTGTAGTTTGAGCAACAGCCCGAAAACATGGTGAGAGATGAGCAGGGAGATCTGGGCTCTGGTAAAATGAAGGGAAGTTTATCATAGTTTATTAACACATATTACCCAGCTGGTTGAAAATTATTTATTAGTAATTTGAAACACCAGGGATTCAAGTTTGAGTTTGCCTCCTTGTGAGCAGGTCAGAGGTCAGTGTCAGACATAGAGTGTTTTTCTCAAGGACACCCCAACATGGTGGGTACATACTGACACAGTAGCATGAACTTCATTACTCACCCTGCAATGTTACGGTAGTTACAATGTTTTATGACAGTGTAACTGGCTGAATTGGTTACTGGTTGTTCTCCTCCAGCACCAAACAGCCTCCTTAACCTGAGCTCTTTGTCTCATGTCTCTATATGTCTCACTCTAATCCCCTGTCATGCTCACCTACACACAGATAGACAAACCCACAGATAGAAACACACACATGAATACTGCACGCGCCTGAACACACACATAAATATATACTCGACTGACCCTTGGCCAGAGTGGAGCTCAGCACATTCTTGCGGGGCATGTTGACACCCTGGCAGGATCTATGAGGAGGTTCTGGCATCAAGAGCATTTTGTTATTCCAACGTTTCTGCTCTTGTGAGGAGTAACTCCCCCCATCTCCGAGCCACAGACCAAACAAGAATCCAGCCAAGTATTTCAATCGCACCACATGCAACATTAGTGGATTTTGGAATTGTACATGAATGGACGTATATTATTACTTTTCTGGCTCAGTCGAGTTTACTGTCCAATGTATTTTCATATATTTATGCTTAAAGGTTTGACTGCTGTGCAAAGCTCTGCAGTGTGCAGACAACTGAAGATGTGGAAATCTCAGCATGCATTTGGCAAAAAGTAAGACAGTCACAAAAACTAGCACATTCACACTTCCATTCACACCTGCTTAAAACGTTTTAAAAATATCAATATCAAATATCATCAAATTATAGTTTATGTAGCCTGTATAGTTTTGCCAGAGAGCAATAATCTTTTGACTATAGAACCTCATAAAGAGAGCTCCACTGATTTAACATTACAGTCCTATGACATTGTTGGAGTCACAAAGGACAGTTTTTATAAATAGATACAAATTGATGCAGCAGAAACAGAAATATCGTCTTTTTCTATTCCTAGTCAAAACCCACACTGTTTTGATTTCCCTGTTCTTAACTTACCTGTTTTGGGCTCTCATTTGAGTAGTTTTCAGCTGCAGCAGGCAGCGTTTTTTAAGCAAAAAATTCTCTGATAAAGCAAGTCTATGCTACTTGGCCAGACCAAACAGCAGACAGCTGTGACGCTGGTAAACATTGTGGAGCAATTTGCAGCTAAAGAGCCTCATATTTCCCTCAGGAGTTGGCGAAAGCTAAAACTGAGATAAAAGAGAGTGAATACTGGACTTAGACCCATTTCTTATTTCTACTGCTACCCTGTATTTTTAAGTCCCACCTTGCCCCTCGAAACAGAGTTACAACAGGTAGTGGTTGAAATTTTCCTCTATGAAATAGGGCAACTCCTCAACACCCAGATATTTTTAGTGGTAGTCATCGGTGCTGGCCTTAAACGTAAACAGACTTGACAAGCATTGCCAGACATTGCAAATATGCCCTCTGCAGTGGTAATTTCTTTTGCATGCATCCTTTTGATATTTGTCAGAATGCTTGCGATTTGTTTACAACTAAAGTTTCTCACTATCAATTAAATAAGTCATCAAATAAGAAAGAACAGTGCTTCAGTACCAGGCCACTAGCAGAACGTTAGCAACCTGAGCTCCTACCCCACCACTCGTATGGCGTATGTCAAAATGCAGGACTGTCATACACAAATCAACAATGAAACATCAGCTAGCTAGCTGGTTAGCTACTGAGACATCAGCATACTTGTGATTTCTTTTGTTTTGCTTGTTATACATAAAATGACCATAATGCATAGAAAACTTTAAACCTAAGATAATACAATGGTTAGCATAACTTTAAAATCTTTATTAATAAAGGCAATGCATTTGTGGGTGTCTCTTGTATGTGCAGGCACTTTCCCAATAAACAGATAAATAAGTAAATAAATGACAGATTTGCTGGTTAGAACCAGATCTAAGAAAAAAAAAATATAAACCCATTTCCTTTTATATTATAAAAAATTATATGATTACATTTGCCAAAGATTATTTCACACAGCAGTGCGTGATTGGCTGTTGTAGCATAGCAAATATGTATATTATATTTAATGCCTTGCTTTAAACTTTAAAACCATGTTTCCAGCAACCCAGTTTGACTCCTTTACAGTCAATGTTTCACTTTTCCTATGTTTCACTGCATTTCCCGCTCCGTGATGAACCTGACTAATTAGTGGCAGCTTGTTGTTGTGACCCAGGTCTATAAATAGGCTTCCCTGTGCCTCGGGCCTCCTTTTAGTCAGGCCCTCTTAGTGGTCTTAGAATGTGAATGTGGGGCACAGGACGGCTAATGTTAAACACATGTGGAGAGGAAAAGGGTTTACAGCGAAGGCAAGCAAAGATGCTTCATCTTTTAAGTGATAATTACTTGATTCCTACTTTGCTTCTCTCAGCGTTAGCCTTTGATCTCCTGCGAGTCAGCCTGCAAGACAAGCATAAAATTACAGGAGAGAGTAATGAGTTTAAAAGCCCCATACTTTACTGTTACATGTGTAATTAGGGAATCTCTCCCCCTCCCTTGTTCCCTGCTTTATTCCTCCTTCTCTCTTCCTATTATTTATCCTTTGACACTTGTTATTTACCTCCCATTTGTTTGCTGTGTGTGTGTGTGTTTGTGTGTGCATGCATACATGCCTCTTGACACATTTGCCACTGACTATGGCATGACTCAGATGCCAGTGGAACAGGGTGCGTCTCCCCGTGCCAACTGCACATATTTTCGAAGTCAAGATTTGCAAGTGTCTTTCAGAGAGCCCCCTCACTTGTAAATAGAACAAGGGTCCGTAGGAAGGAAACTGAACTCCACTTATGTGCTTTGTAAAGCTATTAACAACATTGAATGGAGTATTGTACTGCATTAGTATCTTTTTTAATACATATTTGAAATGTCAGAGTGTTGTTCTGACCTCCTTTAAATGCAGTTTAGCAAAAGCATAAAATCCCTGTACAAAATTACAGTGTGCGTATTGAATTCATGTTAAAATGTACTGAATTCAAGAACTTGAGAGGCCATTCACCGCTGCAGGGCTCAGTCTTTGGCCTTGTTTGCCTCCTCAGCCCGTTCTGCCTACCTCTCTCCATCCCCTGACCACTTCCTCCTGCCTTTGAAGCCGGGCGCCCTTCTTTGCTGCTGCCAGACAGGATACCCCACATCCTGTGAGAGACAGGAAGGAGCCCTGCTCCTAGCCCCAGACACACAATCTGTGCTCCAGCAGCCTCCGGCAACCCCTTTACTCTGCTCACAGACATGCAAAGTAAAAAACGTTACACCAGCACAGACTAGGAACAACAGTAAACACAGTCTAATCAAAGTGAAGCAAAACTACTTCAGCCCAAAAAAACGTTAAAACAAAAAAACAGATTGAAATCAGTTCTTGGAGGTGCACCTCAAATCTGTGAGGATCTCAACAGCTGACACCAATTTGCCTGAGCCTCTTTTGGACGGGCTCACCCATGCTTCAGTGAACACGGGCCAGACCTCCATCTGATGCAGACCTAGTAGTGGTTTTGGTTGCTGCTCTGATAAACCGCATGCAGATCAGGAATTTGGTTACCAGTATTTTCAGAGCTTTCTGCGACTCATACAAATGCACAGTCAGGGTCTGTCAAAGGTTCAGCTAAGATGAGGTGAGTCTGGCTGTCAAAGTGTACTAATGGCGAGTGACGGCGCTCCATCCCAGCTGTTGGACGAGCTCAGTTTAAAACTTGCTTGCAAGATTGTATTATACTGTATTACATTATAGTGTATTTAGTACACCTCAGAGGTGGCTGTTAAAGGAGGGAAGAGTGTCACTTGTTCATTTTCCCTCTCACCACTGACCTCCCAGTCTGTTGACTCATGTCCCACGAAATGCAACGTCTGCTGTGAGTCAAAAAAAGGAGCTGGGTTGTTTCAAGCCCAGGCTTTTATTTAAAGGAGACTTTATTTTTAATGTTGACATGTATTTAGATTTTACTGCTAAATTTGATATACTGCAGCCTCACCCTGTGCCACCGCCCAGTGTCGCAGCCACTCGGGGTAGTTGTCTGTTTAGTCCCCGATGTGGAACTGTGCCTGCTTTCCCATCCGCCTGCAGTTTGAGGTCAAAGGGAGTCAACCCGACACCTAGCGCCCCACCAAAACACTCTCTGACGCTCAACTGTCACTTGTTTTTGGACAGGCATGTCAGCTTGTCAGAATATTCCTTTTCAGCGCCATGAAAACAGGCGCACACCCAAAATGGTTGGCCTCCTCCCAGAAAGTAAAGAGGGGGGGTGCGACGACGGCAGTTGAACAGAATAGCTCCACAGCTATGGCCGAAATGACTGTTCCCTGTCCAGCAGCAGTAGTCTAACCTCTGCCAGCAGCAATCAGCCTCGTTGCCCTGTCAGCTCTCAGGTGTGGGAACCCGTTCTCTGCCAGGCAGCCGTCAAATGCAGTGCTGTAATTTAGACCATTAAGATGCAGGACGGAGGTCTGAGAGCTGCAGTGCAGGAAGCTGGCAGGGAAACAGATTCACACGCCACTCCCAGCTTTAAATGGCCAAACCGGGGAGAGAGGAGATGGCAGGGAGGTGGACAGATGGGCTGGGCTGGCCAACTGAACTTGACTCACTTAGCTAGTACCTCAGTGGGTCAGATCACATGCTGGAAGGCTTCTGTTTGCAACGTCCATTTTAGTTTTTTGTTTGTTTTGTACTTATCGTTGGCACTGTCAGCTAGCTTCAGCCGTGTCAGCCTGTGAGTATCCCAAGACTCATAAAATCTACCCACGGGCCCTAAAATTGTCTCCCTACAGCAAACAGCTCCCAGTCAGAAATGGACAAAAAATTAACTGTAGTCTTAAAATAGAGGAGAACAGTCAGAAACTCTAAAGCCATTTTATACAGGGCTTTTTACCTTTCTTTTTTTTGTTCTATGCTTGTTCATCTAACTTCCACTCCTCGTGAAGATGTGTTTGATTTAGGGACCAGGGCAGGCCAATCCCCACTTAGGCAGCTCATGGATGTGTTTTAGGAGAGCACAGGGAGCAGTTATTAGGGTGGAATCGGGAAAATGCTAAAATTCTAGGAAAATATTTCATTGTGACTCATTGTATGGCCAAAAAACGTCATGAGAATATGTAGCTTATAATTAATAAACTACATGACCCAAATTAGTTAACTGCTGGAAGAGCTGCTGCCCAACTACTGCAAATTGTAGTTAAACTAGTGATTAAACTACATGTAGTCAGCTACCCCCCAACACTGATAATAGTGGAGCTCATCATGCACCTCTGTATGAATGCAGCATTAGAGCCTGTAGTGCTTGTAAGCAGTGACAGGAGACATCTAGTGGCCTGTTTGGATTTTGGCACAGACAAATTAAGTTTGATATATAATTTTGAACCAAACATATTAAAGCTGTAAATAAAATGAACATATGAAATTTTCTCTCCTCTCCTCTCCTCTCCTCTCCTCTCCTCTCCTCTCCTCTCCTCCTACCTGATTAAAATCACTAAGGATCCAGTCGGCAGGAGTTTTAGTATATCCTTCATAGCATGTCTGTTCTCTCCAACACGCTGCCATAATATACACATCTTGCCAATCAAAATGCACGCCTCTGCCCTTCTTGCCATGTTGACATTATAACATGTGAATGATAATGTTATTGTTCCAAATTTATGAAATGTGTCAATGTCTTGAGCCTCCTTGATGTTGGTAACAGTGTGAAACAGAAAAGCGGCATGATGAGGGGGTGCTGCTCTAAAGAATGGGAGCCAGCGTGGGGACCACATGGGGACATGCTCGCCTGCTGACGCTCCAGATTTTAATATGCTTGAATTGGCACAGGAGTTAATGTAAGCTAACCCCGAAGTTCAGGCTTAATTATGCTCCTGCCAGACTGTGCGCCCCACTCTCCTTTTCCCATCAGGCCCCTTCATCCTGATGGTTGCCATGCCGATTGTTTCTGCCACCCATTACTCTGGCTGTGTTTTGACAAACTTCTTGCTGTTAAATGCTTGGTTAAAGGTGGTGGTGGGTCAGCAGCAGAGCCGAGGTGTTAATCATAATAGCAGTAGTGCTGTAGGACGCTTACATTACAGGCTTTTTGTCAGCACATTTCAAATGGTACATGCGATATGTTCCATGTGGACATGTATATGCATACAGTACTATAAATATGTGGAACAGTGACTGCAGAAGTCTATGGATAATTATAGTTAATGGGAGTTAAAGGGACAGTCCACCCCAAAATAAAAAAAGTATATGTTTCCTCTTACTTGTAGTGCTATTTAACAGTCTGGATTGTTTTGGTGTGAGTTGCCAAGTGTCGGAGATATCGGCTGTAGAGATGTCTGCCTTCTCTTGAATATAATGGAACTACATGGCACTCGGCTTGTGGTGCTCAAAGCACCAAAAAGATACATTTAAAAAAACTCAACAGGAATGTCTCTTTCCAGACATCATGTCCTGGTTACTCACAATAATCTTAAGACCTTGTTTAGAGCAGTTTCATGTAGGAACTATTTTCCCTCTACCAAATCACACCACCAATCATATCACTGCACAGAAGGAAGCGTGCATCTACTCATGGACAAGAGGCTTTTATTCAGACAGTGTGAACATAAACACCAATGATGTCCTCCTCTGCTGAGCTGTAACGTTAGCTACGTTAGCTACCTCATTGGGGCTAGGTGAGCTTGCAGTAAATGCACACATCGTTCTAGATGCTGGGTGGTTGGCAGGTGTAGTTCAGTGATTTCTGGAAAGAGACATAGCTGTTATTAAGGTTTTTTTAATGTTTTTTTTTTCTTTTTTTGTGTGTGCTTTGAGCACCACAAGTCAAGTGCCATCGTGATCCATTATAATTGACAGGCACTGTTTGTACATATTCCTATGAAAAGTAATGCACTAAAATTTTTATATTTCCTACGTTAACATTAGCCAGTAATTTGTGTATAGCCCACATATCAGGGAAAGCTGCGGTCATGTGACCATTGCTTTGACGAGAGTAAACAAGGACGTGGTCCAGTGAGATGGAGTGTGGAGTGATGGGTCACAAAACACAGGACTTTCTCTAGGAGACATGTGAATTTTGAGTGAACTTTGAGTCATTTTAGGATACGTTGTCACCATGTGTCTTTTAGTAAACCTGACCAAAGTAAATTTATTTGCCTAAACCTAACCTCCATAACTTTTCGTTGAGTATGTAATGTCATTCTTGGGGCGCTAATTTGTAGGCTATCATGCAAACCATTGTACGAGGATGCGTTGATGGCCGAAATCTCGAACACTCAACAACTCACACCAAATCAATCTGGACTGATAAAAAGCTCTAAAGAGGAAAATTATGTGTCTTTGATTTGTGGCTGAACTGACCCTTTAAAACTAAGTATAACTTCTTCCCAGTGACAGAGGGCTGTTTGTTTCTTGGCCTCACGGTCTCTCTGCTCAGGACAGAGGCAGCAGTGCCGACCTGCCAAATGGTGGAAGTGGGTCAGTGCTCAGTCACACAGTGGCTGTAACACATGCATCACGCGTGCACCTGTACAAACATACAGAGGGAGGGAAAGCAGAGGAGAGGTAGAATGGCGTCACCTTCCAAACTTGAATTTAAACTAGTCGGCCACTTTTTACGCACAACAAATCTTCTGTCTTTTGTGAGCTAGCCACGGTTGCAAATTACACAAAGACTGATGCCATACACTACCAGTTAAGATACAATAGCTGATATAAAATACATAACAGAAATGTCTTAGATATGAGTAAAGCACAAACTTTTTGTAATTTGTTGGTGAATTTGGTGCAGTCTGCAGTAACTGCTGACCTGTTTGTCTGACTCAAAACAAGGACCCTCGCCTGCACCAAAGCCAAGACCGCAGAGGCAATATATTTTACAGCCTTATTTACATCCAACAGTTTATGTTGTCAGCCATAGCTCTTTATAGTTCAGAGCCTATAGCTTTCTGTGACTCAGCAATCCAACGACTCGTGCAGATGAATGCAGACAAGCCGATGCCAAAGCCTGTGTGGTTTTGTGTGTGTATGTTTAGGCATGTCTAGAAGGAGCAGGGTGTTATTTTATGTCAAAGGTCTCTGCATTTGAAGATGCAGAACATTTCTCAGAGTTTGAGGCTTCCATTACAGCTAATAAGAGATGGAAAGCTTAACTTCTATTTTATTCTAGCCAGAGAAAGAGTGGAGGAAAACTAATCATGACAATAATACAAAAAAGAAACAAGCACTACCATTTTGCTTTGAAGCTTGGTCCACTTTTTAAAAATCTTCCGTCCCAAATTATTACACAAGACTAAGGGTTGACAGCCATGCCAGTGCCATTGTGAGGCTGTTTCGGCACAGTTGTGCTTTGAGCTAAATTCTAACGAACGTACTGCAATATGCTAATTTGCACTAAATACAAAGGGAATTTCATAAATCGAAGCACTGGGCAAATTAAAAGTTTGCCTTGAGTGTGGCACTAGATGAAAGGTTCTTACAATTCATCCTGAGGGGAACAGGAATAATTGTGCCAGATTTCATGGCAATCCATTCAAAGTTATTGAAACATTTTAATCAAAACCACAAATGTCAACCTGCTGGAGGCACAAGAGGGAAAGAGAGGGGTTCACCAAAGTCAATATGCCTCATCTTCTAGGGATCATGAATGTCTGTGCAAAATTTTGTGTCAATGCAGCAAGATGAGTAAAAACTTTGACCTGCTGTTGGCACAGACAGGTTTTAATTTCAGATTATGTCAATGTGGACTTTATTTTTCTTTGGCAAATATGCACACGTCTATGAATTACAGGCAAAAGTCTCCGTCTGTATCCTGTATTTAAAAAGCCAACGTGGGAGGAAACCAAAGTCCCTCTTTGGTAAGTCTAAGATTGTATGCCAGTGTCTTGATTGGCACTAGTTTGTTGGGGATTTAACAACTTTACCTCAGTGTGTAAATGTTTTTACAAGTTTACTCACATTGTCTGAACATTTGTGATCTCAAATATGAAAAGGGGGCTGTCTCACTGTCTCTCCCCCATGTCTGTCTTATTCTCACAGCATGGGCTGTCACATATGACCTCAAGTAAACAACCCCTCCAAACTTTTGCTCTTTTAATGGATGACTAAATTGCTGCAGGCCTGTAAACTTTAACAGCTGTTTGGTTGCTCATTTGCACTTTCCTGTGTGGCTCATGTTTAGAGTGGAAAATGTCCCTGACAGCTTGCCTGTTATGAATCTACTTGTTCCCATAAAACATTTCTTTATTTCAGTGGGATTTTTTTTCCAGTGCTTGGATGTATAGGCCAGTCTCGACATTTCTTCTCATTGAGGGAAACTTGTAAAGAGAAACTCCTGTAAAGTGGTTGAGTAAAAGAGTTTATAACTGCTTGTTGATTAAGGAGCTTTTATTTCCAAAGATACAGATCATTGTGTTGCATCAACCAATGATACATGAGGTGTACCTAACACAGCGTATCAGTCCACTTTGCATGTTAATTAGGGGTCAAATAGAAACTAAGAGCTACAGCAATCAAATATGTCCTACATCTACACACACATGGTGAGCATCATTTTCTTTGCAGGGATTTATTTTGCATTAAGTTAACTCTGAATTGCGGCCTTTAATGAATGATAGTTTTAGAATATTACCAGTAACCCCCTTTTTCTGAATAAACAGAAATAGCCTCAATTGGGGTTTATTCACCTGAGCAAACAGCTGCTGAATACACAGGTTGGTGTTGGATATTGGCCTCCCCTTCCCCAGTTTTAGAGTGAAAGGTAAATATTCCACTCTGAGAAGTTGGCAGCAGCTGAAACAGTCCAGAGCAGGCACCTTTCACTCCTAGATCTGTTCTCTGCAATGAGAAATTTACCAAACGTATACATCTAAATATACGGAAAGTGCCAGCTGTGCACACAAATCACATCACCCTCAAAATCCATAGTTTGTATACTTCCACAGATCTTAAATATGCTGTCCTGTTGAAGCATGTATGCCTTGTTTATCAAATATGTTGAAACGAGTGTATGGTGTGTACACTTGTTGTCCCCGTTGGCAGACGCAGCCCTTCATTTTCAGTGCAGTAATAAGCAAGTTTACCTGCGGTAATCATCAGCAATGCGTCTGCACGGCTGCAGCAGATGTGTCCTCTCCGCCCATGGTGGTTCAGAGGAGACAGACTTACTGTGGGAAAGAGGGAAACTTGCCTGAAGAGAAGAAATTGGCAGAGTCTTTTGAATAAAGCCTCTTATAGTCAGAGACTTAAGAAGAGATTTATTCAACATAAGAAATCCAACATTTTTCAAATATTTGAAATCTAGTACTACTTGGAAAAGGACAGCTTAATGGTTTTAAATTACGAAGCAGTTTTTATTAAGCTTCTTAATTTAATAAGGTTAAGGTAACACTTTGTGTAATTACTTTTTTTTTTAATTTGAGTTTAAAAATATTGTCAAATACCATACAGCATGGCTGATACTGTTGTATGTAATGTAGGCCTATTTGTTCTGATTAACTCAGAGCATCCACTGATGCCTTGTTTTTAAGTATTAAAAGCCCATATTGTGACAGACTGGCCATTTTATTTTTCAGCATGTGGTCTGGGTTGTCCACACACACACAAAACAAAGTAGGTAAATGTAAGACACATCATGTCCGTCAGCGCTTCTGGAGACTGGCATACTAGATACCAGTTAAAGGAACAGCTGGACTCCAGGAAGTGACTGTGCAGAGCCAAGAAATAGTGGGACACACAATCCCCTGTAAAACCAAAAGGGGTCTAATGTGTAGGATTTCGTGTCATCTAGCTGTGAGGTTGCAGATTGCAACTAACTGAAGCTTCTACCCTGTGCCAAGCACACAAAGATGCTAACTGCCCTATCAAGAGCCAGTGTTTGGTTTGTCTGTTCTGGGCTACTGTAGAACAACTTGGTGGACTCTGTGGAAGAGGGCCTGCTTCAAAAGTAGATATACATGACTCAGTTTAAGGTACCTAAAACACAATGATTCTTCAGTTTAGGTGATTATACACTGATGAAAACATAGTTATGAATTCTATATTCCATTTCTACCAATAAATCCCCCTAAATCCTACACACGGGAACTTTAATTGTAGATCTTACATGGGCTGTTAGCCTGGTTGTGTTACCTTTGGACAGAGCCAGCTGTTCCTGCTTTCAGTCTTTTTGCTAATAGCTAACCAAATCCTGGCTCCAGCCTCATGTTAATCTCAATGACTGAGTACGCTATATGAGTCACAGTAATACAAAGTGAGTAGACGGTAAAGGAATAGTTTGACATTTTGGTAAATACGGTTATGTGTTGGATGAGAAGATATATATAAATCTCAAGTCTGTTTGCTAAATATGAAGCTAAAATGGGGCAAAACAGCTACCTCAACTCACTCAATTTAAATTTAAATTTTAATCTGTTTTTAAGTCATATTTTGTATTT
Organism: Cephalopholis sonnerati; assembly: GCA_019142605.1. NCBI lineage: Eukaryota > Metazoa > Chordata > Actinopteri > Perciformes > Serranidae > Cephalopholis > Cephalopholis sonnerati. The sequence goes on along the minus strand of JAGQAX010000007.1, from coordinate 12,853,774 downwards.
CTTATGGTTTCATTGTTTGTTCTGTGTTTTTTTTTATTGTATGGTGTCCTTGAGTGTTAGAAAGGCGCCTTTAAATAAAATGTATTATCATTATTATTATTATTGTTATTATTATTATAATTATTATCATTAATAAAAGTTCAGAAATTCACCTACCAACACCTCTGCATTCACTTGCTCCTCGAATGGTCCCATTTCCTGAGTTGGGAAGTTGTTCTTCTGACTTCAGCATGCTCATGAGCTTTAAGTTATGTGAAAACAACATGGGCGCTACGTAGAAGATGTGTTGCATTTTATTGTTCAGAGCATTTAGACAACACCATGAGAACAATTTCAAGCTCTATGTTACAAAGTGATTTTGTCCCAGACTTGTTATTGGGCATTTACATCGCCTAAAACTACTGAAATATTGCTTTACCTGACGAATGCTAATGAATAACTTTTCTAACTAATCTAGGTCATTCTATGTGGATGGCAACTAATGATTACAATCTAATAACATAATACAAATTTAATGTAAGCAAAGAAATTGACAATCACTACCATCCACCGAACACTGACTTTCCTCCGCCATGTTTCTTTATTGATATTGTTCCAACCTCCAACTGGTCACATACACTTCCCCAGTAGGGAACTAATTTTTCTGATAATTCTGACATCACATGACTACAGGGTGATAACACACTATATCAAATGTGTTTAATCAGTAAAAAAGGAAAAGGAGTTGTGTTTTTTTTTTGTGTGTAGTTTTGTGCTGATAACCTTCTCTTGCAGTAACACCATGAGGCCTCCGCTAGTGCCTGATGCTGACAGTTATACTTTGCACAGAGCCGGGCTGGCTGTTTCCCATGCTTTATGATAAGCTATGCTATTTACCTCCTGGCTTCAGCTCCATACTTAACACACAGATATGAAGGAGGAATTCATATTGGCTTCTAACTCTGTCAAAGTATTCCTTTAACAGTGATTTCACACTACTGGCTGTAACCTCAGCTATAAGTTAGTCTCCATCTCACTTGAGTTCCATACCAGAGCTCTGTGAGGTTTGGTCCCTACATTGCGGTTGTGTAGTTTACACCTTCCCGTCACGTTGTGGCCAGACTGTGTGGTTTCTGTTTATTTATGTATGAAAAATGCAGGAATATCTGTGGGCTGAATGAGAGAGCCGGAGGCCCTGCAGACCCACTCTGAGCCCACCGGCAAGAGAAAGCGGGGCCACAGAAACCCTCCATTACACCACAGCTTTATTTTTAGCCAACATTTTTCAACTCAACAAAGAAGTCATTCAAGTTAATCCAGAAGCAAATATTTCTTAGTGAGGGACATTTTTGCTACAATCTTATATTTGATCCTCACTCAAACATTTGCTCATTGTCAGTGGGATTAGAAGGAGAGGGAGAGTACAGCCTCTTCATAAAGTATCAGCTGAAAGAAAAAACAACGATCCTGCTCATTGGATATGACCGCTCCAATACTTCAACAACATTCAAACATTCTTCAGTGGCATTAGAAAATATTTGGAGAGGGAGGGAGGAGAGAAACCCAAGACATAAACACGTGGAGCTGGGAGAGCCAACAGGCACAGGAGGACAACCTGCCAACAGGAGCTGTGGCTTCCAGGAATGTGCACAAACACACCGCCTTTCTATTGCCCTCAGTGCCGGGTAGCATCTGTGCTCCCATTTTCTCTTTCTGTCTGTCTCACCTGCAAGTTGCAGATGTTTAAAAGTGGAAACTGATATTTTTTTAAAGCTGAAAACTGCTAAATGCAAATATTTTGTGCCAATATTTGCTACGTTTAGTATTTGACAAATTTTGCCAAAAGTCTCAAAGGAATAATTCAACATCTTGCTTTCTAGCCAAGAATAAAATGAGAAAATTCAGAACAAACTCTTAAATGTGCAGTAAATATAAAGTTAGAGCCAGCAGCTGGTTAGCTTAGCTTAGCATAAAGACTGGAACCGGGGAAACAGCTAGCCTTATGCCTCTCTCCACAGGTAATAAAATCCTTTAAAGTTTACTTATTAACGTGTTTAATTCATACCAAAACGAGTAAAGATGACAGCTCCTCATTTTATGTGTCGCCAGGCAAACAGAAAAAACTCCTAGCCCAAACATCTGGTATGTAACCCTCCATGAAACATTGTCCTTTTGCACACATACACATACCATGTGAATATAGTGAACTTTAGATGTGATGGTAGGAATATTTTTTCCTGCAGAACCAGGCCCTGTTCTCATTTGTGCTAAGCTAAGTCTTCAGCTAACCTACTGCTAGTCACAGCCTCATATTTACTGGACAGACAAGACAGTTGGGGTCATTATGAAACAGGCATTAATAATATTTGGTTATCATTGCTTATATTTAGGATGAACATGATTATTGCTGTCCTCCATGGCCTCATTTCCTAGGAAGCTTTCCTCTTTTCCCCCCTCATAGGTGGCCCTGTTCGCCTCCTTAAAATTACTCTTAAATAAATACCCAACAAATTAAATTCTCTCACCAAAACATACAGTACATAGGTTTATTAAATGTACAAAATGTGCAAATGAAACTTTTGGTCTTACCTTGCTCCCCTTGTCCATTTTATTAAGTAATTACCATTTTTGGGACACAAGCTGTGACGGCAGTATGTTGTTGTTCCTGCCCCGCTCACTTCACCTTGACGGCTCACCAGCTGCTCGCTCAGCGGTGAGTCGACAGCACAGACAGCAGCTTAGTTTACACAAGCCCCGATTCCAATTTTTTCCCTCCATCAAGTGTATGTAATTTATTTCATGCATGTCACTCTTGTCAGTATAATTTCCTTCATCATGCGCTGCAGCAGTAGTCTTTTGGTCACAGATGATGACAGTTCTAGACTTTTGTGGAGTGATACGTACTGTACAGTCCACGGTTTGTCTCACACTGCCACCCCACACCATATGGCATGTCCTGTTGTCTTTGCACCATGTGTCAGCCCGACCTTTATGGACTTTCGATCTGATTGTGCGTCAGTGTCACCCAGGTAAATTCTTGTGTTGCATTTGTGAGATTACTGCAGGGTATTTAGAGGTGCAAGTCAGAACACTGTGTCATCTGATGTTGCTGTTATCAAAGCATGTGACTGTGAATGCTGCCAAGCACTTGATTCATTAAGAGCTCCGTACCTTCAGGAGAGAGAACACAACAGTCCAAGGAGTGATTTATGTCAAGGTGTGTTTATCAGTGATATCGCTCCAGGAAAATAAAATGCTATGTTGAAATAAGAGTCTGTAAAAACATCACAGGAGTTTTGATTGTGGAAAATGCACAGAAAAATGGTTACATATTACACAATGAGAGGCATATATTTTGTCATTCAAGCAGGTGGATACACTCCCCATTCAAACTGTTTATTGTGTTTTTGAGTAATGTCAACTCTAAGTGTTTCTGGCAGGGTGTCATTCATGGTAATGAGTTTGAGTGAGTGGCAGATAAAGACTCTTTTCATTGCATACTCTGGGGCACCGCAGCAGGCCTGTCATAGAGTTTCAAGGCAGAGCTGTGCCCCTGCCTGATTGAAAATACAGCACGGAAAGAATTTCCTGAAATGAAACTCAATCGCATTTGCCACTAAACAGCAGAATATGCACTGGAGGAATCATCAGCAAGGTCTTGGGTTTGAGTGGTTTGTTAAAGCAGTTCTTGAAAATTGTAGAAGCCCAACAATAAAAAAAAGCATGCTGCAGATCCATGAAAGGAAAGTTCTGTGGATGGAAGAAAAACAAATATTATGTATAATTCAAAAATGCACTGAATATTGATTTTCCTCTTTACCATTCAAGACCTTAAATGCTCTGACTTTTGTCGCAGAAGAGCGTTTCCTCAGAGAAGGAAGGTGGACTGGCAGCCAAGGACGACAGTGGCGTTACTGAAGATGGTGTGGCAGTGGAGGCCATAATCCATGGCTTTCCTGTCCTGACTGGTCTCTCAGAGCCCAGCTGGTGTTGGGTTTCCATCCAAGCAGCTGGGCTTGGGTGTTTTGTGGTCCTCCTCAGTCCTCTTTGAAAGAGGATAGTCAAGTTGAGTCCCTCCATGAGGCCCTGAGGACCCTGCCACTGCAGCCATGCTGAGGAGGGACGACCCTGTTGCAGGCCGGCAGAGAGCAGCTGGAAGACTCTGGGAGACATTGGCAACAGGTGAACACAGCAGCAGTGTGAAGAATATCTGGCAAGTGACTTGGAAGGTCTTGAACCGATGTGGGAACTCAGGATGTTGTCAATATGGGTGAAATGTGTCTGACTCAAATGGTGGGAAGAAATAAAAGACACTGGTTAGAAAGCAAATGTTTTCAGTTCAGGAAGGTTGCTCAGACAGGGCGGGGTGCGCAGAGCTTGTGAAGCAGCTCTCCTGCTGGGAGAGACGCAAGGTTAGGTGAAGCTTTTCACTTACCCCCACAGAGGAAGCGGACAACTTTAGGAAAGGCCTTGACAGTGTGTTGACTGGGGCTTTTCATCAATCTGACTGATCTAGTGTTTCTTGATCTGTGAAGGCCTCAGGGTTGAAATGGTTTCCTTGTATTTTGCCTGGCCACACAGATGGTGGAAAATAGCTCTGTAGTGGGTTTTGCTTGGCTAGGCAGCTCTGTTTTATTTGGAGTCCTGCACCAAAGGATGAGTCGCCCAGTTTGACTGGAGCGGACCCAAGGCCTTTGGAGATCACACAGGCACTAAAATCCATATGTGAGATGTAGAAACAGCAGCCAGTGTTTATTTACAGCATTTGAACCTTCAGCATGTACCCCATGCTTGCTTGCTCCACACTCTGGAAAGAAGAGCTGAAGTTTGACATACCTGTGTCGGGTTAAGGGCAATAAACACATACAGCGAACACAAACTGCAGTTTCACAAACATCTATTAGTATCCTGTACAAAAGTATAATCCAAAAATATCATATTTTGTTGCAGATTTGGATATTACAGCAACCAAGGATTTAAAGGAGGTTCATCCTGACCATAGGCTGTAAAAATAATGGAAGTAGCTACCATGGTACCACACGTTAGTTTGTGGACTCCTATTCTGAAGCTTCAAGCTCAGCATTTCAGCCATTGCCATCTTGGTTTCCTGCTGCCAAAGGTGACCAAATTTGGGCAGGAGGGTGGAGCTGGGAAAAAGCAAGAGGTGGATCTGACTCACTGTGGTGACGCTTCACAGACAACATGCCCACCTTAATTTATGTATAATTTTAAGCCTTAATAAAATCTAAACAAATGAGTTACAAAAAATTCACCCCTGCACAGCTGTCATGAAGCCTGAAACTAACCCACTGCTAATTATAGCCTTATATATACTAGACTGATATAAGAGTGGTATCAATCTCTCTACGAGAAAACAAATAATTGTATTTCCCAAAACGTCACACTAGAGGGTCCCTGTTAAGCATTTGTACCTTTTCACCTTGTGTGGTGCAAGTAAGAGAGTTCAACACTGGGTGTTGGGTTGGGGTCAGGTTTGGAGGCTTTCATCAATCATAGGATTAAACTCTGACTGCTCAGACCCCCAGCAGAAAAAAAATGCCAAATTCCAGTACTCTCAGTACACTTTTAAAGACACAGAGTTATGCAGCATGCTTACAGTGGGATTTAAGGCATTACTTTGCTAAAGCTACAGCGCTACATTTCACAGGAGTCCCAGCCATATTGCACAGATCTCATGTATATTCATCTTTGCAAGGAAACAAGCAGCCACAAGGACATTTCAAGCAATGGCCAAGCACAAGCAAGTGTTTGAGAGCTTCTGTGACCTTTTCATCGAGCACATTTACATGAAAGTTACGAACATGCATTTTTTGGCTCCACTGGTGGCTAATGTTGCCAAACGCTCTCTCGGCTTTTGAACAGCCAACGTTCAAAGATTTCTTCTGTGAGTATTCAACTAGTGGTTTGAAGATGGATAAACATGAGCACGTGAAATGAAGAAGTCAGCAGAATTCTCATCCTTATTGTGACTAGACACCAGGATGGAACTGAAAACAGGGAAAATCTACAACCAGTCTCTTATTTCTCTGGAAAAACAGAGATTCTCTGGGTTATATCTCAGAGCAGTGATTATGGTGGTGCACAGTGGATGACTGAGGTGGTCGAAATAGGAGCCTGGAGGATTTTATGACTGCTCTGAATCCAGGAAAGGCATGTCTGCCTCTGCTTCTCTTCTGGTTGTCGACCACACTGTGATAATCCAAGAGGAGAGTGTCCACCACAAACCACAAAAAGGCTTTGCACATAACCTTACCACCCAAGTTAGCCTGAAGCATTAGTTTGTTCAGAATAATACTTGAGGCTATACAGAGGTATAACTATACTCTATGCACCTGAACATCCACTGAAACAGCTACCTTAAACCTGAGAACACAAATAAAATCTAGGCTTGATAAAGAAGAAACAGTTGGTGTTGTTCTTTTATATTTGCAAAAAACATACGATAGTCTTATCTCTATGAACAGATACATGTGCACAATCTGTAGCCAATGGGGCACGGTTTTGGTATCTGAAGAGTTCTGATTTCATTTGTAGTTTGTAATTTTCAGAGTAGTATTGACCAATCATGCTTGAGCAGCATGTAAACAGTCTGTGTGGAGAGCCTGAATGCATTGGCTGTTGCAATCTCGAAAACCATCAGCTATCATTTGACAACAAGCTCGCTTTATATTAGCTTATCTGCATTCATATGCAGAAATCTGTTTATAGAGATTAGCCAAAATGACTGGTGCATGGAAGAGGATGTCTGGGCTTGGAGATCAGCCCAAAATATTGGCCCTTGCCCCTAGAGGCTTTATCATTGTCAGACCAAAAGCCGATGAATTGCTGATAGTCAAACATGCCAGTCTTGCTTTTAAACTCTCTAAAATTAATTTTACACTTGAAACATTGGCATAGATGTTTTTCATATTTATCTAAGAGGATGTATTGTGTTGAAGTCAATGATGTACTTTCCAGTTATATGAAGTAAACAGTGGGTGTCCATCAAGGATCAGTGTTAGGCCCCCTACCATTAGGCCTACCACAGCAGTGTCAGGGATAGACTTGCAAAGGTATGCTGATGATACTGTTGTATGTGTACATACTAGAAATTTGTTTGCCTGTATAGATGCAGCCAAATGTAACCACCTGACTCTAATGACTCTAATTTTGTTGTTTGTGTTTTTTGCTTTGTATGCATATATCTTTGCTTTTGGTTTGTGTAATTCTTACTGACATGCTGTGTTTGAGGTACTTTTTTGTCCTGGTTGTTTATTGCTGTTTTGTCAATGTACAGTTGTGACCATGGTACAGTACTTCAAATGGTAACATTCATTTCTAACATGGTCCCTTACATATAAATAACTCATTCCTTTGAAGCACATTAATTGATGTTTTTTTTCTTGATTCTTTTTTTTCATTGGCCAGACCATAAAGTGACTTTGAACAGTCAGTTCACAAACATGACTCACACAGTGCGTGAAATTGTTCCAGTACGCCCCCCTTACCACAGGAGGTTTTATGAGTTAGTTCACTAATGACTGGTGAACGACACAAACGGGGTTAATGAAAAAGAACAGTCTTCTCATCACTAGGGATGGTGGTAGCTGCAGGTGGTTTTGCTGATGCTGACTTTACATCAATAGGCACTTCACTGCTCACAGTCTGCATCATTTAGAAGAGTAGGGTTTGACTTTTGACAAAACTGACTCTGTTTTTGCTAATTTGTGTTGCCTTTTTACAGCCAGGCCAACAATACTGTGATATAACGTAACCTAGGCAAGCCACCATCAGAGAAAAGCAGGCAGGCGAGAATGGGAACAGATGAGCGTCACTAAGTGCCCCATGGGTAGCCTATGTAGTGCACCAAGTGCCCCCTGGGTAATGGATTTTATTTGGGGCCATTATTAATCGCCCAGAGAAGAAGAGATGAGTACCAGCAGCTTGCGAAAAGTGCCGGTGCGCAAAAAAAAAACCCATGTGTGGATAATGAGACAATGGGCCCCCAGGCACAGACATGCAGGAGGCCCCACCACTTCTCTATAGGAGCAAGACACACAGATTTAATAGTTGTTTAGCCTTTTTGTTGTTGTTTTGCATATTTTTGTAGCCATTATTTCTCTGTGGTTTTTTATATGTTTGTAGTTTGTGTGTGTGTGTGTGTGTATGTCTGTGGTTGCTTTGCCCTTTTTATAGTTGTTTTTGTATCTTTTCGTTGCCATTTAGAGAGTGTTGGTCTTTCATTTTCCTGTCTTGTCTTTTGAGTCTCTTTGTAGTAATTTAGTAAATCTTAATAGTTACTTTGCATCTCTGTGTGATTGTTTTGCCCCTTTCATAGTCATTACGAGTGTCTTTGAGTCACTTTGCAGCTATTTTGTATCTCTTTGTAGTCGTTTTGTGTGTCTTTGTAGTTGTTTTGTGTCTCTTTGTTGTCTTTTGTTCTCTCTTTTTGGATGTTCTATGTTATTTTTCTGGTCATTTTGAGAGGGGGCCCTGACACTTTGGAACCCTGGGCCTGTACCCAGTAGGCCTGTTCAGTAATCCATTCATGAGTACACTGAGTAGAAGTACTGTGCTGCTCACAGTGAGTGCCTGCACACATTGAGCACTTGACTGACGTTAGCTTGAGAAATAAAAAGAGTAGTCTATTATCTGACACATGCACTTGCTTTACTTTAAATGCTTGTGTATTCTCTAAACTATTATTTTAGTTGGCAAAATGTCCAGGCTTTCAGAGAGATTACTTAAAGCTTATTCCCATAATTGCTTTCCTTTGATTTGTCCAATGAGCCTTTATGTTTTTTTATTTCATTAGCTCATTTAAACTGAGTTATGTGTCTTATCACAGCATGTCTTGTACCAGTATGTGTGGAAGGATTATACCATGGCACACATTTTTCCTGCTGAGGCTGGCTGTGCGGGCACCTTGAGTTACAGCCACTTCAAAGTCTGGTGTTAGTGGTCCATTAACCACCAGTAATTAAAGTGTCACTTTAAATGGCATGGAGTGCACTGCTCTCACTGGACTGTAAAAAAAAGAAGGAAAAAAAAGTTGCAAAGAAAGCATGGTTTCCTGCAGTCCACCCTAATTACCAGAATAAAGGCAGAGATATTTTGGCAGTGGCGTTGTAATGATTCCATACTGTAGCAGGGCTTTCCATGTGGGCCCTATGTAACATGTTGGCTGTAATTTCCTCTCTGTGTTCACCTATGTTTTGTCAGCCCATAAATTTGTCATGAATTAATTGGAAGGTACAAAACTGTGTCAGAGAAGCTGATTGCTGTTGAAATAACCTTTACTTTAAGTGCTCATTTCACGTATTCTGGCCCCTTTATTTTCAAACAGCCTCATATAAAGTCCAGATGCTACTGGCAACATACTGCAGATACTGTGTAAGGACTTGAAAGGACAAATACTTTCCATACCTCACAAGCACAGAGCAAATCAAAATAGAAAAGTCTCTGGGTTCATTTACCATTAGAGAGAAGACTCAAATGTCTATTATAGACTCAACATCTGTCTAAAACATGATGAGCAGCCCCACCAGAAAGGCTGTACCCATGTGTTTGTATGTGGGGGTGATGATGGTAAGTATGTGCATGCATGTACACTTATTGCCTACTCTGTCTAAAGATTAGAATGACTCTTATGGTGACAAATTATCTACAAGAAAAGGTCACCCAATTGTATCTGACATTATGATACTGTATATCCATTATTAAATGCACAATCATAAAGTTGAAATAAGTTAACGGCATCGCACTGTCAGTGGCTTACTTTGAAGTTTACACATAAATGACACAGTCAGTTCAACAGTCGAGCGATTATGACTTTCTTTGGACAGACAAAATAAAAAAAGGGTCTTGGAAAATTAAATTAGGTTTTCAGAGTTTTAAAGGCATTTTGCCTTGCCAACCTCAATATAATAACTGTAAAACTATTACAACCTGAGAAGTGTTGGTATTGGCTGCTTGTCAGAGCAGGGGCAGTAAAACAGTGCCATTTGAGACTGGCTGCCATGTACTTGGATTTCATTTGTAGTTTGACAAGGACCTGCACTATCTGTTCACAATCCAGCAGCTATACCAATGAGACACATTCAAAAATGATATAAATTAGTTTTTTGACACTCTCTGATGTGCGACTGATGCCCAGAAGTTGTAACAAAAGCGTAATAGTTTGCTCTTATTACTTTTCCAGCAGTATAACATATGACGTTTTGGGCCCACGTCCAGCACCCTTGCCACCGTCTGCATGGCATCACTTGGAACATTTTTGAGTACATGGCTGTTTGAAAGAATGTATTTCCTCGCTTTCTTCATAAAACAGAGTATCAATCTACAGACGCACCCGGCTGTAAATCACAGACACATTTATGAGGCCTGCCAGATTGTTAGTCTGGTCTTGCTGGTCTTTTTATGCACATTACTATACCATTTCCTTTGCACTACCCATTCCCACATATTACCTCAAGTTTTTGTTTATGTATATGCATGTGTGTATATATAAACATACTTATGTATGTAAATACATATGATTGTATACATGAAACTGTATATCTTGCTTGTGCTATTTTATATACTTTGTTCTATTTTGTTACCAGTGTTATGTTTTATTCTATACAAATATAAAATATTTAAACAGTTGTTTATGCCCTTCCTGTGTGTGGAGTAATCCTGTATTGTATAATGACAACAAAGCTGAACCTTGAGCCTTGTTAGAGGAAATCCCCCTGTGGACACCTCAGGTGGGAGAGAAGCTTTGGCCGGTTTATACAAAGGACATTTCTCAGCTGGATCCGTCCCAGTCCCGGATCACTCGTAGGCAAAGGCCAAAAAAACAACGACTGTAAGCTGGTTAAAGTCACAGCAGGAGTCCAAAGTCAATCCTGCTTGTTTTATTTGGTTGGTTTCTCTCGTTGAGCTACTTTACTACCTGTTATGATATATGGAGAGCTCGAGCAGTGTGTAAGTAAAACAAATCACAAGGAAGGTAGGGGTCTCAGTTGGGGAATTATTTTTCACCTCGCTTTTCCTGGGACGAGGATAACTTACCTTCTCCTCCACCAGTTGCTTTCTGCAGGCAGCTGGGAAGCATGCCAGGAACACTAAAAATAAAGAAATGAGAAGAATTTAATCCCCATCACAAACATGCCAAAACTGAAGAGAGATTAAAGGCTGCTTCCAAAAAATAACAAATCTGGAGGTGGACAATAATTCCATTTATTCCACGCAATATTTTCTTTTTGCACATGAGACTCTCTCTTAGGTTGGGAATGAAAACTGATGCTTTTGTTTTTGGTTTGTATCATTTTACGCAGTAGCTATGCCACTGAGGAATTTCTCTTGCCAGAAATAATTTAAGGGGATATTATGAGTCCGTATGAAAAGGCTACTGTTTCCCAAGTTTTCATGCCTCAGACTCAGAGTCAAGAGTGCTGGTATCACTTGAGATTAGATAAAGTTTAATGATTCCTCTGAAATGGGGGTGCAAGGGGACCAGTAAAAGATACAATTTACTGGATAAATTCTAACAAATAGACCATTCAAATACTAAAATAAATTGAGTCTAGAAAATCTGGAGGTGTAGATTGGAATAGAATAAACTTTATTAATGTGTCACTCAGCGTCAGACCCATATAAACAAAATATAAGAGGTGCTGAGAAGGTCTATACAAAATACATTGTGATCATGCACACACACACACACACACATGCACACACACACTCGAGAACACTGGAAAGTTAAAAACTAATATATTTGCTGGAGTAACATCAAACATACATTATAGTGTAAAAAAGCAGTGGAAATTTGAATTTAATGGATTAATTATCAACTGGGACATTTACCTGTTTCCACATGTTTCTCTTGCTAAGGAAGCAACACCACACCTAAATTTGGCAAATGCACTTTGATGCTGATGCTGTCCTGACAAAATATGTTGGCCATAAGGTTGTGTTTGATAAGACTGTTCATTTATTAACCTCTGGTTTACTCATTAACTGCATCCACTTCTGTTCCTCTCTGACAAACTGTTTTGTCAAGACTTCTCAAATCATTAAAACAAGCTCAATTTTTAAAAAGAAAATTTCACATGACACATATTTTTTAACATCTGACAGCTGATAAGCCCACACAAGCATGTGTCTGCAGTCAACTACAGCTGAGAAGATAACTGTGGGGGAAGTGAAAATGATGATCAGAATAGTCAATCATATGTCTCTTCACACGGGGCTCACTTCTGTAGTCAAAATTCTGGGGACCCCTTGGGATTCTCTCAAGGACCCCTAGGGGACCTGGAACCTTTGACTGAGAACCACTGCATTTGGCTTTTATATAACATCTATTAACATGAGTTGCAAAATGTCTAATTGTTTAAATATAATGGAAAAAATTGTGCTTTAAGCTCAGACCAGTGTTTGTCATTCTTTAACAGCCACAGATGAATTTGTAATATGCATAAGTTCAAATGAAATTAAAGCAAAGGACCAAACTGAGAAAAAGAGTAGCATATGAATGAGTGAGCGGCATGCTGTTGTAGTATCCCTTAAGTCCCACTGAAGGGCAACACTCCCCTCTGCTGTCCACCAGCTGCACTGTGTCCAACAGATTTAATGTGTACTCATCAAGTTATTTCATTCTGGCAGTTTGGCACATGATGGACATTAAATCTGACACCTAAACACAGTGCAGTAAGCGCTGAGAAATTATCAGATATCTTACTTATTACAGTAGTGCTTTACCCCGGTTCTGTCACTAGAGGGCGTGAACGCATCACTGTTAAACAGGTGACATATTCTGTTGCTATGGTGATGACGCTGGTGACTAACAACGTTAGCACGTCCCTGACAACCGCTACTTCAACATATCAGGTCAGATAAGGTTAGTGAGACAAGTGTTGCGGTTTATGTTGTACTTTTCTTAAATCCAGATTGTATTTCCAATTGCTACTGTTAAATGTCAGGATTATAAATAGGGGTTAGGGTTGTTCAGTGTCTTTAGGCCAGATTTAATTTCCCCTGGTTTCCCATGATGCATCGCTTTATTTTGTCTAGTAGCTCAGGGAGATGATAGGAAACTGACACAGCCACCCTCCCCTCTCACCCGACCGAGGCGAGCCCCTGACAGCATCACCGACATGTCCCGCAAGCCTGAACGCTGTTAGCCTGTGAGGCTGGTCTGTTCAACAACAATTCACAACCTTTTACAAGATATTCGACGGCCGCGTATTTTTAGCCATAAGGTAAGCTCTCCATAAGATGATGTGCTGCTGTAGCCTCGTTAGCTGTTGAGCTAGGCTAGCATAATTAAAGCCTCATACGTGCTTCCTCTGTATGGAGAGGCTGTTTCATTCAAATACATCTTTAAAATTCCTGTATTTTACATCACTTTGCTGATGGCGAACGCAGCACAGCTTATTTTGCGTATCTTTACGGGCATTTTCGGTCGGTATTAATCCAAGCAGGTTGACTTCATTGACATTTTAACCCTTATAAAGGCTTCGTCTGTTACGTCTGTTGTTTTATCATCAGAAACATGTAAAGGGTGGCACCTGCTAATACGTATGTACCCAATGTTGCTAACCTCCGGACTTTTAATGAAAATAACGCTAGTTTGGTGGATGCAGTGTATGCCGAATTTACCAGAACACCCCCACGATGCCAAAAATCAGTGTTTATATTCTATTACTGGCGCATTTTCTTTTGTGCAAAGCAGAGTATTAGTTGTGTGACGGATTGTGAAGGGAGTTTGGTGTGACGTTGTCCCCATTCAACAGAGAATAGCACGTAGTGGGGCTAGCTTGTTTTCGTGTCTTGAAACTGGACAGCTCCTCCCTGGACAGCTGCAGTACACAACGTTAGCTGCAAGGGCAGCCTTTGTGATGACCGTAGGAAATGCAGTGATGGCATCCTACAGTAAACCAGGTCATAAAACAGCCGGGGAAGTGAGATGTTGTGGAGTCGTTCACAAGCACGTCAGCCAATGGATTACGGCCATTAACGTTTTGTTTGATAATGATAAAGAAGGTCATGTCCTGAATGATATCAGTGTCTGGTGACAATAGCGTTTGTGTGAAGTTAATGATCATCTGGCAGCTGCTGCCAGGACCAGCAGCGGTTTGATGTGAAATGTGGGTTTGGGGTGCTGTCCGCAATGCAGGTGCTGAAATTGAAAGTGCCGTGGAAAGTATCCCTGCCGGGTAACACGCAGCTTGTGTCCTGTAGGCACTATTGTTAATGGTTATACTGGCTAACCTTCAGTTGTTTATTTGTATGCCATTTTTTATTTTATTGTTGATGTAGCAGGTGTTCAGATGGTAAACTTTCCTTAAACAGGAACATGTGCTAGGTAGGTTGATTGTTATTAAACGCATTTCCCCCCCAAATACTAGCAGCTAAATTACAGAAGACATGTAAGAATAGCAGCAGTCCACATTGTCAAAACCAATGATGAACTATGGACATCTGTGTGCAAAGAAACAGCTTCATAACAGGAAGACCAGTAGCTGCTAAGATCCTGTTTAGGCTAAGGCTGGTAGCTACTAGCTAATGTTTCATGCTGCTGCAGTTCATTGATTATTTATGTTCTCTGTATGGGGAAATACTGGTTTGTGTACTTGGAAGAGAATGGAAAGTTGACAGGCACATCACACTGGTCTGGCAATAATCTTTGTCTTTGAAAACAGAGAGTAACAGATGGATATGCATTCACACCCCACACTGTCTCTGGACAAAGAAGACAAACTTTGTCTCTCTCTGATTCACTAAAGTTCTATACTCCTTTGTACCGCCGTCACCTCCATGTTATGGCATGAGCCATGTTTTAGGTGAGGTCATGTCTTTGCTAATGGAAAGCTGTCCAAGCTATTCTAGGAAAGAGCTGGGATGAGAGATATGCTTGCTGCGCAGGGTTTATCGGAAGGACTCCACATTACTCATCAATAATAGATTATCTCCTCAGCCTTTATGATACATCAGTGGCTCTATTTGTGATTACCAGTCTGTGTTTTGGTTTTCACATGCTTTCCTTTTGCTCAGTAAGCCATGAAAAAAAACACAGAAGACTTTTGAAACTGGGGAGTGTGTCCAGCAAGGTGTCATGGGATATATAATTCATGTTAGCAGGCTGATGATGTAAGAGCGAGAAGCTCTGGGATGTTTTATTGAAGCACACTTATGTATGCAGGGAGAGGCTTTCTCTGCACTCAGGAGGGGTATTGCATGGATCAATGTGCTCTCAACTCTCAGCCCAGTACAGTCTGGCAGAGGGTGGAGATGTTGGGATTGAGTGATGGTTTCTCTCTCTCTCTCTCTGGCTTGGCTCTGAAAACAAGGACATCCAGTGAAGGGAGGGCGGTGGAGGGTGGGCTAAGGCAGGGAAGTAAGAGGCTTGTATGAGACTGGCAGTCCTCATGCCACACCCAGTGTCATTGTGATGTCTGTCACTGTGTTTGCTTTGATTTCATTTTTATTTTTTGTTAGTCATCATGATATTGACACTGAAGAGAATACTTCATAGCAGAAAGAGGTGTCAATCCTGCCATCTGTTGTATTTATTTACGCAAGTTAAGAGCTTGTACACTTTTCTAATTTGCCACTTTTATTCCAGTGGAATTGACCCTTACCTTTGTTACCCCGTCTTTTTTTTGCTGAGGAAGAGTATTTGCATTATATGTCCTAATAAAATTACTACATACAGTGTAGATAAAATTAGCATATATTAGATTAGTGCTACCTTTCAGATGTCTGATTTTTTTAAGGCTCACACTGCTCACTCTCAGGTTCCCAATCAATAGTTTCATGTCAGTGATTGGTCGATAATTACAGCAAGGAAAATTGGAGTGTGCCTATTTATGGTTGCTCAGCCTTTCTGTGCTACAGTCTCACTGTAGCTTTGACCCAGCCTTATTGATGATGATAGCTCACACACCTGCTCTGCAAATCAAAGAAAGAGCATCCTAACTTTTTCTGTAGCACGTTTGCTGCTCTTTCTTTAATCAACAAACAAGGTTACAATTTTTACACTTGCCTAGTCAGTTTAAGTGCCAAATGGCCTCGATTGCGAATGGGTTTGATGGTATTATCCATTAGTGATTAGTTCGATCTGTCATCTAAAGCAGATTGTCTTGGCCAGTTGGCAGACAGAGCAAAGCTGGAGCACATCCCAAAACCCAGATGTTTATAGACAAATGGGTGAGAATTAATGGCATGTTAACCAGCTGCATTTACTTGTGTTTGTTCTCCTCTTATTCTCTCTCCTTTTCTTTTTCTTGTCTCTCCTTGTTTTCTGTCACCTGTGTCTGGAGGTTGCAAGGCCAGTGTGTGTCTGAACATAATCAGCCATGGCGTCAGCAAATGTCACACTGGAAAATCAGCTGCACAGTGCACAGAAAAACCTGCTCTTCCTCCAGCAGGACCATGCCAACACGCTGAAGGGGCTTCACGCAGAGATCCGCAGATTACAACAGCAATGCACAGGTGAGCATGGCCACAAGTAGCCATCTCTTTTCTCTTCATGCTGCTGGATAAAACCAGCACATTAAGCGACATCTTAGAGAAGAGGTGGAACACTTGAAAACAGCAAAGCAAACAATAAATCACAGTAATGATCCCAGTATCCTTGAATTTATAGCTGGGACAGATGTATAACCTGAAAGGATATTTGAGACCAAAAGTCAACAAGATGCTGTGGTGCCACTATTAAACCTTTTAGAAAGAATATGATGACTTATGGAAAATGCACTCAAGCATTAGTGAGTACACCCTGCACTGTAGTGATGTGAAACCTGCATTGAGCATACCGCCAGTAATAGATATACTCTTTCACAAAGGGAGGATATAGAGATGGTCATGCAGGAAAACAGGACACTGTATACTATACCCCTCATTTCCCGTATCCTTGGCTAACTTGTCAACAAAGCTGATGTGGAACTCTCACTAATCCTGTTAAACGAATACTCCGCCATATGGAAAGTACTGACACGTCTTCCCCGAACATACAGTGCTGCTAGTTAGTCTGTGTGAGGGGTGTGCCTTTTGATAGCTGTCCTTTTGCAACCTCATGTGACGCAGTCATGTAAGTAAGTTAACCCTCTTTTTTTTTCACAGATCTGACATACGAGCTCACTGTGAGAAGCTCTGATCCCTCAGGTAAGCCTTATCGTACTGTATAGTACACACGCACATCAACACAGACAGTCAGTGTCTGGTGTCCTTATTTACCATCACTATTTACTGTTGCACTTTGTCAACTTAGTTTGACTCAGAAGTTTCTCAGGTACTTGTAACAAGTCATTTCTGCCTGGTTTGATAATTATATTTTTTGTAGTTATACCTCAGAGTACATATTTAGTTTAAAAGTGATTTAATTTGTGAAAGTGCACAGCAGCAGACAAAACTCAACAACAGTCAAGACTATAAATCTGTGTTTTCTGCTGGAAAAGAGGTCAGTGGACAGGCCTGAGAACAGGGGGCTCTGCCTGTTTCCTGGTAACAAAAGTCCTACCCAGGGAGCATTGCAATGTTGGACTCCCTGCTGCTCATGAGAGCTCCCACATTTCATTGCCAACTGCCCCTCCCCCCTACGTTACCATGGCCATGACATGGAGTCACAACACTGGTCTGATTCAGGCCCAGCTCCACTGTCTCTACACTGGCTTGAAGTACAGCAGAGTACAGTCAGGGAGGCCCCAGGCAGGCTGCATGCAGTTTAATTTATTTACATGCTACCGATGACCTCATGGATATGTGTAACTGTACAGGAAGCATGTTGCGTCTCACTGGAATCTCTATGTGTTGTGGGTTTTTTAACATGTCTGGCCCAGATCTGAGCAATATCGTTAGGGCCTCCAGTTAGAGGCACTATCATGTTAGCGTGGGACATCTCAGAGATTGGAGTGCAGGAAATGAGATTATCTGTCACAGCACTAATGCACAGCCTGCAACCTGCTTAGTGCAGCAGGGCTCAGCT
Organism: Cephalopholis sonnerati; assembly: GCA_019142605.1. NCBI lineage: Eukaryota > Metazoa > Chordata > Actinopteri > Perciformes > Serranidae > Cephalopholis > Cephalopholis sonnerati. The sequence goes on along the minus strand of JAGQAX010000007.1, from coordinate 12,835,824 downwards.
GCTCCGACTGGGGTGAAAATTTACCAGCCCCCTTTCAAAAATGAAGGGAAAGCATCTTTATAATTTGTTGGGAGACTAAATCTAGGAAATGTATATGTAAACTGGGCATTGAAAACTTTGTGATACACACACAGTTGTATACATAATACACAATTGTATTTTATTCTATTGTTTTTGCACATATACAAACATGGCTATATGGGCTGTAACTGGGTGGGGCAGGGTGGCGGCACATTGATCAAGGTCAGAGGAAAGCAGTGCCCTTTCTGTCTGCCAGAGCTGAAACGTGAGACTGGAGCTTTTTGCCCACTGCAGATGAGTCTCCATAGGACCATACTTTCAGCTGGCAGACTGTCCATAGTCAGTGTCTGCGCTTAATGTACTAATGATCGGTCCAGTCTGGGGATGTGATTGTCTCTGGTCTCTGGGTTTTTCTTTTGTGCACTTCTATATGTCTGCAGGTCCTTACAAAGTCTGGACAGGTCACCAGGCTATCATAGGGCTAACACATTGAGACAGAAAACTATTCACACTCACACCTAGGGGCAACTAGAGTCACCAGTTAACCTAACCTTTGGACTGTGGGAGAAAGCCAGAAACCCAGAGAATACCCACACTGACACAGGGAGAACATGCAAACTCTATACAGAGGGGCAGCAGGTTTGAACATAGAACTAGCATTAGCCCTGTTTCCACCGAGCAGTACATTACTGTACATTTCAGTTTGGTACGCTTTTTCCGTTTCCACTCCATTTTTGGTCACCCTTCTGTTGTGTACCTTGCACACAGATCTGGTACTAAAAGGTGGAGCTGTGAACACTGCAGTCTGTTGATTGGTCAATAGTGGACGGTCACTCTGCTCAGGGCTGAGTTGTGGCTGGTTTTGAGGCTTAAGTAACCACTGTTCATACCATGGAGCGTTTTATTAGTAGACTGTAACTATAAAATGAAAGGATGTTTTGCTGCCTCTTGCAGTAGCTGGAGTCAGCGAAAAACTAACTTAATTCACTGGGCCGACTGCCAGCAAGTGTTAGGATGGAACGTTAACTTGTAATGTTACTCGATGCATGAGTTGACGATGTGAATCAGTCAACACACCTTAAATTTCACTGTGACAACTTTAACCATCACTTTAGTTTCTATATGACATACACTTTTCTTTTAGTAATGAGTGGATCTTCAAAGTGTTTTTATTTATTAATTTTGACCAGATTATGTGAACTGCATATAATCTAATCTTCACTCGGAGAAAAAAGCATCGCGGAGCATTGTTCCTGTGGGCTCCGGCAACACTAAACCCCTGAGCTTGCCTAAGAAGGACTAAATGCACAAATATGCTATTTTTAAATATCCCATTGAGAGAGACTCTCACTGCAGCCTGTTTTGTTTTGTTCTGAAATGTTCATGTAACTGTTCTGTGGATGATAAACGAGGTGCAAACTTTCCTCTGTGTCACCGGCAATGAGGAAATACAGTGAGTGCTGGACGCAGCAGTGAGTGACAACAACCCCGCCCACATTTAAGAGTACTGAAAAACGCTAGAATCTTGGCTCCATGTGTGAAGGGTTACTTTTGGTTCCAAAGGTACAATACCAAAAGTGTTTGGTGGAAATGGGGCTTTTGGAGCCAGAAGTGACCATACTTGGACGAGCGGGTACAGCTGTGGAGGAGCAGGGTGGATCTGACTTACAGCAGCAACACCTCTCAGACAGCCTATCACTCAATAAATATGCATCATTTGGGGCCTTGATAAAATGAGCCTTGGAGGTTGCAGCTTGTTTATATCAGACGACAACTTGTAGGACTGATAAATGGAGCCAACATCGAAGTGCCAAAAACTGCAGTTTTTTTAATGGCCACTTGAGGCTGGCCCTGGAGGTTAGTCAATCCCCATGGATCCCCATGATGAAATGCTCAACTTACAGCAGAAATAAACATGTTTACAGTGTAGTACAAAAATGGTATCAGTCTCCAAAGCTAATTTCCCCTTTCATGACAACTGTACAGGAGGTGAATTTTTATATAACACTAGCATTTACATTTAATTATTGCTTAAAGTTAAGAATAATTTAGGGTGGTCCACTTTGAATGACAGGCTCTCTGCAGATAGTGTTCTTGGTTTCTCAGTCAGATCCACCCCTCGCTCCTTCACAGTGCCAGCCTCTCGCCCAAATATGGTCTCTTCTGACAAAAAATCGAGATGGCAACAACCAAAATGCCAAATTTAAGGCCTCAACACGGCAGTCCACAAACCAATGGGTGACATCACGATAGCTATGCCCATTATTTTTACAGTGTATGGTTTATACTTGCTACATAAAACCTACCTTTGCACGGGATCACATATATATTTATGTTTATACTTAGCTGCAATGCTTAAATAAGAAAGAGATGATTTCTCCAAAGAGTGATCTGAGAAGGAACTTAACAGGCATTACATTTAAGTGTCTGACACCTGTAGAAACCCTGTATATGTCTGTTATGTTTGCTGTTTATTACCTGTATGCATACGTGCACACATGTCAGAGCTGCTGTTTAACAGTTTTTGTTGTGTGTGTGTAGACAGCAGCGAGGTCCGCTGCAGGGAGCTGCAACGCAGGTGTGAGGAGCTGGAGGCACAGCTGAAGAAGAAGGAGGAGGAGAACACAGAACTGCTCAGGGACCTTGAGCAGAAGAACGCCATGATCTCTGTCCTGGAAAACACCATTAAGGAGAGGGAGAAGAAGTACCTGGAGGAGCTCAAGATGAAGAGCCACAAGCTGGCTGTTTTGTCAGGGGAGCTGGAGCAGAGAGCGAGCACTATTGCTTACCTTACCTCACAGCTTCATGCCACCAAAAAGAAGCTGTTAGCTGGCAGTTCTTCTGAGGCCAGCCCCAACGTCAGTCCAGTCACGTCATACAAGCCCACACCTCCGCCGGCTAAGGACAGGCAGCCTGAAACCCCACGGCGTCGCATGAAGAAGAGTCTCTCCCAGCCTCTTCACCCAGAACTGACAGAGGTGTATCGGCTCGGCCCGGATGGTAGGCGGCTGGTTCTGCGGGAGACGGTAGATGCCATGCCTGACCCCACACCCTTCCTGCAGGCTGGGAGAGACTCTCCCTGAACCACAGGTAGTGCGAGAACGGCCTGCCGTTATCCCCCCTATTGCCTCTGAGCGCTCTCCCGGTCGTTCCACTGGGTGCTACAGCCAGCCCTCGTCACAGCCCCGCTCGGGACCGTCAGTACAGGGCTCATGTGGGCGTGGCACACCGCATCCCACATGGCACCCCTCCCCTGGCCCCACCGCAAGCAGAGCTGGAGACACTGGCAGTGGACCAGGTCAACGAGGAGAAGGTTGTGCGGAAGCGCTCTGGAACCGACAGGACAGTTTAACACTGCAATGCTAACATGCACATAAACACACATCTACTGTATACACACTGCAAGAGCAGGAAGGAGCCTGACCCACTGTGTAGCCTGCTTTTGACGCAACACTGCAATATTTAAAAGTACAAAATTATAATTTTGTTCATGGTATTCCATAAAGACTTTTTCTTGATATACATTTAAAAAAGGACTACTATAAAGCATGCCAAATGTTTCTTATTTACACCCAATGAGATCTTGTATTATACACAACTTGACTTTTTGCTTAGACTTTCTCTTCATTCTGTCTTACGTGGTGCATACAACAAACTCTCAGCCAAATATCTGCATCAGTGCCTGCTCGACTGGATCAACCATACACAAGCTGTGTAGTGTAGTCATGGCTCATAGTTATCTTTACCTATCTCTGTCTGCTCCATCTTCTCAACAGTCTGGATATACAGTATCAACAAACTATATAACAACATGTCCGCAGCTGCATAGGATAGAACTGAAATTATTAAACTAATACTCCCCGAATGTCTTTCATCTTCTTGTGATGTCAGTATGATAACGTTACTGTAAGTACGAGCTGCATAACGTGCAATTGAGATTTACTGGTGAGAGGTGAAAGAGCTGTAATTTCATCTTTCTTTTGTTGGCTTGCAAAAACAGCAGCGGCGTACGTGTGTAAATGCAGTATGAAACGATGGTGAACAGGGCGTTTATTCGTATGTGTGTGTGTGCGTGAGAGAGAACGAGAGAGGGATGGTGTGTGTGTGTGTGTTTCAGAGAGAGACAATGAAGGCCATTGAGAGAATTAACTTTTGGCTTAAACAATACCGATTGATGTTATTTGTGATACAAGGGCATTTTTGAAAACACTGCTGTAATAGGGTTTTGTGATATTATTAACTGTACTTTATAAAGGCTGTACATTTGTAATGAATTCTTTTTTTTAATTTATTGTTTAATAGAGAACACAAAAGCACCTCAGATATCGACAGTAGTCAGAGCACCACCAACACAATGGTAATTATAATCACTTAATAACCTGCTTTTCACATTAATATCACTTGTCCTTGAAGTATACGTATGAATCAATACAATAAAGCAATGCTTTTTTGGTTTGGTTACTTGGTTTTTGTTTGTACAGATGGGTGACGAATTTAAGGAGCAGACAATACTAAGTTTCTTAATAAGGTAATGGGCCATAATGAACCTCCAGAACAACTTCAGTGCTCATTGGAAAAGATTTTTACAAGTCTGTGGAAGTCCACTGGAGAGATGAACAGCATTCTTCTAAAAGATATCCCTCATTTTGTGTTTTGATGATGGTTGTGGAGAGCGCTGTGTCTGTTAAAATCTCCCTTAGGTGTTCCCCAACTTTAAAAGAAAAGTATACTGACGTACACCTAATTTACATATACATAGTAAACTTCCATAGGCACATGATTAATTTACTAAAAGTGTGCCATTTTCAATGTACAAATAATGTACTTAAGATACCAGTAATATATGATAATATAAAGGCATGCTGAAATACAGTTAGTGTACTTGACTGTAATATTTTGAGACACCATTAAGATGCACTTAAATATACTTAAGAACATCTCTATTAGTATCGCTGTACTTCCTTTAAAAATTTACTTTTTCCTACTTTAAGTACGTTTCAATCCAGCTTGCAGATAAATATATCTACAATTTAAGTAAAAATTTGTTGAAAATACATGGTAATTTATTTGAATTTTAATGACTTTCAAGTGCACTTAAAATGTAATTTAAAAAATATTTGCAGCATAAACAAAGTTCAGTCAGGAACACTTTTGTCAAAGAAAACTTTATGTCCATTTGCAGTATTATATTTGGCGGTATGGCTCTGTTCTGGGGCCCCTCTGCCTTTCCTCAGGCCTACACAGAAAGACTCTTCCACATGCCTACGTGGAAAACATAAGGCAGAGAGAGCACACCTCTCTGCCCTTCCGTGTGCAAATGAGGAAAGCCTGAGGCAGAGAGGCAAACCTCTCTGCCCTTCCATGCGCCTACATGGAAAGCCTAAGGCAGGGAGAGCAGCAGCAAAGTGCCCCGGGAACAGAACAGAGCAGCATCAATGACAAACAGAAATCACATTGATAAGTCAGACACAGCATGAAAAGGAGGAGCTGGGGTGGAGGAGGGTTGCAAAGCAGCTTGCAGAGGAAGCAGCAACAGTGGGCAGACCAGAGCAGTTTAAATAGGGCACCCTGAGTGAGATTCACCAATTGGTAGCATAGAAAGGAATCATGTGATCGATCAGCCGACTCCCCTCCATCACTTAGCTGCTCCATCAGTTGATTGGCTGTTTGAGATCAACTGATGTAGCTGGGATGTGAGCTGAGCTTGACAAAGTGTCCTGCATGAACTAACGCTGTGCTCAATTTGATTTAAAATATATTTTTAAAAAGTACAACATTAATTGAAAAACTTACTTAAGTGGGCTATATTTACGTGCATCCAGTGATGTATCAAAATAGTGCGGCCAGGTATGTTTAACATTATACTGCAAAATTTTTAATAGCACTTATGATATAGTATTAGCAAGTTAGTAAATCAAAAATATAACACTTTTAGTACATCTCTAATTACATTAAGAAGATTTCTGTGCATTTACTTTTTCATCTGGGTTAATCTGATTGAGACCTGGTGATTGTAAAGGTCAGAGCATATAATTGACATAATGTTCAGACTCATAGAACCATTCAGTGTTTCCTCATGTCCTACTGATACCAGGGTGTAAGAACGGTGACCATGTTATACGTGCAAGCCAAATCACTGAGCTGGTCCACTGGATGAGTTGGAAGTGAAGTGTCTTGTTTGAGTGCACTTCAGAGCTGATAATCAGCAGTGGGATCCATTATGTGAAAGGGATTATCTACCACAATCATTCAGTATCATATTAATAACATTATGGTGTATCCCAGCAACAACTATCTGATGCAACTCTGAGTGTGAGTCTGCCGATACTGGAACACAAATGTTAGTGAGAGAAGCAGTGAGCCTTTTTCCACAAATGTGTATGTAGTTCAAGACGTGGCCACTAGGTGTCACTTTTAAATCAAAGGGAAAGCTGAGTGATGGAAGTAAATGGAAAATAGGGCTCACTACCACCAGTACAAACCAACACTTTAGTGATACATTATTACATCGCTGGATATTTTTCTGAACTTAAAATTAACTAGGAACTACAGAAAGGCCCAATGATTTTAAATTGTTTAGAATTGTTTTGGTCTCCTAAATGAACTCCTAAATTAAGGGTCACATCTGTCACGCAAAGGCCTCTCATATTGGCCTAACAGAACCAGGACTGATAATGACTTTCCACATCCTTCAGAAATTAAAACATATTCTTTATGCAAACATATTATAATGATTGCTAAAGAGGTACCTAACACAGTTAAGGAAAGGGACATTTGACACAAAACACACTGCAGATCTTTGAGTAAGGATCTTGATACAGTATTAACCCTGGTGTGGATTTTAAAAGAATCAATAAATCAGAAATTCTTACCTTCATTATTCAAAAGCATGTTTCTATTACAATACTCAGAGATTTGCAACAGATTGCATTTTCATGGTATCTGCCTCTCAACCATCCAGTGTTTTTTTTTTACAAAGAATCTTGCCTCTATGTTTCGTCCCTCTGTTCTGACACTGCTACAAGTACATATCTAATGAGTTTTTATATTACTCCCAATAACATGGAATTCATTTTTGTTTTACTGTGACAATTTTGGTCAATTTGACAGTCTTAAATCAAAGATATTATGCACAAACACAGACGCATTTCCATAGCAGAGCAGCGTCTTTTACCCTATTGGCTTTATAACATGTGGAATCAGATTTTATAGGTTAAATGCTATAAATTATATTTTAAAAAGAATAAAGAGGCTGTGCTTGAACCTCTGATTGCCATCAGTTTATCTGGTTGAGTCAAAAAATATCAGTATGAATAACAGTGACCCCTGGTGGTCAAAGCACTGTACACACTTGTGTGAATCACTAGAATAGGTTTCTTTTATCTGATATATTCATAAATAAGTTTATACTGTTTACTTTTGTTTATCCATATTACCAAACATTAATTTTGCTCCATGTTTGCCTTGTGTTCACAAGCATAACAGCCTATAGTCTCTGCTTCTGGTGCATTGATGCAAGCCTCCTTGGCAGGTTGAAAATTACATAAGACCACAAGTCACCCTGATTTTGCCCCAAACCTCACAAGGTCTGGTGTCACTCCCAGGAATAAACAAAGAGTATAACTGCCTTCATTTCAGTTCTGCTTTGAACACAGCGACTGACACTGACATTTACATACCACTACAGACACATGATTAAAATAAATTTTATTTTGAGAAACATATTTGGTTAAACTCACTTAAGGTAGGCTTCTCAGTCGTCACAGGTATGTTGCAGTGAGACTAAATATACTTATTGATTAAATCATTTGGCATAATATTCTCTTTACTTTCAGTTTCACATTTACAGTTGAAAAGGCCACTTAATACACTTTACAGGACTGTCCATCAATTAACACACACTACAAACAACAAATATACCTGTTTACACTCTCGTCAAAAATACCAAAAAATTAAGAGCTTTCCTGGCGGCATGCCAAAGAGCATATTTTATACTGTTAAAATGTTCACTTTTGACTTGAGATCCTTCAGATCCTGATGGCAGGGCAGATCTAAAAGCTTTCAAGTTAAAAAGAAAAATAATTTACAAAAGAAAAAAAAAAATTAAAATCCTTTTTGGCATGCCTCCATAGAAAGGCATTTTTATTTTTTATTAATGAAGGAAAGTGCCTTGTTTTTATCCTGATATTGATTTTACAACTCTTACAATTATGATTTAGCAATTGCTAATATAGTTGTACTGTACTTTATTTTACTTCTATGAACTCTGGCTCACAGAAATATTTAAGAGATAGTTTGATATGTTGATGCAGAGCTTCAGACTTGCCATGTTTTTCCATCATTGTGCAGGCTCTAATCTCTTGGCTGGCGAAGTCATTTTCTTCTGTTGAATGCCTGAACAGAGAGGTGACCATATGTTACTTCAATACATTTATACTACAGTCCAATGGAGAACAAAAGACATCAAGAAGTGCAAACCTGAATCTGTAAGGGTTAACTGATTTAACTCTTCCTCCAGCTGCTTTGTGCTAATATCCAAGTGGCGGTAAGGTACTGCAGGCAGAGTACTGAGCAGGTCAGTACCTGGGCGGCTCGGCTCCTCAGAGGGGTGCAGACGGTTTGTTGGAACTTGAGGTAAACCTGAGATGAAATCTGGCTTTGACTCGTCCAACAAAGATTTCAGTTCCTCCTCCAACTCATCGATATCTTCATCTACAAAAAAAGCAAGACAAACTTAGATCTCCTTGATATTCATATATGCAATGTCGTAAAGATGTGGCACTAACAGTACAGCATACCTGCGCCGGTCACACCCCTGGATATGGTTTGGTTCACCTCATCTTGAGTGTCACATAACTGATTGAATCATAGAAAAGATATATAAGTGTAAGACTGAATTAAAATAATAAAATATACAATTTGTTGTCTGACAAAGAACAGTCACTGTACCTCCTGGATTTGATCCACAAGGCTCTCAGCACGTTCCACAGTCACATCCTTCAGAGAGAGCCTCAGGGCTGAAACTCCAGCCTGATATGCTTGCATAACCTACAAACATGTTCAGCACACATTTATAAGACTGACAACAAACTTAGATTCAGACACCTGCACAGAAAGAGTGTTGAGGATCATTCTGCTACTTACCATCTTATCAGTCTGTGACTGGGCTATTCTGTCCAGGATTGCTCTGATGGACTCCAGTTTGGCAAACAAGCTGTCTACTCTCTTTTCTACCCTTTTGCGGCCTCTTAAACACCTCAGAGCCTGTGGGACAGACAGCGAAAATTACCACTGACCAGAGCACTATGACATTTGGTTGTGCAAGGCAGAATAAAATGGTTTTTCCCCTTCAGTTAAAGGTCCAGTGTGTAGGATTCAGGAGGATATATTGGCAGAAATGGAATATAATATAATATAATATAATAGGTATGTTTTCTTTAGTGTATAATCACCAGAAAATAATGATCATTGTCTCTTCGTTACCACAGAATAAGCCATTTATATCTACAAAGAGAGCGGGTCCTCATCGACAGAGATCGCCATCTTACACTGCCATGTTTCTACAGTAGCCCAGATTGGACAAACAAAACAATGCCTCTAGATAAGGCCGTTCATGTTTTTGTGTTTTCCTGTTGGCCGCTGTAGTTAGCAGAACCTCCACAACAAGAGCGTTAGGAAAACACTGTTTTTTGGGGTTGTTTTTTTTTACGTAAAACTGCTTTATTCAGTGTTCTTACTGGTTTAAATTACCTGGTTGTTTGTTTTGGAGGGCAAGAGACCTCTACAGATAATTTGGCTCCCAGTAAAAACCTCTTGAACAACGAACACTGAAGGAATCCTGACCTGAAGAAGTTTCAGATGGTTGCTATCTGCAATTCTCACCACTAGATGCCAATAAATACCCCTACATCTTACAACTGTCCCTTTAAATGTTATCAGTACCTGTGATTTATTGCCTTCCCGGAGCAACACCCTTGCTTCCTCTTTGCACCTGCGGTTAGATAAAGCATAGTTTTAGCATTAATCACAAAAAGTCTGACTTTCAGAACTATTTAAGCACAGTGCAGACATACTGACTATTGGTCCAGTTCTAGAGAAAAAGATGGCTACAGCATCAAGCAGCACACATAGAACTGGTTATTTCACGACTGGAATGAGTTAATGACTAAGTCACATGCCAGTATACTTCTTTGTCAGCAATCAATCAAATATAATACTACTTCTACTTTAAATTCATATTTGAGTTGGTGTACTTGTCAGCCTCAAGACTTAGTTTCTCCACCCGCTCTCCCAGCAGCTTCTCACTGCGCTGCAGCTGGTAGATGCCCATATCCACATCACTGACTGGTGAAACGTGATCTTGCCCAGCCTGACAGAACTTGACAATCTGCACAGAAGACACATGAAGTCAGATGAAACATAAAATATTACACCACAAATCAGAGGATAAACTATATCTTAACAGGCTTTGGCGTGAAAGATAACTTGCAAAAGGTGCCTCTAAGGACTTTGATTGAGCACTTTGTTTACCTTCTCGCCTTCGTGCAATGAAACCGTTACTTGCTTGTCCCTCTGCAGCTGCAGGAGAGCCATGCACAGGGTGCTCTCATCAGCACAGGTATCAGAGGAAAGAGTGAGGAGCTCTTGAAATGACAGGATGGAGCGGCTTGCAAATTCACTGCTCCGGTACACCCTGAGTAATTCTGCTGCTTTCTCCTGGAAAGTAAAAGATAACCAACTTTATATCATCTGCCATAATAACCTTCATTGCACAGTGTAACTACCACAGATAGGGAAAGTGAAACCATTCAGCATGGTTGCAAGTTGACCTGTGTTCAAAGTACTCATGGCAGTACAGTATGTTCCAGTTTTTATTCAGATACATACTGTGTTCAGTTTAGATCATTGAATCAAAGTGTTGTACTGGACATTTGTAACAAAAACTGCATGGAGATATCATATGGAGAATTCAGATATATGTGATGCACAGCATGTTATTGAAGTGGGTATAACTAGAACATGCAAAATAATGGTGTGTCGCGTATGATGACAATATTGTGTCGCAGTGGCTTTGAGTCACATTAGAATAAACTCAGTCAATCAAACCTTCACTAGTTCAATGACAACAAAGGACTCCTCCAAAGGCACCCGGCTGCTTCCCAGAAGAGTGGAAAAGGTCCATTTCAGAGGTTTTACCAGCAGCAGGCCAACACCCCAGGACAGCCAGCCACAGTCCACATTGGCAGCAAACTCTGACTCCCTCTGGATCTTCCCACATCTGACAGAAGTTAAAATAAAGACAATAACTACACTGAGCCAGAGAGACAATGACAGGCAGCGGTGACTGACACAGTAACAGTTACCTGGCCATGGACTGGATGACAGTCGCCAAGCCCAGCGGTGATTTTTCTTTCCTCCTAAAGCTTTTATTCAGCTCCTGCAGACTGACACACACGATGCCTCGGTCCCTGCAGGCTTTTGAGATCAGAGCCGTCCAGAAGTCCATCTTACTGTCCCAGTCCGCCGTGTTGACATCTCGGTTCTCACTGAAGTCCGAGAACATGACATTCATCCGTTCATCGTCGTCCCATTCGGGCGGCAGAGTCATTTCTGTGCTGTTAGACATTGCTATAACCAAGTCCAAACTTTAGCTCAACGCTTTTAACGACCTGCTTGTTATACCAAGCAGACAGCTCGTGCAGCTAACGTTAGCTTAAATTAGCTAGCAACACCCACTAACGTTACCTGCCCTCGCTCTTACCATAAACAAATATCGCCACGTAGCGTTAACGTCATGAAAGATAAAATATCGTCTGTTGTGGGAAAACTCAGAGCCGTGGCTCATGTGTCGCTGCCAGCTACCAGAGCAGCCTCTCACTTCACCATGATGCATTGAAATTTGGCTAACACCAGCTAACGTTGCACGTATCAACAACAACATATGATCGCGCGCGTTTTATTGTTTAGAACCGTGCGGAAAAGCGGTGACGTCTGCTCTACAAGGCAAATGCTTTAACTCCACCCACGCGGATACCCTGAACAACAAAGCAAGCGCACATGTACATCTCCTCATGCACATTTAGTTTGCGCGCTTTATGCGCATCACTGCAACTGAGTTGATGTTTTCCTCCCAGGATATATGTGTCAGGTATTTTTAATTTGAATTTCAGCCCATTTTTCGTCAGTGTCAGTCATTGCAAACTGCTTTACGTGTGAATGGCTTAATTTAATTATTCCTTAAAGTGCTATAGAGTCTACAATTTAAAGGGCCTCACAGGTTTCACCATCATCCAGATTTAGCACAACATTCAGACTGATGTGGTACCAAGTTTTAAGAACTCATTTGTGCTGCAATACAAGAGAAACTTCTAGTGGCTGCAGAAGTTGTGTTTGGAGTTGTTTTTGAAAAACTTTTCTTATCACATAAGACAGGACACAGGAGTTTTTAGGGGCCATAAGCTGGATTTAATCGTACCCCTTCCCCACCCACCCTTTCATGTGCAAATGTACACAGCAACAATTTATACAGTTTGTAACTGTACATAAAAACATAACAAAGGGTTATAACTTTTTATAACTTTAATAATCATTCTCTGATCTTGTTATAGCTCCCATAAATCCCCAAATTTTGTATAACACCTTTCAGATTTGTTTTTAGTTATAATCCCCAAGCTGCCGCCAAATGTTCCCTCATTTCCCATGTCACCAAAAGATCCCACTGTCATCTCCAACTGGGGGAACATTTTGGGATTTGGGAATGATAACAAAACCAAGGATAACACCTTTTAAAAACGTTCATTTTGGGGCCTTAGTTTGCTCATGCCTCAGGTCGCCTCTGATCCCATGTTATTATTGCAGAAGGAACATTATATCCAAAACAAATTCAAGGGCATCTCATATATAAAGATAAACACAATAAAGGATTCAAAGTATTGCACAGGTAAGTATTGCTTATTTTACATAGTTATATCATGTGTTCTGTGTCATGCAAAATGTTACACAGATAAACTACACTGTGTAACTTACAAAACCTTTATAGTTTTACAATATCCCATCTCATCCAGTCTCATCCAGTGAGTAATTCAGTAGATGCACATGCACATCATTTTCACATTAGTAAAGTACAGTATACAATATAATACGTTTGAAAAATAATTGGCCTAAATATATGGTTGGCAGAACAGAAGCAGTAATGCGGCAGTAATGTTGGCGTGTTACTGATGCTGTGTATTATCACATTATCTCATTCAGATGTTGAGGGATAGTGCATAAAAATAGATTTCATCATTTTATTAGTTGCCTCGCTTAAAACATCAGGTGAAACAGCAGACCTTTAGTTACATGGCTTAAACATTTTGCAGTCTTTCATTTATTTGGCACATGTTGATAAATGCTCAGAAACACCTCCTTGCGCTCTGACTGTAGCGTGTCTACTTGGCACTGAGATCCACCACCAGGTGCTGGTAAGCCAGGGTGTTGCCTTTGAAGCTGGCAGCCAGCAGTATGTCCTTGTTGTCAACAGACACCAAGCTGAACGCTCGCGGAGCTCTCATGTTGAGCTCCTGGAAGGGCTGAAAGCGCTGAGTGAGGTCATCCCACAGGTATACTCTGGAGAAGGAGAAATCACTTCCAAGGATGAGATACTGGCGGAGGCCCACTGTGAAAGGATACACTGCCATCGAGCCCCGAGAGGGAAGAGTCTGGATCTCTATGAAACGCTGCCCTTCCCAGCGGAGGATCTTGGAGTCACCTATGAACCGTGTGAGGCAAAGGTAAAGAACTTTCCTCACCCAAAAGTGCTTGACCATCTGCACATCTGCTAGCTCTGTGATTTGGGAGAAGAACGCAAACTGCTTCTGGCCTCGGTTCCACTGGTAAACCACCGGTGGCTGAGAGGCGCTGGAGAGGATGAGGTGAGGCTTTCCCCCAACATCGAGGAACTCCACATGTGTGTCCCGATGCCAGGGGTGGAGGGACTGGTGGGTGTAGAAACCATTGCTGTTCCAGCGATAAATGCTGGTGGAGCCTGCCTTGGAGCTGTCTGCCACTACAAAGTACCACTCTCCATCCAGCTGGAAGGTCTCCACGAAGTTGGGCTTCCTCACACGAGTGGTGTCAATGTCTTGGATCTTCACAAAGCGCTGCGGGTCCTCTTCCCATCTGTGATAACGAAAAGGTTGTCACAGTATTCTGAAAGCTTTTTATAATCGAAGGAATAGTTTGACATTTTGGGATATATGCTTAATTGCTTTTATTGTGAGAGTTAGATGAGAAGATTGACTCCACTCTGTGCAGTAAATATGAAGCTAAACCAGCTGGCGTAGCTTGGCATGGGGAAAATTTACCGCAGATATGTGAGAGTGGTGTTGATCTTCTCATCTCTTGACAAAGAGGCAAATAAGCATATTTCCCAAAATGTCAAGCTATTCTTTTAAGGTTATGGTTTCTTTATATACTGGAGAAATTTAACAGGTCAGTAGCCTTACTTGTAAATATGAGATCCTCCAAAAAGTTGAGCAACAACCATGTAAATACTGTTGTTTATCACCACTGGTTTGCAGTACACAGCAGAGCGAGCTGCAAGAGATACACAGAGGCAGAAAAGCCATTAGGATTCATTTTTAAAACACAGAATGCTACAATATTCATGCCTTCATAGCCGGCAACTTACAAGTAATGTTATGAAACTTTCTGAAGACCATCTCTACATGATCCCATACATACAAGGTGCAGAACCCTGTGTCAGGCTGAGCAAAGGCCACAAACTGGTCCTCATTGAACTCATAGGACTCCACAGACACAGAGTGGAAAGGGAAGGTTTCATAAACAGCAAAATCTATGGGAAGACAACATAGAATTACTTATTAACCAAGAAGTTATTTCATTACACACCAAAGTGTTTAAGAGACTAGAAGAAACCTGCGCTGATGCAGTTGAAGTCTCGCGGTGCAAGGTCATGGATTCTGCGTCCCTGGAATTCAAAGGGGCTGGCACAGTAGATAGCAGGAACAGAAGTGTTTGTCTTCTCCATCCAGTCTACCAGCCACTTGATTTTACAGTCACAGCGGAAAGAGTTCCCCCGCAGGTCTCTGAGTAACAGATAGGGAAGAGAGAATATATGTCAGTTTATACCTCAGATTGCTCAAACATCTTCCAAACCTAACAGGAAGGAAGAAAAAAAAGTGTTTTTGTGCACCAGTATGGTTTGACTCAGACACAAACCACACACACGAGCCAGACAGCTTTGCAGATGAGTGTGGTAGTCCACTAAACCCTCAGGGAATACCAGCAAGCCAGTGTTTTTATAGTGACGGATTGTGGGGTCAAAGCTCGTGGGCTGTCAACACACTGTTTTTATATCAGTGACGGCACACTTACAAATCAGTGAGGATGTCTAGATGTTTGAAGAGATCTCTCGGCAGCTGCTGCAGGTTGTTGTTTGAGAGAGATCTGAAAAAAAAAAACATGAAAAGACAGTTATCATTCTGTCATTATCAAGTCTTTCTCAAATTCTCTGGTCTTAAGGTGTACATATTTCAGTTTTGTTAGATAGTCTATTGTGCAGTGTGACAAATGGTAGAGAGTGTTTCTTCTTCATCTTATTAGCTCGACCATATACTCACAGATGAGTCAGGGATTTGAGTCCTCTGAAGGTGTACTTTGAGAGAGCCTGGATGTCATTATTCTCAATGAACCTGAGGAGAGAACAAACCACTCACATGTCACACAGTGAGGACAGCCTCTGAAATTCAGCCAGTATTATAGGATGCCATGCTTGTTTGGAGAGGAGGTTGTGCTGTCAGTGCAGGGCATAATAGGACTGTGACTGTAAGCAGTAATTATTTCAGTGATAACACAGTCTGCATCTGGTGTATTTAATTAAAAGGTTGTGGTTTGTCTATCTTAGAGAATGAGTTGACAGCAGATGAAGCTGTGACAAATAGGTAAATATTATTATTATTTTTATTATTTTATATTTTATTGAGCCTACCAACAATCAGTGTTAACTGCAGAGAAAAAAAGAAATGAGATGATGGTAAAAGCTCATTTCATGCATTTCATTAATGTGATAAAAATAAGACTGACTGCAGCAGTATTACAAAGGTCTGCGTGTCAGCATCATTTGATCCTGTCTACGGTTTGTCTTTTGATAGTCGAGGACATGCAGCATGTGCAGACTCTCTGGAGGTGGCTGGATATGAAAGTACGACTTTATTAGCATTCACAGCGGGTAGTGACGATGGTAGTGGCAGTGATGCAGAGAGGCCTGATGGCTGGGCTGCAGCCAAAAGCCACACAGCAAGCAGCCAAAGAGAGGCATGGCCATCACAGAGAGCTGCATGCTCCAAGCCATCAGCTAACTACTTCCTAAAGCCCATCAATTCACAGAATGGCATATTCAGCTTTACCACAGCAGAGAGGCAGTGTGCTCGCTGTCGTAGGAGGATTTATTTTCAGTTTTACTTTTGGCATTCTTCGCCATACTGCAGAGGCCAATCCTGGAGTGCAGCCTTAAGGCCAGTTCTGTTCGCTTTGCAGACTAATAAACCTAATAGACCTATGTAGACCTACTGTAATTAACTATTTCCAAAAGTAAACAATGCATGACGGAACAGAAAGGAGTGCAAAACTGAAAATCTGCTGAGAACTTTGCTTTAAAGTGAGCTTATGTAACTTTTACTAAACAATGACAGCATAATGGTAAAAGCAAAAAAAAAAAAAAATAGTAGTCAAGGAGAGAGAGTCAAAGCCAGTTAGCTGACTCAGCAGTTTTTATTTAAAGTTTGCTAACATTAGCTTACCTTATACCAGACCAAGTAAGGCCGTGAAGGTTAAACCCTTGAGTGTATTGTGCTAAGCAAGGGTGCGTTTTACAGCTTGTAAATTTAACATTTCATCTGCAATACAAAAAAGGCTGTGTGCTATGTCTTTTTTCAAATGTTACATTGTCTGACTTTAAAACTGTTCCCTGAGCAAAAGTTTTGTTAACATATATATATATACAGTAGTACATGTGATAAATGTTTAAATTGAGGCGCTCCAAAACACAGCAAGTTAACTCATATTTGACGTACACACATGTAAGTGAGACACTTACAAGTACTGCAGGTGAGACAGTCCAGCAAAGGCATCATCAGCAACCATGGTGAATGTGTTGGAGTTCAAGAGCCTGTACAAAGGAAGCAATAATGATCAAGTTGTATAGATAATGTAGTACATGTTCAACTGAAACTACGGGGCTAAACAACCGGCTGCCATTGTGATATCTAAAAAGAACTATTTGTCTCTGTGTGAATTTAGAGACGCTTTGTAAAGAAGGTAATGAAATCCATTCATATAGTCTCAATCACATAAAATGTTCACAGTATATAACCTGATGTAAACACATAAATACATTTAGAATTTACAAACACTCACAAAGACCTACACAAAAACAGATACACACGGACGTGACCACACACACTCATGATTGCATCTAAGTAGATAAACGGCCCTTTGTCTGGCAGAGCAGAACTGAAGGGAGTCAGTGATTGGCAATGACACTGATACAGAGCCACTTTACTCTTATTACTGCTATGTCACCCACTGTTTCAATAACCATTCATTTTCTAGGAGCTGAAGTCACTTCCATTGTCAGTGCAAAACAAAAGCTGTCTGCGTGCAACACAATATCGGCAGTGTGAAAACATACGTGTGGCGTTAAGTGTTTTGACTGTATGTTTAAACGGGGGAGACTTCGGACCACACTGGTTGTGGGAGAATTAAGAGTTTTTGATGTTTTGAAAGTTGTGAAAGTGCTCTGTTGTGGGTCGGGACACTCACAGGAACTGCAGGAGGTGAAGGTGAGAGAAAGCTCCCTCTGGGATTGTGGTAAAGGCTGCGTTCACCATCGTCCTGTTCAGAAAGACAACATCAGAAGAGTGACTGTTTCATGATGGAAATGTCTCATTCAAAACACTGACTGTGTATTTGTTTTATGTCTTCTCTCTTATGTCAGGTCGTCCTTGCACATTAAATATCAAGCAGGGCTAAATCTTTTAAAAACTAGGACACACAAGTTCCTTCTTCACTTCCTTACTTCTTCTCTGTTGAAAAATGAGGGCAACCTCCACCAGCCTGCGCTCTGGAATTCCCTTGACTCAATATTCAATCCACGGGCGATGGGGGTCAATATCACATCAAAGGGGGCACCATGTAACCTTCTCAGCGATACATAACCTTCCCCCATCAAGTGTTAAGCTTTCCATTTCATTACATGTGCTCCATTTATTGAACGAATCCCTGAACTCTCCTCAAGATTAGATCTCTCAGAGGAAAAGCAGGTCTCCTGCAGCGAGATAGGGAATCTATTGTTAGTATTCCTCCCTGGAGCTCGGCAGGATTTTTACTGCTGTGCTCCTTCTGCGAAGTTCAGCATATGGCACAGTGAAGGGACATTTTTATTATGATGATGTAATGCTGTCTGGTATACATCGCTCTGTTAATGCAAAGACACGTTGCATCAAGGAAACATCAGTTAGCAACATACCTATATTCACTTTAAGGTAATTACAAGACAAGTAGGGATTCACGCTTCGTTACATAATGCAGGGTGACATCAGTGATGTAGCCATCTGTACCAGCCTGCAGACAGGTTAGGAAAAGATGCTTTTGGTGAGTGAAAAGCACACACACATAAAATGTTGGACTCACAGAGAGATGATTCCAGGGGGGAAGCTCTTGGGGATAGCCTTGGTATCCACACAGAAGGCACTGTCTTTGGTGCAGGAGCAGGTAGCGGGACAGCGGGGGATCTTGGGGGCTCTCCTGGCGTTTGATTCCCTCAGCAGGCAGAGACATAGACACAGAAGCGACAAGCTGATCAGCCTTTGTCCATCCTTGTCTGAGCTTCAGCATCCTTGGGCAGGAGCAAAGGGAAGCCGTGCTGATGAGCTTTTTGAAGTTTCTCCTCAAGTGGCTTGTTGAGAGGCGATGGTCAGCCTACCTACAGCCCCAGCAGATCTGATAATGCTGAGTGCAGAGCTGAGCACGAGAAAGAGAGACAGAGAGGATGAGTGAGAGAAAGGAAGAGAGGGAGGAGGGGGAGTAAGGGGAGTCCTGTGTATCCTCGGTGGGTGTGGGTGCTCTGCAGCTTCCTTGGATCTGTGCAATCTTTTTCTCTGTCTCTCTCAGGAGCTGCTGCCAGAGTGAACACTGCAGGAATGACGAGCGAGAGTGCTTTCTCCGCACTAGGACCTGTAGGCAGCGTCGCTGACAATGAATTATTTACTATGGCACAGGCAGAAAACCTTACAACAACAGCAGCAGCAGGGAAGGAGAGAAAGGGGCGGGGAGGTTGGGTCCGTGCTGATGGAAGATTGTTGTGGAGCTCTTATCATGTGTGAAGTCATGTCGAGCTGCGGCAGTCATGAGAGCAGACGAGGAGGCATCAAGGATGCAGGGAAAAAATGTGTGTGCACGCATCCATGTGTCAGTGGCTGAGTGTGTGGGAGGGGGTCTATGTTCTGGCAGTTTCTAAACAGCAACCAGTGCTGAGAGTTTCTCAAAGCATGAAGGTGCACACAAAGAAACACTGATGAAGCCAATCTGAACACTAATGCTGACCAAAGACATGAGTTATAGGTAGATCTGGAAGTAAAGACACTATCCTAGATGACAGAGAAAAAGAACAACACCTTTCAAGTCCAGTGATTTAGTATTGCACCATTAGCTTGGGGGACTTGCAAGATTAAAAATGAAGGGTCACATGCTGCATTCAAGTGCTCCTCAGATGATACTAATTCCTGAGTCGTTCTTCTGATTTCAGTGTGTTCGTGAGCTTTTGAGTCGGAATGCGGAAAAAAACATGGACGCCTAAAAAAGATGTGCTGTACTTTATTCAGAGCGTTTAATGTTCCAGTGAAGATTCACATTGCTATCCACGTATGGTGAAACAGTTTAAAGCTGTATATTACAAAGTGACTTTGTCACAGACTTGTTGTGGCACCAGAGCATCCCCTAAAACCACCAAATGTTGCCATACCTGACTTGTTATCAGGGTTAATCCTAAATCCTAAGTCACTCTACTTGGACAACAACTAACAGATACAACCTAGTGCCATATTGTAAATTACATGTGAGCAAAAACTGATATGCAATAAATTAATTAGTAAAATGTTTCTTAACATCAATTTAACATTTACTTTCATCCACCATGTTTCTGTATAATATGACATCAATGCAAGTCACCTGCCAAAATTTTCACAGACTTTCCAAGTTGTGGTTCTGACTTGTGGGGAACTCCTTTTTCAGATTATTCCACCACCACATAAACACAGGGACAATCAAAGCAGCAGAAGCCAAGATATCCTGACTTTTCAAATTCTGCTTGGTCCTACAATTCCCATAATGCACCTCAGTAGTATCTTGACCTTACCTGCCTGGTACATCTACATCTTCAAAACATCGCCCTCCCGTTTGTCACATAAGCTTTCAATTAAAAATTAGAGGCCCAATCCGAGATAACTCTGATGACATACTCTGGGTTGTTTTCTAAAATTTTAAAGGGGAACACCACCTAAATTAAATTCAATCAATACTTGTGAACGTGATCTACTATCTCTCAAAAGTTAGAAACCAGAGAAATAAATCTCAAACTTGTGATGTCACAGGGTAAAAAGTCTGGAGCTGCTCCATAGACAATGATTGGGAGCCTGATTTTGTGGACCCACACAATTTTTGTTTTCTTTTTTATACCTAAACCACCTTTATTCTAATGTAGTGTTCTCAGCTCCGAAACAGAAAATGTACTCATATACTCTGAACATTCCCCTGGGTAAAGGATAGGCAACCTGAGGCTCATGCGGCTCTTTAGCCGTTCTCCAGTGGCACCCTGTGGCTTTGACAAAAAATTTTTGGACAAAAATGGCTTTTTTGATTTTAAAGGTTGCCAACCCATGCCCAGTGTCATCTAGAACATCTTTCCCAATTCATTGTCAGAGGAGCAGTTTTAGTGCTCTGGTTTTTGGATTTGGGAGAGTTGTTAATGTTTACTAATATTTTTATGCTTTCTTGGACCATGGGGATAACATGAATTTTGAAAATGGGCGTACTTCTTTCAGAACCAAAGCACACTGACTCTCTCTGACGTGCAAATCTTAATCTATGAAATCAGCGAAGGCCATCTGAAAAACTTTGTGCATGAATTAGCTTGTGCTTTCTTGCAATGAATTATGTCATGCACAAACAGTAGATGAGAAACAAATGCATGACATGACTCTAAAAACAACAAAAACAATTGTACCACCAGAGGGCGCTGTTGTCCACAAAGTAAAATCCATCCAGGGCAGGAGACTGTGCAGAGAGTAGTTGAATAGCCACTGACAGCAGTGGCAGGGCTGCAGCCTCAGTGCCAGGCATTACCAGCCTTCCCTCACAACGACTCTGTTGTCACAAGCAAAGAGACCCTGCGACGTGCTGTCTGTCCAGGTCTCAACACATTGTTCCCAACTCAGACAGGCAGCAGGGATACAGCATGTGGTTATTTACATCTCATCTCATTTTTAAATGAGATTCAAACTGTTCAGATAGTATATAATCTATCCATTGTTTTCATTTCTTTCTTTCTTTCTTTCTTTCTTTCTTTCTTTCTTTCTCTCTGTCACAGTCCCATCTACTCTGATGTACACCTACTGTGAGCTTTAAAATTAAATAAAAAGCATTATCTGGACAGACGAAAGAGGAAAAGCTCAGAATGTCTTCAGGGCCTTCGTTTGAAATCTGTTAGATATTTTCTTTGCCTCGTGACACTTTGATGGTTATCAGTGGATAGACTCTTGTGTCTCCTCTGAAATCTGTCCGTCCCTCAAGCCTGTGAAGCCTCACTGTAACAGACATTTTTAGAGAGAGTGATTTCACATGTGAATCATTTACAAAATTATGGGTGGCGTCTCTTTGTGCCTTATCCAGTTAGCCTAAGGAATGCCATTTCCTGTACAGCAGCTATTTTTATGGTTTATTTTCTTTTGTGCTTTGGTGCACTGTGTTTGCGTGCATCTTAGCTTTTTTTGTTCTGACTGTATTTGTGGATTCATGTAAGTTATGCTCAGTGAGGAGCAGTTAATGCCTGAGCTTACTCCTTGCTGAGCTCCACCCAATCCAAACCTCCGGTGGGAACTAGCATAATTGCATGGCATAGAGAACGGAGCATGAAACAGCAGCTGGAAACCCTGTGTGAGGCAGAGGAATCTGAAATGCTGCTGAGATTAATCCACAAAATTCTCCCTATGCAGACATACTTAACTAAATCACAGGTCTCAGTGCAAAATATTGTTTTGGAAAATGTGCTGTATGAAATAAATGTTTTATATCAAATAATGCATGCTTTGTCCTCAAAAGTTACTATATTATATTGTGAATTATACAACTTTAGTAGCAACTCTTAAAGGGATAGTGTTCACTTTGTAGAGTGCAGCAGGGATTACTTTTTTGTAGGCTGACTTGAAGCTACTGAGGTGGTTCCCTCAACAAAAAGCTAATGGTATTTATCCTTTGGACTTTGGATTATTGCTAATATTTCCCAAATTGTATTCCTTTAATGTACTTTATTTTCATTTTTTAAAGACATTGAATTTGACAAAATTCTTACTTAAGCCTGCAGTAATTTACTTTGTTGCTAACTTGGAGTCATATTTGTGGCCCCCTTGTGAACACAAGTCCTATATTCAGTCTCTTTTAACTCTGTTTCTGGTCTCTAACAACTCCTGAGGGAAATATCTGACTGTTAAGATGCTAAATGCTCGACTATGTCCACCAACTAATCGCGAACTGTTATTTGGTGCTTTAAAAGTCTTGTTTCCTAAATATTACGCTTTAAAAGTCATTAAATTGTCTTCATTGCAACGAACATTTTATCTTGTCAAAATGAGTCGAGCCTACCTGCATGAAAGTCCACACTTCTGATGTAACAGATCTTAAATTTCTAGTGTGCAGGATTTATAGGGATATATCAGCAGAAATGGAATATAATATAATTTAATATAATATCAGGATGTTTTCTTTAGTGTATAATCACCTGAAAATAAGCATCTTTGTGTTTTTGTTACCTCCGAATGAGCCGTTTTTATCTACATAGGGAGAGGGTCCTCATCCATGGAGTTGCACCATCATGTTTCTACAGTAGCCCAGAACAGACAAACCAAACACAGTCTCTAGATAGACATAGATAGATAGATAGATAGATAGATAGATAGATAGATAGATAGATAGATAGACCGTGACATTGATTTATTCCATGTTTTGCCGGTTTAAATCACTGTTACTAATTCCCCTTTAAAAACCTCCTGAACACTGAAGGAATTTAATGATGAGAAGTCTGAGCTTGTTGCAACCTGCAGGTCTAACTGTAAGATGCATCTAAAGCCCCCTAAATCTTACAAACCTGTCATTAAACCTAAACTGTCTTTTACTTTATACTCGCACTTACCTGTTGGCAAAATATAGCTTATCCTAACTCACTGTAATAATCATTTTCCTACAGAAAAACCCACCTCTGCATGGGACCACATATGTGCTACTTACATTTATACTTGAATAAGAAAAAGGATGATTTGTCCAAAAATCACTATCAATTTGGAATAAAAAAAAATCATTAAAAGGTCTTAGGTGACGGTCCCTTCACACACAGTGGTCACTACAGTGGACAGCTATTTAAAAGCCATTTTCTCGTGTATGCGTGACTTTTGATGCCACAGTTGCATGCAGCCATTACAGTGGACCATAGTGCGTCATGCCCTACACTGCCGCCCACTGGCCAGGTGTTGTAAGTGCAACACAAATCTCTTAAAACCAAGACGGAATGCAAGAAATGTTTTGCAGCGCAGAACTTATCGCCAGTCCCTCTAATATAAGACCCTGTAGGTTAATAAAACTTGGTAACATCAATTAACATCTAAACAGTAGTGCAGTTGTTAAAATTTTGAAGTATTGATTTTATGCTGGGAGTTACTGCAACCTTGTTATCCTTCAAAATACTTCTGCAGTGACTTTATTGGTTTTAAATCAATTGATTCATGATGAATGTAAGTTTCAGTTTTTGTAACAAACGCAATATTTATGAATTTCGTAGGAAATGTTCATTGAAAAAATATATATAGTTCAACAGTGGGAGGTGTGTGGGGGGTTAAGGAGTCAAGAGGAAGGAGCTGAATTAGGGAGGAAGGAAGGGAGGTACAGGAGGGAGGTGTAAAGAGAGAGTGGAGAGGCTGAGGAGTCAAGGTTCAATGCTTTTACATTGCAAAGAACAGTACGAGTATATGTGTAAATATGTGAACACACTAGTTTTAAAGCACTAAAAATATATTCATATGGTTTTACATAATATATCCATTTTATCATTGGGTATATTTCTTTAGTTTTAAAAAAATGCATGCTGTCCACCACAGTGGACATGTGGAAAACTCTTTTTTTTTCATGCCTGAAGAGGAAAAATAAGCTCTTAAGAAAAAACTGTGACAGTGGTAGGCGTAATTCATGCATGAAAGGTTTAAAAAGCATTACATTTAAGTGTGTGATACTTGTAGACACCCTGGTAGGATGAATTTTTACAGCTTGTTTGCTGAAAATAGCTGCTGGCTGCAGCTGAAAACAACACTTGTTGCGAGCGGGGCAGCTAAACAGTGAGTTGAAACTCACTGTAAAGCACAGTAAAGCTGAGGGGAGCTGCTCATTCAGATTATAATTCTCTGTAGGATCATCTCGTATTGTTTTCACATTGTCATTTATACATTATTATTTTTAAAAATCCATTATAGCGACTTTCAGTTAAATAAATGCAGCAGTGATAATTAACTTTGAGGATTTAGTGTGCGTCTACAAGCAGTCAGTGTATAGCTGTGTACAGCTGTGCCTCTATAGCCGCCTTGTTTCATATCAACTTTTCAAGTAATAAAAGAAGTTCAGCCAAGCTAACACTCACTCTGAGAGCTCAGCATTAAAGGGAAGGAACACTTGGCCATGCTGAGTTTGGCAAAAATTAGTCATCAAACATCACAAAGTGTTCTTGTCTCCTGTGCCAGACTCTCACCGTCTCATTATATCCTCTGCCGTCTGGCACGTATGCATTCTAAAATCAGAGCTGCTCAGCTCTTCATCAGCCAGCCCCGCTTTACCTGGAATCGACTCTGTTTGGACAACTTTAACTCTACGTCACAACCACGTTCAACACTGACTTTGTTCAGTTCAGTTTCAAACCCACATCCCACCCTGATTATGGGCCAAGGAGCCTGAAAAGACCTCTCTGTCTGTCTGTTTCCATTTCTGTTTGGCTTTCACGGTTTAGCC
The DNA here is from genome assembly GCA_019142605.1 of Cephalopholis sonnerati. Classification (NCBI taxonomy): domain Eukaryota; kingdom Metazoa; phylum Chordata; class Actinopteri; order Perciformes; family Serranidae; genus Cephalopholis; species Cephalopholis sonnerati. The sequence goes on along the minus strand of JAGQAX010000007.1, from coordinate 12,810,483 downwards.
TCCTGGCTGCACAGGAAGCAGGAAAAACAAAATAGGAAGAAAGACGAAATGTGTTTCACCTCAGTTCTTTTCGGGGAAAATCCCCGCTGCTCCAGGCAACGTCTTTTCATACAGGAGTCACAAAGGTGTTGAGACTTCAGTCAGACAAGCATGCACACGTTGTGGTGTCTCTATACTGTAGATACTATATTGTTAGAGACATGAGTGCAACATGTCTGCAGCTCCCCTGCAATTCTTTACACAAAGTGATTAACAGAGGTGGACAAGGGCACAAATAAAGAGGCGATTCTAAGGCGTTAAATCATTAACTTAATCTTCATGTGTCTTCATGAGGCCACAAGCTGATAGATGCCAGTAATTCAGCTGGCCAAGTCTGAGGACAAGTTGACGTCAGATGTCCTCTTCGGCAAGTCAGGAGCAAATAATGCATTTACACGTGACCAAGAAATTTAATAAGGTAAGTGTTTGTCACTACAAGCCTTGCTGAGCACAAATCTGTCATGTTTGATGAGTCTGTCTTTAATAAGCAATTGTCGGGCTGCAAACATGCCAATAAAATACACAATTATTTCATACTAGACAATAAAGGTTGGTGCCTTGGGCAGGGCTGTTAAGAGCTATGAAACCTGTGAAATGAAACTGCAGGCTGTAGGATATCTTTAGGATTGTATACCAAACTGTGCCAAGAAAACAACCATCCCAAATTGCTCTTATTCCTCGCCTCGCTCCCTAAGTGCGGCTCAGTCACTGGAAGGTATGTCAGCCAATCTCATCCTGGGCTCAATTCAATTAAAGAGAGTACAAAGACATATGGCTCAGGGGCACGTGATATGATTAGAGTTCTGTGCACAACGACTGCTGCCGCTTTGATTCATACCCTCTCTTATCTGGTCACTCACGGTGAAGAGCTACAACAACTGAGCCAGGGAGGGCCCCCTCAGCTGGGCTGCAGTATCCTCAAGGGGCTATAAAGGCCTACTGTACTAATCTCCAGCAATCAACAGGTCATATTGTCATTATCTTTGCAATGAAAACAGGCTGCAGTGACAAAACAAGCACAAAGACAAATATCTGTTGTTTTTTTTGAGGGATTTTCTGTTGATCAGCATTCTGACATATTGAGTCTCAGGGGATCAGGAAAATCCTCCAAACCGAAGGCCACGCTGCTATCTTAGTTTTCAATCAGGACAATACATAGGAGCAACTGTACCCCTGCCCTCCCCCTCTGTCATCCTCGAGCTGAGCTGCCATAAAAGACAGGTGATACGCCTCTTGGGACAGGGATGTGTCGAAGGAATGCGTGTGCAGGTATCCTGCTGCCTGTGGGGACTGCGGAGAAAGGCCCAGTGCACCAGTTGATCCTGTTTGATAAAGGCCCTGACAGGCCCAGATTATATGTCTCAGCCTGGAGGAGGTGTCTGTGTCTCATTCCTGCGCTGAAGAAAGTCGATCTGGTGGGAAAGAGGCGGGGCCATGCCTGTAGGCGTCAGTTTTTGTGTGGGCGCCAACACACCTTGTCGGGCAGACACCACTACCACTACCCGCCTCTCCACCCCCCTGCTAGTTCGACACCAAACAAACACCCTCACCCATCTCATTTACCTGACCACACCCGTGCCTCCAGACGCCATAAATACTCTTTCCACAAATCATGCCAGATATATACTTTGCCACCAGACAATCTGCAGAAACTTTTGCCTCACAAATACATTTTCAGTCTTTCCTGTGACACTTTGGCAGACTTGTTTTGGTAACGTTTTAGATTAAAGTCCACAGATTATTTACTTATTTTTTTCGTGCATACAGGTACCCAGAGGTGTGGACTCAAGTCACATTATTTGGACTCGACTCAGACACAAGTTACAAATTTGATGACTTTAGGCTCACCTTGACAAAATCAACGTCTGCAACTAGACTTGGACTTTAGCACCAGTGACTTAACTTGGACTTAAGGTATTTGAACTGAAAATATTTAATGCATTTCCCCAAGCCAAAAGATTAAAAAGTATGCTATTTAAAAAGCGTATTATGAATCAATTCATGTACCTTTATTTACTGAATCAACTAACATTAACTCTGTTTATTCCCAGCAAGTCAACACTTAATTCCCAAGATTATTTTATTTTATCAATCTGACGGCATCCAATCATGTGCCAGGAGTAGACCATTAAGAGCTAACACTATAATAATACTGCTGTTGGAAAAAATGATACCAAAAAAAAATTTGTTTGCCTGCAAAAACTATACAGATGTCAACAAAAAAACAAAATACAGTGTGCAAAACGTGTGTGGTGAAAACTACAGATGGAGACACAACAACTGTTAACTTCTACTTCTACATTTGAATTTGCACAAAGAACAATTGACATAGTTAGCAAGCTATCACTATGCTAACATTAGCTTTACAGCTAAGTGACTTTTAACAAACTGTTTTTACAAATACGCAAACATTTTAAAAAGTCATGATTTTCTATTAATTGAACATATTATCCTTATGTTGTAAAATGGCGTTACATTTGTTATAGAGTGCATTATGACTTGTTTAGGACTAGAAACTCAAAGTTTAGGACTTAAGACTAGTCTGTCTTGACTTGGAATTTGATTTTAGCCTTGCTTGTCTTAACTTGGGATGCGAGTGCAAAGACTTGAGACTTACTCATGACTTGCAAAATAATGACTTGGTCTTACCTCTGGAGGTAGAAACAGAAGGTATTTATCTGTAGTTAGAGGTAAAAACATGCAGGGAAAGCGTAAACAAAAATTGTGTTTAGGGGGAACCTCAAAATAAGTAACACTAACTTAAAGTACTATTGCCTAGTACAATAAATAATTACAGGGTTCATATAAGGGACCAGCATTTTTAGCCTATGTATAATAAAACCAAACCAACTACACTATAATTACAGTGAAATGGGGATGAACTAGGGACCACTTTACTTTGCAGTCTGCATACTCGGCACTTTACGGTAGAAATAGATTCTCAATTATTTGTCCTGATCGCAGTTTACTATGATTAAAAAGTAGCATCCATTACCATTGCTGAAATTCCTCATGTAAAAATATGTGATTAGTTCATGAAGATCATGTCACAGTATTCTATATTCTGTATGTGGTCCAAGCAAGTTTAATTTTGAACTTTGAGCCCCATTCCTGGGTTGTTTATGATGAAATAGACCAAAATCTTGACAATTGCTCCTTCTCTGACAATTTGAGAGAATTTGGCTTTCCCCTGCCTGGCTTAACAATGCTGTCTATGGCCATGTGTAAATCTGTCCTAAAACCACCTTAAACGTTGGTTTTCAAACCCATGAAACTCACCGAGTGGTCAGTGGTGTTTGTTGATGTTCCCACATAAAAATCGTAGCAAACAACCCAGGAATGGGGCTCAAAGTGCAAAATACTGGACTTATCCTTTATGTACTTTAAGTACATATTTGAGTCCTTTCTTTTTATAAGACCATTTTTTGGCTTTTTGCCTTTTATAGGGCAGCTTGACAATGACAGGAAAAGGGGCAAAGAAAAGAGAGATAACACGCAGCAAAGGGCTGCAGGTAGGAATCGCACCCAGGCCGCTGCAGGACTCTACCAGTTGACCTCGAGGTCACACCCATATCTGAGTAATTTCTAAGTAATTACACTGTAATTTGCAGATTGTAATCTAAAATGTTAGCCTATTTAAATCCAGCTGAGCTCAACACAAGGCTTGTAGTGCAGGGAACAGATAGTTCCTCACAAACTTATCTGCTTATGTTTTTTGTGATGTGGAGAAAATAAGGAAAAAGGCAGCAACTCAAAGACAACAGCGAGACATGCAGTGAGTGACAGGCCGTGCCCCAGGCTCACCCCTTCTGTTATGTCTGTCCCACAGAGCAGCCGGGGAGCTGGGGACCTGTCATATAGACAGCCATCTCACAAACAGGGGCCCGGGCCCTCTGTGGAGACTGAAACATCAACAACCAAAGAGCACAGGCGAGGAGAGGACACCGACCGCCTTCGTCTGTCATTTCTATTTCGGGAGGCCAACAGAGGGTTCAGCAATGAGACGTCGACATCCGGTGACAAAACATTTATAAAAAATTATTAAAAGTATTAAATATTTTGTTCTTCAAAATCTGTCATCAAGAGGGAACTGCGCCCAAAACCACAGCGGCTACATTTAGACACAAAGCAGCTGCTCATCATCTTAACTATTGTTAACGAGGGCGGGGAATCTGTCAGAGTGAGCAAACAACAGAAAATTAAAATTCCTCCTCTGTTTTGCAATCAGTAATCTATGGTGCATCAGAGCTAAGCCTGTCTGCTGCGGTCTCCCACATACACATCATGTCTGAACTGTCTGTGGTCTCTTTTTAATGTACTCGGCATAGGGAGGAATGCAAGGACAAGAGACATGTCTCCTTCACCTTGCACATGGACGCTGGCCAGAATGATATTCATGAGTTCCAGTATTGCACTGCTGTAACCCTCCTCTCTGTCCCCTCATATGCATTGACGGCTCTCCTCTACTAAACTCCCCTCCCTCTCACCATAAATAATCAGTTCATTTGTGAGGAGACAGAGGTGCATGACAACAGGCTGATGTCACCGCTCCTTGTTTCCTAGAGGCTAAAATAAGCAGGAACACACACAAATACACACCATCAACAGTGCCATCATCACCACTGGCGTCACCCTCCCAGGACCCTCTTTCCTAACTGCGGCTGAGAATGATACTCTGATTGACGACATGTCTCCTCCGCAGGGTGGCATATAGTTGAAGGGCAGGTCATCTGCCACTGCTGACAGGAAACGCACAGGGTGGAGATTGATGGTGAGGCTTCGGCTCTTCTCTAGACCTGGAGATGATAATCCCAAACTGGAATAAATCACACTATCCGTGGTAAACAAGAACACAAAGCAATTCATCTAACAGACCACCAAGGAAACATGCATGGGTCTCATCTTGCACTTATTACTGACTTTAAGGAGAGATGTACAGTTTGCAGATGATATGCTGATTTTTAGTAATTTATATCTTAAAATGTGGTGCTGCATTCATGCCCATATAAGGCATGCAATTGAATAAAATAATGAAATAAAATCAAAAGATTCATTTACCTAAGAGCTGGCAGCAACATAAAAACCTAAACAAGAGTGACAGTCTGTTTAAATATAGCAACATAGATTGTAAAATGAATCACAGTCATTTAATATCGCACTTCTAAAGCTGGACAACTCACAAGAAACAGATTTAAACACATCTTCATGCTAGCTGCTCTCTGAGGCCGAACTTTAGCATAGCAGTGTGAGCTAAATGTTAGTGCTAGCATGCTAATATGGGTACAATGAGAATGCTAACATGCTTATGTTTATCAAATCTTCCTACAGGAACACCATTAAACCTTGTTTCCAATTTTTCTTAGTACTTGCAGTACTGCAGCGAAAAAAGTCTAGAGGAGCCGCCAGCCACCACTTAGCGGAGTGTTAACCGTTAGTAGCTGCTTCAGCTTGCAAAAATCTCCAGTGTGCATGCCCTTTGGACTGCAAAGTCTGGAACAAGCGAAACATAATCGGGTAATTTTAGATGTGGCGGTTGAACCATTTTGGCTTCAAGCACCACTGAGCAACTTTTATAGGAATGAATGGGGCACCTCCAGTGCTGTATTCAGGTCCCTTAATACGTACATGTTTGAATGTGCCAGGCAAGCAGTTACGGAAGACTGAATAGGTGCCATCTTGGCGTTCGGTATCTCGTTATTATTATGTATCTGTGTGTTTACCATGTTCATCATCGTATGTTAGCAGGCTAAAATTTGCTATTTAGCTTGCTAACATACAGTACAGCTGAATGTCTGACGAATTCCTCTAATAGCTCTCGAGACTCTAGGCTACATAAAGATTAACGGCAAGAAAGCTCGCCAAAACATCTTGATCTTCCCCTGGTGGCTGGCTTCAATATAGGTCATAAGCCCCGCCCCCCTCCATATTAGTGGATAGGACAAGTAAATTTCATTTTAGGGTCATCTTATTACTACTTATACTGATGCATGTTTAAGAGTTCTTTTTTTTTTTAAGTTTTAATTAGTCAGGCGGTTGTATGGGTGAGACCCTGATACCGCGGCTCCATATTCCCAATCACTACTGCACAGTCTCTGGCTCCAAGTGACATCACTAATGCAAGGCAGCGCCCATATCCAGGATGTTTTTTCTCTATTTTTGTACAGCGGGAGGAAGTTGAGACGCGTCATCCATCTTTGTACACAGTCTATGTTGAGATATTTAGGGCAAAAAAACCCCCCAATAAAACCAAATATCAACCCTAAAGTAAAGCAGGTTTCCCTTCCTCCTTTAATTTTACGACAAGTAACATTAATTAACACAAGCACGACAAGTAGTGCAATAAATACAAAAATTCATTCAATGTATTGTAAAAAAACATATGAATATTGGACAAATGTATGGGGTGCCAATGCTGTTCTTATCTGATGGGTGGTTACTCCTTCAGCTTGTTGGACAATAAGTCAGGTCTAACTAAAATATGGACGAGTAGAAAACTTTAATTATTTCTTTGTAAAAACAAATCATGTCATGATCTGAACCTTTGCTCATTTAATACTTTAGTAATTATAAAAATTGCCTCACCGCTCAACTCTGCAGCTCTATATGATCAAGACAACCCAGTTGTTTTAGTTCCTATTCAGTTTGAAAAAAACAGTTTTTATTTGGGTTAATCATGCAGATAGCCAAGATCACGTTTGAGAATATCTGCCTATTTTGCTTTAAGATGATGTGTTTAAAAATTTCCCACCATAGTTCTTTGACTTTGTTGCATTCCCACAGAAGTTATAATAATGATCCTCCAGTAGCCCACAATTTGGACAACTTAATTTTTTGGAGGGCGGAACGGAAAGGATGTGTTGCATTTTTCCAGACATCAGCCCACAAAATTTCATCCACTTTCACATCAAGAGCCCTCGTCCATTACAGAGCTAAGCTTTTGTTCATCAGTGTTTTCAGCCAATGCTGGAAAGAACATTTTCTAAATGCGCATCCTGCAATTAAGGGCACAACGTCTTATAAATAAGCTGGTATAATGGGACACATGATATTAGGCTGACCGCAATTGAGCAAGGGTGTTGCTGGCGCTTAACATACCAATTACTGGGTAAAGCTCGGATGGCTGAAATTCCAGTACTCCCAAAACAATTTTCATTCCCCAATCAGTCATCAGATGGTAATTTCTCTGAGAAGACAAAAACAGGACATAGCAGTCCCTTCTTCTTTCATCTCAGCGATTAGAAACCATTTAATTAGATGCTGTCACATTCCCCAATCCTAACAATAAACACCTTCCTCCATGCCTCCCCATCACAGCAAAACATATACACACACTGATGAGTTCATAAATTACAGCTACTATATCAGCCGAGCACTATACGGGACGATATGTGATGAACTTTGCTCTGCCAAACTCTTCCTGCGCCATCTGTCAGAAGTGATAACACGCTCCACCTAATGGCACCTGCGCTCCTCGCTCTGCACCATTAGCAGGTTATAAAGCGAGGCCTCTCCTGTCCTTTCTATTCTTAAATAAAGCTCTTCATCATCACCTCAACCACGGCACAGATGATACTCTTTATTACCCCCCGTTTCCAGGAGTGGATGATATTTCTCCCCAAAACAATGTCATATGTTTGTTTGATTCCTGGAAGTGTGTGTGGAAATCTGGAGGTGGCTGTTCACAGTGAGCCAGACGTGACCTTGTACCCTGGAAGGCCATGACATGTGTTGTTGAGCTCACAGTATGTTGGTGGTACTTTACAAATCCCAGCAGCTTGAATTCATAAAACTGTTGAGATAAAAGAAACAAGGATCTGTTGTCTATTAACGAATAAACTGCACTCCCCCTCCGCTGTAATACAGTATGCACAGAAGGCTAACTGCATTGACCCGAGTTGTAAGAGCTGGCTTTTAAAAAAGGTCGAGAGCCAGTCGCGCTGTGCGGCTGATTTTAGCCTGTTGCATGGAGACTGCAGTCCAGGTGATGCATCAGCCAATGGCAGGAAGCCAGAGCCAGACACAGGCATCAAGGTTGGTGTGGCTGATGGATGGAAGTGTAGCACCAGCACTTGCCAAGCCATTCCCACGCCCATAAATTACATGTTTACTGCCGGCTGTGGCTCTCTGCGCTCGCCAACATTTCTTCTGATGTCAGCAGCACATTATCATATCTAATCAGCCCCCAGCAACCCGTGTTAAATGGGTGAGAGATTGAAGTGGCCATCGTTCCATCTCTGTAAACATGATTTACATCACAAACATGAATTTCTTGATATTTATTGACCCGTTTATGGAGTCGAGTTCAAACTCTGAAAGCTTCGGCGGTTTGTTTTTCGATAGCATTTTATTTAATGTAATCCTTTTACGATGACATACGTGTTCTGCAACCCTTCGTCAGAAGTTATATGGCAGCAAATGTAACTCCTGTTAAAGCATTTACAGTAGAAGATAAGTTCATCACATGGAAGGCATGCACAGTGAAGTGCATGATGTTGTCTGAAGCAAATTACTCTGGTTTTGAACAAGCATGGCGTACAACCAGGAATATTTACAGTTGTTACCATCCTTGCAGTTAATGAACAATCTTGAATGAGACAAGATAAAATTTTCTACACACATACAGCATACACACATGCACACTCACACACACAGACGCACAACAAATATTTTTATAAATCTATCTCATCTGGTGGACAGAATCCCCAAACACTGAGTTACACTGTATTGCAGGTTGTGTCATGAAAAGCACTTACTGTTAAAAAATAGAAAACCTGATATATATTTTTCCATTGATGATTATGCGGTAAATTCAGGGGAATCAAAGCTGTGATACAGCTAAAAAACTGGCCATGTAATCCTCAGCAATTTAAAGATCATGTAACAACTGCCCCTACAGACTATATTAAAAAATGAATCAAACAAAAGCATCCTTGTACAAAAGAAAATAAATCAATTATGGTAATAAAAATAAGAGTACAATGTAAATATATATTCATATTTATAATTTTCTAACTGTATTTACAAGAAGATAGTGAATGATGCAGAGGACCACGGTGCTGCATGTCCCATGGTTGTGTAATCTCTGGATTTGGTCTGAAAAGCACAACATTGTCCTTTACTACTGATGAAACAACCATGGAGGGGAAAAAACAACAAAACAAACAAAAAGCTGACACGATCAGTCAGTCCTTTCGATTCTCCTGACCCGTGGAATGCCCAAAGTGGAAAGAAGAGTGGGAGTCTGCTCTTTTTTTCTGACACTGTGACAAACTGCCACTCCCGTTAATACAAAGTGCCCCATAAACGTCATCGCCACCGAGAACTGGGAAACGGCTGCACTCCTCAGTCCGTGTGATCCAACAAGTTCTACAAGGTGTCTCTCAAAGCTCCTTTCTCACAGAGCACCAGTGTTTTTTTAGCTTCATCTCTGGGAATGTGGGGAAGAGTCCAACCCCATGAGGCAGGGAGCAGAGGAAATGTCAATGTTTGTCTGAATGGAGATGAGGTATCAGCGTTTCTTAATGGCTGCCCCGTTGGAGTGGGGAGGGAACTTTGGCAGGCAGGGCTCCTCAGCTCCAGCATCATGGGAGAAGACCGAGTCCTCGCCCGAGGAACAGGTGGAGCTGCGGGTGTCCGGGTAGCTGGGGGAATATTGGTCCAGAGGCACTGACAGCTCCAAATACTCCTGTAGGCAACAAAGGGAGGAAAAAAAGTCTTCACTTCAATTCCAAAAGAGACAATTCTGCTTCTTGTTGTATGGTGAGGAGAGAAGGACTGACCTGGTTGGACGTCATGGCCAGGCAGCGATCTAAGTCCTCTACCAGCTGTTTGAATGTGGGTCTCTGAGAGGGCACAGCATGCCAGCAGTCCCTCATCATCATGTACCTGCAGAGATCAAGAGATTCAATATTAAGCCAGCGAAAAAAGTGAATGTCAACCCGGAATTCACGCTTGTTAGGTATATTGTGCGCTTTGTCCACGATTTTCGTAGCTTCTGTAGATGTGTTGCTTACAGTCTGGCACCTTGTCGTTACCTTTTTAAATGGGATGTCAGTTTCAGTTAATTTTACTTTCGATAGCTTGACATGAATTAACTGGTAAGTAACTGGAGAATTAAAAAAAAAAGAAAAAAAAAATATTTGAAATACAAGAGAGTGTTCCTTTCAGTCTGGTGCTCCACTGACTTAACGAGCTTTGTGAAGTGTTATCCATTTAGAGCTGGTGGAATTTTAATGTTCTGTGATGTAAATGTCTTGCCTTTTATTTTTGTGTTAACATGCAGAAACAGTACCCACTACCCACCCTCCAGTCTCCACTGTTAAGCTAGCCTCTGCCACTCTCCATTGCGCACCACCCAGGATGGGTAGAAGCTAGCTAGCAGCGCCGCTCATTTTGATTACCGCTGGTTACGCCATCTATGTCATGGGATTGATTGCTGGGGAAACATGGGGACCACCCTCTGGTCTCCCCGATGAGTAAGCAGCTTTATTTTGAGCCGCAAAACCCTTTTAGCATTGTTAATGTTAGCACCATTAGCCGCACTAATGCTGCTAACAGTGCTAACAGAGCTAATGCTAAATGGCTTTCCACTCACTAGAGACCTGGAGGGTGACCAGACGGTGGGCAAAATGTTTCTGCAGCAACGCTCTTGGGTCAGGATACCATTACTAGCAGTAAGCTCCAAATAAGCGGAACCACTGGCTAGTTCCAACCAGATCCAGTTGGTGCGCAGTGCAGTAAACTTAAAAGTAAAGCAAAATAACCTACAGACAGACATGCATGCGTAACCGCTCAAAAATATTCTCAGCAGTTAACCGATTAACGGTTAAAGCACAACGTGATTTTACCAAGTAGAACATTCTCCTGGATCAACATCCCACATCGTATTCCATGACCAACACTGCAATCAGCCAATCGCAGCCCTCTGACATCATCAGTGTGCTGCTCCTGTGCCTCTATCAGAATTCCTTTGTGCTTCTTCAAAGCTAAGCTAGTTTTCCAAATTGAGGTTGGTACAATTTAGCAAAATCCTCAGCAACACAGAACAAAAAACATGTAAGCTACTGCATGTTAGCGAGTTAGCTTGCTAACTAGGAAGGCTATGCTAACAAGTAAGCTTACCAATAGGCTAAATTATTGTTCGTTAACATTAAGAGTAAGGATAATGTCATTCTTTCTCTGTTTGTTAGCATGGCCAACCTAGTTAGCAAGCTAACTTGCTAACCCTGCAGTAGCTTACATGGTTTTTGATCAGTGTTGCTGAGGTTTTTTTTCCCAATTGTACTAACTTCAATTTGTAAAACTAGCTTAGCTCTGAAGAGGCACAAAGGAATTTTGAAAGAAGCACAGGAGTAGTACACTGATGATGTAAGACGGCTGTAATTGGTTAATTGCAGTGTTGGTCCAGGATGCTGATCCACGAGCATGTCCTACTTGGCAAAATCACATTGTGCATCAAGCACAGGTTGACGGCACTAGTCTCTGTGGATAAGTACACCGCCAACTACTTCTACTGGGTCATAAGTGATGAGTGAGAGGGATTACTTATATTTGAGAGACTACATATCATCTATTAGGGAAAATCCTGCATGGTATACCTTTAAATAATGTTAAATTCTTGTGAGGAGTGATCAGAAATCTGACATACAGCTGTAGCTGGAAGGTGACAGTCTAAAAGACAGTGATGAACAATATGTTCCATCTAGAGCTTACTAAACCTGTGAGCATTTCATTTTATTGGTCGTCACACAAACAATCGTCGGTTTCATTATTACGTTGCTAAGCACCTGGAATTTTTCTGATATACAACAACATGGGTAATGTAAATATTAATACCAACTGTTTGGGCTAAGCATGAGACACAGCAGCAACTGAGCTTTTTAAGAGCCTTGCAGATTGTTGCAAAATTAGTTTCTTTTTTTAAATGCCATATACTTGGCTCATTCTCTTGGCAATGGCAGGTCAAATTGGAAAAAGATTGTTTCAATCCCGACACACATCCCCTCAACAGTTATACTATTGATGTAGGCAACATCTGGTTCAGAGTGAGCTTGGTTGTGACCAGGCAGGCTCAAAAACAGAAAACCACAGACAAGACTTTTATTCAGTTCATTTGCCAGAATGAGAAAGTGGGACACATATTTGGACTCTCTCAGCAATATATTTGCAACTCTGTAACCATCACTTGCTAGAAACTGATCCTCATGACTTCTCCACTGTGATTACAACAACCAACAACGCAGCTGTGTCAGAATTAGAGTTGTTTTGTTCATGTAGTGACCATAGGCTCATTGTGCAGTGTCAAGTGTACTTCAAAAGTTGTTATTTCACAATAAAATACCCTTTTAAAGACAATTACAATGATCTGATCATGCTGTGCCACTTAATATGCCCCCTATTAGTTTTACCTTACCAAATAAGGAAATGCTGGAAAAGAGATATTAAAAGCTCAAGCAGTAACAAAAGAGTCTGAGAACATGTTTGATTTTGTTTGTGTAACGTTTCCTTACAGCTCATGAGTGCATGTTGAGGGTTTGTCCATACGGTGACCTTCCTTCAGCAGCTTGAACAGCTCTTCCACTGGGACTCCGGGATACGGAGAGCCCCCCAGGGTGAATATCTCCCAAAGCAGCACCCCAAATGACCAGCTGCAGACAGAGACAGACAGGAGCGTCTACATTTTCTGCACGACTAAGTGTTTTCTCACATTCCATTGAGAGTGAGATGGAAAAGAAAAAGGCACGTGATACTCACACATCACTTTGGTGTGTGTATATCCGGTCAAACAGAGCCTCGGGAGCCATCCACTTGACTGGTAAACGACCCTACGGAAAAGATATGCATGTTATGGCTTTCTGCAGTATTTGTGGGCCCATTATTAAAACAAATTATAAGAAATACTCACATTGGTGGTCTTCTTATAGTAATCAATGTGATGGATATCTCTTGCCAAGCCGAAGTCGGCTATTTTCATCACGTTGTCCTCTGTTACCAAAACATTGCGAGCAGCAAGATCTCTGTGGATGCACTGCACAAATAAAAAACAGACATCACTAGTACTGAACCAAAGTCCTCTGAATCAGTGTTTCAAACACAAAGCCTAAAGTGCTGAGAATATTTACTTTTCAAAGTCACATACATTTTTCACAGAAAGGTGTTTCTCTAACTGATTCTATAAATTTAAGATGGACGGCTGAGAATGGATCGTCGCACTGTGTGGTTACCTTTTTGGAGGCCAAATACTCCATGCCTCGGGCCACTTGGTAAGCACAGGACACCAGGTCTTTAATGGACATGTTCTCCACGGGAACCTGGTCTGGGTTGTAGCAGTACTCCATGCCCGGTGGGCGCCGAGCTCGCAAGTACTCCCGCAAGTTGCCCTTGGATGCATACTCTACTATCACATACAGAGGACCTAAAACAATTGGAAGAAATACAACAATAAATCACCACAAAATGAGGCCATGTAACTTTATTTTTGAATAGAGACAATAGCAGCAGTAAGGAAATGATCATACGGGGAAGCTAAGTAATCTCTCTAGTGGGAGTGGCAGTATTCAGAGAAACACTGTGCATTTACAGCACATCATGAAATACTTTAAACTGAAATGTGTGGCTGATGGTAACGCAAAAGTTAAACCCCCAAGGTCATCAAGATCAACACGATTTCTTCCCTTGTGAGTGAAAATGTGTAAGATTGAATAGTTTGGGTTCCCAAAGGTCTAGGTATGTAAATGAACATAACTGCAGTTATTGGCAGATGTTAGAAATGCTTTCAGATCAAGAGATTAATGCAAACTAGTTACTCAAGATACAACTCAGTGTCAAAACAGTTAATAAAGTGAACAAAAAGCTGTGTGGTTCAGAGTGGAAGCAACAGGGCTTTGAGCACTGCAGGGTCATTCGAGGTTAGTCTACTTTAGCTTTTCGTCAGGGATGATTGGAGGGAAATGGCAGCAGCCGTGGTTGATTCAAACTGCGAGCTCGGAAGCTGGTGTCAGAATCGTTTACTCATGCTGTTCTACACATCTCTTAAAGCAAGGTTCATGGTTGTCTGAGGGACAACGATGTGTGTGTATGTGTGTGTGTGTGTGTGTGTGTGTTGGCCTGAGCAGGCCAGGGCAGGTCAGTAGCAGACCCCTGACTGTCTGGTCCTACCATCCTGTGTGCAGGCTCCCAGCAGATTAATGATGTTCTTGTGCTTCCCAATGATCTTCATCATCTCCATCTCTGAAATCAGGTCTGACAGGTCTTTCTCTGTGGCGTCAGCTGGAGGGGAAGAGAAATAAATCATATTAGGGCAATTAGTAGATGTTCTGTTGGGGAAAGGGCCCAAAAAGGCCTCACAATAATCACCCTGCAAGGTATATACATCAACACTGCTGCTCTTACGGAGTTAGGCTGGAGTTTGTCTTGGTAAAAGCTCCCTGGGGAAGGCACTTCAAGTAGGAGACAATAAATGCTACTTTCCCTACATCCTCACTCCTCGGTGCTGTTTAATGAACACCGTTTTATATGGGATGTCAAGGGCTCTCATAAATTTTTACTCTACTCTCCCATTTGCACAGTGGCTGGGATCCAATGGCAGATGTCTCTTAGTATCTGTCCACCACAGTTTTGGTGTTTTTCTCGTCCCTGGAGTTTCTGTGAAATCTATTACACTGACGAGCCATCCACTCTGCAAATCCATGACTTATTCCAGCAGATCTCATCAGTTTTAGTACCAATCGGTCCAAGTCTACGGCATACCCACACAACTGAGAACAGCTGACTTACATTTCAACATTTTGACTGCGACTTTAGTCACACGGTTTGGCTTCTCTTTGTCGAGACCCAGCGCCTCTCCCATCACCACCTGACCAAAGCAGCCTTCACCCAGCGGCTTCCCAAGAACGAGTCTGTGAGGAGGTAAAGACACATGAGACAGTCATTAACAGTCAGTGGGGATCAACTCCAAATCTGTATTATGTGTGTTAAGTTTGGCCCTTCATTTTATTTATGCTTTCAGTTGATTTTAGCCTTAAGATGCATTTTAGGTGCCATACTTTTGAGGTTTTGTAGTGCAGTTTCAGTGCCTTGCATCAAGACAACATGTTTTTTTGAGGAAGAGTGGAAAAAAACTTTCACCTTCCTCCATGTGCAGCTGAATCCTGTCCCAGCTGACTGTTTTAAACCAATAACTTTCCTTTCAGAAGGTCATTTTTCTAGCCTCAAGGCTGTCTGAGGGTTTAATCCAGAACATACCTGTCCCGGGGAAGCTCCCAGCGGGGATCCTGGGGCAGTTCATACTCTGACACCCCTGACAGCATTGGAGAACCGCTAGAAGAGAGGCGGGAGGGACGAACCAGCATCACTCCAGAGTGGATGGAGGAGCTAGAGTCCACAGACACCTGAGGAAAGAAGACTGACATTACTCCCCTCATAGTGGAACAGACACCAGTGGCAAGACATTATTTGGTCAACAGAGACCAAAGAATATGAAAACTGAAGTAGATGATAAAATCCCACATTGGACTGTGTAGAGACCATCCAAACCTCTCAGGTGTACCATATGCATGGAGGAAAAATACTCCTCAAATTCTCATATGCCCTATTTCCACAGCATGGTACAGCACAGTTCTACTTGGCTCGTCTCTCTTTTCTGCTTTTCCATTAGCAAAAGTTGTGGGTAGTACCTGGTACTTTTTTTTGCTACTACCTTTGTCGAGGTTCCAAGCAAGCTGAGCCGATACTAGAAGCTGGAATTAAAACACCGCAGCGACTGATTGGTCAGACAGAATCGCCACTCACACAACACAGGACATCCTGTGAAAACCCACCATTTTTAAATAGCCAACCTACCGTCAATAGGGACTACAACATTTTTATAGATTCTAAAAAATGGAACACAGCCGGTATTTACAAAGCGCAGACATTATGTCATGGCAGGTTTCATGTGTGTTTCTATGGCAATCGGCTGAGAATCCTGCCTACTAAAAGTGAGTCGAGTCAAGGCATACCATGCAGTGGAAATGCAGCAATACTTACCTGATGTACAAGACCTCAAGGAGCTACAATGAACCTGAAAGCTCTTTGAATGTATGCATTTAGATTTCTGTTAGCATAAACATGAACTCTGTAAACATACAGATGAGCCAAAGAGCTCAAATATATTTTAAACTTATGACTTAACAAGTACAATGTGGAAAGAGAAAGAGGAGATAAAGAAGGTATAAATATTCCAAACCCCCTATCTACTTTCTGTTACCTGTCTGCGCAGCGGGATGCTTTTGGCCAGCTTGTGGACAGCCAGCTGACTATTGAAGTCACTCTTCTTTGAGGAGGTGCGAATCTTGACAATAATCGCAATGGCGATCATGACAGCGATGAAAAAGAAGCCCACACAGTAGATGACCACCTCCAGGTAGGTGTGGCTGGCTGGAGGGTAGTGCGGGACAGCTACATAGTGGGAAGGAACGCAGGGTGACAGGGAGCAGGGAGGGGTGGGGTCAGCTGTCATCCATGAAATCAAACTACCACAGAAGGTTTGACTTTATATTCCCATTCACACCAAACATACCCATGCTTTTAAGTACACAGATGACAAAAATAAAGCAAACTGACCACCCAAGCACACACACGCACAATCAAACACACAGCTGCCCTGTCTAAAAACCAGAGCCTTTGACACAGACAGGACAAAAATTGGTAGCATAAATATCCCTTTGCTGAAGCGCAGGGTTTCACACTACATATTTTTCTAACATGAGGAACAGTTATAGTCTCATTGGGACAACCAAAGTGAATCAAATTCCTTGTAACAAAAGCTAACACATTGTTTGATTCAGTTAGTCATGTTTTAACATACACATTAATATATTTGTTAATGGACTATAATGGATGTAAGAGTGTAACAGTGTGCAAAGGATCTGACTTTTATACAGCATATCAACACTTCACACACAATGTTTCAACACATCATTTCCACATCATCAAATAGCCTAACATACATTTCATGTCTACTTGTAGGTCTAAAAGCAGCATACCACAAAGCATGAGCTTAATACAGTAGTTTAACTGCTTGACTTGACCAATAAAATATCCAATTCTGACTCCATTTGTGATGCAATTTTTAAAAAAGTTGTGTGTTGGTGCTGGTAATACATTGTTTTATTTCTATTTTTTTTTTTTTTAAAGAAAATAACATTTATGTGCTAAATTGAAAAAAAAAAAGCAAGTACTTGAAAAGAAACTGTCCAATTCAGATCTTGTTTTTTTCCTCCCATTCAGTGAAATCACCAACGTTTATTCATACCAGATCTAGGGGTGTAATGGATTCCATACTCAGTGAAAAAGAGCTCGGTGCATACCTTGGCTTGGGATGTGGCTTTGTGTGCAGGAGCTAGATCTCACAAATCAGTCTCAAATACTTTCCTTGTTCATACAAAAGTCTACCTACGGCCTTAAATCCTGTTGACGTCATTAATGATAAAGTTAACTGTCTTGTCTTTTTTCCATTAAAGTTTATATAAAGTCTTTAAAATAGACACAACTGATGTCATTCCTGTCTGTCCAGTGTATTGCCAAAAACACCTCTGACTAAATGAACATCATGCCTTACAAAGATCTTAACTTCACTTTTTTTTAATGCACAATTTTATTTATTTAAAAGATATACTATGCAGGATTTTTCTAAGAAACAATGTATAGACTTATACAAAGTAATCCTTCTTAATCATCACTTATGATCCAGTAGAACTGATTGACATTGAATTTATTTGTAGAGACTTTGCACTCTGCCTATATTTTCTTATTTTTCTCTTTTTTTGTTGTGTTCCTGAGCAGTAGCCCCCAGCCAATAACAGGACGCAGGTGAGGCTGGGACTACAAAAAGGTAGCGATCAGGTAGTAGCAGCACGCATCCAAAAGGAAGCTACTAAAACTGCAGACACATCACAGATAGAACACAAATATAGCGAGGCGAAACACAAAGTGGACAAAGCTTGTTCCAAAATGAGAGTGAACCTGGGGTTGACTTTCACTTTTGATTGTGAGCACTGAAGAAGAGGATGACGATCGACGCAATGGCCTGGACAGGTAGGTGCCGGCCGTTAGCTTAGCTAGCTTGCTCAAGTATCAGTTTTTCAGTACAACAAATGCAACGTTCCTCCAATACTACAGTAACTTGCAGTGTACGTACATGCAATTTAGGGAGATGGGGCCAAGTTTGCATGTTGTATTTACAAACAGTAAGTGATAATTCCCACATAGTATATCTTTAACAGCAGCTTTACTTGCTTAGCGAGGAATAGATGTAAATTCTGCAAAAATGTAATATAGCTGTTGCTTTTTCAGAACTTTTGAATTTAAATCTCAGATGCACATTTGCAATCATAATTTATGTCCAATTGCTGGAAATATTACCACTGAAAAATATTAGATATAGGATTGTGTTGCCTTCTGTTAGTGGAACATTATCCCATAGGACTAAGTTGTGCTGAGAGCACGACATAACTGCACAATGCTTCCCAAACCAAGGGTGCTATACCGACTGAAGTGTACCGTTACACCCCTAACCAACACCAGCAACACAAGTGAGCTGCACTTGTGTGAAGAGGCTGACTGACAAGCAGCTTGATAATTGGACAAATGCCCATTCCAACCCTCAGGAATGAGACACATCCACTACAGCGAGCCAATTATCAAAGCCAGCCGCTGTGCTCACAGCAGGAAATGACATCAGGAATACATGTCATTTGTAGCGCTTGTCAAAGAAAATCAGCTTTACACCAAATCAAATGCAAACACCAGTTAAAGAGCAGAACGGTAGAGACAGTTCAAAGTGAAATCTGATCACAGCTGCCAAACAACCCCTCTATAAATGTGAAGTTCTACCTGGCTGAGACCATTAAGTATACTTCTATGGGGTCTTGTTTTTTAAAATACTGCTGGCCCGTTTCTATAAATTCATTTCTTTTTCATGGTAGACCAGGTAGCAGTTGTTTGGCATTTGCTGATTTCATTTAAGAAACAGAGCATGGCACATACTCTCCCATCTAGAGAGTTTAGATGGAGCAGGAGCCATGCTGAGGACAGAGAGAGGGGGAGTTTTAGTACTTGTAACTCGCCCTGGCTTCCTCTCACATTTTTTTTACAGAACTAGAGTCAGGCAAGACCCTTTTCTGGTAAATGTGAGGGTGGATAGCCAGGCTGGAGTTGGAAATGGGAAAAAATGGAAATACAGGAGAGAGACAGAACCACTGATACCTTCAAAAACGGTCAACCATGCAGAGTGATGAGAGAACCCGATAGAATTGCCCGCCAAGCAGGTGTACTCCCCAGCGTCATCAAAAGACACATTTCTCAGTTGGAGGACTTCCATTTCCTTGTCCGTGGTGTTAAGGCCAGCGGTCTAGAAAATAACAAAGGAAGCAGACCCAACAAGAGGCCCAAGAGGGGAAAGGGGACCATGAGTAAAGGATTCTGAAAGAGAAAGGGGATGGAGGAGCGTTCTCCCCCTCGATCCAACACCATCTGCCCAAAAAGTACCACCAAGAGCCCCCTGCAGAGGACTCCAGTATCTGTTAGTGGAGGAGCTGGTTAGGTTGACTCTGAGCTGCTGAACCCCACATTGGGCCATCCCATCACCACATCAAATACCTCAGCCTCATCTCCACATGCAAGAGATGGGCAACATGGAAAACTCCACAGCAGAACAGGGCACACTCAGACTCACACTTCTGCTAACTATGTGAGCATGAGACAAACAACAGGAGGTCTGTGAAACATAGGTAAGCAGAGGAGGACAGCTGGAAAAAAACAAATGGGAGAGAGAGCCCGTGAGCCGTACACGGAGGACTTTGAAGGGCAAGGGAGCGAGAGTAATAGAAGAAGATGGCAAGAGAGGCCCTTATTAGGAGGGCACAGCACAGGCATGGGGCAGGAATGAGAACGGGTCCAACATAAACCTGAGACTAAACACTTTCAACTGTTCTGCTGGGAATTTTCCATAGCGTCATTTACAGTCAGGAGCACTGAGGCAGGAGAGAGGGAGGGAGAGACGGAGGGAGGGAGGAGAGAAACAGCTGAGGTTGTCTCGAGTTATACGGCCCTAGTTTTTCCAAGTGGTCCTAGAAGCGCCTCCACTGTGTCGTCCCTGTACTGCTGCGTGGTGGTTACCTGTGGGCTCATATCTGGTGACAGTCAGCCAGGCCGACTGATTGGCCTCTCCTATATAATTGGACACTTTACATATATACTCTCCGCTCTCCTCCTCAGTCACATTGTAGAGGGTCAGCACCTGAGCGTCCGAGCTATTGACCCCAGAATGCTGGAAATAAAGACATGTCATGTGCAGCACAGACAAAAAGTAGCAGACACAAAATCAAATTTAGGAACAGCTACTTTCGATTTGTTTAGGCTATATTTAATTTAGCCAGATAAAGTTCATAAACTGCAAAGGATGTACACTTTTACAGACAGTACCAGCTAGCCAAGAGAAGAACTGACAAAGCAGTAGAGGACAATATCTAACACAAATTCCTCCATTTTCCTTTTTGCTATATGCTGCAGGATCTGTCAGAGAGAGCTCCTACCTTGAGGACACGGACATATGGTAAACCATCAGGACCAACTCGGCTCCCGTTGAGCTCAATGTGCTTCAGCCACTGGATATGAGGCTGAGGGTCGCTGAACACCTTGCACTCAAATTCCACGTCGCTTCCCACCACCGCGGTGCGATTAGCTGGAAGGCCAGCCTGCAAGATTGGCCTGTGGGGAGAGCGCTCTGCAACACAACCAAAACACACACAGACGTTAGTTTTGAAGAAGTTTGGTGAGCAGTGAAGCAACCAGGCAATATTAAAGACAAACACGTGCAATAATTCAGAAGTACACACGGCTGACTGATTTTCAGACACAAGCCAAATAAAACCTCCGTCACGTCAAGGCTTTGTTACTGGAAATGGCCAGGGCAGTTGGCAAACAAGGTCGACTGTATAATTTGATCTGATAGTGTGTAAATTACAGACTATAAATTGTTGCATGGAGAATGGAAGCAGCTATTTCCTCAGCTGTGTGCTGCTTGTGTAATTATTAGGAGCTGGCCACAATAAGTGGGCAAGCAAGTATCTGATCTGGAGCCATTACTGAGAAATGAAATGTTCTTACGGCTGCATTTTCTAAGTAATAACTCTCCAAAGTAAACTAACAAGCCAAGAATCTGGCACAGTGTCAACTGTCCAGGCTTTTCTGACCAAGATGTTGGAGAGCACTTAAACACACTTGTGACAAACTCTCCCCTCACTGAAGCAATACCACTGCTCACCAGGGTCTAGACCTCAACTGAGGTCAGGCGAAGCCCTGGGGACAACAGTGATGGAGGAAGTGGGACTGTGATTTATAGAAGCAGTGGTGTAAGAGCGAGTCACAGGGCAGGTCCCGGAGGAGTAATCACTTTTCTCTTCAACATGGATCCATCACTCAAGACACAAGTAAACAGGCTTTATTTATCATATGGCTGACAAAAAAACCCAGTTCACACTACACGAAGGCTCCAACACTGTGTCCCTGTGCTTCTGTGTTAATGATCACATTTGATTGGTAAATCAGGTGCAGTGGTGCGAGGTATTTGTGAAATTGATCCGACATGAATTTAGAGCCTCGTGAACATTCAACAGGTGATTAAACCATCAAGATTTATTGATCATGGTTTAACATCAAAACAACATGAACACAGAAAACACTTACCGACTACATCGAGCTGGTAGGTGTGATTGATGCTGCCGTACTGGTTTTCTACCACGCAGGTGTAGTTGCCCTTGTCAGAGGGTACTACAGATTCCATGATGATGGTCCAAACATGGTCACGAACCTAAACATTTGGGGAAAAAGCAAAAGTTGTAGTGGCGGGCATATACAACAGAGCTTGATTACCAAAAATAACAACAAACAGTCCAGATAAAACACTCATGGTAAAATATGTAGTATTTGTTACGCTCAGTTCAGATAAAAGATTCAAGATGAAACAAGACGAAACCAGTATGTTGCAGCAGTGTGAACTGGCCCATCTCAGCTTGAATCAAGCCAGCTGATGGTGTCACCTGTGACCCAGCTTGTCAAGTCACCAGTGCCTAGCCCCAGTCCGTTTCATTATTCATGCATCCCTGCGGCTGTTTACATGTATGTTGGTTTCTGTCCTTACGATGCGTTGGTGTCAGATGGTGGGTCACTGCTGCTGGCTGGCTGGTTCTAAGTGCGCATGTCACACACATATACTCAAAAGCAAACTTACTGTCGCCACTTGTAGCTGAAAAGCTGGAATTTAGAACGGAAGTAGAGAGAGACACTGCTATGGAGACCATGCACTGTACCATCTAGCCACACTGGTGTAAACAGGTGGATTTTCAGAACATTGCAGAGGCATTGCAAGTAGTTACAAGTTTCAACTTGTCTCGTAGCGAATGTTTGGTCTGAACACGGCTTTGAGCTAATGACCCAGCTGAATGGCAATGAATTTCTTTACATACAATAAATCTCTGACTGCTTGTCATTGTAGTTCCTGTCCACGGTACAAATGGTAAGAATAAGTGCTTCATAGCTCCTCAGAATTGTGCCACTGGTTCTTAAATTAAAAACTAAAATGTTTTCAATCAAATTTAGTTGACATTAATGAGGCCAGTAGTGACCTAATCATGGTAACAGAAATGGAGCTAGACTGGTATTCTGTGTTTAGCAGCAAAACATTGAAAGAACTCTTGAACTTTTGTCCATCTGCTTTCTACCAATATGAATGGTCATAAATCTTGTTTTTTTAATTTCAAAGCGATGGCCAACAAAGTCAATAATGTGCAATGTGATGATAACAAGATAACACATTACTCCCTCTTCCTGTGACACCACCCTATGTTATGAACGCTGGATCTTTATCCTACCTTACAAAAGAGCAAAGGAAAATGGGTTCATGTTTTATATACATCTGCCCCAACCTGTCTTATTAGCGCCAACTGATGTCTGGCTCTTTTTTGTCCAAGACATGTTATAGTTTTTCTTCCATAAATCTGCCAAGACCGGCAGTGTGTGATTAACCAACGGACCTCTAAGGCAATGGCAACATCAAACATGCATATACACAGACTGAGCCATACGGTTTCCCTCATTTAGCTTAAAACGTGATGAGGGAGTCCAGCTGCCTGCTGCCAGATGTGTTGTGCTTGGCTTCATATACATGTGGTCTACATTATTCCCTCCCTCCTGCACGTCTCCATGCAGACGATATGAACAATAGAAGCCCGGCCATAAAAGCAAGAGTGTGGGAGGGATGAGAGACGTCCCCAGCCGCTGATGCAGACCTTTGCACCTTGACTGAAAAAACAGCAGCCAGATGGTTAAGTGTGCAGCCTGGCTGGGTGGGGGTCTTGGAGGGGGGAGCAAAGGGAGCTGGCAGCTGAGAGGAAACTCCTAAATGTGTCCCAGCTGGGGAGGGAGATAGGCTGGGGAAGCACGAGACAAGGCTGGACTGGCCTACACCTTGATGGGAAGAGCAGATGCAGGGAGGGAGGAGGGTTGTTTCTTAGTCTGCGAACATGCACTTACATCCCACACCTGTGAGCCAACTGCCACTGAATGTAGCTATTCACAGACAAGTCGATGTAAAGGTTCATAAAGCACAATATTTACAGCCTTCTAATACATAATAACTACATTATGTGTTGGTTGATTACATTGTGGATTAATACAATGACGCATAGAAAAAGATAGATAGTGTGAAAACCAGACCAAATCTCAAAACAGATAAATTATGGTCTCTAAGGGGTCAGGATGCCATTTACAGTAGATCTGGTCCACACCCTCACCTGCCACTCCTCTGCTAAGTAAATCCAAACACTGGAGTAAACTGTCGAATCAGCTATTACAACCTTGCAGTTTATCAGCGGTTAGCGTCACATTTAAATACAGCTTGCCCGGAATGGGAAGATGTTGACAAAAGGAGTTATCACAGCACACATCATATATCAAAGATACAGTAAGTATCATGATAGATTTACTGCTGCTTGGATGTAATTACAGAAAAGACCATGCACTGATACCCATAATGAGGACAGCCAATGTTATCCTTCATCCAAACGGATGGCTAGGGTTGCCCACCTGGAGGTATTATTAATATGGCACAA
This sequence comes from Cephalopholis sonnerati, assembly GCA_019142605.1. Taxonomy (NCBI): domain Eukaryota; kingdom Metazoa; phylum Chordata; class Actinopteri; order Perciformes; family Serranidae; genus Cephalopholis; species Cephalopholis sonnerati. The sequence continues at coordinate 12,786,295 of JAGQAX010000007.1, read as the reverse complement.
CGTTCCTTTTTGTGGCATAGGGTTTCATCTTGCATTGTTTCTCAGGTCAAATGTGAAACTTGCCTCTGCTTTTCACTTGCAGGAAGTGTTTCTTACTCCAGGGGAGGGGGTGGTGATCTAATGTGGAGATGAGATCACAGACACATCTCCACTCGTAGAGAATGAGCTTGGAGTTATTCAATAAGAAATGCTAAGGACGGTGTAGTGTCACAAGAAGAAGCTGAGGGGGACAAATTTTCCAAAATATTTTTTAAGTGTTTACCTTGAAGCCTCCAATGCGATGGTCTCTCTTGAACTCCTTGCCGTTCTTGTACCATTTCAGAGTTGGAGTTGGGTTGCCGCTGGCCTGGCATCGAAACTTCACCGTCTTACTGGCTGGAACAGCATGAAGCTTTTTCTCCATTTTTTCTGGATGAGCCCATTGTGGAGCCATTGCTAAAAATAAGACAGAAAAAAGCAGATGAGTAACAAATTATGTGTTTGATATAGATGCTAATCATTGTGTGCATTTTCTACAACTTAATAACAAAACTAAAGCCCCAAACTTTTTTTAAGTACTCTAAACTCAAGCTCCTTTTTATAGAGTACATTACATAACAACCACTCTGAGAATCACCACCTTATCTTGGTGGAGGGGTATGCGTGTCCCCGTGACTCTGAGAGCTTTGTTGTTGGGAGCAATTGCTCCTAGAAGGTTCTCCAAAGGTAAATTGGTCCCACGGGACAGACCAGACTAAGAGCTGTTCACAGACCCAAGATGGATCTGCCAAGAAGCATCTGCAGCACTTCGCACAGAACAGGGAATTCAGGACCCCTTCCTGGAGCCAGAGCTGGGAGGGGAGAGTCTGGTGCCTGGGTGTACACAGCCCAAAAAATCTACACAGGCCTGTCACTCTGGGGACCCACCACTCAAAGGTACAGGGGAGGCGGGTAACTAGGTGTGCTGACCCCTGGCATTGCATAGAGGTTCTTTGGATTTGGAACGATACCTCTATAGCAGGGGAGGGACCAGAGCTAGTGCAGGAGGTGGACTGGTACTAACTAGGTATAATTGGGCTAGAGCTGGGCAACATGGACAGAGTCAAGTCTCACTTTTTTTTTTAACCAAATACCTCGATAACAATATCGCAACAACATTGTAGGGCTGACTATTGGTGCTTTCACAAAATATTTAAAAATTAGATTTTTTTATAAGTAATCATCAGTAGAGTGTGTATAATGACTCATGGGGTGTGGAAAAATAATAACACAGCTACAAGAGTCTGGTAATTTCAGAAAATTACATCACTTTATGCAGCCTTTAAAAACAGTAAAGACAACATTAACGACATTATAATTTCCAAAATCTAAGACGATATCCTGTCTTATATCGTGATATTGATATAATTTGATATATTGTCCAGCCCTACACTGGGCTCACCTCTGGGCATAGCAATGTATAAAAGAAATGGATGTAGCCACCGTGACATCACCCACAAGTTTGTGGACTGCAGTTTTAAAACCTTGTGTTTGGCATTTTGGCCGACACCATATTGTTTTTTTGGTTTTTTTTTTGAGCCGGAAGTGACCATATTTGGATCAGAGGGTGGCACTGTGGCGGAGCTAGCGGTGGATCTGACTGAGAACCCAAGGACACCATCATACTAGAGACATGTTGATCAGAGGGTAGCTACGCTCTAAAGTACACCCCACTTTATCATCTATTTTACCTCAAACAGGACCCTAACTTACAAAATGCATATCATGCTGTATTGAAGACTTGAAACTATGAAACTAATAACTGAGACCATTAACTCATTAGAGAAATATTCACTGAGGTTATAAATCCAGTGGGAAGTTGGGTCATTTTCGCATAGACTTGTCATATCTGGACTTCTTCTGCAACCAGTGGAGTCGCCCCCTGCTGGCCATTAGAAGGAAAACAGACTTAAGGCTCTACCTCATCAGCTTCAACTTTCAGACCCAGAGACTATGTTCACTTCTTTCTACAGTCTATGGTCTAGAACCCAAATCCTGGCGAGGGGCTGGACATGCTCCATCTCTGGAGTTGCCCTAGGTAAGAGGTGCTAGATTGGTGTGGGAGTTCATACAAGCCACCGGCTAAGCACCACTGTCTTTGTGGTCATATCATCAGCCAGCCTTGGACACTTGGCTAGTGACTGAAAGAATGAGACTGCAGATACAAGTGGCCAAAATGGGTTTCCAATGAAGGGTGGCTGGGATTCCCTTGAGATTGTGTAAGGAGCAATGACCAATGTGTGGACTACCTTGCTTAGCCTGCTGCCACCGCTACGCAGCCTTGGTTAAGCAGCAGAAAATGGCTGGCTGGATGGATTACATAATGTATGGTCTCCCAAAAACAAGCTCTCTAAATTACAGTCACAGAGCTTGGCAGTGCTGGATGGGTAGGGACCTTAAGCCTTTTTCTTTAATAAAAGAAAATCACTTTTTTTATGCCGTTGCTTCAAAACTGCCTCAGTTAAGTAAAGTCGTGTTGTGTACTTTTCAGCTGGGAATAAAGGGAGTCAAGAGTACAAATTCAAGGTCAGCATGCTTGGCAGTCACTGGATTCTTTGTGGGCACAGCGGGCAGTAGGAGCCAGATGATGAAGCCTGAGTGTCTTAATTACTCTATAGACAAATTGGAAGACATCTAACGTTAACCACGGTTAGTCACCACAGGGACATTCTTCATGTAAAAGCTGTCACTGAGGTAGTGAAAACCCTCTGATTCAGAGTGAAATCACTCACCCAAGTGTGACCCACATACACATGGCAGACCCATAATTGAATCATAAAGCTTTCAAATCACTGGCCATTCATGACAATTACTCATAGCCCTGTGACTCTGGGTGAGCGAGTAATGACCATTTGTTACAGTAGCATTAGTAACTTAAGGGATCAGCACACTTACGCAGCAGTTTTTGACTGCCCAACAGTTTGGCTTCCTCTGACGACGACTCCTCATCCTCATCATCGTCCTCAGAGGAGGCCAGGGTATCAACTAATGAAACAGAAAGAACAGAACAGAAAATTGTGAAGCCAAAAGCAAATCCAGTTATACTGACCTACACAGTATTTTGTCAGGGACACAACATGTAGGAAAGAAATTAAAAACAACACATCTCTGTATTTTTCTTCAAGTATGGGCACAATCTTTGAGAATGTGCAGACACAATGAAGACAAAGGTCAGTACAGACAGTATGTATATTAAGGGATGAACAGACTGTACAACTGGATACACTCTCTTTAGTTGTTACAAATTAAGTCTAAAGGGTTTTTAGTTTAAATATTGGAATAGTCTGTTAAAGGTGGTGCTGGTCCTGGTGGGTTCATGTTGTGCATTATAAAATCATGTAGAAAAAGATATGCCTAAAAAAATTCTAGCCAAAAATATATAAACTGTTTGTCTGAGTGATAAATTACTAAAGAAAATTACATTTCCATGCCACTCTTCTGCCAACTTTGTATTTGTGACAGCAACAGTTTGATGCCATTTCATGGCCACTATCTGAATTATTTATTTTTTACAGTCAAAGACTGTGACTATTCAGTGATTGAAAAAAACGCAAAGAATAAAGCCACCAAGGCCGCTCTAATTGATCTGCACTGTTTCTAGATGTTTACCTGTGACATTGAAGTAAACGCTGTGGTTGCCAAAGGTGGTGCAGGCGTACAGACCAGAGTCTGTCAGCTCCACAGTCTCAATCTCCAGCTTGCCATTGCGGATCCGTGTGTGTTCTCCATCCACCACTGCCACATGGTCTTTGGTCCAGTTAACAGCATGGAGGGAGTCTGTTGCAGAGCAGCTCAGATCCAGATGATCCCCAAGATAGAGCGTGAACAGCTCTACTTGCGTTTCTACAGAGACTAGTAAAGAAAAATGGGGGTTATTTAAGACTTAATTTAACTTCAGGTAAAATATAACCAAATTAATGGCTCCATGGGCTCATAGAAAAGCTTATATTTGTGGCGCAAACTAACAATATTATAAATAAGTCATTCACAATAGGATAACCTGTTCCTAATCAACTAAAATGCACAACATCGCTGACTGAATGAACAGTAACTGACGGGGTACGGAGTGTCTAAAATGTTCAGAGAGCTCTCTCAGAAAATGGGGCTGTATATGTACTGTAGACACAACAAAAAGTATTCCAATCATAAAACAGGGTCCACGAGACAGCAGAAAAGTCCTTCCTTGATTTCCTCCCGGCAAACCGGCTGCCTCACCTCACCCTCAAATTAAATCATATCCCAAATTAGTTAAGGCCCTATCGTCAGGCAGGAGAGGAGCTACTTGGGAAAGGAAGGTGAAATTCAATTAGAGGATTGAAGAGAAGGGAGGCGTCACGGAGCGAGACACCTGAGCCCCCCTGTGCTAAATGACTACATAGTCTGCAAGGGGGAGGGGGTAACCCAATTATGCTGACACGTTGTCCATCACAATAGTGTTGTTTGTCTAGTTACAAAAGGTAAAGATCGTCACTGGCCAACTTGCTTGACATTCTTGCTCTTAGATCACACATCCACTGTAAAAAGGCACACGAGGTGCAATATTCAAATCAAGTAAGCAGCTGATTTTGAAGAAATTAGGGCTGCAACTTACTATAATTATCAGTACCCACTCGTGTGCTGATTATTTTCCCAAATTAGTTAACTATAAAATGCCACTAAAACTTTGTGAAAAAATGACACATAATTTCTCAGAGCCCAAGACGACCTCTCCAAATGTCTTGTGTTGTCCAAACAACATTCAGAGATATATAGTTTGCAATGATAAAGTAGTAGAGACCGTTTGAGATGCTGGAAACAAATAATGTTTAAAAGATTTACATTTTAAAAATTACTCAAATAATAATAGATTGTCAAAATAGCTGCAGATTAATTCTTGTCGACTCACATATTGATTAATTAACTTATTGTTTCAGTTCTAGTTGACACAGTTTTGTTGTTTTAGTCAAGTAGCACCTCAAAGCAGTCCCCTGTGGCAGCTCTAATGTGAGTTATTTCACTCATCCTCCTTTCCCATTTCCTACACAGTCCCTTCAGCATTGTATCAACAAAAATTGAACTGGATAATCAAATGCCATAGCGGTAAACGATCCCTCAACATGAGATTATTCTGAGCTGTTTTCAAAGCACCCTGTGTTTGTAAACGCACTTCCTCGCAACAGGAAGCACATCTATATAGCATAACCTCAGGACAACATCAGCGATCCTGACTAATCCCTCCCACCATCACAACAAAGGCCTCCAAACAATAAAGGGGAAGAGGGAGCAGGGAGAGCGAGCCAGTGAGCATGTGCACAGGAGCGAGTGAGAGAGGGCCTGCAGCGGCAGGTTCTAGTGCCAGTTGCTATGGTGACCCCACTTGGGCCTAGTAAAGGTATTTCCTGGATCACATATGTCTGACAGGCCCTTAATCCCAGCAGGAAAAGGGGCCAGGGGGTAGGATCAACTTTCTCCTCAAAAACAAAACCAAAGGGGGGAAAGCAGAAGAGGCATTTCGTGATGGACTACAGCTATCCAACGTCTACACAGCCTCTACATGCAGCGTCTCTGCACTGTGTGTGGGGGATAGTATGTTTCTGTCCCTGCCCTCCAAATGCAGATGCCACTGATAAGACTGTGTCAACATCCCAGCTGTTAATCTGGCTGCAGACATCATAAAACGCCCATAAAAGCTGTAAAATTTGCTTGTTGCTTTATTGTAGGCCACAGTCGGGACCATTTGTGCTTCTGTGACAACCTACTTAAAACTAGAGTGAGATATAACACAATATAGTCAAACTGACCCTACAAGAGTCCAAGAAAAACTACAGTTATTATTTTTGTCATTAACTCAAGTGTAGAAATATGATGCCAACAAATAGCAACACGCTTGTATCACTCACAGTAAATTTATTTTCAACTCTTCACACTGAGGTAAGTGCCAAGTTTCCAGCATTTCCTTTGAATCTGAGTATGTTTCATCTCAGTTAATCCTCCTGCCGCTATGATTGGATTAAAATGGATTAAGGACCATATTTTCAGAAAGCAACCCATCTGGAACGTGTTCTAACAACCATTTGGAAAAATTGATTGACATCGCTTAAAATCAGTCTAATGACATAAATCATGAAAGGAATTTTCAAGAAGAAATCATTGAGAGGTTTTAAAATGGAGGTGGGGGTGGGGGGCTCACTAGTCTGTAAATTTAGAACTGACTAACTAAAAGGAAGAGTTGGCGCCAGTCTATGGAACCTTCTCTGGCTACAAGATAGGAAGCAATATGCCGCGTGAATGACTTCTGGGATTTCCTGCTCTCACTGGAGTGATGGTTGAATGCAGTAAAGTCAGGCTGGTTGAGACTCTGCGGTGGCACATGGAGAAAAATGGCTGTGGCAAGTTCCCTGTGCTGATCTGACCGCAGCAGAGTGAAGGGGTGGGTGACGCATAGAGGGGATTGATAAGAGACAAAAGGCAGGACTGGCAGGAAGCGAAAGAATAGGACAATGCCTATTAGCAAGCCCAAAAAAATTCACTGAGCGAGTGTCCCTCTTGAAAGCACTCCAGTGGAGGACCTTTTCATTCCTAAATGAGCCGCTGACAATCAGCATGGATTAACACTTGGTAGCTACATGGGTTACTGTGCAGTGCAAAGTTGTTCCAGTGTCATTCAAATGAGTTTAGCTACATTTAGCCTTACATGATGGCTTTAATGGACAAACACAGGATAACCAGGATGTGCTGAAAGAATTAAACTTCATGCTGATCTATTTCGATCACTACTGTTGATAGTACTGTCTGCTGGAGCTGCAACATGTAGTTGTTTAATCGATAGATCGCTTAAAAGAAAATTAAATCGCCAACCTATTTTATAACCAATTCATTTTTTCAGTCATTTTTCAAGCAAACATGTCAAACATATGCTGGTTCTCTTTGTCACTTGTGACAGTATATGAAGGGTCTTTGGGTGTCGGCCTGTTGGTTGAGCAAAAAAACATTTTGAAGCCATCACTTTGGGCTCTGAGAAATTGTGATGAGCATGTTCACCTTTTTTTTGACATTCTATAGACTAAATGATTATCATGAAAATAACAGGCAGATCGATCGATAATGAAAATAATCATCACATGCTTCGTTGTCCTTTCTACCTTATGTTTTTCCATAGGTAATTATGATTGTAAGTGATAAGCTACTGTATAATTTCTAAGCTGTCTATTGTTGCTTGGCCATTTGGAACATCAAACTGCATCACAAAACCTCCTGTCAAGAGCAACATTCAACATTTCAATTGCTTTACAAATTCTGCTCATTCTTTACAAATTTAGCTTTGACATCATGTTCACCTGCTCAGCCTCTATCCATATAAAGCTTCGGGGAAACATGCTCTCCATATTTGCATGCATTCCCCTCCTTTAACACATTTTTTCTAACAATAAAGCACAGAAGTTCACCGTGTCACTATAGTGCTCCATTACAATATAATTCCACTGACAGATAATGACCAGTTGATTATCCTTGAGTAGAAATTAATGCTCACAGGAATAAAGTAAAATGAATCTTATCCTGAAAGTCAGTTCATATGTTTTGTCCACTTTCAGAGAGTCAGCAGAGCCCTACTCCCCTGAGGCCCCATCACTGTCTGAAAAGTCTTTCTCAGGACGGTGGCAGCTCTAGATTTCAAGAGCCCTCCACCGAAGGGTCAGTGGCTCATCTACTTTGATTGACAGCAAAGCATTGACTCAAATGAATCCCCTGGAAATGTAGTATAAATAACTTCCTGACATTTCACTGTCATGACTAACAAGATGTACGGACATTGAAATGATTAGACAAAAACACGGGCTAAGTTGCTCTGAATGATCTCACTGAGAAAAACTTTAAGGGGCTGTAATTGTTTGAATAGCTGTCCATGGGGCCCCTCAAGAAATTTAAAGAAATTAATTTGTTCAGGGAATATTCTTTTCTTATGTGAACAACACAAAAGCAGAAGCCAAAAGATAAACAAAGAAGCACGCATAAAACATCACCATTTCCACACAACTATTTTGTTTCCCAAAGCAAGACAAAAGGAATGCAACCAAATGCTTCTGCTGTGATTGTTTGTCGACAGCTGAAGTCATCCGTCACCCAGCAGGGGAGCGGGGGGGAAAGTGAAGCATTCCCAGGCAAAAGTCAGTGGGGGAGCAGGAGGAAAAGCACAGAGGCGCATAGATAGTACCTGGCCATTTGATGATTAAGAACTGGGTGGAGTGTAAATGCATCAGACTTCCCCCACCCCGGTGGAAATTTATGGCTCACCTTAGAAGACAAACATTCTCCTCAGAAACCCTATCCTCGAGGATAAGGGAGGGCTCAAAGTAGCATCTTCTTTCCTTTTTTAAAAAAAACAGGCTAATTTATGGTTTCACTGGCAGTTAACTCCTCTCTCAGTGACAACAAATACCTTTTCATTACAAAGGAGGAGAGGAGCAGGGACTGTGAGGTAGTGGGGCTGCCCTGAGGCTACAGATGGGAGTCATTTACTCCTCCCTGTCCCACTGTTGGCTTAAACACAGCCACACCAAGTTTATTTTAGGGCTTACAGCCCAAGAGAGACCCTCTTGCTTAATTACTCTAATTATAATGCTGAGCTTTATCATATTCTTTTGCTGCTCTCCACTTCCGACTGCAGAGTGTAAACATCCAAAGCCATCTACCCACAAGTCCAGGCAGCTATTACACTGCTGGACTGTATCCAAGAGACACATTTTTAAGGATTCGATTTCAGTGCCTCTTTCCCCTTTTCAGAACTTAACTTGTGTAACAGCCAGACCGGGATAAATTCTTAATAGGGAATCTTAAAGTTGTACTGTCCAGTTAAAGAACAAAATAAAATCATGACACCAAAAGTTCAGTCATTAAGAGCTGTTGAAAACCAATTTCTAATAAGCTCAGAGTATGAATTGGTTTAGTTAGCCAGGAAAAAAAAGGTGTTACTAATGGTGAGAAACAGAGAAACACAGTTGTGCTACATCTGACGCAGTAAAGCACACTCAAACATCAGACTCAGGCAAATGGGGGTGGTGGAGGAAACACTGACACTACAAAGGACAGACTTCACCAAAGCCTGGAGTGTGTTAGGGTTACATTCCTATACAAAGAACAAAGCTCTGATTATCAGCAGGCTGCTTCTCAAGGCAAGAGTCAAGATAAGTCAGACTTAATAAGTTTATTAGTTCAAACAGGTATGTGACATTTGATAATTCTACAACCAGAACTAGGGGGAAAAAAGCAATGTGCAAATGAAGTCTGAGTAGCTTTAAATTATCAAGCCATCCTACCTTCATCGGTGATTGCAGGCCGGCACTGGGTCCTTAAAACTTGGGTGAATAAAACCAGACACAGAAGTATACTTGGCCTCATCAGCATCCTGCTGAGGGAGCTACAACTGTTGGCTTTTCTGCGACTGGAACTCCATTCAGACCGTTGGGGCATCAGCAGCGGGTCATTCACAGTGCTCAACTAAAACAAACGAAAATAATAAAAACAAATTAATGCATGATCACATGACATGATGCCTCTTCAAAGTTTTTTTTTTATGAGTGTGAAAAACACTTAGTCTACATCAATTCAGGGCAGCAGAAACGTTCCAGTAGCATTTTTTCCTTCCAGATATCAATTCATTTCCTGAATGATTGCTGTCATTGTTGCATGACTTGGCTCAAGTTAAACCCTTTACAAAACATGAGCAAATAAACACAGAGCATGATCACCATAGAACATTCGTTTAAATTATCAAGCTTTCCTTAAACTTTCATTTAAATGGGTTAGTTTGACATAACGACTGATGTTAGGCTATTTAGTGGAAAATCAGTTCTTCTTCACTGCTCAGCACAACTAGCTGTGTAGGCTACTGTGTAAGAGCAGGGAAGAATTCATTTATAGGAAAACAGCCATTTTATCTTGGTGTGAATCTATTTTTAAGTGTATCAATAAATTACGTATTACGGATTGGTGCACAGGTTTGTGTACCGCCGATACGATGTAGCATTTTGGACAGTATCAGAGACATTTCCGATACTGGTATGGGTATCAGAACATCTCCTAAGTACTAGTTTGTTAAAAAGACAGATTTGCTGGAACTATGCTAGAGGAAAATAAACATAGGTATGCAGGAATGAAAAATCTTCAAATGGCTGTTGGTGGCTCCTAAAAACTGAATCGATTAGTACATTAAATAATGGTCTTTTTTAGAAATGGCAATCTATGTTTCTGTTGACTGGGGAATTCCTTAAAAAAAAGAAGAGAATATTCTGTCCGTCCACAACGTTCAAGGTAGGTACATTAAGGCCTCCTTGTACAAGAACACTGATAAGAAGCTGCAGAGCACCAGGCTTACTGTGATAGAGCAAGCAAACACACACTGGATACATCTTGCTCAGTTCTTAGGAATTAAGTCTTTTTGTTTCTAACTATTGAACTCAAAAAGACGGTCACAACACTCAGGCAATGTTTAGGTTTTTGCTGCTAGACCGCTGTTGAGGTTGAAGGATGTACAGTACCCTCCAGACACAGTGAAGTGGGTGACCCTCACATGCACATCTGCTTGCATCATCACCTCTACAGCATCTGGCCACAGAGATTAACACTTGCCCCGAACCCCCATAACCCCCCTCAAGGAATTTGTTTAAGACCAAAAAAAACTACAGCCCGTTATGTGACACCCTTGTATAGAGAGACCGCCGGGCCATCATTTCCACGCTGAGAGATCTATCACCTAACAGTTGGTTTTTGGTCCCCGAGCCCAAACTGACCCCCCCTGCAACCATTTGCTCCCATGAGTTGTCAGGGAGGGTAAAACAAATGCTGGTTTTTTACCCTAGTCAAGTCACACCAAAGGATGCAGGCCTCATCACTGAAGACTCTATCAAATCAGTGGAGTCATAAATTAATCCAAAATATCAAAGTCTACTATGTAAAACAACAGCAGCAGCATCACCACATCTGGCCCAAAGAAACCCCAACTTGGTTTACGTTTTCACACAAAGTCATGTTCAGATGCAGCTGTGGTTTCCTTTAAGAGGTAATCGCTTGTGTGAGTGTTCATCACAGAAACAGTCATTGTGCTCTCCTCAAAACCAATTCAATTTCACTTTCCAAGAATGGTCTAGTGTTCCAGCAGCTGAGCTGGGTCAGGGGGGTCCGAGGGGGATAAAGAAGCTTGGTCATCGCGGCTCCGTAAGCTGTGAGTCAGTGTTTGGGAAAGCTCCAAGAAAGTGCTTCTGCTGCCAGACAGAAGGAACCGCAGAGAGCAGCCGACCACGTTCCCTTGGCCCTCGTCACTACGACAACCGTCAATAATTGAGAGAGGAGGAAGTAGCTTCTTCAAAGAATGACACAACACTTTGTCATTTTCCGCTCCCGTGGGAGTAAGAGTTAAACATACAGTATGTCTTACTATCCACACACAGCGCACACTCATCTTCAACTTGTGAGTAGCTCTGACCAGAGACTGACAAACACTGGCATGCAGATACTCTTGGCTTATCATAAATATTAGTATCAGCAAAAGAAATTGCTGTACACAAGACGTTTAGGCAGCATTTTTGTATATATCTAACCTCGATCTGCTCAGATGTCTTTCTTTTCAGTGTATTTTTTCTTTAAACTAACTATGATGTCTTGTTCCCACACAGTTTTGTGCCCATATTTCCATATAGTAGACAGAGTAAGCCCCTTGTGTTTAACGAAACACACATCTCTTTAAGGATGGATAAAAACGCCAATGCAGAAATTTGAGAAAAGCTTATTTTAAGTGTTTTCCTCTGTCCAATCTTGTGGAATATGCACATGAGCAGTACAGAGAAAAAAAAACAGGTCCAAGAATGCATAATATGCAAGTGAGGAGATTGGCCGGCTGGGTGTGCAGCCAGTTTCGTTGTCACATCTCACACCTGCAAGCTTCCAATACTACAGCCCATTACTGTGGCCACTAAGCAACTACAATTATCTACTGGTTCTGGTGGATTGCAACAGGCATGTCTAAACCCTTAAACAGAGGTAAACTCAAACTGAAATACCAAGAAAAACTACCTCAAACAAACCTCTTGTCTCCTACTTTCCAAGACTATTTTATTTTAAGATCTTTAATTGTTGCTTTATTGTTGTTGGTAAGGCATGAAAATACACTGAGTTTTGTTACTCACATTTTTGCTTATGAAATAAAATTGATTTAGAAAGTCAAAGAAAAGCCCAGAATGATCTGCAGCTAATGAACAGTGAATGCTCAGAAAATAAAAGAAGAATTGCATTTAAAAGGATTAAGACCTTTTGCTGCATAATGAAAGCCATACAAAATCACGTCTTGTAAAATTCCACTTGTTTTTGTAAGCTCCTAAGAGATGGTAACACTTCACTGAAAATCTGGCAAATAAAAGGGGTTAAACTAAACAGATTAGAACACGCAAGACACATTTAGCTTCTCTCATTATACAAAGACAAAGGTTACAGGCCTAACCCATAACATGGCCTGCACCATAATTACTGTTCACTGCCATCCATGCATAAAATTCCTCAGCTCCCAAATTCTGGAGCCCCCTTCCCAGTTAACTCTGCATTCCCAACCAGCCAGCAACAGGCCGGTCTGCACACGGCTGCAGTTCAGCGGACATGAGAGCATCAGACCATCTCCCCGAGGCTACTGTTTTCACAAAAACAGACACTTCTGGTTTTTTCTCTGCAGCCTCACAATTTGAATCAGTGGTTCGCCACCAGCCTGCCACGGAGGGAGATCAGGTGTCATGAGTTTACACTCAAATGTAAAGACAATCAGTGTCAAGCCATCCGACACTGTGCCATTTGGCTGACACTTAAATCCAAAGTGCTTTTTGGTACATGCAGTCCCTTTTCAGTATGCATGAATGTGTGTGTTTTCCCAAGGGAGGCTGAGTCGAAAACACAACTCTAACCCTGGAGACGTAACTTACATGCACAGAATGCTGTATCTGAATTTAATCAGCCTAATACATCCCAAAAACACATACACACACAAAATCAAATGAAATCCTAAACCTCTTGACAAACTAAAGTATCAATCTGACAGATGACAACAGTCTACTTACTAGTAACATTTACACTCACTTAAAGCTTGCTACGAAACATTTAAGTCTACAACACATATCTTTATGGATTTAGGTATAATAAATACAATCATACACCTCATACAGACGAAAATTGTGTACCAAGGGAGCAGCTTAGTAAATTAAAGGGCAGGACTATTCCTCACTTCCCATTATATGGTTCAGAAGAAACTTTTTTTTTCCTCCCGGTGAACTCCCTGTGGACATGCTGCTTTTCTAAACCATCCATCTTCTCCCTCTCCCTGTACATCATAACATTTAGAGCTTTACATAACATCAGACTGGCCCCTCCAGACCCAGACTTCATGACAGATGTACTAATGATGGCCGTCCTCTGAGAATTTAGAGATGTTACTTTGCAGCAATTCTGAAGAAGTACTTTGACACATTATATGAAAGAAATACAGAACTTTCCTGGTTATGTTTGGTTATTTTGTTGTACCCTGTGACATAAACAGGACAAGGATACAGACATAACTAAGGTGATAAGGACCAGCATCACTGCTGCAGAGATAAAACACAACTGAAATCAGTGCTGAAAATATATCACAAGACAATAAAGAAATTGAGAGAAGTGCTACGGATCCATTAAGCTTAACTCCACTGCTTAATAAGGAATAATCATGTGCAGTTTAAAACATCTGCTTTCTAGGCTTTACCCTTGGTGAGGGGAGTATTTATTCAAGTAAATTTTCTAATCTGATTAAAGGCGCCTGTTGTGACTTGAGACAGAAAAGGAGTTGGTAGCAGGACTGCAGGCAACATTTGGGCCTTGTGCTTGTTTGTGCCCTTTCATTTTCAAGCATGGAGGACACTGAGGTGTTACTACGCATAAAACACACTCTTAAAGCCTCTCAAAATGGCAAAATACATACCTAAACAGACATTTTAATTATTTTACAAATTTCCAAAGCACAAAATATGTTTTCTTTATTAAAACAGGTGGTTGTTTGTCAGAAATAAAATAACTGTTAGTCAATTTAGGAGCCACATTTCTTGAATTAGCTCCTTTATATACAAGGGGTTTATGTATTAGATAAAATCATACCAACAAGGAACAGTAACTAACCCATTAGCATGTAAACACACTGTAAAGTGAAGCTAAATCAAAGACACCAACTCACCTTACAGACGGGGGGCTGTGAAACAGCCAGTGTTGGTCAGATAAGAAGACTCCGGAGCTGAGATTGGATGCAGAAAATCTTCTTAAAAACAGTATATCCAGACTTTAAAATGTGGGGTCCGTGAATGAAGCTCACTAACTCCGAGCTATCGACGTGTGGCTAACAAGTTTGCGCATATTTTGGCAAAACTTGTGCGACAGAGAAAAAGAATGTGCGTCCCCCCACTCCGAGAAACCCAAATAATCAACGGAGCGGAAAAAAACTTCCAAAGTATTTCGTTTTTTTAATGCTTCCCCTGTTTTACTTTGCGACAAGCTTCTTTTTTTCCTCGCCTAGCTTAAGTTACCTCAAACAGGTCCGAAGAAACTACGTGAGTGCAGCCTATGCGGTAGTTCTTGGTAGTCCCTTTATCCCAAAACGCTTCGCTCGCGATGAAATGAAGTCCCCTCACCTCCGAAAACTGTATCGTAAAGTTGTTCAACTCACTCTAACGGGGTATCCACAAACAAAATGTCGCCCGGTGTTGTATTTCGATAAAAGGTTGGCACTTGAGTGAATCCTAGAAAGTATTTTAACGATTCCTGGCGGAGAAATGCTGTTTAACAACGAGAGTCCGAGCTGCTCCAAACCTCCCCCCTTAAATCTGAGAATATGCGCATCCTCCGGACCACCGTCAAGACAGAGGAAGTAACTCACACGACTTCCGGTCTCTGACTATAAAATAAAAGCCGATATAAACAACACCTGGCACAAGAAGCAGCAGTTGGCTGGATGACCTCACTGGACGTGAAGAAGGCCCAAATAGAGATTATAAAAACACTGTTGCACAGCTCACAGTTCTGCTTTGTGAGACAGGCCCAGATTATCTTTGGCTCCCATTATATAGTACCATAACAGGCCTACTTGTGCTATCTCTAAAGGTAAAAGTCTTTTTAAGGCATTTAAATTCACCAGATTAAAGGGGAAATGGTTGGGGAATGTTGATGTGGGAGGAATGCATTTACTGAAGATATGATTTATTTGGTGATGGTTGTTTAGATTTATAACAGAAAAGCACTATTACATCAAAATGGAGAGCAAGAAAAAAATGTTGGTAATGTTCCTTACTTTTTGTTGAGTTTACCTTGGGATTAGTTTGTCGATTTGTTATATTGTGGATTTCCATTAAAGTGCTCTCATCCCAAAATCAGCTATATTGTACACATTTGTTATCTTATGTTATGGTATTTTAAAGCAGGCTATCTTTTTCATGTCTTTATTGTAATGTTTCTACTCTGGATGGATATTCTCAAGTATTGCAGTTCTTTGCCTTTGTTCTAATTATCTCGTCAAATGTTTATTGTATTTTTAATGTATGACCAAAGCAATTTCCATATACTTTGTGACAAATCATATTCTGATTCTGATATTTGATGAAAAAAAAGGTTGGCTTTTTAACCTCACCTCTAACAGGCGAGCAATTCATCTGGAAATATTGTGAACCATATTGCAATGTGAATCACTTTCACACAACATAATCACTCCATATTCAATGCATTGTCTTTTTAAACATGGTTACAATGTTTTGTTTGCGTTTTCCCCTTCTGCAACGCAAGTGCGGCTTTTATTTTGAATGTCCAACCAACCGGAATTACGACATTACTCATGTAGTTACTTCCCAACTTGACGCAGGTCTGCCCGGGGTGGCAGAAACCTGGCTCCCCCTGCCATCCACAGCACCTCTCCGGCAGAGCTCCACAACTCTCCACACCGCGCTCTTTGCATTGTGGGATTGCAGACTTCACAACACACAGGCTAATACTGTGACTATAAATAATTATAGTGCTCCTGTGTTACATTGCAACCACCATAGTGGATTTGTACTACATGAACCCACTCCAAACTACAGACACATCCCTGATCACAACAGAAGCACTAAACAAAATATACATAATACATAGGATACATCAAATAAGTGTAAAACTACCTGAGTTCAACAAGATCCCAATACAGTCCATGATACAGGCCTCATTCTTACTGAACACCACTTTTACTTTGGAAGGACACTTTAGGATCTTTAGGATTTTAGGAGAAAAGTTCCATGTCGACAAAAACGAACAAGTATATGTTTGTTGCATTTTACAAAGAGCTCATAATAAAAACTTTTACAACTACACTTTCCAAATTAAATGTGCATTATGCTTTAAAAAGATGTGTTAATGCCAAGAGGACAAAGATTTTTTAGTGAAAACAGATGTGTAAAGAGATGTTTACTGACTGAATCAGTGGGCAACAATAGGAATGTGTATCCCAGAATGGAAATTTGTTTTCTTCGCAGGAATTCAGATAACCAACATGAATACTAATTCACTGACAGAAAGTAAGCACTTTCATCAATTTCCCGTTCAAGGCAACTATAAAATAGCTTTATTGTGCTGGCGTAAAGATCATATGCTTTGGCAGCAAATCAAAGAGCATCAGAATTTCAAATGTATCTGCCAACTCAGCACAAACATGAGTTTGCACTGCCTGATCAAACACATAGTTCATATCCTAAGAGCTCATATGGCCTTTGATTCCATGTCACAATTGACAAATGATTGACGACTGAAGCTGCAGAGACACATGAGGCCCAGCTTGGTAGATAGATTAAAGAAGGGGATGACAAAGAAACAGATTTGTGTTTCAACATGTGTTAGCCTTTCATCTTCCATGCAAGTCTTATGTGATGTTACGGACATTCACCAAATGAGGTGATATTATTATTTGCATCACTGAAAATCCAAATTCATTATATTGAAGATCAGTAGCCTACAAAGGAGTCACATAAAACTGAGCCTCATACAAAGATATTTCTGCTCTGTTCTACCTGTCCTCTCCTGAGAACACTAACTATCCTGTCACTGTTATATTGGTTGTAACACCAGTCCCAAACTGATCTCCTATCAGCAAAGACAGGAAGATCTTGGCATGATGTTACAAGATGTATGAATTCTTTGACTTATCCGGAGTATTAGATATCGATACTGTAATCGAGCCACCTTAAATTCGAATTTTAGATTGTAAACTTAAAGTGCAAGAAGAGATCAAAACAGAACCACATACTTTATAAATAAAAACTTCAAAGAAGGAAGTGTATCAATACACAAGAGGCATAACTGAATACACATCACATGTACGTAGGTGCAAGTTTTGAATGTTTCATACTGGTACTGATAACTTTCATCTTGTGTTATCATCAATTCAAACCCTGTGTCCAGTATTAAATAACTTTTCTTAAAGTGAAACTCAGACTGTATAAAAGAAGGACTACGTCCACTTCTTTATAAACTCTAAGGGGGAACCCAACCGTTTACACATCAAAGTGCGTTTACAGGACTTGTGGAGTAGTACTGCATATGTGAAATAGTTCTATAAACCTTTTGTAGCTCCAGAGGAAGATAATTTGCCTCAAGGGCACCACTTAATGCAATTTATCAGACTACAGTGTCGGTTGGTGCTGAAGACTACAAGTTTGAAAATCTGGTGATTTGACGTTAGAAATAAATGAGGTTACCAGACCGATGTGGCCCTCTTCTCACTGAAGTTTGAGGCTAGCAGCTTGAGGCTATAGCTGTTAGCATAACACACTCAAATCTCTGATCAAACTGTCAGTGGTCCAGCTGCATTTTGGGTAATGTAGGAGCTCAAGCAAAATAGCCACATGCATGGAATTAAAAAAGCCAATATTTCTGTTTCTGTTGTATTGACTGATACTTTTTTTTTTAACTGTCCATTGTGAGTCTGAGAATGTTATAGGAGTGCTTTATTACCAGGGCAATACAGCTTAAATAAATATCTCAACATTTTTGGAAGTAACACTTCTTTGTTTACTTGCCGAGTAGTTGAGGAGATAGATACCACTCTCATGTCTGTATTCTGTACGTATGCTATGAAGCTATCACCAGCAGCAAGTTAGCTTAGGTTAGCACAAAGAGTGAAAACAGGGTTGGTGTGGTTGTGTGTGAGCTGTCCCACCAATTATTTTTATTTTTGAGTCTTGTCGTCACCGTGCCAGGTAACTATAGTTGACAGGAAGTGATCGGGAAAAAAAAACTAGCCAAAAAGTCGCCTGGCACATAGCAAAATGATGTGTCATTTTTACAATTTTTGCATGGATTAAAAAGGAAAATATATAAAGAGTGAATAAGTGAGCTTTAGAGGTGCTAGTAGGCAGATCTTAGCCATATTTCTACAGCATGGTACAGCATGGCTTTACTCGACTCGTACTTTTTTTTTTTATATCAGTTTGGTTAAGATTTCAAGTGAGCTGAGCCGATACTAAAGGGTGGAGTTAAAACACAGCAGACCACTGATTGGTTAGAGAATTGTTACGTAGCGTGACACTGGACATCTGCAGAAGCCCGCCATTTTCACAAAACTAAGCTACCATCAATACTGACGGCAATTTTTAAATTTACTCAACCCAGATTTTAAAAAATAGCACACAGCCCACAAAAACTACGTACATCACGCCACACAAGTGACGAAAGCGCGGACATCATTGCTGGTGAAAAGATCCAGCAAGTGTAGCGTTAAAGATGATGTAACTTAACAGGGATCAGCTGAGAATCCCGCTTACGCTGAGGGGGTACTATCTGCAGAGGAAAATGAAATACAGAAAATCAATTGGTAACAAAAGTGAATCGAGTTGAGCTGAGCCGATGAGTTGAAATGAGGCATTTGTCTCCTTTAAACAAAGTCTGTCTGTTAAGATCAGTGCCTGCTGGCTGTAGCTTCATATTTCACACACAGACATCAGAGTGTTACCAATCTTCTCATCAAACTCTTGGCAAGAAAGCAAACACACAAATGTCCCAAAATTTTGACTGTTTGTTACAGTTATAGTGACTGACTGATGCTTAAGGACATCTACTGTCTTTATGTGACACGTTTGAATCGGTGTGTTTCAGTCAGACACTGCTGCTTTCAAAATTCTTAAAAGCCTTTTTTGGCAAATGCACTTTGAGCTCAAATTAGCTTGTAACTTCAAAGCCAGCTGCTAACTATGTAGCAGATGGAGTGTGAATCTGACAACCGCATACATACCAGGGAAAAACCAAGCATGTTTATTAGAGTAACTAATAGTGAGAGTTAAAGGCGCATGTGCTGCCATCGGCCACATCTTACAATTTCAGAGCATCAAAACACGACTGAGAGGATCTTTGATGCAACGGCAGTTTGAAACCAAATATTTTATAGACATTTCTTTTTCTTTTTGTATCACAGATAAAGAACTCTCTGGGGATGTTCAACAAGCTGTTAATGATTTCAAAAAAGTTCTACAGAGGACAAGAAAGCCTTGGCAGAGTTTATAACATATGGGAATTGTTTATTTCTTCAGTTGCCTATTGTTTTCCTCTGATGAGGAGGTGAGTGATGTATCTGAAACTCTGGAAATCTTCCCCCCAGTCTAAACAGTGACAGCTTTATGTGGTAAAAGTTGTGCAAAACAGATGAGAGAAAATAAAATAAAGCAATTGCAGACCAATAAAAGATGGTCTTCGGTTGTTTATAGCAGCACAGGGGAGACATTCTGTCTATATTTCTATACTGGTTCGCTAACACTCGCTTGTATGATGTGGGGGTAATTTAAAAAAGACCTCCACCGTTAATTATTAACCAGCCCCTGTGATGTGTACATGCCAAGGTGGCTCAAGAAATATATAGGCAAGCTAACAGACTGGGCTTAACTGAAAGGCTATAAAATGACAGCATAAAGTTTATGATTTTTATTAAACATTACGCAGTGTAGTTCCTTTTCACCTTCAAGGAAATGCTAAAAATGTTCACAGACTTTCTACAAAGGATGAAATGATGTAAATTAGACTTTAGAGTCAGTTGAATTTTCGCTTAGATGCATCTGACAAAAGCTCAGCCCTAAACAGTCTGTTTTAAGATGAGGTGGGGCATTTCTGATCACTCCTCACTTCCTTTCAGCGTAAGGAAATGTGCCGGACACTGTTAAAGCCAGGAATACCTTATGCAAAAGCAAACTGAAGGCAGGCTAAGCCACACATCACCAGGAGAACAAACAGAGAGTCATGCAATCCTCACAGTGAACAATATCTGCCCCTGAGATGCTTTGCATGATGATTTCCCTAGCAGCTTCTTCATCGCCCCCAAAGTGGTGTTTTATTGTCCTCGCTTATCGTGTTTGCATTCCATTGTTACTGGGCAAGTACAAATATCCTCCTTTATGCAGAAAAACCTCAGACAGGCCTTCCACTATACGTTGTTTGAGCCCAGCCCTCATCCGTCCATCAGCAGTGCCCCTGTCCTACACAGGGCCCCCCAAACTCTGCTCACCACCCCCAGCCTGCTCTTTGACATAACGCTGTTGTGGCTTTCCGGGCCTTTATGCTGGCTGTTGTCTGAGGCAGATTGAAGACCCTTTGTGTGCGTCAGCCCCTGTCCTGAGTGGCCGGGAGGAACCTGCTGGGCTGCGAGTGGAGAGACAGGAATGCGCATATGAATGGGCCAGTGTGTGCCGGGCACCTGCTGACAGAGGGACGGCGTGCCTCTATGAGTCTTAGTTCATCAGCGTAACCATCTTGTTCAATTACACGTGCAGCGCGGTGTTGCGTTCCCTGGTCATTCACACTGAATGGAAGTATTGTCACTGCAGTTGTGAATATTTTGCTGTGTGGTATTGAAGGGGAGTTCTTAACAAACGTGGTGTCAGCTGCATTGTTTTAGTTGTGAATAATCATTACCAAATGCAGCTATTTACTTCTGCCCTTCTGCTCTACTCCAGTTGTATTTCCCATTATGTCTGAAAGCTATGAAGAGCCTGATTTATCTGATCTAATTTGTACAAAATGAGAGCTTGCAGGATCTTGTTTTTAAATTAACTCTGCCTTTTATGCTCCATTTGTGACAATGACTGAATAAAACCAGACCCTAAAGATGCCACTATTAGACATAAGTTCCCCACAGTCTTTTTTATCATTATTTAAAAACATTTTCAAACTACTTTTCATTGATCCTTCACTAGTGGTGGGGGATGTATTCATATCCTTTACTTAAGCAAAAGTAGCAATACCTCACTGTAAACATGCTCCATTTCAAGTTCTGCATTCAAATTCTATTTAAGGAAAGGTTAAGTATTACCAGCAACAAGTACCTGTAATGCTGAACATGGCCCGTGTGTGAGCATCATACTATTAAATATTATCATTTTGGATTACCATTACTAACACGTTAATGTCTGAGTAGCGGTTTACTGTTTTAATTAGGTGAGGTTAAGCTCATTACCTTTATATACTCTTGGTCACTTTAATCGAAAACAAAGCATACTTTTTACAAGTTCAAGTTCTGTGTAAAAGCTGTAAAGTAACTAGTAACAGTAGCTGTCATATCGGTATAAATTTAGCAAAGTAAAAGGCAGAGTATTTGTGTCTGAATTGTAGTGGGGAATTAGTATAATATCTGATAAAATGGAAATACTAATGCAAAGAATTATAAAATAATATATAAATATAAAATTTAAATTTAAAATTTATTTAAAACAGAGAAAATTAGGTTGAACAAATGTCTTGAACTGTAGCTCAGTTTTATGTGACTTATACAGTATATTTGAATTGTCACTTTTAAAGGTCTAGTGTGTAGGATTTAGTGCCATCTAGTGGTGAGGTTGCAAACCAACTGAAACTTCTCCTGTGTGCCAAGTGTGGAGGAAAACTTTAGTGACACAAAACCTCAAATGGCCCAATCTAGAGCCAGTCTTTGATTTGTCCATTCAGGACTACTGTAGAAACAACATGGCAAAGGACCTGCTCACAAATTTATTTTCCCTAAGAGGGTGAAGGCCTGACCTGCCCTACTCTGCCTCTGATTGGCTAACCTTAGCAGTGTTTCCCATTAATCAATGAGACTGTGGCGGCCCGCCACAGTCTCATTTGGGCCCGCCACAGTCTCATATGGAGAAAAAAATACGATCTGTCACTCTGTCAGACCATTACACAGCTGTACTTTCCTACCGCCCATAAACAAGCGAGAACAAGAGTGCGCGCGCACTGGTCACGCTCATAGACGTCGCTCTTTACTAGATACGTTTGGCGTGAACCAGATTCCAGCGACACTGGAGCGGAACGTCTGACTCTGAGGTAAGTGCAACTTCTTTTTTGGGCAATAGCGCCCATGCTAACTGCGGCCGTGGACACAGTATCTCACTGCGCTGTCTGCCCCCCTTCTCGGGAAGAGGAACGGCTGCACCGCGCACGTCTCGGTTCCAGAGTTTCAGTGACGAGAGCGGCCACGCTGCTTCATTATCACCGCGCATTCAGAGTCCGTGCAGGCACACAGTACAATCACCTGTTACCATACCAACGAGCTGACGCGGCTTATTATTTCATATTCTCCTCTCCTGGGGCCTCATTTATTACAGCGTGTAAAAGTCCTCCTAAATTTCACTTACGACGAAAAGGCAAAACGTGCGTACGACCAAAATATATACACTCTTTTCAGATCTATCAAACTCTGCGTACATACGGCTGCTATTCCCCGTGATAAATCACACCGCGCCGAGAAAAGTGTGGATGTGAACACACCTCGTTTCCCGCCTTGAACACGCCCGAACATAACCATAGCCTATATGGTCAATGCAAATCAGTACGTGCATATTAAGTAGCCATGTGCGCTCTGGGATTTTGTAGAGTGACGTCAGTGTAAGACGGTGAACACAACAGACGGAGAGAGCATGGAAGAAACTGAATTTCTCTCAAAGCGAGATACACAGCAATATCGGGAAATATCAGTCAGAAAATGATCTTGCATTGATTTAGGCTACATTTTGTGATGAATTGGGCCGCAGCAAATTTAGGAATCTTTATTTATTTAGGCTATTTTCTGCAGTCACTGTAGAAAAAAAAAATAGAATCAAAACATAACACTCCCAAATCCAAATAAGGGAGCAGAGAGAAGAAGAATTGTAATCTGACCCTTTATCCCAAAAAATCTTTTTTTAAGATGTTAAAACAATATAAAGGGTTTCCACTTTGAGGGGTTAGGGTGAGTGAGTGAGTGAGTTTTTGGTTTTGTTTCTGAATTAAAATTAAAATATTTCTAATATGCCTTTGTAAGTTCTTATTTATCAACGTATGTTCATGTCCATGGTCCCAAAATGCACTTACTGTAAGGGCGATACATCGCGCTTAAAAACGTACACACACATTAAAACCGCCGAGGGTCAGAGACTCTCCCACCACAGTCTCCTAAAATCCTGTGGGAAACACTGCTTAGCTATTACTCCAACCCTCACCCCTCATGCCTAAACCCAACCAACCCACAATCAGAAGGGATTGACCACCATCCTAGGAAAAGAAAATTTGCAACCCCCTCCGTATGTTAATATAAAGCACTCACTCTAAGGTAATGAAAACACAACAATTCTTAGTTTCAGGTGAATATACACTCACTAATGAAAACGTATGATGAATATTATATTCCATTTCTGCCACTATACCCCCCTAAATCCTACACACTAGACCTTTAAACTAATGAAAACATAGTGAAGGTGAATGACATTAAAACATGTTGAACAGCCAGTGATGGTGTGGCTGATGGACTATAAACTCGCATCAGCATATTTATACACCAAATAATGAAATTATTTTTATTACTGCTGCAATAGCAGATATACAAACCCCATCTGCGGTGAAGTTGGGACGTTGTTTAAAATGTAAATAAAAACAGAATGCAATGATTTACAAACCATCTGTGACCTCTGTTTAATTGAATGCACTACAAAGACAAGATATTTGATGGTCAAACTGAAAACTTTTATTGTGTTAAATTAATATTTAATCATTTTTATTTTAATGTCTGCAACAGGCTCCAATGAAGTTGGGACAGAGCTATGTTTACCACTGTGTTACATCACCTCTCCTTTTTACAACACTCAATAAGCGTCTGGGCACTGAGGAGACTAATTCTTTAAGCTTTGCAGGTGGAATTCTTTCCCATTCTTCCTTGATGTACAGTTTAAGTTGCTCTACAGTGTAAGGTCTCCTTTGACGTATTCTTCGCTTCATAATCCGCCATACATTTTCAATTGGTGACAGATCTGGACTGCAGGCAGGCCAATCCAGTACCCGCACTGTGAAGCCACGCTTTCGTAACTTTTGCAGAATGGGGCCTGGCATTGTCCTGCTGAAAGATGCAGGGGCGTCCCCGAAAAAGTCGTTGCCTGGAGGGCAGCATGTGTTGCTCCAAAACCTCGATGTACCTTTCAGCATTGATGGTGCCTTTGCAGATGTGCAAGTTGCCCATGCCATTAGCACTAATACACCCCCATACCATCACAGATGCTGGCTTTTGAGCTTTGCGTTGATAGCAGTCTGGATGATCCTTCTCCTCTTTTGTCCGGAGGACACGACGCCCTTGCTGTCCAATTACAACTTGAAATGTGGACTCATCAGACCACAACACACTATTCCACTTTGACACTCTCCATTTCAAATGAGCCCGGGACCATAGGAGGCGTCTGCGCTTCTGGATGTTGTTGATGAATGGTTTTCTCTTTGCATAGTACAGGTTTAGGTTGCACTTGATGATGTAGCGACGAATTGTGGTAGCTGACAGTGTTTTTTTGAAATGATCCTGAGCCCACATGGTAATATTTTGAATAGACTGATGTCGGTTGGCAATGCAGTGCCTCCTCAGCATTCTAAGGTCCCGGGCATCCAACTTTGGTTTGCTGCCTTGCCGCTTCTTTGTTGAGATTTCTCCATATTCCCTGAATCTTTTGATAATATTGTGCACTGAAGAGGGCGAAATACCTAAATTCCTTGCAATTGCACGCTGAGAAACATTATTCCTGAACATTTGGACAATTTTCTCACGGAGTTCTTCACAAAGTGGTGTGCCTCGCCCCATTTTGGCTTGTGAACAACTAAGCCTTTTGGAGATGCTCCTTTTAAACCTACTAATGACACTCACCTGTTCCTAATTACCCTGATCACCCCTGGGATTCTCCAAACAGGAGTTATTTGAGCATTTATCAACTTTTTGAGCATTTTTTTGTCCCTGTCCCAACTTCATTGGAGCGTGTTGCAAAAATGACATTAATAATGATTAAATATTAATTTAACACAATAACAGTTTTCAGTTTGACCATCAAATATCTTGTCTTTGTAGTGCATTCAATTAAATAGAGGTCACAGATGGTTTGTAAATCATTGCATTCTGTTTTTATTTACATTTTAAACAACGTCCCAACTTCACCGCAGATGGGGTTTGTATTTCATCTCTTTGGGGGAAGCCGAAACAAGTTGACATACTGTGATATTTTGTTAAGTTGATATGGCAAAGATGTTAGCAAAGAGATGCCAAGTCTAATATTCACTCTTTCTTTTTAGCAGTTTTTTGGCTCCACTCCTGAGGAATATATCTAGCCAGTTGCTAAATACTGAATACTGATAAATACTCCACCATGTTCAACTGGTAGTCACTAATTGTGTCTGTTGCTTGGACCTAGGCAGGGAGTTTGCAGCTTTTTTACTAAAAATGATGCTATGAGAAATGTGAGAGTTAATTGAAACAGTAATGTTATGGGCTGAAAACAAACAAAAAGAGGGCAAAAAGCACCACAAGACTGAGAGAATCAGACTCTACTACTCTAATTTGCACTACAACAGACTCCTTTCACATTACACATAATAATTTGATTCATTTTTATAATGCAAATATTAAGTATAGGGGCTTTAAGGTAATACTTTTAGGATAAGATTGGGTAACTGTTCAAATGCTCACATACTGTGAAATATACTGTCTAAAATGCGTATATAAACAGTAATCTGTATGTTAAGCTTGCTGAATTCTCAAGCCTTCACTATAAACAACGGGGAAAACAGATCACATGGAAAAAAGATGTGAGTTAAACTCCATACTGTGAACAACAACTAAAACTGTGCACATGAACATGCTGGAAAAGCTCAATTTGCGCTGAACAAGGAGCAAACACAGTAGATAGCTCCTCTGCAGATTTGGCAGATGATACATAATAATCTGATTTGTAACAACAGTCTGGTATGATGGGACCCTGATATATGATCCTAAAAGCTTCATTAATTGTCCTCTGCCTCATATGGTACAGCTTATGGGTTGTTTGTCTGGCTCTGCTTTTGAGAAGATTACATCTCCATAATCAATAAAACGAAACCATCCACCAGTCTGAACGAAAAAACATCTGGGAAAATAAACTTTCCCCCTCAAATAATATACCCACAATAACACAGAAATCACAGCGTGTTCACTGAGCACAATTTCCGGGGGAAAACTTTTTCATGATTATGGTCGCCGGTAAGGACGTTGTGACATTGTCCAGATGTGTTGGTTGATGTTTAGTCCAAGTGTGGCTGCGGGAACCCAAATTCCACTGACATGGCGCTTTATATCCAGTATTGAAATGACTGTAAGAGCTGTAATGT
This sequence comes from Cephalopholis sonnerati, assembly GCA_019142605.1. Lineage (NCBI taxonomy): Eukaryota > Metazoa > Chordata > Actinopteri > Perciformes > Serranidae > Cephalopholis > Cephalopholis sonnerati. The sequence continues at coordinate 12,759,613 of JAGQAX010000007.1, read as the reverse complement.
GGTTGAAAAAATGTCTTTTAATTCAAAATATAACGCTAACGACTATGTTGATTGTATCTACAGAAAACATGTATCACATGGTCCCTATTTGTGTTTGGCTGGATCACCTGATAAGCACATTTCCCACAGTCAGAGTGCTGATTGCCTGGAAGAGCTGAGCTGCGGCCTCTGGACTCATGGCTCTCATCACCCGCTGACCTGGAAAATGGGAGCGTAAGATCTGCAACATCACTTGAACCAGCAGACAACATGCTGCTTTGAAGTGGGAGTGGGCCTAAATTGGATTATGCAGCATCTCTGAGGAGCAGCTCCCGTAGATTTGATTACACACGACCCTTCACCCAACACCCTCACTGCTACTTCCCTGATTTCCCCGATGCAGATGAGACGAAGCGGGGCGGTCCTCCACGCCAGAGTCTGGTACTCCACTTCTTAATGTGTGCCCATCTGCCAGCCATTTACCTGATTACTTCGGGAAAGCTCAGACAGCTCGGGCTCTGCCAGGGCAGCTGGGAGGCTGGAGAATGGCATTAGTTTTGTACAGGTGGACACAGGAAAGATAAAGACCAGATGACCCTTTTATCTGTCAAAACAAGCATCCAGATGTCACCAAAATGGAGATAATTGACATCGGGCACACTGAAATACAACGTTGTATTATATACATTTTTAGTGCTGAACTACACTTTTTTTGTAGCCACAAAAACTACTAATTTTACAGCTAGAATATAAGTATCAAACTGGAGACATACATACAGAGGACAAGCTGTTCTCATCATCCACTCTCAGCCTAAAGTGCTGTTTAAAATAAAGTCCAAGGCACTGACTTCAAATCCTCCACGCAAGCATGGCACACAGACCACCTTCTATTTCTGAGGAAAATAACATCCAGTCCTGGTTTAACTTGGGCTCATTATGGTGGAAGTGGGTTCCAGGGCCAGGAAGTTTCATTGCTTTCCAAATAAATCTCACTAAACAGAGCTGTAATCCAAATTCCTCGTCTTGTGGAGTCCTCCCCGAGTCCTCATATTACAAGAAAGCTCTCGAAAGCTCACTGTATCCCTGTACGTATCACTTGTTGTAACATTTGTACAGGAAAAACTGAGTTAAGTGGCACAGTTAATTGAAAGAACCTTATTTCAAAAGTGTGGAAAATGTCTTTGTCCTTAGAAAAAGCTGCTTATTCTCTCCCACCACAGCCCAGTCTCTGATTATTTCCACATAAAGGGGCAAAGCAGCTCTCAAATTCAAACCAGCTCATGAAAAATTATCAAAAAAGAATGAGGCCCTTTAATATTCCTCCGCTTTTACTGAGTGACACAGAGGGTTTTCATTACCTCGCTCACTGCTTGCAAATCTAAGACATCAACTTTGATTATGTTACATAGAACCTGGCAAGGGAACAATCAGAAGGTGCTGTGGGCGGGTGTGATAGTCTGTGTGCCAGTCAAAATTACTGGTCTGATTCAAATGGCATAATGCGCTTTGTTCTTCCTGCCATGACAAAACAAGCAGGGATATCTTCTAACCAATCTCCTCAGTGAGCAGCGAAAAAAAAAGGCTGAGCAAACCCCTGCTATTACTGACATGTGGCACTCAAAACGGGAGATCCTTGTTACAGCTCCTCAGCTGTGTGGAAGGAGGAACTTGTCACTGAGCGTAAACAGCTCTCCCGGCTTAGTTCTGCGAGCTAAAATACCCCCATCCCACCCCATCTACCCCCCGACACCCCATCTCCTTGTGCTGTGTGGCGTCAGCTGCAATGAGCTCCAGATGTGGCCTGGCACCCCTCCAGTCACGGCACTGGATGTGGTTTGAAGGTAGTTTGGAAACACCACCCACCAGCGGACCCAATGAAAGTTCCTCAGACTGCAGCGTGAGGTTTCCGTCGCGGGGTTGTATATGTGCGGACTGCAGGAGCGCAGAAGAAGTGCAGGACGACCAGTGCATATCTGTGGAAGGCTGAGGGGGAAAGGTATCTGCCTCTTGTATGTGCATGTGTTACTTATTGAACATGCTTTGAATAAGTAAGTATATGAGACAATAGTTGAAAGTATTTCCATCTGTTTCAGTAGATATGGAAATATCAACATCCTTTATTCACCCCCAGGCTTCCATCCTTTGTTCCCTTTGCATATAAATACTGGTGTAAAAAAAGCTCTCAGTAATGTGTACTGCCTGGAAAGAAAGGACGACTTATCTCAGTGAGAGTGGCAAAACAAAAGCTTATAAACGTGAATCCTTTAAAAAAAAAAAAGTTTGAAAGTTACAAAAATATTCAGCAATCCAGCAGTTCTCTTAAAAACATACTATAAACAACATGTGATGGTGAAGCTGTTATCTAATTGTGCTTAATCTTCCATCACAGGTCACAGTGATACTCAAAGAGGTATCAATAACCATGAAAACAACAAATTGGATGCCAGGGCTTTCACACTGGTGGACAGTTTCGCAGTTTTACGTCATTACTATCAACCATTAACATCTGCTCTCAGTGCACCAGAAGCAGTGTGTCCAAAATATTTTCTTGAATACTCAGAGATACAAAACAAGTACAGCAGAAGCAGCTGAGACGTGTTGCTGGCAACAGGTCACTAAATATGTAGGCTGACCATAACTGTTCCTAAAGACCATGTCACGCTGTAAAGCATGTCATGTTTAATGATACCAGTGGGTCAATACTACCTGGTATTATCAGCATTTTGGAAAAAATAATGTGTTGTTGTGATTGATTTGAAACACAATTATACACAGTAAATAACCGAGCATAGTGGCAGTAATATAACTCAGCTGAACAGTGGTGTGTCTTCCTATCAGCTGCAACCGTTACACTCTGATGCTTCTCTCTTTCTAACAGTTACCCCGTTTAGTTTTCCAACTGTGTGCTGGGAGGATCGAATGAGGTCACTGTGTGTAAGCTGCCAGCTACTTCACATAGTGCACTGGAAAAAACACAAACTGTTTATAAGGCTATAGCTCCCCCTGCTGCTAGGTACGTTAAAAAAGAGTCCAGCAACTATCAACAATCATTCATGAGAATTTGCTAGACAAAGTTTAACAAATGACCCAACATGGGCAAAGATGTTGGCCTCCAGTTTTAATACAAACTGCTTTGTCCAACATGCCACATGTTCAAAGCAAGTAATCCTGGTGTTTGCAGAGCGGTGCACAAATTCATTTCAACTTTACATACAGTGGGTTAAAGTGCAGTAATATCAAATACAGTAGGAACTGCTTTTCTTCTTCTAAACTGGATTGTTGAAGCTATACAGTCTTTCAGTAGCTAGTCTGTATGCCTGCTCTGCTCTTGCACTGAATTCTTTATGTCAGGCTAATTAAACAGTAAAACCTTCAGATGGTGATGTCGTGTATTTACTTTTTTTTTTAATTCTTCCCACTGAACAGTAACATCTGTTTCAGTTATCACTACTCAGCATTTAAGCCCAATAGGGCTGCAACTAACAATTATTTTCATTGTCGACTAATCTGTCGATTATTTCTTCGATTAGTTGACTAATCATTTTATCGAAAAATTTGTTAAAATGTTGAAAAATGTCGGTCTGTCTCTCCCAAACCCCCAAATTATGTCATCTAATGTCTTGTTTTGTACTCACACCAAAGGGTTTTAGTTCACCGTCATGGGAGAGTGTGTAAAGCTGCCAATATATGAACGTAAGATGCTGCAGTAAGAGTATTTTGGGGTACTTTTTATTGTACTTTTCTATGAAAAATGACTCAAACCGATTAGTTGACTACTAAAATAGTCACCGATTATTTTAATAGTTGATTAGTCATCGATTAGTCGACTAATCGTTGTAGCCCTAAAGCCCAAACTAAATAACTCAGCTGTGATTGGCTGTCACATAATGGGCTAATGTCTGTTTTGTTTTTTTTCTAAATGGTCAACAATAAGAAGAAACAGGTAGTTGCTGCCATTGTTGACTAATTAAAGCTAGGGTAGGCAATTTAATTTTGGCATCATTTTGCAAAAATCCCATAATAAACTTTGAATATATTTTAATTCAAGTGGTCTGAGAGAAAACCAGACTTATGCATCTCCTCTTGGCTTTGTGTTCAGGCTTTAGAACATTTTGCTCATGACAGGAGACCCTGGCCAATCACAGGTCAGTTCAGGGAGAGGGTGTTCCTATTGGCTGCTCTACAAATGCAGATGCATGTGAATGTTCCTTCAGATGGTGAAAGCCTGATTCAGTGGCGAATCTTGCAGATAAAGTTGCCACTGCAGCATTGGTAACACCTACACTGGAAAGCCACCCGAAAAAGGAAGACAGACTTACCAAAAAGAGAGTCTGACAATAAACAAAACTAAGCTTCAAGTTCATATTTATGTATCTAACATTAGTTAGAGCCTCGAATGTCCTCTGCTGCACTTCCCACCACTTCAGACCACCTCGCCGGGAGGTAAGGGAGACAAACCCCCAGTCAGCGGCCTCAGCAATTGAATCCAGCAGCAAACCCCAACTCTGCAGGACTGGACAGCCCCGACTCCCTACTGGATCAGCAAACTTTCTGTTGCTGCTGTTACACAAGTTGGACCACTGTGACATCTGGCGCTGGGGGGTTTGCACAGGCTGAATGCAAGCTGCTAAAGCCACCAAACAAAGGTCAGTCTCCCGAGCTGCTGCTCGCTCTCCTCCCGGGAAAGTAGCCCACAGCAGTGGGGAGCAAGGCGGAGGGACTATGGGGTGGCTGGGTTGCTAATTCTTATCTCATTAGTGGTCTGATAAACAGAGAGAGATGGCAGGGCAAGTGCTGGCTGAGAGGATGAGCTCCGCGCAACTCTACAATTAAGTAAGATTAAATAAATGGGTGTATAGCAAATAAATTACAGAAGGAAGTGCATACATATGCCTGTCGTCATTTGGCACAAGGGGCGTAGGACAGAGAGGGGGGAGCTGCAGGAGGAGGGTGTGTTTTCAAATTCTGGCTTTTTTATTTCTTTTTTTTTTTTTTTTTACCTTTTCCAGATTCTCTGCCTACCCCAGCTTCAAAGAGAATTATCATTACTGTCATTTGACAGCGACCTGATGCTGGACACTGGTGCTGTTTAACAGCTATTACGAGGTTCTATATCTTAGGAGGTGTAATTATTACATAAGCAGTACACTAGAAATCATAAACTTGGTGTTTATGACATGAAACTAGAGTTCACAGAGTCATTCAGTGACTCTTTCCTTATGTTCAGCTGAGGAACAAAGCAGCCAAGTGTAGTGAATCCAGGTCAAGATGAGTGTAATCCTGACTTAAGCAGATCTCACCTAGTGTGTTTTGAACTTATGGCATTTGTCTGTTCTTAGCAACTCCAGATTTCCCAGATGCAGTGTGTCTGTCTTCACTGGGGTGGTTTTAAGAGCTCCTGCAGATCTCCCTGTGGTGCCAGCTGGAAGGGTAGCTGGAGCCTCTTATTCTCCTGGCTGCAGAGTGTAGGACAGTGCTCCAGAAGCAGCCGACACACCTCTTCATGACCCCGCTCTGCAGCCTGCTCAAACATTTAACAGAGCAATAAATACAGGCACCGGATAAATGATTACCAAACTGTCTCTGTGGAATGCTTTTATTATGTTGTTGCTGGCAGCTCTGCACCTTATGTAAAGGGGATGCGCCATCGTCATCACAGAGCGTCGGATCTGCTCTGTGGTGCAGCAGGAGTCGGACCACATCCAGGTGACCGCAGTAGGCTGATCGATGGAGTGGTGTAGCACCGCCTGGTGTCTGGGGAGATGCACAAGCACCATTCTCAAGAAGAAACTTGCAGATGGTGTGATGACCACTGCGGCTTGCATAGTGCTGAGACAAAACAAACAATGATGCAGGAATTTAGATACATGAGAACAGTGGATGATAGTACACTTACAGCCAAACATATTTTACACCATTTATCAAACATCTATTAACTGACCAGAGCTGTGTATCCAGCTGAGTCTCTCAGGTTGGGGTCTGTGTCCTTCTGGACAAAGGACTTGACCCTTTCCAAGTCCCCATCCATTGCAGCAGACCAGATACCTGCACAGGAAATGACACACAACACAGCACTGTACTTCACTGACAGATCAGCCAAATCAGGAATGATAATAACTCTTAGGCCAAGTTACAACAGCATATCTAATATATTTTGTACACTCTATAAACTCTATCAGAGGCATGGCTTAACTCAGCCACCACAGGTCTGACACATGAATGCAAACCTCGTTCAAAATCCATTTCACTCAGCGTCTGGTAAACACTGGGAGAGGAGACTGGATGAGAGCAACACGAACAGTGATGTCTGTCAGACGCCATTGTGTTGCCTGGCACAAACGGGATAAAAAAATAATTCCTCCTTGACTCAAACCTGAACAATAGTTTTTGAGTTACAAGCATGTATTTTCATTATGCTGTTTGACGGTTCCGTGTTTCTTCTTCTGTCCTGGGTGGTCGACAACTTTGTGTTGCATTACTACCACCAGCAGGACTGGCTTCAAAACACACGAGCCCAAAACACAGTCAGTGAATGTTTAACCGAATGACGAGAAAGATATATATGTTATAGGCATGTTAGGATTCAGATACAGGCTGAAACAACGCAAATAGATATAATTATCATGATACAAAAGAAGAAACTTCAGCATGGTTTGTACCAGACCACCCCGGTGTGTAAAACAAACGTGCCTACGTGTAAACATGCCGACCAATCACAGAGCTGCAGTCTGAGGGACCCCTTCAGGTGCTCTCTGATATGGTCGGTTTTTCGTCCTAAAAAACAACCAGCGACAATTTAACAACAACATGGGGGAATTCTTAAATAAAAATTATTTTATGATGATACGAGAGACACAAACATCAGAACTGGCGGATAATTTAGTAAACACACATTACTATTCAAACATATTTTAAACCGCTAATTTCTCCAAAGGTGAAAGAAGTACAGTGTAAAATATTGATAGATATCATCCGGCAGCAGAAACGCTAAGACGACGATTTGGATTTTAAGTTTACCCCTGTTCTGTTGTTTCTGTCTTAAAGAACTCTAAACTACTCTGTCACACTACAATTTTGGCAACATATGTGCTAAAATAGAAAATATCAAACTATTTGTCGCATAAAAAAACATTATGATTAATAAAGTAAATGCTCCAAAGAAATTTAAAAAAGCATCATAATTATGGTCGATTATCACATTCACTCGTGTCGATAAACAAAATCAGAAACCCTCAAGAAATGAATTAAAGAAGTGTTTTTCGTCCTTACTAATACCAACTGGTGCACAATGAAGAAAGAGTGTCAAGATATGTCACACTTTCTGGTATTTTCACCAAGATGGAAGGATTGATTTGTAATACTGATTCATAGGATAGGCTCAGTGCTACCACATGGGCTAACTGTGTGAACTGCAAAAGGGGTCCCACAATAAATTACCTGAAATGCTTTTATTGTCACCTTGAATGCGTATTTTATTTTTACTTTTATTCATTTTTTTTTATTGTAAATATAACCTTGTCGTTTTTGAGTTCATTTGGAATTTGTTAATATTGTTGAAGAATGCAAGATTGTATCTTCCCATGAGAAATTGTATTGTACTGTTAAATTGTTAAAAAATAAAGGAACGAAAAACAATGGTTCTCTGCTAGTCTTTAAGGGATTATGAAAAAACTATTGCATTAGCGAAGCAGATCATTTATTAAAAACCTACTTATTCATTATATTCTTATCTTTTCCTTTTCCTTCAATGTCCTGCGTTGACATTAATACAATTTATGTATGAAATAGACTAATAATAAACATAGTAACTGACACTGTAATTGTAAACATGGGCGAGAGGGTAAGATAATTTAACTTGTGACGTTAGACCTGAGGTTTGGAGTACTGTCTGTATGTGTAACGTCACAGGCTCTGTTTTTCCGATAGCTCCTGAAGGCATCTTTTTGTCTCGTGTTGTTGTCTGATGCAGCTAGCTAGCTTGAATCTCAGAGTGTTAGCTGGCGAGCGCCACATTATTGTTGTAATTGTAACTAAGCACTAATAACCAAAGCGCCTAAAGAATGAGAAGAGTCACCTTATTTGTTAACGGGACTTCTAAAAATGGCAAGGTTAGTCCTAACTCTGTGGGAGTGTTTAGTTCAGGTCATGGGCCGCAGAATGACTGGCTTTTTCCACTGAACATACGTGTTTCATTATAGCTATTGTAACCGACGCTAATGTTACACTGTGTCTACTAGCTGCCTGTTATCAACAATATTCATATAAAGTCAAGTTAAATGTTAGTATTTGTGACATTTTTTACCATATTTAATATAAATATTACTGTCAGCTTAACCTAACTGCGTCTCATTAATCTTGTATTAGGCAGCAGTGACCCATTTCTGTCCAGACTTTAATCCCTTCACTGAATGTTACACATTTGTCTTTAGGTTGTAGCAGTTTACGGGACCTTGTCCGACTTACTATCCGTAGCAAGCAATAAGTTAGGAATCAAAGCTGCCTCTTTGTACAATGGAAAGGGTGGTCTCATAGATGACATTGCCCTCATAAGGTAAGATCACACCATAATAATAAATATGTAGCTAAGCGTATTAACATGTCACCTTAATCTGTGAATATGTATGTGTTTGTTGACAGAGATGACGACGTGTTGTACGTGTCAGAAGGAGATCCATTTATTGGTGAGTGCGTTAATGTCTGCTGCAGGAGTGTCATCCACTGTCAGTGAAAGTGTGAATATGATCGCAGAGACGCCTATTCCTGTTTTTTTTTTTTAAATCACAGATCCCCAACATGAAGCCAAGGCCACATCTGATAAGCTGGGAGCACACACTGACTGGCTGACCCTTAATATCGGTGGTCGCCCCTTCACCACCACCAGGTATCTGTGGTCTTAAAGGGTAACTTAGGCATTTCTCAACCAGGACTGTGTTTTCCCATGTGTTCCTATCAGTGACTGATGTGAACAACATTTTTTGTAATTGGTCCTGTATTGAGAGAGAGGGACTGCAGGCAGCCAGCAGCCGCACAATGCCTGCAAAGTAACCATATGGGGCAATTGTACAACGTCACTGTGCATCCACTAAAATTGTTTTTTTTATTTTTTATTTATTTAACCTTTATTTAACCAGGAAGTCCCATTGAGATTCAAAATCTCTTTTACAAGAGAGACCTGGCCAAGGTAGCAGCCAATCACAACATATTAAGATGCAACGAATACAACATATTAAACAGGGGGGAAAAAAAAAAACATAGAAAATTCCACAATAAAACAACTACAGCAACTATTAAAACATAGTGGACCTCTCAAGAAAAACAAGCACATGTCTCCGTCACCACATTCTTTATGATGCCCTTAAATTTATTAATTGATATGAGTGTTTCTAATCTAAGCTCTTTTGACACAGACCGACTCATATTGTTATAACAAATGTCTCAAGTGTCTCTTTACCTTTCGCTTGACCTAGTCTTTTTGGAGAAATCTCATTTTGAAATCTTACAAGAGGAGAATTGTGCACGGAGACAACACTGAAACAGGACATTGGAAATCTTTGAGATAAAACTACGCTACATTTTCTATTCTATAACACAACACACCACTCCCTCTCGCTCGCATTTCCAGTGTTGTGTTACTGAAACAACTCGTGAAAGTTACAAAAAGAACCAGTTTTAATGAATGCACAGTGACAGTGCACAATTGCTCCATCTAGTTGTTTTGGGGTTGTTGTACAGCTTGTGTTTGTAGCCAGAGACTGGACCAGTTTCAAAAATTGTTGGTCACATCAGTTACTTAGAAACAAAAACATGGGAAAACAGGGTTCAGGTTAAAAAATACCAGAGTTACCCATGTTTTCATCAATAATAAAGACATTATAAATGACTTTATGATGCTACATCACAGTGAATGTTTGTTTTACTCTGTTAAAGTTTCATTTTTATTCATTGTCTTGTTTACTGAATGTGTTTTGTGTTCAGGAGCACCTTGGTCAGCAAGGAGCCAGAGAGTATGCTTGCTCACATGTTTCGAGGGAACGGTAAGTTGTCGCTACAGAGTGTCATTAAGAATTTTGTTTTTGTTTCAACTTATTAAATGTGTTTTGTCAACCTCTGTGTTTGCTCCAGATGTGTGGGGGAACAAGCGGGACGAGCATGGGGCTTACCTAATTGACCGTAGCCCTGAATACTTTGAACCTATTCTAAACTACCTGAGGCATGGTCAACTCATTATCAATGAAGGCATAAATATACGAGGTAAGCTTTCTGACAACCCCCTAAATGATGGAGTCTACCTGGATCACCCTGAAGAGGCTCATTAAATCTTATTGTCTGATATAATTTGCACTAAATGTCTTCCAGGTGTTCTCGAGGAGGCTCGGTTCTTTGGAATTGAGCAGCTTGCTGAACAGCTGGAAGTAGCAATCAAGGTAATATGAAGTGTGGCTGGTAAATAGTTTTAATTTACACAGGCGATCACTCAGTTGAATGCATCTTGACTTACCACATGCTTACTTTCAAAACAGAACTCGCAGCCACCTGAGGACCACTCTCCCATCTCTCGCAAAGAGTTGGTTCGTTTTCTTTTGGCGACACCCACCAAGTCAGAGCTCCGCTGTCAGGTACAGCTAAATGAAAATGTTGTCATCCACCTCATCACTTCACCATAATAAGTTAATATTTGACACCATTACTCTCACTGTTTCTAGGGTCTTAATTTCAGCGGTGCCGATCTGTCCCGACTCGATTTGCGCTACATCAATTTTAAGATGGCTAATCTCAGCCGCTGCAATCTGACACATGCCAACCTGTGCTGTTCCAATCTGGAGCGTGCTGATCTGTCTGGAGCCAACCTGGATGTAAGTTCCAAAAAAATCTTAACTTGTTGGCACTAAATGATCCATGTGTACATACAGTATCAGCAGACCCACAGTAAGTGCAGAATGATCTAAATGAATTCCAGTGTCTCAGTGTGGGGAAGCGAACATTTCCTTCTTCTGTCTAAGCTGTGTGTCATTTTTGTGTTTTTTGAATTGTTGGCCCTCCTGCTGATGAACAATGGACTTGGCTTTTAGTTTTTGGCCACTTCACATCTGCTGTCCCCCTCAGTTGTGTGGAGGAAGGGCCCTTCTGTTATTAAACATGTTTGCCAGTGTGACACACTTACTCCCACATTCACCTCGTTAAAAGAACAATAAGCAGACTGTTTTTCCTCATTCTGGTAACTTTACATACATTTATTGGAGGGTGTGACTCAGTATGAACTTACAAGATCATTATGAGTGCCTTTTTTGTGATCTTTGTGTTGCCTTTTGAAGGGTGCTAACTTACAAGGGGTGAAGATGCTTTGTTCCAATGCTGAGGGAGCTTCTCTCAAAGGATGCAATTTTGAAGATCCATCTGGACTGAAGGCCAACCTGGAAGGTAATCCATCACAACTCTTAGTCAAAGCAGAGACAGTTCTACATTTGGAGTCACGTTTTAACCATAGACTGTATAAAACAATGGACGCAGCCAGTGTGCGTCACCTATTGGTCCGTGGACTTAAGTTTGGAGCCTCAAGTTTGACATTTTGGCCAGCACATCCTGATTTTTTTGAACCACAAGTGACCATATTTTAACAAGAGGGCTGAGCTAACCTTAATGCTAGCTGCTAGCTTGGTAGGCACAGCGCATTTACAGCTGTGGTTAACTGTGATAATGCTAATGCTTATTTCACTAGCAAAAAACAGACTTAAAACCATTAAAACAAAATGAACTTACTGGGAAAAAAACCCTTAGAGGGTCTTTTTGTACAACAACAAGAAGACCAAAAAGTTACAATAGCTTCTTTGCACATGACATACATTGGTGCGCCGTCCAGATGGAGGGCAGGCAACTGGAGGCAAAGACTACCCACACTGCACAAAAGCCTATGACTGTCGGTGTTGACGTCTGTTGTAATCGGTGAAATTATGGAAAAACAAAGGTCAACTCAAGTCCCGAAAATAGTAGGACATAAAGGGAACGCCTATACTCTGTGAATCTGAGGTTAAGCCATGGTTACATTACCTAACCAATGTTGTTGCCATGGTAGCTATGTGTCAATGGACAGCATCCACCTGTCACTTCAGGTGTCCCTAAATTTTGCAGAACTTTAAGCCTTAATAAGATTTAAAGGGGTTGTTATTAAAAAATCTTCCTGTTGTACAGTCTTCACAAATTGGAAAATCAGTTATTGAGACCAAAACCGTTTTGCACCGGGCTGTAAAGACGTTCATTTCTGCTGTAAAGTTGAGCACGTTAACATGGGTGTCTATGGGGAAAGACTGGATTGAAGCCAGCCTCAGGTGGCCGTTCGACAAACTGCAGTTTTTTTTAATGCACTTCTGCACTGACTTCATTTTTCGAGCCCGGAGGTTGCTGTTTGGTTTTAATCAAATGTTTTTGTAATCAGGTGCTAACCTCAAAGGAGTTGACATGGAAGGAAGCCAAATGACCGGCATCAACCTGCGTGTGGCCACTCTGAAAAACGCTAAGCTGAAGAACTGTAACCTGCGGGGAGCCACTTTAGCAGGGACTGATCTTGAGGTGAGCTAGGGCCATCAGAAGGGATTATCTCTAAAAACACTCATGCTGACTCAGCTTCTCTGGGGGCCAGAAAGGATGAAGCATAACCTTTCTGTAAATAAAAAAGCATTTACTACAACAGGCACAATGATTACAGTCTTGTTTTATCTTTCTTGAAAGCGAATGGTTTTTCTGCCTTTAGGTTGTTTGAGTCTGATTTTGCAGGTAAATAAAAGTGTTCCAGACTGGAGATTTATTTGTCAGAATTTAAGATAAGAAAGTTTTTGGGTAGATTTTCCTTGTGCTCAGTGTAGACGACTAGCTTTTAAACCTGAAAAGTGCACGTGATCATTATTTTAAATATCAAATAAGGTTATATTTTCCTACACAAGCCTTTATAATCTTACAAAAAGTAACAGAGCACAAGAGCTGAATTGATTAGTGATAGACAAGTTATCAGCGGGCACTTTGACAATTGATTTTAAGTCATGTTTTTAAGCAAAAGTGCCTAAAAACTCATTGGTTCCAGTTTTTCAAATGTGCACATTTGCTGTTTTCTTCTCTTAAATGACTGTAAAGTGAACACTACAGTTCTCCAGTGACATTGCAGGTGTCTCACCTGACCCATTTAATCCTCCAGTCTTACTGTTTTGTCTCTGCCACCTTTTTGCAGAATTGTGACCTGTCTGGCTGCGATCTACAAGAAGCTAACCTGAGAGGGTCCAATGTGAAAGGAGCCATTTTTGAAGAGATGCTGACCCCTCTGCACATGTCACAGAGTGTCAGATAACTCAGCCCACACGTCTGGCTACTATATTGCTCTTTTCCTCCAGCCTCTCGTACAATATACTCCCCTACTTTCAGTCTCTCTTTACCTGTCTGCAGTACAGGTAGTTGTATGCACATCCCTGGCATTCCACCTATATTATGTTAGCTTTAAATATCTTGCACTAGACTTTATTCAGGGTTGTCTCTGTATGTTTGTATGGTAGGAAGTTTTTAAATGTTCCGCTGCATATATCACCAAAACAAAAATAATGTTCCTTGTGTATGTAGATGTGTCTGGATGCAATCCCATGACTATACTCATGTAATGTAACTACATAATTTATATTCACTTCATATTACTTGACATGTTAATGGGAGTCAATGTCAGATTATCTGTGTGCAGTCAAGTTCAGAGCGCTGAGCTTTACTGAATGCTGCTGTAGCAGAAATAGGTGTCACTTACCAATAACTGTGTCGTTATATATTCCTCTTCAAGTATGTAACTTAATTTTTGCTGGATTCAACATATTATAAAGGAAGCAATGCAAGCCAAAGCCATAATGATAGCACAGTCTTAAAGGCTAAAAGTGCTGTTAGTGCACCATTAAACTATGCGACAGGCTAGTTTGAAACACAGCTTGGGTATGCAATACATGATTTACAGCTGTGAGGTTCCTCCTTTCCTACTTTTAACTATTGTGTTCTTAAAAAGCTTTCCCTTGTTTTGCGCTCCTTGAATCTACCTCTTTTTATTTAATCCGGTGTGTGAGTGATCCACAATTGCATGCATATGACTGTGGCACTGCTTATTGTGATGTTTATGTTTGACATTCGTTACTCTTCAGTTTCCCATTATGAGAAAAGATGGCGTGCTTTAACAGAAGGCCATTTACACATGCTCATGTTGTCAAAGTGGGTCTCCCTGGAAATATGCGCCACGTATCGATGTATATCACGTAATCATGCTTTGAACTTTTTTGCACAAGTATACGTTAACCTGTAACATGTTATACCTTTTCACCAAAAAATGTTTGGTGCTTGTAATCATATGTAAATCAAATCCAGTGTTTCAAAAACGTTAAAAAAAAAAGCATTATTAGAGTAGGCAGGTGTTGTCAGCTGTTTTGTCAAGGATCTCACGTCAGTTCACTACAGGACGGTGTCCGTTTGCATGTTTGAAGACCTATACTCGTCTTTGACTGGTGAAGTTTCTCTAGCTGTAGCTTAAAGCTGCTCCGATGCAATACTATTCACTCAGTTCAATAGTAGGTACCCAGCCTGTGAGAATGAATGATGAAGGCAATCATATTGTGTGATCAATGGAAGAGCTATGGTTATTTATTTTAATACATCTCACTGAATGCAATATGGGGCAATGGTTGGTTTGTGTTTGAGACAGGGAGTGGTGTAGGTCTCCCTAACTATGATTATTGCACTCGACCGTGGAAATATATTTCCATGAATGACTGTTATAAATAAACTGCAATGAAGAAGAAAAAATCTTGTGTCGTGTGATTTTCAATTATTTGTTGTGTCAGTTTTGAATGAACAAGCGTTCTGTACATTAACAATGAGTCATGAAAGTGCCAGACAGGAAACAGCTGAAAATGTTTGCCCTTTGTAACTTGTTCTTTTTTGCGGAGGGGCAAGTGTAATCTTGTAAACAGCTGCGGAGGTTGCCAGTAAATGTTGCTTAATCCCACTTTGTGACCCCCTGTAGTGAAGAGTGGGGCTGAAAAGGAAGGGAAGCAGCATAGGCTTATATAAACCCTGGAAAATAGTGCAGCAGCAGCAGGACTTCTAAAGGACAGCAGACAAGAACACATCACAGAAGCCTGCCTGCCTCCTGCACAGAAGGTAAGAAGTTCAGTGATGGGCTCAATACTGTAAATCTGGAAAGTCAGAGTTAAGAGCTATGACAGTAGCATGCTTATCTGTGCAATATTGTCTTTCAGAATGGCTGCAAAATCCTTGGCACTGTGTCTGCTGCTGGTGGGGGCAGTGTTGCCACAGGGCCGCTGTCAGCACTGGTCGTATGGACTGAGCCCGGGAGGGAAGAGGGATCTGGACAGCCTTTCAGATACACCAGGCAATGTAAGGGACGTTTCTTTACTTATCAGAGGAGGGGGCTGTTTGGGATGTGATGTTTTTTTTTCATGACCTTGACCTTACCCAACGCCTCTTAAAATGACTGGGGGAAAATGCATGACCTTTCTTCCACCATTTATATTTTTTATGTTTACACCCAGTGTAGGTATTGGAGCCAATGCAACGAGCAGACAGCACAGAGGAAGTGAGAGTAACAACCACAGCTTATACAAACTTTCTTGAGCAAAACACAAATCCTCCTTACAACTCACATCCAAGCTGTGCATGCACTTCATCAGAATATGGGCGCCTGTACTACCACACAAAACCAACAAAAAATGTATTTTATAATGTTTATTTTTACCTCAACACTTCCTATTTCCTTTTCAAAATACAAAGCCTCCTGACAACGTTCCTCTCGACAGAATCCCTTTATTGTTAACAAATATCTTTTTATTGCAAAATATGGCATGACTGTGAAACACCGAAAATGCAGTGGCTCGCACTGCTCCATAAATGAGAGGAGTATTGGCTTTAAATGCTTTAAAACAGTAGTTACAACACTGGGCAGGTCTGAATTAGCACTACATCAGCAACGCCGTCTATGTGAACACCTCAAGTGTGCGAGCTGCAGCAATTCAGGGAAGCAGTCATGCGCTGCCCACACAGGCAGTGTGGCCTGGGTGTTATGTTTGCGACACACAGCTGGAAAATTAAAAAAGCAGCTAGCAGCAGTTAGCAGCTAACTCAAAGAAAAAGAGAAGTGTTTGACAATGTCCTCATATTGGGAAAACAATCAGGTCCAGGAGCTCCTTACCCTCCGAGTAGAGGAAGAGATCAGCTGCCATTAAACAGGGATGGTAAATGATTGTTATTGCCATGTTATACCATGGTTATTGTACATAAAGCACTGCTGGTGTATATGTTATATGATGAAGAAGAAGACGAAGATATGGCACCACTCCCTCATAAATAACAAACAGCCCCTAAGTATTTATCTGTGTCATGGCTCCTCACTCTTTTTCAAGGCAGTGGTCGCCCCCTTTTTCTTTTGCACATTTATTGTGATGTTCTTTTTTTTTTTATTTGTCTCCAACAGATGCTTGAGGGGTTTCCACATGTGGACACACCCTGCAGTGTTTTTGGTTGTGTGGAGGAATCACCTTTTGCCAAGATTTACAGAACAAAAGGATTTCTTGTAAGTTTAGTGTATTTGTGATGCTGTATTTTGCTTTTTTTCTGCTGATGAATCATCATAATCATTTATAAATCCATGGCTCCAATAAGTCTTAATTTACTCTCACAGGTTTCATATTTTGCTCTCTTTCAGGACAGTGTCACCGACAGGGAAAATGGACACAGGACATATAAAAAATAATGATTATTTGATTCTACAATAAATATTAAATAAGCATGTCACGATTGTTGTGGTTAATGCTTGGCATGGTTTATATTGAAATTAGAAATACAAGCAACAGACTTTACTTTGCCAAATATCTTTGTGATATTTTAAGCAACAGTGCCTTCCTTGTTTTGATTTTCTTTTTTCAAAAACAAATCATCCCAGTGTCTTAGAGGATTTAAATTGCCAACATGATTTTGGTTTATGTCTTGGCAATTTTTAAACTTTATGATAAAATTAAAAAAAATCAACACCTTACAGTGACCTGCAGGTGATGATGTGTGCAGTAAGTGCAAAATGAACCACAGAGGAGAAAACACAAGTCACATGCTCAGCACAATGCAGCATCATTTGCTGAGTGTTCTCATGCTATTAGCTCTGATGTTGTGTGGGTATATTTCATGTATTCAATAATGCTATATTAACAACTCAGTCTTGTAACTCATATGAACCATTTTTCATTAATATTGAATAAGTAAATAAAAAGGCCTGAGATTGACCAGTTCACATTTTAAGTAGTTTGACGTGTGTGCTATTGGATACAGTGCTTAAAAAAATATAAAGATAAGTTTGATATTGACAAGTTACAATGTGCAAATGGAACAAATTTGGCGGAACATGCCTTTTTTCCTTTAGTAAAAGTTTAAACCAGGTCATTTTTGCCCAGAAACACCACAGAAAGGTGAACTGATCAGAGGCCCAGAGCTCAGCCACCAGATGGCACTAGAAACCAACATGAAACTGCATCCTTGAAGTCTCTGCTCCCTCCTTGCTGTAGTATTTTAATGCCTGCCTGACTCATAAAATAATGTGCCATAAAATCCATATGTAGACAGTCTCTCTGACTGCTGCTGAGATTTTATTTACAGTATTGTCCATAAGGCTGGATCAGACCCTGTCAATACTTTTTTGTAATTTAATGCACTTTATTGTGTTTGTTCACCATGAGGACATGTGTCTGAAGCCAATTTATTGTATTGTAATAGCTCATTGCTTGCTTGGCTTGTTTTACGCACACTCCACAATCTCCTTTGGATTATAAAAGGGCTTGTTCACGGTTGGATAAGCAACATGAAAATGATTCGACCAGGCGACACTTGTATGTCTGTGTGTGTGTTTGCCGATAGGGTATGGAATTTAAACAAACTGAATAACAAATCAAAGTTCATTCATCATGGAGATTTGACAGTGATACAACAGCCTGTAATATCCTGCTGACCAGTGTATGGAGAGGTCATGCTCTTATCTCCAGTGGAAAGTGGGTTTTTTCAAAGTAGTTCAATCTGTCGGTCACTCTGCTGTCACTCAGCAAACACACACGACAGAAAATCACTTCCGTTGGTTTGACGATATTGATGAGAGCGCTGCTACTTTTGTTGAGCATACACCCGACACCATATGGGTCAAGTATTGTCCTTTATTGAAAGTGATTTGATAAGAGATTAATACTATATATGAAAGACAACAGCACAGCAGGACAAAAAATATTTGCTTAAGATCAGTGCCATTGTGGACAATGACTCATGTCTACCTTCCATTTAATATCACAGACATCATGTCAGAAACATTACTTGCAGCAAGGAACGTTATTTACATATTTATAAAGTGTAAACATGCAAAGCAGGGTGTGTGTTTGAATGACTGAGTAGGCCTACCAGGCACAGGCCCAGGGGCCCAAATTGTCAGCCCCCCCCCGGCCTTCAACTGCAAAATATCACTCAAATTACTGTAACATATACCAACCAGGAAAAGACTCAAAATGAGATGCAAAGGAACTGAAAAGAGACACCAAACAACCAAAAAAGACACACAATGACTTCAAAAAAGATGCAAAGGAATTACAAAGAGATGCAAAACAACAACAAAAAAGAGGCAAAACCACAAAGTTTGTGTCTTGGTCCTACGTAGGTGGGGGTGGGGGCTTTTGCATATCTGTGCCCAGGGACCCCTTGTTTTATAATCTGCCCATGCTTGGGTTATTATAGAGTAGATTTAGTCAACAGCAGTGGGCCATCTGATGTTTTCAAACAGCACTATAATCAAGAAAATACCTGTTGGAGACACACACCCTGCTGATCTTGTGCTCCCACAGCTGTGAGGTCCACCATGTTACTTCTAATTAGTCTCACTGAGACTAGGAGACCAGGCTGAAACAGATTGGACTAATAAAAGAGAACTTTGGGACGTGCTGAGACAGACCAGCAGTGGAGTCTACATATAAATGTTGTGTGTTTAATGTTTGCAGACCCTGGCTCCTAAATTTGTGAGGATGATTCAGCAGCAGGCCTTTATAGCAAACATTTTGACTTGTCATGGCAGGAAAAGCACAGGTGGAGCAAAGTACATTAACAGAATGGTTGTACATTTTTGGAAATGTGCTTATTTGCATGCTTGCTGAGACTTAAACAGGTTGGTTGGTACCTTATGTCTGCACAACAAGTATTAAGCTGCCATCAGCAGATAGTTAGCTTAGCTTAGCATAAAGACTGGCGACAGGGGGAAACAGCTACTCAAAGGTTAAAGGGTATCTTTGAAGAGAGTAAGGCGAGAAGTATCTCCTAGTTTCTGGCCTTTACAGTGAGCTAGGATGACTGGCTTCAGGCTGTTGCTTTATAATTGCAGACGTGAGAGTGGTATTGATGTTCTCATCTAACTCTCACCATGGAAGAGAATCAAAAATATCAGGCTCTTCCTTTTGATATTGCTCTCTTGTCTGTATGATGAATATAAAGCTACCGCCAGCAGCTGGTAGTGTAACAGCATTCAGACTGGGAACAGGTGTAAACAACCTGGGTGTCTAAGGCTTATAAAATACACCTACTAGCACTTCTAAAGCTTACTTATTAACATGTTATATGTCATTTGTTTAAGCCATACAAGAGTAGAAATGATAACTCACAGGTGGTTATGTGTGAAAAATTCTTAGCTGGGACCAGTATTTTCCGAGTTTCCACTGGTTGCTCAGCAAATGCTCCCGGCTAAAAAAACAATCCAGCATATAACCCTCAGTAAAACTATGAGTTGTCACTTTTACACCTGAGTTTTTGTATGGCTTAAATAAACGAGTTACACAGTATTTTAGAAAGTTAGTTTTGAAGTAATTTGATTGGACAAGAGGCGTTCCATGAGGGCTGCTACAGAGTATAACCTCACTGGGACTTTTAACTATGCACGTATCACTCCGCTTTACAGATGTGCTAAACCAGTGGTTCTCAATCAGGGGTCCAGGGGATCCCCAGAAAAATTAGATTTAGTTTAACTATTTAATTCACAATAGAAGTGACTCCAGTGTGAATAAGGTTTATAATAGTGACTATTCTGATCATAGGTTTTAATTCCTCCACAGTTATCTCGTCAGCTGTAGTTGACAACTATAGAGTTCTGGTCTAAATCATCTTTAACAGGTCCCTGAAGTGATATCTTATCACAGGGCGTCCATGACCCAATGTTTATCAATTTAGGGGTCTGTGACACAAGAAGGTTGCGAACAACTGTTCTAAACTGTTGATTACATTTATTAGGCTGCACAAACAGTCACTGTTACAAACACTGCACCACAAAGAGGAACATATTTCCACAAATAACATTTGAGATAGATTATAAATGGTCATCAGAAGAGGATGAATCAAAGAGAAGAAGCTGAAATACTTCCCTGCAAACCTCCAGGTGTGCTCATGTGACATCAGCTGCTGACGCAACGCACTCCCCGATCAAGCTGTTAACTCATCACACATGTCCCCAAAGTGACTGTCAACAGACTCTTATTTCGCTGGCTGTGCAATAAATGGAAACATACAGATAAATGTACATGATACAAAGTAGCTGACCTGTGGTAATGTGTAGACCCACACAAAGCAGCGAGCTAGTGTGCAGGAAATGTTAACATGTTGTCTGGCAACAGTCCAGTCCCAAACCAGTTGCAGAACTATTTGTGCAAGCGAGACAAATAAATGATTAAATAAACAAACAAATCATGATCCGCTGACACTTATTACTGTTCACTAATAAACTGTGCTCGTAGAACTGTTGTATAAAAGAAATATCACGCTCGAGGTCGTGATTATCTTATCTCATGGCCTCGTGCCTGCAACCGAATCACAGCCTATTTATATCCAGTACAGCAGCACTCCCTCTTGTGTGATATTTCTTAAATGTGTTAATTAGTGAGCTTTAGCAATACTGGTAGGCAGGGGTTTTTAACCTTCAAACAGCTGTCACCCACTGTCTCCAGTGTTTATGCTAAGATAGCCATCTTCTGGCTCCAGTTACATATTTGCTGACAAGAAAAGAAAGCAAATAAGCGCTATTTCTCCACCAATGCCTTTCTTCCAAGTGTCCTAGTAAGCCATGCCAATGAATCATCATCCACAGTAAAAATGGCCCTGGCACACTTAAATAGAATACATCATTCAGGTTGTGAATGACACCTGTGCTTTTCCTGCAATGACAGATCAAAATGTCTGCTTTTATTTAAAAAAAAAAAACCTTTTTCCTTACAGTGGCTGCTTACAATTCTCCCACCTTGATGAACCGATTCAAAAGAAATAGAAAAACATACTGTGTGTACCATCCCCATCCCCAGCAATAAATGTTATGTCTCACTTTCTTTGTCATCTTTCTTTTCAGGCCAGAGAACCATCTGACTGAGCTGGTTCCACTAGAACTGCTTCAGCGGAGTGCCTCTGTCGGTGTTTAATAAAGTGCCTTTAATAGCTTGGTGCTCTGTGTCAGTTTGAAGGAAACCCATTGAAACCCCTGAGGAAACTGTAACCAGGCAACTAAAGCAGGCTGTGGTCTACCTATTTTCTTCTGATCAGAGAAAATGGAAGGTCAGACGCGGAGGCCAAATCCTAAATTGTCAGGGCAAGATTACAGAGATGAAAGAATTTCTCATTTGTCCATTGTAAAAACCTATCTATCTATCTATCTATCTATCTATCTATCTATCTATCCTTCCGTCTGTCCATCTGTCTTGGCTCATTTTCCCATCTTATTTTCTTTTTTCGGAGACTCCACATGTATGCAACCACAAAAACAATCCTGAGGAAAAAACTGGCCAACCCCAATTAGGGGGTTTCTATTCCTGGCTGTAAAGTCTGCTTGTGTTATGCAAGACAAAACTGTGAGTGTTTGTGTGCATGTGTGTGTGTGTTATTAAGACTCCACCAGACAGACAAAAGTGAGGCCCATAAATATCCTCCAGTATACGATGGATATTTCTAGATTTATTTAAAAAGCAGAGACACACAGGGCTGTTTTGCCCTGAATTCATCCTGGAGGATTACATATGTACAACCCATCTCTTGCTCATGTGTGGTGTGATGCAACATTCATGCTGTTGTGATATCCAAACCAATAAACAGGTAAAACCAGGAAATGCTCAGTGAAATAAACCCCTCCCTCACAGATCTGACAAATCAAGAAGCGTCTGATTCAAGAGCCGTTAGAGCAATTCAACAGAAGGAGAACCAGGAAATATCGACCGAGTTGATCTATGTGTTTGACCCCTGGATGAGCTACCTGTCACTTTGGATGCGCCCTACAGATGTTAGCATGTATAATGCCATGATTAAGATTCCAGAGACAATAGTCCAGCTCCCTCTGACCTTTTCATCTGCCAGAACAAAAAGATTAGTTCCTTCTCAGAGGGGGATCAAAGGTGCACAAGGCCAATGACTTTGTCTGACATTATTGCATACAACATTTTGAACTAAAGATCCCTTTGTTCCCTTTGTTACATACTGTGACACTTTATAACTTAAATCACAATTCCTTATACTCGATCTGGACCCTGCAGATTCACATTATACCTAAAGTTGTAAAAATTAGGTGTGTTATGAATGGTCATTGGGCCACATTTAATAAAATATGGAGACATTTTATGCACATGCTGAGGGGTTAGTGTTAGCTGTTGGGTTTGGAATGTGATTTTTCTTTTCTTTTCTTCATCACGTGAACTTTGAATTTGTCTTCGACTAATATTGGGTGACCAGCATATACGTGAGGTGTGTGTGGGTTTTTTTTTGTTGTTATTATTATTTGCTCTCTTATATTTTTATTTCCTGTTTCACTGCATTATTTAAAGGAACAGTGTGTAAAGTTTAGGGGAATTTAGTGGCATCTAGTGGTGAGGACTGTTCAGTGTTCACTGTTCATGTTTTTTTTTTTTTACCAGGAGCCATATTGTTCATAGATGTGTCTCCCTCTCCAAATCAAACAGACCAGGTGATTAAAACCAGTAAATACAGTGAATAAAAAAGTTTCATGTTGCAAATCAGGGTTTCTCCTATGCTTTTTGGCATGGTGATTCAGGTTATTATATACTTAAGAAAACATATTTATTAAATTATATTTCATTTCTACCAATTATTTAACCTTTAAAAATTTGCTCTGCCTTATATGTACATGTTCAGTTTCTCTTGATGTCTGTTTGACACGATATTGACATTCGAAAAGTAACTGTCTTGACATTTTTGTGTTGAAAATCTAATCAAAAAATTTGACAAAAACATTCACACTATAAATCCTGTGAATACTGTACATGTCTTTTAACATTTTTAACCTTTACAAGCGCTGGCTGGAGAGGATTGACACATCAGGAAAAGACTTTCTTCTATAAAGCAACACAAAGCTCTTATTATAGCTATTTATATGGGAACAAGGTGAAACAGGGTGAATTATTCCCCTTTTCCTACAGAAGCAAGGCAAGCAAAAAAATGTGACAGCAGAGAATTTAAATGCTCAAAACAACAGCTTGAGGGAATTTCTTGCCAGCGATGTAGTTCACGTTGTTCCTGTGATCTGGAGAGGTTGCTTATATGAGAATCTCTCTAAATGAAAATGAAGAGAGCCAAGATGCTAATCTTTCTGGAACTGCTCCACTGACAAGGAGAGTCTGGCCCTGTGGACTCATTAAGTGTTTGTCTTCAGCTGAGCTTCATTTTCGTAGCGCGGTAATGTGCCCCTCAGCAGTTACTTGGGCAACAATGTAAAACGGCATCATTTAAGTTCCACTCATTGTCAAGTGTTGCTGGAGTACGTCAGCACCTCCGGCATCTTGGGTCTTTTCTTCAGAACAAAATGAACACTGTTACCTTCATTCAGTGGTGTTTTCAAAGGAGAGACAGGTGAGAGGAAGGAAGAGAGGGGATTGACAGTCTGTTAAGGTCAGCTCAGGCAAAAGCAGCGGAAGCATACTGTCAATTATGCTGTTGAGGACCTCTGAGAGCTCTCTTATGGGTAACATTGCCCTCGGAGAACAGTTTGGTGGATTGTGTGAGATGCTGTCAGAGTCAAAAACAGGTTTGGCTTTCTGCAAGGTGTAAAAACATGCTACACTTGACCTCCTGACATAACCATCAAAGCTGAAAGGCCCCTGACGGCAATAATCTTACCCTCTCATTTCCTCTTAGTTTATATATTTCTTCTAGTATAACTGTTAACATGCGCTAACAGCAGCATGAATATTTAGCACAATTCCCATTGATCTCTCATGCTGTTTTTCTGCCCTCCCCATGCTGTTTAACATCTAAGGCACCAAACACAACACTGATTTATTCAACACTACAAGCACATCTAAAATTTGTTGTGATCTCAGACTTCCCCCTGAATAATGCACAGAGAGGCAGCACACTGAATTTGACCTCAGAAAGACACAAAGATTTTGAAATATTGACTTTAAAGAAGATAGTTTTCCCCGTACACCACAAACCACAGCATCTGCAAGTGCTGATTGACTCATGTAAGCACATCAGCGCTGTAATCTCTGGGGAATTAGGATCCCTAAAGTGGAAACGGCTGTTCTCAGGTGTACCATTTTTTACCTTTAATGGGAGACTTAGGACCAATCAATTATCTGTTAAAAGCTGATACTGCTGTGGATGAACTGACCTGCAAGGAGACAGCGAAAAATCTATTCTGGGCTCAAAACACATTGAGAAAGCAAGATTTGCAAACAAAACAATGCAGCATAAGAAGTGAAGATCAGTCAAAATTGTGACTCGTCAAAACCAAATATTGCAACATAGACGTTATCATTAAAGATGATAGTAAATGTTTTAATTCAGTTCAATACCACAAACAGAGGTGACTTACGACAGGTTTCCTAGGAGATATCTGCTATGCTACACAGTGCTCTTTTTTCCCCACCACACCATAAACTATAATAACTGTGTCACATCTTGTACAGGCCATACATGTATTTAGTAATGTTATATACAGCAGGAGAACCTCGCTCTGACAAAGTCCTTTACTGCCTCTTTTATTTTGTTTTATGGCACTTGATATATGGTTGTTGAATGGCACATTTTATGAGGAAAAAAAATCCCACACGCACAATATACTGGAGCGCAGACCTTGGCTGACAGCATGGAATGTATACAGCTCTTGCCAAGGCTCTCTGTAGAAGATCATTACATCGTTTGTGGTGATTTTAGGTAATAAGAAATGCATTAAGGTGATGCTAGTAAATCGTCTCAGTGAACGCCTTGAGCCACATTTAATGCACTAATGTTCTCTCCTTCAGTTATGTCATAAACAACTCTGTTGATAATCATTAACAAATCACGGTTTACAATCTGTTAATATTTTCATCAATGCTATTAATATAAAACAGCAAAACTGAGAAGAGGAAAATAATATTTGCCCCAATCCCTTTGTCCTTTGAATTCTCTCTGGTGGTTCAGTTGCTCACATTTAAAGCAGGTAAAAGTGTGATAAGCATCAGCTGATATTCATTAGAACGTGACTCCTGAGTAGATCTCAGTGCTTTAGAAAGAGAACATGACAGATGTATAGATGGTTAAATGCTGTCTCTTCATTCGTATGTGTCCACAGCACACGGGGAATGGACTACACAGACTACAGTTGCAAAAGTGCTCATGTAAAGTGCCTTCAGTCGCCCTACAATACTTAAACTTGTCCAACCTTTGCACCATCAATTTGTTATCTACTTCCTCTTACAAGTGAACTCATACTGAATTGAGGGCAATGCACCATGCTGGTTAAGTGTCTTCAGTCGGCTCCCTCTAGACTGCTGTTGTGAGGTTTATAACTTTGTAAATGTCAACCTCGCTTTTGGATGCAACGAAGCAAGAAAAGCTCCAAAGGATGACACAATGAGGGCTGAGGAGGCCCGAGTAGTCTCTTTGTCTTTTACTGAAAAGGCTTAGGTCTAAGTATTGATGCTGATAGATCCATTGCTCAAGATTGACCCCTTGGTGACTTCTGTGCTGACAGTAGAGAGCGGGACGCTCTCGTACCTCTCTGCAACCCCCCAGCAGCGGCAGCGCAACAGGGTGGACTTGAGCTGCTTCTGGAAGTTGCTGTTGAGGAAACCATAGATGATGGGGTTGACGCAGGTGGAGGCCATGGCGGTGAGGTGGCAGAACGAGAAGATGATGTCATGACCACAGGTCGGGATGGCCTCGTGGTTCCAGTCAAACACAGTGTTGAAGACATTGAGAGGGAGCCAGGAGAGGGCGAACGCCACCACTATGGCAATCAACATGGCATTGATCCTCGTGGCGCCTTTGTTTTTCTTTTGGGTGGTGTTCCTGCCGCGCTCCACCATGTCCTTCCTCCTCCTAAGGCGCAGATAGATGTGTAGGTAGCAGACCATGATGAGGGCGAGAGGAAGAAAGTATTGGAAGACGAGCAGGGAGGTGGTGTAAGCTCGCCGTTCTTGAACTGAAGGCCACCGCTCCATACAAACAGGGTGGTCGTTGACTGGGAAGGGAATGCTTAGGTTCTGGAAAGGCAAGGCGAGTACACTGTATGAGAGGAAAGGCACCGAGATTAGGCAGGCCACGATCCAGGTGACAGCCACGGCCAAGTAGGACTGACCCACCATTGGCTTCCATCCGGTTGGGTGGACAATGAGCTGGTAGCGCTCCATGGCGATAAGGACGAGGGAGAAGATGGAAACAGTGACTGATATACACTGGACGAAGGGTGTGAGCTTACAGAGGACGTCTCCTAGGATCCAGCGGTCCGTCAGTGTGTAGATAATAGTGACTGGCAGGCATACAATGCACATGAGGATGTCAGAAAAAGACAGGTTGGCGATGAAGATGTTAGTGACGTTGTGCATCTCCTTGTGTCGTGTGATGACAAACAAAAGGCAGGAATTCCCGATGAGACCCACTGCCATGACTGTACTGTAAGCAACAATGAGGAAAGTGGTGCCACTCACTGAGAGCGAGCAGTCCTCGGTGAAATCCCACGGTATCTCTTTCCACAAGGCTTGGTTGTGATTGGTGTTGGGCTGCAGCTCCATGGTGGTTTTCCTGGGCTCACTTCAAACGCCGGGGACTAATTGAACTAATTTGTTTTGTCACACCTGCTGTAATTACTTCATGAATAATATTTGCATTTTCTTACAGCTTTCCCTCATCCTTAATCTTTGGGAGTCTTTACAACGTCCTTCATTTGGGGCCTGAAAAAAAAAGAGAAAATGAAATGAGTAACCTTAAACGAATTTCCAGTCATGAAAAGTTTATTTTTGAAGTTATGAACTCCTTAGATATGAAGAGGTTGTTTTATCAAGCAAATTGAAATGTAGCTCCCATAAATTGCAGCATGAAATGAAATTGCTGGAAAAGTTCATTTCATCATTATACTTCTTTTAAGTGAGCATATGTGGCAGAAATTGATTCTCTTGCTGGAGGATGGGTTTTTAAATCACGGTGCTCCTGGATGTAATTCCACAAGTTTTTAGTGGTCCAGCGTCACCTTTCCACACACTGGCCGTGGATTCAGTATGAAAAAAACAGATACTCATGAATAGAATAATTAATGTTAGTACGCAGATATCAAGAGGCTGATTTCCTATCTCCTTAAGGAGTGGCTATAAGAGGAAATGATGCGCTGATGGCATACCATCAAGAAAACAGCACAGATCCAGACTTCGTGGCATTGCTATAATGGCATGCTGATTTAAATTTCCATCACAATAATGTGATAATGACTGCTCCTTCAGAGACAATCATTCCCTCTCACTGTTTTCTCCCCTTTTGACAGCGGGAATTTATTCTGTTTCTGTCCATAAAGGAACAGACACCTCTCATTGTCACTGAGCATTCACAATAGCTTCCCGAAATCTAAAGCACATGTGGCCCTTACAATCTCCTACAAATTAATGTACTGGAAACAGAACAGAAATACAATTTCCGTACACCAAGACCACTGACATCTGACTGGTGTGTGTGGGTGTGTGTGTACACGCAGATTTATGTGTGTGTGTGCACGTAGCAGTGAAAAACAGCACTGATTAACCAAGATGTTTTGCCCACGGCCCAATTCCACAGAAATGAGTTTTGCAACATGTTAACAAAATGAAATCAGAATTTAAATGATATATCATTTTTAATTGAGGACTCCTAACGATGACAGATGTTGGAAGGAAGACCATTATTTGCTCGTGGCTGTCTCCATGATGAGCAGAAATGTCCAATTATAATATGCTGTTTCATCTGCGGTGATTACAAAGTACTCATAACAAAAGTAAACACTTGTACCCACAGCTAAGTACAGTAATACCATTTAAATTCCTCTGTGGGTACACAGTCTTCTCTGTTTAGGCGTCTGGAAAATTAATCCCCTCCTGGATGTCAACCTGACTGAACCTGGCTGAATTTCTGGATATGTGGCCTGCGTATCATGCTGCAGCCTTGATGCTGAATATTTATGGCAGAATTTGGACACTTAAAGTGATGCATTGCTTGTGTTGTGTCTGGCAGTGGGGATGTAACAAGGAAATTTACTAAGAACGTTATTAATATTTGACATGAGATTTACTATTAATTATACACAAGACGAAACAGCCTGCAGATAATTAATGTGAAGGGGAGTGTGAAGCCCCTGCAGGAAAACCAGACAATGAATTACAGCTTATGGGGATTTGTCTCACAATGTTTGTAAATAAGACTTTTAATCCATCTTTCAGCATCATTCAGTCACCTCAATAAACCACTTTGACATGACACAAGTCTGGATCTCCCATGCAAAAAAAAAAAAGATTATAGACATCACGCACCGACGGATGAAAGACGCACAAAGGGATGGAAAGTGTGAGTTACAGTATGTGCACCCTACCCTCGGTCTCTGCAGCTGTCCTGGATCCGCTGTGTGTCTGCAGCTGTGTGTCTGCTCTCTGCTCGCACTGAGGCGGACTCTCTCGGCTCCGGACAGGTGGAGGAGACTCCTCCGTCCTCCGGTGCACCTCCGTGTGCGTACAATGCGCTCCTGTCCGGGGTAGAGCCATCACTCATTTCCACATGAACGTCAACTAAACAGCGCTACTTTCACTTTTAGCCTATCCTAAGGAGCAGGAGCAGTCAAGTGAAGAAAACTATAAGAATAGCTGCTGCAGCCTGGCAGCACAGGAAATGGTAAGGATTTTAAAACTCAATGTACAAAGAGCTATAAAGAAACAGGCTCTTATTGAAACGCTGAAACTGACAATATTACAGTTATTAGAGATTTATCATTGCATGCCAATAAAAATAAATAGGAAAATGTTATTTCCTCCACCCTGCAAATACTTATATAGTGTAAATGCGTGTTTTAATTAGCCATCAAATTGCTTCTTACCGAGATGTTCCTTCCTGGACTTCCAGCGCTGTTTGGCATCAGGTGAGACACAGCAAGAGTTTTTGGTGAAGAGAGGGTAGGAGGTGTCCTGCCAGGATCACTGACAGAAACTGAGATATCTCTTAAAGCGACCTTATGCCTCAGACTCAGGCAGGGATGTGATTGGGAACATGTTACATAATAAATTCGCCGTGGCTCGCCTCGCACGCACGTACGCACGCATGTACACGCGCGCTCAGGCACGCGCTCTCACAGGGGCCAATGGGGAAATTGACTTATTTGAGATTTGTACTCACGGTCTGTTTCACCCAAATATATTAGAGAGGGACATTATATGATTCATTTAATCTGTTGTGAGGGGCCATGCTGTGCCTTCTCATATTGAGACGAGTTTCATATATCCCCAAATGAGAAATCGCTGTAATATGGCTGTAATGTAATATTGATGTATGGTATTATCTCAGTGCAATGTTTAAGATTCCTATAGGGCTTACTGTGATTGCTGTATAACGTCTATCTACAGCATAATGCCTGTGAAATATATTATCTTTGCTCCTCTTTCTGCATGGGAGAAAATGAAGACAGATTATCATGTGGATGTAGTTAGCTGTGAAGCCACAGAAGAATGGCGTTCAGAGAAATTCAGGCACAGATTTTAAGTTTTCACACCCTGCAAGGGTCTGTGGGTGCACAGCTCTAATGAATAGTGTGCTTGTTGAAGAAGACAACCACAGAGTGTCAGTTACAGAGGACATACATCATCTTGTGTTCCTATCAGTGGTGCACCCAGACATTTTTTTCATAGGGGTGGCCAGATGGGGGCACTGGAAATATTGGGGTGGCACAATTGAATATCAGGAATTCACTGATGCTGTTGAAATATTTAGGCTGGTTGAAAACTATGTCCATATGGAGAGTTAAGGAATTGTCTGCTGATATACTTTGCCTTCTTATTTTACAGTCAATATTACCATTTATCTGATGTGAATATAGACGTGTGAATAGATGTGAATATAATGCTGGTTCCACAACAAGATTGTTTTGCTGTGTTATGTATCTGGAAATACAAGTTAGGTGATTTATTGTGCTTCAAATATTAAATTAATATAATATAATTTAAGGGAGTATATTGATTTTAAGGAACAAAACATTTATTGGGAACAAGCCCTCTCAAGTTTAGGGTAGACTTGGTACTCATAGAAGCCATTTTCATTTAGATATCTTTAGCTGAGAGCTCAAGGGACCTCTTTTAAATTGGCCATGCCAGTTGTTCCCTCACCAAAATTTAGAAAGCTTCCCAAAAAGGTATGCTGACAGAGCTGGTACTAATGGATGCCTTCAGTTATCTGCTTCCTCGAGAAGTGCTACTTTAAAAAAAAAAAAGTGCACCACAGCCTCATAAGGCCCTGATACACCAAGCTGATGGTTGGTCGGCAGCCACATTGGGCCGTTGGTGGTTGTCACCCTAGTCTTTGCAGTGTGTCCTACACCGTTTACTCTCATCGGTCCTTGTTGCCTTTTTTTCAGTTGATTCAGCACGTTGAATCAGCGTCAGAGATGGTGGAGCACACTGATGAATGAAATCACTCTGAGTGGCAGTTAAGCTCAGTGCACAAGAAGTGAGGAAAGTAAACAAATGAGCTAAAGTCAAGGGGGAGTTAGATTAAAATAAATTTGTTCTATGAGGTAAGATTATTTTTAGCCATTGAGCTCTTTAGCAGAAATGTTTTGTGATGGTTTGTTCACTGGCACTCTGCAAATATGCTGAATTCTTTCAGCACTGGATTGTGTTGTTAATGTGCAAACTGGCTAACTAGTGTCAAGACGGTCTTCTGGTTTCCCTTTTGGATGACAATTACAGACTGTTGCCATCTGTTGGTATTAAGAGTTGTTTCCTTTCACACAGGTGCAGAGCATACATACTTGTTGGCCAATGGTTGTAGTCTTTGTAGTGTGTTCATGTGCAACTTTTTGGCTGAGACACAGGCGATGTGAGGCGACAGAACAGTTGGCGGGGGCAGCATTTGCGATGCATACCTCGAAAAAAAAAAAAAAAAAATCCATGATTATTTTCTGCTGCCATAATTTAAAGAATATTGATGGCTACTGATTAATAATGATTGATAAGTGCATGTATTCTAGCAAGGCCGTGACCTGCCTGCTGGTATAAACATCATTAACCTTGTCAGTGTGTAACTGACTGCAGTTCATACCCAAAACTAACCACACAGGTTCTCTGCATCTACAGCATGCCCCTTTGCATGATTTTTTGACGTCCATACAAACTGAACCATCATGACGATTAGAATGCCTGCACTGATCCCTCCGCAGATAACACCTAAAACTATTTTAAACCCGTTCTTTGCACCTCTCTTGCTTGTGCAACAGATTGTTAACTGCTTCTTCACACTGTCCCCACACACTCCTGTTTCAAGTGGAGGCTGTATGAGAGAACAGTAATAGCTGTTTGTCTGAGAGGCAGAGCGGCGAAATGACTTGCCACCACCAACAACAGCTCTGTGGGTGTTTACTTGACACAGAGACATGGGTGTCAAGTCGCTCAAGACGATTAATGCACATATTTTTGATAGACTTGGGGGGAATACCGCAGGACTGGATGTTTTGCCTCGAATGAGCAACTATTCAATATATTGAGAAATTGAATGGCTGTTGTACCTTTCCCCTTGTGCAATCTCCACTACTGTCACTCACATTCTGATTTTTATTCCAGCTGGCGTTGTTTTGATGGTAGAAGAGAAGAAAACATTTCTTAGAGTGAGTCTTAGATGTCTAGACAACTGAGCACTATGGGGACATTTTCTTTTGACAGTGGGTCCAATATGTGTTATCTGTGATCGATAAGTAAAAAGTTGATGTGCTCGGGGACATTCAGCAACATTAAGTGTGGCCAGAGAAGCTTGTAGAATCCAGAAAGGAGGAATACCTCTGGTGGATAACATGGTTCCTAAAACCAACATTGCTGTCACATGCGCATAAACAAACAGAAAGCAGAAGAGTTTTGTCCTGTCTTTGTTGA
Source organism: Cephalopholis sonnerati (assembly GCA_019142605.1). Lineage (NCBI taxonomy): Eukaryota > Metazoa > Chordata > Actinopteri > Perciformes > Serranidae > Cephalopholis > Cephalopholis sonnerati. The sequence continues at coordinate 12,727,205 of JAGQAX010000007.1, read as the reverse complement.
TAAAGTAGAACAGGAACAGATAGCATGTTCCAAACATTTTAGAAATATTATCTTGCTGTAGCATAAAATATTGGATTGCTCTTTGATCTCATCTTTTATTCTGTACACTCTATCAACTGTTTGGACTCCCATCCTCTGTCCATTTACACAATACATAATGTAACCTGATTCAAATATATTTCCATATTTGGATTCAGAGAGAGACTCATCTTACATAAGACATTTGTGAGTGGTTCTTGTGGGAAAATTGTTAATAGTTTTATGTGTCACTGCCAGTGTAAATCAATATAATACCGTGCCCTATTAAGAAGGAATTGTTCCCCTGCTGTAGCTCCACATTTCCATGTTTAATAGTATTTGGGGACTCGTTGTTCCTCTGTATTTTTAAGCCCACAGACGTTTTTTTGGGTGATTTATTTGTGTTAACAAAAAACTTTCACTTTAACAGACCTTTAATATCTTCTGCTGTGCAGTGAGGCTTCAAAATAGATTTCAACACCAGCCAGCCAAGACAACGAAATAAATGGCATCTCTCTGTAACTTCACTCTTTGTTCAGTGTGTTTTAAAGAAAGAAAGAAAGAAATACTGAAGGAAGGAAATAGGACCCTTCATAATGTAAAAATATTTATCAAACCTGGTTGAAAAGATGACTTCATGCTGCTGCAAGAGGGTCCTTAATTTTGTGGATCCAGGCTAGAGAAGTTAGTCATAGGCCCTACTTAGAGCAAAGGAAGTGCCAGGAAGTTATTGTTATAATGAGTTACGGAAAAGAGTCAGAAGTATAAATAAAGCCTATCTAACATCTAACACTGATTGCGAGTGGCACAGATTAAAATAAATTATGGCTGAAGTAGTAGAATTTGTTTAATTTTGTCTATAGCAAAGGAGTCATTGGTTATTAATGGGGGCGTATCGTGAGCATAGGACGGATTATGACAATAGGCTCCTGGGCCAGGATGCATAAGGCTCCCCTTGCCGTCCCTTGGGCAGGCAGGCATTTAAAGTTTTATAGATAAAGTGAGGGCATAGAAACACTCTTTGAAATGCATTATGATGGTTTCTTTCTCGTGACATCTTCAAAGTGAATGTTTAGGCTATTCCTTCTGTCTGTCTTTTTTTGTCAGGACATTTGGGCTCTATTATTGACATGATGACTTATCCCTTTGACAGGAAATACATAGTTAATAACGACAACTTTACATAGAGGCCTCGACTCAGGGTCCCCCTAAGCCATTGGGCCCCCAACCTGTTTTCATCCCAGCTTGTCAAATACAGTTTGTCATCACACCTACACATCAAAATATGATGCACTAAGTACCCTCCTGCATCTATTTTGGACATCCACAGATGGTGTTCCAAATGACGCTTGTTACATGCGTACATCTTTTCAAATTACTTTTCTGTTGTCACACGAAATGTTGTACAGTTTCTGCTCTTCACATGCAGTTTTTTTTCAAACAAACTAACAACAAAGATAAAACACTTCCTTTTTACGTTTCTTTTCTTAAGTGTAGGTAACAAAATGTGGTTAGGTATAGAAAAAACATCAGGTTTGACTTAAAATAAGTACAGCTCATACTAACATATTGTCAAGTCACGTGAAATATGTCACTACTGTAGCATGCACACTACTCTGATATTAAAATAACTCAATTGAGTTTTTGTTTCAGACAGGAAATGAACTGTTGGCTCCTAGTTAAAAGGCCAGTGTTTGTTTAACCCATCCATGTCCCCTTCTGCCCGCCCTATTTGGACTCTCTCGCTCTTTATACTACAGTTGTTGCCCTACGGCATCAGAAGTAGCCACTGCCTGGTGAATATCATTCTGCCGCAAAGAGTGTCTGTGTGCATTGGTGTCTGACACTGACATTCACTGACAAAGCAGCGGTATCTGACGAGTTTGGTTGGGCCTACCGGGCTACTGGGCCTGGGCCCGGTAGGCCCATTTGATAATGCACTTATGATAAGGAGTCCTTCTGTGAATTGTCTGCAACTACAAGAAAGCTGGATCAAAATACAATAAATATTTAAAATATCAACTAAGAGGCAGGCCAAACTCATATCACGTCCATGCTGAATTATGCTCGCAGAAGAGAGATGCACTTCTTGCCACTTCCTGTAGTTGGTATTGTATTCTATTTGACAATATGAGCTCAGGTGCTGACACTTCTTTTATGAAAGATAAAATATTTCTTACTGTAACAGCACTGATAAAAAAAAAAAGATAAATAAGACAGTACTGCATGTAAGGCCAAAATAAGTTGGAAAAAATTTGAACACTAATTCACATAAACAGGATCAAAAATCATAATTTCCTGAGTTCTTACAGTGAGCAGTGAGGTGAAATATTTTCCAGATGATGTCATGGATAATAGAGATACAGTATAAACAGATAATTGTGAAATACAGGATATATTCATAGTGACAATGTTGTAAATTCTAACATAGGCTGCCAAATTTGTATGTACATTTCACTTGTTATTGTAAAATTAGCTGAAGGTCTGTCAGGGATTACTGTCCGCTCTTATTCATTGCTCGCCTATGCGTAAAAGAGATTAGAATGGAAAGATTTATAGTCTAACCCAAACTCTAATGCCCTGGAAATGTTACTCTGTGCCAACACTTTATATTGCCAGCCATATATTAGATTGTATAAATATACCCATATGTCAGGCATGTGATAAGGATCCTTATGCAAACGTGTGCAGAATATAGCAGGGTCAACAGAATTGATGCACTAATTAATCAAAAGCTACCCACATTATACATTAATAAACTAGTATATACATATAGGACTGCTGTTGCAGCTCTTGTGCAGGAGTCAGTTTGTACATTTTTTAATCACAATATTTTGTTGAGATATGTCTGTAAATGTATAAATAATTTATGATTTTTATGTTTTTATGTTGTGTGTTATACGCAATATATATTCTGTTTGATAACAATCATATTATGTATGAGAAAGAAAGAAAGAAAGAAAGAATACATGTGAAACTGAATCACTTGGTTTATTTAAACTTCTGATCCGTTCACAATCCACATGTAAGCAACAGTTTTATTCCAGTATTTTCATGATGTAAAAAGCCAACATCACAAAATGCTAATATGTCTGCTGACTAATTCATAATTCAAAATCAAACAGCCAAACACAGAAACCATATTGATCATGTCACTTGGTTTTTTTCCTTCACCTTCTTTCTTATTGCAACCCTAAGTCCATATGCCCTGTGTACAGGGAGCTACTCATTGAGCGAAGGACAACCTCCCCCGCAGTATTACAGCCCCTTACATGAACCGAGTTGAAGTGATCCTTGACACCATCACCGCAACACAGTCCTATAAATCCCCCAAGGCTTTAAATAACCCCAGCCAAGAACAAATGCCACATTGCCTCAGGTACTCAGGGATGACAAACAACCCCCATCAGTTGCACAGATCACATCTGACACAGGAGCTCACCCTGATGCTCCTCTGTTCAAACGTGACTTTTGGGAGCCGCACATGCTGGTGATTATTAAAGAAATACACCATTTATGCACTGTAAAACATATGAAATGTCTCAGATTGTTGAATGTGCTGTGGTTTGTACCCAAAACTAACCACACACTTATGACAAAATATGTTAAAAACCACTGTACACAACATGGCCCAACTGCTGATAGAGCCTAAGTGTTGGGGAGACTAGTTGCTAAGTGACAAAGTTAGCAACAAGCAGGTGGACATAGTGAAACATTTAGCAGCTACAGAGCCAGATATTACCCTCGGGAGTTAGTGGAAAACAAAAATGGAGCTAAAAGGGTGTAGGATTTAGGGAGATCATAGTTCTCCTAACACACTTGGCACGTAGGAGAAGTTTCAGTAGGTTGCAATCTGCAACTAGACCTTTAATATAAGACTTACATTCGACAGGTGGTGAACATCATTCCAAATGAATGCTAATATAGCTCCATAAATCTCCTACATCTACTGCAAGCTCACCTAGCTCCACTGAACCGTTACAGCTTAGCCGAGGTGGATGCCATTCGTGTTTACATGTCACACTGTCGTGAGCATGAGCCTCTTATCCATGAGTATACTTCCAACTGTGTGGTGATACTGTTGGTGGTTGTAGTTCAGTAGGAAGAAAATAGTCCCTACATGAAACTGCTCACAACAAAATCTGTGGATTATCTTGAATACCCACGTCATGATTCCTGGAAAGAGACATTGCTGTTGAGTATTTTTTTGGCGCTTTTAGCACCACAAACAGAGTGCCATCTAGATCCATTATATTCTAGAGAAAGCAGACATCTCTACAGCCAATATCTGCAACAATCAGCAACCCATACCAGAACAATCTAAACTGATAAACTGCACTACAGGTAAGAGGAAAAATATGTATTTTTGATATTGGAGTGTATCTGTCCCTTTAAGTCAACCAACTGCTAGCTTCATATTTACAATACAGGCATACTAATATGTTTCCAAGACAAAATGGAAACTTAGAGCTCTAGTTTTTGCCCATAATGTCTGCCAAGTATGAAATGAAGCACAGCTAAAAATAAACTGATTTCAGTTTTGGTATTTGCTACTTCAAGAACTGCACCCAGTATTGTGGAATAAACTGATTTAAAGGGAGGGAAAGCAAAAAGACCAATATATATGGAGAGAGAGAGAAGAGAGAAAAGGACTGGAGAGGAGCCTGAGATTGGAGTTTATTAAAACACAATTGCATTAGCAGACCGAAAGGTAGAATCAATCCAGTGTGCATTAGACCTGCTGACCCTCCCCCTTTAATTCATATAAATGTTCCACATGTCCTTCCTGCCTTCCAAAGCCACATAAGTATTCTACTCAGCTCCAGTCACATCTGTGTGCAGCATAGACAATTCTTTTTGCCACCTCGCTTTTCCCTCAGTGTTCCTCTGGGTTGACATATGATTCAGAATTTACACTAACATTGTCACAGCGAATGAGACGGTGGATGTCACACCCCAGAATAGCCCTCATCCCAATAGCAAGAGGTGAAAACTGAATTCAGAGGCAACATAACGTGATAGAGCAGCTCAGCGATAGAGAGGGGACAGCAAGTTGGTATTGATCCCCAGAAGCCTTGTTCAATATGAGTCCAGATCCACTGACACATGGCAGATATGACCAGCCACCCACTCAGGTTTTTGGCCACATGTCAGCTTTATCCCAATTAAAATTTGAATCACCATAAGTCCCATTATACTTGGCATCCTTGCAAGTGTTGGAGAGGATGCCAGTCTGAAATCTCACATACTGATCAGGCTGTGATGAGCATAATGTAAATTAATCATTCCATTTCAGTACAAGACCAGAGATGTAAAGCTTTTTTCCATCGCCTACGATATTATATTGGCAGTGTACGCAAACTGAACATGAAGTGGACCAAGCCTTTCCTCAGAGAGCAGCTGTCAAGGCACTGTCCAGCCATGCTATCAAGTCTTCACTTGCTGTCTTGTGTAATATTTTCCACTGGGAAATGCCAGTTTCCTGCCATGTAGGGGTCATGTGAGAAAAAGAAATGATGATCCACCCACTGTCTTCCTCTACAAGATGCCATGTAGTTCTTGTCCATCCTTTTACAGTCTTTAAATGTGCAGTGATGAACAAGCACTGAAACTAGTTGAAATTGGGTGATTTTAGGGGAGACAAGGGGTAGTTGTAACAATTTCAATTTCTGCAATTAGGAACAAGCTATGTATCAATTAATTCCCTCTGCCCCTGCTCAGTTTAGTCCTTATTCCCTATGTGAGGAAGCAGCACTCTGTGGCAGACACAGCAGAGTTAATAAGGAACAAAACTAATTTTAAAGTAAGAGAGAAATTTCTTTAGCTAACATTAACATTGCCTTCTTTGTGATTACATTCATTAAACTTTAATCATGTTTGTTATTTGTCTGTACATATCCTTTATGCAGGTTGTTGGTGGTAATGTTTAGCTGTTGGCTGTAAGGTTAGCTAGTTTATAGATGCAAGAGGGTTACAGCCGAAATCAAGGGGCATGGATGCGACATGTCACAAGAGCAGGGCACGGTTTTTTTTACCTGATACAAAGACCCTTTGTGGTGTATAGTAGCTGTGAGCTTCACTGTGTGTGTATTGAGTTTTGCAAAGTGATAATGCAGCTGGTTATGGAGGGCTTAGAAGCCTAGTCTATATCAACTGGTGCTGAATTAATTAACTGGATCGTTGAAACAACAGGATGCATTGATTTGACTGGTTTATTTTAATGTGAAATGTAAAAACACACAATGCCTCTGGTACAATAAGGTATTCATTTTTTAAAAATCATTTTTAAACAGATTTTCTTTTTACATAGCACTATTATCTGCTGGAGAGCCATGGAGCCATGTGTAGAGAAAAATTAACGTTAAACAGCACGGTAAGAGCGACTTCCATGTTCAGTGTAACAGCTACAATTGATTCTAATGGACGAGCTGTGCTGCAGCCTGCAGCAGACGTGTCGCACCATAACTGTGTCCCATGTATTTTGGCAGTTAGTTGTAACGACATGTGAGGAAAATGTTGCATTGTCACACACACACATGCACACACCAAGTATGTTAAAAAGTTATTTAAATGTTAAATGAAAAACTTTAATATCTTAAGTTTTTGTCATTGTCCTTATTTCATGAACGTCACATTTGAAGTGTACCATTTCACTCCTTGTGTTTGAGACTAAACCATGCATTCTCTGTGTGTGCTACAGAGATAACAGCTACACCATTTAATAGCCCACACATATAACTAGTTTGTACCACATTGTTAACGCACTGGCTCAATAGTGCTCCAAGATACAGACAGAAATGTCAAAAATGTTACAACCATCCCCTGTCTCCCCTACCATGTTTTCCTCTTAATATTAATATGAACTGACAATGCTTGCATCCTGTAGTGCAGCAGATACTGTTGGGATGCTTAAATATTTCAGCAACATTGGTTTGTTTTCTCTAAGTCCCCAGTGTGGCAGAGAAGTCTCCCAGCCTTTTCCAAGACCAATGACTGACCTCAGAGAGAGAAAACTCAAGGATGAAATAGCACACCACTGTATCTAACTTGGGAGTTGCCATTATGGTCAAACAATAAATGTCAGTATTTTCCCATGTAATTTCAATTATCAGGATTCTTGCTTTTTCCCCTAAACAATCCCACTGTGGCATGCCATTGCGATTTTTCACAAAATGATTCATAATCACAACGAAATATACTGAGGCAGATCTGTCCAAATCCTGTGGCAGTGTAAATGACCCCCCACTGTTTATCATTTCAGGAGAATTATGTATCACCCAGTGGCCGCTGTACTAAGACGGTTGGCAGGCTTCATCAAACAGCAGTGCTGGAAGTTGTTGTGTTACAGGATTTTGGTGCAGAGGAAAATTGATTGCTCGCCTCACAATCACCGAGCAGCCCCAGCAAAATTGCACCTGCCAGGGCTGCACCTCAGTCACTTCACAGCCCTCCATTCAATGTATGAATCACAGAGCGAAGAGTGTGTGTAGACACAGTTCATTTCACACTGCTCCCATTCCTTTATGAACTGTCCCATTTTTAATTTTGACATGCACACTTCACAGTGTCTGCCTTACTATTGACTCTGTGGTAAAACTTGCAATGAATTGAAGAACACATTGTATATGGAAAGGCTGTCCATTAAGATTTCAGCTCTTATATGCCAAACACAGTCTAGATTCAATTTAGGTCTGCATTTAACAATGATGGCACAGTTTTATGTGCCATATTTTGCCTCTTTAATCTCCTGTGCCACACTCAAAGTGGCAGGTAGTTGGCATGGAAACCATTTTAGGTGGAGTGCGGGCAGAATGAATGGCACCACTGGAGCTGTGTTGTCCCAAACTAATCAGTTGTATTGTCCTCTGGTCTGCCAGTTTCCTATCATATAGTGTATGCGAGACGTGCTGCGAAGCGTGGCTGGGACATTCGTGTTTTTCCAGCAACCTGCTGCACTGCACTATTCCTTGTTGGAGCCTGATGTGCCCTTACCACTCTCTAACTCTTCTCATCATAACATGGCCACTAATGGCACCGTGAGATGGCCTCCCTCAGTAATTATTTGAATGACGGTTAAACAATTCAACAGTTGCAGGATTTGTTTAACAGAGATGCCCATAAAAGCTCAAGGTTCTGGACTTTTGTACGTCTTGGTAACTGCTGTAGCCAACATGCCTATTTAAAGAGTGTTTGTGGAATAGATTGACAGTTAATTCTGTAAATGCAACCCACTTTGTTTTCATTCTTTTGTCATGTCTTCCTGCAGACTGTGGTGCGCCTGCTGCACAGCCTTTTCCTGATGAGAGGAGACGGTCCACTGCTAATCTACTGGAATGCTCTACTTTCAATAATGGCAAAACCAGGCTCTCCTTGACCTTCAAGGAGGTCCAACACAAACAAAAATCACACTTGCAGTCTTTGACACTGACCGACGTCACAACAACAAGAGCACTAACACAGTCCTTATCACTTGTACTGCACCTGTGAATATGTCATCCTAATCAGCAAGTCATATGTCAAAAATATTTTAAATTCATGTGCAGCAATTAAAAAGTGAAGAGTGCATCTGTGTGTGATATTCACTGCTTAGAAGGTTTGACACCTTATGTTAGAAAATGAAAACATTCCTGAGTAGAATAATTAGAAATTTTCACTACAAAAGTCAGTAATCAAGATATATCTTCCTGAAAAACAGTAATACTTATGGGCACTTAGCAAGTTGAAGAAAGAACAAATGAAAAGGTGGTGTTACTTTCAGCATGGGCGGATTATGAGACAATGGGCCGCTGAGCACAGATATGCAATGGGCCCCATCACCTCTTCTACATTGGAGCAAAATACACAGACTTTATAATTGTAACGCATATTTTGTGGTTTTGTGTCTCCTTTTGTTTGTTTTGTGTCCCTTTGAACCAATTTTGTGTCTTCTTGAGGTTGACTTGTGTCTCTTTGCAGTTCCTTTGCATCTCTTCGTGGTCATTTTGAGTCTCATCGCAGTGGGTACATATTAATTTGAGTGACATTTTGCAAGTGAAGGCCAGGAGGCCCCTGTGACACTTCGGGCTCCTGGGTCTGTGCCTGGTAGGCCTGCTCCGTAATCCATCCATGGGTTGAAAGCAGTATAAAGGTTTTGTGATGAGTACAGACATTTCAACATCAGGAGCTTAGATTTGCTTTCCTGACTTTTTCCTGACTGATTTCTTGGCTAAAGATAAGCTGTGTCTTTTGGTAATTTGTCTGTATCGCTCAGTCCAAAGTAGAAAATAACAGGAAAACCAGTAAGTAAGTAGCAGCAATAGTACTCCGCAGAATTCAAAAGGGAGTCATTGTGACCATGTTGTATGCATCTATTGTTATTGGGCCACCAAGTTTGCCCTGCAGAAGCTATTTTACAATATGTCACTGTTCTCCACTAGGAAAATGTTTGCTGAGGCCCTTTGGGAGATGCAGCATAAGGAAATCCCAATTCATGGAGTATCTCTGAGGTTATTTTGTGTATTTTTTTGGTTGCTTTGTGTCCCTTTGTTGTCATTTTGTGTCTCATTGTTGTTGTCTTTTTGTGTCTCTTTGTGGTCATTTTGAGTCTCTTCCTGGTTGGTACATGATGAATTGAGTGACATTTTGCAAGTAAAGGCTATGGGGCCCCAAGACACTTGACCTGTGCCCAGTAGGTCTGCTCTGTAATCCACCCCTGACCTTCAGCATTACCTTTATTGACTGTGTCTGCAAACTGATACATTTTTCTGGGTTAAGGCTGATGACACTGTAATACTGTGGATACTTGCAAAGATAAAAAAAGGTTGTGACCAGGGCTGCAACCATCAGTTATTTTCATTAGAGGTTAATCTGCAAATGACTTTTTATTCCTATCAACCAATTAATAGTTCAGTCAACAAAATGTCAGAAAATAATGAAAAATGCACAACACAATATCCAAAAGCCAAAGGTGATGTCATCAAATCGCTTTTGTCCAAGTGATTTTGTCCAAAAATAGATAAAGAAGTGGAAATAGGATATGTCTGGAGTTTTTGCTTTAAAAAATGACTCAAAGTGTTAATTGATCATCAAAATAGTTACTGTTTTCCTGCTGACTGACTAATCGAGAAATAATTTTTGGTGGATTCACAGTTAGTATGCATTGTGTCAGTGGTGTGCATGTTTGCTGTTAAGGGAGCTGCAATGGACTCCACTACTGGCAGGATTCATGAGAGGGCATTTCTTCAGCCACATGACAGAAGTCTTAGGGGGAAAAAGAATGATTTGCTATTTGAAAAGGGCATTTCTGCGCCCAAGACAAAAAGCCAGGGGAGCTCTCCCCCTTCATTTCCCCATGTGCACTCCACTGCAATGTATATTAGACTGGAAAATAAATCAAGTGATTGATTATTCCTACAGTGTTTTTGCAAGTGGAAAAATCTCTACTCTTCATGTCAGGAAATGATATATGCAAATTGAAACCTCGGCTGAAGATGAATGAGACTGTAAAACCTAAGCAATATGGAAGCCTCAATTTTTTATAAAAAAAAGAGCATCTTGACTGCCTGCCTTAGAAAATCTATCTGGCAGCTCATGCAATTATCAAACCCTGGGAAATCAATCTGGAAAGCATTTGATCAGATGGAGACCAAATATTGGAGGGGCAAAAATGCTATATCAAACAAACAGTTGGCAAGAATGATAAAAATGATTTTAGTCTTGGCAAATCAACATTTTTTTCCATTTTTATTTTTTTTGTCTGTCACCTAAATGTATTATTTACAGACAAAGATGTATTTGTCTTGTTTAAATAAACTTTTGACTGCCATTTTGTGTTTTAAAATAGGTAAATTGTGCCAGTAAGTGGAGGAGGAAAGTAGCAATACCATTCTCTACTCTATTACAAGTTAGTTCAATATTAAGAGAAAAGGAAGTACAGAAATATTACCTATCACATGTATTTAGATATCTAAAGTAACATTACTAATGACAAATGTTTATGCAATAATTTGTATACATTATTGTAATGTAACTGGTTCAGGCATGACTGTATGAATGGGCCTACCAGGCAAAGCACCAGGGGCCTGAGGTGTCAGGGCCCCCCTGGCCTTCATCTGCAAAATTCACAGACCAGGAAGAGACATAAAAAGACTACAAAGAGATGCAAAATACTGTGACGACTACTGTGTCTACTACTACTGTGTCTGTCAGTTTCTATGCGGTGGAGGAGACGTGGTGGGGCCTTTTACATGTGTGTACCCAAGGATGTGTTGTCACATAATCTGCTCATGGGTTCAGGTGGCCCTTGTAACCTAACCACTGCTGTGTAGTACATCAATCTTTGTAACAGCTGAAAAATGCAATGAAGCAGAAATCTCTCATATGTACCCCTGAGAGGTAGTGGAGTAAAAGCATAAAGTTGCAGAAAATGCAAATAGCATAATTAAGTGGGCTAAAGATCCAGTGCCGCAAAACGGACTACTTTTGTACATTAAAGAGCAAACTTACTTTGGACTGCTGTAAACGTCAGGTGTATTTGTAAGACAGTGCAACAGCAGACTCACAGAGACCCAGAGGAACTGGCCTTGGACATTTCAGCAGGAAACAGCATCCTCTTGTGTTTAGAAAAGGAGTCACACTATCCAAACCTATGTTGAACTAAATATTTCTTTTTATCAGTATAGAAATTATGAACTAAATTAGGGATGAAGCATAATCTAATGGCTAATTCAGCACACTCCAACACTCTATCATGTTAAAGCACAAACTGAAACAATCATGTTATTGCCTGCAGAGTGACAGAGGCCTCTGATTGGCTCTTCCTAGGAAACTGGGCGGGACAATGTGACAGCAACGACCAATCGCGTGTGAGCTCACCGCCAGACACCAAAAAGTAAACACACTTGTTTTGATCTGTCAAAAAATCAGACGACTATGCTAGTCACTTCACAGAGGAGTTGGTGTCATTGTGGCTAAACTGTGAACGCAAAACCGTTTGTTTTCGACGAACACGGAGATATTTTCGTGCACGCGTCTTGCCTCAGTTTTCCAGCGTCTTTCAGAGTCTGGCTCGGTGTTTTTATAATGCGTTACATCAGCTAACAGGCTAACCTGCTGATAGCGTGCTAGCTTACTGTATGAAACTAACTTAACGCTAGCTGACGGCGCAGTGGCAGCTAGCTGCAGGTCGACGGAAGGGCGTATGTAGGTAGTTGTGTACTTTCACTTTTCCTAATTGCCACGTATGTTAGATTATGGCGTGAATCTTGTGCATAACTGGCTATAGATCTGTAACGTTAATGTTACACTGACATTTACAGCAATCGTAACTACCCTTATTTAGCCGCTAGCTGCTCAGCCTGTTCCTTGTGTTTGTGTATATTTCAGTGCATGCCAACAGCAGCGGTGGCTTGAATTTACAACAACTATGTGAGGAAAAGCTTATAATGGTGTTAGTACTAGACAGATAACAGTGATGAAGCCTGAACATCAGCACCCTGCCATGACCGAGGATGGAAAGCTGAGCCCAATGGGAGGACGCGCCGGCTCATCAGGCCGCCTGGGCCGACAGACCTACAAAAGTTCAGCCCATTTCCGCAGCCTGCTGGACGGCCTGCTGGCTCTCAGACAGAGTGGCATCCTGTTTGATGTGGTGCTGCTGGTGGAGGGTCGACCCATCCAAGCCCACCGTATACTTCTGGCAGCCTCTTGCGATTATTTTAGGTAAAACTCACATCAGGTGTCATTGTTGCTTTACTTCCAGTTTCTTTGTTCACTTCCATTTTTCTTTATTGGTGTCTCAACTATGCAAATACCAATCAAGACTATTGTAAGTACTTATATGCATATCATTGACTGTGACTACAAGCTACTAAACGTATTCCCAGCCCACTTGTTCCAAGTGTCACAAGATGCAGCCAAGCCTTGGTGCAGAGTCCAGTTTAAACAAAGTTTCTCCTCTTTCCCCATCCCCTCCAGCATATCTATATTGTCATCCGATCAGCAGTGGTTTGCACACTTTAGATTTACTTAGTAGCTTCTGTTAACTTGTGCTTTATTTATGTTTACTTGTCTGCGTCCGTCATGACCTAAGTACATTAACCTGCAGCTTTCGAGGACAACACTAAGTAGGTCACAGACACAACACTGAAGTCCAGTCAGCCAGCATTATATGTGTGACATAAGGGAGTGATACAGATAGGTGTATTGAATGTGAAGTCAAGTATTGTACTTTGTATCGGTGTGTAGCTTACTGTGCACAGGTAGAGGAAGATGTTTCTCTGGGGTATTCATTGTGCCAGTGAACCAGTGCCCTGCTGTTGGTAGGTAGCCCTGTAATCTCATTATAATGCTAAAAGTAGGTAAAGGTATGGCACTTTTATCCCTTTACAGAGATGCTTTCACTGTATTTGGCGTTCACTGTACCAGCAGTTGAAGGGAGTAAAAACTGAGGATCTGTACGTTCAACAAAGATTTGGCTGATGCATGGGTGGGTTATGAGACAGTGGGCCCACCACCTTGCCTACATAAGAGCAAGACATATAGACTTTGTTATGGTTTTGCATCTCTTTTTTTAATTGTTATGCATCTTTTGGGGGGGTTATGTCTCCTTGTAGTCATTTTGTGTCTCTTTTTGGTTGTTTTGTGTTGTTTTTTTAGTCGTTTGGGTCTCTTTGAACTAGTTTTGTGTCTTTTTGGGGGGCTTTCGTGTCACTCTGTAGTCATTTTATGTCTCTTGTGATTATTTTGTGTCTCTTTGCAGTTCCTTTGCATGTCTTTGTGGTCTTTTCATGTCTCTCTGTGGTCATTTGGAGTCTCTTCCTGGTTGGTATATGATAATTTGAGTGACATTTTGCAGGTTAAGGCTAGGGGGGGCCCTTGACACTTTGGGCCCCTGGGCCTGTTCCCAGTAGGCCCGTTCAGTAATTCATCCCTGGGTTGAAGGCATATAATGGTTCTCTGATGGGTGCAGAAATCTCAGCATCAGGACCATTAGAATTACTTTCCTGGCTTTTCAGGTCATTTCTCTGCTAAACATTAGCATTGTCATTTTGGTATTTTGTCTTCATTGGACAGCTCATAGTTGAAAATGACAGGAAAAACAATAAGAGGGAGTCAGGTGGATATTATGCAGCGAAAGTACCCGGCAGAAGTGAAAGTGGGGTGATTGTGGCCATGTGGTATGTATCTAATCATTATTGGGCCACCAGGTTATCCAGCATAAGTCATTTAACAATATGTCACTGTTCTCCACTAGGGGAATGTTTGCTGGAGGCCTTCGGGAGACGCAGCAAAAGGAGATCCCAATTCATGGAGTATCCTACATGGCCATGAAGAAAATACTTGACTACATCTACACTTCAGAGATTGAGTTAGACCTGGACTGTGTGCAGGAAGTCCTGATAGCTGCCACACTAGTACAGGTGAGCTCTTAGTTGTTCTTTTGCGAGATCACATTGTTAATTGATGTGTTTTCCTCATCTAATCTGTGTCCTTTTTGTGTTTTAAAGCTTGAGATTGTCATCGGCTTTTGCTGTGATTTCCTTTTCTCCTGGCTGGACGAGAGCAACATTTTAGAGGTCCATAATCTGGCTGATCTCTATGGACTGCAACAGCTTAATGCCAGGATCCACTCCTACATCCTCAGGAACATCCAGACTTTGTCTCGCACTGATGTGTACCGACAACTCCCCCAAGATGTAGTCTTCAAAGCGCTGAACAGTGACGAGCTTCAGGTGAACAGTGAGAACGAGGTGTATGAGGCAGCTCTTCACTACCACTACAGTCCTGTGCAGGTTGAAACTGACCAGGTCTACTTGCAGGTCAGTCCCAAGGTGTGTTGGCATTTTGTACTAATCTTTTCATCTCCACATTATATACACCTGCCCAGTTTTACTGTGCTCTAGTTTTACACCGACTTTGTTGAAGCTTTATAATCCTGAATTGGCAGTCAACTAATTTTTTAATCTTTTTGACCCACAGGACAATCTCAAGATGCTCGATGCTGTCCGTTTCTGTCTGATTGAGAAACACATGTTGCAGAGGGTGTTTGGCAGACTGAACCAGTGTCCACTGAAGGATTCTGTGTCAGCCGCCCTGCGGTACCATGAGCAGGAGATCTGGCAGCCTGTGCTGCAGAGCCCTCTCACCCAGCCACGTTCAACCCTCCACTGTATATTGGGCTTTGGGGGTATGTTCACCTCCAGCTCCCTCACAGACAACGAGCATTTGTTCCAGGTGTTCCACCCGAGCTGGGGTGAGTGGAGGACACTCACTGCAGCTCACGCTCCCCGAATGTCCAACCAGGGCATTGCTGTGGTCAACAACTTTGTTTATCTAATTGGAGGAGACAAGAACACCAGTGGATTTCGTGCAGAGACACGCTGCTGGAGGTGAGATCCTGTCCCATGTATTCAGCTTTAAAGAGTGCAGATCTGAACTGCTGATGGATTTAAATTATGTTCTATTTAGGACTTCAGCTTGCACTTGTTTTCTTTATTGATTAATCTGTTGATTATTTTTCTCAATTCATTGTTTAATGTTATTAGAGCTGAAGTCTTAAGAAGGCCCTGAAGGAATTCCCTTAAATTTGGCACAAACGTCCACTTGGACTCAGTGATGAACTGATTAGATCTGGTGCACAAAGGTCAAGGTCACTGTGACTTTGCAAAACATGTTTTTGGCCATTACTTGAGAATTCCAACGCTAATTGTGACAAAATTTCCCACAAATGTCTGTGTGGCTTTTTATATTCAAAAGGTCAAAGGTCAGCTTTACTGTGACATCATAATGTCACAGTGAAGTATTGCCTACTGTTTTGGCTACATATGAGTCTGGACAGGCATGGATATAAACTGCAACTTGACTAGTTGGCAGAGGTATACAACCTCAAGGCAGTAACTCTATTTTCTTTCCCACAAATAACAAATACTTTAAGTTACGTTTCTTTAAAGAAAAGAATGTAGTGAGCAGAGCGTTTTAATCTGTTTCTGGTGCACAAGCTATTCAGTTGCATTACTGTTTAACTACAGCAAACATATATTTGGCATTTCTGCTCTGCAGTCACTCTTACTTATCATCGATGGTCTGACATATTTGCAGATAAAGGTGTATTTGCAATAAGCTAATATTGGCTAATATATAAGCCACATGATTTGTTGATCGGGCTCTATAGAATGTTAAACAATCATTTCAAATGTCAGTGTGTTCTCAGGCTGCTTGCTTTGTCTGACAAACTGAGCAAAGTCCAGAGAAATTCAGTTGACACTGATATAAAACAGAAAAGCAGCAAATCCTCACATTGGAGGAGCCAGTTTTTGTGAGGCATTTAGATTGGTTAATGATTTAATCTGTTATCAAAATAAATTTTCTAACAACCAGTTGATTAATCTGTTAATTATTTGAGTGTTTGGTTGTTTTTGGTGGTGTGAAACAAACGTATTAAAAATTACTTAACAGATCTGTTTTGTCCGATGGGTGTGTTCATACTCTTGTTGGTTTAATTTTGAAAGTCATATTTTTCCATCACTGTTTACATACTTGTTCTTTTTTCCCAGATACGACCCTCGTCACAACAGCTGGTGCTCCATCCAACCTCTGCAGCAGCAGCATGCTGACCACTGTGTTTGTGTGTTGGGTGGCCATATTTATGCCGTTGGAGGACGGGACTACAGCAATGAGCTGGACACAGTGGAGCGCTACGACCCACAAACCAACATGTGGGAGTTTGTAGCACCCCTTAAGAGAGAGGTATGAGAATAGAAAAGATGAAACCAATGCATGTAATACTGCTGCCAGCCACTTGATGGTGCTACACACCCACCTGTATATTAGTAATGGGGCTTTCCTGTTATATACCAGGTATTCTCCTCTCCTTGAACTTCCTGTAATACAACTTTAACCTTCCCTCCAGGTGTACGCCCACGCAGGAGCAGTGTTAGATGGGAAAATGTACATAACATGCGGCCGCAGAGGGATGGCGTACCTCAAAGAAACCTACAGTTTTGACCCTGAGGCCAATCATTGGACAGCATGTGCAGAGGGGCCAGTGGAGCGGGCGTGGCACGGCATGACTGCTGTTAACAGACGCATTTATGTGATTGGTGGAAGCAATGATGAGCATAGATATCGACGTGACGTCCTGAAGGTACCGTGTTACATGTCATCAGTGGTGTTTATTGTTGCACAGTGTCAGCAGTGTTTTCAGTAGTATCACAGTCTGTCTCAGTCCTCTGTGTTTTCTTTTTTTGTTCATCACATTTTACACAGAGAGATGCTCTTACATTATGACATTACATTTTCTGTTTTCTTTTTGTTTCTTGTTTGGTCCCATAGTCCCCCTATTTCCTGATGTCCCCTCACTTCTCCCAGTCTCATGGTTATAATTGTTGATTAAAACATAACTACAAACTAAAACTAAAACTAAAACAAGGTGTGAAAAAAACATTTTAGTTCACTGAAATAAAGATTAAAAACTAGACCGTAGAATAAAACAAAAACTTACTGAAACAATATTGTGTACTCTCAAAACTCACTAAGATAAAATAAAAATATACAGCAAATGTCTTCAGTTTTGGTTTTTGTCAATGTGGTCAAATTTGTCGAAACAAAAAGCATAAGGAGGCTTTGATGCATACGTTAATTAAGACTGGGATGTCTACTATTATGACAAAACTTCACATAATAGGATAAAATAATAATAATGAAACATTTGGTCAGATACTGAATGGGTGACTCTTATCCTGGGTGCCCACCTTCAAACTGTGCTGATTGTATAGATCTGTGTGTGAGTAAAGCATCTGTGTTTTTCACAGACATACATGTAAACTGCAAGTAACTTGTCTGGTGCGTGAATGCACACAACCGAGGGGCAGTAATTCTACTTTTTCTTTCTTTAGGTGGCATGCTTTGACCCTGAAGGCAACTCTTGGTCTTTACTGACGCCCCTCCCCGCAGGACATGGAGAACCCGGCATAGCCGTGCTGGACAGTCGCATCTATGTGCTGGGAGGGCGCTCTCATGACAAAGGCAACAGGATGAAATACGTTCACGTGTACAACACCGACACAGACGAGTGGGAGAATGAGACAGAGTTTAAAGAGCGTGTCTCTGGCCTGGCAGCCTGCGTGGTGCTCATGCCCCCTGCTGTGATCACCCAGGCCAGGGGCTGGGAGCAGTGCACCAAAGCTTCATGGGAAGACGTGGACATAGACAACTCAGAGGAGTCTAGTGAGGACTGAAGCAGCTGTTTTGAACTTAATGTCTGAGCACTGGAGACTGTCATGCACTTCTCTGACAAAGCATGTTGAAGAACATGGAGGATTTTTTTTTTTTTTTTTGTGGCAGTGGTTATGAGAGCATCGTGTCCTTCTTGCACGTGGACCACTTTGAGTGCCTCTGAACCAAAGTGTCATTCAGGTTCAGGACCTTTGCACACCTTTTTGTTACCTTTGAAATATCTTCTTAGATAATCACACTCTGCCCGTGAATACCTTCTGAAATGCTACTGTCTGTCACTGATCCCTCATTATTACCTGTCACTGTAGCTGCCTCGTCATTGTTTATCATAGAGAGAACCTCTATATCCTCAAGTGACAGGAAGCAGTGAGACTTCTGGCTATGCAATAACATGGTAATAGGAATGGTTCTCAGCAGCTTGGGTTTTTTCTTTTTTCTTATAGGATTTTTGATATAGGATCTTCTAAAATGTAGTTTAGACTTCAGAGTTTTACAGCCAGTCCTTACATTTAAGCTAAATTGTTAATTGCTGTGAATTAGAGATCAGGTGTAGGATTTAGTGGCATTGAGCAGTGAGGCTGCAGAACTAAAACTTCTTCTGTGTGCCAAGTGTGTAGGACAACTACGGTGGTAA
Organism: Cephalopholis sonnerati; assembly: GCA_019142605.1. Classification (NCBI taxonomy): domain Eukaryota; kingdom Metazoa; phylum Chordata; class Actinopteri; order Perciformes; family Serranidae; genus Cephalopholis; species Cephalopholis sonnerati. Next base: position 12,708,340 of record JAGQAX010000007.1, on the reverse strand, counting down.
ACATGAAAACGCGAACGGCCCTATCTAGAGTCAGTGTTTGGTTTTTCTGTTCTAGGCTACTGTAGAACAACATGGCAGACTCCGTGAAAGAAAACCTGCGCCCTATGTGGACACAGATGGCTCGGACTTTGGTAAAGGAAACACAACTATTGTTATTTTCAGGTGATTATAAGTTAATGAAAACATAGTTATGAATATTATGTACCATTTCTGCCAGTAGAGGCCCCTAAATCTTACACACTGGACCTTTTAATTTAGTTCTCATCTCCACCATAGTGGCTACTGGTTATTGCCAGGAATTGTGATTAAGTTCTCTTCCCATTCACACTCCTCATTGTTTAGTTGTTACATTTGAACATTGTGCCTTGCTTTTGTGGTTACATCCTGAACTTGTGTTGTGAAGTGTATTTTAACGTTTCCATGTATTCTGTGGGTGGACATGAGCCTTAGGTATTGTGCCTCTGACATCACAACTCGTTTTAAAAAACATTGAACTGATTTGTGTTTGTACCTGAATGATGAGGTGCCGCTGCTACAGGCTGAAGACCCCAGCTCATGATATGTTGCCATGTTTGTGAATCATTAACGAATGTCAAGTCTTGATATTTCTGTGACGAAAACCAAACCACTGTTGTAATTATTTTTGTGTTCTTCATTGATCTTTAATACTGTATAAGTTATTCCACTGCTGAATCCAAAGAGCACAATGAGGAGTAGTTCTCTAATATTTCCTTTAGCTGAGTTGAGCTTTGCTCCACGCTTCTGCTTTTTGCCTCGGTTTATTATTACGCCGTTTAATATAAGCATTTAGGAAGCTTAATGACACCCGCTCCACTGTCTATTACTTATTTCACTGTCATTGAAAAACTCCAGGAACAATTCTGTTTCACAGTGAACTACTGTTTTTCATTTAATGAGAGTTAAGTGTTTAGGAAAAACTGCAATGTATTAGAACACACTGTCACACAACATATGCAAACTTAGTATCCTATTCATGACATGAGTTTTGAAATTTAATAAAGACAGTAATATATGGCTTTTGTCATGTGCGCATGTCAGTTGGGGTCAGAGTAGCAGCTATTAATAAGGTGAAACAACAATGCAATGGTCAGTTTTGAGATTTTGGGCAATATTGCTTCCTTAACATTTAGTCTCTGTGAAAGAAAATGGCCAGGTAATGAGATAACGCACCATCTGCATATTTAAACATAAAATAAAATACTTTTAATACAAAAAATAATTGTCTAAATGTAAGTAATCATTTGGGGGAATTTCTATGTTGATATTTACATACACCAACCTTTCTGCTTTTATTCCTGTTTCTAATGTCAAGGTTACTACTGAGGGCTTTGTTCATACATCATTCATAGCCTGATTTATAGAACATTTTATTCCTAAAAACATAGCAAAAAATGGATGTATTAATTTATTTTTGGCTGTTGACAGTATTTTCTGATTAACGGAGTGATAAAAAGATATTTCAAATTCCCTTTGTAAAAGCCTTTGACTATCATATGTCACCAAAAAAACAATTATTTTGAGCCTAGCTTTATCCAGGGTTAAGATCTTTGGTCTGAAAATGTATGCAGATCTGCACATATTTCATTAGACAATGCTTCATGCCTCTGTTAAGACCATTCATTGTCATTTTTCTGCATTAAGAGTCTTCTTCCGCTGGAATGGACAAAAAAAGCTGCAAATAATTGAGTATCCTAATAAAATAAAACATTAAAAAAACTAATTATTCATGAGGGCATTTAGAGTTGAAATCCACCATCAAATACTTTTTCTAAGTGGAATATAATTGGGGTCTGAATGGGTTCAACTGTTAACCAAATAAATAAAATAAGTAAAATTTTAGAGACTTTTTAGCATCTTGGGGCCTGATGACCTTAATGTTCCTAAAACCCTTGTAACGTCCCTGGATGGGTTTAGAACTTTTGTCTCTGCTCTTTATGTCAATCCATTTTGCTTTGTAATTCAACACAGACTCATAAATGTAATAGAAAATCTGATGAAAAGAAACCACTGATGACTGTCGTCCTTGTATGAACTCCTCTCAGGGGTGCTTGCTGCCTCGTGCACTTTATTCCGCCCAGTCTCTACTAGTTCCTCTCCATTTGGCCCTCCACTCCATCAGCTTTATGAAGGCTGACTGCTGCTTTCCTCTCCAAGGCTGTTTCATCTGCATCTGTTACCCCCCGCCAGCCCCAAGTGAGCACCCCCCTCCTCCCTCTCTGTTTCACACTGTTGTGCCAGCCCCCACTAAGTTGTCTGGTAGGATGTGCTGACACCAGCACTGGACATCCAGGATCAACAATCTGCTGCATTTATGCGTCTTTTCATTGTAAAGCTGTAGTACCACCTGGGGGATACTTAAGACATATGTCATGCACTTAACCACGTCAGTGGCCTTTACAGGCATCTGAGTGCAGGTCGATCTGGTGCTCTTTGCTGGACCCATTATCAGAGCAATTAAAAGGCCCAAATTACCCATTGATGTAGAGCTATGCAGATTAAACCCAGTGGAGTTGTGGATGTGCCTGTTGAGGGAATTTTACTAAGTGCTCGCTTTCATTCTTGTTTCTTCTCTGTGTGTGGCAGAGCAGGAGGTCCTCAGCCAGCTTATCTGGCAATACGTCAATAGAGGACAAAGGAAGTCACCTGTGGATGGAGATCTGGACTCTAAAAGGCTCCTTTTCACTGGAAGACAATACTCCTCCTGTACATGTATAGAGCAGGCTGCACCCACTGACCCTGTGATATAAAGTGGCTTTCTCTTTAAGTCATTACACATTTTAAGCACGACTAACACAACATTTACAATGAGTGAAATAAATGTGGCATCAATATAACACATAATAAAACATATGTCATTTTACTGAGTGTAGATCAGTGGTTCTCAACCTTTTTCATGTCAAGGACCCCTAACTTAATATGTATTATGTCATAGACCCTCGCTTAATACGATTTCTCATCAGGGAACTCCATATAGGGCTGCAACTAACAATAACTTTCACTGTCACTGTTGAGTCATTATTTGTTCGGTCTATAAAATATCAGAAAATGGTGAAATATGTCAAAAAGTCTTTCCCAAAGCCCAAGATGATCTTTTTGTTTTGTCCACACTCCCAAAATATTCAGTTTACTGTCAGAGACGAGTTAAGAAACCAGAAAATATTCACATTTTAAGACACTGGAATCAGAGAATTTTGACTTTTTAGTCCTAAAAAAAAAGACTCATACCGATTAATCCTTTATAAAATTAGTTTGCAATTAATTTGATAGTTGGCAACTCATCAGTTAATTGTTGCAGCTCTACCTCTATCTGAAAAGATATTGACTGGTAAATATAATTAGGACCAGAATTCTATAGCTGTCAACTACATATGAGGAGATAACCATGGAAGAAGTGAGACCAGAATAGCCACACTTATGACTCTTACTTACATCAGGCCCACTTCTATAGTGAATTAAATAGTAAAAATAAAATATCCCCCATCTTTCTAGGGACCCCCTGGAATTCCTTAAAGGACCATTGGTTAAGAATCACTGGTATAGATGATAGCATCAACATAACATGATCGCAAGAGGGCATTTAAGCTAAATGGACCAGATGTCCAGTCTAAGTTGTTGGCCTCCAGAAAATGTTTCCAAATCTAGCCCCAGTTTCAAACTCCTGTCTTTAGTCCTTATAAAAAACACACACTTATCTAAGACATACTGTCATTGGTAAACATCTCTTACTGATATTCCCTTTGATGCGGCTGCTGACTGTCTTTGATATACTGATTGTTATTCTGTCTACCTGATAATGCTTTACCTGACAAATTTACCCTGATAGTTGCAGTGAATTGCCATTTTGTTTCTCCTCATTCATTCATTATATTTGAATAAATCAAATCTGATGTCTGGAACCAAGCTATGACAAATTCCTCTTAGGAGAATGAAGCTGACAGAGGTTTCACATTGACATCCTTAAATCACAAATCTACCTCAGACTACCTTTATACACAACAGACAAGAACAAAATAATTATAATATATATCAAGATACAGACCAGAGGAGCATAATAAATTAGCATTAAAGGAGCTATATGCGACATTTAGAGCACATCTATGATTCAGAGTCTGAGGGTGCTTTCACACCTGCCCTCTCTGGTTCTGTTCAATCAAACTCAAGTTTGTTTGCTCCCTAAGTGCACTGAGGTGAGCACCAAAACAACCGGACCGAGACCTTCTTGAAGAGGTGGTCTCAGTCCGGTTACAAATGAACTCTGGTGTGGTTTGTTTGTGGTTAGAATGTGTTCCGACCTCTATCCGAATCAACTGCAGTCCCATTACACATTGTTTGGGTTAAACAAGCATGAGCATGTTACAGTCCTGGAGGATTATTTACGTGCACCTCCTCTTGTACTGCCTTAATATGCCGATTTGGCGCATCCAATGCATCAAAACATTGTTTTCCAGTTTTCAAACTGTATGGTTTGCCTAGAATGAACAATGCAAGCAATATAGTACATGATGACCTGCGTAGTTGTCCCTCCATTGTGACATTAGAGAGTGTCACATTTATCTTGCAAGTGTACTCTTGTTCATCGTTTTACTTCCTGGATTTTTCCAACATAGAAATTCCGACCAATCAAAAGCAGCTTTCTCGTGAAAGGCATTTTATCCAGTCTGCTTGTAAATGCTGCCGTGAGAACAGGAACCAGCTTTAGGCTGTTATGCAACTTTGTAACAAAAGTAGTCCCTGATTCAGACCAAAGCAAGTGAACTCTAGATCTGAAAGCACCCTAAGTCAGGATTGTCTGCGAACGGTTTTCAACATGGAGGTGGATGATCCAGCAGCTAGCAGCTAAAAAAGCAATATTACAAACAATGCTAACAACTGCAATAGTGCTGGCAAAGCTAACAGTGTTAACCTGGGGGGGCATCGTTTTCAGCTGTGACTGCCATATGAGCACAGTGCAGAGCGGCGGCAATTAGCGAGCCAGCTGTACATATACACAGTCATTCAAATGCACACAAGGCCAGACCATGTACCACAGAGAAGAAGAGTCTTCTACCACTTACTTTAATTACATATACTTTTTTTACACTAAAGTGAAAGCTATTGAAGTATGTAGTCCTCCCTTGCCTTACAAACCATTTACAGCCTGAAGTTTTGTCAGTACCTTTTCAGCACTGTTCCATTAATATTGTCTGATACAGATTCTTTTGTACTGAGGCTGCTGGTTGACAATATTTTGCACAATGGCCAGTATCTTTAAATTTGACCACAATAAGTATCTGTTGTTATTTCAGAGAACTGTATTCTGGTTGGGGTGAAAAAGCCTCTGAGGCAGCATTATACATGAAGTATCCAATCACTGCTTAACTTGATCCTGAAACCTCTCAGCCTTCACAAGTGCATCAGTTGGAACATAGGTTCTGGCCCCCGGGCCGCATGTTTGACATCCCAGCATTAGACTAATGCTGGTATCCTTTTGTTGTATTTAAGAAAGTTACAGGTAGAGTATATATAGCTGGTTAGAATTTAAGAAGCAATTTAAATTGACTTTTCTTGCCTTATTTGTTAACATTAATTTAAAGGTCAAGGTCCAAACTTTTTCTGTGGTATATTTTCAGGTACCCCGCCAGGACATTACATTAGGTACTGTGACTATTTTGTATCGTAAGTATCTTAGCTTGTTTTGTCTCTAATTACAGATGAGGGACTCAAATCCCACCTTATGAATTCTCATGTATGATCCCAAACAACATCCTGTGGCAGAGGCTTTTTAATGTTCTGTCTTTGATGATTTGCCCGGTTCCTCACAATCTGATTTTATCTTTATTGGGTTTAATGAAAAAGATGTCTCCTGGGAGATATAATCTCATCACATCTCAGAAATTGAACTTCATCACAGCGACCTTTTCACCCAGCAGTGCAGATTCGTGTTCACATCTCTATTTACTTTCCTCATTAAAATGAGTAAATGAAGTATGTGCAACATACAATCAGCGAAGTCTGAGGTTTGACATACTGGTTTAAGAAGCCTCCAGGATAATGAATCACACTGAGGAAAATCCACACCACAGCAGAATTGTTCCTGAAGGATGACCTCCCCCACCTCCTCCTCCTCCCTCCTGGAACTTTACAACAGTCATTAGCAGCTCATATCCACCCAGGGTGGAGGCGATGGGCCCGGCCTGTGTTTTTCAGCTGTGAAAGGGAGCCAACAGCCCCCCATTTTCATGCTTTTTAAGGCTCATTGAGATGGAGAATGAGAGTCGTGCGATGCTTTATGATGCTGGTGGGTAAACCTCAGCAGGTGAGCCGGAGTCACAGTAATACAATGTCTTTAATGCATGCTGGGCCTGTCGAAACTACAGAGTGGCCCTCGTTAGATCAACAAAGAGGAAATACAAACAAACACGGCCAAAGGATGTGATGCCTATCAGAGCTGGCCAGGTACAAAGCATGCAGATGTGCACCCACAAACACAGATACTTCCACAATGCACTCATTCATTTAAAAAAACTTGACAGATAGGAAATTTGCAATGTCATTGCTTGTCAAACAAGTGGATGATATGAAGGCCTGAATAAGAATCAGGGATTAATAATGATAAAGGAGTAATGACAAAAAGTATTATTGACACCCTCCATATGTTTTAATTTATTGTGCTACTTAAGTAGGATAAACCAATAATCGTGTGAATTAGGAATCTTCCCTAAGAACATTCTACCTTTGTTCAGAAGATTAAATAAACTTTTTTTTTTTTTTTTACAGAAACAAGACATCAGGTAATGTTTCTTTAAGGTTTTTATTTTCAGATCACTTCACAATTTAAAGACAGACATAAATTGCACACTTATGTTTTACTCTTTCTTATTTTTTTTTTTACAAAAATAATATTTAAACTTGAAGATGGGAGGAAATACAAAATAAATAGACAATTCAACAACAAAACAATCAAACAGCATGGCGTAGCACACTTGAGTTTAAGTCAGCATAACCGGAGTCTAAATCCTTCAAGTCTGAACAGAAGGCAGCGACAGGCGGCTCCTTAAACTTCTTTTCATCTTTCAGTTTTTCTATTGTTGTCGCAGGCCTCTGGCCCTCAGCCTGGTGTGGGCATGCATTCTCATAGCTGTGAGCACTGGATCAGCAGTCTGGCAGGATGGCAGCAGCAGCAGCAGAAGCATGAGTAAAGTCACTCTCAGTCATTGAAGATCCCTTCACCAGCAGGAGTAAGAGAACAGTGGGTACTGGCTCCACTCAGCCACGTTGCCATGGTGATAACCATGGTGCACAGCTTGCGTGGTGTAGTCAGCGGTCAGGTGGTGAGGAGGGGGATACTGAGCAGAACCGGGGCCGCTCCACTGACCGAGGGGCTGCTCGGCACTGTATGGACTATAGATGTGATGGCTGATCACCCCCGGCTTGCCGGCCTGAGCCATGGTCATGTTGAGGACGCCTGTGTAGTCCTGGTGGGCAGGGAGGTGCTGGGGTCCACAAGGGGAAGGGCCAACCTCATGCGTACGGGGCTTTGAGGAGTCGTGATCAGGGACGGTGGCGATGTCAGGGACTCTGGACTCAAAGCTGCTGCGTCCTGATCCACTGTTGCTGCTGCCGACACTGGAGGAGGGAGAGGGGGACTTTCCATACTCATGGAACCTGAAGGTTAAAAGGAAGGTGGTCAGTGTTTTGTTTATCATGATAACATCTTGCTCTTGTTTGTTGCCTAACTTTACCAATATTCACCTGTACGGCTGGTAGGAAGCTGGAGCGGGAACAAGCTGCTCTGTGTTGTACATGTCCCTGGGGTCTGCAGCAGCGGGAGATTCAGTCCTCACACTGTGCTCCCTCTCAGCAGTCCACGGAGAATAACGCTCTTCTTTTACGCTATCATCCTCCTTCCTTTTGGGCAGGTCTCCTTCCTCTGCGTCGTAACCCTCATACGATGAGCGACAGAAATCTGAGAGGACGAAATTTATCACATCAGTTTGGGATGACAGGACAACAAAGTACAAACATCAACAGGAGATAGAGTCCTGAGGGTTTACCTGGTGGACTGTCCTCCTCTGAGTCTCTGTTCAAAATGTCTGACATCTTGGCTCGTTTCTCAAGGCAGGCTGGGTTCTTGTTTGAACGCCTGTAGAGGAACATGAGGATCATTAAAACACTGCATTAACTTCCAATTCATTGCAAAGGAGATCTGTTGTACAGCCCCTCCAGCTGTGCAGCCGTTAACATCAGTACCTGCATTGAGTAGCATGACACCTACCTTTTCTTATTCGTGCCTTCGTCCCGGAAACCTTTAGCGAACGGGTTATGATCGATCTTCAGCTTTGTGATCTGGGAGTGGGGAAATCAAATCAGTTAAAATCTCAATAATGTGTGTTCTGCCAGCAGTTTTCATCGGTTTGCAGTGACAGAAAACTGACCTTAGTGTTCTGATACGCTGTGACCGCTGTGAAGGACGTCTCAGGGAAGGTGAAGGTCTGGAAAACGCTCCAGCGAACACTGAACAGGTCGTCTGCCTGGACGATGTGGAAGCGTGGGTGGTAGCGATGCATTGAGTGCAAAATGATCTACAGATAGGAAGAGGCTGATTAATTCAGAGCACTGTTTTGTAACCGCTTTGAGCTTTATTCTTTTACAAGTGTCCACTTTGCCACCTCCAAAGCATCCAGTCTGTAAGAGTCCACCAAGGACTTCAATTATCCAAGCAGTACAGATATCATTTGGAGATTTAAAGTTGTTGTTAAACACCCTATTTCGAGTGCTCTCACTTACATGGCCGTGCTGATCGAGCGTATTGTTGGTGAGCTTGAGCTTGAGGAAGGAGACGGATTGCTTCATCCAGTGGCTCCCCGGGGCTGGAGAGTCGGGGTGGAGGTAGGTCCTGCAGGGAGGCTGGGGCTCCGCTTTCCCCGCCACCTCCCATTTCTCTTTATTCCACTGTAGGAAGGAGACAGATAGTCAGTCAGTCTGTCACAGAGAAAGGTGATATACAGAAGGAGCTTCATCTTCTTTCCTTCTCACAGTGTGAGGGGAGAGTGGAGAGCGACTGCTTGCCCAGTACCACCCACGGAGATAGGGGGTAGTACAGTGGGCTCCCAGCAGGGGATAGAAAAACAGGAAGAGATAGCACCCTTTGATGTACAATGTCAGGGGAGGGGGGGTGATAAACAGGGGATGTCTTGTCTGGGGATGCTGGTAACCACTGAGGGTTATCTACAGCCAGAGCTATGCCAGTGGTAATTCAAGGCTACTTTTTAATGTCAGAAAATGAAATTATATTTTTCTGGCGAGTGTTACAATGAGGGAAAAACATTCTTACCTTATACCTGAAGCCGTCCTCAGGGACCATGTCAACCAGTAGGATGTACTTGGCACATGGAATAAGGCCGGATAGATTAATCTTACAGTGTGGAAACATCCTCCTGGAAAAAACAAAAGGGGGACACGTGAGAAAGGCCAACAAATGTGACAACCGAGGGCAGTACCTTCCAAAATGTTTTGCATTTAAATGTAACTTCTCTGTCGCCTTACCTGCCGGGTTTTGTGATAATCATCTCCGTTCCGATTTCATGGAAGGTCCTCCAGAGTTCAGGGTCCTCCAGAGTCATCCTGATGTTGCCTTGGAGATAGGCGTCAGGGCCAGCGGCCATGGAGGAGGGAGGAGGGCCGCTGAAGTTGGGCTTCAAGTCTAGAATTAAATAAATCATCATAACTACATTCTTCTTTCAGAGTAATATAATTCAGAATCAAGACAGGTATGCTGGAGTAAAGACAAAACAGCCAACTGGTTGGGAAATTGGAGTCATTGATAGAAAAGCTCAGTGTGAATCCAATGAAACACTCACCTCTGATGGACTGCATTGTTCAGGTCTAGTTGTGTCACAGGAAAAGCTCGATAAAGGTTCATGCACTGAGGGCCGATAAACAATCCAAGTATCTGTGATATCCAGGTGCTCTGCCTTCTTGATCCCCTGCCTCATGTGTGGGAAAAAAAGATATCCAGCAGCTCAGGGAGTCAGGGGGTTAGTCAGTCTTGTTGCAGCAGGTAATTCAGAGATCAGGAGTCCTGCTGGAAGGGGTGACCATGACTTTTTAAGGGGAGCCCTGGTGTGGGTGGGGTCAGGAGAGCCATTCCCTGGCTTTGAAGTGGCACAATGATGAGTCTGAGCCCCGCTGTGATTGGAGGGTGCTGGAAATCAAAGAGACTTAACAGAGCCTTGATACCGTCCCCACAGGAAGGGGGACGGAGGAAATGCATCTTTATTAACTGCTAAGAGACTTTAAAACAAATATGGACGCACGTCCCTGCTGCAGAGTGAAGCTCGCAGCGGCACCAGAATCTGTGTAAATATCATTCACACAGACATAACCACACGCTAAAATGGCATTTAGTGTGTTTGTGCAATGTGGTAAACACCCAGTGTAAGATATTTACCAAAACAGAAATACAATGCAGAGTATGTTTAATAGGGAGAAGTTTTGTGCGTGCACTGGAGAAGCAGTTATTCTTATTAAAAAAAGCAGCATTTTCAAGAGCTTTCTTAAAGTACATAAATTATTCTAACACGTATTATTGCATATGCTCTTCATATTTACTGAAATTAGATAAAAAATAAAAGACAATTTATATTTTTTGACACCAAATACACAATTGCCTTTACACTTTTCTACATTCTCAGCTTTCTCCATAATAGAAATTACACAGTGGGTGTAAACCCATAATGGTGTAATGATACCATGCACTGTTTCTGCAGGTAACTTTTACCTGAGGGCATCCTCTGAGGCCTCTGCATGTAGTGGTGGATGTGTTGAGGGGGGGGGGGTTGTGTATTGGGGTGTCTAGACAGGCCCATGTTCTGATAGATAATCTCATTAGGCTAGTTTCCCTTGAAGGAGCTAGTTTCTGCATGTGGAGAAAGCCTTGTGTATAGGCAGGCAATTAACAGCCAGTTAGCACCACAAGCCCAAGTCAGTCTTGAATGGGACAGGAGGGGTCTGACAATAAAGACCTGCCACAACAACCCCAACGTCCTCCCACCATCCACATCCAGGGCAAAATCCACGGGTGTCATTCATAGGGCCTGTCTCCGCCTGTATCGTGCCGCGTTACCGCAGGCAAAACAAATGCTAAACGCTGCAGGCGTTAGCATAGAGGAACAAAATTAGACCACAGTCCCCCTCTTGTTTCCACTGACATGAACATTTGAATTGAGGTGGCTTTTCACATCTCATTCAACCTCTTTTCTAGCATCAACGCACCACTTCCACTTCTCATTGTATTCTCATGTCTGCATGCTGCATACAATACCTTCTGTGAGCTCTCTGACACTCACACACAAAGGTGTGTGACGGTATGGATACGTTCAGCACTAAAACCATATGCAATATATGATGTAGAATTTTAAAATCAATACATGCAGTGTAGAAATAGTCTGAGAGTTTTAAAGGTGGCACAGCACTCTGTAAAATCAGCAGTTAAGTGAGCACAAAGAGATGTTCACTGCTGGAAAGTCTTCGCTGTGAAAATATTGACCAGCCTCTTTAAGGCTCCTGTGTGCGGTCGATGCAGAATAAAAAGGATAATAACGCTCGGCTTGTAATGATGCACTTAAAGATGCAGAGATCTCTGTACGGTCATTTGCTCATTTTAAATGTCCTGATGCAGCACCCCCCTCCTCTCTGTGGAGCTTAGTGACACAACATTGGCCTTGAGGAAGTGCGATGTGTTTTTATCCTCCTTATGTGAAACCAACTGTTGCAGAGGAGTTATTAATCACAGGTTCGGTGTTGCTCTCCTCGCGTAGCACTTTAGCCAGCTCCTCAGGGCCCTGCATGGGAACAGGGGTCACGCAGCTCTACAAGCGTTGAGGGGGAAGACGCTGCGAGAAATAAAGAGATTACAGTGAATATAGAGAGATTTTGATGATTAACTACTCTCCGGGTCACTTCAGCTTCCAGCAGTGGAGTGTGTCGGTGTCTGGGCTGAGGTGTACATTTCAGCAGCGGCAGTGTCAATCTCATTACACGCTGGGTTTGGAGGTGACAGGTGTGACTGGTAAAGGGCCTTGCTGTATGGCCTCAGGACAGAGGTGGGACAGCGAGGCATGACAGGGAGCTCTGGCTTATGTAACAGCCAGCCTGGGGTCGACTTGGACTGGATGACACAGCAGGGGATCATCTGGAGGAGACTTGTAAGGGCTGCTAACCAAAAACATTGTGGATTTTGTAAAAGGCCTGAAATACGCCACATGAATTTAGCTACCTAATAATATTTTAGAGTGAATAACAATGAGAGATGACAGAAATCCTTTGGGACTGTTCATCTTCAGCTGATTCCTCCTGTTTAAACTGAACCCCCATATCTCATGCCTGATTCCACTGTGGCTGTCCCTCCTGCGTCTACTCCTAGATCACCTTTAGCAGTAATGTTCCACCTCCCAGGTGTCAGTCTTTGGCCATTTGCTTTAACTGCACAGATCCTCCTTGTGCTCCACAGTTAACAGCTGCCAATATACAGCCAGGGCCCGGGGATCAGACGGCTCTCTAGCAGCCCAATAAAGAGCCCCCGGAGTGGACTGACGAGAAATCTCACACCTTTCGCTCACATTAGCCATGCAGCATGCCCTTTTGATGCTTAATTGGCCACTTTGAGGGGTTTGCTGAGATAGCAGCCCCATGGCTGGAGACAACATGATGTCACAGGAGACTGAACAATCTCACATGGCAGCAGGAGGAATGCCTTTACCTGACACAGGTCGATTGGGATTTTACTTTAACTGCTGGAAGATGCTGTGTTGTGATTAGAGAGGATTCAGAATGTCACAGCAGAGAAGTTTGATCTAAAGGTCCGCACTCAAATAACACTCACACATACACTGTAGCAAAAAAACAAAACAGAACTAATAATTCTGATTTTGTTTTAGGTTAAGGTCAATTTCCTTCATAGTTTGCAGAGATTATAATATATGAAGGAAAAAATACACTTAATGTCAATAAATTAATAGATAAATGTGTAAATAAATATGGAAAAAATGTATAAATGAATACAGGAAGAAATAAAAGCTTAAATACATACAGACATTAATCTATGCATTAATAAATGTTGAAATAAAAATGGAAATGAATAGATAAATGCATACATAAATAACTAAATACATTTTCACCATCAAACAGGACACAAATAAATATTGTACATTTATTTCTAAATTTTTGCCCAACTATATTTATTTATTTCTGTGTCTGTATGTCAATGAGGAGGTCCCAGCTGCTGCATATATTTCCTAATTTAAGTATTAGATTATTTATTTCCATATTAATTTTAGCATGTATTATTCTTTGATTTATTTGTTTATTCCTGTATTTATCTATACATTTATTTATTTATTGATACTTCCTCCATAATAAAAAACAAGCTGCTTAAAGTGAAAAAAAAAAAATCAGCTACAATATCCTCTCTAGCGTCTCTGACCAGCGTGATCAAGGTCTGCATCCACTGACAAGAGGCCGGGGGAGCTCACATTTGGTCGACCACATAAGAAAACAAACCTCAAATCTAGCTTGCCTGGCAAAGGGGGCAAATGACAACTTCACAGCACTTCATAAGAAACTCCTGGAAGTTGCTAATGAAGACTAATGACTTCCCTCGTGTCGGAGACTTCACACCAGAGTGTACAAGCCCTTTGACCACAAAGTCAATGTGGTCAGCGGGGTGGTCTGCTGGCTACAGGAGTCAGAGAGCCCTCAGCTCCACTGGAGAACGATGCTTTTTTCATTTTCATATCACATTTAAAAATGATTTAAGAGCAAGATTACAAAAGTGTCTATCCTTTATAATTTTAATTATCATATATTTTTTCTGTTAAAGTTTCTTTTGGGGAGTTTTTCCTTGTCTGAATCGAGGGTCTAAGGATGGAGAATATTGTATGCTGTACAAATCAAAAGACTTTGGGGCAACTTTGTGATTTAAAATTTAATTAACTGTCCTGCAATAAATCATCACGTAGTTTTAGAATTGTATTACATAAGCCTGTGGGTTTTATAATTGGCAGTTTCAAAAATTCAAAATTAATAGTTTTTATGTGTTTTACTATCAGCCATCAGGAAATCAGGATCAAACACTGAGTGAGTTATTGGTGTAATTTAAATAATTTGTTTTTAGTCTTACAGGCCACATACATACCATAACAAAGTAACCATGACTCTCTAGGAGTTAGCTGTCACTGCCACTGTTACAATGTTGTGTGCCCATGTGTGGCCCTGACTGGTGACAGAAATAACTGCTGTGTGTTTTAGTGAGTAAGCATCACCTTCTTTTTCACAGATTACGTTAACATCTTCTGACTGCTGTTAGTCCTGGAAGCACACAGAAGTCACAGCTCTTCTTAGAAGATAAAACAAACAAAATGGACGCTGTAGCACTTTTAAAATTCTGATTTTCATACATCTTTACTGGATACTTTATACTATTCTGTAGTGTGTGAATTGTCCCAGTCTGTTTATGTATTTGTATGATGCCCCCTCAGCCATGTCCCCCTTAATAACACTTTTGGTTAAAATAAAGGAAATAACAATAAGTAAATGTAGAATGCATCTCTCTCAATATCAGAGTATTGTCACACCAAAGCAGGGAGTCAGCAACCTTCACTACATTTTTGACCAAAAATAGTAAAAAATAAAAAATCTGTCAGGGACAACAAAACATGTTTGAGCCTTCTGATTAATAACAGGTTTAAATGAGCATTCATCAATATGTTTTACCACAAGGTGGCTACTTTGCAGTGGCTTCTTTATGATTTTTGGTACTTTAACTGTGCAGCATTGGTGGTGACAGTAAACAAATCTGTCCTGACACTATTAAATTCTCTATTTTCCTAAAAGACTTTTACAGTTTTTGAATTGGGAATCCGTAGGTAGCTTAGCTAGGAGACTAAAGACTAGCCAACAACATTGAGAGTTCGCAAAATCTAACGGAAAAGGAAAAAATAAAAAAAATAAAAAAATGTAAAAAATGTTGAATGTTAAAAATCGTGAGGTTTAAGCAAAATTGCATGTGTTTCGGAAGAACTGGGCATACGACTGGATAAATGAGACTTGGACCCCAATGAGTTCAATTCATCAGGAGTCCTAGCCTTATTTGGATTCTTCGTTCACTGTGGAATCATGTAAGAACAGCCAAGTTTGGCTAACAACTTCAGTGTAACATGGGGTGAGTAACTGAAATGCACATCATTTGGGGGGGTGGAGTATTCCTTTAAAAAGTGAACTAATTAACTTGTCTTATATCTTCCTGGTTCATAGGCTGAGAATTAATAAATCTAAGTCAGCTTGTGTGGATGAAGCTCTCATTTCTTACTCTACTTTTTTGAGTCGTATACGCTTTGACAAAGGTAGTGAAACTGGTACTAACACTTTGTTTCAGCCATGTCAGGTAAATCATTAGTTGACCGTATATTAGGTTTTTAATGTGTTCATAATTCTTTATAACAATATGTGGCTTATGCATTCTGCCGAACTCTCATAAAACATTACCCATGTAACAACTTTATGTGTAAGCATCTTATGAGTGTTTGATTCGCACCCGGTCATATTTGTCTGATACACGTTATAAAGACTACAAACCTGTACTTCAGTTAGGAATCTGATGCTTGAGAACATGAAACAAAGTATCAGCAATGCTCATAGCATGTGAAAAAAATGAATGGAAGATGCTGCTGTTACTGTAATCATTTGAGAAAGTGATGTTGAGCGACAAGAATGGGAAAAATTAAAGCTGCAAGCAGCGATGAACGGGCCCTCGCACCTTCACGCAATTCGAGGGCGCTGGCAGGACGCTGGCTGACACCGCCGTTCATTCCTGTCGAAGGCAGACCCCTCATGCAGGAGTTACACGTCATATCCCTCAAGTCATATGAAGACATGTCATTTTGCCAGTAGGTGGCGCCGTACTAATAACCAAGTATTGGCGTATAGATGTGTTCAGGGCAGGACTGTCATCAAACCTGTGAAGTTTGAGGAAGATTGGAACATGTATGGTGAAGGTGAGAAGCAGTTGCAAGCAAATTCAAAATGGCGGACGTCCTGTTGGGTTTGGCACATGGCTCCAAGAGGCTTTTTTGTACGCCTTTCAGTGATACAAGTGACTCCCAAGTTTCCTACATGTAGGTGAAAGCAGCTTCGGGGGCTGCTTTGTTGAATATTTGTAGGGGGCGCTGTTGAGCCATGTTTGCACATCAAAGCACAAAATTGACATCAGACAACACAAATCGGGTCCTATCATATGTGTGTCAAGTTTCATGACATTACAAGCATCCCTTACCCCTCAAAAACAATTTCGTGTTTTATGGCGAATAAGGCGTTGCCACAGTGACAGCTGAGGAAAACTCAAAAGCTTCTGGTGTGATCATCATCAAGGTCTTGGGACTATGTCTCACCAAACTGAGGTGGTTGATATTAACCTGGTAGAAGAGAGACATGAAAGAATGAAACCAGTAACTTTCTGCAACCAGTAGGCGGCGCAATGACGGTGATGAAAAATTCTGCTGTCAATGTTTTCAGCGCTGGACTGTTATCATCTGTATGAAGTTTTGGAAAGATATGTCCACCTAGAGTCAAGTTACACAACTTTTGTTATCATGGTGAAACATCAAAGTTTGCTGCCACCTCACGGCCAAACCCTTTAACGATCTACTAATCTTTTGATAGCTTTTGATCACAACGTAGTCTAGATGGCACACAGTGATTTTGAAGTTGTTCTGATTAATCCTATAGGAGGAGTTGGTTAAAATACAACACGTGCAAAAAGCCAAAAACGGCCGCAAAATTCAAAATGGCCGGCTGACCAGCTGGGTTATCAGCAGGTTGTATATAACATGTGGTACAGTGATTAAATTATAATCACAGATTCAACAGGTTGATTTCCTGCTGCAGCCAGGTGTACCGGAGCAAACAAATACGGACTCTGTATCTGCGTGAAAATATCAGCTTAGATTTAAAAAATGGAAGTGCACTGTTGAAAGAGAGGGTTTTTTTTTTTAATGTGACGTTTGAGTGTCTGTCTGCTGAAGATTACGTGTGAGTGACAGACGAGTCGCTGCAGCAGAATGAAGCCGTTTTCCCCCCTCAGTGTCACAGAGGAAAACACAACACTGTATATTTTAATGCACCGGACTGCAGTTCATTCAGAGTTAAACTGAAGGGAATTTGACTTGACTTTGGTGTGTTGCAGGTTGTTTTATTGGTTTAAGGATGACAGTCAGCGCAGAGGAGAGGAGTGTATTTAAAATAGATATTTGTTTTTGCTGTTGTAATTTATATATGGCTGTGATTTTAAGTTGTAAATGTTTTTTTTTTTTTTTAAGAAAACACAAAAATAAAAGACAGAAGAGCCCGAAATGTCTTGTTCTGTGGTGCTTTGTAACAGATTGAAATCTCACTTTAATGATTGGCTCATTTATTATTTTATATGACCATTTTAATTAGCACATTATTTTATATATAATACACTTTGCAGCCAAGTATATTCCACACAGTGTGCTGCCGGTGCTTAGCAACGGTTGCTAGGCTGTTGTCCCTCTTGGGATTCCAAAGACATGACATCATAGAGCAATAACCCATCATGGGTTATTGCTCTATGATGTCATGTCTTTGCAATTTCTTTGCCTTTGTGACATCACAATACACGTGTCCAAAAGTTTATAAGTATCAGCTGAAGCTGAAGCGGATCATACACGACTTGGCTCTTAATTGTTTAGGACGCATTTCTGGAGGTGAAACTCACAGACCGCACCGCGACTCTTAAATCAAGACGTCATGGAAACAACACAGAGAGAGGAGACATCCCAGCCAGGAATGATCGAGGCCTCCCCATCCCGAGCAGAGACACCCCAGCCAGGAGCGATCGAGGCCCCCTCATCCCGAGCAGAGACACCCCAGCCAGGAGCGATCGAGGCCCCCCCATCCCGAGCAGAGACATCGCAGTTAGGACTGATCGAGGTCCATCTGTTTATAAACCGTTTATTCCAGCGGCTGTCAGCAGAGCAGCTCCAATTGCTGAGGGAAGGCAGACCAGATAATGCCACCAAAGTTATGCTAGCGGAGATGCACACGGATGTGGTGATTCACTTGTCCACATCTGAAACTGTGCCGAGAAATCAAACGGTAACCAAGGAGAGCGTTGAGTCCGCCATGGGCAGTGTAGTCCCTGAGGCTTTTGCTCAGGCTCTGGGCGTAGACGCTGAGGATCTTGGTGACAGTTCACAGAGCCTCACCAGCCTGATAGCTGAGGAGGTCTCTGAAATCATCAACTCCTCCTCCTGCGCAAGTGGGAACGTAAGGGATCAGTTTCGAAGGACTCCCTCCCACAGACTAAATGGCATGATCAAACACACCTGTGCCATGATAAAATCAGTCATGGTCAAGATGAGATCATTTTTTCAACCATCTCCAGTATCAAGCTGTGGAGACCTGGAACTTTTTGACATTGAGGACGATGATGAGAGCTACTCACCACCTGCACAGACAGGGAGCCCTGAGACGGACTCAAGGCACTCAGAGGACAGCTCTACAGCCCAGGAAGCAGTTTCAAAGGAGCTGAGTGACATTATGGACGTTTTGCTTGATGATGCCACCGATGCTGAACGTGACGTTCTGGTAGGTGATTCCAAGCGGGAGAGTGACAGTGTCATTAGCGACATCAGTGAGTTCACTGGTCCAGCAGTCGGGGCAAATAAAAGCCCAGAACCCAAGAAGGAGCCCAAACAGGAATTTTACAGGTCTGGCAAAATATTGTCACTGTTGGCAGGTCAGTATGCCAAAAACTCTATCATTCAGGCCGCAAGGAAGCTGAGGGCAAAATTCTCCTGCTGCAGAGATAGAAGCAGTGAATCCCTGCAATCCTTTGCCGGCAGTGTGACCAAACTGCTTCAACCAGAGGAGGGTGAGAAACTGTCAGCAGGAAATACCTCAAAAAGATTGGAGTGTATTGCTGATGGCAAAGACCTGGTTTTCACTCAGGCACTGAAAGACCTCCTTCGTGATTACGCCACCGAGGGGAGGACTCCAGAGATGGGACCTTTTAAAAATACAATGACTGACATCACTCACGCCACAAACCGCACAGTGTGGCGTTTTCTGGTTCTGTTGAGGTGGTGGTTGACCTATCAGGCTGGCATCCATTGTGACAATGTGATGAAGGCTTTAAGGGTCACTAAGCCAGCCACACCAGCACCTGCAGTCACAGTACCTGAGACAGGTGCTGAACCTGCAGTCACAGGACCTGAGACAGGTGCTGAACCTGCAGTCACAGGACCTGAGACAGGTGCTGAACCTGTGCTGAATTTAACAGCAGGCCAGGATTTAAAGACAGAGAAAAACAAATGCTCTGTCCGTATTCTTGTTCACAAGCTGGTCACACGGATCTTAAAGAAATCAAAGGTCGCAACAACATTTGTCGACACCCATATCATCATCGACCGCCTGTTCGAAAGGATATGGGCCCAGGTCCAGGGAACTGATTTTAATATCAGCCCGGAAACTTTTAAAAGCCTGGACAAGGTCGTTTTCAAGGACCTCTGTAAATCCTTGGGCTGTGCAGAGCTGGTTCTAGTTGCACTGTGTCGAGAAGACCAAGACTTGGATCTTATAGCCTGCACTTTTGCAAGTCATATTATGACGCCACCGAAGAAGGGTAACGCCATCTGCAGGTTCTTTTCCAGACTGGGCAACGTCCTCTCAAGGCGCAGCAGAAGAGTCAGTACCATGTAGGTGACATATAATAGGACTCATGTTGGAGGAAAACTGGCGTGAGGCTTTTTTCCTCCAACATGAACGCAATAGAGCTCATGTCCTGCCTCCTGTCCAGGTGACCTCCAGGTTACTTTTGGACACATGTGAGACAGGACTTGAGCTCTTAGGACCACCTTGGGAGTCAGCAGCACGACCTCATGGGTGAGGGTTGGATGTCCGGCCCTGAGCCTTTGTGAGTTTGTGTGTTGTCTACCTGGTGGTACGGGTTTTCTCCGGGTACTCCGGTTCTCCCGTTTTCTTCAAGCCATGCAGCAAAAGCTACATGGCTTTATGTTTTACAAAAAAAAACACAACAAATACATAAATAAAAAAACAAAATTGATCTTATCTCTCCTGTCATTATCTGTCATAGCTGTAAATATTCAAGTCAGACTGACCTGTTGGTTCAGTTTCACTCAGGTTAAAGGTTTTGTGAAGAAAATACAGAGAAAAGACTGTTGTCTTTCTTTTTCATGTGAAAAGCAGTTTTTTTAGCATGAAAGTTTGCTTTTGGTATTTTAACTGTGTTTTTCTGATAATACCCTTTGTAGCAAGGTTCTGTTTCACAAGAAAAAAAAATAGATTATATGAAATGATTTCAAAATATGACATCAATTAATTTCTCCTATAATGTCTGTCTGACTGCTGAGCGGATGTTGTCATGTGTTTCATCACTGAGTAAGTCATCTGTTCTTCACACACCATCTTTGTTTGGACCAAAAGGAACTTTCTGGCATCGACAGCACGCGACAGCCACTGTCGGTCTGAACCTGAACGCTCCATGAAGTGAACCAGAACATAACAGGAAGTTCAACGGTTTGGCCTTCAAATTAAAAGCGTAGAAATTGTCATTCAAAATGTGACCGCTTTGATTGTTGAGCTCAAGATCAGCACCATGTTTTTTTCTCAAACACAGCAGTCTACAAAAGGAAGCACAGACTCAAAAATTAAAAGAAAAAAAAAAAGTAACAATCCCACAAGACCAGGCCATAATAAAAGCAATGGCACCATATATTAATAAAATTCAGCTTTACATGTCTGCACACATGTGCATGTGCACATATGAAACATATCTAACCATCAACAGACTGTGAAATATTTCCCATGTAGCTCCTTTTTCTGATGCTGTATACAGAGAAATGTCTTTCAGCCACATAGACACATAATGACTGCAAGGCTGTGTGTCTTGGAAATATAAATGATTATGTCATAGATTATGGTAGATATGTGGCCAAGAATTAAACTACTTCCTGTTTGAGGGCGGGACTAATATGAGAGAAGCCCTGGTGTAGCCAATAGACATTAGACTGTATCCAATCCACAGTGTGATGCTTGATGAGCAGCTGTCAATCAAAGACAGTGGTCGTCATAGCAACACAGAACAGAGGAGAGACACACAGGTGCAGCTGAAAGTAGGTCAGTGACACAGCATTTTCTTCAGTCTGTGGCCAAAAAGCGACACGTCGAACAAAAGGCTCTGGTGACCACACCGTTTCAGCTACAAATGAAAGAAAGATATGGTGACGACCGGAAGAATGTGGGGATCGTTGTGATGTCCTTATTTTCCACGTAAATGCAGAAATATGGAAATGCTCGTGAGTTAAACATGAAGGAAGTTGAGCTTTTCTCCTGAGATCAGCAGACAAAAATGTATGGGGGCGGATGGGACACATGGAGGGTGCTCATTGTCTTTGGAGGCGCACAGTTCAAATTCTGTTCACGTCAGTGTGAAAAGGAGACACTTTTATGAATCAGGACAAAAATCTCTGCTACTTTTGAGACAATGGTGTATCTAGCTTTAAGTATGTGCCCGTAGGAGCAGTTTCAAAAAGTTTTTTGGACAGTTTTCACAGCAGCTCCTCACTCTAGCGGCAAACATTCTGTCTCATAGACACCCATTATAAACTCCACATTTCGCCTGATTTGCTCATGGTACTTTTGGAGGCACTGATCAAAAACTGTAAAAGATACAAAAAAGATGGGGACATGTGTGAATTGATGAGAACTGCGGCAACATTTTACAGTTTTAATGGAGTCTGTAGCTGAAACAATGCCAAAGTTGTTAAGGGTTGTTTAACACCGAGTGTTGGTGATTTTCTCCCCCGATCCCATTCATTTCCTATGGGAGAAATTTTGAAGATTTTCAGGATGTGTGTGCGTCGGACATTTTGAGAGCCTATAAAATGAAAACGGGGCCAGTAATGAAAATACAGTTACGAATAACGCTTTTTTCAGAAGGGTGTGAACTGTCACCTGTGCAACATTCAGGTCGTTACGATAAACGGCCTCAGAGGAGATAGTTTTCAAAAAAGACACATTTTGAGGCGAAATCTTATTTTGAAAGGGCAAATAACTCACTTCCTGTTGGTTTTTTACGGCTTTGGGCGCCATGCGTCATTTTTAGGTCTTGATGAGACAAACCAGCCAGTTTTTGTTTGATCTTTCTACAACATTCCTACGCACCGTAGCGTGCATTTTTGTGCATTTTTGTGTGCCTAGGTGGCGCTAGAGAACCCATTTTGGCATTTTTGGGGTTAATTTTTTCATTTAATATAATTTTTCACCAGTCCTGACATGCGTGACAATTTTGGTGAGTTTTTGAGCATGTTTAGGGGGTCAAATTTGGGTTTGAAGTGGCGGCGGGAGAAAGAAATCTGAACAGCAAAAACAGTAGTGTGTGATGACTCAGCACCTCCTCACACAGAATTCAATGGGCAAGTGGGTCGTTGCCGTTGGCGAGGACTTTTCTCGCAGGGGGGCGCTGTAGAACCCTCTGGCCGGCTCATTTCCCTATTGTGAACTTCCAATTTCAATAGGGTCCTTGCCTCCGGCTCGGTCCCTAATGAGAGACGAGTGCAGCGCTCTTTCAAATCATGCCTGTTTGGAACGGGCCGATTGTACATGAAATATAGGCCACACCATGTAAATTTCAGGGCGGGACTAATATGAGAGAAGCCCTGGTGCAGCCAATAGACATTAGACTGTATCCAATCCACAGTGTGATGCTTGATGAGCAGCTGTCAATCAAAGACAGTGGTCGTCATAGCAACACAGAACAGAGGAGAGACACACAGGTGCAGCTGAAATTAGGTCAGTGACACAGCATTTTCTTCAGTCTGTGGCCAAAAACCCACACGTCGAACAAAAGGCTCTGGTGACCACACCGTTTCAGCTACGAATGAAAGAAAGATATAGTGACGACCGGAAGAACGTGGGGATCGTTTTGATGTCCTTATTTTCCAGGTAGACGCAGAAATATGGATATTTTAGCGAGTTAAACATGAAGGCAGTTAAGCTTTTCTCCTGAGATCAGCAGTCAGAAAATGCATTGGAGCGGATGGGAGAGAAGGAGGGTTCTCATTGTCTTTGGAGGCACACAGTTCAAATTCTGTTGCCGTCAGTGTGAAAAGGAGACACTTTTATGAATCAGGGCAAAAATC
Source organism: Cephalopholis sonnerati (assembly GCA_019142605.1). Classification (NCBI taxonomy): domain Eukaryota; kingdom Metazoa; phylum Chordata; class Actinopteri; order Perciformes; family Serranidae; genus Cephalopholis; species Cephalopholis sonnerati. The sequence continues at coordinate 12,685,103 of JAGQAX010000007.1, read as the reverse complement.
TCTACTACTTTTGAGAAAATGGTGTGTCTAGCTTAAAGTATGTGCCCGTAGGAGCAGTTTCAAAAAGTTTTTTGGACAGTTTTCAGAGCAGCTCCGCACTCTAGCGGCAAACATTCCGTCTCATAGACACCCATTATAAACTCCACATTTCGCCTGATTTACTCATGGTACTTTTGGAGGCACTGAGCAAAAACCGTATCAGCTACAAAAAAAATGAGAACATGTGTGAATAGACGAGAACTGCGGCAACATTTTACAGTTTTAATGGAGTCTGTAGCTGAAACCATGCCAATGTTATTAAGGGTTGTTTAACAGCGAGTGTTGGTGACTTTCTTCTCTTCTCCCATTCATTTCCTATGGGAGAAATTTCGAGGATTTTCAAAATGTCTGTGCGTCGGGCGCTTTGAGAGCGTATAAAATGAAAACCGGGCCAGTAATGAAAAAGTTACGCAGAACTTTTTTTCATAAGGGTGTGAACTGTCACCTGAGCAACATTCAGGTGGGTACGATAAACGGCCTCGGAGGAGATATTTTTTTAAAAAGGCTCATTTTCAGGCAAAATTTTACTGTGAAAGGGCAAATAACTCACTTCCTGTTTGATTTAGGTCATGGGTATCAGCGCGTGATTTGTAGGTCTTGATGAGACGAACAAGCCGGTTTTTGTTTGATCTTTCTACGACATTCCTACGGACCGTAACGGGCGATTTTGGTGTGCCCAGATGCCTAGGTGGCGCTAGAGAGCCCATTTTGGCATTTTGGGGGTTAATTTTTTCATTTTATCAAATTTTTCGCCAGGCCAGATATGCGTGCCAATTTTGGTGAGTTTTTGAGCATGTTTAGGGGGTCAAATTTGGGTTTGAAGTCACGGCGGAAGAAAGAAGAAGAAGAAGAAGAATAAACACAGCAATAACAATAGTGGCCTCGCCGAAGGCATCCCTGCGCTCCAAATGCAATGAGGATTTAGGTCGTCGCCTTTGGCGACGACTTTTCTCGACGTGGAGCGCTATAGGACCCTCTGACCGGCTCTTTTCCTGATTTTGTGCGCTGCAATTTCACTAGGGTCCTTGCCCTACGGGCTCGGTCCCTAATAAATATAGCAGCAATCAGGTGTTGTCACGTAACTGTGTGTAAGTGTTAAAACATGTTGCAGGATGCTTGTACTTTTACTTGTTTTGACTGAAAATGTTGACTTCGCGCATCACTAGGCATTATGTGTCCACAGGTCTTATGATAAACAACAGCTACAGCAGTCAGTTACCAAACTGGCCCCTGAGGCCCCTTACTGTTCTTCTCAGAAAACCCAAGAGGTCAGAGCTCTCTGCGGGGAGAGCATACAGGGTACAAACAAAACCACCGTCTTACCTATGATGATAACATGTTATGCAGATCTGGATGGCATTCGAAGTAGCACACAGAACAAATATGTGTTTCTCAAATATATTTTTGGTTTGACATCTATAATGCATTCAGTCCAGACACAGAGAACAGTTCCCCTCCATCAGCCTGAGCCCGGGGGCGGCCGGGCCGAGTTGAAGCCCGCTCACCTCTAAAGCCGTAGTACATTCCCAGAAGAACAATAGAAAACTATCTTACAACAAAAAAAATTAACAAAAACAATGAAATAAAATACAAAACTTTTTTTAATCAAGGGTGATAGTTTACAATTATTCATTTGTGTCATTCTTTTTTTTAAATCTATTTTTAGACAGCTTTCAAGAAACATAATCAGTAAATATCTTTCTTTTTTTATAGAAAACAATCTGTAAAAAACATTCTGTTGTCTTCCTCTGAGTTAAGCTAGAATTGTGACAAATTTACCAAAATGATTTCAATGGAAAGGCATCTGTATAAGAAAGTCTTCCTTGGCATGCATTTCAATTCCACTAAAATCAGGAGCCATCACGAGACGTTTGCCGTGAGTGGCTTCCTGAGTTGACTGAAACTGAAGTGACCCTCACCTTAATGTTTACACTCTCACACATGCACACACCTCTCCGTCTTATTCTCAACCCATTAAAGCCAAACACATTGGAGAGATATTTGGATTGTGATATGTACAAAAGCTAATTCATAAGAACTGAAACCCCTCTCTGTATCATTCAGATCAGTGCTGGTGACAGGACGTCTTCCTGGTAAGAACTGTTCCTCTTAGCTACAAATGCACACAAAAAGAAAATTGATATAGGACAAAATATTACAAGAATACAAAAATAGCACAGAGTTAAGTGCTAAATGAAAAACATCCCAAACGTTAAGTGTAAACATTTCCAATCTGCTACAGGTTGTGAGGCCGTGTGAGCCTCGAGTGCAGCCGATTGTCCTTATTTCACCTTTGTGTTCATCGAAATATATCATGTATCAATGCAATGTGTCTCGCAGATGAAATTCTCATGCCAAAGTAAGTGATCAAAGTGGTGAACAGCAGGTACAAGCTGCTGAGCATCAGTCCAGACTGAGGCACCTCAGATTGGCGAGTTTTCAGACGAGGATTTAGCTGCAGCTTGGAGATACAGTTAGCGCACAACATTAAAAAAATAAAGATGCATAAACAGGGGACTGGTCGGCTTAAAGGCTAAAAGTCTTTCTTGCCAGATCCAGTGTACGACGGGGAGTGGGAGAGCTCGATAAGCTGATGTATGATATGCATAAATGGCACATTACAGACATGCTGTGAGAGTAAAGCCATCTCTGTCTGTCACATACGCCATCACTGCTGACAAGCAGAGCAACTCTGTGACGTGACAGGCGATGAGAATACTGCATTTTTTCCAGTTTGGGAGTGCTTTTTGTTTGTAATGCACATGAGGGAGCGATAGCATCAACAGAGACAGCTGCAGTGACGTGTACCATTCCTTTGTTAAGACAGAGGGCGCAGGGTTTGGCAGAGTGACGCCAAGTTGCGACAAAAGCCTTGTTCAGTTTCAGCGTGCACACAAGGCCTTCTGAGGCTCAGATGTCCATGTAATCGTCCTCCTCGTCCGACTCGCTCTCCAGAGACGACTCCTGGCTGGATGTCTCCTGCACCTCCAGCGCCGGCTGGCTCAGAGTGTCCTTTTTGACTGTGGCTGCAGACTGAGATGACAGGATGACGTTCTGAGCAGGAGGAGACAGCAGGGGTCACTGTTGAGTGTTACACGCGACTACACTTTAAACAGCTGCATGTGTGGTTATGTACATCATGAGACAAACTGCATACCTTAAGTCTTTGTTTGGTTTCCTCTGAGATGCTGCCTTTGGGGGAGAGGAGTGTGGGTGTCGGAGGTGTTACTGTGATTTCTGGAGGGAACTTGGTGACGGTGGAAGGGATGAAAAGCTTTGGCATGTTGGGTGGGACTCGGGAGCGGATTCGGCTGGGGTCTGGAAGTTTTGACTGCTCATCGCTGGCATACTGCTGCTGGTCTGAGAGAAAACATTAAAGGGCATTTATTAACATTAGAGCATTTTAAAGGTATATGAATTCACTGAAGTCTTTGTTAGTAGTGTTGTCAGGACACTGGAAATTCTAACTTCAATACAATGCCTTGAAAAATATTGATATTCTATGCCATCTTTCATACGGGGAAAAACTGACATTCAGAGCATATAAATATAGCAAAGCTATAACATGACACCAACAACTATTTTCTGTCTTGGCTCTTAGAAAACAGTTGCAATAAATAATTGAAATTATTAAAATATATTTAATTAACTGATTAATTTAATTAAAAAACTGTGAAAACAACAGTCTTGTTGAGGTAGTGTTTAAAAGCCTTAAAATGGTCACACATTTAATTAAGCGTTAGGTAATAAAGTGTTACTTTTCTTTCTTTTTTTCTTATGTGATTTTATGCATTTTCAAGTAACAAATGAGAAAAGTGTTAAAAATAACAAGAAGTCAGCACTATGAGTGAGCGAGAGGAGGCGGGGCTTTGTGGGCACTGTAGCGGTATGTGTGTCAACTCGCTGTCGCAAAGGAAAGACAGCAAGAAAGCGCAGCTGGTATCAATAGTATTGATATTGTGGAAAATAAGAATTAAATTTCTTTCAAATATTCAGAATCCATACATGTTGCTACGTTGATATTTTTGACAACACTACTTGTTAGGTACAGATTAAGTAACACAACAATTTCCCCTTGGGGATCAATAAAGTATTTCCGATGATGTTTGAACATCACTTTTCCTGCTGTGTCCTTTTTTCTGTCACACCTCTGATTTAACGGCTCTGACCTGGGCAAGGTTGTGCCGTGCTACATGTGGCGGGTTCCTCCTGGAACCAGCCTGCTGCTGACTCTTGCCCTTGGGATACAGTGGCGAGTTTCATCTGCTGACAAAGGTGCGACTCCTGCTGTCGGTACGAAAGTCCCTCTGCGGGCTCCTCCCCTCGCTCCTCTGTGAGCATAAACAACACACCAACAAAATACATGTTAAAGCTATACCATCAGCACCATCAGCACAGGGCCCTCCTGGTATTAAGGAGTTTTATAATATTTGTCATTTTTTACAGAAACACATGATCTAATTGGATCCCTCGCCAACAAAGATAACCGCAGCAGACTTTATTTAACAAACTTTCTATCATCACTAAGTACTCTGTGACAGAAGACATAACCACTAACTAAGGATCGATAGTTTCTGGGACACAGTGAGTAAAGATTACAGTATTTTAGTGTAGAAATAAAATCAAATCATGCTGTACATTTTGACAGTTTTTTGCAGACAATTAACTGACAATATTTTTCCATCGATGGGGACTGTTCCTCTTTTAAGTTCCCTTCATAGCACAGCTACCTGAAATGTGCATATGTCAACTAGCTGAAAATCCCCCCCGCAGATCAGACAGGCACAAATGAAAACAAAAATGATCTCATACTCTTTCAGGCTTCTCCACTAATGTTGCCTTGGAAACCATTACATAATACACAGCACTGCAGTGTTGCTTAATGCTAACTTGTGTGTATGTATATGTGCATGCAAATAAACTTGTATCTGAAACACTTCTCAAAGGTCTTCTCAAGGGACTTTATAAACCTGAGGAAATAAATAGATCCACACAGATTGCTAATATGCAGCTAACTGTTAGACACTTTCAGTAAACTGGATTCACTGATGTAATCAACGTAGGCAGGTAAGAAAAAGGGAATAAATAAATAACAACTGTTTGTGCAATAGCTTGTCATATGAGCTTTAAAGAGTCCAGCTGAAGTCACTGCTATGTGGATGTAATAGGTGACAAGATGGGCTCAGGGAAACCTGAAACAAAGCTCTGTAAAGTTTGCTGTGAAGCAGCATTGTGGGTTTTCTAATTACAGACAAAAACAAGATGAAAAGTGCTGTGTTGCAGAGAGCTGTGCCTGGCAGCTAATTCATTAAAGCTTTGCACTTTGCTCTTGAGGTGCTGAAAATATCACAATGAAATTAAACAAGGACCAAAATTGTTATTCTTGAGAGTTATCAAATATATTCCAACACTGACTTTAAAAGAAAATGTTAGCTCCACATAAAACATAAAGTTAAGACTTAAAGTTGTTACCAGCCATAAATGTGAATTTGTTTTGACCTCTGAAGCTGCAGAGTTCTTCCTTTTCATCAGGAATGTTTGCCTACATGTGAATAAGTGGATGGGATACATAAAATGTTTGTGACTAACATTAAGATTATTTTATATCTAATCATAATTTATTATAATTAAATATAACTGTAGTTATCCATTACATGTGTACTATGCTTAATCTTTGCTTATGATTTTAGCACAGCACTCATGTTATCACACGTGTCAAAGAATCGCTGGTTGTTATTAGGTTAGATGTTTCTGCTCAATTTAAATTATATTTTGAGTAAAGTTAATGTAACACTTTAACTCCTGCATCTTAAAAGCAACAACTGTGTGAAGTTTGCTACCTGCAAAATGTCTACAGACCATCAAAGGGGTAACATCAGGTTAAGGTTTCAGAGGTTACAGTAAAAAGCTCATGACCATTAGCTAGAAATGGGCCAAAAACAGGAGAGCCATCTGGAAGAGCGCCAAATGCAACAGATCCACTTATTGAGCACTTATCTGGCAGAAAAGAAATAAAAGCTGTCTCAACAACAAGAGGATTGCCTTCAGTGCACCCAAATGCTGTTTACTGCCCTCTAATGGCTCCACTAGCCTAATGATTGTTACAACATTCTAAATAATAAATACATCTCATAACCAGACAGATAAAGAGGCTAAATACGACATACTGGAGACTCAAGCTCACAGGCTGAGTTGGTATTTCATATCAGTGGGATTCAGGCTGAAGACACTGAGTGCAGGAATTGCATCTTTAGATATTAAACATGACATAAACAGCAGGCCAGATTATTCATTATGAGGCTCAGCAACGATGATGATGATGATGATGATGATGATGATGATGATGATGATGATGATAATGATGCCAAGCCCCTCGAGAAGCTCAGAGAAAGAGAAGGAAAAAGAGTCACAATCTGGAGGACACTGATTTCTAAAACTCTTGTTGGGGAACTGACAAAACCCAAAAGGCATAATATAAGCAGGCCAGAGTCTGCAGTTATGTAACAGATCTGTGGAAGGCCACAGACGCCCCCTGCTGGTCACTTTAGGATCTTTACAGAATGAACTAATGACTGCAAAGCTTCACCTCAGTGGTAGTGTTAAACTACAACGGCATTATTTCCAATTTTGACCAAAAGAACATTTCATCTTCGCAGTATCAGAAGGTGCAAGAACTTTTGTTAATATGTGTGTACATGACACTGTGGCAAAAACACTTAACAATCATATGGTGGTGTTGTCGTGGAGGCCACTGTACCTGTGTGTGGTAGGAAGGCCATGGCTGCAGACGGGTGGCTTGCTGCTCTCCTGTGCTGCGGCTGATCGTGGAAGCCCGAGGCTTGAGGTCTGGACAACTTGCTCAGGGGCTCGTACACCACTTTGGCTTGACCCTCCGGGGTGGACAGCGGGTGGCAGGCGGTGTGGCTGAGCAGGACGGGTGTCGGCAGGGAGGCGGGGAAGAAGATGTCTCTGTGCTCCTTGGTGTACTTGGGTGTGGTCGGGGCATCGCCTGCAGACTGTTGGAAACAGAAGAAGAGCAGTGGTCGTGAGGAGCTGTGACTGACCTTGGGGATCCATCTGCAGCGTTAACCCTTCTCTGCTCAGGCAGCTTTCTGAGAATTGTACATCCTCTTCCCTGGAGAAAGAATCTGGTCAGAGACTCAGTACCATAGAAAAAGAGTGAGCCACAGACGATCACTGCACTTTTAAAACAACACGCATCAGCAATATCAGTCTACGCTCTAGCACAGAAGTAGTAATGAAATCCTTTACAGAGTTGCGATGTCGTCCCCCAGGGGTTCACAGGCTTACTTGTGTGCTGGACTCTGTTGCTGGGTGCTGGTAAGGAGCTCAGCTCTAGTCTGCACCACACTGCATCCCTCTGAGCCACTTTCCTGTGAGTCCTTTTGAGGACCACTTACAAACACAAGAGCTGCACAAACAACCTGTGACAACAGCCGCCCTGCTCCCACAGCCGCTGTCATGGCAACACCGAGGAGCACAGTTAAAAGAAATGAATACACCTTCTCTAGTTTTCAGTTTTTCAGTGGATGAAAAGTTGGATAAAAACTAGCCTGTGTAAGCCTGTAAACCCAGCTCTCCACTCTTATGTATGAACAGTGGCACAAAATTAACAGGCTGAGAAATAATGAGTTTCATAGCCAGTAGAAGGATACACAGAAATGTACTGCATTAATTATGTAGGCATGTAAAAAGTAAAAGTGACTTGAGACGTGCTACAGAAGGAGCCTCTGTCACAGAGGTAAATTTAATCATTAAATGCAGTACAGTTTTGTCAAGATTTCACAAGCCTAGAGGCAGCATTCAGGGCAACACTGTCATGACAAGCAGGCTTTGACAGATACAGTATGTTAACACAAGATAATTTGGCAATAACAGAGCTCTCATACCATTTTTTCTCAGGCTCTCTGCTGGGAGTTTCATATAGTCATATTGTGCTCAGAATCACAGCTGTGTATGATGGAGCTCCCCATGGGATTCACACAGCAGAGCACAGGCAAATCAAACAAACAGAGTAGCCTTCCAAAAGCTCAGACAGATCCTTCAGCTCAACACAGAGTGGCACACAGCAGCTTCAAGCGTTGCAGCAGCTCCACAGCCAGATTTGATGATTCATATCTCATGAATTAAACATCGTCAACAAAGACACCAACAAGTCAGCTGGACCGTGTGCATTAGAACACTGTACCTGAGAAATTGCAGCACATAGCATGCAGCCAGCCTGTAGGTTCCTCAAGTGTTTGCTGTGTGGTGAGAGTGGGCTGCTGGCAGACAAACTCAGGTCCCACAAAGTGAATTGAAAAGATGGTTCTTTGCAATTATAGTGATTGGGCTTTAAATCAGATTACAGCAGCTGTAAATGTCGTGCACAGGTTTGGTCATCTTTCCAACACAATTGAAAGACCGGCCAACCAAACATTTTAATTAAATTGCCTGCTCAAATGGGACTGACACTGGGGCTCCTCTGTGAAGCTAATGTCCATATCCTTTGACAAGTAAAACGCCAACATTCTTCCAAGTCTGCTGATGTACAGGAGGTTGAGACGGAAGTGTTTTAATTAAGTACCCTGAGTCTCAAAAAAACAAAACAAAAAAAACAACAACAAAAAAATTATAAATTTATATCAGACAGTCAGTGAGTGACACTAACAAAGAGCACAGGTCATGTAGCCTTGTCATGCTTTCCTCTCGATATGGCATCAAACTGAAGGAGCAAACAATACGCAGAGAACAACACAGCCAATTTTCCGGCTCAGCACTATGCGAGCAGATCTCGCTCTGCACTTGTGGGGGCTTGAAGGAATGTGTGAATCTGTAAGAAGCAGGCAAGGATTTTTTCATGCCCCCGAGCTGAGAACTCCGAGGTGCCTACTCACATTTCCCACTATATGCAAGCGCAAACAAATGCAAACCACGACATGAGCTGGTGGCACAATAATTATACATAAACAGCAGTTCTATCAGACTGTAGAGTGAGCTGGTACGCAGAGGCACCCCATCTTATCAGCATCCAGAGAAAACGTGAACACAAACCAACACATGCAGGCTAATTATCATAATATCTAACAACTCAACAATATCTGCGAATTTTAACAGCAATCACATTTACCTGACACTTATCAGCAGACTGGAAAGTGTGTGGTTAACACAGGAGTGTAATGCATTCACTTGAGAAAAAAAAAAAATCTACTTTTCTGAATTAACAAGTTTATTATCTCAGAAATATGAGAAGACATTTTCAAGTAAAAACTCTTGTTTTTCTCAATGAATATGATTATTTGTAATTAGGAAAAAACAGCAGACTTTTTTTCCCCATAAAAACTTTACTCAGAATTCTGAGATAATAATGTCGTTAATTCAGAAAAACAGAGCAAATTTTTTTCTCAAGTGAATGAGGTACGCTTCCATGGGTTCAGACGCCACATTTAAGATTTTAACTATTTTAGATTTAAACTATTAGTCACCAATTAAACAACATATGGTCATAATAAAACAACTATTCAAATTACCTAAGCAATGTCTGATTTTGATGAGTTAAAAGTTGTTACGTCATGCTGCTATGATAAAATTTCAACTGTGGAGACCTTTTTGCGTAGTACCTTGTTATTTTTTTTATTACCACTTATTTCTATGTTTTGTATTTTTAGATAAAAAAGAAAAATTATATTTAATTTTCAGATACATACATATATATATATATATGCATACACACACAAGTAAATAAAGAAAAACTGGAAAGTGGTTTCAAGTCTGCCCACACTGCTGTTTCAGTTAAAGATTTTAATTCCAACCAGGTTTTTACACATTTGAGAAACGTGACTTGTAGCTCTGTGCCTCATCTGCACCGTTATGTCTGTGTCTGTTTTAAAGCGTGAAAATTAGACAAATGATTGTACAGACCAAACTAACCAAGATGACAAAAAGATTCATGCAGAAAATAAGATGATGCGATCAGTGAACTAGGAAAGCAGAGATTTATTTTGCCCGCAGCTACTTCTCATGAGCCTGAGGTTCGAGGGAACATCACCGTGACAACAGGATGTGGGCAGAGAAACCCTTTTTGACTGTGTGGGCAGGAGGAGGGATGTGAGGAAGGGGGAGTCACTGACACAGGATGAGGCAGAGCAACTAAGGATTCGATGAAGAATATGACTGCTGAAGACAAAGCTGAGCTAATAGTTGGCTTAGCACCAGCTGAAGCCATTACAATCACTACAATTTGATGTTTAATGTATTTAGATACTTCTGTCTTTTTGCCTTGTGAATCATATGCATATTGCAGATAACCAACATGCATACCGTTGCTCAGTTGAAACTGATGACAAGTTTAGCAACTACAGAGTGAGGCTGAAGGGACAACAGGGAGCATTCACACCACGCTTTGAGCTATATTTAGTCCTGGCAGGCTGACGCAGGATAGACTTGAAGTTCCTTATCAGTTAAGCACATTTTACTACAGATGCCGTATTTTATGTCCCCACACATAACACAACAACTAAACATCAACACTTTAACTTGCTATTACAAGCTAAGCAGCAGACATGTAAAATTAGCACTCAGTCTACTAGGATTGACAGATGGGTCGGTGTACAACATCAGGACAACTCAGATAGGTATTTTTAGCTTGGCTGGTGAAGCATAAGTTTGCAATGCTGGAAAACAGACTTAAATTGATCCTGAATATGCAGGTTCAGTGCCGTGGTGGCTGCAGCTTAACAACAATGATCTGCTTGGTTAAACTTTTACCTGCTGTTATGATAATTTCATGACTGGATATTTTCTTTTACCATACTTAAAAAACAGTGTTTGTCAAGTGCATAAAATACTGCTGCTGCATCATAAACTTGTTTTCAGTAAAGCCTTAAATCTTCAAAGCTTTACTATGTAAAACCGATCCCATTAAATAGGCATTTATATAAACTTTGATAAAACACGGATAGATAGGATGTACACTGAGCTCTCTAAATGTTAACTGCAGTAGGAGCTACAGGTGCACAGGGGAGAGAAATTGTAGAGGCAGCAGAAAGACGGCAGATGAGCATGCTGAGCTTAAGTGTTTTACCTGTCTTTGGGCAGAAGTGGCCAACTGTATCTGGCAGAACTTCACAGCTTGGTCCAGAGCTACATCCTCATCAACCTGAGAGAGGAGAAAAGAGCCAGAACAAGGGCATTAGGGCAGAGCAACATATCTTAATATGCTCTTGGTCATCAGGGCTCAACAGTAACAGTTGCCAGGATCCCACTGGCATCCATTTTGAGAATTTGGCAACCTATTTTGGCGTAACCACTTTTTAAAGGTCCAGTGTGTAGAATTTCAGGGCCATTTATTGGCAAACATGGTATATAATATTCAGAACTATATTTTTATTACTTTATAATCACCTGAAAACTAGAATCATGAGCTGTTAATATTATCTACATATGAAGTGGGGCCTCGCAGGGGAGTCCGCTATGTTATTTCTACAGTAGCCCAGAACAGACAAATCAAAAACTGGGTGTAGTTAGGGCCATTCGCAATCATTAGCCACTGTAGTACTCCTACACTTTGCACACAGGAGAAGTTTCAGTTCTGCAACCTCCCTGCTAGATCCCACCAGATCCTTCACACTGGACCTTTAACATATACAACATAGAGACAGCAAACGGCAAAACATGCACCCCAAGATAAATACATTTTTAACATTTGTTGCAATAGTAATGTTTAAATATTACTGTTGGAGCCAGAATTACACGTAAACATATGTGACAACTCACAGCGCATAGGCATGTGTTTTAGAGACAGTGTTAAAGCACATTTGAAAGAGAGAGGAAGAATGAACAAGGTACTAGGTACTTGCTGGATTCAGTTTTGAGGGCTCTATGAGCAACATGACAACAGCTGCAATACTGACATTTTGTATACCAGATTGAAGGTAGACATGCTAACTGATTCAAATAATGTAAGGTCTCGAATATAACACAAACACAATTTTGTTCTGTTGCTATAATAAAGAAACATTCTTAGATGTTACATTTTCATTATTAAGCTGACACATAACTACATAGTATCTTAGTTACTCAAAATATAAGGTGACTAAAAAATGTAAACTGTATTTCCGGATTTGGCAACCAAAAGGTGATGCCTGGTTGGCAGCCTGGCAACCACTTTAAAAAGTTAGTTCTGAGCCTTTGTTATATTGTACTCCAGTCTCATATCTTTACACACCTTTTTCTTTTCAGTAAGACCTCCTCATGTAACACTGAAGCTGTGAGTGTACTGCTGTAAATTCATCATATACTTCTGAGGTGACCTGTCCTGTGTATACGCCATCTTAATTACTCACTATGTCTCCACACTAATTCCAAACCAGCAACAAATTCCTCAGATTCTGCATCAGAGCCAGTAAGATGTCTCCTGCCTTTGATCATAGCACCAGTAAAGACAGGCTCACATTACGGCCCAGTACAGAGTGGATGTGTGGGAGTTGGTGAGCTTAGCTAGAGCCCGACATCATACACTTAGCAGTAATCTTGTTCACACAGCTGTTATGTTCCCTCCAGCAGCCTGTTGTATGCAGCGGTTCAGGGACCCCCAAAGGGAGGGATTTTACAGCAGCCTCATTCTAGTTTTCAAATGATGCCAATTGTTAAATGGACTGAGTCAAGCTTCAGTGCACCACAGAGGACAGCCCTCTGCTTTCAATTCATGTCTAGCTCACTACAAATCTTCCTTGTCAAACCACATACACTTGCCAGCAATGACTTATCAATATCACAAAATGACAACTATTAGAATGAGGCAAATTTCAACGAGACATCTCTAACACGTCACTTAAAACGACAGGACATACTGTATTGTGATGCCAAGAAATGCCCTTACTATCGAGAACAAGTGATTTAATGGCTTTTTGAAATGTACCACCTTAAGAAAAATATCTGACTTAAATATGCAGACAAAAACATAAATGAGTGAAATACTGTAGATACAGGATACAGATCTAAACTACAGCCACATGCAGCTGTGCAATGCAGCAGACCACAAAACCATAGAGCTTCTGCACTTTGTGCAAGTAGGTGCACAAACAGAAGATGCTTCTGGAAAATGTCCAGGCGTATTAATCGCACAGCTCATTTGGTGACAGGAAACATGTCATGGCTAGGTCTGGCTACTCTCTCTTCTGGGTGTGTCTGAGAAAATATTCACTTCGCTGTCTCTTAAAGAGTACAGGGGAAAAAAACGCTCGCTGTAACCCAAGCACCTTAAAAAACAAAAACAAAACAAAAACAACAAAGGCTGCTGAAGCTGGCCCATCTCCTCCGATTTCTTCTTTCTCCTCTTCAGCTGTCCATCGCCTACTACCCTCCCACTCAAGCTACAGCTCTCTGGCATTACACAGCTAATGACATGGCAACTTCTGTAGGGCAAGCATTGATCTTCAGCTCAATATGGCTATATAATCTGATGTGGGCTGCTCTGCAACTACTTCATCGATGCCATAGAAAGCGCTGGTGTTGGACTAACTTTCAACAACTAAGAAACATTTGCTTTAGAGAGATACAAAGAAACTTCTTGCTTCTTTGACACTTCCTACGCAAGAGAAGGTTAACATAATGATTCATGAATTTCACCTAAAGAGCATAGTTACACAGACAGTAGGGCTGTAGCGGTTTGTGCATTTGTGCCAAACTGGTCATGGTCCGGTGCACGGAGAATACATTGCATGTAAACAGATGCACGTAAAGTGAAAGCGAAGTTCACAAGTGGAAGTTCCTCCTGGAAACATTTACATGTACCCATAAGCAACAGGTGCTGAGGTTAGCAAAAGGGGGTTGGTGTGTGAGTCAGTCATGATGACCGTAAATGAAACGCCAGAGCTGGAAGGCCCGTCTGCGGGTTCCCAGTCAGCTACAACAGCCATGGAGAAAGAGCTGAGTATAAGACGAGGACAATGTGTTAGCACTGCTCCATCACTGTAGGGTATGTGAATGGAAACACATTCAAAATGCTAACACTCATTTATGGGCATCACCCAGATATGTAGATCACTGGGACTAGGAAAAAGCAACCCCATTTTGTATTTTCAGTTTCATAGCTTAAGAGATGCTTTTCAGTTTTATAGTTAATATTTAAAATGTTCCAACTTTTTTTAAATGCAGGACCACTCCGACCTGCTTAATCTGGCAAGGTGCCAGAGACATCAATGAGTCCAAACTGGAAGACGATATTTCTGCACAGTTATATCTACATATTGTGTCACTTCATTCTCAGCTTTTGGTTTATCAGACCTTTATCAGAGCATACGTGATATGGAAATCTTTTCTACTTTATTGTTAAATTAAATTAGTTTATCAAAGTTGCCAGTGGGCAAAATATTACCGCAGCCCACAGCAAGTGGGTTGTGTCTGTCTTTGACACTTGCACTACTGTCTGTTCAAAAATAAATGAAAAGAGACGTATCCTTATGCATTTGGGGTTTTTTCCGCTGTACCAAACATGTGGCAAACCACGACTCCTACACTAAAATATGAACCGAACCATGACTCCTGTGTACTGACAGCAGCCTTAACAGATAGCAGCCCTTTCACTGCTTCCACCATGCACTAAGGGCAGGCAGAAGATATTAGAAATTTTAACCATAAATATTGCCTAAAGTCCTTTGCAATAATCTTAAAATACAGACAGACCTTTGTCTATGTGATGGCACTATGCCACTGCAGATCTTTACTTTTTGGAACCAGTTCTGCAGCCATTACATGCAAGTATGTCACCATTCAACAGTGTTTGTATCGGAGCAAAAACTGGCTTGATTCAGCATGTTCAAAATGTAACCTGAGGGCCAATCACTGCAGATTTTTAAATTGTGAAAATGCATTGATTAGATGTATCAATTTACAAAAGTTAAATTGAAAAAACGACAGATCCACGGCAGCTCCCCACCTACTTGTGATGTCGTGTAAAAAAAAAAGAAACAGATCATCTTAAAAATACCCAGTTCTGCTACTTTTCGATTCAGCAACCTGTTTCATGAGTAACAGCAGAAGACCAAAGGAACAGAGGTTGAATTTGGGTTACTGAGAGTAAAAACAAAACCACATTTTATGAGCAGTATTTATCGCATTGTTTGAAAACGGAAAGAGGGAAAGTCCCTAGTATACAGTGGGTGTTGTGTTACTAATTCAGTTAGAAGAGGGGTTTCCCAAGACCAATTTATTTTAAGAGGGCTCATATCAAGCATGCATGACTTTGCAAAATAACAAAAAATGATAGCAGCGCATATACTCGCAACAATAACACCAACTGTGTGTGCACAGCACAGGAATCTATGTGCATCTTAGAGAGGTTTACCTGTTTTATCAGCATATAAGTCTCTGACATGATCTTCTCAATGCGTCCCAGGTCATAGGTCATGACTTTCTGGCCTTGCTGCCACACTCTGTAGGCATCGAGCAGTAAGGTTTTTCCAGACTCCACATCCTCAAGAAGTTTTCTTTTCCTGTTTGGCCTTCGTAGTAACCCCTGATCAGCCCCACTGGCTGCCACGGTAACCTTGGGTGCCGAGGCTTGGAGCTGCTGCTGCCTTGAACTGATACTTAGCTCCTCTAGAGACAGCTCTGGTGTCCGGCTGCTGTCAGTCACTTTCTGCTGGGGCTCCACGGTACTCAGGGAGGTCTCAGCCTCTGTTTGGTTGCCCTGAGAATCTGTGGTAAGAGAGGGCCTCCTCCAGTGGCCAGTGTCCAGCTCCATGGGTTCCTCTGGCACTGCTTTGTGCCCCTCACTTCCAACAGTCTCCACCTTTCCAGGGTAGATCTCCTGAACTTTACTTCCTTTATCTATGGATGGCGGTAGGTGGGGTGAGTTGTGCCTGAGAGGCTTCCCTGGGCCCTGTGTCAGTGGCACAGGCTCCCTCTGTGAGCCCAGGCTTCTTAGGCAGTGCATGTTTGCTGTCCTCTGAACTGGGCCTGTTGGATGCATCCGTTGTGGTCATCTCCCCCATGGAGGGCGCAGGCGCTTTGTGAAGCTGCTCAGACACCTGAAAGAGAACAGAACCTGTCAAAACATAAAGTGGGTGCATGCCAGACGTCTACAACACCGAGCGGCTCTCAGCTCTTAGTGTGTGTGTGTATGTATAGTGATTTGTGCTTCCTTACCCCTGTGAGACTGTTCAGATTGTCCTCCAGGACTTTTACAGTTAGGAAAAATGCTCTCTTGGCCAAAACCTGGCGGTCAACATCCCGTAAATACTTCCTTCATGGAAGAGAAAGAAGCAAGAGGAGAGATGTCATGGAGCAAATATTTAATACATAACAGAAACAGCAGTATGTGTGTGTCCTTACTTTCCCTGGTCAGGGGTTCTCTGTAGCATGAAAGACACTTTCACCAGAGTGTCGTGATCCTTAAGCTGAGACAGCACCTCCAGCAAGAGGACAATGGATCGGTTCATATGAGATGCAAAACTTCCCGGACGATCAATCTCATCTACTGGAATACGCCAGATGCCCTGAAGGAGGTGAGGAAAGAAAAAAGGGAGTAGAAGTTAAGAAGAGGAATTAAGTTTGACAGTGCTACAAATAAACAGAAATATTGTTTTCCACAAACTGCTAGTGAAACGTGGCATAGACATACTTGGTGTGGCCTTGGCTTACAAAGTTACAAAGCATTATTCAATTTGGGAAAGGAGGCCAAATGGTGTTTAGGAGGAGCTTCCTACATGTAACGCTTCTCACATTTGACTGTACAACAAGCCAAAGGCTAATTTGTGAAATTCTTAAAGTTCTGTTTTTGTTACTGCTCTCTGCTGCTGCTCAAGGTTTTCAAAGGTCTATGGAGTGTATGACGCAGGGAAATAGTCAACAGGGAGACATGGAAAAAGTGAAAGGAAAGAAAGTAGAGGAGAAAGCAAGAGGAATTAATGGGAGTTAAAAACATGGCATTCAAACAAGAAAGCCCTAATGAGGGGATGGAAGGCTGCAGGAGAGATCTTGCGGACTGGCTGGCCATGTGGGAGGTAGGGAGGGAGGGATGGGGGGCTTTCTCTCTGGGCACACATGATAGGCAGCCTCATTAGTGCTCAGCTCTGTCCAAGCAATGCAACAGACCAGCAGACCGGCTGCCAACAAGCACAGTCCTCCTTTGCAGTAAGCGTGATGAGGTGTTTTTTTGATGGACGAGTCCACCTTTTCTGTGAGCACATGTCCTCTCAGCAGGTGAAGCGAGGCGAGGTTCTGCACTCTGAAGCTACTGATGCGGGTGCAGATGGTGGCCTAGGCTGTGTACAGTCATATAGCACATGGCGCAGAGTACAGCTTCTGGCCTCAGAAAATGTGTGTGAGACAAAACAAAGATGACCATATCAGGGTGGAACAAAACAAATGAGATGGCTCCATCAGCTGCTGAAGGCACCGGGGAGCGTGGCGCTCTTCCTCACAGATTGTCAGATGACATTTTCAAAGCCATCGGAGAGGAACAAAGCAGGAAAGAAAGGCAAAATGAAGCCATCAAAACAAACACATTCCTGAGGACAACACTTATAGCCTGCGCAGTGAGTGTCAATTTTGGCCATCTAAAACACAACATAGAATCCCAGAAAATCCTCTTGTGTTTAAATTCAAGACATCTTTTAGGAATTCCTAAATCAAGGATGCATTTTCCATATTTACTATTACTACTAGGGCTACTAAACTTTTGATTGCAGGCATTTGTTAAAAGGTATACTTTTCAGGTTTTTCCTAAAATAAAAAATACAGAATCATAGAAATGCACTTGCTCTTATACAGCACTTATGACCCACAAGAAGTGTGTAGCAGCGAATTTATCTGCAGAGACTCTGCTCCCTGCCTGTACTTTCTTATTTATTAGTTGTGTTCAGGACGTTCCTGGACACAGTGCACAGGTTAGGTCAGGACTTTATAAAAGGGAAGCAACTAGGTGCTCAACCATAAGCTGCACACATCAAAGGGAAGGCTACAAAGATCGTAGACGAAAACTGCAAATATAGTGAGGCAGAACGACAAGCTGACAAAGCTGGGGTTGGCTTTCACTTTTGCTGGCAATACTGTTAACAAACAGTAACTAACAATTCCCGCCTAGTATACCTTTAAGATTAATTTAGAAATGAATCTCTGCTGCTATGATGTTTCAGCAACCAATTAATACTGGTGAAATTATCTCTATTCAGATCTGGTGGTCACCAAAAATCTCTGAAGGACAAGCCTATGGCTCCAATGCCTGTGTGAAAATGAGAAGATTTATTATCATATGATGCAATCAGGCAGGGCTTGGGAAGGTTTTAACCTTTCAATGCACAGATTAGCAAATGCCTCCAACAGGAACAGGACAAGTATGATGAGGGGGGGTGGGCTCCGCACACTTAGAAAAACATCTCTAATGGAGGAGAGTTGTTCTTCATCAGAGACCCATCCAACCACTGCAAATCTGTTTAGGGAAAGCAGAGCCATGGCTTTACACAGATTATGCTGTAGCACAACAGCTAAAGCAGATTTGTAAGACTTTAACTGCAATGATTTTAAGCATCTTTTTCCACCCTTTTTTGTGAGAGAAAATATGACCAATGCTTGATATCTAGAGCTACAGCTTTGGCAGATGTGGCCAATGCATCATGCACAAATCAGACACAGATTAAGATGCATAGCAAACAAGGGATGTTTAGGATCTACATGACAAGAGAATCCTTTTGTGCAAATTGAATCTGATCTTCCTTCAGATGGCTTTAGGTTCAAAAGGGTTTCTTTATTTGGTTGTAAAGAATAAGGGGAACAATAAGACAGTGGACATGTCAAATCATGAAGTAATCCTTATTAGTCACTTTTTCACGTATTACAAACAGCAACATAAAGGAGTACTGTTGCAGCATGACAAAAAAGGACAAAAAAGAAGATGAAGAACAGGGACTGAGTAGTGATAGTCACTCTACTTCCTTGTTTGAGAGCGTGAGTCAAAACAAAATGCTGGCTGTCTACAGCAAAACATTTGGAGGGAAATCCTCAACCTGTTGTCTTATCAACTTCATCTGCTCATGTCTTAACATGCCATCAGTGACAGGAAAGGTACAGGCCCACAATGTGACACAATGTAAAACTTGCTAAACTTACTAGGGAAGTTGCACAAACTGAGAGTCCATGTGTCTTGCAGCAACCAACAGTCACTAGTCACAGCTTACTGGAAACAGCAATATCACTATTTCATCAGCCAACTTCAACTTTAGATTGTATGATTAAAATCCAATATGGCTGGGTACCTGCTTATGCTACCAGCATTTGGCAGGTGGGTGGTGTAATTTTACATTGTTCTACCATCTTCTCTACATTGTTGTATTTCACATGCAGAAACCTGAACAATTAAAACCCAATTAAAACCCTCACCTACAGGCATTTTCTACTGCAGTTCTGTACCATTCAACAAGAGTATCACTGATTTAAAAAGACCACACTTTAAGTGTAACACAAACTCTCAGAAAATGACACGGGAACTCTGCTCACACAAAAATTAACACAAACTTGTGCTCGACTGTGTAAAAGTCAGAGGGAAAGAGAGAAAGCGACTCACCATCACCA
Organism: Cephalopholis sonnerati; assembly: GCA_019142605.1. Lineage (NCBI taxonomy): Eukaryota > Metazoa > Chordata > Actinopteri > Perciformes > Serranidae > Cephalopholis > Cephalopholis sonnerati. The sequence continues at coordinate 12,665,492 of JAGQAX010000007.1, read as the reverse complement.
AAGAAAGCTACTCCACGGCGCCTGTGTTAGTATTCTTTTGGACAGTTTCCTGCTGGCGGTAGCAGCACCAGCAGCCCTGGCAGCGCCTCCACCCTGAAAGAGGCTCACGCTCAGAGAGCAAGGGGTGGGCTGCATTTGGGTGCTAGGGCAGCGAGAGCCGCAGGAGAGAAGAGGAGGGAAGCACAGCTGCACACGGCAGAACAGGAGCAGAAGAGGAGGAGAATGGCAGCTGTCTTGGCAAGAGGAGAAACAGCACTGGAGTCAGGGCCTATGAGCTCAGTATGCCACTGACAGACAAGCTGACTCGTTCCTCTCCTGCTTTCAAACCCTGCCATCTCAAAACAAAAACACCCACGCACTCTATCTCCGCTCTCCCCTGACCCCAGCCCGCTGGAGTTCTCTCCCCCCTCCTCCCTTCCTTTCTCTCGCACTATACACAGCATTCAGCCAATCCTCGTGGACCTTTGCTGGCCAATCAGAGGCAAGCGAAGAAACTCCCGCCCATTAGTGCACACCCACACAATACACACACAAACAGAGGAGTGAGAGAGAGAGAGTAATGAGGAAACAGAACGAGTGCAACAGGGAGAGGAGATGAGTAGGGCGAATAAGAGCCAGGGGGAGGGGTAGAGCGTGATCACCCTGAAGACGGAGCAACAGGAAAAGAACAAGAGAACATAAACTGGCTGAAAAATGAACTACCACATCAATGTAGTGGGAGGCATCAAGAGGATGGCACAGCAATTGTGAAAAAGAACCAAAAAACTTGAGTGAAAAAAGACAGGTTTGAACAAGTAAAGCACCCATTAACCGCAGGAACACAGACTGAAGAACACTGCTGTCTGAACAGATAAGATTGTGTTGTGTACACACACAGTATTTCCTCAGCCAGCAGCATACTGACAACAACCCTCACCTTCTTCCTTTCCTCTCTTTCAACTCTGGTCGTGTCTCTCCAGCTGGCTACCATAAACATACTAAGCAAACACACCTTGTTTTTCCTGCTTCCTGTTGTGTGAGTGATGGAAAAACACTGCAGAAAAATGTCAAGCTCGAGTGAACAGAGAGCAGAAGAAGGCGATGTAAAACACACAGGCAGCCAGACCTACCACCTCAACATGCAAATCAAAATATCAACGACTACAAAAAATGTATTCATTGGGCCATTACTCCTCCTCTAAGGAAAAAAATAACAAGGTTCTCCTGAGTGCAGCTCCACCTACAGCACATTGCACAGCTGAACACACAAATGTTTGAGTCATACATCAAACCGAAGCAAGTAATGCAAGTGTTACTGTTCCTCAGAAGACTATCCTGACTTAATATAATAAGACATTGAGGCCTACCTATGAGCAAAGTTACATTCAAGCAGTCAGATCAAACATGAATGCTCGTTCTGAAAAGACGGTATCAGTTCAAAACAATGTTCTCTGAAAAGTTACAAGACCAGGATGGATTTGTGTTTTTCTGAAATGTATCAACAAGGACTTCCATTTTCTCTGGAGCTTCATAGAGAGTGAATGTGTGAGTGGGTGGAAGAATATGTAAGCAAGCGTATGTGTGTGTGGTGTGTCTGGCTGGGGGGAGGAGGGAGGAGGCAACACCGTGCCAGAGTGAACACACAGGGACTCCTCACGATCACTCAACAGTAGTACTGAGCAGCCAGAGGGCCTGGCAGCACGGCAGCATTGTGACCAATATCATCAGATTCGGCCTTGATATTCTGTTACAAGGGCTGGGAATAATTGTATTACGATATTCCATTACAATTATTTGCCCACAATGTTGATATCTTCACAATACACGATGAATTTTCAATAGTCTGCAAAGGTCTATGTTACATCATAATATCTGTGTAATTAGGGCGTAATTAGATATATTAAAATATATCTATATTCTGATAAGGGACCAGACATTGTCTTGATTGTGGATATTGTAGTATCGTAAGTGTTGTCTTTTTCTGGTTTTAAAAGCCGCATTACAGTAAAGTGATGTCATTTTCTGAAATTATTAGACTGTTCTAGCTGTTCTTTTATTTGCCTTTACCCAGTTTGTTATTATACGCACGTTACTGATGATTATTTAACAAAAATCTCATTGTGTGAATATTTTGCGAAAGCCTAAATAGTCAACCCTACAATATTCTTTCAATATTGATATTGAGGTATTGGGCCAAAACTGTTGTGATATTTTATTGTCTCCATATCAGCCAGCACTATGTGTAATGTAAGCGGACGATATACCCCCCTAAGATAGCCAAGTAATTCCTCGAAAAGCAGATATATCCTGGATTTATTTACTGCATTATAGAGAGCTTTTATGTAAGCAGCTGAAATTAAGTACTAAGTAGAGTTGTGAGTCCGAACTTTCTGAACATGTACACATTATTAAGACACATGACATCATTGAATGTCAAACAGCCTGTTAAGTGGCAAAGCAGAACAGAGAGTCCAAAAGTCTGCACACCTAGTATCACAGAACAAATGTATGTGTATCAATAATGAATCGCAATAAACAGTATCATGACATTAAGGCAGGGCGATATAGAGAAAAATAAATATCAGGAGGATGATATCAATATTGCAAAGATATTGTAGGGTTGACTGTTGGTGCTTTCACAAAATATTTCTACAATGAGATTTTTTGTAAATAATCATCAGTAATGTGGATTTCATGACTACATATGTAGAGGCAAATAATCGAAAACTGAGAACAGTCTGGTAAGTTCAGAAAATGACATCACTTTACTGTAATACTGCCTTTAAAACCAGGAGAAGACAACACCTGGAATATTAGGATATTGAAAATCCAAGGTGATTTCTAGTCTCACACCAAAATATCCATATAATATAATTTTTTGGCCATTATATTGATATTTTGATCTATTGCCCAGCCCTACATGACATATTAATAATTTGTCGCCCATCTGTTACTCAGTGACTTCATTCAATAACAACTACATAACTATTATTAGTTGATCATTGGTTTAAAAGAGAGCTGGCCCTCCTAGAGAGCACTCATGCTGACAACCACACCAATAAATTATGCAACACAATCTCATCTGGATCATTTCTAAACAGCAATATATAGGTTATTTACACAGGCCCCAGCTAATGTAGTCCAGCCAAAGCAAGAGGGAAAAGTAGGGCATCATGACCTACATTAGGGAACTCAGTATTCACCAACAGGCTCCGAGAGGTGCGTACTCAGTTGAGAGTCAAGTCTCCTTGACATCAAGGTGCCATATGTTTGATATGTGATGGTCTGTGGCAGCTCTCATGCTGGTAATGTTGTCACAGGAGAGATGACTTAAATACATACAATATATCTATCAAACGCTGGCGCTGAGTGATTAGTCAGGCTCTAATGCAGCTGTCAGCTGAGATTGATTTGCATGACGTATATAGCTTAGAAAAGCTGGTTTGGAGGGTTATGGTTCAAAATCCACTTCTACCTAGCAAAAACTGCATGCTGAACAACGCCTTTCTATCCATCTATGACTGAAAAAAATCCTTATCCACTGTTGCTCTCATGACGCTGACAAAATGAAGAGTGACAATACAGGCTATATATTGTGTTTTAGCAACTTTGTTAATGTCCAGAACTCATGGACTCAATGAAAACCGCCGTGTTTGATTAATATTTAGAAAGGTTTACGTTGTCCCGCGGTAGAGGGAGAGGGAGAGAGACAGAGAGAGAGGGCTTCGTTTGAAGGGAACAGTAAAGCTCCAACAGTTGGTATGCCAGGGTGGCAGGTTTGCCTCCAGAAGGGGCTCTGTGAGAACCCAGTGGGAGCCAGAGCGCTGCAGAGCTCTCCTCCAGCTCAGACCTGGCCCAGATCGCTTCCACAGTCTGTTACCAGAAACCTACTGCAGTCAGCATTTGACTCTACAGCCTACACAATGAACTCTGTCCAAAATAATGTGCACCACCAAAATATGCCCCGACAACTCACTTATATGTGATGCTGACATGATGTGACATTCGGTTGGTATTATCTGCTCCGTGACAAAAGTGAGAGCATTTAGGCTTTGACAAGTCACACAGGGAACAAATCAAAAAGTAAGCCAATTTCTGCACACATTGAAAAGGCATAATATCTGCTTCAAGTAAAAAGAGTTAAATGAACTGACATGCAGAACAGATGACAGATCCAGACAGTAATCTGCTCCACTGGAACCCAGCAGAGGCCTTGTAATTCTGAGAGGCAGATAATTCAACAATCTCCCACTGTGTGACTCCGTTTATAGCGGCGCATGTATCTAGTGATCCATATTTAGGGCTGATTTTTGTGCATCCAATTGAATTATGGGAATAATATGTGTGAAAAGGGTAAACCTCGCTGTAGTTCGCCAATCATTCACTCACAGCAAACATGCAGACAGCTCATTAGTCATAAACGTGGGGAAACACTTCAGTGCTTCACAGGTTCTTCCTCTGGGAGTCTCCATTAGCTGCTACTGAGCAGTTATGTATTATGATAAAGCTCAACTTTAGGGTAACAAGACAACAGATACATGAGTATTTTATAGTCTGCACATTAATGTATGAACTGTGCATATGTGACCCATGTATTTTGTTTGCAGTAGAAAAGAAAATTTAATTCCAAAACCTCCTCTAGATGTGAAATAATTTTACATCTTTTCTTTGATATTCAGCCAAAGGTGACAAACAATTGGAAAAGAACTGGTAAACTAAGAGGTGAGTGACTTCAGTGTCAACTCATTTACAGAGCAACCTTGGCTTAGCTCAGGCTTCTGGAATAAGATGTTATTTGCTAAAAGGTACTGTGCTGTTATTCAAGTTTTGAGCTTTGTTGAAAATAATGCATTCATCTGTCAGATTTCAAGTAGGAATTTACACTGATTTAGGCAAGACTGAAATTTCATCACCAAGCCAATTCTTTTACACAATACTGGCCTTGGAGGTTACTTTCACAAACATCAACAATTTTGTTTATGTCACAAGTCAACCAAGTGAAATATTTTCTGTTCATATAACATATAAAAATGTTAACATGATAATATTTTTGGAGTTACCATAATGGATGCCAATAAAATACAGTAATGGAAGGTGTCTCTAAAAGGTATAAAGCAATGTGTGGTTACATAATGACATGGAGTGGAGGGGAAAAAACATGCAGGCATGGTGAACTGACTTACATTGAACAGGTTTGTCTTGTTTCTTTCACAGAAAAGTCCTTGTGCAGGCATGTGCTTCAGCTGTTGCCATGGGACACTGCTTCCTAGCAACACATCTCGGGCCCACTGTAGGTTCTGTGGTGGGAAATAAATAAATAAATGAAAAAAAAACCCACATATATTTGGATATACACTTTTTCTATATACACAAGAGGATTCCTAAAGAGAAAAACATGGGAATGGCCCTCTATCAGAATACATTTCCATACAGTACTTAAGACTGTCTTAAAAAAAAAAAAAAAAACAGGAGAAAATTATGCTCATTTGCGATCAGAAGAACACAGACCTCTTTTCACAGCGTGATGACTCATAAATCAGTGTCTACACGAGTGCCCTGTTTGAAAAAGATAGCAAGCTAACGCCACTTCATGTTATCTTTCACAAACCCGGTAGGCTATAGCATGAAATTACAGGCTCCCTCCCCTTCCATCTTTGGAGTGAGGATAAAGCTGGCCAGTCAATGTGAGTGGAGCAGGCTTTTAACACTGGCTGTGTTGGGTTGTGAGGGCAGCTAAGCAACCTGTGTCAACAGCATCACATCAACTGACTGTGTCATCAAGAGACTGCCAGGGAGCATTTGCTTTCATCCACGCTGCTGATATCTCCACTCAAGGGTGTAGATTATTTTCAACACTGGACGGGGACATGTATGATATGGGGGTTTGAAGTGTCAAACACTTACTGTCCTGCCATCTGGTAATTTTTTATGCACCAAATTATGCCTCTTCTGCATTATCTTATGGTGGAAGTGTCTTTACTTTAGTCAAAATAATAGTCCTCTGCTACTTTCATGGTTTTTTTGGGGAGTGGGGAGGCGGGTATTCTACATTTAATTGAGCCTCAAGGAAATGATCATTATTGAACGTACTAATTTTAGTGCTTGTGGCCGTTAATAATAAAATAAAGATTTTTTTTAAGGTTTCTTCAGTCTTGCAGCCAATTAGGAAGACACTACCGATGGGAGCTATAAAACCCATGATGCTGCACATGAGGTCAAATGAGAATATTACAAAACATAAAATATAAAAGAGCTTGGACCTTTCCATTCCCATTTCACCCTTATTGAGTAGGGACATAGGCTGTATTAAAAAGGTTCGACATATGGAGTGCTGACAGAAGGATGCCACCAGAGGAAAGCTCAACGCAACCTCACTGTGCCAAACTGGCTGAGAGAGCACTGCGCTACCGCCCACGCACACCTCTGCCCACAGCGCCTCATAGCCAGCACAGGCTGTTTCAACAACTCGTGTATTACTGCAGAGCTCACAGACCCACAAGAAAATCCATGGGAAAAAACAAAATAACCATCATAGCGCTGACATAGTTGTCAGCAAAAGGTCCATGTGACTTTTGAGGAAATCACAGGAATGCTTAGCAAGCTCATTCTTCTGTAAATGTCACCATTAATGACAAAGAATGCTGATTGTAGGTGTGTGGCTGAGGCTTAATGGATGACTTGTCCTTTGAAATGCAATGAGAACGGACTAGTGCCATCAGTTAACAGGGGTACACTGACCTGATGGGTCTTGCTGTTGGTGTAGAAGAAAGCCAAGCGGTAGAGACTTTTGTAGTGCTGAGGGAAGCGGCCGAGGCAGAGGAAGAGAGCGCGGACGCACATCTCCACCAGCATTCGTTTCTGGTCGGCCCGCTCTGTGGGCAGGGCCTTGGGCACCTCGATCACCTCAGGGGGAGGCTCTGGCTTCTTCTTTCCCTCACTAGCTGGTGTTTGAGGAGCAGCTTGTTGAGAGTGGGCTGGCTTTGGAGGGGTGGCTGGGACAGGCAGAGGATGAGGACAAGGGTCCGCAGAGACTTTGGGGGCTGAAGTTTCAGGGAGTGTCACCACCACAGCTTCCACTACTTCCTGGATAACTTTTTCTTCCGTCTGGATGCCAGAATGCTCTCCATGTGATGCTTAAGTAGGATTTAAAATAAAGACTTTAGGATTTGAATTCAGAGCTTTGCATGTTAGATCAATTTTCTGCTGCTTATGCCTCATTTCCACACAGTTTTGTTTTGTGTCTGCATTTCCATATAGTATACAGAGTACGACTCCAGGGTTCAATGCCAGAAAATACATCTCTTTAAGGATAAAAATGCCCATAAAGAAATGGCAGAAAAGTTCATTTTGAATGTTTCTTACTGTTCAGTCTTGCAGATTATGGCCATGGAGCAGTGCAGAGACAAAAAGTGGCCCGTCAGGTGTGTGTCAGCCAATTTTGCACTCTGTATGTTACACAGCCAGCATGCTACCAGTGTTAGCTAACTAAACATGCTGTAAAAATTTACATGTAGAAAATGTATAAAAAGAGCTGTTAACCATTTATCAATCAGTTAGATAGTAAGTTTTTATGCTAACTTCCTGTGGCACAGTGCATATGGCCTGTTGGAAATCTGCTGCAAAAACATTTTCAACATACTCAAGGCAAATTCGTAGCGAAAAGAAAAACAGGAGGAGTTTTGCAAACACATCAGTGATCACGAGGTTCTCATTGGTATGAATGGACTTCAAGCTGACTCGCGCACATACACAGAGCTATGTGGAAATGAGGCGTTAATGTGGAGCATGTAAACATCAAGACACCACGTCCGATTATAGATTTTAGTGCACATTTGAATATGGTACTTTTGTGCATATTGTTTTATCAATTGATCACATTCAGCTCAAACAATGTAATGGTATAGGTAAATGCAGCCAGAAAAGATCAGTCACTTCAGTCTGTGTGTACCTGTGTCCTCAGATGCGAACTGCCCATCCTTCACAGGGGTTGTACTTTCTGATGATGATGAACTGGCTTTCCCAGAAGCAGGTTTGTGGCTGCTGTCTTGTGAGCTGGCGGGATCTGTGAAGGCATCCTGGGTCGAGTTGGAGTCAGAGAGCATCACCACCTCACTGTCCTGACTGCGCTCTGCCAAAACAAAAAACATCATGGGTCATGCCGCCAGTTGCATGGACCCAGATCAAGAATAATGACTTGAGCCTGTGGGGATGTCACAGATGAATACACATGTAAATGTGGTTTATTTTCTGTCTGAAAAGTAGGTTATATACACTTCTTTTAAAAACTGATGTACTGTAATTTCAGGTGAGATCATCTTTCATTGATCAATAAATTAAGATTACTGTATTGTACGAATTTTAACCAATTATCCGTAATGTGTAATGGCATACTTTAACAGCATGCTGTGTAGGCCCTTTTCAAGCTGATGGTTGGCGACTTGTTTTTAAATGCCAAACATTCCCTGTTATTATGTGGGGGGAAAAAGAAATAAATATAATTATGAAACAAAAATAGGTCATGAGCCACAAATCCTTATTAGTGCATCCCTAATGACACATTGTTATAAAGGAGAGATGGTTTGTTTTTGTAAGTGGTCCAAAATCAAAATGCCAGCATTCCTCCTAATTGCCATGTTGTGCAGCCTCAGCAAAAATAAAGTCCTTGGCAGAGAACTGTAAATAACTAAATCAGAAGGGCAATAAGCTTTTGCTATTTCAGTGAATAATGCACACAAGGGACTTTTCAAAAGATTCACACATGAGTTAACAGCAAAGTTACTATGGTACTGGAAGATTTGTGTAAACTGACAACTGTGTATTCAGTGCTTCCCACAAGAATGCACTTCACTTTGGATTAAAAACATAGTCTCTTAAAGAGTTTGGTGGGTTTGAAGAGCAGTACCATTCAGGGAAGCCAGCCACATTGGAGACCTGGGCAGGCAGTAATCATGGTCAAACTCGGGTGAGGCTGTTGAAGATATGGGGAGCTGGTTTTAAAATATAATCAAGAAAAGCTGTATCTTTGAAATTATATTTTAAAAAATCTGCAGTTTTTTCTCAAAAATCAATCATTTACCTTTGACAAAATACTTGAATACAGATTTAATGCCACTCCCCTTGGAAAAGTAGAACCTGATTCAGACATAAATATCTATGTGAGCAGTGCAAGTGTATTGAATTTTGCAGTATTTCTGAAGATCAATATTTCCCGCATAAATGTAAAAAAATAAGGCTTGTGATATGATAGAGCTCCCTTTCCAGCAAAGCAGTTAAGACACTCAGAGCCCTGGAAAATCCCCCTGGCTTCTCTTATTTTGCCAAATAACTGATCTCCTATTTTACTGTCTCTAGAGCAGCACATGGTAAAAGTCCAGACAGAAGGTGTATATGATCAACAGGAGATCATAAAGGGAGCATTTTTCCAGATGATTAGATAAAGGTATGTCTGAATCAGGCTCTTGACACCTTAATGTCCTTTAAGCAGGACTCAAGCTCAGAAAAACCAGACAAGCAAACATGTGCATGGTGTTTTTTTCCCTTCAGTCTAAGAGTTGTTTGCCAAATATAGGCCAGCCACATTCCTCTTGACTTCACACTAATTGGCCATAATTGAAAATTATATCCAATTAGTAGAAAATGGCAAACACATGATTCACAAAAGATTTTGAAATATCTTGAGAGGTTGACTCTCAGCAACATTAAGCCCACACCAAACTCAAATAAAACGTGACCACATGATACACCAGACAATTTAGTGAAGTGTGACACAGGACTGACTTTTTCCCGGTCGTGAAGACATTCACCCCATTAGAACTACATGCATATAAATGGCAAAGCAGGTGGTAAAAGCAAGCAGGCAAAGAGGTAGCAGGCAGGTAGGTAGGTAGGAAGGAATCTGGAAAGGGTGACAAAACTGGCAACATGGGCAATATGGCTGCGTTATTTGCACATTCAAGCTAAACATGACACATGGGGTGGGTGAATAGATGTCACTGCTTTTGTCATATGGAAAGAATGGTCCGGATTGTTCTAAAAACAGCATTTTAGCTTCTGTTTCACAGCACTCTGCACAGAGTTGCAAGAACAACACAACAAAATACCAATACAACTTTCTCAAACATACTTTAAAGTGTCTTCTCTGAAATTCAAACAAAGACAGTTATGACTGCAACACTGCGAGCACAAGAGCTTACATAAAAATGGTCAATGCGCATGGATCAAAAACGTCAGTAATAATGATCATTAGACAGACGCTGTACTAGATGTACATTACTGACAACAATAACATACATCTAACACATTACTGCACGCAACCATCAAGTCTGTTTTTCAAAAACACTCATTTTCTATTTGCACATCATGAGAAAAATACACAGTTCTGTGTGGGTTGTATAACATTAATAACTTTTCCTGTTATCAGAACTGCCATGTAGAGTACCCCAACTATTCTGACAAAAACATCCAATTGGCTGGCTTGCTGGTTTGTTGTGTGTCTTCTCTTTGTTCTCATTTCTTCTGCTTTGCTAAGGGGTCTCTTCCAAAAGAGATCTTAATCTCAATCAATTACCAGATTAAATAAAGGTTATAATAATAACGCAAGTGCTTCCTGAATATGTAGTCGGTGTACCCAACACTTGGTTCTTATTAGCAAATCACTCTTGATTAGCATCTGGGATCTCTGACAATGCAAACCACCACCAACACACAGTGAAGCAACAATCAGCGATGTATCCATGATGTTATAGGCTTAAGGAAGTTACAGCAAAGCAACAATCGTAGCACATTAGGAGAGGCAAGATGATTGGTAAGGAAAGAAAATAAGACCAGCAATACAGGAGCAACTAGAAATGGATGTTATTTCAGCACTCGTACACACACACGCACACGCACACATACGCCTCACCACTCTCTGCAAAACTCATTCTTCAAATCTATTTGTTTCAACACTCCTGCTTTCTTAGGCATAAAATATTACTCAAATAATCAGTAGCCATATTGCCCATTTCACCACATCCCAATCACCCAGTGCATGGGGACCATTGTAACTGAAACCAAAGCCGTTAAGCATGGTGATTAGCAATCTGAGCGCTCCCCAGTGGGCTTCCTGACCCAGTGCAGAAAGGGCAAAGAGCCCAACCCCAGAAACAGTGTCTAGGACTGGGACTGTACCATCAGCCTGCTGCTCCTCATGCCGCTGCTGCTGCCACTGCTGCCGTCGGAGTGTTTTGCGTTTGGCGTAATCATGGTCAAACGGCGTGGCCACGTAAGGAGGGGATGTCAGACCTGGGGTGGCAGCTGATGGATGGGAGGAGCTGAGGACGTTCCCTATACAACTTGACGAACAATTAAATTCTTCATCCATCATGGAGGGGGGTTTCTCCCTGCAAGGAATCAAGAACAACATTGAAAAAGAAAGTTCAGCCGTGAGATTGAATGCTTTTTTGTAATTCCTGCTGGATTACATTTCTGTCGCTTACTTTTCATGGGACCTAGGCATGCTTGGCATACTCTTCTCTTCCCCCCTGGCAAATGGCCCAGTAGCGGCCTCAACCAGCAAATTGAACAAAAACTCGTGTTCCAGATCAGGCACATCAGCCTCTAATAGTTTCAGTGTGGTGGCACTGAGACGGAAATGTAACTAGAAGAAAGAAGTCAGAAAAAAGACATTTAACCGTGCACAGGTATGTGCACCATGTCTCTAAATGGGAATGCTTTTAGACAGTTATCTTACGTAACACTAAATGTGACACAACTACAAACTATTTGAGCTACCAGCCACAGATAGTTTACCTCCAGGGCTTCCATGGCCAGGTCAGGAGGATTATGGTAATGGATTTTTCGGGGGTACCTGGCAGCTTCTTCATGCAGATAGTGTGCTGCCTATAAATACAGAGAGGAGAGAGTCACCAATTCAACAATCATCTGGCAGTACAAATAGACATGTAAAATAGGGAGAAGAACTACAATAACATAAACAGATAAGATAATTAAGAAAAGAAAACAGTGTGCTGACATCCGGGTTCACTACATTCACACTGCCCCTCTCATCCTCTGCTGACCTCCATGACACCGTGTTTTATGCAGGTTCATCTGCCTGCACTGAACTAATCAGAACAACAGAGCGCTGACTAACACCATACATTGTTCTCTCTACGAAAAAAAAAACCTCTCGTGAGGGTGGAAGGGCAGTGATCTTTGTTTCTGTATGCGGATTATGAAACAACTCCAGTAAGAGCGAGAAAAATGTCTGCAATCAAGTTAGTACTGAAGGAATATTCCAATTACTTTCCACTACTGTTATCATTTCTCTGGTTTTAACAATCATGAAAACTATATTAAAATTTCCCTACTTACCTCTCTGACTTCTTTGAATTAATGACCATTAGACTGAAATGCTCAGAAATAAATTTATATGTTTGTGATTAACTGAAAAATCACAGACACTGTATGCAGATCGCATTGTAGTGTATATTACTGTGTGTGAGGATGTCCTGTAAATCACCTTTTACGCTGGAAACTTATACTTCTGAACTTGCCCTGTGAGAGAGCAGCATTTCTACTACAATTTAAAATCAGTACTCACAGTGGTGGAAAACATAAAATTAAAGCACAAGTACAAGCACCTCATCAGTCAGAGTCAGGACGAGCAAGGATTACAAATCCAACACCCCAGCTAAGGGTGCTTCGTCTATCGGCCACCAATCGTTGTTCATTCTGAACAGTTTGAGAGCCAATCAGAGGAGCTGATCAGATGACATGATACACGCCAGACAATTCCTCTATGCGTCACTAAAGACGCCTCACCAGTCTGGCAGTTCTGACAAAAACCTCTGGATCTATCTGGATACATTTTTTGTACCTTGTATCCATGTCCTACTTTTACAGTCATCTTTTTTTTTTCTTACAAGAAATGTTAAGAGTCTCAATATCGATTGAAACACTTAATGTCAAATGTTACATCTGCCCCCACATGCAGGGGTGTCTGTAACAGCACGTGGGGTATGGGAAACATTTAAATGAACATAATTCAACAATAATCTACAACTGTGTACAAATATGTGCCCGGAAACTCTTCTCATTCCAGCAGACACAATAAATATCTCCAAGCCGTGCAAAATAAAACTTGCGCACTTCAGCACTGCCACTGGAAAAAAAATCAGAAAGCAAACACTGTATATACATCCTTTAACACAGGTTCCAGCTAACATTCTTTCATTTGTTTACACATTTTATCTGACACCACACTTAACGAACACCTCACCAACAATGTTCAGTATTAAACATAAATTACTGGCCAAATTCCGTGGCTGATCAGGTTAAACTTGAGTTTATAACCTGAAGCTGTTTACCTTTTTGTAAAGCTGCAGATATTCCGCTGGAGGCTGTTTGCGTTTCTCTGCTATCTTTCCGAGCATGTAGTGAATGAGCCACTCTTCTTCATCACTGTCACCCTCACAACGGGATGCACCCTGGAAACACTGAAACGCTGTCTCCAACATGGAGTCTCTCCTGTCTTCCATCTGAAACCACACAAACACACACACACACGGTTGAGCCTTCATGAGTAATTTAGCTCAAGGTGACACATCAATTTACTCTACAACGAATTCACGTGTGGAACAAGCAAAAGTGACAGGATGTGACATCTGTTTACCTCGCACGTGGAAAATCTGATATAAAAGCAGACGTAACACAAACTGACAGGGAATACAGATGAGCAGCAGGATAACTCTGTTAACATGTGCCTCACCTGTTTAACCACCTCTGGGGGGAGCTCGCTGCGCCACTGCTTAAGCTGCCGCGAAGCAAACGTATGCAGTGCATATGAAATGGTACCATACTCGATCCAAAGAGACAGGTTGGAGCTGTCTATTTCCAGGGCCCTCTTAAAGCAGTTCAGCACTGCCTGGGAGTGTTTCCATATGGGAACGTCACTTTTCAGCTCATTAGAGTTGAGCTTTTCCTGAATACGGCTGGCTCTCGCTAAAGCCATTCCTGCCCAGGAGTCAAACCTGAGGAAAGACACATGCTCCTTATAAAGTCACGGCAGCTGATGCATTAATACAAGAAGAGAAACACTGTCATTTTGTAATGTGCACAAGCACTGACACCAGTGTAGAGAAATGAGCTACCTGTTGGGACACACGCATATGTCATGCATATAGAACTTGATGGCTTTGGACTGCTCCTTGTTCTTGAAATGGTAATCCGCCAGCAGGTAGTAGAGCTCATTAATGATTGGAGGTGCAGGAGCACTACCCTCAGGAAGGCACGGGGCCTTAAAAAGATCAAAATTTAACATTTCTTTAATAATCATGATTCTCAGGTACAAACCTGCAAATGTTCAAAGTTAAGAGGCTGACATAAAGAGACTGTTAGGCATGTCTAACTCACTGATATTCTTCACATTCAGTGTGGGCCCACCGACTGACCTTTTCTGTCATGCCCTCAATGTAGGCTGCCACTTCATCCATGGTGAGGATGGGGGTGTCACTTGTGGGGGCGATGCTGGCGAACCTTCTGAGTAGATTGGCCAGTTCAGCGGACACTGTGCTTGTCTTATAGCTGTCAAACTCAGGTAGTGACTTTGGTTTGAAATACTGGAACATGAAGAGGGCATCACACCACAGCAGCTCAACCTGCAAAACACAGATTAATTCCACAGGAAACATTAGTGTGGCAGTCCATTGTATTAGAGAGTAACACACAGCGCCAGAGCAAATTAGTGGCATCGGGGTCTCCTGGGGATTCTCCTCTTGCACTGTGGCATTGCATAATTACAGTCAGAATGCCAGTCATCTAAATGCACTGACACACAACTGTAGGAATGACACCCACCTGGTGGCTGGACACATGCATTACAAAAATACAAGATACTATGGGCTGTATCCATAAAGCTTCATGGTGTCATGAGTCACTCTAGTGGTTCAGTTCTCACATTATTAGGGTTATGGTATCATCACTGAGTTTTATTTTTTAAATTTAAATCAAATCTAGCTATTCACAAAGAATTCTTCCTGTCAGGGCAGCTCCAACGGCGAAAAAATGCTAAATTAGCTGTACATTTTATGGGGTTCTTAGCAGAGGAGAAAATGGTTTCAAAGGGTGAAAACAGAAGAGCGCACAAAATGCAAAACAACAGTGAGTGAAGTGCTTCATATCAGATTGTGCAGGTATGTTGTTTGTGGTTGATCTCAGTGTGTTCACATTTCTCACTCAGTGAATTCATGCTATTATGCCATTAATGCTAATTCACTGCCTCAATTTATTTCAGTAACACCTGACGTGCGTACCTTAAAAGCCGACAAAACAACATTAATGGATAAAGCAGACGTCATCTGTGTTGTGCGGGTCAATGAGGGCACGTTTGCATCACTGCCAGCTTGCTCATGTTCAAACTCTCTGTTTATGTAGGTTTGCCAATACATGTGAGAAATCATACCAATTAGTCAAAGCCTTCAACCGTTTTCACCACCTCTTCACTATTTCACCGCCTCTTCAACACCCTTTGGCTATTATCAAAATAGCCACACGTTTTTCTACTTTTATATTTTCAATTACATAAGATGTTACTGCCTTGCAATTGTATGCCTCAACCAACCAGTCATGTTGCAGTTTGTCTGTTAAGACTCAGATGTAGCTATGATAGTAGACAATGTTTCAAATATGGATGTTGCTGCAAAGAAGCTACAAATTTCAAGATGGACAACCAAGATTAGTGTCACCAATTCAGAATCTGACAAACGTCTCCTCGTCTGTTCCTAAATTATGACACTGAACAAAGACCAGAATTTTTTTTATTTTTTTCAGATCATATTGATGTAACAGTGAAGTTGACCTTTGACCTTTTGGATAGAAAATGTCATCACTTCATCCTATAACACAATTGTTTTAATTTTGTCACAATTAGCATGTGAATTCTTGAGTTATGGCCAAAAGCATACTTTGTGAGGTCACAGTGACCTTGACCTTTAACCACCAAATTCTAATCACTTCGTCTTTAGGTACAGGTGGACAGGTGGATTTCAAGTTCATGAGAATGGACATAAGGACAACCTGAAAACATTATCTCTCCAGCCACGGCTGTCACTGGTGCATATGTAACTGAAGTGACTAACCTCTGAGCGGCAGTCACATTACGTTCATGCAACAATTAGTAATAGACTAAATCAAAGGCATGATCAAAGAGACTTTTGGAAGCATCTGATTGAGTTACCTGCGGAGATGAATGGTCCTCAAGGTAGCGGGCCTTGCTCTTCTTACTGGGATAGGCATATAGGCAGAAAAAGCACTGTTCCAGGGCCATCTCCAGCTCCTCTTTGTAGGGATGAGATTCATTACTGGAGGAGGCTGCAACCTCTTTTTTTAAAACTTGAACCTACACCAAACATAAGAAAAAACAAGCTATGTCATAGTGTTAAAAATGTCCAAACAATTTAATTAAGTCATAAAGAAATATATATCAGGTGTACAGTTATTTATATAGCTATTCAAAACTAGGAATACAGAGCAGATACAATATACAAATTAAAGACACACATGCAAGCTGTGCATTCACATATGACCTCGGTCAGATGTATTTGCAGAGGGAAGTCTGCAAACCTACATAGAACTTGAGGAGTGCGCCATCTGAGTTGCAGCACAAGGAGCGACGGCCAAGATACTCATGGGCTGTGTTCAGAAGCATCAGGGAGGAGGGCAGCATGGGAGTGTCTGAGTCATCTGAAAATGAGACTTGAACGGGTCACTCAGTGTAACAACTACCACAGCATAAACACCAAAAGAAAACTAAAATCACACAAACATGGAGTCAACAAACCTTCGTCATCCCCTACAGACATATGCTGTCGAAGCATACAGTTAAAAGCAGCCTCCTCGTGTTTGATAATGCGATACAGGATGATCCAAGGCAGAACTGAGAAGAAATAAGGCTCCTTGGGATCGTCGGAAATGTTCATGCTAAGATCGATCAGCTGAAAACACAACAACAACCACACAATTATAAAATTCCACCACATGCTGATCAGCTTCTTATGATAGTGTCATTTTAATAGCTTAAAAATAAATAACCAGTGTTGTCTTTGGCTTCCTTCTGACCTGAATAAGATTGTTTGCCAGTCGAGCCATACTGGAGAAGTGGGGGACATTGCTTAGAAGCTCTGATTCTTTGGTGAAGCAGACCTCGATGCCATCCAGCAACTTTCCAATAGTACTGACCCACTCCTCCTTACTAGGGGGAGAATTGCTTGGAGAGGAGTTGAGCTGCTGCAGGGCTTCATTCAGGGCCAGCTCACTGCACTCCAAACACTGCTGGTAGTCTTGCAGCTTCAACAGCGAATTCTAGGTCAATGAGTTCAAATTCAGAGATGAAGTGTCAACCATCACACTTGCCAAAAGATACATAGGTTCAATAGATAGTGTTGTAGCATATCTAACCTGCAGTAGCATCAGCTGAGCTGGCCGCTCTGGTGCTGAGCTCACAAACTCCAGAGGTTTGCTCCTGCTGCCATAATTAAGAGTGGGCTGCAGCAGGCGTACAACAGAATCAAAGTCTGCAGACTCAAAGAGACGCTGGATCTCCTCCAAAGACTGACAGCGTTCCAGAGACTTCAGCCTCTTGTCAATCTGTCCATGGGGATAGAACAAACCCAAAATAAACACAGTCAAAACAGCTCGAAGCTTTTTGAGGGACTTGTAATAGTTGTTTGTTTGTTTGATTTTTATTTACAACTATGATAAAAAATAAGAAAAAATCCAGAGAACAACTGTTTGATTATTTTGTTACTTAGTATATCACGCATTTTAAAGGGTATCTTTAAGTACAGTGTGGCAACATGTTCTTTCCAGAACTTGCAAAATCATGAAGGAAATTTCATTTAAAAACTAACTATAATAATGTGTTGGAAATAAGGATTATCAGCATACTAACCTCCTCCACAGAGATTGCTGCATCTACACGTAGATTAGGCAGACTGATAGTATAATGTTTCCCTTCTGGGGTCTTTGGCTTGCTCTGCAACAGGCCCACACAGACATCATAGCTCTCCAGGGCCAACTCCATGTCTCCCTGACAAAAGACAAGACAGATAGAATTACAAGTCACATCTAGCTGAGCTGAGGGGAAAGGACTTATATAATCAAAAGTCAAGCAAAAACAAACAACAAAATATGGACTTTACCTGCAGGGCCAAGAATCGTGCCTTGAGCCAATAAACGCGCACCATGACATCCAGCCAGTCATCCTCAAACAGGTCTCTTTGGGATGAACCTAAGGCCAGGAGCAACAGATCACTCTGAAAATGCTGCCCAGGGAATTCTGAGTCAGCCGCATCACTGCCAGGACAGATGCTGCCTCTCCTTGGAGACACTAGACAAGGAAAAAAAATATAACAAGCCAAGTTTAAACATGGTGTTCCCCAGAGATGACTGTCCAATATTTAACAAATCATGTATGTCATCATGTTTATAACTGCAATTGCAGCACCCCCTTTAGGCCAACCAGTCCAATTTTTAAAATGCAAAAAAAAAAAAAAAAACATTTATCACAATACTATAAAAACATCCATCAACCATGTTCTGTCAAAATCCAATCTGAAATGATGACAGTTAGATTACTGGTACTTACAGGTCTTCCCTTTGTTGTGTAACCATTGCTCCAGCTGTAACTCCATGCACGCTAAGCTCATTGCCAACATTTCCTGTACATATAGCAGATATAGGCACTAATTAGAGGTCACTGAGGGAGCTAAATACCAGGCTAATTCTAATAAAAAGCTATCGATATTTGCCTGATTCCTACTAGACCCTGGAGTCTGCAGACTTTTCTAAAATTGGATTCAGACTGAGTCGAGAAATATCAGAACTATCAGGGACATCAACATTTTACTTTTAACACAAACCAGGAACAATCTTTGTTTGAATAACTAATTCAAGTTCAAATAATGAAGAAGCTACAGCTTTCTTGTCATTTACCCGAATGTGTTGGTTGCTGCAGTCCCGAAGCAAAGGGTTAGGAAGACCGCTGCTGTGCTTCCTCCACGTCTGATAGACTTCCAGTACCACAGCAGTAAGCCCCCGAGGCCACTCCACCATGAACTTCTGACCCACTGCTTTCAGATAGCGCATCATTATGTCCAGTATACCACCATTGGTCATATTATTGAGCAGAAAGTTGTGGACATCCTGTTGTTCTACAGAAGAGAATGCAGAGTTTGTTAATATGACACAAACAGCAACATGGCTGAACAATGTATTGTAAATGCATATCCACAATGCACCACATACCAGATTCCATATATTCAACTGTGTCAGCGGGAAGGCAACTCCCATGTAGAGGCTGCATGTCCTCCTTCCCATCACACTGCGTCTCAAGATTACTCAGACTCTCATCGTCATTATCAGGATCAAACTTCTTTAGCCTGAGACAAACCAGCAAAAAAGCTTTTTTCAACAAAACTATACTGAGCTTTGTATTTATGTATTATATGTTTATATTTAGGTTAATGTAAGCTACCTGGAAGGTAAGTATTTAAAAAGCAGTTCCTGAAAATCAATCTTCTCTTCCTTTTTGCATTTTGTGTTTCGAACACGTGCTGAGCGTCGCTTGGCTGTCTCCCCACTATCTTCTACCACACGTTTCCTTTTTGGAGCTTTCTTCGCTTTATCTGTCAGCGAAACGTCCATTGCTGTCACTGTGAACATACAGTAAGATACACATTAAATCTTAAAGAATATAAGTTATACAGTGGCCTTAAAAACCAAACAAGAGTAGTTCTTTATTATCATACATGCTTGGAAAAACCTGCCACAAAAGCTTGAGTAGGTACAGTCAGATGAATGAGAAGACAAGTCTATATTTTTGAACGGTCTTTCATGCATCTAGGTTGTAAAAAAAGTCCTCTTTACAAATAGATGATATTTTGTATGAAGGGTTTGTTTTGTACGTGGAGATCAAAACGCTGCTACAATGGTGCAAACAGGCTGACAACTCAAAGGTTGGAAAGAGACAAAGATCCCTCTGAGTAAACAGTTCAATGAGAATAGAAGACATCACCAGTCACTGGTGAAAGAAACTGGAACTTATCATTAAAGTGTGCGCCGACTTAAATAGGAACAGGTTCCTGTTCCAGTGTCAAGTGCACAATAATGTCTATAACAAGATGGGACTGCCAGGTGTGTTGCTTTAGCAAAGCTATTCCTCATACTTCACAATAGAAACAGAAGGTTAGTCCAGTGTAAGCACTAATGGAATTAGATCAGGGAATATCAGCTACAGATACTATGGTCTGACAAAAGGCAGTTTAAACCTATTCAGTCTAACCACTGACCCAAAGAAAAATGTCTTTTAGAACAGTTAAAGCCCGAATGCACTGTAGTGGTTCAATAATGATCAAGAGTCACTTATGCTGTTCTGGATGGGAAAACACATTCAAAGTCAAAGGGTATTTGGGTGAAAGATGCTTACAACAGTATCGCACCACTGTGGCAAAACTGGGGCCCACACTATTTCAAATGTAAATAATACATTTGGTGTCTGACTTATACTGTTTTAATCTCTGTTAAAATTGCCATTATTGAATGAAAGATGAATAATGTCAATATAACCGGTGAGTCCAAACTCTTGTAAAGTAGTGTATGTAGGCAGGTAAAAGAGAAATTTTTCTTTATAAACAACTCACCAACAGGGGGAGCAGAGGTGGTGACCTCGACAGTGGTCTGGGCAGGGGTAATCTGAGGATGAGTGCCGGGCTGGGAAAGCACAGCTGGCTCAGGGAGAGCCATCGGAGGCAGAGATGAGCTGGGGCTGCTACTTAACACCGTGGTCTGGCCCATACTGACGGGGCTGCTGGGTTGGGGGAGGTTCTGGAGGAAGTTTGGGTCACGGTACTCTGACAAGTCAATCCTGCGGCCGAGACTGGGGCGTGGTGGCTCACATGTGGTTTGGTGTCTGTACATTGCAAGAAGGCTTTCACCCACATGCTTCCATCTGAGATAGAAAGGCAACATTTCATTAATACTAGCTCAAATTGTCTTGAAAAGGAGACGTCACTGATTCACTGGAAAAAAATGAACATGAGCAAAACCAGGTATTAAAACCTTCAGGAGTGAAGGTTACCAAAATTGCGCCCAGGAAACAATAACTTCAATGTCAGTGGAACCATAAATTTAAGTAAAGTATTTCCCATTTCTGCATTTTCTAGCTTTGCAAGGCAGCTTTGTATGAGTATTAATTGGTCTGTCCTTAAGGCAAATAACATAGCAGATTTTAAAATAAACCACCCAGGCAGGAAAGACAAAAGCATTATCACAGAGACACAGCACTCACGAGAGGCAACGGATGGGTTGAATCAGGACAAGATCAGGTTTCGGTTCACATTGAGAGAGAGCCTGTCTGCGCTTCCGTAACTCCAGTGCCTCTTCCACAATGGATTTGCATTCCTCTATCTCCACATCCACATAGTGAATAGACATGTCGCTGCAAATGACCCACATCACAGCACAGAGGTTTGTCAGTGATATGAAAGCACAGAGCTGCAGCTCCAGCACATTCTAAACAGATGGAGGGATAAAAAGGAAGCTGGCTTCACCATTTCATGAACATCTGCATCGTGTCCCTCTTCAGACAGGGCTGCTCCTCAAAGATTTTCTCTTTCAACACTAGGCCTTTAGTGTAGCAATGATCCCTCTCAAGGGCTTTGGCGATGAAGTACAAACAGCCTGGAAAAATGTATGCGGTTGATGGTTATTTTCTTTCCATACTTGATAATGAAAGAGGATACAGAGCAAAGAGCTTATGATGATTTATTACATACAGGTGTAGTCACTGAGTGTGTAGAGAATAGTAATAAGGTTGTCCAGGCAGGGCCAGTGGTCTGGGTTACAATGCAAACCCTCCTCAAAGGCATGTCTAGCCAGAGGAATGCGCACCAGTCTCACAGCCACCTGACCAATTTTGTACCACATGTTCACGTCAGTGGAATCCAACATAACAGCCTGAGAAAAGAAGAGAGCAGAAAATATAGTATGAGCACTCATCAGTGTTATTCATTTGCATCAAAATTATGCATTTAGTTGCATAAAATAGTATATCACCAATAATAATAATGATAATAACTAATAAAAGTATTAAACTGGCATTGTCTCATTTACTTTACCTCCAAATAAAACTCCATAGCAGTCTCCAGGTCATCCCTTATGGCAGCCATAGTAGCCAAGTTTTTGAAAGTAGAATATTTCAACATCAGACCGGGATGCTTGAGAACCACTTTCTGATCATCCGAGGGCATGGCCTAAAATATTACAGAATACATTAAATTTGGCACAAAACGCAGATCTGTCTTAAGGCTGTCAACCAATATGAATGATGATGCTTACAGCTCCTATACATGGGCAGGATTTGTGTAAAGTGCTAAGAGGATTTAAAAACCTAATGACTGTTGCAATGTGTATGAAATATCTTAATGCTGAATACTGATCAGTATTTTCATTGCTCTGAAAAAGAGTTGTTTGCCAAATGCGCATTAGGTTACTTTGAGAGTAAATTAGGTTTCTTTGCATAATAAAGCAGCCATTTGTTGATATCATGCAGAATTCAGTCTGCACCCAAAAGTAGTGATGGTTCATGCTGAGTAAATGGGGTGTGATTATGTGAGAGCATTGCAGCCGTTACAGGGATGTATACAGTGTGATATTTTACCTCTTTGAGCAGTGGAGTTTTGAGAAGCTCATGATAGGCCTTGGCAGACTCTTCAAACTTGTCATGTTTCTGCAGATCTAAAGCTTTGTGATATAAAGCAAATGCCTCGGCTTCCTGCGGACAGAAATAGCAGAAAATCAGACAATTTATTTAGATCTACAGAGGGAGAAGTCTGCATCAAGTGACGGGCCAAACATGCTGATCCATCTGCATACAGTCTGTACCTGAGCCTCTTTTGTTTGACTCTTGTTACTTCTCAAAGGGTCTTGAGACTCATCTGCAGCTGTCGCAGCAGCATTCAGTGCTGCTATGCGAATCTGTAAACACCAGCACACAAAAAAGGCGAAGCCCTTTAGCAAGCAGATATAACTCAGGAGGGGGAGCTAGTAAGAACAACATAGTCTGCACAATCACAAAGTGTATTGATGCAAAATAGCTACTGAGGATGCACTCAATACTTAAAAGCCTTACCATTTTGCTATGTGGCAAGCAGACCTTCCAAACTCACGGTTTGTGGCTTTCGATTGGATCTGTAGGAAAGTATGGAAACTTAACAAAGAGAGAAAAATACAAGCAGGCAAGACAACAACTCGGCAAGAAAATGTAACGCCTCACACAGCTAAAACAATGTTATTTGTTCCCTCACCAGACAGTTAGCTACAAAAACAATATTATTTTCCAATGCCAGTCGAAAGCCTCTGTATTATTCATTCAGTCAGTGTGGTGTTGGGAGTTTGTGAGAGCTTAACTCGGCAGAGAGAAGAGCAAGGCAACCTGCTGTAGTCATCTGCTAATCGAGACGGGGCTTTGGACCGACTAACGTTAGCTAACCTTACCAAAATGCCACTCAAAACTTAGCCTGGTTAGCTTAGCTCTAAGGTGGGGTACTGCTACAGTTTGTCCCTTGCAAGTATAAGTGATAGCTTCATGGGTAAATAACACAACCAGAACTTGGACAGCATGAGGTAAATATATCTCCCTGAGAGGCTAAGGCGAGCAAATTCAACTAACTGTACCGTTACCAACACCTCAACTGGCACGGTATCTGAGCTAACGTTAGCTAACAGCCTACATTATTGCCACTGCTAGCTGATAGCAGACATAGCTATGATATGCTAACGATAGCTAACGTTACTGTTTCACCGGGTGACCATCACTTGCAGAGGTTGGCGACTTACCGCTCATTCCCGTTTTAACTGCATTTCTAACGTCGCTACTACTGCAGCGAGGCTACACACTGTAAAAACACTGCAGTCATAAATGCACATGAAGCACAGTGAAGTTTGAAACTTCATTTAATCATCATCCTTTGTTGTTGTTCATGTTACGAGCGTTTGCGTCACAGCGTGACATTTGCTACCCGCCATTTAGTAAAGTCGACACTCATTGGTCAATATGCTTGTGGGCGTATTCATGTGACCAATCATATATTATGATATTAGATGAACCCACTCCATCAATACACACTGCACTGAAGTAAATGCTTTTGAGTTATTAATTGCAATTTTAAAATAGGATTTTTTTTGGAGAGTAATAAAAACCCACAACAATTTAACTTATACACATGCACATGGTAATTTTGAAAACAACACATTTTTAAATCTGTCAAAATATCTTAAAGTACCGAATTGTTGATGGAATTCACTTATAAATCATGGAAAACCAAAAACATATAATGTTACGGTTATTGTAATAGCCTACAGGAACAGTTTCTGCAGCCCTTACCAGTCCCAGTCAGTTAAGAAAGGTATAACCTTTCCTCTGATTAATCAACATGTGAACAATATTCTGTCTTTTCTTCCATTTTTGATCAAGCATCAACATATCCTATAGCCCACACTGTTGCTTCAGAGAGTTTCTAATTATGCAGTTAATATGGACTTAATCGGGGAATAACCAGGTTGGTTACCCGGAAATAATTTCTTATACCGTGTACTCTTATATACTGTGTATGTATAGTCAGCGTTTGAAATGTGTCACCTGTATGATAAACAGACAACCACTAGAGGGCAAACTTTTATTTTATAATTCATGAAAATGTCTCCTGAGACTGAGGTGGTATTTTAATCACAGGATTGACCAAACTGTTTAATATTCAGCTGATTTGATATGCATTGTCTCACTGTGACACTTAATTGTGATACATATAATGTAATAATATTGTTAATAATATTATTTCTAACACAGCAGACAGGTGATGCCAAACAATGCAAAGCAGTGTCATGTTTTACAAAAAAGTGGGTTTCCCCTCCTCGTTTTCCATCAAGCAGTATTTCAAGAGTCTGTACAGTTGCATGGCAGATGCATTATATCTTTGTCAGGATTTATGGAGGCAAATAGTAACGACTTCTGCAGTTTTTGGGAGTAACACTGTACTGTTTTGTCCTCAGTGACCCTGTCTGTTGCAGTCCCTTGTTGCTCTACCGCTTATCCCCGCCTCCTCCATCCCCCACACTCATCCTCTGCCCACCCCATCTCTCCCTTGGCTGAGAGTGGCTGGCAGGCACCATTATCAATCGCTTCTGTCAGCATGCCTGCAAAAAATAGCTTACGTCACAGTCATTACTGGGTCTATAAAAGCCAGTGTAATGCAGATTCACTGTGCAGTCAACCCAGCTATATTCCTAGACAGAGAGCAGCTCGTTTCTCAAGTCATGACTTCCAGCGGCTTTGACCCTTACTTCCCTTCTCCTTACAAGAGGAGGGTAGTTGTGCGCAGTGCAGGATATGGAGCTGGAGGAGGGATAGGAGCTAGGTCTGCCTACTCCAGCCACTCTGCCCCAGTAACTTCCTATGCATCTTCACGCAGAAGTTATCCAACACACACCCGAGCTATTTCCAGCTACTCCTCTGTGCTTTCTGCTCCAGTGTCTGCAGCTGCCACTGAGCTTCGCCTTGACCAAGCAGCCCAGGTCAGCTCTGAGTTCAAAGTGTTAAGGACCGAGGAGAAGGCTCAACTGCAGGACCTGAATGACCGCTTTGCAAGCTTCATTGAGAGGGTCCATGAACTGGAGCAGCAGAACAAGTTGCTGGAGACTGAACTCCTGCTGCTCAGGCAGAGGCAGACGGAGCCATCCAACCTTCGGGCCCTGTATGATTATGAGATCCGCCAGCTCCGTGCTGCTGTGGAAGAGGCCCGCCATGAGAAGCAAGCAGCCCAGCACCACAAGGATGAGATGGAAAACATGTTTAGTAACATGCAAAAACGCTATGAGGATGAAGTGCTCGGCAGAGAGGAAGCAGAGGGTAGGCTAATGGATGCCAGGAAGGGTGCAGATGAAGCTGCACTGGGTCGGGCTGAGCTAGAGAAAAGAGTTGAGAACCTGCTGGATGAGCTGGCCTTCCTGAAGCGCCTCTGTGAGAGTGAGATTGCAGAGCTGCAGGCCCAAATACAGTACAGCGCAGAGGTGTCAGTGGAGATGGAGGTCGCCAAACCTGACCTATCCGCTGCTCTCCGTGACATCCGAGTCCAGTATGAGAAGCTGGCTCATCGCAACCTTCAAGCAGCCGAAGAATGGTTCTGTGACAAGGTGAATGTGATGACAGTAAGCACGTCTCGCAACACAGAGAGTGCACGTAGCGCCAAAGATGAGGCTGCAGAATATCGCCGGCTCCTCAAAGCTAGGACACTGGACATCGATGCCTGCCGTGAGATGAATCGAGCTTTAGAAAACCAACTACAGGATGTGGAGGAGAAACAGAGTGCTGAGATCTCTGCACTGCAGGTGAGGGACAGAAAAACATAAAGGCAAAAATCTCTATGGTCTTTCTATGATTAAAAAAGTGTATTTATTTTGGCAATTGATATGAGTCTTACTGCCAGTGTGATCATTTATTATGCATACAATGATACCCCGAAGACTAGCTGAGATGCAAATTGCATCCAGCCAATAATGTGCCACTAACATGTCTCTCCATCTTTTCTATACAGGATACAATAAGTCAACTGGAGGATGAGTTGAGAGCTAACAAGAATGACATGGCTCGCTACTTGAAAGACTATCAGGATCTCTTGAATGTGAAGATGGCCTTGGATATTGAGATTGCAGCCTACAGGTAAGTGTCTTGTATACTGTGCTGTAACTGTGGGATTTAAATGAATGCCAATAATTTAGCATCCCATTTACTTGATATGATGTGTGTCTTATCCTGTTAGGAAGCTCCTTGAAGGAGAAGAGAACCGTTTAAATGTGGTGGCACCGGGGTCCTTCAGCGCTTACTCCCAGTCCATGTACGCTGCTCCATCTTCCATCCACTCTCAGCTGAGCTCTGCAGCTCCATACCTGCTGAGCTCCCGCTTCTATACCTCATCCCTCTCCACAGAGGAGACAATATCCGCAAGCCAAGCACAGCAGGCGGAGGCCAGTGCTCCTGAAGAGGAGGAGGAGGAGAAGGAAGAAGAAGAGGCGGAAGAGGCGGAAGAGGTGGAAGAGGCGGAAGAGCAGGTGGAAGAGGAAGAGAAGGCGGAAGAAGAAGAGGGAGAAGAGGAGGAGAAGGAAGAAGAGAAGGAGGAAGAAGAGGAGGAGGCAGAGGAAGATAAGGGAGAAGAAGGCGAGGAACAGGAAGAGGAGGAGGTGGAAGGAAAGGAGGAGGAAAAACAAGAAGAAGGAGAGGAAGAAGCTGATGGAGAAGGTCAGTATGGTCATTTTCTTTAATTGATGTACACATATGTGCAAATTAACTGTAACTTTTATCCCCTCTCACATGGTTTTGGAAATGAAGAGGGTGAGGCAGAGGATGCAGAAAAAGAAGATGAGGAGAAAGGTGGAGAGGCGAGCCCAACTAAAGAAGAGGAGGATGCTGAGCAGAAAGAGGAGGATGCTGAGCAGAAGGAGGAGGAAGGCGAGGAAGCTGATGAAGAGAAGAAGGAGGAGGAAACTGAAAAACAAGAGGAGGGGGAGGCCGATGAGAAAAATGGAAAAACAACAGATAAAAAAGTTTAAATTTAAATGCTTAAAAAAATACCTGCTAGCATTGTAGCTGAAAGATGTCTTCTCTGGTGCTCTCTAATTCAAACCAAATGAAAATCTCCTGATATCCAGCAGTGACCAACAGCATGTACGCAAACTGTACCAGCAAAGAAACAGAACAATATAGAAGCTAATCAATAAACTGATGAAGATAGGATGTGACAAGTGTCTGGAGTAGAAATTCTGCTTTGAGGAGAATTGTTTGCAAACACCTGTGTGCTTTACCTTTACTGTCACCAATACATGCCTGTACGACTGTCTGTATGTGCAGTACCCAGTTTGAGATGCCTTACTTCAAGTCCTCACTTAGTGCTTTAAAATCCATGATGTGCTGCGTTGAACTCCAATAAAGCCTTGAAGCCTTGTCAACCCAGAGCTGGCCCCGGGCTTTTCATTTGTACTTATAAACAGGAACAGTTGCAATGAGGTGTCAGATTGAATAACATTTAGCACAAATAAACACATTAGCAGGAAGTTATATTCAATGTTCAAGCTCTGTGACTCACTTTCACAAGCAAGGATAGATAGTTGTACTTTCAGAGTGTTCCTTTCTCACCAGAATGTTAATGGAGGTTAATGGAAAAAATACATAGATGGCAGCCAAAGAGCGTTTGGTTCTATCGGTACTGATAAATCAGTCTACAATTGACTGGAAGGGAGAGCTGCAGCAAAGTCAGCAAGTCTGGGTTGTTTTCTTTAAGCAAAAAAGCACCAAGCCAACCTTTTCACATGAGAATGCATGAAAACACACACACATAAAAAATCACAGTATATCAGACAGTATTAGGCTTCACATTTTCAACATGATCTGCAGATAAAGTCTCATTAGATTTCTCTTGTCTTGGCTAAACCAAAGTCTATTGGAAATGAGTTACAGTGGCATTTTTGTCTTTATCTCAAGTCAGCAGGTCGTCTCTCTGTGCCTACAGTCTCTGTGTGATCAGTGAGCTGACACCGGTGTTTTTCCTGCTGCCTCACCCACCATCCACATCACTGTCCATAAATCAGGGCACACTGAAACCTTTATGACTCAGCTTAGTCTGCTGCACCAAAGAATCTGGCTAAGTGTCAACTCACGCAGGACAGTGAGAGAGAGAGAAGGAGGAGAGTGAGCAATTTCATTATTTCATTAGGGAGAGAGAGGTTGAGGAGGAATCGTGGAGAGAGTGAGAGGAGAGGCGGAAAATATCTCGCTGCACTAAACCTTGACAGAGGACAGACTGGTTTTTTTTTACCAAGCAAAGAGGTGGAGAGACCGGGGGCTTCCTTTAGGCATCTGCAAAGATGCAATCCCTATCACATAAATGAACCCCAAACGCGCACTCTCTCTGTCTTGGCTTCTCACGCACACTTACACAAACACACTCAGGAGTGGATGTGGAGTGGGAGCTTCTGTTTGATGTGTCTGAAGCACGCTTTGAAATCTTGCGTCATTTCATAATTGTAACATAACTTCACTTTTTCTGCATGTGGTACGTGTTATGGCCCATCGTGCATGTGTCAAAGCAATGCCCCAAAGTGTATGCAATCTCTTCTCCCACTCCATCCTCCTTGTCCTCAGTTTACCCCACCCTGAGCTAAACTACATTATCCTCCTCCTTCTGTTGCCTCAGTAAGACCAGAGCCAGTCCAAAGGAGCACTCAGTTTAATCACTAGAAATTCTACTTTGCAATGAATTTGGCTCCGCTTACTCACACCACTCACCACTCAAAGAGATAGCAATAATGTAAATGTTTCCTTATTGATTAAAAGTACACTAATGATGTACGACTGGCTGTATTTTAATACACAAACAACCCTGCAGACAGAATGCTGAAGTAGTGATAGAGCTCTCCTCAGAAGAGATACCAGCAGCAGGATATATAGATACTCCCTCAGGTGCTCATATCACAGTCGCATACAGCTATTGGAGACTTGCAAGTGTGTGTGTGTGCAGTGTGTGTGTTGGTGCATGTCAGGGCACAGTGAGACACAGATCCGCGGTAAACGTAGCATATCAAAGCAAAGCTGTATTATTTTTATCACATTTCATCTCTCAGTTATTGAGTTTCACCTCCTGTTTCATCTGTCACATTTTGGCTGAGAACGGACTGCTGTATAAATCTTATAACTCCCTCTGCCTACTGTGGGCATGCGCTCTGTCAGAGGGAGGGAGGCCCATCACTGAGGCCCGCTGAGACCTCCCAGACATATGATGCTTTGATGAAAAACACAGAGCTGAAGGTGCAGCAGAAGACATCGAGAGCTAGCCCCAGTGCCGAACCTAGCAAACTTGGCACCATAGGCAACCTTCCTGACCCAAGCGCCCTTCCCTAATTTATATTTATTGAATTTATTTTATACATTCTGTGCAAAATGTGCCTTCTTCTTTTTCTTTTTTTGTGCCAGCCACAGATGGCTTTTGCCTTTTGATTTCCCCTCACTCTAATTCTCTCCACATACACTCCGCTCCAACATAACCCTCAGTGCTCTAGCTTTTTTTGACTGTGATGATCACTGATGAACACATTGAGGTGAACTGCATTTCCAGGTGTAGAGGTGTTACCTCTTCTATAGACCAACCCTTACCATTAGATCCTTGGGTCATTTCTCCCTTGTGTTTGATTTTATTAATTAAAAAAAAAAAAAAAGTCCCCCCTCCCTGGGTGGCTGCCTAAAAGATCTGCCACTGCTTACCCCAAAATAAATGTGATGGCTTTCCTGACTCCTACATGCAGGATGATTACAGCATAGCAGGAAACACATTTCACATTTCTGATGGGTCTCATTATACTTCTTGACATTCATCTATTCCTAGAATTTAACAGCATGTTGTCAATAGTCTGTCTTGGTCCCAGAGTCATGAAACATTGTCTGCATAAGGAACAGAATATCAGCGTTCTATTACGACAAATGTGTTTTACATTTCAGGAAGATGCAGAATACAATGATCGACTGTTTTGGTCTCGATGTCGGAAATCTAATCTGCAAACCAGCAGCAACACTGGTTGTTATTTGCTTTTGTACTCTCATGGTAACATTTAAGTTGACATCCAAATTGATGCTGAGGTGAAATGCTGCACTGAAGTACAAGCAGCAGTAGAAAAGCATATATTTACATTCAATCTTTAAATGAATACTGGGGAACAGATTCACAGAGTTAATGCTTTCCACGTCTTTGGAAAGATGATACTTTAACCTTGAGAGAAGCACTTGTCATCTTGAGACTGTTTTTTTAAATTGTAGGAGGGTGTGCGCTCTCCTTTCAGACTGCTAAGGCCCTGGTCCAGACAGTTATGGTGGTCACGCTGCAGTCTGCCTTTTTGCTTGTCAGACAGCCACGCTTTGTCTCCACAAAGAAAAGGAAGTCTCAGATAAGAGTTGTGGCTCCCTCTGCTGATGTCGGAGAATCACCTAATTAAAAGGCTCTGTCGAACGAGCCTTCACATTGGCCTGGAAGACAGCAGACAGCGACTATTTCATTTAAAAATGTGGCTCTCTCTCGCTCTAAAAATAGACACTCACTTCTCCTGGTGTACACATAGCCACAGTTTTCAGATGGCCTTATGTACCCACTGCATGGGTACAAAGGATGCTTCAGTGAGTCAGATGGAGACAAATGTGGGAGCCTCAGGGCCCATCTTTTCTCATGCATCACAACCTGGAAATGAGATGTTAGACTTGTGGATATAAATGTGCTACCCCAACTTACCTGCAGAAGACTGATTCTGTGATCACATGCATCAACGCTACAAATTTCCCCCTGTCATGTGTATGTTTCTTCAGGCTGAGCTGCAAGTGAGACCTCTCTGTGCAAAATAACACTTTATCTGACCAGCCTGTACCTTTCTCACATCGAAAGATGTATCACACGCTGTGCAAGTGCAGAGAAATTCATGTAGGCGTCAATATTAGTGGAGAAAAAATATTGACAGCTTGCATCATTACACAGTGACTGTAGTGACGCAGATCTGACGTCATGCAGCAAGAGCGGAAGAAACGTGTCTTTTATGTGACATTCTGTTAAAGTTTGGACATTCCTGCACCAAAAGTCAACAGAAAATCAACTTCTGCCTCAGGATGTTGAGCCCTTGTGCCCAGATAGTGCATTGACCTATCTGCACAGCATTGCAGGTCCGGGCTATTACCTGATTCTGCTGCCAGACAGCCAGGTGGATGCCGAGGCCCAATTTGCCTCTGGCGTCATGCAGTCCTGGCAGTGGACCCATAAATCCATTAGGCCTTTTGTCTGCTTTTGTCTCAGCAATTGAACACCTCAGCGGGGGCTACAACCAGTGTTTAGAGCCCTACCACTCAGAAGTCTCTGAAGCATTGTAGTTCCCTGCATCATAGAAATCACAGTTCAGTGAGTTTAGTAATGTCAGCCACTGAAGTCAGCCACTGAATAACAGCCGAGTCAAGTCAGGTCAAGTTTTTATTCTAATGGTACATTTCATACATATGGATGCTTGATGTGCTTCGTCTTTGCTCATCCCATAAAATATAAAACACACACAGGCGTATGCGCTCAAGCATGTACGCACACAAAATAATCAAATGCTCTAGAGTGTAGGAAGGTGGATGGTAAATAGGGAGCATATTTCTTATTGTTCCAGCTGTCTGTCATGCTAAATGTTCATTCATAATGTGTCTGTTTGGTGACACACTGAGAAGCCCTTGGGCGAAGTAAACAGACAGGATGCCCTTGTTTCAGTACAAAAGCAGTAGCTTCATCTCTTTTTTTAATCTACAATAACTACAGCCCACTCACACCACAACACATTTCCACTTTCATGCAGAAAGTGAGCAATCAGGATTTACATTCTGCATCCATATGTTCATCTGTTTCTATTTATCTCATACATCCGTACATGGTTAGATGATTTTTTTTTTTTTTTGCATTTTTACCACCATTAGTAAAAAGGCGCACCTAGTCGGGGAGTTTTGATACAAGGACGCCTGAGACATAACACAATCTGATCCAAATAAGAAGATGGGAGTGAGGATCTCCTGTGAAGACTCAACCTGTCTACTCCTATTGCTTATGGAGCATTCAACTCCAGATGAACTCTAGAGTTGAACTCTGCTTGTCAAGCTGTCACACACGCTAATGCGAGGCATGTGTGCACTCACTCACACACACACACACACACACACACACACACACACACACACACACACACATACACATGCCATTTTAATTTAATGATTTCTCTTTGAGGGAATAGTTTAGTAATAGTTACAGAAGCAGCTATTAAAAATATGCCACAACAACATGTAACATATTCTGGAGGCTTTACCAGGGACCGTCTATTGTATGCAATAGCACAAAGCAGTCAGGTGATGGCAATATTGTATTCCTTTTTGCAGATTTGATTGTTTTTAACTTTTAATAGCCCAAAAGCAACTCTTCACATTTGATAAGAAGTGTGAGACATTTGCCAAAGGAATAAAGAGAATCAGAGGTGAAAAGGGCAAGAGCAGATTTGAAGTCCCTTTACAATGAATTCTCATACTCAGCATGCACCTACAGCTCAGCCAGAAATAGGTCACAATAATCATGGGTAACAGCTCAAGCCATAACCTTGGAAATTCATCATATAGGTGCAAATACATTTCTAGCACCTGATTTTCAGGATGAGCTCAGGCAGTGTGTTTGAATCCTTTAGCTGTGTAGGATTTGTTGAACATACAGTGGAAAGAAAATGTACTTCTGCGTCTGAAAAAAAACCAAAACTAATTTCTCTGTGTGACTTCACTTTAGTGTTATGTGTTGAAAAAAGGGCAGCAATTCAAAAATGTTATTATCTAAAGGCATAATTTTAAAAATGTCTGTTTTCTTGATTATAGTTTGGCCAGTAAAAAGCCTCTCACAATGCTTTTTTGCTGTTGCCATATGTTCAATGGCTTTGTCCTTCGTAAAATGATAAGATTCAATAATAGCTTTCAATCAGACTGCGTTGTGTTGTGTTAGCGCTAATTCACCACAAGCTGCGTTTTAAAGCACCCGCATCACAAAAGATGGGGGGAAAAATGGACATCACTCTGCCAAAGGGAACAACAAAAGCATTGGATGGCTGAACATTATTGACAGCACCATTTGGCTGACCAGTGGCAGCAGAAAAAAAGCTCACACACACACGTATGATGGGCAAACAAAAGGCTAAGTGGACTACCAGATCTCAGCCAGCAGCTGTAAATTACTTTACTGGGCAGGGAAGGAGGATGGTGGGCGTTATTTGTAAGATACTGGCTGTGCTGAAATGACATTTAAAATTAAGTCAATAGCCTCACTGATGGACAGGTTTAATACTATTGTTGTTTTGGTCATTTTTCCATTTCCTTCCTAAAACAATTATAGTCTGCACAGTTACTTCAAACATAGCCTTATGCAAGTATATAATTCCCAGGTCTGGCCCATTTATGCCTCAGACTAGGCTGATGTGAAGGATAATGTACAGTTTTGCATCTTGTGTTTTTTAAATATTAGCAGCCAATCACCAAATATGTTGTTGCATTGTTGCTACAAATTTACACATCAACAATGATATCTTAAAAAAAGGTTGTTGCATTTTATTAATTGTTTGACTAATAATCAAAATCATTTCCACAATAGTAGTTAATGCTTTCAAGTAAAATGGAACAGAAAATTGAGCTAATATGGGGCATTTTTCTGAAGTGAAACCAGCATATTTCTTGGCTGTGACATACCATAAAATCATGACTTCTGCTGTTATGTGCCACCCTGTCATATTACAAACATTTGAGTACTTTTGTCACTTCAAAAACTATTAAAGATGATGAAGTGAGTCACAACTGTCTGGAATTAGCCATCACTGTTACATGCATACAAGCACACACCAAGGATGCAAGCAGTGAAATAACGGGGAAAGCACTGCAAAAAAGTTAGATAATGGATAATGGAGTTAACCATTAAAAACATGACCGTCCCATTTTACATGATCATGTCAACTGAGTGAGATAAGGATTTATCATGGGTTTCAAGGTCCAAAGTTTCTAAAATATTTCATTCAACAACATATTTTTTTCATAGAAATATGGCAGAGAAATGTCTAAAAGTAACACTTAAGTTAGTCCTCAGCATTTAGGTGTTTTTCCTGGATAATCTAGGGAGTGTTCTTCACTAGTCAGAGGAGAAGGGTGGCTGTTTTTATTACCCTCCCCAAAGCTATTTTTGAGCCTTGAGTAATTGAGGGAAAATGCAGAACCGTTCTTGAACCATAAATCAGTTGAATTTTAATGTTTTTTGATGTTTGAAAGTTTAAAGTTAAATACAAAAGCTTGGAGTTGAAAAAAAAACCTTGGTTTTTCCACTCTCTTTATGTTGGTGAGTAAAAATAGTAAAATAGTGTATTTTTTTTTTTTTTTTTGACAAAATCTAAAAAGAGATGTAGTATAAGGTGATTTTGATGAAATATCAGATCTGGTTATATTTTTTTGCTTTCAAAAGCTATCGTCCCACATTATGTGTTCAAGGACCTTTGGAAATTTGAAACCCAACGATAATTTCTGCTCTTACAGTTTCTGTCTATGATAAATAGTGTAATTTTTTAAGAGAACATGCATGGCCGTTTTAAATTCAGCAGTAAAATAAAACAAAATGCAGCCATTTAAAGTTGTATGCCCCTTGCCTGAGCCAAAAAAAAAAAACAAAACACAAGTCCCTCCTTAGTGTTTATAAAGGTATTTGCACCACTCCTCCCCTCTCATAAGTAATGAACAGTCCCCTACTAAGAAGCATCCTGCTTCACCTGATTTCACCCTACCACAGCTCTCCTTTAAACCGGTTAATGTGAGCAGCAGCATGGAGTTTGCAACTCAATCTCATTTTAAATTAAAAACAATAACCTGGTGATAACTTATTTATAACACACCGGTGATTTATAACTCTGGTCTCAATTAATTATTCTCAGGATTGTCAAACTGTGTGCCAGTGGTTCTATAACTGTGAGTGCAGGCACCATCAGGAGTCCTTGAAGCTCAACGAGGGACAGGTCAGCCTCATTATAATTTCTCTCCATTCAATTTTAGTTCATTTGAGGATTTATGAGGAATAGCTACAGCTATCGATTGACTGATGCCTAGGGCTTCACGGACAAGGTTCCTGGAGACAAACGCTTGATGAAATGAGTGTCTGTGGAGTGTTTGTTGTTGTTGTTTTTGTGGGGGTAGTTTGGGAAGCTCATGGTTCACGCCTATCCCCTTCTCTCCTCTCCCAGCCGCGAGCGCCCTCCTCTCCCCTCCCCGTTTACAAGTCATGATGGCGGAACTGTAGAGCTCGGGACGCGCAGGAGTGCACCGCCCGTCCTCTGTTTAGCAATTGTAAATAGTTATTTATTTATTCAGCCTACTTTACATCTTCCCCCGAAATGACCCGCTGGATTCCTACTAAAAAAGAGAAGTACGGAGTCGGTAAGTTCTCTGCTGAAGCTACGGGTGTTTTTCTGGTGGAAAACTCGCCGAGTAAACTCCCAACTAACTTGAAGGGAAGGGGACTGAAGTTGGGAAACACAAGTTATTGGCGACTTTATTGTTGTTGGTACAGGGCGGGTGTAGACACCGTAGCCAGATAGGTTTCACCAGCATTGTGTTTATTACTGAGTGCTCGGTATTTCCCCTCCTCGTTGTCCAAGGGACTGTAGGTATTTGGTAGTAGTAAGAAATGACTTGTCTAACTGTCCATAATAGGTGGTGAGGAGGGAATGGAAAAGAGCCAGGAGTTCAATGAGCATACCAGTCATTCTTGTACTTAACCTCGCTGAGCTGACTTGTGGAAGTTGTAGTGAACTTTAATGAATTCTCATTTTGCTGGAAGGTCCCTTGAAGCCCCCCTCAAGGACTCCTGTAGGGCCCCACATGGGAGCCACTGCTGTGACTGTACAGTATGCATGTCAGATAAGAGACAAGTATTTGCATAGACATTGGATTTGTCTGTGTCGCTTGGCTACACTTAACCTACTATAGGGCTCGAGTGTCTGTCTGTTGAGGCTATTAAACACTTTTTTGTGCTCCTTTCAGCTTCATAGCTCGGACTGCAGTGGCTTGCAATGAGGTGTGGCCCTGACACAGTTATAAGTGTGTGTGTGTGTGGGTCTACCGTGCATGCATGCTCATGCTATCAGGTAGTCCTCCACACCCTCAAGGTAAATCAGAAGGCTTCACGAGAAATCCCTTTCAGGTTTACTGTAATGGCTTAATAGTCGGTACAGGTTGGCTGGTCATTGGTTACCATACTGACTCACTGCTAAATCTGGCTGAAGGCTACAGACACTTGTGCAGACAGTGGTGTGCAGCAGATGTGTTATACAAGAGGAAAACCCTGCCTGTGTGCACACCTAGTGTATACTCTTTCTGTGTGAATCACAGCCCAGGACTGAAAATACCTCGCTCTAACCTGGATCCCCTCTCTGACTTTATCTTTAAAGAAAGTGTGCTCTGTTGCTGTTATGACTGAAAACATTTTTAAGCCCCAAACGCAGGTGGGTATGGAATGCTCTGCTGCACAAACACTACCCACTTGGTTATATATGACCTTGTTTTTAGCAGCTGATGTTGGGGATTTTTTTTTATGGTAATCCTTTTAGATCCCAGTATGGCGTTCGAAAGTGTTGCTCTGCGTGATTGTGTCGACTTTGCCATTCTCCTGCCATTCGCCTCAGAGTCGGGGCAGGAGTCACTAACACTGTACTTAATCCTTAAAATGCCATCGGACCCTGTACAAGGTCTTACAGTTTTAATCCGATTAGTCAACCCAGGCTGTGCCCCAATACAGGCAACTACATTTTGAGATGAAAGAAGAGTTGCAAGGTTCCTGATAGTATCAATTATATCATGCTAGCTAACAGGGAAATATGGATAATATGGGGCTTAAGATATCACAATCTTTAATGGTGAATTTGTGACGCCATCATAATAGGATAGCTTAATGTTTCCTTAAGAGAAGCACCGCACTGGAGACTCAAGTGAAGCATTTAAATCAGCAGGTGAAGTTTACTTCACGGCATCTGTGTTTTCACATTATTTGCATCCGTAATGAAATCCCATGGCTTTATTCGATTTTATGGCAAGGTCTCCTTAATGAGCGGTCATGTAAATGCGTACATGATCTTTAACAAAACCCAGATGGAGCTGGCTGCCTTCATTGACAGCTTGCATAAAAAACATTACACATTTGTCACCAACCGATGCCATTGCTGAATTACAGTAATCCAGGAAGTTAAAGGGGAACTCCACTGGTTTTACACATCTGTCAAGTCTGTCTAACAGGTGTTGAGAAACTCAGTTGTGGTAATCTGCGTATGTCAAAAAAAGCTGCATAAAGCCTTTAGCAGATAAAAATCTGATAAACTGCCTGAAGTGATGTCACCAAAGTAGGGCTTTGCGAAATGGAGAAAATCAAATATCAGGATATTTTTGACCAAAGTACCTCAGTTTTGATATTGCGAAGATATTTTAGGATTGACTATTGGTGCTTTCACAAAATATTAACACAATGAGAATTTTAATAATCATCAGTAATGTAAATATAATGACTGAGTGGCTAAAGTCAAATAATAGAACAGCGAGAAGAGTCTGGTAAGATCAGAAAATTACATCACTTTAGTGTAATGCAGCTTTTGAAACTAGGAAAAGACAGCACTTTTTAATATTAAGATATCCAAACCCAGAGACAATATCTAGTCTCATGTAATGATATTGATATATTGCCCAGCCCTACACTTGACTCAACTTTTGTTGGTGCTGAAGAGTTTGAAAATAATAACAAATTTGGGAGACAGTGTGGTTCACAGACCTGAAGCCCTCTCCTCTTTGAAACTTGAGCTCTGCTTGAGCGTAGCAGCTTGAGGCTACATTATCTGCCACTAGAATAACACATCCCAGTCTCTGACCAAACTGGTGGCAGTGAAGTTGCATTGTGGGGAATGTAGGCACCAGGTTTTGACAAGGAAGAAAAATACGTGGAATAAGAAAGACAATATCTGCTGTATTGATTTGAATCCTTTTTTAATTATTAAGATGATTTTTTGCGGCAAGTTTTTGCCTTTTAATTGACAGTACAGCTGAAGATGGACAGGAGAGGTAGGAGAGACAGGGGAAATGACATGTAGCAAAGGACTACAGGTTGGAATCAAACCTGCGCTTTTGCAAGGGACTCTGCCAATATGGGGCGCACATTCTACCAGGTGAGCTAAAAGTCACCCCAATCTTTTTGTTTTTTATAAAACTGGACATTGTCAGCCAGTGCAACAATCTTAAAATGTACACTGCTAAATCAGTGGAGTGTTCTCTAAAAATGTTTTGATGTATATCAAAATGCTGTGTCTTAAATAATAATTTGTGTTTTAAAGGGGCTTTTTCTCAAAAAAAAAAAAAAACCCAAAATAATATATGAGTAAAAAATTCAGCTTTTCCTCCTTTTTTGAAAACTCTATCTCTTGAATATGCAAATATGTTTAATTTTAAAAGGTAAACAGCTGGATGCAAGATGTCTCCTACTTGACTGACAAGCACACTCTAAGTGTATGTGCGCTGAGGCATCAGGTGTCCACATCACACTTGTGTAAGATTCACTGGGCCATGATTGACTTCCAAACAAGTTCTGATTTTTTAAATCATGCTCATATGCACACTTTGTGAACTCAGATCTAAGGTGAGCGCAGATGAATGTGAAAACAGCCTTTTAGTGTCAGACTCTGCACAGTGAAGCTCAAACATCCAAGTTAAGTAACAGTAAGCAGAATACATTTTCGAGTGGATTGGGACTTTATTACATTTGTTCTAACGACTACATTTGATTTATTGCGGCAAACCCCTGAAGTTTACATGTTGTGTGTTCTTATAAATATTATATAATAAGATTCTGCATTCATACTGATTATAATGCTTTACAGTTGCTTACAAGCAGCACTGCTTGCTTCTATAATAACCTTGAGTATTCTTTAGGGACCTGCCATTCAAGCGACTGAAGTCATAAAGACCGACTTATGTTTGCACTCAGTGTGGTCCTGTGAAAAGAGAGTACTACACAGCCACAACTTCCACTTTGTAACATGCAGTAAATAAATACGTTTCCTTAAAATGAGCAAGAGCATAAAGTTGTTTGCTCTGCTGCATGGGTGTCTTATTAACAAGACAAATCCACAGCTGCCTCCATAGATCGCAGTCAAAACATCCGATTGTTCATCTTGCGGTGTCAAACCTGATTGTTGCTGGTAATATGAGTGTTGACCTTGTTCTCAGTTTTGATGGATGAGCAAAATGGTTGGAGGGTCAGTCCTGGCTTTTAAAACTGGGTACATAATTTCTGAGTAGTTCTTGAGGAACCTGGAGAAAAGCATTGGCGCCTTTTTTCTTCTTCAGAGAAGGCAATTGTAATTTTCTTTGAAGCAGGGTCTTTAACCAGAATTAAAAGATGAGCCCATACTGGTCTAACTCTATCCCCTTTTTTCACTATTAGCTTTGAACTTGTGAATTAGCTTTCTGATTTATGGATAACCTATCAGGACTTATTAGCTGGAGCACAGTTTTAAGAGCTCCAGATCGTCTCCGGCTGTCTAGACAGTAGACGGGAGGCAGAAGGCATTTCTGCCGAGGCCTTTATGTATTGAAACGTCCTGCCCGAGGAGAATTGGCTCAAAAACAAACTTTAATAGACTTGCTTTTACCTAATGACTTTTTGCAGTTATACTGTACCTCTCCCTACTTTGCTAGTGTTTGAAATATGTATGCTTGAATTCAAGTTTAATAAGATATGATACATCACTGAATGGTAGCTGACTGAAGACCTTTACAAATTCATAATACATTAGGGGTGTAATGGTACACAGAAGTCACGGTTTGGTTGATGCGTATGGTTAAGGAGTCACAGTTTGATCCAAGTTCAGTACAGCAGAAAAAAACCCCACACGCATAAGGATATGTTTCTTTTCATTTATTTTGAACAGACAGTTGTGCAAGTGTCAAAGACAGTTACAATTCTCCTGCTGGGGACTGAGAGCATTTTGCCCTCTGGCAACTTTGATAAACTACTTGTGTTTTTATTATAAAAATAAGGAACATTTCAAACACTTCTGTATTACATTGTGCAAACACGGAACAAACATTTTCCCAAAAGGCAACAAGTGACAATAGCTGTAAAACTGAACAGCATTTGCCATGCTATGAAACTGAAAAAATACAAAATATATAGAGCAATAAAAACAGAACATAAAACTTGTGTATTAGGAGGATTGTTACAATTAGTTCCACCTTGGCTTTATTTTAACATTCATTTATCATCCAGGTTATCAGCACATCTGGGTGATGCCTTTAAATGTGCGTTGGCATGCCGGATGTGTGTCCAATCAGAGACCTTACAACGGTGGAGCAACGCTGACACACCACCCTCGTCTTACATACGAATCTCTCTCCATTGTGTTGTAGCTGACCAGGAACCCGCAGGTGGTAATGGTGTGCGGCTAAATGTTTCCAAAAGGAACTCACACTTGTGAACCTTGGTTCCTCATTAATCTACATATTGTGTATTTTGCGTGCACTGGACCGTAATTCCCCTGTACTGTGAGTGAATCTTTTTTTTATAGGATGGCAAAGGCATGGCCCGTCCTACTCTGCCTTACTCTGTCCCTGATTGGCTTAACAAATCTAATTTTTAGCCTAAACCATAACAACCCAACCAACAAAGCAAGGAGTACTAACCAATTAGAGAGAGAAGGGCAGGTCATGAAAAACAAAATGTATAGCGTGAGGGTTCATCTAATACCATTTTCATTACTGGAAAACTAAAAAAATACATCCCGTTTTATTGCTATGATTTTTTTTTTATGTATGTAAAATGCTTTGCTCACAAGTTTTGTATTAGTGAAAATGATGGTTGTTATTTTTGTTAAAGTCAGTTTGTCTAGCATGACTTATGTCTGCCTCATTTCTGGCTTTCTGATTTCATTTCTTTCATGTGTTTGATTGAAGGATTTTCCTGCTGAGCGTCAGAATGAATTCAGAGGACCTGCCTATCTGTATGTTCAAGGATTGATTGCTAGACCCTTGT
Organism: Cephalopholis sonnerati; assembly: GCA_019142605.1. Classification (NCBI taxonomy): domain Eukaryota; kingdom Metazoa; phylum Chordata; class Actinopteri; order Perciformes; family Serranidae; genus Cephalopholis; species Cephalopholis sonnerati. The sequence goes on along the minus strand of JAGQAX010000007.1, from coordinate 12,623,802 downwards.
ATCTTGCCTCATATTTTTTTGTGTGTTTTATCAGGGCCATAGCTTTGAATAGTTTCACACCCAGTCAGTGATGAGAACGATGGATTCTCATTGAAACGTGTGAACTCTGGTGAGCTGCCAGCAGCTGCTCAAACTGTTCAGCCGTGGTGTTCTTTAATTGTTGGCTAATCCACTTCTATGATAAATCATTTAGGGTGAATCAGGCTGACTTTGATTTAACATTAGTATGCACATTAACTTGAACCTACACAGATTGAGGCTTTATTGGAATTTACTACAGCAGCTTCAGGCTCAGCGTTTCAAGTTAAGAGGAGGATAGTGTGTCTCAGAGTTGAACAGATAAGCTGCACTGCCAAGGCCCAGACTGTTGCCTTTACTTTAGACAGTGTGGCATCACAACTCGCTCAGCTGGGTGTCTGCCATTGGCACATTGCCACGCTGTTGCCAGGCCCGGACACTGTGTCAAGTTGGTGAATGGACCATTGTCACTCTCGGCATGACCAGAGGCAGATGTCATTTCTTCAGTGCACGTTTCATTCAAAATTGTTCTGGCTGCACAAATAATTTCCTGGTGAAAACAAATATTCTTTTTTCAAGAGATTCACAGGGTGTCAGTAACTTCTTTTTAAATGAAACAGCACAGCATGTCACCGTGTTAGCTGTAAAGGCCTGAACTTTCTGTTCATAACATGAGAGATACCAAAAACTGAAGTGCAGAAATTGAAATTTTGAGTTTAAGGTCCCATATTATGCTTATTTTTAGGTTCATACTCGTATATTGGATTTCTACTAGAATGTGTTAACATGCTTTCATGTAAACACTTTATTTTTCTCATACTGTTTGCCTGAATATACCTGTATTCACCCTCTGTTTAGCTCAGTGTAAGTACCTGTCTCTTAAAGCCCCCTCCCAAAAAAGCCCAGTCTGCTCTGATTGGGCAGTGTTTCCGGGTCTTCTGCATCTGAGCTCTGGGTGTCTCTGAACTGTCATTACAGCTGGGAATTGACTGTAACAGCACTGTACTGGCACTCTCTACCTATACAGACCGGTTCATTGCTATCCAGTTGCTAGGGCAACAGCTTTGATCCCTGTTTACTTCCTGTCAGCTACCAAGGAAACTAGAAAATAAATTTTATAGTTTCCTGGTCAGCTACTTCACGAACAAACATTCCAATAGGAAATTCAATGGTACCCATTTAAAATGTTTATATCGTAAAGTTTGAAACGGTCAGTAGACCAAATCACAGGTAAACAATCCTCATGTTGCATACATAAAACAAAATGACGTCAAGCAAACACTGCCTGAGTTAGTATGTTTTTAGGCCCCTAAAAAAGGCCCACACAAAAAGCAATGTCAGTTTAAATGTATGTTATATTTACAATATTTTCACCACTGTACCTTGCCATCAGATAGCCTCCTCTGACAGGGAATCAAAGCCATTATATTAAAGCTACCAGACTCAATGGACAAAAACAGTCATTTCATTTAGCAACTGAGATGAGTTGTTGGTCTACTGCAGTGTTGATTGGTTAGTGTGTAAGGTAAAATGGAGCAGATATTCAAATATAGTGTACACTTACACTGAAACAGTTTTTTTTTAGGTGGCTGAAATATATTTTTCTGTGTCCCCCATCCACTTCCAGCTTTTGTGCCGGTAATTTGGGTTTATGGAAGATGATAACAAAGCAACAAAGTGCACAGCACAGCAGAAACATCAGAGAGGTCAGACCACAGTGTTAAACTATATATCTTTAAACGTTACAGCTAGGGCTGAAAATGACAACAGAAATCAACAACTTTGCCAATTTTACATATCTGTGCAATTATAATCAACTGCCAGTCACCAAAAGTGACTGTTGTTGTAAGAGTGACATCATGGTGATTTGGTCTATATAGTTTAGTTGTGACATCACAACATCGTGGATGTCCTGAGGGCTCATTTAAAGGCACAGTTTCTGAATACCAACTGTTTGCTTTCTCTGTGGATTAAGCATATTTATACTTACGCAGTATTTATATAGCACCGACAGTATACCTGCTTTCTAATAAAAAAAGACATGGAAATTAGAATTTCAACCATATGGGAGTTTTAAGGGGGAAAGGAAAGTAAGAAAAGTGTCATTGGTATTGCAGGTTTTAGTGTTAGCTTTTTCTTTTTGATGACCAGATGGGGGATCTCACAGTGAGGCATCATTCATGTTAACCTGTGCAGGTGGTAGCCGGCATGAGACTGACCTAATATTTTAAAAGCCCATGAGCTGGTTACACAAACACAGTCTTAACCTAAAAACTGATTCCCTGTGGAGATGTCAGTCTGGGCAGATGTGTGTTATGGAAAGCTAGAAAAAAAAATCTATCGGTGAGGAGGATGTCATGGAGAGAGAAGGGCAGCCACATTCAGTGTTTCGTCAAGTTTTGGTATTCAGACTGAGGTGTGATAAGCCGAGCCAGTTGAAGCGTGCTGTGAAATCTAGCCTCCAGCAACAAGCATTATCACCATGCAAGTCAGGGCAGAGCTGTGCTCATAGTTCCTCTATCTGACTATGAGAGTGGCTGCTTGCTATTGCGGCTCCCTCAAGTCATGACAAAGACCTTTGCTACAGTATTGTTTGCCAAGGTTTCTCTTTTGCAACTTCAGTCTGGTTTTGTGTGTGTGTACGTACGTGCATGTGTTTCTGTGTGCGCGCGCAGATGTGTTCTTGTGTGATCTCTCCCGTTAGTGTCGTGGTAAGAGAGTTAAAAAGGAAAGACAGGAGTCGCCTCCAGGAAAGCTGTTAGGTTAATAAACTGAGTGAAGGGAAGGGCAGGGCTCGCAGGTTAGTCAGTTGGCAGAAGCACAACCTGCAGAGAGTAACTATTGACCAAAGGTCACAGTGGTATGATGATATCAGAAATCTACAGGATGTGATGCCATCCCGCCCCCCTTTTTTGCTCTGCTCCTTTTTTTTTTTTTTACTCTGAAGCTACCTGCTACAGCACAGTCCATTTACTGGAACGTTAAACACGGCCTCGGGGAATCTGTTTCAATTAAGAATAGTCAAAATGCTTTAAAGGTTTGAGTCACACACAGGCCTGCCGCACAAGCATACAGCCTGCTGTTAGAAAGAGCACTAAGATGAGGAATAAATCAAAGATCGAGATCCTGTACGCTTGCGAATCCAAGTTCTGCGACACGGCGGGTGAATTGGTTTCTTTTTCCTGGGAGAAACTGCAAACCTCTGATCCAGAACTTTTTTAAAAAACAGACTTTCTCCACTGTGCAATGAGTGATTGAAAAGGGATTTGGGGTTTTTCTTAATCCACTGGACCTTGAGTGGGAACAAAACTCGTCAGTCAAACTGTCGGCTCAAAATCTCTTCGCTGTTAACTGTATTTATTGAATGTTATGTGTGTCCCTCATAATGAGACAGTCCTGCTCTTGTCCTTTAGCAATCTACAATTATGAACCCAGTGGAGAGCAGGAGCTGTGTCTACAGGTGGGGGACACGGTGCACATACTTGAGAAATTGGAAGGTGAGTGAGCCTGAACGCAACAGGCCCTGACACATCCCTCTTTTCCTTCTCTAAAGCAAGCTGACACAGGAACTTAAGTGAAATGTTGAACTTACCTGGCGCTCGATATGCTATGCATAGTAATGTAAACGAGTCCACCACACTGACTGTCATCACTCCTCTCTCGTCCACTGCTTCTTCATCACTGTAACACGTTTCTTTGTTAATTAATATCTCCTCAGGCTGGTATAGGGGCTACACGCTACGCAAGAAATCCCAGAAGGTAAGACCATCATTAGCACTTTATTATCCTATAACCAGAGCTGTGATGTATATGGACTGATTTTACCTCATTGTTTCCTCAGGGCATTTTCCCAGCTTCCTACATCCACTTAAAGGAGGCTACGGTTGAGGGACTAGGGTGAGATCACATATCAGTAAACATATCATCGTGATGATAATCCACTTTGCTTTTGGTTTGCCGCCCTGCCTTGTCATTTGCCAATAACATAGCAGTGCACTTGTAATTACCATAAGTGAAGATTCAGTAATGCTTCTCTTGGCTGTGTAGGGAAACCATCCGACTATTTATCATGTATAGAAATGCACTTGAGTCTGTCCGAATTATGTGGCATGATCTGTGAGTGATGAGCCACTTTTCCAATATCTTGTTATTCTCTCCTTGTGGCTGGTAGCCAGCAGGAAATAATTATTCCAGCAGATTTACCCCTGGTGCAGGAGCTCGGGGCTACTCTGAGGGAATGGGCACAGATATGGCACAAGCTCTACGTGGTACGTGAAGATTGCCTCTCTCTTATCGGCCTCTCTGTTTCTAGTACTCACTGTGCTTCTCTGATACACACCACTTTGACTCAGTTTTGTTTTTTTTTACCTCTGAAGGATGTGTTGTTTTAAGTGTGTACATCTTTATCTGACAGGCGAACAAGACAGCTTTGTTCAGGGGTGTTCAGCAGATGGCGTACAGCCTCATCGAATATCGATCTCAGATAGTGTCGGGAACGCTGCCTAAGGATGACCTTGTGGAGCTCAAAAAGAAAGTCACTGCAAAGATTGATTACGGGAACCGGTATGAATCCTGCTGCCTTACTGTACTGCAATGAATTGCCCTGTGACATAAACACCATTGTAAAGTTTTATTTGCTTGAGTCATGGCTTTCAGATTGTCTCTGTAAACTCAACTGGCGCTGTTTCATTCTCTGTGCTGCTCAGGATTCTGGGGTTGGACCTGGTGGTGCGAGATGAAGCAGGGAACACACTGGATCCTGACAAGACCAGTACGGTCAGTCTGTTCCGGGCACACGAGACGGCTTCCCGCAGTGTTGACGACAGGATACAAGAAGAGAAGGCATGATTTGATTTGTTTATTTATCAGTCACTTTTTTCCATAGTAGATGTCCATTCGGGTTGGGCCGGGGTAAAACCTTTTAAACTGGTTTGATATTAAGCGAAGCACACAGTCAGACTGGTCAGAAGAATTTTACCTCTAGGTGTCACACTTGACTCGGCAGCTGCTCCCGAGTAGAACCTAATAACACCATGTCCTAACAGCAAGCAACATCTGATTATCATATACTGTCAGGTGACATCCAAGCTCATTGAGTCCGTCAAATACGCACCTCTGTCACATGATGTAAACAAACCTCATACCTATCAGCTGAGTGCTCGAGATCAGACTGGAGATGTAACCACTTAAAGGCTGGTAGCCTACTTGCTATCTTCCTACATTTGTACTTCTTAAACAGAAAATACACATTTTATATTGTGATATTTACTGGAAATTACATACAATTTAGCCAACAGTAAGGGAGTTGTTGTTAGCAATGGTCGTTTACCAGAAACTTTCAGCCCCCTGGTGATCTCCTTCTTCCAGCCAGCTGCCATCTTTTTTTCATTTTTATAGTGAAATAAGGAGGTATCACACAGATAATTGCTTATTTCAACTTCATGAATCAGTTGTTCTTCATTCATCCCTACAATTTCAAAGTGAGCGATAGGACTAAATAGAAATAGGGTGTTAGACGAAAGTAAAGCTTTAAGTGGCGCACTGTGTCACTCACAGCCAGTTAAGACACCTCTTTTGCCGCTTCACATCCAAAGTGTTGCAATACTGGCACAGTTTTAGTTTTCTTGAGAGACCGCTTCTGGCACGTCTCCTCTCGTCACCTCAAAAAACACATGAACTTTCTAGTAAACAAACACAATGTGCGCTGCTCTCCCCCCTTCCACCTTTACTGGAATTGGATCCTCTTCATGTTGTTGTGCTGGGCTCACAGCCTGTTAGACACTAGTGGCTCTGTTAGTCTGTTAATAAACATAATATTATGTTAATCACATTGTTATTTTGCTTATAACTAGTGCAATACAAGTTTGATTTAGTGCTCTGATGCCGTCAGCACAGGCTGCTGATGTAAGGTGCTTTTTAATTTGCCAGAATGTGTCATAATGATAAATGCTGGTTCAGCTGGTTTGCTTAAAAACAAACCAGTTTAGGCTCGTGTAATACTGGATCAGACTGGTGAAACTGTATTGGCCCAACTCTAATGTCCATTTCAAATAACATCTGTGTCCATGCACTGCCTTGCTTTTCTGCAGACGCGGCTACAAAACCTGGAAATGAGGCGCCAGACCCTGTTCAGTACAGTGCACACCTACAGTCTACTCATGAACCTCAAGAACTTTGTATGCAACATTGGAGAAGACGCTGAGCTGCTCATGTCTCTGTATGACCCAGACCAATCTGAATTCATCAGGTTTGCTCCTTATTTCTCTTAACTCCGACTTTAGTATCAAGCTGAGGGGTTCATTGAATATTTAAAAAAATAACCACACCAGTACTGCTACTTTGACACTTTTTTGGCAAAAGTTACAAAACACAGAATTAAGAATCATAATTAGTTATACTGTGGTCATGCAGAATAATAATAATGGCTTGAGGTAGTGTATTATTGTCACATAACTCTGCACTGCTCTGATGTAGCAGCTTCAGCAGTGTTTTAAATTAATACTTGAGACTGGAAGGCGACTAGTTTGAGGCGTTATGAAGCTGCTGCTTCTTCTGCTTGCTGGTGTAGAAAACGTCTCTATTCTAAGCATGGCAAAAATGGTGCCAGCATAAATAATAGAGGTGATTTAAAGAACCTCTGAAACAAAAAAAAAAAATCAGAGTGACTACAAAGTAAGTTCATCTTTATGAATGTTAATAGTGTGAAACCTGAAAACTAAAAGCACTACACCTCCTCTAGTTACCAGGGGATGCCTTTGCTGCTGACCCTGACCTTTGACCCTCTGGAGAGGGCTGGGGCAAAGACAGGAGGGCTGTGGTGAAATAGTTCTTTTCTAACTTAGTTAAATAACCCCAAAGTAATACAGGTCCAGTGTGTAGTACTTAGTGGCATCTAGTGATGAGGTTGCAGAACTCAAACTTCTCCAGTGTGCCGAGCTTGGAGAACAACAGTGGGCTAACATGGCAAACTCTGTGCATAAAGACCCACTCTGTATATAGATATAAACTGACTTATTTCAAGGTAATGAAAACACAACAATTCGTATTATCAGGTAATTTGAAACTATGGCTGTCCTGAATATCATTTTTTGGGCATTAAAGCTTCATTTAGAAATGTCTGTGACCGGACCATCCTTTAGTAAAAGGATGGTCCCACAGTTCTTAGGCAGCAAAATTTAAAGTGACCAGTGTTAATAACATTAGCCGTTGCATAATTACATAGCCTAGTGCAAGTGCAGTTGGATTCTCTAAGCACCGCCACTGCATTTTCCTAAGTCCTTATGAATTCTCCCTCTCAATTTCCGTCATGATGTTTCCCATCAAGGTCAAGGAAAAGTGTTAAGGAAAAGACATAGGACATATTTTTTGACTGTTTGACTGTAGCCCAGGATTTATCACAGCAGACATTTTGGCTTTTCATAGCAGGGACATTGCAGGTGTAACTAATATCATTAATGGAGGCTGCGTTCCCTTTAGTTATGCCAGTAAGCCAGGCCCTTTTGCCATTTCCTGTGTTTGGCAAGTAAAATGTCTGCTATGAGAAAGGTCCATAGGGATCAATAGATATTCACAGTACTGCTGTTCAAAATATGCAGGAGTCTTGGAATTTCCTTGACACTTAGGATTTTATGTGGTGAAACGGATAAAATAATGCAAAGTTTTTACATGAGTTATTTTCTATTTTTCTATTTCTCCTGATGCCTTTAGATAATGTGATATCTAACTGTGATTCTTATTTAAATTCATGCAGTGAGAACTTCCTGGTGCGCTGGGACAGTATGGGGATGCCTAAAGAAATTGAAAAACTCAACAACCTGCCAGCACTATTCACGGTAACTGAATCCCAGCCCACTGACTGTATTCCCTCTGCTTCGGATTTAAACAATCCAAACGCCGTCTGAAATCTGTGACAAAGAAGACAATTTGCTCTTGAACCGCTCTTAATTTGCAGAAAGTTTCACTGAATGGATCACATTCACGGCGCATCTTTGAAAATTTGAATGCATTTGCCTCCATTATATTGCTGCTGTTTATGTTAATGACACAGTCAGCAGTTCCCTGCAAACAAGCTGTTGTGTTAACCTGCATGTGGGCCACAAGGAAACAGTGGTTCAGAATGTGATAAAAACCACATTCATGAAGGCAAAAAAAAAGACATTTAATCTTTGTATTTGCTTCCTCAAAGCACACACGTTAAGATTCCTTTGACTTGAAAAACCCAGAAAAATAAAAACATAAAGGTGCTGGAAATCGATGTGTATGAGGCTTTTACTGCATGCTGTCATCCTGTAATATTTGCCATCTGGTCTGCAGCTCCAGCCTTATGTATGCACATAATAACAGGCTAGTGATATGTGTAGCCCACTTTCCTTTGTATGTAATGCACCTTATCACTTAATATGCCATAATAAATCATCTTTATGGTTGTTTCTTGCATCCAGGACCTGAGCAGCAGCGACTTGATGAGGCAGCGCCTCTTCCTGGTGTGTCAGATCATCAGAGTGGGAAGCATGGAGCTTAAAGAGGGCAAGAAACACACTGGAGGACTGAGGAGACCATTTGGTGTGGCTGGTGAGCAGCTTTTCAAATGTCCTAATATTTGTTTAGGCAATACAAAAGTCAACTCAACAAAAGAATGCCACTCCTCTCTGGTGCTATAGTTGCATGAATAGTCCTGCCGAGGTATAAAAATGAAGGATCCATGTGTTAGATGAAATGGGAGCACCTGCTTCCTGACCTAGAAATGCCTCAATTCTGCCTTGGCAAAAAAGTCGGTGGAAATTGGTTTAGCACCCGTCTTTTTGTTTTTGGCCAGATGATTAGTGGATTTGATGAGGAATGGTTTCCTCTGGTGTTCCAGCAAATGGACTGAAACCAGAAGTCAGAAAGAACGTTTCACTCAGAAGTCACATTATTCTCAGCCAGGAAAAAAAAAATCACTTTAGCAAAAGAGCTGGGTGGAATGAACCATTCAGAGGCATTTGCAAGCTGGAGATCAAGAACCCTCAATCTGTTTTACTATGCTGGCTGTCTGCCGTGCCAGGCAACAGGTGAGTGTGATCCAACACCTGGCTCAGCTTCTGTTTTAGAAGTAGAAAATACAGTTTGCAAAGTTAGAGGGAGTAAAGGAACTTTTAGAATTATTAAACTAGTAAATTCCTGTTTTGCTGTTGTTTTTGAAATAACCAAAAAAAAACCCTGCATTGCATCTGTTAAATTAGCTTATCCTTGACAACAGGCTGCTGCCTCACTGTGATGTTCCCTTTGTCGTTGCAGTGATGGACATTACAGATATCGCCCATGGCAAAACAGACGATGAGGACAAACAGCATTTCATCCCCTTTCAGCAGTGAGTGTTTTTGATGTTGTCACACTTCTCAAACGATTAACAGGCTCAACCTTGTTTTCTAACGTCACACAATAATAATGGAAAAGAATTGGAACAGGACTTGAGTTATATTTGCTTACCGTGTTCCATCATAGTTGTTTCAAGGATGCAATTCAACTTTTCCTGTGTTGCATTTCAAGGACAAATATATAAAAAAAAAACTTTTTGCAATCCTGAGTGTTAGCTCTTCTCAAAGACGGGCTTCAAGGCCACGTTTTCATAGCAGCCGAACAATAGGGGGATGAGGACGATGATGCGTTCACAGGGTTCCTGGATGGAAGAGTGCCAAAAATATCCTGACTGATTCTTGACATCTAAACCAAAATTTCCAAACGGTTTTACCTCCATTTGTCTCTTCTCACTGTGTCACAGTTCACAGTTGTTTCTGTAAGGTAGAATAGTTATCAGCACATCAAATGTTTGGGTGATTATTGTAAATACTAAATGTGGGTTTTTGTAACTTCTATCAGACCTGAAATACGGAAGCCTTTTGCAGTTTGTGTCTTGAGGGCTTTATACTAATCCAGACTTAAAGGGGACCTATTACGCTCATTGTCAGGTTCACACTTGTATTTTGGTTTTCTACTAGAACAAGTTCACATGCTTTAATGTTCCAAAACTTTTCCTCATACTGTCTGTGCTGGACAGTGTTGTCACTTTTAAGATGTAATGGGTTACAGATTACCAGTTACCCTGTTAAAAATGTAACTAGTAATGTAACTGTTTTAATTACTTCATCAAAGTAATGTGATGAAGTACATTTGATTACCAAACAACATTACAACATTTGACATGGCCACCCACCTTGGTATGGTTGGCCTGGCAGACTCAGGTTGCTTAGAGCGATGCGCAGTGATTTGATTGGTAGATGAGAGGTGATGCAAATTCAAACAAGAGGATCAATTAAAAAAGACAACACTCGGAATTTAGCACACATTGCCAAATGAATGGAGCCTGCCTCGACGTAGCGCCAGCTCCTTTTAAGTCATCCTACCTCTGATGGTATTGTACTCAAATTTGTCCCAACAGCTTCTTCTGACCGTGTTATTTGGAAATATGCCAAAAGAAGGCATATCTGCACTGCAAAAAGGTTCAAAGCAACAACATAAATGTTATGTTATAACCCCTTTGTAGTCACTAACAATTTAATTAGTAACTATAATTTAATTACATTTTTTTCTCAGTAACTGTAACAGATTACAGCTACATTCATTTTGTAATTTCATTACGTAACATCATTACAAGTAGCTTATTACTCCCCAACACTGGTGCTAGAGTACCTGTATTCACACTCTGTCTGGAACACTCTGTCTCCCGAAAAAGCCCAATCTGCTCTGATTGGTCAGCGTTTTGGGGTCATCAGCATCTGTGTTCTTGCTGTCTCTGCACCATTATCACAGCCGGGGAATGACTGTAATAACGGCATCTATACTAAAATCTTCACAACAGAACATGTTGTGGAATATGGTCCAAAACCGGGGAGAAATTAACAACATCAGCAACCAAGATTAATTGTTTCCCTGATGTTAGCATGTAGTTACATGTGACTGTAACTTGTGTGATCTAAACACTTGGAGAAAGGTGTCAGGAGCAGATGACCATATAAAGAACTCTTTAGGTTATCAGGGTAACCCCGGATCTCTGATAACCGAGTGAGATACTGAGCGAGGTTTGAAAGAAAACCATCACAATCTGATGTCAGCTTGTCTTTAAAGTAGAAAAAACTTTGGAAAAAAAGTATTAGGATTGTTAGGAAACCTGAGGATTTTGCTCACAGGAATTACTTTGACATATGTTTGCCTCATTATTTGAAACTTTGGCCACATTTAATAAGAACATCCTGCACTGTAATATTATATGTGTATGACAGAAAAGCATAATTGGTCCCCTTCAAGCATAGAAACACTGTTTCCTAAGTAAAAGTGACAAAATGTTTACTGGACATGCAATTTTCTGCTTTTTAATAGATGCTTGTTCTTGAAGTGTGTTTCTCTTAAAACACAAATTGTACCGCAGGAAAAAACCTGTTAAGCTCTCCAACCATGACAAATGAATTACTATTTCATCAGCACTGAGTGACTTATTTGCCACTGGTAATCATGGACTGGATGATTATAAATTAATAACAAAAATGTCATGCTAAATGAATTTTCCAATGAACAATGGAAAAAGTATATATTTCTTAGATTAAAATAACAACAGGGCACAGATTTTTCCTCTGACAGTTTTTTCAATTGCTTAAGCACATTTTCTGAAACACTGTTGCATTTCTCAAAACATTAAGTGCAATTACTAATTCAGTCCGTGCAGTGCAATACAACACTTAATTTGTAATTTGCAAAAGGCCATCAAAACATTTAACTTGTGAGTCAGAAGTAATTAATATCATCAGTGAGTTCATGACCACCCCTGAAATGACAGGTCCATTTAAATCATTGCTTAAACCAACACTGTCAATTGTCTAAGGAGCTGTGTCATTGACATTTTGTTTCTGTATTTTAAAATACAAAGAGTAAGCTAAATAATGAAGTCCAATTTCCACAACAGCCAACTGAATGGTATTCATCAAAGCTCAAAACAAATGCCAGTTCCACCACATTGCTTAGAGTGTTATCCTTCATTCACAGAAATCTCCTTACAGTAACAGTTATGTAAAATAAGAGAAATAAAAGCTAATTTAACATTGTAAAGTAAGGAAGGCACCGTATCAGACAGAGCCAGAGCAAGTGTCCTCTGCCTGTCCATTTTTTATGCAGATTTCAAGGTACGGATCTGTCATTTAACTTCACAGCAAAACAGCAGTAAAGCTGAGGGCAGGTGATTCAGTGGTTGCCTAGCGACAATTAAAAAAAAGACGCAGCAAGCTGTAAAAAGCGCTCTGTCTGATTGGGGCAAGCTTCAACTAAAAAAGGCAGTGTGGTGCGCCTTTGCTTTTTGCAACCTGCAAAACACACTCAGACTGATCGGGGCCTAATTCAAATCAGGAACTATTGTATAAATGTTCTTGCAGTACACAAAAACCTTTATCCATGATGAAACCTTTCCTGTTGCATCTCTGCTGTGACGTCCATACAAGCAACATGTAGACTCTGTACTCCCTCTGTTCGCCTCTCCCTCTAACCAAACCACTAGGGTATACTGAAACAGGTTTCCCTCTGCATGAGTGACTTATTGTCCCTCTATGACGTTTGTTCTGTCCATATTCAGCAACTGTAGTAAAGAAAACATTTTATGACTAAAACGTCTGTTCCCTGAGGTAGAGGAACACAGTTTAACATAACCATTGTTTATGTATTGTACCGAATGATCTGACTGGAAGTGAGCTCAGTTTCAACCCATGTAGTATGCATTTATTTGAGTTGCACCTGTAAACTAAATTTAAATGTGAAAAGTCGCAGAAAAAATGAGGATGGACATTTTGTCCACTGTACTGTAATTGAATTGTCACGTCTGAGAGCTGCACAGTTCATTAGAAAAACCGTGTAATCCAATTTGGTAACCATGACTTATTGATGCACCACTTGATCAAGATATGTGTACTCATACAGTGCGTATGAATACTGTATGGAAGCTACAGGAAATGCATATAGTGCTTGTGAGAACATGAACTGTGGATTTTAGGATTGCGCAGCATTTTGAGTAACATGTTTTTCATTTGACAATTGTGCCGAAGCGCTCTTTGTTACTTTGGTAGCCACTTGAGGTGAGTGGGGTTTGGGGAGGGATAATGGTGCATCTTGTCAAAGAGATCCAGAAAGCCTCATGTTGCCTTCGCAGCTCCTCTGTCCATTTGTTTGTCACCTGTCAGACATGATGGCAGCTGCTTTCTCTTGTACTCCTTCCGATGCTTTTCTCCTAGGATAGCTATGGAAACCTACATCCGTCAGAGGCAGCTCATCATGTCTCCGCTCATCCCGTCTCGCGTCATAGGAGAGAATGAGCCACTCACTGCTGTCTTCAACAAAGTCATCGCCACACGGGAGGTCAATCACAAAGGCCAGGGTAAAATGAAGTGCTCACAGACAGTGTGTTCCCCTGTGATTTCAGAGGGCCGCTCTAAATTGACCCTTCTGTTTTTGAGAGAAATAAATGATGTGTGAGGGGTCTGTAGGGTGGGTCCTTTTGGTGTCTGCCTCATTGAATTTCTTTACATGTTTGCTGGCAGGGCTGTTTGTGACCCTGAAGCTCCTCCCGGGGGACCTCGTCCAAGTCAGGAAGGACTACCCCCACTTTGTCGACCGCAGCACAGCTATCGTCAGGAAAATGGGCTTTCCAGAAATCATCCTCCCAGGTGGATTAAAGTCTTTGTTGCTGGGCATTGCTCTACATATACCATGGTCATGTTCATTTTAATTGCTTACAAAGCCGTGAGAGGGGCTCATAAATTCTCAGCACATCCACCTGATCATCTGTTGTCCTTTCTCCAGGAAACGTGAGGAATGATATTTACGTAACCTTGCTGCAGGGAGAGTTTGACCGTGGTAAAAAGAAGACCCCGAAAAATGTAGAGGTCATACTGAGTGTGCACGATGATGAAGGCAATTTCATGGAGGTAAAATAGACCAGTGAATGCAACAAATTATCTTCTTTTTCTAATTAAGCTGTACGTGCTACCTTTGCTACCATCCTCCTATCACAGTTCTTGTAATCCTGCTGTAGCCATGCCAGCATCATGGCTTTATGTATAGCAATGCAATGATCAGTCCACCACTTTGGTCCCATGAAATCTTGAACCAACATTCATGGTCTCCAGATTATGATCCCTTCTGACTTTTCCTCCAGCTCTTCCATGAGGTTGATATTTGTGATTTTAAACTCCCTCTCTGGGCATTAATGAACGCCCTAAAAGCTTACCTCTGTTAGTCAGAATCACACACTTAAAAGATTTCCCCATTAAAACAATCCCTTCATGCCCTTAAGTAGCTTAGATGTAACTCTACATCTTAGCCTCATTTACAATGCGTGGAACCATGAAATAGCAGTTTAGCCCCGCCCCTTTGCCACACGCCTGCAGCTCGAGCGTACCTAGCTTACCTTTGACTCTGCTCATGAAACACACAAACTTCTGCTTGTAAAGTCTTACCTAATATGAGCCTTTAGATGATCAAACAGCTAAAAATGTGTTGTTAGTGTTAGTGATAAATACTGTTCTTGATAGCGAATTTGCGTTCTTAGGATAGTGAAGGCGTGACGCAGAATAGGATGGGTGAAGCCTTCGCTATCCTAGGAAATGCAATTCCCGATAGCCAGCTCTGACAAGTTAAAGTAAAAGCGATATTGAAGTTGCAAAATATTGATATATAGCTACCCCTGGCTTCCCTTCTGATAACACTCATTTTGCCAATATTATGGAAAGCCCTGCCCTGCAAGTTGACAGGATTGGTTTCTTAGGGTTGTGACGTGACAACCTCGGAAAGTTCTGGAGACCGACTGTTCTTCCAAGGCAAAAATGCGCGGTTATGGTGTTGAGTGCTTATTTTGCCCATCATATGTCTTGTAGCACATAAAAAACACCATATAAACATGTAAACAAGGTTAAAAACATGAATTTTACTCTAGGGGGTCTTTAAGTGAAATCTCCCCACAACATTCATGTCCCCTCTTGAATTGTGATGAATCTGGTGATGGCCTGATTTTTCCTCTTGTGCCATCATCGTGTCAAAATTTCCACTTTGCTGATACTTTGGGTTATGACCAAACCTTGAAAAGAAACAACCTAACATCAGCCTCAACTGTATGATCTGTTTCATTTTTAACAAATGCAAATGAGTGTAGAAAAAAGTAGCAGATTTTTGTTTCCCTTTTGAATTATTATTATTTTTTTGTCAACATATCTGCCCCAGGCACATCACAAGTGCAGAAACACAACAAAAAAGAGCTTTTAGTGCACAGAACCATAACAAGTGGTAGTAGCAGTAATCAATAGCACGGTCTGTGTCTCTAAACTAGTATCTCCGTCCCTCCCTCTTCCCTCTCTTGCCCACACACACACCTCACCTCATGTTTTCCACTGAGGTCAAGCACAAGTGTTGAGGAACAGACATATTCAGTCACAGCCTGGATGTTTTGAAAAGCTACCAAGAGTGGTCAGAAGTGCATCACATGAGAAAACATTGATTTGTGAAAGATATGATTGGTGGTGTCGCTATACTGATCCGTACATCCTCCTGATCGGTACTGTGCATGTGTAGCTCAACAGAAATGAGAAGGAAGCGAGATGGCTCACACATTAGCTACATCCACACACTATATGTAGTTTACACATTTGTCAACCCAGCATGTCAGATTTATGTATGCTGGGCAAACCGGGGGTTGCTTCTGGTGCTGGATGTGGCCCGCGGGCTGCCAATTGAATAGGCCTGATGTAAACTAATCTCCTTCTTTTATTTTTGATAGAAAGCGATATTCCCTGGGGCCGGTTATGATGGCATCACAGAGTACAAATCTGTCATTTACTACCAGGTGAAGCAGCCTTGTTGGAATGAAACGGTGAAGGTAAGCTCATGTCAAGGATCCACGTGTGCAGCTCACTGCTTCCAACATGATATCTCATGTTCTTTAATTAGTTCTTCAATGAACTAATCTTCAAGGGAAGATATTGACACTGTACGTGCTACTCATACAAATGTCCCAGCAGACAGCATTTCTTCCATATGTATAATCCTGTATTCGCATTAATTCCCCCTCTGCTTCCTCCAAGGTGACAATTCCCATTGAAGATGTCTGCCGCTGTCACCTGAGGGTGATGTTTCGACACCGATCCTCTCAGGACTGTGAGTGACTGTGTCTTATTTGTATGACAAACACCCACGTGTAATCCTGTCACTATGTTAAATACAGCTACAGTGAGTGTTGGCGGGTCTGTGCCCATCTTATGCTCCTGTGTTGTCCTTCAGCGAGGGACAAATCAGAGAAGCCCTTTGGTATGGCCTTCGTCCGGCTCATGAGAGGAGATGGGACCACGCTGAAAGACGGCAGGCATGAACTTATCGTCTATAAGGTACTTTTGCAGGATTTGTGGTTTTGCATGAAATTTAATTCACTGCACTTATCTTTAAAATAAGCAGGAGATTGTTTTTATCTAATTACATAAAATTCGGCGTCTTGAATAGCTGACAGTGGGTGGATGGATTATTCATGAATCTCCTCTCAATCAATAAATATGAAATTAGATCTCCATCGATCAATATGCTTCATGATTCCTTCCCAATTTCATGAATTTCTTAGGTTGATGTGAAAAAGGCGGAGGATGCAAAGGTTTATCTCACCTTGCCAGCAACTTGGGCTGAAGTGGAGGAAAAGGAGAAGCAAACAGGGAAGCAGTTCCACCATTCAGGAGTGATTCCTGTGACTAAGGACAGTTTCCAGCTCGCCACGCTCACCTGCTCCACGAAACTCACTCAGAACGGTACCGTAGGGCACCATTTCTATTTTTCCCCTGTTCTTCCAGGCTCCGTCTCTGTGATAATTAAAAGATGTCCTGTCACACGTCATCTTTAAGAAATGAAACAGATTCTACAGCGGATAGAGGCACAGTGCTGTCGTCATTTCCCCGCCCTCAAATTGCCTTGAAATTAATGAAGCTAATCTGTGTTGCTAATATTTTGCTGATGTGTTGATGTTGATTGATGTAGATCTAATTAAGTTTATATTGAAATTTCAGGCTTTTAACATAATTATCACAACCGGTGTTGTAGCAGAGAAGGTGTTGCTTTTACCGAATGTATCCTGTTGTGTAATGTTGTTTCCAGTGGATTTACTCGGCCTGCTTAACTGGAGGTCAAACCCTGAGGATCTGGATCAGATTCTGCAGAGGCTGATGGAGGTCGAGGGAGGGGAGATTGTCAAAGTGAGTTGTCTGCTGCACTAAACATGTAATATGCTGCTGCATTTTATAGATGTTCAATAACGTACTTTGTAATGGCACTTTTGTAACAGGTTTCTGTTTTATGCACAGTTTCTACAGGACACTCTGGATGCTTTGTTCAACATCATGATGGAGACCTCAGAAAAGGACACCTATGATACCCTGGTGTTCAACGCCCTGGTTAGTGTTTCTGCCCACAGTTTCAGTGGGTGAAAAGTGTTGCCATGCAGTGTAGAGGTGTCATTGACAGGTCAGACAACATAATGTTAAAGATGGGATTGTCAGGATTTTAGTGATACCAATATCAGTACTGATACTGCTTATCAATGCCAACACTTATCGGTTCTCTTACTGATACGTATCTAGAATTTGGTGCAGTTGAATAAAGACGTTGCAAGAAAGGATGTGAAATGACTCAGCAGTTATTTTATTGTTAGTTTTTTGCAGAAATAAGTTAAATTGTTTATTGAGATTGCTGTATATATAATAAAGGAGGAACAATGGCAAGAGATGTCAGCAGTGATGTGCCTTAATGCTGCTTCATTGCCAGATGCTAAACTTAAACAATAATACTAAATAACTATAGTCCCAGAGCTTCTCAGAAGCTAACAGAAATTAATAATGAAGAAAATAACTTAAAAAATGTATAAAGTAAGCCCACACTTTTAACATTTTGATCTGTGAGCCATGAGCGGAGAATTCACAGAATGTCAGCTTGCAGTTAAGCATCGTCATGTAAACTGGTGCTGGCAGCATTCAATAGAAATAGCATTCAATAGGGGATGGTTAGGATTTTGATTGGTCCTCTGTGTAGGATTGAGGAGTATCAGTGGGCAGAAATTATAAATAATAATCATGACTATGTTTTCATTAGTGTACAATCACTTGAAAATAAGAACAGCTGACTTTTGTTGCCTTAGAAGGAGCCATTTATATCTACATACGGAGCAGATCCTCTTCCACAGGGTCCATCATGTTGTTCTACAGTAACCCAGAATGGACAAATCAAACAGCGGCTCTAGACAGGGCCATTGGCATTTTCATGTGAGCCCCCATAGTTCTGCTTCATGCTTGGCATGTTAGAGAAGTTAAATTTCTGTAACCTCATCTTTAGATTCCACAAAAACCTGCATGCTGGACCTTTAATGTGAAGCAGCAGCAGTGTGATGTTCTGTTTTCATGAACAGTAACTCAATACAGCTCTGATATGATACTGTGAAGAGTCAACAGTTAACATTGATGCTGATATCAGATAGATAAAATGATAAACTGTGGTTCCTGTGAATCCCTCGTGCATTTGAATGTAAATTAAATCCACCGTGTGAATGGTGGACTCTGGCATTAGACAATGCCAGCTATTATAAAAAGAGGTAATAACACAGTGTTAAAACATTCACTGGCTATTGATGAAAAAGAGGCAGACCATAGATAGTATCAAAAACAAGGTTTGTTTTCATGAACATTTAAGTGGTTACAAGTCCATATTTGGGAATCACTGATATTCAGTATGTGTCTGTTATTTTAACATGGACATGGCTCTGATTTAGTTTTTCCCTCTTAATTTTAACCAGGTATTTATAATCACACTTATTGGCGACATCAAATTCCAGCACTTCAACCCCGTCCTGGAAACCTACATCAACAAGCACTTCAGTGCCACTTTGGCTTACATGTGAGTCTCAGTTCTGTATTTCTGAACCTTTGATCGCTTACACCCCTTCACGCCGTTTATTTTTAGTGCATCTTTTGCTCTTCTTCTCCACCCACACCCAAATTACCAGCAGACCTTGATGCCTGACTCATTCACTTTCTCAGGAAGCTAACCAAGGTGCTTAACTACTATGTGGGCCACGCCGAGGAGCCTGCCCTGACCGAGAGGCTCTACGCAGCCCTGAAAGCCCTCAAGTACCTGTTCAGGTTTATTGTACAGTCACGGGTCCTCTATCTCAGGTATCAAAAGGCACTTCCACACTAAAATACCCTTTTCACTCTCACATACTAAGAATTCTTTTCATGCAATGTCTGGTCTTGATTCTCAGATTCTACGGGAACAGTGAGGATGGGGATGCTTTCTTCAACTCCATTCGCACCCTTTTCCTGTCTTTCAACACTCTCATGGACAGACCACTGGACGAGGGAGTGAAGATAAAGGTAAGTTGAAGAAGAATGGTTGATGTGCCCAGTAGACGTTTTTTGTTTTATGTGTTTTATTCTTGTATTATAGAACTGAAAATCACGTAGAAACATTTTAAAATTGATCATTTTCTAGCTTGAAAATAAAAGTATAATGCAGCCGGTCAGAATCTGTGAAGATGCTTTTATTTTCAGTGCTTGCATTTTTAGAGTGTTTCGTGTAAATGACTGCAGTAGTCCAGCTGTGAAAATGTGTTACGGACAAGTTATTGAAAAGTTTTACAAATTACCTGTAAAATGAGTGTAGGCTCCCTGTTGGCAGTCTCAGCGAGGTGAGGACAAGCTGTGGTAAAAAGCTTGTTTTACTAGAGAATAAAAAACATCCCTCTGCTTCAGCCTGATGAGACCTGATTCTTTGCTTTTTTCAGGGAGCAATATTGAAATACCTCCCCAGCATCATTAATGACATCCAGACTGTGTTTGATCCCGTGGAGCTCAGGTAACTCTCCAGAGGGTTTGCACAGCAGGCAATGATAATTGCCTGACTCAGTGCAAATTATCATATTTACTTCTGAGTAGAGGAGGCGTTATTCTCAATTTTGCTGCTGTAAAATCAACCTGTCATGTGTGCTGCTCATTAGTCCTCCGTGACAATAATTACTAGATGTGAAATGTGAATAGCATTCCAATTGTCACAGCTGCTCCTTGGGCTTTTCTTTTATTCTCTTCTCAGCGTTCTTCTCACGAAGTTCATTGAGAGCATTCCCGACTCTCAGCTCGTGCGTCAGAAGCTGGGCTGCATGTGTAAAATGGTGGAGAGTGACCTTTTCAGGCAGCCAGGTAGGAGTCCTCGAGGCTTGAAAACCACATAATGACATTTCACACAAGATGAAGGGAAAAAAAAACTCTGCATCACACCTACATGCAAGTTTGTCAGGTCAGCGCTATTAAAAAGAAATGTGCCGTGTGATCCAATGAACGCAGTCTATCACTGCTCTGCCACCACAGATTGTCGAGATGTGCTTCTGCCACTTGTGACCGACCAGCTGAGTGGGCAGCTGGATGACCACTCTAGTAAACCAGACCATGAGGCCTGCGCCCAACTGCTCAGCACAGTGTTGGACAACCTGGACCGCAAGGATGTGGTGAGGAGTCAGAATTGAAGTTCAGACACACAGATTACAAATTTAAAGGGTCAGCACACACAAATTACCGAACAACACATCTAGTTGGCATTAGATTGTGGATGTAAGTGCCCAAAATGAGTTTGACTGTGCTCGCCCTGACAGATAGGGTAAAGAGCTCAGACATCTGTGGGGACCTCAGAGTAAAACTGCTGCTGTTTTGCATAGAAAGAGCCAACTGAGGTGATTCTGAGCCCTCTTTAGAGGCTTTCTGGGCACGTCCAAGTGGAAGGAAGCCCCGGGGCAGACCTAGAGCATGCTGGAGGAATTACATATCCCATCTGGCCTAGTAGCACCTAGTGTCCCCCAGGAGGAGCTGGAGGACAAAGCTAAGGAGAGGAACATCTGGGCTACCCTGTTTAGCGCTTTATAATGGATGGATAGTAGGAACGTCAATTCATGCAGAGTTTTATCCACTCAAGTTTTGAGATATTTGTCTCTGAGATTCTGCAACTACCCCAATACGATGGAGGAGAATGGAATTTTGTTTGTGATGCTCACAGCGTAGATTTATAGTAGCACAAGTATGCTTTCAACAGCATAGAGCTCTGCATAGAGCCCATACACTGTAGCCTACATTGTGCAGTGGTGTGTCTGTGTTGCTATGCAATTACACCCCCACACACTAGTTGGCAGTGGGGTTTCTGTGCCACTGTTTTGAGTTTCTGTTTAGTGCAGTAATGTTTGATTTATTCAACATAAACACATAAAACATAAAGTGACAAAAAGGTACAAAATTTAGCTCTGTTGTAACTCAGAAGGCTCACAGACAAAACAATAGTCTTTTGCTAGACATGTTTTCCCCACAAATACAATATGCTAACACTATTAGCATAGGCCTATGACATTTTACACTGCATAAATAAGCCTAGCGGCTAGCGGAGTTTTCATTTTCTCATATGAAGCCGAGAATAACAGCAACACTGAGTTCAAAATGTGGCTCCATTAGAACTCACAAGGTTCACCGACAAAGCAGCTGTCTTATATAAGACACATTTTCCCCACACATACAACACACTAATGACATTTCCCCTTGTGTATATTAGCCTTGTGGCTAGCGGACTTTCCTCGACTCATTAAGTGAGGAAAAATTACACACAAAACTAAAAGTTCTGTTTTGTGGGGTATTGATTGTCGTCACAATTTGTAGTTTCTTATCTGTAAAATATAAATAAATGAAAGCTTTGTTTGCACCTGAGGGATATTGTTGTAATGTGGATAATCCATCTCAGTTTCCTAAAGTATGAGGTGTCATCTTGAAATCCCTTTTTTGTCCAAAATACAAAGACATTGAGTTAACTATAATTTAGGACACGTTAAAGTGTAAAATCCTCTCAATTTAGAGGCTGGTAGCATGAAATGTTTGACATTTTCACTGAAACTATTAATCATTTATCAGAATGGTTGCAAAATAATTCAGCTCTGTTTTATCACATATTTCTACAGGAGACATAGTCCCACAGAAAACCTTCAATGCTGATATTCGTGCTGCTGTTGAATTTTTTACATGTATTTTTTTCTAATACTGTGAGCACCACAAAAGAAATTTCATTCAACTCCAGTGTATTGTAGTGAATAGGAATAATGTCAAAGAAGAGTATCCCAAAAAAATAAAGCCACACTATCTCCAAATAAGCAAGAATATAATCTATTATTTTTTCCCCTTTTTTGTGTAATTTGAATGAAGTGACCCTTTGATACCGACAACACTTTGCAGCATGTCTGTGTCGCTGTGTTTCAGCTGGTAATTGTACCTGAGGCTGTTCTGTCTGTGCAGGGTCCAACCAGAGGCCACGTTCAGCTGATAATGGAGAGGCTTCTTCGCAGGGTTAATCGCACTGTCATCAGCATGGAGAGATCCTCCCCTCTCATTGTAAGACACACAGCAGAAATATGTCCTTGATGGCCACATCCTCAGCACTCATATTAAGTACACTGACATCAGTGATATAGTAGGTTACAAGCTGTAACACAACAATAACACAAATGCTTTACATGCAGATTCTTTTTTTGGACAAATGCTTCACTGTAAAATCATGTGAGTTATAGTTTACTCCTCTGCGGCAGGGCCACTATCTCGCCTGCATGACGGCCATTCTGAAGCAAATGGATGACATGCATTACGCCCACTACATCAGCACCTTCAAGACGAGACAGGATATCGTTGTAAGTGTCCTGGTTCCTCCCCTGTTGGCTACATCTTGTCCTGAAGCATCTCATCAATAACAGGCATTAAACCACCCGGGCCACTTACTGCTCCTTAAGGGAATATTGATTATAGACATTTCGTGCAATGGATTGGACTGACATGATGAGGATGTCAGTGGGTCTCCATTATGCTGTGGGAGCATTATGTGTGCCTGACATGTAGCAGCGCTGCTTTGGATTTGCTTAGTTTGGATATTACTTATTGTATTTCTTTAAAGGGACAGATCTGATTTTTTTTTGAAGTGGGGTCATATGAGGTACTTATCCATAGTCAGTGTATTACCCGCAGTGATGTTGGTCGGTGCGTGCCCAGTTTGTAGAAGCAGGCAGGAGTACTGCCATGAAAGCTAACCAATGTACTGCTATGAACGGGGGCAGCGGCAAAACGTATGTGAGACACCTTAAAAAATCATCAGTTTATGTGTACGCTATATTGAGAATATTTTCATCACTTAACCTTGCGAATAGACAGCAACAGGGAGCTGGATCCCAATGTTGCCAACTCTTTTCCAATGAAAGTAGCTAGCACCAGCTAGCTCCAACTATGTTCGAATATTGGTGATGTCATCTGATTCAATGGAAGAATTAAAACTTCACTTAATTAAATTTGATACAAAAATCCTCAACAAAACATTTGAATTACATGAGAGATATGGTGCTTATACTAAAAACTTGCATCGCTATTCCAATCCAGAAAGTGAGGGTGTCTATGTAATCACAGAATCTCACTAAAGCTGAACTCCCGATGCGAGCAGCGTCTCCTCTCCTCCTGCCTGTCACACACCTGCTGCACAAGGCAAGAGGAGAGAGGGGGAAAGACCCCAGACTGTTGGCAGAAGAGCCGTGGATTAAGATTACTCTGAGCAGAATACATGGAATTCATAATCAACGAATTCCCCTCTTTTTCTCGATGGTCTGAATAAGTCGCTAACTTTGTCGCTATTTGCGTTTTAGTAATAAAGTTACAAAGACGGTCTGAAAAGTCGCCAAATTTGGTGAGACAGTCGCCATGTTGGCAGCTTTGCTGAAGCAGTTGTTGATGCTTTCAGTGTTGTTGATGCTGTTGTTTAGCCACTAGACTCTTTTGACAAAACCTGAACTAACCTATTAAAAGTCACACAATAACACAAACTAACAAAGTGATCAGGGCAGCGGTACACCAGCAATCCCCGTGTTCCATGAGGTAAAATTACTGTTTTGTCAGTGGAGTCTGGTGGCTTTGAAGAGAGCATAGATAACAGATTCAGTTAGCCATCAGAAAGGGCTGTCTGATGGTGAGGTAGTGTTTTTTTTAGGTGACTCAGCTACATTTTGCTTCTGTCCCCATCCACAGCAGTGCATTGCTTAGCTTCCGTGGCAGTACTCCTATCTGCCTCTCCAAACTAGGGGCGTGTTGACCGCTATCTACTGTAGACGATACACTGACTAAGATAAGCACCTCAAACAACCCCACTGCAAAAAATCCACACTATCCTTTTAAAGCCAAAGTGTGCACACACTTTGCAGTAAAGATTTTATCCCTCTGCTGCACACAGGACTTCCTCATGGAGACATTCATCATGTTTAAAGACCTCATGGGAGACGTTTTCCCCGCTGACTGGATGGTCATGAACCTGGTGCAGATGCAGGTCTTCCTGAGGGCCATCAACCAGTACTCGGACGTCCTCAACATGTACTTCCTGGATCAGGCACATTTTGAACTCCAGGTGTGTCTTTGTCCTCCCTCGCCTGGGTAGAGGTTACATTTTTTATTTAACACAAAATCAAAAGCCAGTGTTATGAGAAGGTAATTATGGTATTAATATTTGAAAACCCTGCTCCCCCTCGCAGCTGTGGAATAACTACTTTCATTTGACCGTGGCGTTCCTCACCCACAAGACACTGCAGCTGGAGTCCTTCTCTCAAGAGAAACGAAATAAGATACTGAACAAGTGAGATAATTTACAATTCATCAAAAAGATTATTTAAATGGAGAAAACTTAATTTAACAGTCCTTTGATTTAAATTTGCCACAGATATGGAGACATGAGGAAGACTATTGGGTTTAAGATCAGAGATATGTGGTACAATCTTGGTGAGTATTTTTGCACCATCTGATAATGCTGCTATTATCATAGAGTTTGTGGCATTGTTTATTCAGTGCCTGCCAGTAATACAAGAGGGATAACAAGACAATATTTTTTATTGTCCAGTTTCACAGTGTGTTGTTGTTCTGTTTACCACATTATTAAATTTGTCCTCTTGTTTGTTGAGAAATGAAGATGCAGCTTATTGCCTCCTCCAATCACACAATGATATTTCTGCGTGATAATGTTTTGTTTTCCCTCAGGCCCCCACAAAATGAAGTTCATCCCAGCCATGGTCGGGCCCATTCTGGACGCCACACTGGTTCCTGAGCCCGAACTGAGGAAAGCCACCATCCCCATCTTCTTTGATATGATGCAGTGTGAGCACAACTTTAGCCCCGCACGCACGTTTGTAACGGTAAAAAAAGCTTCCACAGAAGTTTAAAACTTTTTTGTTAAAATTCGACCAAAGCCGCTCCTGGCTAAATATGACATTTGTGATTTGTATGATGGTGTGCTTTTTTAATTTGCTTCTTATCTTTGCAGTTTGAGAATGAACTGATAACAAAATTGGATCAAGCGGTAGAAGGAGGCCGAGGGGATGAGCAGTACAAAGTCCTGCTGGAGAAAACGTAAGGCAGAGGAGCAGATCAAACAGAAAATATTTCTTTCACTCTGAAAGTTGTTTAAGTGGTACAACATACCGATCAAAAATCCTTTTATTCTGTGTGATAGGGAATTCACATAGGAGTGCTTCTAAAATACAACAAAGGCATTTATGATTGTGTTTTTGAAAAAGTCCTCAAGGAGCCAGAAGGACAAGACAGTCTGTTAGAATTGTAAGCAACCTCTAATCAATAGAAACCCCCTCGGGGACAGAATGTACGATCTCAAAGAATTGCAAAAAACAGATTTTAATGTGCTCGTCAGGAGGAAAGACAGGGCTTTGGCATACTGATAAACTAGAAATAGCCCTTTACAGCTAAAGAGGAGCTCAAGAGTTTGTTTGTATGTGCAGGTTGCTGGAGCACTGCAGACGCCACAGATACCTGTCACAGTCAGGAGAGGAACTGGCTCTGCTGCTGAGCAGCCTGCTGGAGAATCTCCTGGCGTACCGCACCATCACACATGATGAAAGTCCTGAGCACCGCATGAGCTGCACCGTCAACGTGCTGGTACGCCCTGTGCCTATATTTACAAAAGGGTTAACACTGTTTGTGCATGTACATGAAGTGACTGCCTGCGCTGTTCTGCAAATTGCCTCAGAGAAAATGTTTTCAAGTGAATGCAATTAAGATTTTTCTCTTGCAGAATTTCTACAAAGAAAAAAAGAGGGAGGACATTTACATCCGGTGAGTCAGAGAGAGACACAGAGCATCTGGTTCTTGGACCGAAAGGCTAACTGTGTCTAACTAATGTGCTCTTGTAACCAGGTACTTATACAAGCTGCGAGATCTACATCTGGACTGTGAGAACTACACAGAGGCGTCGTACACTCTGCTACTACATGCTGAATTACTGGAGGTCTCTGACACATCAATTACTTTTTTTTTTTTTTTTTGCTTCAACAACATCAGACCTTTTATATTTCAGCAGTTTAACTTTTGCTCAGTGACGGAGGGAAGTATTCAAATATTGACTTGTTTGAAAATAGCAATACTACAGTGTAAAAATACTCTGTGCCATGTGACAGTCCTGTATTCCAAATCTTACTTAAAGGGGCTATGTGCAAATTGGAGATTTGTATAAGTTGTCTGAACACGGCTGAGTCGGCAGCTAGCAGCTAACTGTGTTAAGTCCATAAACAGCAGCTAAACAACAGTTACAGTGCTGACACAGTCAGCAGTGTTAACCGGGGGGTAGTGGAGGGAGGGTGCTATGATGCCCCAATATTAGTGGTAACCAGTGAGCACAGAGCAAAGTGACAATGATGAGCTAGCCAGTTTGATACACACATGCACTAACAGGCATGTGCGGTTGGATCATCTTATCATAACAAACCACAGAAATGCTCAGATTACAGCACACACACACACACACACACACACACACACACACACACACTCATACTCTTCTCAGGACGCCATTACGCCACTATATCTTTACATAGCAAAAGTGGTTTGCTGCTGTATTCATGCTCTGAAAAAGTTAAAGTACAAAAGTAATAGCATCAAAATAAACTTAAAGTACAAGAAAAGTAAAAATACTTATTATGCAGAATAGGACATTTAAATATTACATATTATATTACTAAATTATAATTGTGATGCATTCATGTGTACATCACTTTAAACGTCTAGTGTGTAGGATTTAGTGGCGTCTAGAAGTAAGGTTGCAGAACTGAAACCTCTTTGTGCCAAGTGTGTTGGAGAACTATGGTGGCCAATGCGAAAACATGGATACTCCTATCTAGAGCCAGTGTTTGATTTGTCTGTTCTGGGCTACTATAGAAATAACAATGTGGACTCCATGGAAGTAGATATGATAGAGCAGCTCATTCTAAGGTAATAGAAGCACAACTGTTCTTATTTTCAGGTGATTTAAAACTAATGAAAACATAGTTATGAATATTTTATCAGTAGATGCCACTAAGTCCTACACACTGGACCTTTAATGTTGCAGGTAGGATAAAATGAAAATACCCAAGTAAAGAACAAGTACCTTAAAATTGTGCCTAAGTACAGTACTTGGGTAAATGCACTGAGTTAACTTTTTCCTCTGCCCCTGCTTATGTAATCATGCTTCTAAATGTTCACCTGAATGTTGATTTATGCTTCCCCAGTGGTCCGACAAACCCTGCGCAGCTCATCTGATAACTGGAGATGGGAAGCATGTATGGACCCAACAGGAGCTGAAAGAGAGGCTCTTTCAGGAGATAATATGTTATTTGGACAAGGGGAAGGTGAGTATTAACTGCTCTGCGTGTGAGCTACTCTCAAAAGTTCAGATTTTAGTTTTTGCATAATGCATAAACTACCCAAAGAAAAGTCTGAAATCTTCCCCCCTCTGAGTTAGCATTGTGAAACTAGTGGGGAAGTTACTTAAGCTCTGTGTTGTGTCAGTATTCAAAGCTCTCACTGGCTGCCACCTATCAACTGTCTTCCCTCAAAGCCGCGAGGTGGGGGCTTCACAGAGGGACAGCCGTGGGAGCCAGATGGCGGAGTCTAGCTTGTGCTCCTGTGTCTTTATGTTTTTGTTTTATGTCCCCTTTTAACTGAGCGATGCACATGTCTTCTCAGATGTGGGAGAAGGCCATTGAGCTGGGCAAGCAGCTGGCCAAGATGCATGAGAGCCACATGTTTGACTTCATGGAGCTGAGCCAGCTGCTGGTAAGGGGACCAGTGCATTGTCATTCAGCCTTATAAACTAAATATTCTTAAAATCTGGTGTGAAAACAACTTCAGTCTAGATGATTTTATTGTTAATGCCTCATAAGACTGTTGAAATTAGTCTGCGTAATACTGGACAAGACTTGTGTTCCAGTTTCTACAAAGCTGAGTGCAATTGGTTGAGAAGTTGGAGAAGAGATAAATGTGTGTTACTTGTTTACAGAACTCATTTCCACCCAGATAGCGTCTGTTGATGCTGTGGAGTTTGAATGTATTATGAAGAATCTATTTATAAAGTCTCTCAGTGTTAGTAGTTTAGTATGATTGTGCTTCAATAATCTCCTCATAATTACATAAAAGCAAATGAGAGTAACCACATTCTTTTTTTGAATACGTAACTGGAATTAATTTATTATGAGTGCATTTATTTTGTAACCACTTTCTAACCAGGCTAATTACAAGACACTGTGTTTGTACTGCAGCCTTACCATCTTCTTTGTCTTCTGTCACAGAAAAAACAAGCCCAGTTCTATGAAAACATAATGCATGCAATGCGGCCACAGCCGGAGTACTTTGCTGTGGGATATTATGGCCTTGGATTCCCTTCTTTCCTCAGGGTAAGGAAATGATTACCTACTTCAATAAATAAAGAAGCCATCATGCACCGTGCTTATGCAGTGATCTGGCTTTTTGAAACATTTCGCGGGGCAATGTGTAATAATGTCGATAAAGGTTATTGGCTTTTTGATGACACAAGAGAATGTCAGTATGAATACAGTCCTGTCACGGCGCTGCAGAAGCACACCTCTAATATATTATGGAAAATAAGCTCCATCATAATTCTAGATTCTTATTGAGTTTCATTTCTTGTGTCGCACGCTAAAATTTTCTGCTGCAGAACAAGATGTTCATCTACCGAGGCAAGGAGTACGAGTGGCTTGAGGACTTCAGCTTAAAACTGCTGTCTCAGTTCCCAAATGCAGTAAGGATGACCAGCACAGCGCCCCCTGAAGACAACATCAGCAACTCCTCTGGACAGTGTATCCTTATACAGTACGATAAGGCACATTTTAGCTGATGTTAGCAGCAAGGCAATGATGTTGACCTTTGAGGTTTTATGTGAAATATCTCAACAACTATTGGATGGATTGATTGTATTTAATTTTATACACATATTCATATCCCTCTTAGGATACATTTTAAACAATGACTATCCATAACATTTCATCTATAGACATCA